>CM071597.1:150427646-151730562 GCA_036435485.1 Saposhnikovia divaricata | reverse complement strand
TTGGAAGGCATCTTAAACTTAACCTTTTTCTCTAGGGGTTTTTAATTAAAATGACTTTGATCCCATTATAAAGAGATTCCCAATTTTTTTCCTTGAATTAAATACTTCAAATCAATTTTCATCAATGTTTTTATTATCAGGTAGTTGGAGGAGACACAAAGCGGTCTTTCTTAATAACCAACTTCCCTACAGGTACATCCCGTTTTTGACAAAATCTCCCCATATCGAAATAATTGAAAATTTATATTTAATTTCGTGTTTCATAAACACAGAAATCTCATGATCGTTTTGTTTAATTATAAAATCTCAAGTTGTTACAGATTTTATCTTTCTTAAGCAAGCATGTCATGAGTGTCGTATCTAATACATACATGATTAATCTAATTAAGCATGCATCTTTATCTCTACACATACATATCATCACATGCAATCATAATATATATGTAAAATGCGTAAAGTAAATGTGTTTGGTTATGGCTTATTCTATCAGATCTTACCAATCTAATGAAACGATCAAGGTCAGTCTATGGTGGTAAAATAAAATACAATACAAATACATGTCTTCTTCCTTGAAATGCTTCCTTGGATTGCATCCATGGATTGCCTCATCAGATTTCTTCCTTGCTTGATTTACATTCGAGATTTTACTTTACAAGAGATAAAAGTCATGCAAGTCGTATTTAGAAACCAAACCATAAACAAAAACCTCTATCCTATAGGTCTCAAGGCCATAACCATCCACCATGCTCAAGTAACAATTGAAGAACATGTCATATTATCTAATCATATTAAACCATATCATATTTCAGATGATCCAATCAAAGAAATCATATAACGCAAAAATCAGAATCAAATTCTGAAAAAAATAAATCGCCATTTTCGGGTAGTAAACAGCGTCAAAGGCCTTACAGACGAGTCGATGATAGCAACACTATCAGTTTTGTTCAGACGCTAATTTTAAATTAGAAAACACATATCGTTTGTAAAAATCGGACACTGGACACAGATTTCACCAAATCTGCGCAGCGTATACAACAATCGTATCGTATACAATCTCAATATCAAGAACAAACATAAATCATATATATATATATATATATATATATATATATATATATATATATATATATATATATATATATATATATATATATCAAAATCAACGCATCATACATGACAATCATCAAACATGCTCGTATATATATCAAAACTGTAACATATAACCGAATTAAAAAATTTTGCAAGTGGCTCTGATACCATTGAAGGATTTCGAGCACATAAACATTGCGGAATTAAATGCAAAAAGAATAAAAATCGAAACCCTACCGCAGGATCCATGCAAAAACAAAAGATTTAATTCGAGTTAGATGATTACCTTAAAGAAGCTTTATGAACGGATGACAATTAGATATCATAGCTACTTGAATCACCACGCATCCCGCTCTCGCGATCTACGCTCTATCGGTATCCACAAGAACGTTTTTCTCGAAGGATTGATGTGTACTAGCACACAAAAACTGCTTCTCTCTCTATCTTCTTTCTTTCTCTCAAGAACAGCTAGGGTTATAAAAAACTTGTATCACATTATAAAATCAGCCATAAAGAGATATATATAGAGAGAAGAGAATTAGTTTTCTAATTATAATCGAATTATAATTAATTCTAATGTAAAATTCCAATTTATTATTTAATTAAGTCACACTTAATTAATTAATAACTAATTTCAGAATTAGTTTAAGTAATTCCGTTTTTCTATTTATTTAATTAATTAAGTCATACTAAATTAATATTATAAATAGAATAAATTACTTAATTAATTTAAATTCATAATTTAAATTATTTCTCCTTCAAGCGTTCTTTGTATGTGACCCTGTAGGTTATTATTACATTGGCAAAAATTTTATTATCTAATTAAAATTGTAAACAATGAGCAGCATCTAGTAATACACCATTGCTACCCAAGTAATAATAATTAAATCGGTGATTTGATTAAGCCTTTCGTGAATAATGTTCCATGTAATATAATTCCTTTAACCATGATATTATAGATTAAACTCGAGGCATGTAATTTGTCATCCTCTTTATAATTTAATCTTAATTTTCTTGATCGATGAGTAGACTATTAAGTCGAATAAATATTTGAGCACGACCGTGCATTTCATTCTCTCACTTAAATAAGAGGCCAATAATATCACTCCTATTACTAGGAGGGTTAAAACCCATCTAGATCATTCATATTTCTCATACGATTCATAATATACCCAATGTCCACTTTTATCACCTGGTCAAAGGTAACTTTTAATGAAATCAAAGTATATTAATTCTCGTATAAAAATATAATGATTTCAGGTCTAAGGATCATTACACAATTAGCGCCGTGAGAATTACTTATGACACTGATAACATGTAGAATCTCACGGTGGGTCAATCCAGTACCATGTACCCTTACATTCACCTATGTTTTGACTTTAGTATCACCATACCTATGACCAATGAGATTTGATCATCAGTCAACAAACATACTAGTCTCTATTTATTATTATTGTCCTTTAATAATACACTAGTACAAAAACTACCATATGCGTCTGTTAAAAAAGTCATTTGCATCTATTTTCAGCGGACGCGTATTACCCTATATTTTCATTGAGCACCTGTCCATGCCAATAATTTGCATGCATACATATTTCTGCTCGACCACAAAATACCAAATTCAAGTCCAGCAAAAATATTAAAATTACTAATTTGACATAATGGAAAAGTACTCGATTAATAAAAACCAACAACAATCTTAATTTCAACTTGTTCCACCAAAGTACAATGTTTCAGGATAAGTAAAAAACCTTAACTTCAAATATTTTCATAAACTAAATTAACAACTCCATCATACCTACCAATCCTATAAATATTAATTCGTAAAATAATAATGACTCGAATTTCATCAATTTCTTATCGAGTATAGGATGCCACCCTTCCAATACCCTACAATAATATTTACACACCGATATTAATTTATAATCTACAATTTCTTGAAACCAGAGTCAGATATTTAGCAATTCATGATACAAGAGGAACAACATTGGTGTTAATACACCAACATATATTATGCTTACTCTTGAATGTATGGTGCCACGATAAAATGTTACGTCTTAGCTTTTTTCGTGGTGGTGAGAATGGAGAAATTTGAATACTATGCATGTTTGATACTAATTTCACAAGCCAAGGGCTGACACTTCACATTTTGTAGCAAATCGGGTTCATCCCAGGTGACCTGGAAGTCTGGAACATAGTAACTTGATTTCGTACTGAGGAAAACAAGCACTTTAGGAAGTTCTCTGGAAATTGATTAAAAAAATAAAATCCAAACTACATTCAGCTAACATATCATGATATAATGACAGAGAAGCATTAGTATCTTGTTATAGATATTCCACAATTAGGCTATAGACAAATAAGAATGGCCACAGTATAATGATTACTATAATGATTACTAGATTACTGAATAATTTGTTTATACTTTTTGGTGATTATTTGTTTCACCTTTTCTTTTTCCATCTAGATTTGAAATGAGCCCTTTTTCGTTCTGTTCTAATCGAAAACTAATATTATTTGAAATGCATTTCTTTCATTAAAGATTTAATCTTACTAATGGACTAAAATTCAAAAAACAATCTTAATGATATAAGAACAAACAACTCTACTAATGCTAAGTTGTACCTGTTCATTTCACGCTACTTCTCCGCCTCTTCATGCCATGTTAATTGGTGGAAAGCCTGTCGTTTCCAGCTGATGTATACCAGTCCTGTATTATTGTATGCTGAATTAGTTGTAGTATAATAGAGTAGCAGTATTCGTGTGTTCCGTGTTGACTCTGGAACCAATTTAGTGGTACCTGAAAAAGCTCTTTGATAACCTGCAATATGAGAACCGATCAATTTTATTCATTTTACATCACGTAGTACTAAATATCTTACATTTAAATTTAATAGCTTAAATTTAATTAAATTAGCTTGAGCAGATCATAGAGGACAATCACTAAAATGATTACTAGATTACTGAATAATTTGTTTATACCAGATCATATAACATTAATTTGCTACTCTGTTGTGCTTGCTTGAGGGTAGTAAACAACTTCAAAGGGATGCCCATCAGCTACAAGATTTACGGCTTCAATTACTGATTCAGTCCTTACTTTTGGCTTGCTCATTCCATTTCCACTTCCAGGTGGACTTTTGCCATTACCATATCTTGCTAATTTGTTTTCGTCATCCCTAAGAAAAGCTGAGAACCCTCAATATGGCACAACATAATTTCCACCAGCTGGATTCCAACCAGAAGTATATTCAGGTTTACCTCCAATTCCCCTTATCGCTCTCCGTATACCAACGCAAAGGTCCCCGTTCTTTGCCCTCAAAAACATGATTGAATCCCCTGCAACAAACTTCTTCTGATTTACAAATGTACACCACCCTATCGTCAAAAGATGGTTTCTTGGTGTTCCCCTGTATATATGACGAAACTTCCAAGTTTCACCATGAACAACTTTAGCAAGAATAGTTTGTACCAGAGGATCAGCAGAGTAGTCCAGCCTTGGAAAAATTGTCTCAGCACAATAATGTGGAATAGAAAACCCCTGAAATATAGGCAATAAATGCAACTTATGTAGCTCTAATGTGAAGAAGATGGTAAGTATATAGTGGTGGAAGCTACATTAAAACAGAAACTTTAAGAAAGATATAGTGAAATATGACAGAACTTACCAAGAGTTGTCCGTATAAGAATAAAACACCATAAAGTTTGAGGCCATCCGGCAAGTAGAAGTTCCTCTATACTACGTGCCAAGGGTTTATAAATAGAGCGAACTTGGTGAGTGGTTCGATTACCTAAAATTATATAATAACTGTGAAGATAAAAAATTAAATGCCATTTAGCAAAAAACAATGAATTGTACTTGGTAAAAAAATAATAATTAGCAAGATAGTGGTTTAAAGGCAATTAAGAATTTTACATAAAATGCAGATAACTACTTTCAAGTAGTTAAGGTACTTGTAATACTAAGCACGAAGATCGAAAACATAGGTGGTCATATTAGCAAATAACAAAGAGAGTGTCACTCTTAGTCTTACAATCACTGTTGTCCACAATGCAACTTTCGAAGCAGCATAATTTGGTGGCATGTTTAAAGTTATTTAGGACAATGTCCCTTCACCAAACATGAGAAAACCTATTACAACAGCTCCTACATACTTTAATATGCACAACATAAAACTGCAAAACAACAAAACAATTAGATTTATTGATACAAATACATGAAAGTAATGTATATATAATTAAGGAACAATATCAAGAATAAGTATTTCACATGACAGGTAACATTCTGTACCATATTATCAGTGCCTTGGTAAATTGGGTTTTATCGGCCAGTGAGTGGTAGATATATTGAAATACATAATGTCCTCAATAGCAAAACCCATATACACCAAGTACAAAAGGAACTCCACTCCAGTCCACAACTTCATGTACTATCCCAAGCAGAAGCATACAGAGGACTATATGAACATGTACATTTAGATTAAATGCATACGTAGTCCTCTAATCCCCATAACTTTGTATATATCAAAGAAATAAATAATGATGGCAGTACATAGATGTAGTGAATCACCTGAAAGATAAGAGATCAACCTATGATCTTTCAAACAAACAGTTGGTAGAATAACAAGGACAACAAGTATTGCGAAGAAATGTGTAACTTCTCAATCGATTTAGATAGGTGATAAGTGCATATTTTTGCATATTTTTATTACCTATTTATTTGCTTGAACTCGTATTTTAATAATTTATTTTGTTGCATTTCAGGAAATTCGTAAATAAATAAAGAAATGGCAAAATAAATAAATAAAGTGCAAGGAAGGGAAAAAGAGGAAGAAAAAGGACCAAAAATGAAAGAAGTAAAAGAATTAGGAGCTTGGAGCAAAAAGAATATTTCAAGACAAGTGGAAGGTGGAGATCATCCCAACACATTAGAAAAGTGTGGGCCATTTAATTTCCAAATTCTTGTTTTAGTGTAAACTTTAATTTCGTAGATAATTTTCTGTATTTAATTTAAAAAAAATTCACAAAAATATTGGTTTTTACAAAATTTCAATTCGACTTTTCTGTTTAATTCGAAGCTTAGTTTAATTTTACTCTATCTTATTGTATTAAAAATCGTATCCCTTCCCTTTTTTTTAGTTTTCGAAACCCAGTTTCTTTTCTCTAAAACCAGTCTCTTCTTCTTCATCTCATAATTCCCCTTTTTTTTTCCATAATTCGCAACAGAGCTCTCTCTCTCTCTCTCTCTCTCTCTCTCTCTCTCTCTCTCATTTTCTTTTTTCTTAAATCTTTTCCTCTTCTCTACAAATACAACCAATCAACTTTTTTTTTCTTATTTTCTTACCTTCTCTCGTTTCTTTCCTTTACGTTTCTTTTTATAGTTTTCTTTGTTTCTCATGTGTCCGCGTTCTATGAGTTGCAGTTCCCCTTGTTTTTTTTTCTTTGCTTACTTTATTTAAGTTCGTTTAGATTGTCAATAACCCACCTTCTTCTCCTTGTTATAATCGCTGAGTTACTGTTGTGTTAATGTTGTAATTACTGTGGTTTGTACTGTTTTGCTGTGCTGAGTTCGACAGTTTGCCAAAAGCTGTTCATTGGGTTAATTTTTATAATCTTGGGTGGTTGTTCGACAGTTTTGCTTTATTGGGTTTTGTAGTTCGCATTGGGTTTTGAGTTATTGCGGTTGTTGGCTGAGTCGAGATCATCTGTTTTAAATTCTGTTTTATTGTGAGTGGTCTTTTGCGAATTGATGTCCCAAGTGCTGTGCTGTTTCTGGGTTGTTGTCTATGTTCGTTGCTAATAAGGGATGAGTGTCAAATGTTTGTTTAATTGTTCGTTGAGTCATGGCTAAGTTTTTGAAGTTTCCTGCTCCTTCATTTTAATTTTTGTTGCTGTTGATTCCTTCGTCTGGGTTTTGTATTTATTCAACAATTAATTTCTGTTGCCTTCGTTATTTTCGTTATTTTCGTTATAGTGTCTTTCTGCTGTTGAGTTTTGTCTTTGTTGTAATTTCTAGGCTGTGTTGATTGTCGAGTTCGAGTTCATTTCTGAGTTTGAGTCGGCTGTTATTTTGGTTATTAGCTGTGGCGTTTACTGATTTCCTGCGATTTAGAGTCGGTTTTGCTTGGTGCTTGTAATTAGCCGGTTTTGTTGCCTCCTGTTTCTTGTTCCTAGTTTTAGAATCATGTGCCCTGGAACTGGTTTGCGAATTGTTGTTTCATTTTTATTTAGTTACTACCATCTACTGAGCTTGTGAATACAGTCGAGTTTAATAATTCTTATCTTGAATTTTGACTAATTCTGCTTGATCAATTTCTCTAAAAATTTCTATAAATAAATTTTAATTTTTTTAAAAAAAAATGGAGTTTAGAATAAATTTGGTTTTAATTCGAATTTAGTTTAATTTTAAATAATTTAGAATAATTTAGTTTTATTTAACTAGTTTATAAATAGAGTAATAAGTTAATCTTCGTTTAAAATTAGTTTTAAATTTTCTTTTAGGAATTAATTAGTATAAAATCAAAATTTCCAAAAATCCAAAATTGTTCTAATTCGATTAAGTTGAAAATTGAGTTTCGAAAATATTAGTCTCCGAGGAACGAATCTTTAAATTTTACAACGAAACGAATTGTGCGCTTGCGATTCAAATATCTTAATTATTTTTAGCACAACAATAGGCTTCTAATTAGGGCTTCTCAATCGAACTAGATGGGCTTCTCAATCGTAGTGAATCGTTGAAGATGAAGCTTGAATCTTCTGAATCATAGTGATGGAGTGGGAATTAGGGCTCCAAGTGAGACTGCGAGTATATAGGGTTTTTGAGGATTGTAAACCACAAAGATAAATTAATACCTGAGAATATTGAATCTTTGTGGCTGCTTGAATTAGGGCTAGAAGATTACCTGCTTCAATTACGGCTTGTAGATTGAAGATTCAATTAAAAGAGATCGTCAGTTTGTAATTGAAGAAACCTATTATTCGAAATTAGGTCGATATAAAGGATATACACATACCGTAATTGGGTCGCTCATATCTTTTTGTTATATTTATTTTATAATTTTTTTATTCATCTTTATACATCTGTTGTTTTAAGAAATAAGACATATATGGTTGAAATATATACATTTGTTGTAAACTAACAGACGCAAATATTTTTCAATAGATGTGTAAAACTACATTATATGTCTCTTCAAGTACAACAGACATATAAACATGTCTCTTTTTGGTATATGCGTCTGTGTAGTGCTCGACACACGCTTAAAATTACTTTATGCGTCTGTTCCTCCTATAACATATGCAGATGGGAAGACGCATATGGCAGTTTTTGTACTAGTGATAATGCTCGGCTAGGAATATTTAGCAATAAAGATACTACTCATACAATCTCATTTCAAGTCATATACTTAAAGATATATAGTGCGTATCATAATTCCAAGGACTTTTATTATGCTAACATTTATAATGCAATAAATAAAGACATAATAAATAAATTAATAATAATCAACAAAACATAATTAATAAAATGTTTTTCCCTAAAACATAAACGTATTGTCTGTAGGGCACAAACACTAACAAGAGTCACTTAAGCATGTAACACTCAAGTTAGAAATAGATTTTGACATCGATAACTAAAATTCTAACGATATCTAAGAGGTTAATTATCATCAGTTCAATTATAGAACCGATGTTAAAGATACTCTAAGACCTCATATTAATATGAAATCCGATGTAAAGATACTTTAAAGACATCGATTTCACTAGTTAATTTTTTACGAATGATACTTTCACATCGGTTTTTTAGCAATACCTGTTGCTATATTTTGTATTAACATCAATTTTAAAATTTAAACAATGTTGTATTCCCTTATTAACATCGGTTTTTACCAATAGCAATGTTGTATGCCCTTATGGACATCGGTTATTTGAATTACACTGATGTCTTTTTTGCTATATACATTAGTTTAATCTAATTTCCACATCGATTTTAAGTAAACTATAGATTGTTTAAGACATCGTTTTTAAGTTTTTTGTGATGTTAATTTGAATTGTTCCTACTTAATTACGTACACCAATTCCAGCCTTTATGCTTTATAATTCAAATTGGTTCGGCAGCTAGTACATAGACATTTACCAAAAATCTCAATAAAAATATATCACATGATAACTAATACTGATCATTACCAAATTCAATGTTCAAGATGAATTCACAAAATAGCTCATAAGGCTACTATTCAAGGTTACCATCAACAATCAATTAGCAAACATATATTCCAAACCTAAAACATCCGACAATATTCCATATCGATAACTGTTGAACTGTCTAACAACAAAACTAGTTCATTAAACGATATTTTCAACATAAACCAAGGAGTCTGCTAAATATTCCAACTGAAAGATAAACTCGATAGCCTCCATGTGCACCCCATCCAACTCTTGCACTGTATAAGTGTTCCGACTCTTGGTTGCCCACTAAGAAGTAAAACACAAAATTAAAATTAGCACAACACTGATCCTAAATAGTCCTTATAATAATATAAGCATCTTTTTAATTTTTGATTTGTCCTATACCATGCCCCCAATTAGACTTAGACAATTCATAAATAAATAGGCATACCTTAGTAGTAAAAGAAATTTCCTCATCCAAAATGATATCTTTCATGTACCGCATGATGACATAACCACATTCAACCCCACCAGGTTGTTTCGTAGATCCCCAATCCAATAATAATAATAATATAAGTCACAACCCTAAAAGATTGGAACTTAATAGGCATTAATAGTAAAATTAAAACGCAAAATACTTACTAAAAGCTTCTTTATTTTAGAAGGTTTATTTTCCCTTCCAAATTCAGAATTGTAAGATTTAAGTGCCCTGCATAAAAGAATGACACATTGTTCATGAGACATTTTCAAAGTATAAAAATAATTAATATATTTACATCAAATTCTACAAGCAGTCGGGATGGATATGTGTTACTCTGATAAAGCTTTTTCCAATTGGTCAAAATGGACAGGATGAGGCAAAGGATTGAGAAGGTAAATATCACTATCCCATATTATAACCAAAATCCAATGGTAGCTGTATTACAAGTAATAATTTTTATTACAAGTCAGAATGTTTAAATTTGACTTAAATGTAATAATTACTAAAATAGACTTAACTACAAAGACTTACTTATGATTATGCGGAAAGAAGTATAAATGACAGTGATTACCGTCTCTCAAACGACTAACAAAATAACTTTTAAATTCATCGTCTAAATTATATTTCACTCCAGGATCGAAAAAGCCATACAGGATTGCATCATCTTTCTTTCGATTCTTCTGAATTTCAGTTTGCAAGTGCCTAGATGGGAGAAAATTATGTTGCTCACAGCATCCTTTTGGAATATGAAAAATTAAGAGAACGAAAAAAATTACTTACGCTATATAAGTAGATATAGCAGCTTGTCCGATCATGTCAAACTCTAGCAAGTCCTTTAAATTGTCATGCAATATATATTGTCTTCTCAACTCCCAACACGTTGGAATCACTTGGAATCGGTACTGGTGCTCTAATGTCTTTCATTGTTGTTATCACAAAATTATACAAAAACTTGTAATCACTGGGCACATTCTTATTCAGCTTCACTTTATTCAAGAAGCCCTGATTTCTCCGCAACTCATTTCTTGGCTTTCACTGAACCACTACATTTTTCTTTTTCTACAAATTATTAAGAAGAATAAGAGTATTTTTTGTAATGACATTTTTATCTAAGCAACAAGAACATTTTAAAAACAATAGAGACATTATATAATTAAAATACCGTCATGTTTGGGAAGATGATCAAATCGCGAGGCCATGCCAAGTGAGAGCCAACAGCTTCACAAAAAAACTTTATTTCACCGGCTATAGGCACGGGAACCAATGCATCTTGATTGATGTGTCTGTCAATCGACACACGAACATGTTCAGGCTTCAACGGTACTCCATGTACAGAAACATTCATTTCTTCATCACCAAAAACTGTACCGAAATCCACCTTATTTTCTAAGCTTTCCACAACAAGCTCACATGATTGAGGACCCTACATGTATGAAGAGGTCAATTTACAATCATAACTCAGAAGCCTGTAGGTGTTCATCTGGTCAAACTATAATAATTTTTATATACGAGTGAAAGAAGCATTTTTTTTAAGGAAAAAAACAATACTGGGTTGTACTTTTTTTTGAAGTTGGAGGAGGTCGTCAATAGCAACAAAATCATCATCGACCTTCAATTCTTTCGCAATTGGTGGTTTAACCTTGGCTGCTTCTTCAAGGGGTTGGCAACTTGATTTGTCCGACAACATTGGAGAGTGAATATATGATGCATTAAACAATGCTTTAAGTTCCGCTTCCGCCTTGTTCTTTCTAACTCTTCGGCCATCTTTCGATCACGGGCCAACAACTCTGCCTTTGTAATTCTACATTTTTTCTCTTTCGGCAAATTAAAGAACATTGTTGGGGTGACATAACCTCCAACTCCTCGACTCTTCCTGAATGCTCAAAAGTTGCAAGTGCCGTACTCAACACATCATCACTTGCAGATGGCTGGAATTCACCTTTCTCATTCTTTTCTAGTAATTCATCCTATCAATATATAAATATAACGACCTTTATTTAAGTGTTTATTTAATTATTAAATGTGAATATTTTTCATGAAGGAAAAATGTGTATGAAATCATGTTTATATAATTATGTGATGATTTGAAAGTGGTGTATGTGCTCATATATTTTTATTGGTATTTTTGAGCATTAAAAACTATTTTAGACATGCATTTTTTTCAATTTTCTTAAATTTTTATAAAATCATTGGAGTCGTTTAAAATCATGAAACATTTTGCATTATTATCTTTGTGATAATATTTGGTTTTTAAAGGTGTTGGGTGAATTTATTTGTGTGTGTAAGTATTTTAAAATGATTTAAAAAGCTTTATTGCATTTAAAGGTCTTTTATTCGAAAAATTCGTAATAAATTAATTTTTGACTCAAAAATTATTTTAAAAATATGGGGAGGTCTGTAATTTCCTAAATTTTATTTAAGAGTTTTAAAAGTTATTTTTCTCCAAAATTCCTATTTTATTTTGATTTTTAAATGATTCAAAAAACGAGTTTTAAAATCAGTTTTTCAGATTTGGCAAATTACAATTCTGTCCCTGGCAGTATTGCTTCACCACCGCCATCCCTTTCTTCTCCCTCATCCTCTCTTTCATCTGTTCTCTCCCCAGACCTCAAACCCTCTTCATTTTCTTCGATTTTCACAGTAAGACAACCTTAAACTCTTGTTTTGATTCTATTTTATTATGTTTGTTAATTGTATATGTATATTATTGAGTTTACATGAGGTTGTATGTATATATAAGTGTGTTTTGGTTCGGGTAGTTAAATGCAAGGGCCTGGGGGTCTCGATTCTTGCTCCTGGGTGTGTGGTGATGTTGTTGGAGGCCAGAAATGGCGTTGGGAGGTGGTGACAAGGCAACAGTCCCCGTATGGGGCTATTTTTCGGAAAGACCACCGTTGCCGACGGTGAACTTCGGCGAGCCGGCGGCGTTAATGGTGTTATACAGTTATGTGATGTTAACTATGGTCTTCTTATACAATTGTTGCTAAGGATTCTAGCCGTATGTCCATATCTTGTGTTCTTAGATTTTATTCGAATATGTATTTGAATAAATATGATTTATTTGAATTATTATTAATCCTTGTTAATTAGATATTTTTTATGATGATTATATCTTAATTGTAAGTTAATTAACATGCATGTGTGATTTTATAGAGTATGGTAGATTAAATTCGAATTCTTGTTTACTAATTATGATTTATATGAATTTAGAGGTTAATTACATTTAAGGTGGTAATTATTAATTGGTAATTCGTTTAATTGATGATTATTGGTGATCGTTGAACAATTTCAGATTTAATTGATAATATGAATTACATGAATAGAGTTTAGTAGAGTGTAGTTACGTTTATATGATTATGTAAATAGTTATTATATGTCAAGGTGGTATAAAGTCGATAATTAGTAGCGTGAATTCGTAAATGGTATCTAATAAGTATAATTGGTTCATGTGACCTCGAGTATTGGTAGTTAGTATGATTTGACTTATATATGGATTTAAAGTCCATTGGATTGTATTGACTGGTGATTTGAGTCGATTATGTTCCGACATGATTGTCCATTTTATAAAGGAGATGTTGTCCATTTTTCGTTAGAATTATAAATTGTAAAGTGTCTAGTATTGTATTATAAACTACTTGTAAAATGAGTTGACACTATTTGTTAAGTATATAAGTGATTTGCATGAGTAATTTATTTTATGTGTTATGTGTCTTTATGATTACCTGGTTATACTAAGTTGTATTATAAGTATAACAAGTACATGTTATATGTGTTGTGTTTGTAAAGTGTTATAGGAATTGTTTGGGTAGACTAGATTAAACAATAAGGTTTTGGTTAGTTGTGTACTAAAGTAGCATCTTACCTGTATATAGGTACAAGTAGGAGGCCGGTAAAAGCCAGTACACGTGTAAATGGAATCTTAGAAGTGAGACGTTATCAAAGTTAACAAGTACATTGATGTAGAGACCGACGTATAAGGAAGTAGAAACTGACGTAAAGTTGAATAATGAATCGAAGTGTTGGAATCGAAACTACGTATATTAAGGCAAGTGTTTCTATCCTTCACTTATTGTTCAAGTGAATCATATTTGCTCCTATTATCATATGTTTCATTCAAATTATTGTGCAAGTAACCTGTACCTTCTGGTATAATTCCATTGAGCTATCTTGTGATCTGTCTTTTGATATACATTGATTACTATGTACCCTATCACTACCTTTCTTTAGATCAACAGTAAGCTTTGATTCTATAACCTACCTCTTGCATTAAACTTAGATCTTTACTACATCTATTATCTTATATCTTATGAACCCAATCGGGCTTTCAAGTCTTAAATACGATTTCTAAAACTTAACGGCTGTTTTATAAATTATTAATTGATAACCCTTCTTCTAGTTATCAAATCATGTTTTATTAACTCAAGTATTACTTACTCATGTTTTCATAACTTCAATCTTACTGAGCATTATTTTAGTGAACCAAGTTTTATTGAACCCCTATTTTAAAGAACCAGGTTTCTATGAACCATGTTTTAAGAAACTATACGCTATTAAACTCTATTTTAAAATTCGTAATCGAATGAACCATGATTTAGAAAAATGAGACTTATTTAACTATACCCTGTCTAACCATTATTTCATTGATGCAAGACCTTTATCATCATAAATAGATTTATTTCCCTACTTTAATGTTTTAAAGCATATACTCAAGTTTCTTCAATTCCAACTTTGTACAACCTAGATCTTAAAGATGATAACACCCTTGAACTCTTATCATTTTCAATCAAAATGAGTTGTTTTCTTAAAAATACTTTGAAGCTACTTAGACTGGGCTGATATGTTATTAGTGAGTTTAATGTACTTCAGGGCGAAGGTTTTTGAATGTTTCGATTACTTAAGCATTTTACCTTGTTATTCCCGTTATTGCAAATCTGTATCACATATATTCTGATCCATAATCCTCTTGTCATTGCTCATCGAAATGATTTAATTATTTAGAGATTTGGAAGCTTTTCTAAGCTTTACTATTTTTAAAATGTGATTTATAAACTGTTAGGAACTCCGTCAAAATGGTTTCTACGGATTCCTAACGATTGGAGAGGCGTAAGCGATCGGATAATACCGATCTAGCCTGTTTGTGTATATTATGATGTAGTTCTGGTGGGATCAGTCCAGAACTTTTATAGGCTAATGTGTGCCTCTTGGCAACCCAAGCTATCCTAATGAAAGGATTAATGTCCAGAGGGACTTTGTGTACGTTATGGGGACTTTACGTGGCTGATCACCCGTATTGTCTGTTGTCGAGTAAAAACCTCCAATCAATTTTTTTTAAAAGTTCTTTATTTATAAATGATGTGAAATGAAATTGGTTTCTTATGTGAAATATTAAATGTTTTTAAATGGTTTTATGAAAGGAATGTTTTTGATGGAAAATTATGTTTTGAAGAATGAAAAGATCAATCCTCTAATGAAAGTTGAATTACTCACTTTAGTTAAAATGATCATTGATATTGTTCATCAATGAATTATCGAGATATTGTTGTTTAACTATATTATTAACTTGCTGAGCATTGTTGACTCATTCTTGCTTTATTTTCCCTCCCCTTTCAGTTAGGGTTAAGGATACCTACGAATGACAATACAAATGAGAGCGATGAGGTGTTCTCTAAAGAATAGATTTCAGGGTCAGCATGGACACATACAGAAATAGACCGCGCATCAGATAAGAAGGTATAGTAGTTATAATAGTTATTGTAATTTAGATTCTTTTTTCATACTATAACCTGAGATCGATCCTCGTTGAGGGGTCGTTTGTATAATTAAGTTTTACTTAATTGTATTGGTTGTGGCACAAAATCCTGACCCCGGATTTGGGGGCGTCACAATAAAACAAGAAAATAAATTTTTTAGCACCAGGCTCCAAGTGAATATTAAATTATCGGCATTACTTAGAGCATAAATTCTTGGTGATTCTAGCAAAAAAAAACAAAAGCTTACAAAAAATAAGAATATCTTGGCCTGATCTTCATCAATCTCCTGGTTCGCATCCTTTGGCATACGAGCCTTCAACGTTTCTCTCCACGCTTCATGTTCCCCTTCTTTATCTGTTTAAAATGAGGAAAAATATTTAAAAACCATTAAAAACTGAAATTTGCATTGACATTGGATAGGTTCTTACTACTTCTTCTTCCAAACCAATGTACCCCTTTCTCGATACGCGGTGATGATATTTTCGCTTACGCACTCTTTCGCTCTGCAAACTATGTAGTGACTACAGAAAAAAGATCGTTGGAGTCATTACGAGGCATAATCCAAACATAATAAATTCTATCAAAGTAAAATAAAGAAAAAAATTAATTCTACCAAACAGATATCCATACGAGCCATTTATCAGATGTCCGCTGCTCAAGAAATCTCTTCCAATTTTCTTTACCCACAAACTCATATTGCTTTGGATGCTTCTTCAATCTTTTCTTCGATCTAATATATGCCATCACATGTTTAGTACTTAGATTAGTTTTAAACTGCCTCCATTTATCCCCTGCAGACTTCAGCACCATATCCTCACTTTCTGGAGCAACTTTAAATGCACCCTAATTAAAAATAATGACATTAACAAATCAATAAGGGATATATAGTACTTAAGATCAAGTTTAAATGTAATCTAATTCTATTATTATATTATACCTAAATATCAATCCATAACTTTTGTTTTAAACCGGGATCTACATGTGGCCAACTTGAAATGTCAATTGGAATCATACTCCTGGCCAACATTCCTATATAGGACTGTAAAGTACACCTATTACTTTCGGCAGGAACTCCAAATTGATTAACTCTAATTATATTTTTTACCCTGAGCTTTCTTCACTACTACTTTGTGAAGAGCGGAAACACCTTGAGCAGCTCTCAGCCTCATTTGTGTAGATTCAAAAGTAGTCGTTGTTGCTTATACAGAATCTGATCTTCAAGTTTGAGGTTTTGTAGCTAGTCGCACATCCAAATGATCACAAGGCTCTGCAGACAATTTCACCTCCAACAAAATCTGATTATCATCTTTAGAGCTTTTATTACCTTTTTTAGGCTCTGCAATTTTTGGCCTATTACTCTTCCTCTTCTTCACCATTTTCGTCCTTTAATCTGTACGATACAACATAAAGCCATTAGATATTGGTATTTAAATGAGATAGCCTATAAGAGTGCAGATATACATGAATGACGATATATGAATTAAGAATGCAGATAAAAGTAAATTTAGAGTGAGAAATTTTACAGCAAGTAGCATTGTTCATTAGTCACAACAATTACAACAAAAAATAAAAGGTGCTCATATTAAATAGTTTAAGGCATGACTAACAAAACAACAAATTTGAAGTACATAATATGGATTATTTTTTAACCTAACACCACGCCATAGATGGGCGTGCGCAACGGCCACCTTGTGTTACAATAGAGGTACTATTTTGGACCTACTGCAACACTTCTGAGACGGAGTTACATTACATGTGAACTTATTGTTACAATAGAGCAGCTACTGTTGCAAAAAAAATCGTTGTTAAAGTAGCGACTAAGCGTTGCATTTGCAATTTTTTAACATTTAAAAATATAAAAATGAATAAACATGTGGGTCCCACAGAAGTGTTGCATTTGCTACAAGCAGTGTTACATTGCTACAAGTAGTGTCACATTTGAGTGAGCCCCACCAAAAAAGTGGGACCCACAAGTGGGCCCCACAGAAGTGTTGCATTTGCTACATGCGCTAGTGTTACATTTGCTACATGCGTTAGTGTTGCATTTGATATTTTTTTATTAATAATATTAAGTGGGCCCCACGAGTTGTCACGCCCCTCAAATTCGGGGTCAGGATTTGGTGCCACCAACCATTAAAATTAAGTAAAACTTAATTATACAAATGACCCCTCACCGAGGATCGATCTCAGGTTATGGTATGAAACAAGAATCTAATTTTCAACGTTAATCATAATCACTATACCTCTTATCCGTAGCGCGGTCCATTACCATATGCATCCAGGCTGACTTTGAAATCTATTCTGTAAAGAGTGCCTCATCGCTCTCATTCAAATTTTACTACGTAGGTAGCCAATCCTTAACCCTAACTGAAATGGAAGAGTGAAACAAAGCAAGAGTAAGCTAACAATGCTCAGCAAGTTAATAATATAGTGAAACAACAATATCTCGATAGTTCATTGATGAACAATATCAATTTTCCTCGTAGAGTAAGAATTTTCCATTTTCTTCAACCATACTGCCTCAGATAAAACTTTGAGAAAAAGAATATCAAGAAATCCCTCAATCATTCTTACTCCACTTTCAACGTACAATGTTACTCGCGAAGGGAATAACTGGGAAACTTCTATCCATCCTTAATCCTATTGTTTTACTGAGTTCCCAATTTTAATCAAGATAGAAAACATCTAACTCTGATATCCAAAATTTCAAAACTAATTACCATCTGTATTGAAACATATATAACTTATCAAAACATTCCTTTCTTTAAAACCTTTTTATCTTTGAAACATATTTTTCATAATACCTTTTAAAAACATTTAAGTTGATTGGAGTTTTGCAACGACAACGGACAATACGGGTGATCAGCCACGTAAAATCCCCATACCGGACACGAAGTCCCTCTGGACCTTGAAATTGGGCTCCCAATTAGGCAACACAATGGCCTTTAATGCTGGACTAGGGGAACCACCCCTAGCCTCTTACACTAAATAAAAAGTGCTGGACTAGGGGAACCACCCCTAGCCTCTTACGCTTCTCCAATCTATAAAACATTTAAAAACTTTAAAACATTTCACTTTTCAATCCTTAAACTCACTGATAACAAATCAGCCTAGTATAAGGAATTTCAAAACATCATTAATTAATTAAACCATTTTTTTTTATGAGCAACAATAAAAGATTTATGGTCAGGGAAACATTCGATATAAAGAATCATGAACAACACAACAATAAGATTAAGATTAAGGGAAGCATTCGATATAGGGAATAATAAATGATAAAGCAATAAGATTAAACTAATCATGGTAGGGTTCAGCAAGATAGAATTATATATCAACAAGGAAACATAAATCAATAAATAACAGAGAAATTATTAAGATTCTAGAAATTGAACAACAATTATAAAGAAATCAGGGAATAAAGAAAATTCAAAGGTCAACAGAAGATTTAAGTTACTGCTGGCTATAACCACTCATTTCAAAGATTATCAATTAATGAAATTCCTTTGTAAAAGTTGAACTAGCATAGTGGATTTGAATAGTCTAAAACGAAGATTTAAGAAATTCTCAATTTCTCAAAGACTCACTCTTGTCGGCTAAACACTCATAGGCTTTAGCTGCCAGAACCGGCATGACAATAATGAGTTTGAATAATTAAGAAGATCCCAATTCATTCTCGGTTTTAACCGTCACTGAGCAACACATGCCTCAACAACAGTATAAACCTCGAATTAGTTTACATCAATTTGAAGGAAAACGTACTTTGAAGAATATTAGTATAGACGAGGAATATTGAAATAAAATAATTTTAAAAGAAATCAACACCTGAACGATAGGTGAGGAAAATTAAACAATGACAGAATAATTTGAGAATGAATGTTTGTAAATTAATAGAAAAAGAATGTCACTGGAATAAAAATGAAGGGTATAGGTACTAGCAAAATGATTTGAAAGGAACATCATATAATTAATAGAATAGGTTCAAATTATTCAAAATGAAAATGAAGGGTATAGATGCTTACAAGAAAGAATTTGAGAGAACATATGACTAACACAGGAGAATTTCACTTACTTGAACAATAAGTGATGGATAAAATACTTGCCTCAATACACGCCGTTTCCAATTCCAACATCTCGATCCTTTACCCACTTTACATCAGTCTCTATTCCTTTATACACTGGCCTTTATTTGGTCACACATCCGCCT
The DNA here is from genome assembly GCA_036435485.1 of Saposhnikovia divaricata. Classification (NCBI taxonomy): domain Eukaryota; kingdom Viridiplantae; phylum Streptophyta; class Magnoliopsida; order Apiales; family Apiaceae; genus Saposhnikovia; species Saposhnikovia divaricata. The sequence goes on along the minus strand of CM071597.1, from coordinate 151,710,875 downwards.
TTCCTTTATCAATTGTCAGTCTCTATACGTGCACAGTCGTCAACTCCGATCATTATCTTCTTTCGCAAAATTCCATCTACATGTGCACTGGCTCTTAGCCGGCCTCCTATTCATACCTATATACAGGTAAAGTACTATTTCAGTGCGCTAATAACCGTAATTTTCTAACTCTGCTCTACCCAAACGCGTCCTATAAAGCTTGACAACTTTAACACATACAACAAGTATTAATCAATTTCTTGAAATAATATATATATATATATATATATATATATATATATATATAACCACGTAGATCACATAAACATTTAGCACGTATTAGCAACTTATATCCTTTCTGGCACATATATCGTATCAATTAACAAATAAATCGGCTCAAACAAGAAATCAAGCAATCCTTTGCATCAATATTAATTCAATTCCACTTACAAGTATCATAAATCACTCTAATATAACTACTTATGAACTTATAATAATCCACACACACTTAACACTTAACGCTAAACACACAAACTAGTAGTTAAGCACATGATCACATACAAATATTCGATTTAAAACAATTTACCTTATTAATGCAAATGAACACTGATTAGAATTGATAAAGTAATTAATCAATTACTCAACCATATTTATTACCCACAATAATTCATTTTCAAATTCCCCTTTAACTGAATAAAATTAGCTATCTTAAATAGAATTTACAAAAATAATAAAAAAAATCCAACCTTTTACAAATAAATTAATTAAATAATTAATGGAATATTTATACCCACTTACAAATATTTAATAATATTCTCACCTAGGTATTCAAATAAAATACTCAGGCCAAAATTGTCCATCAACTTAAGTATTAAGCTCTAGACATAATCACAAACATGACTCCATTCAATTGTTTCCTAATCCGTCATTTATATGTATCCATAAATAACATATGAATCAAGTTACACACTAATAAAATTCACATATCAGGAATCCATCCAAATCAAACAATTATCCTTCCATTTAAATCACCAGTTTATTTCTTTTCACACTAACTTGCATCCTCCTTACCTATTTTAAAACCTCTCACACAATACACCCCGCACGGTGCAACATTCACACCCACCTCAAATTTCTACACACACGCAGATGTTAACACACGTACAAGACAAAAACTCACACACTATCCTATAATCACCCACCACACTACACTCATACACTCACAATGCACATACCCCCAATACATGCCATACCACAGCCTTTACCATCTCCCTCCCCTGCTTTCCTTCAAACCTCACTGTCTGTAACCTCTCTTTCCCCCATACACACACACATCACTAAACCCAATTCATACATACCATCACTAACACACCCACAACCCTCTGTTCTTGCAACATACCCGGATACAGACTCCCTTCCACAAACAAGCAGACAACAACATCCTTCCCTTCATAGCTTCTATCGATAATCCCTGCAACCAAAACCGACACACCGAACTCCTCAAGCACATAACATTCACCACTCTTCCCCTGTACCCTATCTAGCAGCCCCAAACAATTAACCACCTAACCACCATCTTTACTCTTGCCATACAACAACTAAAGTATATACATAAGGATTCCCGAATTAAAAATAATTATGACTCTTTACCATAGTTGTACATTATCCTACTTAAGATAACAACCAAGCTGCTATAATAAATTTAAAAACAAAATCACCACAATTAACTAAACATACGACTTCGACCGTACTGGAAGATTTGAATTTGAAACTTAATTAACACCTTACAAGAATAAAAAAAATCAGTAATGATCAAACCCAGCTACCGATTATATCTATGATTCCAACGAACTTGATTATACTCCAAAAACTTACGAAAATATATCAGTAAGACCACCACTCGGACAACAGCAGCATAACTCTATACATGACGCACACATACCCAAAACGCCACACATACACAAATTGACCAATTGCCCTGTTTCTATTTATTAAGTTATTGACCAAGTATGTTGACCAGACAAGTCAAGGAACGACAGCGTATTGTTGGGTGGAAATATCTGGAGCACATGAGTCACACGTGTAGGGAAAACATAGTGCAAGTTGCAGTAATTGTTTCTTTTTTTAATTTCGTTAATTAGGAAATAGTGGAAGGAATTGGCACCCATATATATCCACTGGCTTTCTTCTTTGTAAAGGCATCTAAGAAATGAAACAGTGTTTTCCCTTACTATCTTTTCCTTCCTGCAAATTTCTGTTTTAATCTAGTCTTTAAAATTACAAATTCAAGCTTAATTGTTACAACTAGTATCAGAGCATGGCTGGGTCATCTCTAGCTAAGCATGAAAAAGAGCTGAAAATACTTGAATCACACCTAGAAGATGTGCGAAATGGTAATTTACAGAAAGAGAATGAATATAAATTACAAATGGCAGATCTGGCTTCACAGGTAACGGAGATGGGGCGAAGAGTTAATTCCTTGACAGTTGAAATGAAGTCAGATAGGAATGATCTGACAACACAAATCAGAGATCTGGTGGACACCATTAAAGCACAAGCTATAGGTAATTCACCAACTCCCAGTAATTCAGTACGTAATTCAGTTTCCTCCACAAATGTACATGCCACACCACCTGTTAAAGTAGCCACTCCACATATACAGTTTGGGGGAACTATTCCACAACAGTTCCCAACTATGTCTATACCCCTTGTAAATATGCATACTACACCCATGTTTACACACAATCCACATACAAACCCGATGAATTATACAACGATTCATCCAGACCCACGTAACCCAGTCCCTATATCTCTGTCCTACCTCAGTACCACGCTGGGACCAACTCGACCAGTTACTCCGTTTCACCACCAATATCAACCCAACCATCTTCCAGGTACTTTTATGGGTACGTTTAGCCATAGTGGAGATCATAATTCGTATAGATCTGGAGTGGGTACACCTTATAAGCTACTTAAGGTTGAATTTCCAAAATTCGATGGAAGTAATGCTCGAAGCTGGGTGGTCAAGGCTAGCAAATTTTTCACATTAAACCCTGGAATGGACACCTACAACAAAGTGGTGTTTGCTTCTTTGTATCTGGAAGGAGAGGCAGATTACTGGTTTCATACACTACAACAGGAGCAAACAACCCTTACATGGGAGACTTTAGTAGAGCAGTTGCTGCAATGTTTCTCTTCGGGTAATCAGGATAATTTAGTGGGAAAATTCAATAAACTGGTCCAAACTAGTACTATCAAGGCTTATATTGCTGAATTTGAAGAATTAAGGGGTTATGTGATGGAAAGGCACATGCTACAAACTGACGACTTCTACTTGTCTAGCTTTCTCAGTGGGTTGCACTAAAAGATGATAAGGAGAAGCTGATCGATGATTATCTAGATTCAGCCGAGTACAAGACTCTCATGGACCAGCACGATGAGATGCTATTTCCCAACCAGTTTATTGATGGTTGGAATAAGGCCCTTGAAGCTGTTCTAAGGAGCCATCCTGGCCTATTTCAGCCTTCAGATTTTCTGAGCCCTCATCCACCTACCACATTAGTAGCTGAGCCCGGTTCTAGTGAGGAGCTGTTTGGGGAGGATGATGCTCTGGTCAGGGGGCATACTGTTGCTAGGTCCTTGGATCCTGAGCAGCCCCTTGTTCGTGATGGAGATGCTGACTCTGATGCAGAGGATTCCACCACTGCCACCAGCACTGAGAATGGTTCTCCTGTCAAGGAGGCCCCAAGGCCACTTAGCTTATTTGCTGTTTCTGTTATTTGAACTCTTGGTTTTTGTAACTTAACTCAAATAGCCTTCGGGCTTTGTATGTTTATAAACCTAGAACGTTGGCAGAAGCAATGGAAAAGGCTCGTGAACAGGAGGTGTTTATCGAGTTATTAGAGAAGAGAGTTCGTGTACCAGTAAAGGTACAAGGCAGTAATCAAAAAGGGGTCTTGAAGGGACTAAATTCAAAATTCACTCCACAAAACTCGAAAGAAACAGGGAAGTCAAGTAATCAGACCAAATGGCCAGAGATCAAGAAGATTTCACCTCAGGAAATGGCACAAAGGAGGGAGAAGGGGTTATGTTATAATTGTGATGAGTTTTATACTCGAGGACACAAGTGTCTTAAGCCACAACTACTTCTGATGGTAGGGGAGGAAGAGTTTGAACCTGAAATAGAGATATGCTCAGAAGATAGTGAAGGAGGGGAAGTGTCAGTACATGCTTTGCAGGGTACTCAAGGAATTCACACCCTCAAGCTTGATGGAATGATCAAGAATAAATCTATGACCACGCTAGTGGACACGGGCTCCACACATAACTTCTTATCTCAAACATTAGTCAAGTAGTTGGGTATGCACACCGAAACGTGTCCTGCAATGAAAATATCGTTAGCTGATTGGTCCATCACTCAATGTAATCGAAGGATAACAGACCTTAGATGGAAAATGGGTTCAACAGAGTTTGCCTCAGATTTTTTCGCTTTACCTCTAGGGGGATATGATGCCATATTAGGCATACAATGGTTGCAGCAAGTGAGTCCAGTGGGATTTGATTTCGCAGAACAGAAAATAACATTACAATGGAGGAAGAAGACTGTCGTCTTACAGCAATTAAAAAAGACAGGTCAGGCTGTGAAATGGGTCTCCGAGAAGGAACAGCTAGGCCCAGTTGGTGCAGAGGCCTGCTTCTTGGTCCAGCTTTTTGTTATAGAAGTAGCAGACCTTGATGACAGTCTTAAGGTAGAAATTCTCGAAGCTATTAAACCAATCATCAATGACTTTCCTCAGGTATTCGAAAAACCAAAAGGCTTACCTCCTATCAGGTCACAATACCACCTGATTCCGATAATGGAAGGCAGCTCCCCAGTCAATCTTAACCCATATAAGTGTCCGTACCTGCAGAAAATGGAGATTGAAAAAATGGTTAAAGAGATGTTAGAAAGTGGGATAATTAAGCATAGTCAATCTCCCTATGCCTCTCCTGTTCTACTTGTCAAGAAAAAAGATAGTATGTGGCGCTTTTGTGTGGACTATAAGGCACTAAACGCCATAACGATAAAGAATCGCTTTTCGATTCCTATTATTGAAGAAATGCTTGACCAACTCCATGGTAGTAAGGTGTTTATCAAACTTGATTTGCGCAGTGGGTACCATCAAATACATGTTAATGCTAAAGACACGTATAAAACAGCCTTTAAGACACCATTGGGTCACTATGAATTTTTGGTGATGCCATTTGGCCTCACCAACGCACCAACCACCTTTCAATGTGTAGTGAATGAGATTTTTCAGGCTTTTATTGGAAAATTCATATGTGTGTTCTTTGATGATATTCTAATTTACAGTGCTACCCACGAGGAACACTTACAACACCTCAAGCTAGTGTTTGAAGTTCTTAAAAGCAACAGCTTGTGCGTGAAGCTCAGCAAATGTGCTTTCTATCAAGACTATGTCGAGTATTTGGGCCATGTTATTAGTGCTAAGGGGTGGAGGCTGATAGCAAGAAGATAGCAGCAATGGCATCTTGGCCTACTCCAGTCAACATCAAGTCACTTCGTGGATTTTTGGGTCTAACAGGGTATTACCGTAGATTTGTACGAAACTATGGAATACTCAGCAAACCCCTCACCAACCTACTTAAGAAAGGGGCATTCAAGTGGAGCGAACCAGCACAGATGGCTTTTGATCAGTTGAAGGCAGCCATGAGCCAAACCCCAGTGTTGGGTGTAGCAAATTTCTCAAAGGACTTTGTAGTGGAATCTGATGCGTGTATGACAAAGGCAGGTGCTGTGTTAATGCAGGAGGGACGTCCGTTGGCTTACTTTAGTAAGGCATTTTCACAGAAAAACATGGGGCTCTCTACCTTCGAGAAGGAACTTCTTGCAATAGTTACGGCTGCCCACAAATGGAGAGGATACCTATTGGGACGACCTTTTGTTATTAAAACAGATCAGGAGGCCATAAAACACCTCCTCAGCCAAAGGATTTCGACTCTGATGCAACAGAAATGGTTAACTAAGCTTTTGGGTTTCGACTATACTATAGTCTATAAAAAGGGACGAGATAACGTGGTAGCAGATCCCCTTTCTCGTCTACATGAAAAGTACCAGCTTAAAGAGACAGAGTCAAAGGCCATAACAGTCATGATTCCACAGTGGAAACTCGACTTAAGGCAGTCATGGGAATAAGATAAAGAGTTTGAGGAAGTAGTAATTCAAGTGGCTGTCATCCCTGAGACAGTCAAGGATTTTTCACTCAAGGATGGAGACCTCAGATTCCAAGGAAGGCTCGTGGTGGGTCAAATAGGAGAGATAAGGCAGTAAATTTTTAACAATTTACATGGAGGAACTGAAGGGGGGCACTCGGGCATAAATGCCACTATTAAACGAATCAGTGCTTACTTCTGGTGGCCAACACTCATGAAGGACGTAACGAACTGGGTGCAAAGCTATGAAATTTGCAAAGGTGCAAGGGCGAACACGTACCTTACCCCGGTCTTTTGCAACCAATTCCAATTCCTGAGCAGGCTTGGAGCACCATCACCATGGATTTCATTGAATCGCTGCCAAAGTCACATGGTCGAGATACCATCTTGGTAGTCATCGATAAGTACACCAAGTATGCCCACATCCTTGCTTTACAACATCCTTTTTCTGCATCACAAGTCGTACAATTGCTGTTAGATAATGTCTTCAAACTATATGGGCCTCCAAGTGCTATAATTACAGACCGAGATAAGATATTTACCTCTCAATTCTGGTCTGAACTCTTCAAGAAACTGGGAGCATCTTCACGGTTGACTACTGCGTATCATCCTCAGTCCAACGGGCAGAGTGAACGGTTGAATCAATGCCTTGAGATGTATCTTCGTTGCTTAACTCACCAACGGCCAAACCACTGGTTTCGATGGCTCCCCATGGCTGAGTGGTGGTACAACACCAGCCACCACTCCGCCATTAACATGACTCCCTACATGGCCCTCTATGGACGCCAAGCTCCCAGCTTTAACTATCACCAGACAGGCAAATCTTCAAATGAGTGTGTGAACACCTTCCTCCAACAGAGAACTGAGATCCATAAGCTTCTCAAGACCAACCTGCAAAAAGTGCAAGAAAGAATGAAACTTTATGCGGATAAACGAAGAACTGAACACGAATTTAATGAGGGAGATGAAGTCTTTTTAAAGCTTCAAGCCTTTAAACAAACTTCTATGAAAGACATAAAGGACAGCAAATTCACTCCTCGATAATTTGCTCCTTACAAAGTCTTGAAGCGAATCGGAGCGGTGGCTTACCGATTACAATTACCAGCTGCAGCCAAGATCCATGACACATTTCACGTGTCATTGCTAAAAAAGAAGATTGGCTCAGGGGAATTCACTCAGATTGACCCTCCAACAGCCATCAACTTTCCTTCTCCGGCTTACCCAACCAAGATTTTGGACAGACGTCTGATTAATCGGAACAACTCTGCTGTCGTCTCCGTCCTCGTTCAATGGGAAGGGATGCCTCTAGAGGATGCTTCGTGGGTCGATTATGTCATGCTTCACCGGAGCTACCCCCAATTCTTCGTTGAGGACAACGCCGCTCAAGAAAGGGGCAATGTCAAGAAGTGATAATAGACTCAATTGCCCTATTTCTATTTATTAAGTTATTGACCAAGTATGTTGACCAGACAAGTCATGGAACGACAGCGTATTATTGGGTGGAAATATCTGGAGCACATGAGTCACGTGTAGAGAAAACATAGTGCAAGTTGCTGTAATTGTTTCTTTTTTAATTTCATTAATTAGGAAATAGTGGAGGGAATTGGCACCGATATATATCCACTACCTTTCTTCTTTGTAAAGGCATCTAAGAAATGAAACAGTGTTTTCCCTTACTATCTTTTCCTTCCTGCAAATTTCTGTTTTAATCTAGTCTTTAAAATTACAAATTCAAGCTTAGTTGTTACAGAGAGTTTGACAGTCGAGAGAGTGATAGAGAGATATCGTGTGTGAGATAAAGAGCGATTCAACTAGGAGGAGAAGAGATTGAGAGATAGGTTGGGAGAGATTTGAGCGAGAGTGGAAAGGAGAGAGTTTGAGAACTCACGGGAGAAATCGATAGAGACCCATGAACACAGAACAGGGGAAAAATAGAATTTGGGCATTTAGGGATTTGAAGATTAAAAGGGCATGGGCATAACACTAATTTACTAAATAAATTTCTGGTTAAAAGCAATCTAAATACCCTTTGTAAAATATAAAATAAATGAGTAATATTTGAGAAAATTCAAAAAATTATTTTTAAAATGTAGAAAATTAAATTAGCTATTTCCCCATATTTTTAAAATAATTTTAGGATAAAAAATGAATTAAATATGAATTTTACAAGTTTTGATCCTTTAAATGCAATAAGACTCTTAAAATCATTTTAAAATAAATAAACACCCAAAATAATTCACCCAGTAAATTTTAAAAATTAATTAATATCATAAAGATAATAACACAAAAGATTTCATGATTTTTAATAATTCTTTTGATTTTATAAAATTCTCTGAATATCAATAATGCATGATTTAAATAGATTTTAATCACAAAAATTCAAATAAAAATACACGAACTCACATTTCACAGATCAATCATCATATAAACATGTAAACATTATGTCACATATATTCAATCCTAAAAAAGATAATAATAATTCACCTCTTACAATCCACATTTAATGTTAAATAAACGTTTATAATTACAAAATTTTCTAGGGCGTTATATCCTTCCCCCCTTAATAGGATTCTGTCCTCCGAATCGATCGTAACAAAACATATATGGGTATTCTCAAACATAATATTAAGTGGGCCCCTCATGTGGGCCCCACTTGTGCGACCCACCAAAAAAATGGGCCCCATATGTGGGCCCTACCTGACCAAGTGGGTCTCACGGAAGTATTGCATTTGCTTCCTACACTAGTGTTGCATTTGATATTTTTTTAATAATAATTTTAAGTGGGCCCCACCAGAAAAGTGGGTCCCACATGTGGGCCCCACCAAAAAAGTGGCCCCCAAATGTGGGCTCCACCTGACCAGTGGGCCCCAAATGTGGGCCCCACCTAACCAGGTGTGCCCCACATGTGGGCCCCACCTGATCAAGTGAGCCCCACATGTGGGCCCCACCTGATTAAGTGAGCCCCACATGTGGGCCCCCCTGATCAGGTGCGCCCCACATGTGGGTCCCGCGGAAGTGTTGCATTAGCTACATGCTGTAGTGTTACAATTGCTATATGTGTTAGTGTTGCATTTGATATTTTTCTTTTTTATTAATAATATTAAGTACTAGTCCAAATAATATTTTTTTTCTAGAAATTTTGGCAATAACATAAAAAAGGATGGATCTTGACCCCGTATGGTTGGGTTGTCGAAAAATATTTGTTAAAAAATCAAAATCTTAAACCCTGACGAAACCCTATTCAGGGTACTGGTCAAAGTACGAGTTGATCGCTAAATTACCAAATCAAATAATACTTTTTTTCCTAAAATTTCGGCAATAGCATTAAAAATGAAGGATCTTGACCCCATATTACTGGGTCGTCGATAAATATTTTTTAAAAATCGAAACCTTAAACCCTGACGAAAACCTTGTTAGGGACACTAGTCAAAGTACGAGTTGACCGTTGAATTACCAAATCAAATAAATTTTTTATTTTCTGAAATTTTGGCAATAACATTTAAAAGAATGGATCTTGACCCCCATATGGTTGGGTCGTCGAGAAATATTTTATAAAAAAATCGAAACCTTAAACCCTGACGAAACCCTGTTTAGGGGTATTGGTCGTAGTACTAGTTGACCATTGAATTACCAAATCAAATAAAATTTTGATTTTCTGAAATTTTGGCAATAACATTAAAAACGATGGATCTTGACTCTTGACCCCGTATGGTTGGGTCATCGAGAAATATTTTTTAAAAAAATTGAAACCTTAAACCCTGACGAAACCCTATTCAGGGGTACTGGTCCAAGTACTAGTTGACCGTAGAATTACCAAATCAAATAATTTTTTTATTATCTAAAATTTTGGCAATAACATTGAAAAGGATGGATCTTGACCCCGTATGGTTGGGTCGTCGAGAAATATTTTTCAAAAAATCGAAACCTTAAACCCTGACGAAACCCTGTTCATGGATACTTGTCAAAGTACCAGTTGACCGTTGAATTACCAAATCATATAATTTTTTTATTTTCTGAAATTTTGGCAATAACATTAAAACGATGGATTTTGACTCCCGTATGGTTGGGTCATCGAGAAATATTTTTTAAAAAATCGAAACCTTAAACCCTAATGAAACCTTGTTTAGGGGTACTGGTCAAAGCACCAGTTGACCGTTAAATTACCAAATCAAATTATTTTTTTATTTTCTAAAGTTTTGGCAATAACATTAAAAAGGATGGATCTTAATCCCCGTATGGTTGGGTTGTCGAAAAATATGTTTTAAAAAATCGAAACCTTAAACCCTAACGAAATCCTGTTCAGGGGTACTAGTCAAAGTACCAGTTGACCGTTGAATTACCAAATCAAATAATTTTTTTATTTTCTAAAATTTTTGCAATAACATTAAAAAGGATAGATCTTGACCCCCGTATGGTTAGATCGTGGATCAATATTTTTTAAAAAATCGAAAAAGGAATTACTACAATCCCAAATTATTTAAAAATTAAATTTAAAAAATTATTTCAAAAATCAAAAAATAAAAAACTTTTCTGTAAAAAACGGGTAGCACTTTCCCTCCTTAAACAAATTAGTATAATCCCAAATTATTTAAAAAAATTACAACCCAAATTATCGAAACAAATTTTTTTACTACTTATTTAATTTTAAATTACCAAAAAATGAAAAAGCTATGGACGACAATTTTCCCCCCAAACCCACCGTAAGGATTTATTTATATTAATAAATATTTTATTTATTTAAAAAATTATATTTATAAATATCTAATAATATTAGATATTTTTTTAAAAAAATTTCTGAATTAAATTAATTATTTATTAATTAAAGATTATATGCTGTGCAAGTTAAAAAGCATTTCTACGGAGCCTATGTATAGTAAAACAAAACAGGCCCACGAATTAAAAAAATGGAAGTGGCAGGTGGCTTTGTTTTATGTTTGAATTGAATTGGCAGGTTTGCTTTTATTAACTAAAAAAAGGTAGTACCGAAAATTTCAAAAGTAGTACTAGTTCAAAAATGGTAGTACCGAATTCACAAAGGTAGTTTAGCAAAGGTAGTACCGAGTCTTGAAGGTAGTTCGGGGCTTTATTTGCAAAAGGAGGAAATAGACTTTTTATATAAATCAACACAGGAGGCTCTTCTTTAAAACACTTCACTTCTTCTCAAACAAAAAGAAACCAAGAGGAGACAGATAGATCAAGAGATATAGTTCTGGGCTTCAATTTTAATTCTTGTAAATTATTTCTGAGCTCTATTGTTAAATCTAAACCGATAGAAATAGTTTACTTGTACCATTGGAACTATCTAGCGGATTAAGTTCCCTAGAACTTATCTCTCGAATTTCTTTTAGCATTCGATCTTTTTATTACAAATATAGAAAAGTTCATGTCGAATTTTCTATAGAATTTGTAATAATTAATTTGGTCATCAAACCTTGTAATTTGTACCGTGTATTTAGACACACCCCATCAAGTTTAGTATAATATTATATTTAACTTGAAATATTGGTATTCGTTTTATTCCGCATCAATTTGTTCATGATTTAGTATTTTAAGAAAAGAGCAAATTCTATTAAACGACATAGTTTGTATTCAACCCCCCTTCTACAAACTAAATTGGACCTAACAATTGGTATCCGAGCCTTTTGATTGATGCACAAATCAAGATCCTGATTTTTGTGGTCCTCCAATTGGTTTTCAAGTTTGTTGACCCATAAAGAAATTAAATCCGGTATTAGACCAAAAAGTCAACTCCTCTATTTTCGAATTCTTTAACCTTCAAAAATATTAATTTTTGAGATTTTTTTATTGGTAACACCCTGCTCCCGAGTTCTTTTGAGGAAGGAAAGCAAGTGAAAAGGAAAGAAAGTAATATAATTTACATCCGTGTTTGTGCTCCCGAGTTTTTTTAGGAGCGATAGCGAGTGAAAGGTAAAGAAAATTTTGCTTACTTTCATCCCAAAATTGGGATGAAAAGGAAAGCAAGTGAAAGTAACTTAATTAAAAACATTTGATATTACAAATATATCCTTATCATTTAAATGAAACATTTTATATCTAAGGATAGAATTGTAATTTGACAATCATTTACATGCTTTCCTTCCTACTCGGGAGCACGTGAATGAAAGTAGTTTCACTCCTTTTTATTTACGCTCCATCCAACTCGGGAGCAAGTTGATGAAATATATTTCACTTGCATTCATTTACTTTCACTTACATTAACTTGCTTTCCCTCCCAAAAAAACTCGGGAACAAGGCGTAAATAATTTGAACTTATATTCGAATTCATTCATTCTTGGAAATTCTGATTTTTAAACAACTTGAATTCATTTTCAAATTGTTGAATTCTCAAAATTTTTAATTCTTGATAATTTCGAAATTTAATTAACTTGAATTTATTTCGAATTCTTTAACTTTCAAAAAATTTTATTTCTTGAGATTTTTTGATTCTTAATTAATTTGAGTTTAATTTCGAATCTATTAATTCTTGAAGTTTTCAATACTTGGAATTTTTTATTTTTGAACAACTTGAATTTATTTTCAAATCGTCTAATTCTCAAAATTTTCAATTCTTGAGAATTTAGATTTTTAATTAATTTGAACTTATTTTTAGATTTTTTAATTCTCAAAAATTTTCAAGTCCTTGAAGTTTTTGAATTTTAAATAATTTGAATTTATTCTAAGCCAGGGGTTCTCAAAGATTGTTAGACTGAAGATTCCTCCGGGTTGTAAAGATGATTTGAATCTTTTGAAGAAAATGCATTTTTCAATGAAATTAATTTCTACCTACTGAAGAAAAATTTGTGCAAGCTCCTCAAAGGTATATTCATAGAAGAATGCTAAATTTAGTGGATGGAATTTTCTTGAAGATTTTAGTCAACTCTAGTGATTCAATGATATACAAACACTTAGTGGTTTGTACAAAGGCAATATCTATTCAAGGAATCAACATAGATTTTAAAAGAATGGAATCAAGGAGGTTTGAGAATAAACTAGACTGCAAACATCTCAGTTAGAAATTAATGATGGAATCTCAGAACAGACAGGGAGAGTTACTAATTCAGAAGGAGTACTAAAGCTACATCCAGGGATCAGGCCTATCTATTCCGAAACAGAAACTCTTTAGGATATAGTTCAACTTCAAGAGGTGGTTACAAGACTGAGATGGTGGAAAGGAACAAGACTTGATAGTTGCAGTTATGAAATGATATATGTGATAAGTAACTATCAAGGTGTGCAACACCGTACAGAATTCTGACAGACATGGATGAAAAGGGATTCATCAGCATCAGGGCAGAACTTATTGCTAAAGGAAAGAGTTGGGATGGATCAGATGATGATGAGAAGAACTTAATGAATATCTTGCTTTCATAGCAATCTCTGAAGATGATTCACCTCACATGTCTCAGGTATCAATTCTTTGAACTACTTTAATATGTAATTCTCAGAAATTCAAAGCATGTTAAGATCTTAGGGTTTAAATGTTTAAAACATGTAAAACATGATAGCTTCCATGTTCATGTTACCTTGGTTAGAAGATCTTAGTATGTGTATGAATATTTGCTGAATATAATTAATTGCAGTAGTGAGTTAGAGTTGTTCCTCAGACAATATCTTTTAATTCTTAATTGCCATATGTTAAGCATATAAGACCTCTGCTTAAGCTAGTTTCAGGATCCCCAGTAAAATAGATTTGTTTATTCATTCTGAATTGTTTGTTAAGGTTTTAAAGAAAGGTTCAAAAGATGGATTGATTACCTAGGATGTTTTTAGAACACAAAGTTGTATCTAAAACTTACTTAGGTGATACAGACTATTAGCTTGTATATAACAACATCCTTGGACTGGATAGAATTAATGATTACTTATTAATTCTTCTATTCCAACAGAAGGTGATTGAAAGTCTTAGTGATGTTCAACAACTTCTAGCTCCCAGCTATCAATGGTGATGGTGATTCAGATCCAAGCAATGTCAAACATGGAGAATCTTCATGTAAACCCAGCAACAGCTTAGGGGGAGCAACAGAAGGATCAACTAGTCAAATCAACACCACATTGAAAATCAATGGACACTATGAGAACATGTCTGCCAAGACAAAGAGTGTTGACTCAATTAACTCTTTGTCCTAGTTCTTAGATTTCCTAATGGTGGAAGTAAAAGACTAGCAGAGCTTCAAGTACCAATGATTATTTCTTTAGTTTTCTTTAAAAAAAACTGTAAGAACCCATATTTTTGGAAGAATTAAAACTTTTATTATATATGGGTGTATGAACGAATAGTGGTTATGACGACATTGCATCAGTGGTTGTAATGAACAGATATTTTAATGGATTTGGGTTCAAGTGTTTATATGCTATGAATTCTGCAATAGGTTGACAAAATTATATAAGAATAATCTATTGTCCAAAGAGTAAGCTATGGTGATCCAAGAAAGAAAGGGATTCTCATGTCATCCAAATCGATATCTGGTATAAGTTAAGTAACTCCGTAATAGAGATTGGGAACGCTCGAGAAAGCACGAGGACATTTTCTAAGTACAAGAATTAAAGAGAGAATAAGCAATGAATAGTATTTTTGGTGGATTTTGGAATATTATCAGACGACCCTATATAGAAGTATTCGGAACGGATTTCTAAGTTCGTAGTGATGATCTATGGACGAAATAATTGTATGTAAATGATTTCAGATTTTGAAAAATAGCACTTTTATTTTCTCCGAGATTCCCTAGACACTGAAGGATTTAATAAAGAGGTTTGAGGAATTTAAATTCAAGGATTATAAAGGAGAATTGAGAATGGTAGTATAAATATCAAGAAGGTTTCCAGTAAAACCCTAACAATAATTACTTGAGATATTTCTCCGAACGATCAATGAAATTGAGCAATAACCGGACAAAGAAACAAGCAGATAACCAAAAGATAAGCATGTGCAAGTGGATGGGATTAAGTAACCAAGTTACAAAAGGAACTAGCAACATTAGAAGATAACTATGCTAGTTAGCTTGATCTCTTCATCTCACCACAAAAACACAACACTTGTCCCTTGATGATGCATCATGCATGACCTAATCACTTTAACAAAGCTACTTTATGGAAGATATTATCAAAATAATACACATTTGGCAAGGATAAGATCAAAACAAAGGGAAGCAAGGGAAGCCAACCAACTTTACTTTCTTTTCTCCCCCATTTCCAGCAGTTCGGATTTTCCAGGGCAGGGGGTCTTTGCAATTTTTTTTCACCCAGTTCTACTCATCTATAAATCATGAAAAAAATCACGGAGCTCCTACACATTAAGATGAAGTTGGGGATTTAATTTCACAATTTTTGAAGGTCGTTTGAATGGTTAAATAAATTCGAGAAGTTCACTCTGTTTTTCCCCTTGAAGAAGGCCACTTTGAATTTTTCTCATTTAATGGAGTTTTAAGATTTCAAAACCCAAGCTCTTGTTCTTGTAAACATCCAAGGTAATTCCTATGACTCCTATATTTCATAATTAAGATATCCTAGAAGTTTGAGATCAAACAAGCATCTCTAGCTTACCTAATTAATTCACCAAAGTTTAGGGTGAATAGTAACTTTCAAGAACTAACTTTGATTTCTTGATTTCTTTGGAGGATCCAAGCTTGGTTAAGGTGATCTAAGGACTATACAAGGCTTACTAAGTGCATACACACTCCAAGGAAGGTATATCTCTCAAGAAACCCTAGATCTTGCCTTGAGTTTTTGAATGCTCTTGATGGTTTAGATGAGTTATGATTATGATGTTGTTATAAGCATGTAAGCATGATTATGTAGTTGTTTTAGTAGATCTAAGAGCTATGACGCAAATGATGGTTAGGAGAGATGTTCTTGGACTTGTAAAGATGTAGATGATGTTCATAAGTTGGTTTGATCATGGAATGATCTTGGTGGATTGAAAAATTTGGGAAAACGTATAAAATTAGCAATCGTAAAGCCAAAATTTCGTTAAACCTTATAAAATCGTGCATCACAGTAGGTGTAATTCTCGGACCTTATTGAATATATGGACTGTCCTTGTAGATCTCGAGTCATAGATCGTTTTGGCGCAAGAATCGGAACAAATGGACTTACGGTTTAGGAGATATGGCCGATTTAGTAAAAGTCGTTCGAAACCGTAAGTGCGAGTTCGTAACTCAAATTGAACCCCCTTAACATGAGTAATTCAGTTGCAAATCATAATAATTAAATATTAGAAGTCCTAAGGAAGGTGTGAGAGATGACCTCATGCAAAAAGGATCGTTTTCGATTTTATAAAAATGTTCGAATCACGGTTAAGTGCGAATGAACCCTTTGAGGAACACTTGGTTATAACTTTGGAAAACCACTTAGAAAACGTACAATAAATCTTGAGGTATAATCTTTTCCAGTAAACGACCGACCTTAGAACTTATACGACTTAAGCACCTACCAAGTGTAAGTATAATGACATGCCTTGATAACGAACAAGTGTCGGATCATAACGGTGTTAATGAAAGCTAACTTGAAAGCGTGTTTAAGCTTAAGTAAAGTAGTTACTTGGCTTTTCAAAGTGTTAGGTGATTAACCTTGAATAATTTTGGTTATTTATAGATCACCGGACTACCCCGAAACACACCACCCCGACAGGATTACCAGGCAAGTTTTCAAACCTTTGAAACTGTTGTTGTGATAATATATATGATTTCTGTTATACATATGCCATAGCATGCATGCCTGTTTTCGAAAGTATATTGTGATACTTGTTTTATGATTGGATATTGGCGGTAGTTATGATATATTAGTTATAAGACGGATTTTGCTAAGACCCTTAGTGAAGGGCGTATGAGTTTCATTCTTAAAAATAGTCTGGGAGCCGGTATTTCAGTATATCTTGATATTATTTTCTGAGGAAAATATTAGATAAATATTTTTCCATTATTTCTTAATGAATATCATTTTGAATATTCATTTAGAGTTTTATTTATTTAATGAATATTATTTTGAATATTCATTTAAAGTTTGATTTAATTAATGAATATTATTTTGAATATTCATTTAAAGATTTATTTATTTAGTGAATATTATTGTATATATTCATTCAAGGGTTATTTACGAGCAATCCTTTTGATTAAAAATATTTTTCAATAAATATTATTTGAATATTTATTTAATACCTTTAAATTGGTTTTAAAAATGACTTATCTTATTCCAAATTTTATCTTTGACCTCCAAAAATATAATGTAAAATATTTCTGAGTTTTATTATGATTATTTTAGCAGGGGAGGTTCCCAAAACTCTAATTTTTTTTCCATTTAAGTCTATCCTATAGGAAGATTTAAATGCTTACTCAAAATTTCCAAAATATAAGGAAACCTTACTTGAGAACTGTTATTTATTATGTTTGACTGCCCGGTCATAAATCTTTTGAAACTATTCCTTTCACTCGCAACTTGGTTGATATTCATCAAATTAATTCTTTTTGTTACTTCCTCATCATTCGAGGGGTAAGATTGTTGGAACAAGTCGATATCCATTAACAAGCAACTGCTTGGGAAATATTGGTGAATTTTCCTTTCCAACTAGATACGACTACTTTGTGGAGTCCTATCAACAACAAGTATTATACTTGGGAAAATGGGGACGAACTTTAAGTTTTAGAGTCATGGATTTATTCGAACTAGGAGTATTTGTGTAAGAGGCTGTGGGACAGTCCATCATTAAAATCGGTGTAAGAGGCTGTGGGACAGTCCATCTTTGACACAGGGTCCGAGTGGCGCCGGTCCCATCTAAGCCCAAAGATGGCTAGGGAGATCCGGCGTATGGTGGTGTCCATATGTTCTTCCTTCTACATGTAGAGAAACAAATCTTGAGATGCACGACCTACGACTGATCATCATAAGGTGGTGTCGTCTGGCGCGACAATACTCCAGTATTAGTTCATCATCCAAATCTGTCTATTTTCTGCAACATGTATTAAAGAGAAGAATCACTTATGATGGCAGGGTTTGAAAAATGTTCAAAACTAAAAGCTACCTTGAATTACCTCGTAACATTATCTTTTACATTATTCTAGCACTATGTTCGTTAATGCATGGCATATGGTTTCAATGATATTTTAGAACTGTTATATATTATTGTTCAGTTATATATTATTTTTGGTGGGTTATTGCTCACCCTTGCTTTATCTATTATATCACAACAACAGTTAGGTCTGATGGCCCGCGTAAGGCGCACTCGGCCCTAGCAGGTGACAACAGTCGTAGGATTGCCCGCTGATATCATAGTCGCCATTGCTGTGGTAGGAGCAACCAGTTGTCTAGGCTGGCAACATTTGTTTATCAGACTTATCTATATGTATAACCTATGTTAATCAACGGCAGAAACTATTAAATTATGCTGTAATAATTTTGGGTTGTAATAACTTATAACCTGTGGATCCTACGATTAGAGACTTATTTCAGTTTCATCTCTGGGACTATAACTGGTTGTGTGATGTGATATTATTGTGGGGTCATAGCATGCAGTTTATTTATTTTGATTCAGGTGCAAGTATTATTTATGGAAAATGAGACCGTAACGACCAGGTCCCTGACCCCGGATATGGGGCTGTTACAGAAATGGTATCAGAGTGAGAGTTATATATCCCAGAGATGATGCGATGTAGTAATAATAAATTCACTAAGATAATAAGAACTCTTGCCAATTTCACCTAAAACCCTTACGGGAACTTTTAAGTATCATGATAGTAACTTAGCTCGATATTGTATTGACGAGTAAGATGACAGACTTTGCGGCTTACAAGCAGCAGCACGATGATGCTTTATTATATGCTGACGATTGACTTGTAGATTCGATAGAATACCCTACTGAGGACCCGGAGGAGGTTCCAGCAGAGAAGGAGAATCCTGTTAAGGATAAGGAGCTTACCCTTGAGGAAATGAGGGCTACAGCCAGAATGACTGTCAGGGCTAAGATTACAGTACCCAGAGATGTGAGCATAAAGAACTGAGACATTATTAAGAGCACTGAAATTTTACATTGGATTCATAGCCGGACTACCAGAGGTAGCACCAGAAATTAAGACGGATTGGAAGGATTACTTGAGGTCTTATATTGGGATAGATAAAGATCCTTAGAGACCTTCAGATTAATGAGAAAAGAGTTAGAACGGTACCTGATTATCAAAGACATCGATATAGGATGGGAAGCAGAGTCTCCAGGAGTGGTTGAGATAGAGGCAGCAAGTGCCATATCATTTGATAAATGGATTAGTGTGAATATTTTCAATGGTAATTTTCCATGAGAAGGCAGATTTCATAGGTTATAATTTATGAAGTCAAATTGAGATTGATGAGGTGGTTTGATTCAGGGAAATGTTCATTTTATGAATGGATCAGCTTAGAAAGTAAAGACATTGGGAAGTGAGGGCATGATTGGATTAAGTTATATAAGGAAGTAGCAAGCGAGACGATGATCTCAGAACCTACAAGAGGAAAAACAACCACTGAGGCTATGATAAACTAGTAATAAGACTACTGTCAGGGACTAGGTATAGGTTTATTTCAACTCAGTGAAATGATGAACCAGAAACGTTAGATGCATGTGATTCAGAGGAATATTAAATTCCTTCTTTTCCTTGAATAGATTATAGTAGTTACTCTAAGTTTATTCAGACACTGAATCGTAAATGGATCAAGTAAGGCGATCAGTAGTTAAGAGGTAATGGAGAATGTTTTAAGATGAAACCTGAAAGAGCAAGTGTATGCCAAGTTCTCGAAGTATGAGTTATGATAAAATGAAGTTCAGTTATTAAAACAGATGATCAATAGTTAAGGAGTGTTGGTTAACCCCGCCGAGTTAAAGATAGTTTCAAATGGAGAAAGGCCAACCACCCCAATAAAGGTGAGAAATTTCATAAGATTCCCAAGGTATAACCAAAGATTTGTTCAGGACTTTACAAAGATTACAGTCCCATTAACCCGATTTACTTGGAAGACTGAGAAGTTTGAATGGACAGAAAAATGTGAGAAAATCTTCCTAGAGCTAAAGATGAAACTGGTGACGACCCAGCATTGGCGTTGCCTATTGGAAAAAGGAGACTTTATGATTTCAGTGACGCTTCGCATAAAGGATTAGGATGTATGCTTATGCAACACGGGAGAGTAATCGCGTATGTGTCAAGACGATTGAGGGATTACGAGATTCGATACCCTACCCATGATCCAAAACTTGCAGCTATAGTTTTTGCTTTAAAAAGATTTCGAGGCACTAATTGTATGGAGAAAATTACGAGAAATACACTGACCATGAGAGCCTCTAATATATTTTACTCAGAGAAACCCTAACTTGCACCAGAGAAGGTGGTTAGAGCTGATAAAGATTAAGATTACGAGATTTTGTATCACCCAGGGGAAGCCAGTGTGGTGGCTAATGCCCTTAAGTAGGAAAGACAGACTCCAGATGATAATGTTTTCAGAAGAATTGATAAGAGAATTTGAAAAGATAAAAAATAAAGGAAAGGTAACCGGAGACGGTACCGAGAAGTCGATTGAGATTATATGGAGTAAAATTCCTAAAAGATCAGAAGGTATCAAGGAAGAGGAATGAACGAAGAATGGCAGTGCTCGAGCTGAGTCATTATGCTACTCTGGTACCTACAATTTGATGTGTAAGGGAAAGCAGTGAACAAATACAAAAAGAAAAAGATTAAGAGCACGCGGGAAAAAGCATATTGATAAGCGTAACCTATCCCAGATAAATTATCTTCGCTATGGACGAAGGAGGCATTATGCCGGTAATTGCTAGAAAAGTAATGTCATTAGCTAACCCTAAACTTACATACTGTAGCACGGCTATTTGGGACCGTGCGACAAAGAATTATAAAGTCACTAGACCAGTGATGTCAGGACAAAGCGGGGTTGCTTCTAACCAAGCTCCGACCATGAGAGCTTTTGGATAAAAAGTTAAGTGATTCATGTGTATATGACTGACTAGATTCTGAGTAAGAACAGAAGTATGGTGATTTGAGACACATGATGTTGGGATATTTTAAATACAATGGATATGTTACGACTGAGACAGATGATCAAACTAAGTGTATAAAAATGGTCAAAGATTGCTCAGTGTGATACAGAAATTTTGTCTGAAACCAATATCTTTGATAAAAGCAATAGATACTAAGAGATTTATGTTGAACACGACCAATATCTTCTAGAACATCCTTGCTACCATTACCAAGTTCTGTAAGAAGAGCAGATAGACATATGTTGTCTTTTGGAAGGTCTTGTAGACTGACATCCGTTTGAAAGAGAAGGTTAACATGAAGCTACCTATAGATTATCAGGATGTGAATGATTGAAAAGAGACCCTTATTAAGGATATGATTTGATTGTCAATTAAAGGATGTAAGTATTTCTTGAAGATAAAATTGGGGATAGAACATCCATAGATTAAGATGGACCCTGGGATGCACAAAGAATGGCATTACCCTAATAAAGACATTGTGAACTTGGATGATATAAGTTTGATTGACCAAGGCATCAATAATCTTTAGGGATTTATTGAAAAGAGTTTCGGAAAGAACATAGACAGAATTCCTTATAGGATCGATTATTGATATTTGATATACCCTGTACCTAGAAAATACATGATGAATTATGGGGATGACCTAAGAGATTTTACAAAGAGAGAGTTAATATCTTAAGTTTCAAAATGGAAGCTTGGTAGGGAATGTATGACATAATAATAATAATGCCAGATGAGGCATGTGCGAAACCATGAGGAGGTATGGATTGAACCAATGTAGGTTGAGATTATCCTAAAACAAGAAAGAACTAAGATAAGAAATATCCTAGGTATGATTGGGAGTAACTATGATAAAGTTCATATAGAAAGGTGGAAGCAATAACTTTTGGAAAAAGAATGATATATATTTTTCTCCTTCAACAAAGTCTAAGAAGCATCCTTTCGCCCAACAGTGATGGGAATGAGGTAGAAAAATTTGAGTTGGAATAGATCCAGAAAACATTGATTACAAGAAATTATTATAATCAGGAAAAGGCCAATGAGGTAGCAGACACTTTAATTATAGAGGAGTAATTATAAATGCTCATACCAAAAAACAGAATGATATTGAAAAGAGCCTTGAAGGTCATAATGTGGGAGAGGAATTTACATTCCCTCTGACGAGTGTGCAAGAATCAACCATAAGAATATTTTAAGTAAACATTCAATTCCTGATATCGTCTTAAGCATATTACCTATATTAGGAGGTCCTATCTTGAGGTAAACCAGGACCATGATAAAAAATTGACTAAGTAAACCGTTAAGTTTACAGTCTTCTACTGAAGGTATATGATTAATAATTTCATCAACCTGTCATAGCTGCGGTGCTTAGAGCTCTTCTACAATTTTATCTGCTTCATGTAATATCTACATCAAGTTCATGAAGTATTCCTTATGGATAAGGAATAGTGATTATTTGTCTTCCTAGAGATTTTTGATCTGACAATTATGAAACCCACATGATTAGATATTAAAGCACTACGTAAACGACAAACGATGGTGATTTAACAATGGATTACATTAATAGTGGTGATTCTTCTGAGAATTAGGTGATAACGACTGTGGAGATGTCGAAATGAAAAACAGAAATAGATTGTATTGGATCTAAGTTAGAGAAATTGTCAAGGTTTATTTCGGATGGTTTAATTTTGGAATGACGTGATGTTTGAAATAAATAATAATTCCATAATGGTTCATAAAGTGATTACAGTAGAAATGGAAACCAAGTGACTGACAGAAATAAATATAGAGTAGAGGATCAATAAGGGAGTTAGATATGCGGACTCCTGAGAAACCCTAGCAATGAAGCAAGAAAAGTATGAAATTGACCTGGCAAAGTTATTGGACATAACGGAAAGTTGAAATTGAAAGCATAAATGACATACAGATCAACTCCCTTTAATTTGGGAGAATTCGCGAAAATTTGGAAAAATTGATTAAGTAATAAGGAGACTCATGGAACGAGGAAATGAGAATTTTAAATGGTTGAATAAAGGAAAGTTTTACCCCAAAATGTGATGCTTATTGAGTACATGTGACGGGATGCCAATAGGGAAATACCAAGTACAAAGGACATCCCAATGATGAGATAACGGTGTAGATAAATAACAGAAGTGAAGAAGAATCAGATAATAAGAAGGATGTGATTGATAAAGAAAAGATTGGGGAAGTAATTAGGGAATAGGAAGCAAGGAATGTTATGAATGGGTTGATGAATGGGCTTTCTAACGAGCTCTCAAGATGACAACCTGATAGTGTTATTATTAGGAATATTAAAAAGCTAGTAACGTGGCGCGGAATGTCAGTAATAATGATGTCAAGTGAGTGTTTCTAAGATTGAACAAGAGTATAGGTCCATAGGATGATAAACAGAGCAGCAGAGATATGAAGACACGTGAAATCACGATAAAATAGTATTCGATACGATTACGATTATTTTCTTCTCTAATGAACCTCTATAGTTCAGAGGTAAATTCTAAGTATGATATTATGCGATCATGAAAACTTTCTATAATTCTTTGAAATTCTTTTCTTTTCTTCTCTCTTATTCATCTTCTTTTTTGAATTGAGAAGAACAACCCTTTAAGGAGGGGAGGTACTGCTGAGTGACTATCTGTCTGTGTGATAGAAGTCTAAGCGGAATACCATTAATTGTTAATTGCTTGTCAAGTACTAAAGGCTGCCCCCTTCTGTACTAACTATGCAATATAACAAATGTTCATTGATCATAGTGATCTCTCAATAAATTCTTCTACTTCTATATATTGATCGAGATTGCGAAGATAAGAGTGATCAGGAACATAGTACGAGTGAGGTTATCTCCGAATTCGCAACGCGATAGTGATACCAAAGTCACTGCAGATACCGATAAGGATAATAGTATATGACTGAGCAAGAGCATAATCCGGATAGTGTGTTGTACGAAAAGTAGCAAAGTTGAAGGAAAAAGGATAAAGTGTGTATTGTAGCACCAGTAAGATGTGCTGAGAAAGGATTGGAATGTTTAAGGATCAACCGGGGAACTGGAAAGCAAAATGACAAACCAGTACCCAATTGTTTCCTACCTAATTCCGGGACGGAATCATTTTAAGGAGAGGAGACTGTAAGAACCAAGTTTTTTGGAAGAATTAAAACTTTTATTATATATTGGTGTATGAATGAATAGTGGTTATGACTACATTGCATCAGTGGTTGTAATGAACGGATATTTTAATGGATTTGGGTTAAAGTGTTTATATGCTATGATTGCTGCAATAGGTTGACAAAATTATATAAGAATAATCTATCGTCCAAAGAGTAATCTATGGTGTTCCAAGAAAGAAAGGGATTCTCATGTCATCCAAATCGATATCTGGTATAAGTTAAGTAACTCCGTAATAGAGATTGGGAACGCTCGAGAAAGCGCGAGGACATTTTTTAAGTACAAGAATTAAAGAGAGAATAAGCAATGAATAGTGTTTTTGGTGGATTTTGGAATATTATCAGACGACCCTATATAGAAGTACTCGGAACGGAATTCTAAGTTCGTATTGATGATCTATGGACGAAATAAGTGTATGTAAATGATATCAGATTCTGAAAAATAGCACTTTTATTTTCTCCGATATTTCCCTAGACACTGAAGGATTTAAGGATTTAATAAAGAGATTTGAGGAATTTAAATTCAAGGATTATAAAGGAGGATTGAGAATGATAGTATAAATATCAAGAAGGTTTCCGGTAAAACCCTAACAATAATTACTTGAGATATTCCTCCGAACGATCAATGAAATTGAGCAATAACCGAACAAATAAATAAGCAGAGAACCAAAAGATAAGCATGTGCAAGTGGATGGGATGAAGTAACCAAGTTAGTTACAAAAGGAACTAGCAACATTAGAAGATAACTAAGCTAGTTAGCTTGATCTCATCATCTCACCACTAAAACACAACACATGTCCCTTGATGATGCATCATGCATGACCTAATCACTTTAACAAAGCTACTTTATGGAAGATATTATCACAATAATACACATTTGGAAAGGATAAGATCAAAACAAAGCAAATCAAGGCAAGCCAACCAACTTTTCTTTCTTTTCTCCCCAATTTCCAGCAGTTCGGATTTTCCAGGGCAGGGGGTCTTTGCGATTTTTTTTTCACCCAGTTCTACTCATCTAAAAATCATGAAAAAAATCAAGGAGCTCCTACACATCAAGATGAAGTTGTGGATTTAATTTTATAATTTTTGAAGATCATTTGAATGGTTAAATAAATTCGAGAAGTTCACTCTGTTTTTCCCCTTGAAGAAGGCCACTTCGAATTTTTCTCTTTTATTGGAGTTTTAAGATTTCAAAACCCAAGCTCTTGTTCTTGTTAAAATCCAAGGTAATTCCTATGACTCCTATATTTAATAATTAAGATATCCTTGAAGTTTGAGATCAAACAAACATCTCTAGCTTAGATAATTAATTCACCAAAGTCTAGGGTGAATAGTAACTTTCAAGAACTAACTTTGATTTCTTGATTTCTTTGGATGATCCAATCTTGGTTAAGGTAATCTAAGGACTATACAAGGCTTAATAAGTGCATACACACTCCAAGGAAGGTATATCTCTCAAGAAACCCTAGATCTTGCTTTGAGTTTTTGAATGCTCTTGATGGTTTAGATGTGTTATGATTATGATGTTATAAACAAGCAAGCATGATTATGAAGTTGTTTTAGTAGATCTAAGAGCTATGACACAAATGATGGTTGAGAGAGATGTTCTTGGACTTGTTAAGATGTAGATGATGTTTATAAGTTGTTGGTTTAATCATGGAATGATCTTGGTGGATTGAAAAATTTAGGAAAACGTGTAAACATAGCCGTCGTAATGCCGAAATTTCATTAAACCTTATAAAATCGTGCATCACAGTAGGTGTAAATCATGGATCTTAATGTTTATATGGATTGTCCTTGTAGATCTCGAGTCATAGATCGTTTTGGCGCAAGAATCGGAACAAATGGACTTACGGTTTAGGAGATATGGCCGATTTAGTAAAGGTCGTTCGAAACAGTAAGTGCGAGTTCGTAACTAAAATCGAACCCTCTTAACATGAGTAATTCAGTTGCGAATCATAATAATTAAATATTAGAAGTCCTAAGGAAGGTGTGAGAGAGGACCTCATGTAAAAAGGATCGTTTTTCGATTTTAGAAAAATGTTCGAATCAAGGTTAAGTGCGAATGAACCCTTTGAGGAACACTTGGTTATAACTTTGGAAAACCACTTAGAAAACGTACAATAAATCTTGAGGTATAATCTTTTCGAGTAAACAACCGACCTTAGAACTTATACGACTTAAGTACCTACCAAGTGTAAGTATAATGACATGTCTTGATAACAAACAAGTGTCGGATCATAACGGTGTTAATGAAAGCTAACTTGAAAGCGTGTTTAAGCTTCAGTAAAGTAATTACTTGGCTTTTCAAAGTGTTAGGTGATTAACCTTGAATAATTTTGGTTATTTATAGATCACCAGACTACCTCGAGACACACCATCCCGACAGGATTACCAGGCAACTTTTCAAACCTTTGAAACTGTTGTTGTGATAATATTAGTTACTTGGCTTTTCAAAGTGTTAGGTGATTAACCTTGAATAATTTTGGTTATTTATAGATTACCGAACTACCCCGAGACACACCACCCCGACAGGATTACCAGGAAAGTTTTCAAACCTTTGAAACTGTTTTTGTGATAATATATATGATTTCTGTTATACATATGCCATAACATGCATGCCTATTTTCGAAAGTATATTGTGATACTTGTTTTATGATTGGATATTCGCTTATAAGCTAGTTATGATATATTAGTTATAAGCCGGATTTTGCTAAGACCCTTAGTGAAGGGCGTATGAGTTTCATTCTTAAAAATAGACCGGGAGTCGGTATTTCAGTATATCTTGATATTATTTTCTGAGGAAATATTAGATAAATATTTTTTCATTATTTCTTAATGAATATTATTTTGAATATTCATTTAAAGTTTTATTTCTTTAATGAATATTATTTTGAATATCATTTAAAGTTTGATTTAATTAATGAATACTCCCTCTGTCCCTCCCATTTCCTTACAGTTTTTTTTCACTGCTTGACACGCATTTTAAGGTTCTTAAAAAGTATAGTTCCATAACTTATTTTTAAAATTTTCTTTTTTGTATAAAAATAGAACAATTCTATTTTTATACAAAAAAAAGAAAATTTTAAAAATAAGTTATGAAACTATCCGCAAAATGTACCTTAAAATTCGTGCCAGAATTACGTTTCACAATGTAAAGAATCAGTGGGGACAGAGGGAGTATTATTTTGAATATTCATTTAAAGATTTAGTTATTTAGTGAATATTATTGTATATATTCATTCGAGGGTTATTTACGAGCAATCCTTTTGATTAAAAATATTCTTCAATAAATATTATTTGAATATTTATTTAATACCTTTAAATTGGTTTTAAAAATGACTTATCTTATTCCAAATTTTATCTTTGACCTCCAAAAATATAAGGTAAAATATTTCTGAGTTTTATTATGATTATTTTATCAGGGGAGGTTACCAAAACTCTATTTTTTTTTCCATTTAAGTCTATCCTATAGGAAGATTTAAATGCTCCCTCAAAACTTCCAAAATATAAGGGAACCTTACATGAGAACTGTTATTTATTATGTTTGACTGCCCGGTCATAAATCTTTTGAAACAATTCCTTTCACTCGAAACTTGGTTTCTATTCATCAAATTGAGTCTTTTTGTTACTTCCTCATCATTCGAGGGGTAAGATTATTGGAACAAGTCGATATCCATTAACAAGCAACTGTTTGGGAAATATTGGTGAATTTTCCTTTCCAGCTAGATACGACTAGTTTGTGGAGTCCTATCAACAACAAGTATTATACTTGGGAAATGGGGACGAACTTTAAGTTTCAGAGTCATGGATTTATTCGAACTAGGAGTATTTGTGTAAGAGGCTGTGGGACAGTCCATCATTAAAATCGGTGTAAGAGGTTGTGGGACAGTCCATCTTTGACACAGGGTCCGAGTGGCACTGGTCCCGTCTAACCCCAAAGATGGCTTGGGAGATCCGGCGTATGGTGGTTTCCATATGTTCTTCCTTCTACATGTAGAGAAACAAATCTTGAGATGCATGACCTACGACTAATCATCGTAAGGTGGTGTCGTCTGGCGCGCCAATACTCCAGTATTAGTTCATCATCCAAATCTGTCTATTTTCTGCAACATGTATTAAAGAGAAGAATCACTCATGATGGCAGGGTTTGAAAATGTTCAAAACTAAAAGTTACCTTGAATTACCTCGTAACGTCATCTTTTACATTATACTAGCACTATGTTCGTTAATGCATGACATATGGTTTCAATGATATTTTAGAATTGTTATATATTATTGTTCAGTTATATATTATTTTTGGTGGGCTATTGCTCACCCTTGCTTTATCTATTATATTACAACAACAGTTAGGTCTGATGGCCCGCGTAAGGCGCACTCAGCACAAGCAGGTGACAGCAGTCGTAGGACTGCCCGCGGATATCATAGTCGCCATTGCTGAGGTAGGAGCAACCAGTAGTCTAGGCTAGCAGCTTTTGTTTATCAGACTTATCTATATGTATAACCTATGTTAATCAACGGTTGAAACTATTAAATTATGTTGTAATCATTTTGGTTTGTATTAACTTATAACTTGTGGATCCTACGATTAGAGACTTGTGTATTAACTTATACTTATAACTGGTTGTGTGATGTGATATTATTGCGGGATCATAGCATGCAGTTTATTTATTTTGATTCAGGTGCAAGTATTATTTATGGAAAATGAGACCGTAACGACCAGGTCCCTGACCCCGGATCTGGGGCTGTTACAGAAACTAGGAAAACTACAAGGCTCTGAAAGATCCAGATTGAGTGATTGCAATGCAGATGATCTCAATCAGTACAGAAGTCAGATTGAAGGGAAGCTGGTATCCTGACCAAACAAAAAGGTTGTAATTATTACAAGGATAATCAGAAGTCTACCTGGATGATGTCAAGGCATTGTTATGAGGGACAAAGCCAAACTGGATGCAAGGTTACAAGCTAATAAGATAGTATATCTGACAAGAAGCACTATTGACAAGACTTGAGGATATCAGGCACCTGCTGCACATTCATGATTATAATGGACATCTGGACCTACTGAATCTGGATGCTAGAGGAATGTGAACAAGTGCACTCCTGGTTGGAGAGATAACTGAAGATCTCTACAGGTTAGTATGAACTGGTATCATCACTCAAGAAAGCATGGAAGACATGGTATGACACCTTAACTATAATTTAACATTTGGTATCTGTTCGCTAAAAACTACGTAAGCGTACACGGTCACAAGTAAAAAAGATAATCTTAGTTCGTTCCCACGAAGACCTGGAATATCTATGTGAATATACTCATGCAACAATGTATGGTCAATTTCAAATGCTCGGACAAGTATCACAAGTTGGCTGATTTTTGTTCTAATATACTAAAATACTAAATTTATCTAAACGATTTAACTTCAATAGAGAAAACATGGGATTCTAATTTCATAATCTACTTTGTCTAGCTCAATGCTGAAATTTAGTGTTATGCGATCATCTTCAAAAACTAGTTGGAAACATAAAACTAGTGCGAATCACCTTTTAGTTGATCCACACCATACCACACATACATCCACAAAAGATAGAAGTAGCATGGACATCAATTATGTCCAAATCCCTATATGTCTATGAGACTTGAAGACACAACCAATTTTAAATCAAGCTTCCATTAATTACCACATAAGGTAGTACGATTTTGTCAAACCAATAACACAAATATGATGGTGAATCCATTATAAACCTATGCTAGCATGGCAAGTTCTCAATTCCTAAATCCACTTTCGCAATCAATAAGAATTAATAGATAGATGTTGATCATTCATCTATAATTAAGCACAACCACACAAGGAATCTGAAATTAATCACAAGCCCAATTTATCAAAGCACAATATTGCTAGACTCCGTAAATTAATCCATTAAAAGCCCATGATAGTGTTTAGTTCATGCCTGAACTGTGCACCATCATCGGTTTAGATGAAAGCATGGTAAAACAATATCTGGAATAAATATGTAAGATAAATTCTGGAAAACCAATTCGTAGCAAATTAATAGTTCAACAAAATTTAGAATTAAAATACAATACTGAAACCAATCGTTGCTAATGAACTAGATCTCTATCTCCTTGCTTTCGCTACTGAAAATCTGATCTCAGTCTTCCCGCTATGCAAGTTCGGCCTCTCTCTTCTAATACATACACATAAAACCTAATAATCATATCTAATGTACGTATATGTCTCTAATAAAAAGTATTTTTAATGCTTTTTGGAAAAATACAAAATACATTTCCTAAACTGATTCTGTTTTGAAGGAAAATTTGTAACTGACTTTTCTTCAGTATTTCTGGCCCATCCCAGTTGTATTTGGACATCTGGACCATTTTAGAATGAAAGAGAATTCTGTTATCTTCGCGTGGGCTGTTAAATCGTCAAAAACGGACTTGTAGAGCTCAAGATATGACCCAAACAGTGAAGCTCGCATGTGCAGCCAAATAAATCCGAATTTCCTCTAAAAAATCTCCAAATTCAGCTCTTTATTCTCCAATCCTTCCAAGTTTAGGATTCCTTGCTTCCGACAATAAAACATTCAAATTTATTTAATAAAAATCCAATTAAATGCAAAATAGAATTAATATGAGGAATAAAATCATGTAAAATACATATAAATATATACTCTATCAAATATCCCCACACTTGGCATGTTGCACGTCCTCGGACAAATAAAGAAATAAAACTAATCTAACTAACCTACTAACACCAATTTCGTAGATGACACCGTTGCATCACTACGCCATATATGGGCTATCGGAACATTTTTTTCATGCATGTCGCTAGAATATGTTACCTTAGCATGTTACTTTGGACCTAATATAACATTTTGTTTTTTGTGTTACCTTAGCCACAAAGTTGATGTTACTTTAGCTTTAAAGTGTTGGATGTTAGCAACATACATGATATGTTACCTTAGATCATTAATTAACTCAATTTTTAATTTTTTAACAAAAAAATTGTATAATTATTTAAAAATCACATTTACCTTTAAATTAATTCATTTTTATTTTCCATATAAATGAGTTATTATTTTTAAATATTAAGAGTGTTTTTTTATTAATTTTTTCAATTTCTATTTATTATTAAATTTAATGTACAATTTTTATAAAAATTAAAATTCATAAATATTTTGGAATCATTTTGAATGGCACACAGATCGACGAAACTTTGTAAGCGGCAAAATATACCGCCAGCGGCCAGACTGAAATTTCACACTTTTAACACTTAAACAAAAATAACACATTTGTTCTTACATTCTCTATAATCTCTCTCTCTCGACTGTCTCGGCTCTCACTCTCAACTCTCTCACAAGACTTTCAGTTCTTCTTTGATTTTCTTCAAATTATTACGTATTTGGGTTCACAGTAGGGATTGGGTTTGAGGCTTTGGCTTCTTTAAATTGGGGCTTCTTCAGATTAGGGCTTTCTCAAATTAGGGGTTTTTGGTTTTGAGTTCAATCGATTCAATTTCTTCACTTAAACTTCAACTAATGGATCTTTCTTTTCGATTTCAGTGCTTTTTCGCTTTGGGCTTTGGATTTGGGACTTGTTTAGTGGATTTGGGGCTTCACTTTAGAGGTATTACCCCCTTTCCATATGAATGCCTACTGTTATATGTGTGTATTTTTGTTATATCTGGCTACATCTCCCGCGCATCTCACCAGGTTCATCCACATCTCACCATGTTCTTGAAATTTTATAAAGTTTTGATTTTTATTATCAAGATTTGATTTTTATGTTAAAGATTCAAACTTTCTTGTGATTCATAGACTTGAAGATAATGAGTGAGTAACTAACTTTAGTGTGTTGATTTTCTCATCTCGTACTGCAGATGTTAACTCAATGGTCATTTCAGAAGAGAACGTGTCACAACAAGTGGAGATGAAGTTGGAAGGCTTAGTATCTTGCGGTGCAGAGACAAGTACTTTTTTTAGTTCTTAAAATTTCATGTTGTACATAAAGACATCATAAATTGCTTCCATTTATAGTTATAAATAAAATTTACTTGTTTTGGTTTATTTGTATTGTCTACTTATATTGCTATTTTCACAAATTAGTACCCTCCGTTGCTGGCGAGGAGGCTTATGCCTTTCCATATCTATTGGGGGCATGGATTTTGTAGAATTCATTGTGCCTATACCATATGTTAAACAAGTGAAAGTGATTACTCAATTTCCACAATTGTAATTTACTACTTTGAATTTTCTTTATTATATCAATCTATGCTTTTGGCTTCATACACTAAAATGTCTATGCCTGCATTGAAAGTCTGCTATTGGCTTGTGGCTTGACATGGTTTTATCATTATAAACTTATCAACAGCAGGAGGGTGGTTTATTATAGCATCTATTGGTATCAGGTATGCGTTATCTTCGGATATGGTTGCCAAATCGTGTCGTGGATTGCCTACTGAACTTGCTGCTAAACAAGTAGTTAAGTTAATAAGCTCATTTTTTTGTAATGTAACCCCTACATGCATAAGCAAAATACTCACGTATTCTTCATATAACATTCGTCGACTTATCAAGCCAAA
This sequence comes from Saposhnikovia divaricata, assembly GCA_036435485.1. Lineage (NCBI taxonomy): Eukaryota > Viridiplantae > Streptophyta > Magnoliopsida > Apiales > Apiaceae > Saposhnikovia > Saposhnikovia divaricata. The sequence continues at coordinate 151,677,917 of CM071597.1, read as the reverse complement.
AACTGAACTTTCACATTGCATTTTACTGGACATTAGGAAGCATTGAAGACAAGAGGGCTGAAGGATAACATAACTTGTATCGTTGTAGACGTAATTCCTCCTGATAATTCTGCACCACCATGGCGCCCTTGCTTTGGATCTGATTGAACAGGTATTTAGAGTAGTCTTTATTTAATTATTATTCTAGTTTTTGATCCTCTTAATCACTATGGGTCACTTCAGACCTAACTTATACTTTGATAGTGCTAATACTCAAACATCTGATTTATTAGTTCATATTTAGCATGACAACTCAGGAAATCTCTCAATTTCTTATGTTTCTCTAATTTTGTATGTATGGTGGTTTGGTAAATGATCATTTACATCTATCTTTTCTATTATAGATTCTATATGCAACTTTTATGCTTCGATGATGTTCATTTCCTAATTGATGTTGATGATTAATAGACAATGGGAAAGACGGACTTAAATCATTTTCCATCAATCAAGTTTTTTCCTCGTCTGCAACCCATGGTCACTAAGGTCCCAATTTTTTCATCATTTTCAGATATACTTAATTTGTCCATGGTTTATGTTAAGAAGCCATTCTTGTCATTTGTTTCTCATATGTACAGAAGAAGTATTTTCAGACATGCTAGTTCTTTTCTTAATGCAGTACAAAATGACATAATTTTTTTTTTAATTTGTGCTTATTTTATGCTAATGTTCTTTATTTGGTTTCATGTGAATTTTCAGATTGATACAAAAGACATCCTTTTTGCGGTAGTGACATTATCGTTATTGGAATCTGTAAGATTTAATCTAACATATTTCTATATTGCATATTGATATTCAAATGTATAATTGTTCTGTTATTTTTGCTAACAAATTCCTGGAGCACTTCTTTGAGTATATACTACTTAAGGCTAGTTTAGCTAATTAAGCTAAAAGTAGATCAAGCTAATTTTTAATCAGAGAGATTTTTTTAAAGCTTACATTCTAATGTTTAACATGCTCCAACAGACACGTACGTGCAAGAGCTGACAACCAAGATAAGGCAAAGCCTTGCTGATGAAGTTGAGGAGAAGGTGAAGCAAGTCCAAGCTGAAATGGATGAGCAGGTGAACAAGAAGGTGCAACAGAATCTGGCTGTGGTTCTTAAAAAACTAGCCGAAGCCAACCCAAACATCACAGTTGATCTTGAGGATTTGTGCGCGACTATTGCTAGTGACAATGATGGTACGCCTATGACTGGCGGCAGTAGCTTCTAGTATGTGACTGTGACATCTCTATGTTTTCACTTTATAGTATTCTGCTACTATTAGTACCTATATGATCATCGTGAACTAGTCTACAATATTTCTAGTAGTTGGTTAATTTTATGATGGTGAATTCTGATGTTTGAGTTGGAGACTTTAGTAGTAATATTAGTTGGTGGATTATGTCGTAGTGGCTTGTGGATGTACTTGTTTTGGATTATGAATTATGTAATGTGGTGTTGGATTTGGAATGAACAGCAGGTTAATCATAATTATGTAATGTGGTGTTGGATTTGAAATGAACAGTAGGTTAATTTGTGTGCTATTTTGTTCATGTTTTTCTAGAAAAAATGTTACCTTAGCTTACAGAAATGTTGCTACATAATAGCTAATGTAACATAAAAGATGTTACAATAGGCCATACAACTTTGCCAACAAAAGTGGGGCTCACAGTGGTCCCCATTGGGGTCCCCACTGTGGTCCCGACTGTGGTCCCCACTGTGGGCCCGACTGTGGGCCCCATTATGGGTCCCACTCTTTTAAAAACAATCCAGGCCTCTAAGGTAACATATGTATTAAGTTGCCATAACCCTCACTTTTGTTACTATAGGAAGCTATGGTAACATAAAACTGCATGTTACCTTAGGGGTCAAAGATGTTACCTTAGACACCTAAGGCAACATGCTGAGAGCTATCACCAAAGAAATGTTACCTTAGCTATTTTATGGGCCTAAGGTAACATATAATGTACCTGCTGTAACATTTTTTTGGTGTCACCGTAGGCTGTTTATGGTGAGTGCATTGAGCATATGCAACAAGCCGTTAAACCCCTAGGCAGCCCTAGTAGGACGAGTTTTGTCTCGTGAGGGTTTATAGAAGATATACCCACAAAATCAATATTTTTAATCACCGAATCTCTTGAACATGCAACATATCATAGTACTCCACACATTATAAACCTCAATCACATAACAACCTGGAAGTGTCTGAAAGTACAAGTACTCTCACCTTATGCATCATTAACACAAAATAATCCAAGTATGCACACAATGTTTTGATAGACAAAAATAACATAAAATAGACATCAAAGTCACAATCAACAAGTACGCATGCTATGGATAAATATCTCACAAGTGTTTCACTCAAGTTCAATCAATGTACTCGTATGCTACCATATGCGTGGTTGTCCACCAAATCTCCATTACTTCGTATACATGCATACATGAATCAAAAGGTCTTTATTAAAGGTTATAATAGGGCTTAGGTATAAGGTAGGATATCAATAAATAGGCTAACAAGTGGCTAAATTTGATAGACCAATAGAGCATAGCGTTCACTTTTAATTAAAGCACCGAACATGAAAAGTAGATCATGTAAAAGTTTGTCGGACTATCACAAGCATTAAACCCATAAGCACATATAACCCATGTACTTCCCCTCCTTCACATCGTACAAACCAATGAACACAAACTCTACTTGACTTTTTTTTCCTTTTTTATTTAAACTCCAGTAACCAAGTGCAGTGAAAAGTCACCAAGAATAATTTCTAGTACAATGCACTTAATACCAGCAGATGTACATGGATCGTCCCTTTCATATGACATTGCATTTGTCACCCGCTGGTCTCAAAGGAGTACCTAGCCTTTTTTTTTCTCTTGTACCTTTTTTTTTCATATTGATTCCCACCAACTGAATACTTTAGCAAAAGAAATCCCCACACTAAATATTCACCAACCATGAAATTGAATCACTATGCTCTACTAGTAAATCAAAACATGAATAAATAAGTTGGCTCAAGAATTTAAGATTGGTGATATACGACAGAAACAGATATAAGCTCAAGGGGGTTCACTAAGGATTATTTTTCAGGGTACTATTTAGGATGAATAAAGTTAATCCTAGTGCCTTTATCATATTCATGCATACACATATCATGTAGTCTAAAAATGGTTTAAAACAAGTTCTAGAGCAACACGCGTAATCATGAACAACACACAACAAAAGAAAGGGGTTGATATAAAATGTATCAATCATAAATTAGGCTCAAATCCTCACAAGGTACAAGCATGCATTATGTAATAACCCGAATTTTGGGTAGATTTAAAACTTTACTTATTATGATGAAGTGCATCAGTGAATAGTGATTTTGGTGGATGAATAGTGATTTTGAGGATTAAGAAATTTTTCATGCCACCTATGTACGAGACATGGTATGGATATTTCGAAGTCATATTAGTGATTCACGGAGTAAATAAGTGTATGTAACCGAGGACAAAATTCAGACAATCCAAACTTTATTTTATTCCAACTTTGACAAAGGAGTTAGGAAAATAATAATTGGATTAAGAATTAAGGATATTAAATATTAGAAGTCCAAGGGAGGATATATTATGAGAGGGAAAGAGGATTGAGAATATAATCCTAGAGAAAAGAGAATGCAAACGAGTTTGAGAACGCTTGAGAAACCAGGAGAGCAAATTCTGAGATTAAGAGAATATACCAAGGATAATGGATTTAATATCTACTTGAGGATTAGAACCACCCTAACACACTAATATATGATGTGGGAAAGATAATATATATCCAAGAAATTTACAAGAGAGAAACCACTAAGACGATCACTGAAATCATTCGATAAATCCAACGACTAGAGAATCTTGGAAAGAGGCCCAAACAATAGACCACTAAACATGGGGAAAGCCCAAACTTCGGCCCAATACTAAACAAGGAGTTGATTTATTGGTTTAATTAAGTGGCTTATGGTGAAAGCCAAGGGGAAAGAGCAGGAGCGGAAGAATTATGAAAGGGCAAGGATAATGTGGTAAAAACAAACAAAAAACCAAACAAATATCAATGAAGCTTCTTGGATACACCTTGCACAAGCCCCAAGAGGATCAAACTCAGCCACCCAACTGATCTTATCAATATATTAGATCAAAAGTTAGTTGAATTAGTCATAGAAAGAAAGAAAAGGAAAGAAAACACAAAGAAACATATCATTCCACAAACTGCCCAGCAGAGACACCAATCAAAGAAAAATTTATATATCCACTTCTATCCATCCTTAAATCACCAAATTTTAACCATAGCTTCTCCACTCCGTGGGTAACATTCGTTCAAAATTTCATAGCCAACAAAGGAGTATAGCCTAGTCAAATACCTCCTCCAAGTTGGAGAACCCAATTTGTTCAGTTTCTGTGTAGCGGAAAGATGGGGCTCAAAACCCTAGCTAGGAAGCTTCAAATTTGATGTTCTATAACTCAAAAGAAATCTTATGAAGAGAACAAGGTGTGGTAAAAATTTTAGCACCAAAATCTTATTTTTTGATTTGTTATGAATTTTACAAGATGAGGATGAATAGTAACTTCAAGTTGTTTTCTTGTTTTGATCTTAAGGATTTAGCACTTTAAGGACCATCTAAAGCTTGTTAAAGATTTATAAACACTTGATAGTGTTGTTAGAGCATCCAAGGAGGTAAAACCCTAACCCACCCTTTGAGTTCATATGAGTTTTTATGATTGTTTTGATGTTATATGCTTAAGAGATCATTTTTAAGTGTTTTAGTGGTTAATTAACTTTGTAAAATATGAAAATGGTGGGTGTTGGATTATAGCCACACCACTGACCTTAGAGAAGTAAAAGGTTGTTTTTTGAGGTTGTGAATGTGTGGTATGCCCGGTGTGACTTGGTTATGTTGTGACAAAATGGAAACCTTCGATTTATAGCCGTCTTAATGACGAAATTTCATTAACCATTAAAACAGTTAATGTCTGAGACCATAAATCATTTTTAGCATCACCACTGCCTATCGTTACAAAGATATGGTTGTCTAGTTTACATGGCCGCAAGAATCGCATTAAAAAAGTTTACGGTTTAAGAGTTATGCTAGTTTTAGTGAAATAGGTTCGAAAGATTTTATCGCAGAAATGTAACCACTTTGATGCTATGTTCGAGACCCTTAATTGTCGAATTAAGATGTGAAATTTGGTGATAAACTGTTAAAGACAGTTGGAAAGGTGTATGCGAAGGTTTCAAGTTAAAAAGATTATTTTTCGATTTTATAAAAATGCGTAAGCCGAGGTTGCGCAAGTGAAAACCAAACTTATAAGTACTTACATATGACTTGAATTCGAGGACCGTTTTCGAACCAAACTTACGACTTAAGTATTTGACGAGTAACTTGGACTTAGTATGAGTCTAGATTAAGCCAATAAGTGCTTTGATTGTGATTCGCTTACGTGTTTAAGCATTGAGTTATAAGTGGATCGTCTAGGGGATTAACCATATGTTTTTGACTTTATCTAGATTGTCCGACATCGTCACGAGCCCCTATCACTTCTCGAGCATCAGGAAAGTTTTCTAAATCTATACTTTCAAGTATTGATGATATAATACTGCTTGTGCCATGTATAAAGTTGCACAGTTTTGCGATATATCTTATTTCCTGTTGAAATAGAATTTGACATTTGGATTATATACGATCTTTGAGTTAAGTATTTATGAACCAGTATATCTTGTAGCTTTAGATATAAGAGCATATTCATTGTTTTCGACTCTAAATCGGGAGTCGGTATTTTGTGTTATAGAGATAGTCGTGGAAACCCGGAGGGATTCCGGTGGCAGATTATTATTTATTTTGAGGAATGTTATTTATAAACATTAATTATAATTCCATAAAGTATTAATTACTTGGAAACTATTCGAGGAATGTTATTTGAGTATTATCTCGGTCGGGAAATACTATATGAATATTATTTTTGTTAAATATGCTATTGGAAGGCATAACTATTTTCGAAAGTATATTCTGATACTTGATTACTATTTAGTAATTGGCTTATAAGCTAGATATGAGATATTAGTTATAAGCCAGGTTTTGCAAAGGCCTTAGTGAAGGGCGTATGACTTACATTATTTAAATATAGACCGGGAGTCGGTATTTTCGTATACCTTGATATTATTTTCTGAGAAAAATATTAGATAAATATTTTTCCATTATTTCTTTAATGAATATTATTTTGGATATTCATTTAAAGTTTTATTTATTTAATGAATATTATTTTGAATATTCGTTTAAGGATTCATTTATTAAATGAATATTATTTTATATATTCATTTGAGGGTTATTTATGAGCAATTATTTTGATTAAAAGTATTTCTGTAACTATTTACTATTTTATAAATAATATTTGAGTATTTATTAAATACTTTTAAACTTGTTTTAAACATGATTTGTCTTATTCAAAAATTATCTTCGTCCTTCAAAATTATGTAAAATATTTCTGAGTTTTATTATGATTATTTTATCAATGGGAGGTCTCCAAAACTCTATTTTTACATTTAAATCTATCTTATAGGAAGATTTAAATGCTCGCTCAAAACTTCCAAAATATAAGGGAACCTTACTTGAGAACTGTTATTTATTATGTTTGATTGCCCGGTCATAAATCTTTTGAAACCATTCCTTTCACTCGCAACTTGGTTGCTATTCATCAAATTTAGTCTTTCTGTTACTTCCTCATCATTCGAGGGTTAAGATTGTTGGAACAAGTCGATATACATTAACAAGCAACTGCTTGGGAAATATTGGTGAATTTTCCTTTCCAACTAGATACGACTACTTTGTGGAGTCCTATCAACAATTATTATACTTGGGGAAAGGGGGATGAACTTAACAATTCAGAGTCATGGATTTACTCGAACTAGGAGTATTTATGTAAGAGGCTGTGGGACAGCCCATCATTAAAATCGGTTTAATAGGCTGTGGGACAGTCCATCCTTGAAACAGGGTCCGAGTGGCGCCGGTCCCGTCTAAGCCCAAATATGGCTAGGGAGACCCGGCATATGGTGGTGTCCATTTGTTCTTCCTTCTACATGTAGAGAAACAAATCTTGAGATGCACGACCTACGACTGATCATCATAAGGTGGTGTCGTCTGGCGCGACAATACTCTAGTATTAGTTCATCATCCAATTTGGATATTTCCTGCAACACGTATCGAAGAGACTTCTTTCAGGTTGACGGGTAGCTCCCTCAACATGTATCGAAGAGACTTCTTTCAGGTTGGCAGGGGTTTGAAAAGTGTTCAAAACTAAAGTTGCAATATATTACCTTGCAACTTCCTCTTTTGAGATACATGTTGATACTTGCGTATATTTTGCATAGCAGTTATTTCTACGGAAGTTATATATTAAATTATTTTGTAACTTCATCTTTTATATTATACTAGAACTTGGTTCATAGTATGAATAACGAAGGTTTGCAGAGATATTATGAAAATGATATTTGAAGTACTACAATGGTACTGTTTTTGAATATATTCCGATAAGGAAATACTTTCGGTAAGAAGATATTTTGGCAACTATTGTCTTATACCCACTATATATTCTGGGCTTGAATTAAAGGCAGAATTATGCCATACTTTCATTACCTTGCTGAGCTATCGCTCACTCTTGCTATTGTTTTATATATATTATATAGCAGCGAAGCAGGATTCCAATGGGACGGCACATACCCCGCAAGGCATTTCCATAAACAATTTCTAGCGGTGATCCCGAGAGTAGTACGAACCAGTCGAATCAAGCTGCAGCTTTTGGTATTCATCTTATGTATAGATATGAATGGTATGAGAGGATTGTGAGCATCAGAAGGCTAAGTTGGTAATGTAACATTACTTAAAAGTTGTATCAGTGACATATTCAAAAGACATTTGGGTATTGTAATAAAAAAAACTATTTATTCCGCAGTTGTTATATTGTGTCATTTCTGAGACTCTAACATGTGTCTGTGTGTGAGAGATATATATTGTAGGGTCGCAAGTAGTTGAATTGTGTACATTACAAGTAATACAGGTAAGGCAAGGATTAAATGGATCGTGACTACTCCAAATCCCTGACCCCGGATTTGGGGCTGTTACAGAAATGGTGTCAGAGCGTCAGGTTACAGTCCTCAAAAACGATAGGAGATCAAGTTTAACAATACCCTTAAGAATGATGACAATAACTATAGTTCAAATTAAGTTCGTAGTCGGGTTAGAGGACATGACCCTGATTGTTTGAGATGAAGCCCGAGAGGGGACTTCTTCTGGGAAACCATACTTAGGACTTCATGGTTAGTAACCTCGATTCATATGAGTTATAGATGGATGGGATTCTGAGATACCAGACCCCAAGGCCTTCGAGTAGGCATTTGATGCTGCTCTCCTGGAGATGGACAGAGAGCCGATAAAGGAGGATCCATAGGAGGATCTAGTGGAGAACCCCATGAAGGGTCAACGGAAAAATATTTAGAGGTCGATTAAGCGACAAGACGAAAGTTTAGAATTGTTTATGATTCATCAAGAGATATGACAAAGAGAATAGAGTAGAGTCTCAAGAGCAGATGAGATAGAGGCGGTATAGCCAGTATTAGTGGATTGATTCGAATTGATTGAAACCTGTTACTCGTAGTCGGTTATGGTTGCCCATAAGGAGGCGACATACGTAAGAACCAATATGTTCAGATTTTCACGTACGATTAAGGGTACTTAGTTGCCTAGAATAGTGGAAGGAATTGCTTTGGCTATGAGGTTTCAATCCCCCATGACCAGCAATTCCACTGGAAATAGTGTCTATTACATCATTGAGGGAATTATGAGGCTAGAACTGAGAGGCCAGAAATCAAGTCCGAGTATTACTAGGGGGTAAATAGATTGATCAAATTTCCCTAATTTTTGAAAGAAATTCAACAAATTTTGGCAAACCTTGTCTTTCTGATTATTAGAGAATGTCATCGAAGAGAGTGGAAACCAAAGCGAACCCTGTGGATTGGGTAAGGTAGCCGCTATATGGGTTGGTGGACAGACCCCGATTGTTACAATTGATTGTAGAGATAAAATGATGAAGTTGAGATTGGACGGTAAAGGCGAAATATATTTAAGGACCAAGACGGACTGAGAAATTCCGGGATTGACTTAAATGAAAAGGCTATTATGCCGAAAGTGTTAAGCTTATGTAGCACACGGGATTGATACGAGAAAAGGAATGTTTGGTATGAAGACGGTTATAATAGTAATTGGATTTAAGCATGTAGTTTCTAACGATCTTCCGGAGTACCGCCTATTCGAAACGAGGAATTCGTCATTTCTTGGGGCGACACTGGCATCGCAGTCTTCATATAAGAATAGAACGCTTGCTTGAGATGCTTTCTCCTAGCCGAATAGAACTCCCTGCGATTGCAAATGTAGATGGTTGAATCCTTAGCGACTATTATGAGTCAACGATGACGTAAGTATCGAGCACCTTAGGGTGTACATGGAAAAGAAAAGTTTTAGAATCGAACGATTATCCATCAGAGGACCCGACAAAAAAAAAAGGCATCCGTAGAGACCTTGGAAAAACCTCCCCAATCTATAATCTACCTTGGCATCTTCTTAGAGAGAATTTCGATAAAAGATATACTCCTTCTTCGAAGTTGTTTTAGAACACTTGTGTTAAACCATATTCAGTTTCAATTGTGCCAGAGGCTATCATGATGCCTACTTTCGGGTTTTCGAAGCCCTGTCAAATGATGTTATTTAAGCTTTCACTTTTCTTCAAATAATGAATGACCCTATAGTGATACCTCACCACTTGCTTGTTGAATACCAGTATCTTTCTGGCTATCCTTTTCTTGTAAATCGTACCTTGGAATCTGTTCAATTTTTTTTATTTTATCCAAGATCCATTTGAGAATTATTTATCGAAAGCCGATAATTAATAATTTGACTTTGAATTGCTTTCATACTTCTCAATTTCCACTGAGATGAACAACCCTATATTTACAGGGGCCACAACGACTATCTGTCTGTATGATAAATGTCTGATGGGATGCCGTCACTTGTGAGTTGTGAAATACAAGAAGGCTAATTACCTTTAGTAATGTCTTAATTGAGACACGCAACATTGAGTTCTTATGATCATATTGATCTCTCAGTAAATTCTCTCATCTCAAATAAGGTTACCTTAAAATTCATAACCATATGATCAGCAGTGTGTGACATTTTCCTTGACATGGAAGCTATCTTTTCAAAGCTCCATGATTCTTGTTATCTTTATTGAATTCCAAGGGGAGGCCAACCAGGTCGAATAAGTCAAAAATTCACTGATAGGAATTAGATTCGTAACAAAATAACCTATGACAAGAGCGGATCCCTAAGACGAATAGAATATCGGTGACATATCAATGAAATTAGTTTATTCTCTCTCTCTCTCTCTCTCTCTCTCAAGGATATTATGATAGTGGAAAGTTGGTCAAGCGATATATGTGAAAGGAATAACGATGTATAGTGAAACTCCAATGATAACGGAGTCAGGTAGAAACTCCCAAAATTCCATGAAACCATTGACCCAATAGAGGCCAGAGCTTGGCTAAAAGAGATGAAGAAATCAATGGAGATACTGAGTATTGCAGGAAACCAGAAAATAGTGCTCGCCGCCTACCTCCTGAAGGGAGAGGCGAGTCACTGGTGGGAATCTAAGACAAACCTAGAGGGAGATAATGTTGTGACTTGGAAGAGATTCATCTTGTTGCTTTTAGAGAGATATTTTCCAAAATATATGAAGACCCAGATGGAAATAAAAGTTTCTAGAGTTAAAACAGGGAACCATGACTGTGGCAGAGTGTGAGACCAAGTTATCCGAGTTGTTGAGGTTTGTTCTGGAGTTATGGACACAGAAGAGAAAAGAGCCGTAGGTTTCAACTAAGGCTGAAACAATGGATCCAGAATCGCGTGGCGATGTTAGAATTAACAGATTATGCTACATTAGTGCAAAAGGTATCGATTGTGGAAAACTTGGATACAAGGCTAAGGAATGTCCATCTACTGGACCAGCTATACCCAGAGTTAATAAGGCTACCTCCAACAAGCAGCCCCTACCAGGACTTGCAAAATGACCTTGCGAGGTGCCGTGAGAAACACGGACGCGATAGCAGGTACCCTCCTACTTAAACCCAGTTGGTATTAACATTTTATTCCAAAACTGCTAAGTACCTTGCACATCAAGATTTGCACAATAATTAGACCTTAAGGTTGGACCCTGAAAGGGTGATTGCAAGTAAAGATGGCCGATCGAGAAATTTTCCCGTGAAATTAGCACATCCAGATTGTGAACAAGAAATAGTGGGTCGACACTTTTAATAGATTTGATTCCTTTCAAGTTCGGAGAATTTGATTTTATAATAAGGTTGGATTGGTTGGCACCCAATGAAGCCAATTAATTGTAAGGGAAAAGAGTAATAATTAAGGGACAGAGTAAGATTCAGAAATTCATGAATATAGCTAAGACTAATAAGTTATTACGCCAGAGATATGAGGCATAACTAGCTCTTGTAGTTGATGCCGATAAAAGAGACACCAAGTATAAATGAAATTACAATGGCCTTGGGAGGCTGTACATGGTTTTAATGAGCTACCAGATATCGATTTGGATGACATGAGCTACCAGATATCGATTTGGATGACATGAGAATGAATACCGAGTATTCAGGGTACAGTGCCACCTCTCTTGTTAGCCCTAGTGGGAATGAAAGAATTAGCGACTCAGTTACAAGAATTGCTGGGCAAGAGTATGATAAGACCTAGTGTACCACCGTGGAGAGCCCTGGTGTTGTTGCGAGAAAGAAAGATGTTAGCATGAGATTGTGCATTGATCATCGAGAGTTGAACGAGTTCACCATTGAGAATAGGTACATTACCGAGGATAGATGGTTGTTTGACCAGCTGAAAGACGCTGTGTATTTTTCCAAAATTTATTTAAGAACTGGATATCACCAACTGGAAGTTAAACTCGAGGATATACCTAAAACTGTGATTCGCCCTAGGTATATACACTCCGAGTTTTCAGTAATGTTAGTTGGGGTGGACTAGTGCACCCGCAACCTTTATGGATTTAGTGATTTGGTTTTGAGTTATCCACGATAGTTTTCGCCCTAAGAATATCAAGACGTTGTATATATGAAGAAAGTGCGAGATCTAATCGGATCGAAAGAGCTTGATATATATATATATATATATATATATATATATATATATATATATATTATATATATATATATATATGAGCTGAACATGTGACAGGTCAGACAACATTCCCCGCAAATAAATCCCCCAAGAGACTCGCTTTTCTTTCAGAGAGGGGAGGTAAGATAATAAAGATTGACTGAATATATGAGGTAGGTGGGCTTTCTGTAAAATGATTAAAGAAGGGGCTGGAGCAGCGGGGATTGATAGTGGATAACATGATATAGGAAAATGGCTAGAATTGATATATGATGATGTCTGTGAGATACACTACCATCCAGGGAAGGCCAATGTGGTGGCTGATGCCCTTATTCAAAAAGGGAGAGATGGATTCCGAATGTTCAAGAATTAAAAGATGAGGTTTTACACGAGGCCCATAGTCGAGATATTCTATGCACCTAGGCGCCACCAAAATGTATAGAGATTTAAAAGAGCACTATTGGTGGCCTACCATGAAAAAGGAAGTTGAGATGACCACTTATCATCAGTTGAGATTGCATATAACAACAGTTACTATGACCAGTATAGGGGTACCACCTTACGAGGCCCGGTATGGAAGAAGTTACCAATCTCCCTTATGTGGGAGGAGGTCGGCGAGAGAAAGATATTTGGACCCGAGTTAGTCCAACAAATCGGAGAGACAAAAGATCTTATCAAAAAGCGGCTAGTGACAGTCCAGGACAGACAGAGAAAGTATACGAACCAAGCCCACAAGGTATAGAGATAGTACTGCTATTGATAAGCTAAATGGCATGTTGATGAATGACAAACAAGTTTATGTTGGTGTATTTCTTTGTAAACAAGATAGAGAATATGAGGTGGGGGATTCGTGATGCTGAAAAGTATCCCTGTGAAAAGAATTAATGAGATTTGGAAATGAAGGGCATTTGAGCCCGAGATTCATTGGGCCATCTGAGAGTTTAAAAGCGTTCGGAATGTGGCATACGAGCCAGCCTTACCCCCAAAACATATAGCCGGTTCATAACATGTTTCATGTGGCAATGCTACATCAATATACTACAGATGTCCGACATATGATAGAGTACGAGCAGGTAGATATACAACCTGGTCTATCTTACAAAGAACAACTTGTGGAAATCACGGATAGAAAAGAGTAAGTGCTAAGAGACAAGGTTGTCAAGCTAATGAGAGATTTGTGGAACATCAAGAAGTGGAAGAATCCACTTGGGAATTAGAAAGTGCAATGGAAGGAAAGTACCCCCATCTATTCCTAAATTGATTCCGGGACGGAATCCTTTTAAGGAGGGGAGACGGTAATAACCCGAATTTTCGGTAGAATTAAAACTTTTCTTATTATGATGAAGTGCATCAGTGAATAATGATTTTGATGGATGAATAGTGATTTTGAGGATTAAAAATTTTTTTTCATGCCACCTATGTACGAGACATGGTATGGATATTTCGAAGTCATATTAGTGATTCACGGAGTAAATAAGTGTATGTAACCGAGGACAAAATTTAGATAATCCAAACTTTATTTTATTCCAACTTGGAAAAAGGAGTCAGGAAAATAATAATTGGATTAAGAATTGAGGATATTAAATATTAGAAGTCCAAGGGAGGATATATTATGAGAGGGAAAGAAGATTGAGAATATAATCTTAGAGAAAAGAGAATGCAAACGAGTTTGAGAACGCTTGAGAAACCGGGAGACCAAATTCTGACATAAAGAGAATATACCAAGGATAATGGATTTAATATCTACTTGAGGATTAGAACCACCCTAACACACTAATATATGATGTGGGAAAGATAATATATATCCAAGAAATTTACAAGAGAGAAACCACTAAGACGATCACTGAAGTCATTCGATAAATCCAACGACTAGAGAATCTTGGAAAGGGGCCCAAACAATAGACCACTAAACATGGGGAAAGCCCAAACTTCGGCCCAATACTAAACAAGGAGTTGATTTATTGGTTTAATTAAGTGGCTTATGGTGAAAGCCAAGGGGCAAGGGCAAGAGTGGAAGAATTATGAAAGGGCAAGGATAAGGTGGTAAAAACAAACAAAAAACCAAACAAACATCAATGAAGCTTCTTGGATACACCTTGCACAAGCCCCAAGAGGATCAAACTCAGCCACCCAACTGATATTATCAAGATATTAGATCAAAAGTTAGTTGAATTAGTCATAGAAAGAAAGAAAAGGAAAGAAAACACAAAGAAACATACCATTCCACAAACTGCCCAACAGAGACAACACTCAAAGAAAAATCCATATCTCTACTTCTATCCATCCTTAAATCACCAAATTTTAACCATAGCTTCTCCACTCCATGGGTAACATTTGTTCAAAATTTCATAGCCAACAAAGGAGTATAGCCTAGTCAAATCCCTCCTCTAAGTTGGAGAACCCAATCTGTCCAGCGAAAATATTGGGCTCAAAACCCTATCTAGGGAGCTTCAAATTTGATGATCTATAACTCAAAAGAAAGCTTATGAAGAGCACAAGTTGTGGTAAAAAGTTTAGCACCAAACTCTTATTTTTCGATTTGTTATGAATTTTACAAGATGACGATGAATAGTAACTTCAAGTTGTTTTCTTGTTTTGATCTTAAGGATTTAGCACTTTAAGGACAATATAAAGCTTGTTAAAGGTTTTTAAACACTTGATAGTGTTGTTAGAGCATCCAAGGAGGTAAAACCCTAATCCACCCTTTGAGTTCATATGAGTTTTGATGATTGTTTTGATGTTATATGCTTAAGAGATCTTGTTTAAGTATTTTAGTGGTTATTTAACTTTGTAAAATATGAAAAATGGTGGGTGTTGGATTGTAGCCACACCACTGACCTTAGAGAAGTAAAAAGGTTGTTTGTTGAGGTTGTGGATGTATGGTATTCCCGGTGTGGCTTGGTTATGTTGTGACAAAATGGAAACGTTTGATTTATAGCCGTCTTAATGGCGAAATTTCATTAACCCTTAAAACAGTTAATGACCGAGACCATAATTCATTTTTAGCATCACCACTGCCTATGGTTACAAAGATATGGTTGTCTATTTTACATGGCCATAAGAATCGCATTAAAAGAGTTTACGGTTTAAGAGTATGATAGTTTTAGTGAAAGCGATTCGAAAGATTTTATCGCAGAAATGTAACCAATTGGATGCTATGTTCGAGACCCTTAACTGTCGAATTAAGATGTGAAATTTGGTGATAAAATTTTAAAGACAGTTGGCAAGGTGTGTGCGAAGGTTTCAAGTTAAAAAGATTACTTTTCGATTTTATAAAAATGCGTAAGCCGAGGTTGCGCAAGTGAAAACCCCTAAGAACACGACTTAGAAACCAAACTTATAATTGCTTACATATGACTTGAATTCGAGGACCGTTTTCGAACCAAACTTACGACTTAAGTATTTGACGAGTAACTTGGACTTAGTATGAGTCTAGATTAAGCCAATAAGTGCTTTGATTGTGATTCGCTTACGTGTTTAAGCATTGAGTTATAAGTGGATCGTCTAGGGGATTAACCATATGTTTTTTACTTTATCTAGATTGTCCGACATCGTCACGAGCCCCTATCACTTCTCGAGCATCAGGAAAGTTTTCTAAATCTATACTTTCAAGTATTGATGATATAATACTGCTTGTGCCATGTATAAAGTTGCACAGTTTTGCGATATATCTTATTTCCTGTTGAAATAGAATTTGACATTTGGATTATATACGATCTTTGAGTTAAGTATTTATGAACCGGTATATCTTGTAGCTTTAGATATAAGAGCATATTCATTGTTTTCGACTCTAAATCGGGAGTCGGTATTTTGTGTTATAGAGATAGTCGTGGAAACCCGGAGGGATTCCGGTGGCAGATTATTATTTATTTTGAGGAATGTTATTTATAAACATTAATTATAATTCCATAAAGTATTAATTACTTGGAAACTATTCGAGGAATGTTATTTGAGTATTATCTCGGTCGGGAAATACTATATGAATATTATTTTTGTTAAATATGCTATTGGAAGGCATAACTATTTTCGAAAGTATATTGTGATACTTGATTACTATTTAGTAATTGGCTTATAAGCTAGATATGAGATATTAGTTATAAGCCAGGTTTTGCAAAGGCCTTAGTGAAGGGCGTATGACTTACATTATTTAAATATAGACCGGGAGTCGGTATTTTCGTATACCTTGAGATTATTTTCTGAGAAAAATATTAGATAAATATTTTTCCATTTTTCTTTAATGAATATTATTTTGGATATTCATTTAAAGTTTTATTTATTTAATGAATATTATTTTGAATATTCATTTATTAAATGAATATTATTTTATATATTCATTTAAGGGTTATTTATGAGCAATTATTTTGATTAAAAATATTCTGTAAATATTTACGATTTAGTAATTACGATTTGAGTATTTATTAAATACTTTTAACTTGTTTTAAACATGATTTTTCTTATTCAAAAATTATCTTCGACCTTCAAAATTATGTAAAATATTTCTGAGTTTTATTATGATGATTTTATCAACGGGATGTTCCCAAAACTCTATTTTTCCATTTAAATCTTTCTTATAGGAAGATTTAAATGCTCACTCAAAACTTCCAAAATATAAGGGAACCTTACTTGAGAACTATTATTGTAACACCCCCAGATCCGGGGTCCGGGATCCGGTGGTTACGGTTTCCAATTCTGTCCACAACAATTAAACTTTCCTTAACATAAAATAAATTACGTCTCTATGACCCAACACCACAATATAAAACACACCCGTTATAGTCCCAGAGATGAAATCAGAGTAACAATCAAATTTTTAATAATCACATTATGAGTTCTTACAATCCAAAAGAATTTCAATATAAATACATACTCTTTGCCATCCATTTACATAAGTCATACTGGACCATATTCTTGGTACTGAAAGAATAAATATATCCTACCAATAGCTTCTTCTTCAGCTCTGGTAGTCTCATCGTCCTCGTCCGCGTCGAGTGCGCCTTGTGCGAGTCATCTGGTCTAACTGTTGTTGTGATATAATAATAAAGCAAGGGTGAGCAATAGCCCACCAACAATAATATATAACTGAACGATAATATATAACAGTTCAAAAGTATCTTTTAAACCATATGCCATGCATTTACGGAAATGATGCCAGTATAATATGAACGATGAAGTTACAAGGTAACTTAAAGTATTTGTTTGTAGAAATATCTGCTACATCAAAAGTAAGCGTGATATTCTCATTGTCATTAAAAAGAGGAACTTGCATGAAAAGATTGCAATTCCAGTTATGAACACTTTTCCAGCTCTGCCAACAGTAATCATGTTGCAGGAAATAAATAAGTTTGGATGATGAACCAATGATGGAGTATTCACCGCGCCCGCTGTTCCAATCTTGATGATCAGTCGAGATCGTACAGCTCAATTTAGATTTACTACCGGTAGAATGAAGAACTGACGGCTTTACTTGTCTACCGCCTTACTAGCTCTCCCCGGCCAACGGTTGGGCCAAAGGGGATGGACCGGCGCTACTCGGCCTCTTACACGACTCCTAGTTCAAATATAATTCATGATTCTGAATATAACATTCGTCCCCCTTTCCCCAAGTATAATACTTGTTGATAAGACTCCACAAAGTAGTCGTATCTAGTTGGAAAGGAAAATTTCACCAATAACTTCCAAGCTATTGCTTGGTAACGAATATCAACTTGTTCCAACAATCTTACCCCTCAAAAGATGAGAAGGTACACAATGACTTAATAAGCCAATAGCACCCGAGTTGCGAGTGAAGAGAATACTTTATTGACCGGGAAGTCGACCAGATAAATAACATTTTCCAAGTAAGGTTCCCTTATTATTAGGAAGATAGACTCAAAGAAGAATGATGTCTGAGAACCTTTCTTGATATAAGATTAATAATAATATGACTCCGAAATATTTTTTCCGTAATAATCAAAGAAGATAAACCTTATCGAGGTTATTCTAAGTATGGAATAAATATTCAGAGAATATTTATTGAATTAAAATATTTTACAGAATATTTAGGAATATGAAAGAATATCTTTAATGAGAGTATTTCCCAAATAATCCTTGAAGAAATATCGAGAGAATATTTATTGCATAATTAAATATTCAAATGAATATTCAAAATAATATTCATTAATTAATAAGACCTGAAAGGAATATTTAAAATATTTAAAATAATATTCGATGATTAAATAGAACCCTGGATGAATATTCAAAATAATATTCATAATTAATTAGGAATTTAAATAAATATTGAAAAAGTAATATTCATTTAATGAATAATATTCTAAATGAATATCAAGTAATATTCATTTAGTAATCCAAGCTTTAAAGGAATATTCGAGATAAGACTCGATAAATAAATCAAGCTTCAGATGAACATTAAAATAATATTCGTCAGGTAATTACTATCTTAAATGAATATTCAAAAGTAATATTTATTTAATGAATAATATTCTAAATGAATATCCAAATAATATTCATTTAGTAGTCCAACCTTTAGAAGAATATTCGAAATAATAATCGATAAATAATTCGACTCTGAATGAATATTAAAAATATTATTCGTCGAATAGTTACGTTCAAATAATTATTTGAAGTAAGGATCGTTAAATAAATAATCTCGAACGAATATTCAAATAATATTAGTCGCCCGAATAATGGAAAATATTTACTTAAATATTTTCCTCCGAGGTAATCTCGATATGTCAAGAAATATTGACTCCCGGTCTATATTTGATGAATAAGATGTATACGCCCTTCTATGAGGGTCTTACAATAACCGGCTTATAATTGATACGTTAGCTATCTAATTTATAAGCCAATAAACAATCAGGGAACAAGCATAACGATATAACTGGAAAGTAGGCATACATGCTATGGCATATGTATAACGGAAAACATATATATATATTCAATCACAACAACAGCCTAAAAGAAGGGAATTGAAACTTGCCTCGTAGTCGAGTACGATAAGGGGTAGTGGTAGCGGGTCCCGGGTCAGCTTGGTGATCTATAAATAGCCAAGGCATTCGGGATTAATCACTTAACATCTTAAAAGTTAAGTTATACTTAAATCGAAACACGTTCTCGAGTTATCTCGTTATACCCCTTTTAGTGGATTCGTTTTATCATCGATCCGACCCGACATTCGTTCGTTAATACGACATGTCATTGTAATTACACTTGGGACATACTTAAGTCATACAAGTTCTAAAGTCGATCGTTATGAATCAATATTATGCTCCGAGTTTTATCGCCCGTTTTCTAAGTGTTTTACCGAAGTTATAATCAAGCGGGTTTTTAGGGGTTCGATCGCGATTAACTTTGATTCGAACATTTTTATAAAATCGGAAAACGATCCGTTTCACATGAGGTTTTCTCTCACACCTTCCTTTTTACCTCTAGTATTGAATTACCAAGATTCGCCACTGAGTTACGTATTTTACGAGGGTTCAATTTTAATAACGAACTCGTACTTACGGTTTCGAACGTCTTTTAGTGAATCGGCCATAATTCCTAAACCGTAAGTCCGTTTCACATGATCTTTATATCAAAACGAAGCTTATAAAATGATCTATCTTTCCATGGCAGAACAGGATACTGGACAGTGACTTATGGCTACTGTCAAACACGGTTTCTTAAGGTTAACAAAAATCGGGCATTACGACGGCTATAAATCGGACGTTCCATAAATCGTAATCAACAACCCAAGCCACACCGGGCATACCAATCATCTTACATTCATAATACTAATCTCATAAGTCCAGGAACATCATATTATATCATCATATTGATCACATCTCTTAAATCAAACAAACTAACTACATAATCATGTAAACATGCTTATAACAACATTATCACCAAAACTTATCCAAAACTCCATTAAAACTCAAATCAAAGACTAGGGTTCTTGAAGTTTATACCTTCCTTGGAGTATGTTCTAGCCTCACTAAGCTTTGTATGATCCTTGAGTGGCCTTAAGCTAGCTAAATCAACCATAAAAATCAAAGAAAAACAAGATTAGTTCTTGAAGAACACTATTCACCCTCCTTGTAAATGATTTATTTGAAAATGGAAACAAAGGAGTTTGGACTTGAAATTTCTAGGAGATTAGTTTCTTGAAATATAGAACTCACCTTAAAAATTACAAGATCAAATGATGGTTGGAAGAGGGTTTTTGATTCTTGAATTTTAAGAAAAGCCGAATGGCTTCTTGGAAGAGAAAGAATTGCTTGGTTGATTTGTTTTGATAATAATGCAATAAAGTGACTTTGCTTAGATAATATCTCATCCTAAAGCCACTTTAATAAAGTGATGATGCAACGGGTGATGTCTTTGGATGAGTATGTGTTGTTGTTTAAGTGGTGGAATGGTAAAGAGATGCTAAGTACTAGTTGATTTTTCTAATGGTGCTAGTTAGTAATGCAACTAGCTTGGTTCCATTGATCTTATCTAGCATAAAGTGATTATGTCACCTTCCACTATCTCATCACACCTCTTAGTCCTCTGCTTGTTTCTTTGTCCGTTTGTTGCTCAATTCATTGATCGTTCGGATGAATAACTAAGTAGTTTCACCTCTAGGGTTTACCGGGAAATTTCTCGATATTCATAATACCTTCCCCAATCCTTAATATAATCCTCGTGATGACCATGTAGGATATTTAATCTCGATACGAACTTAATCCGTAATCTAGGATTCGTTCGCTTTATTGATTAATCTCGTTATAACGTTTTAGCGGTTTCTAGAACGCTTGTTTCACTGCCTCAGTGGTTTCCTACCTTCATTCTTAAATCAAATATAATAACATCCCAAAATATCAAATCCTCAAAGTTAATATCTCAATTCTTGGATTATAATAATATTTAATCCACTGTCTGGTCAAATATTATACCGAAAAAGAATTTGGAATTTCTGAATTCCGATCGTCTCTGCATTCACTTATTTCCTCCGCATATTACTAATATGACTTCGAAACATCCATATCACGTCCCGTACATAGGGTGGCGTAAAAAGTTTTCCAACTTACAAAATCACTATTCATCCACCAAATTACTATGCACGTACAGGAAACACTATGCACGTACGGGAAACACTATGCACGTACGGGAAATACTATGCATGTATGGGAAACACTATGCACGTACGGGAAACACTATGCACGTACTCATTTCCCTTCAGGGATCCATTAGCTCCTTCTTGGATGGTAGATTATTCTTATCTAGGTCCTCAACCATCGAATTACTCTATTCTGACAATATACCAATGCATCAGGATCATTGTCCAAAGCAATATCCATTCATTACAATCATTGTTCTTTGAAACCGACATTCATTAGAGCCGGTGACCTTGTTGTCGGAATCATTGTTCCTCATTTTATCATTACTTAATAAAAAGTTTTAATTATATCCAAAATTTGGGGTTCTTACAATTATTTATTATGTTTGATTGCCCGGTCATAAATCTTTTGAAACTATTCCTTTCACTCGCAACTTGGTTGCTATTCATCAAATTGATTCTTTCTGTTACTTCCTCATCATTCGAGGGGTAAGATTGTTGGAACAAGTCGATATCCATTAACAAGCAACTGCTTGGGAAATATTGGTGAATTTTCCTTTCCAACTAGATACGACTACTTTGTGGAGTCCTATCAACAAGTATTATACTTGGGGAAAGGGGGACGAACTTTACGTTTCAGAGTCATGGATTTACTCGAACTAGGAGTATTTGTGTAAGAGGCTGTGGGACAGTCCATCATTAAAATCGGTGTAAGAGGCTATGGGACAGTCCATCATTGAAACAGGATCCGGGTGGTGGCGGTCCCGTCTAAGCCCAAAAATGGCCAGGGAGATCCGGCATATGGTGGTGTCCTTATGTTCTTCCTTCTACATGTAGAGAAACAAATCTTGAGATGCACGACCTACGACTGATCATCGTAAGGTGGTGTCGTCTGGCGCAACAATACTCTAGTATTAGTTCATCATCCAATTTGGATATTTCCTGCAACACGTATCGAAGAGACTTCTTTCAGGTTGACGGGTAGCTCCCGCAACACGTATCAAAGAGACTTCCTTCAGGTTGGCAGGGGTTGAGATACATGTTGATACTTGCGTATATTTTACATAGCAGATATTTCTACGGAAGTTATATATTAAATTATCTTGTAACTTCATCTTTTATATTATACTAGAACTTGGTTCGTAGTATGAATAACGAAGGTTTGCAGAGATATTATGAAAATGATATTTGAAGTACTACAATGGTACTGTTTTTGAATATATTCCGATAAGGAAATACTTTCGGTGAAAAGATATTTTGACAATTATTGTCTTATACCTGCTATATATTCAGGGTTTGAATTAAAGGTAGAATTATGCCATACTTTCATTACCTTGCTGAGCTATCGCTTACTCTTGCTATTGTTTTATATATATTATATAGCAGCGAAGCAGGATTCCAATGGGATGGTACATACCCCACAAGGCGTTTCCATAAACAGTTTCTAGAAGTGATCCCGAGAGTAGTACGAACCAGTCGAATCAAGCTGCAGCTTTTGGTATTCATCTTATGTATAGATATGAATGGTATGAGAGGATTGTGAGCATCAGAAGGCTAAGTTGGTAATGTAACATTACTTAAAAGTTGTATCAGTGACAGATTCAAAAGACATTTGGGTATTGTAATAAAAAAACTCTTTATTCCGCAGTTGTTATATTGTGTCGTTTCTGAGACTCTAACCTCTGTGTGTGTGTGAGAGAGATATATATTGTGGGGTCGCAAGTAGTTGAATTGTGTACATTACAAGCAATACAGGTAAGGCAAGGAGTAAATTGATCGTGACTACTCCAAATCCCTGACCCCGGATTTGGGGCTGTTACACGTTACCCATTAAAATTGACTAAGAAGCATCTCAAGTTTTCAATTTATCAAGCACACACAAGGAATTATCAAGTATCAAATGATTTTTCATGAAAATGACACTCAGAATTGATCATGCGAAATAAATCTACACAATGTGTACTTATCCTTGCTAACTTGCTCTTGAGACAAGATAATTATATACAGAAGTTTTTCAAATTTTTTAAATTTTTTTTTTTGGATTTTATAATATATAATTTTTTTGAATTTTTTTTTTGAATTTTTTTTATTATATTGAGAACTCATCCCCACACTTAAATGGTGCATTATCCTCAATGAACAAATATATAATATATATACATAACTAAAAGATCCTAAAAATAAATACAAAAATAAAATAAAAATAATATACAAAAAAATGTTAAAATACTCCCTTAGTGCATATGCACGAAGTGTCGCCCGAAAAATAATTGCAAAATTGAGGCTTACATAGCTAAACTTCAGGGCGCTGCTTCATTACATAAGAATAGTGGTCCATATAATAACACCAAATACACAGCAGCTCAAGTGGTTGGGAGATGCAAACAGAAGTCATGCAACACACCCTAAGGTCAAGGGGTTCAACTCCCTTGGCCTTCAAATATTTGCAAAATATTTTTGTAAAAGGCTACCAACTAAGCAGCTGACATGGCACATTACTGGACGTTGATGGAGTGATGACTTGGTTGTGATGTGGCGAATGACATGGCAAATAGGTGGAAGATGATGTTGCAGCTGACTAGGCAGCGGCTAGAAGCTGACTTGATGACATGGCAGCTGATGTGTTGCTGATTGGATGCTAGGATGTAGCGCCCTGTGTGTTCATCTGGACCAGATTAATATCCTCCAATGAAATGGGCCTAGCCTCGAATGAAATGGGCCTTGCAACAAGGAGCAGGAGATGGGCTACTACAACTGTCCGTTGCAAGCACAGCAAAGAAACCCTTTCAGCAACAGAAACTGCTTCACCGAGGAAGCCAAACGCGCACCGCAGGCAAGAAGTAAAAAAACAATATAGTATTGTTTAGTTAGCATATAATTCAGCACCGTAGGTAGTGCTACACGCACTGCAAAGCACCAGACTCGACTGTGGACAGAAATTTTCACCCCGCGGGGTGATATAGTGTACCGCAGTTAGTGCAAAACAGAGGTTTTCGCACGGTGGGTTTAACACCCCCAGATCCGGGGTCCGGGATCCGGTGGTTACGGTTTCCAATTCTGTCCACAACACTTGAACTTTCCTTAACATAAAATAAATTACGTCTCTATAACCCAACACAATAATATAAAACACACCCGTTATAGTCCCAGAGATGAAATCAGAGTAACACTCAAATTTTTATTCATCACATTATGAGTTCTTACAATCCAAAAGAATTTCAATATAAATACATACTCTTTGCCATCCATTTACATAAGGCATACTAGACCATATTCTTGGTACTGAAAGAATAAATATACCCTACCAATAGCTTCTTCTTCAGCTCTGGTAGTCTCATCGTCCTCGCCCGCGTCGAGTGCGCCTTGTGCGAGTCATCTGGTCTAGCTGTTGTTGTGATATAATAATAAAGCAAGGGTGAGCAATAGCCCACCAACAATAATATATGACTGAACGATAATGTATAACATTTCAAAAGTATCTTTCAAACCATATGCCATGCCTTTACGGAAATGATGTCAGTATAATATGAACGATGAAGTTACAAGGTAACTTAAAGTATTTGTTTGTAGAAATATCTACTACATCAAAGTAAGCGAGATATTCTTATTGTTATTAAGAAGAGGAACTTGCAAGAAAAGGTTGCAATTCCAGTTATGACCCTTTTCCAACTCTGCCAACAGTAATCATGTTGCAGGAAATAAATAAATTTGGATGATGAACCAATGATGGAGTATTCACCGCGCCCGCTGTTCCAATCTTGATGATCAGTCAAGATCGTACAGCTCAATTTAGATTTACTACCGGTAGAAGGAAGAACTGACGGCTTTACTTGTGTACCGCCTTACTAGCTCTCCCCGGCCAACGGTTGGGCCAAAGGGGATGGACCGGCGCTACTCGGCCTCTTACACGACTCCTAGTTCAAATAGAATTCATGATTCTGAATGTAACGTTCGTCCCCCTTTCCCCAAGTATAATACTTGTTGATAAGACTCCACAAAGTAGTCGTATCTAGTTGGAAAGGAAAATTTACTTGGTAACGGATATCAACTTGTTCCAGTGATCTTACCCCTCGAAAGATGAGAAGGTAAGCAACGACTTAATAAGTCAACAGCACCCGAGTTGCGAGTGAAGGGAATACTTTATGACCGGGAAGTCGACAAGATAAATAACATTTTCCAAGTAAGGTTCCCTTATTATTAAGGAGGTAGACTCAAAGAAGAATGATGTCTGAGAACCTTCCTTGATATAGGATTAATAATAATATGACTCCGAAATATTTTTCATAATAATCGAAGAAGATAAACCTTATTGAGGTTATTCTAAGTATGGAATAAATATTCAGAGAATATTTATTGAATTAAAAATATTTAAAGAATATTCAGGAATATGAAAGAATATCTTTAATCAGAGTATTTTTCAAATAATTCTTGAAGAAATATCGAGAGAATATTTATTGCATAATTAAATATTCAAATGAATATTCCAAATAATATTCATTAATCAATAAGACCTGAAAGGAATATTTAAAATATTTAAAATAATATTCGATGATTAAATAGAACCCTGGATGAATATTCAAAATAATATTCATAATTAATTAGGAATTTAAATGAATATCAATAAAGTAATATTCATTTAATAAATAATATCCTAAATGAATATCAAGTAATATTCATTTAGTAATCCAAGCTTTAAAGGAATATTCGATATAATATTCGATAAGTAAATCAAGCTTCAGATGAATATTGAAGATAATATTCATCAAGTACTTAATACCTTAAATGAATTTTCAAAAGTAATATTTATTTAATGAAATAATATTCTAAATGAATGTCCACATAATATTCATTTAGTAGTCTCATCTTTAGAAGAGTATTCGAAATAATAATCGATAATCAATTCGACTCCGAATGAATATTGACGAATATTATTCGTCGAATGATTACGTTCAAATAATTATTTGAAGTAAGGATCGTTAAAATAATTAGTCTCGAACGAATATTCAAATAATATTCGTCGCCCAAATAATAGAAAATATTTACTTAAATATTTTCCTCCGAGTTAATCTCGATATATCAAGGAATATTGACTCCCGGTCTATTTTTGATTAATAAGATGTATACGCCCTTCTATGAGGGTCTTACAATAATCGGCTTATAACTGATATATAACTATCTAGCTTATAAGCCAACAATAACATTCAGGGAACAAGTATATCACTTCAAATTGAAAGTAGGCATGCATGCAATGGCATATGTATATCAGCATATATATAAATATTTATTCAATCACAACAACAGCCTAAAAGAAGGGCATTGAAACTTGCCTGGTAGTCGAGTACGGTAAGGGGTAGTGGTAGCGGGTCCCGGTTCAGCTTGGTGATCTATAAATAGCCAAGGCATTCGGGATTAATCACTTAACATATTAAAAGTTAAGTTATACTTAATTCGAAACACGTTCTCGAGTTATCTCGTTATACCCCTTTTTGTGGATTACTTTTATCACTGATCCGACCCGACATTCGTTCGTTAATACGACATGTCATTGCATTTATACTTGGGACATACTTAAGTCATATGAGTTCTAAGGTTGATCGTTACGAACCAATATTATACTCCGAGTTTTATCGCCCGTTTTCTAAGTGTTTTACCGAAGTTATAAAAGAGTCGTCTTTTAGGGGTTCGTTCGCGTTTAACCTCGACTCGAACATTTTTAATAAATCGAAAAATGATCTTTTTGACATACGGTTTTCTTTCACGCCTTCCTTTTTACCTCTAGTATTTATTTACCAAGATTCGCCATGACGTTACATAGTTTACGAGGGTTCAATTACAGTTACGAACTTTCGTTTACGGATTCGAACTACTTTTAGTAATTTGGTCATAAATCCTAAACCGTAAGTCCGTTTCATGCGATCTTTATATCAAAACGAAGCTTGAAACATAATCTATCCTATCATGGCAGAAAATGAAGCTGTACAATGAGTTATAGCTACTGTGATGCTCGGTGTTTAATAGTCTAACGAAAATTCGGCATTACGACGGCTATAAATCGAACGTTCTAAAATTCATAACAATCAATCCAAGCCACACCGGGCATACTATACATGGTTTTCATCTTAACCAGTCCAAGAAGGTTTCAATTAACCATCATAATCATCAAAACTCTTAAATCATCACTACTAACTACATAATCATGCTTTTATGCATATAACAACACCATAATCTTAACTAATCTAAAACCATCAAGAACATATATAAAACTCAAAGTAAGATCTTGGGTTCTTAAGAATTATACCTTCCTTGGAGAGTGTACAAGCTATAATAACCCTTATATAGTCCTTGTATGGCTTTAACAAAGCTTAAATCATCCAAAGAAACCAAGAAATCAAAGTTAGTTTCTTGAAAACACTATTCACCCTCATCTTTGAGGATTTATTTGAAAATGGAAAACATGGAGTTTGAAGCTAAGATTTCTAGGAGATCATTTTTATGAAATATAGGACTCACCATAAAAATTTGGAGATCAAACAATGGTTGGAAGGTGGATTTTGAAATCTTAAAACTCCAAAATTCGAAGTGCCTTGGTTTTGGGGGAAAAACAGTGAACTTCTCGAATTTATTTACCCATCCAAACGATCTTCAAAAATTATGAAATTAAATCCCCAACTTCACCTTGATGTGTAGAAGCTCCATGAATTTTTTCATGATTTTTAGATGAGTAGATCTAGGTGAAAAAAAATGGCAAAGACCCCTGCCCTGGAAAATGCAACTGCTGGAAAAATGGGGGAGAGGTGGTGTTTGCTTGGCTAGTTGTCAAATGATATTTGTGATATGTATAAGTGGGTATAGCTGCTAATACTCCTCTTAATACAAGTGTCAAAGGTTTATGGTGTGTTAGAAAAATTGATGATGTGAAGCCTTGTTGTTTTCTTCTTGTCCATCCACCTCATTACTTCCTTTTTCATTTCTTTTCTTCATTTCATTTCCACCAAATATTCTTATATATAACCCCAGCTGATCAAGTAGGGTTTTTTTTTTATCTCGTTACGTATTTAATCCGTAATTTCTTTCGCGTTTGCTTGATCGCTTAATCTTGTTATAAAGTTCTAGCGATTTCTAGAACACTTGTTATTCTAACTCAAAGGTTTTCATTCTAAATCCTCAAATCATACTTAATAAATAAAATCCTTGAATCCTTAACATTATAATACTCTTGTCTTGATCGTATTGATAGGCTCTTTACGGTTCGGTCAAATATTGTACCGAAAAGAATTTGGAATTTCTGAATTCCGATCGTCTCTGCATTCACTTATTTCCTCCGCGTATTACTAATATGACTTCGAAACATCCATAACACGTCCCGTACATAGGGTGGCGTGAAAAGTTTTCCAACTTACAAAGTCACTATTCATCCACCAAATTACTATGCACGTACAGGAAACACTATGCACGTACGGGAAATACTATGCACGTATGGGAAATACTATGCACGTATTCATTTCTCTTCAAGGATCCATTAGCTCCTTCCTGGATGGTAGATTATTCTTATCTAGGTCCTCAATTATCGAATTACTCTATTCTGACAATATACCAATGCATCAGGATCATTGTCCAAAGCAATATCCATTCATTACAATCATTGTTCTTTGAAACCACCATTCATTAGAGCTGGTGACCTTGTTGTTGGAATCATTGTTCCTCATTTTATCATTACTTAATAAAAGTTTTAATTATATCCAAAATTTGGGGTTCTTACAGTGGGTGTAACATTCGCACCACCAGATTCATATACCTGCTCTTCTTACCTAAATTGCACACCCTCTTTTTTTTTACTGTTATTTTTCGGAATAATTTCACATCATAATTTTTCAAATCAATTTTGTTCCTGAAACACTTCACACAAAATTCATCAAGGCACCTTGTGGAGTAAAAATAATAAAAATAAAATAAAAATATCTAACCTAAAAAAATACAAAAAAATGAATAAAATAAACTAATAAAAATACTAACCAAACAAAAATCATGGGTTGCCTCCCGAGAAGCGCTGTCGTTAACGTCATTTAGCCGGACATTTTTGCTGAGAATCATGTAGTTGCAAGAATAGCGATAACCGCTTCACGGTTCACCGTACCACCAAAATAGTCTTAAGCCTCTGACCGTTCCCTTTAAATGATTGATCAGGTAGCTTATCATATTCCACTGCGCCATGCGGAAACTCTGTCTTCACTATGAAAGGACCAGTATATAGACTTGAGTTTTCAGGGAAAAAGTCTGAGACGAGAATTGTAAAGTAGAACCATTTCACCTGGTACAAATGTCTTATGCACCAATCTTCTATCATGCCATCTCTTGACTTTCTCCTTGTACATTTCGCTATTCTCATAACCTTGTGAACGAAACTCCTCAAGTTCGTTCAGCTGAAGTAGACATTTTTCACCCGCAGCTTTCATGTCGAAGTTCAATTTCTGTAAAGCCCAGTATGCCTTGTGCTCTAGCTCGGCAGGCAAATGACAAGCCTTACCATACACCAACTGAAAAGGAGACATACCCAAGGGTGTTTTATATGCGGTTCTGTACGCCCATACAGCTTCGTCTAACTTCAATGACCAATCTTTTCTTGACGGATTCACCACCTTCTCCAGAATTCTCTTAATTTCCCTGTTAGAGAATTCTGCTTGACCATTAGTTTGGGGATGGTAAGCAGTAGCAACACGATGCGTCACATGATACTTTGCCATCAACGTAGTAAATTAACGATTGCAAAAGTGTGTCTCCTCATCACTGATTATTGCTCGTGGAGTTCTGAAATGCGTGAATATGTTCTTATGCAGAAAATTTAGCACCACCTTAGCATCATTGGTCGGTAAAGCCTTCACCTCGACCCATTTAGACACGTAATCCACAGCTAACAGAATGTACTAATTGTTGCATGATGAGACAAATGGTCCCATGAAGTCTATTCCCCACACATCGAAAATCTCAACTTTAAGAAGCATGTTGAGAGGCATCTCATTCCTCTTAGAGATATTTCCAACCCGTTGACAAGGATCACATCTCAATACAAACTGATAATCATCTTTAAACACAGTTGGCCAGAAAAAACCTGCTTGAAGAACTCGAGCAGCGGTCTTCTCTCCACCATAATGACCACCGTATGTGCTAGAGTGGCAATCTCGCAAAATCCCCTCCGTTTCACTATAAGGAATGCATCTCCTGATCATCTGATCTGCTCCCTGTCCGAACAATAATGGTTCATCCCATCGATACCACCTAACAACATGCAGAAACTTCTTCTTTTGAGAATAAGAGAGTTCTGACGGAATGACGTTGCTCACCAGATAGTTCACAATATCTGTAAACCATGGAACTTCTCCTTGCACCACAAACAACTGCTCATCTGGAAATGATTCATTGATTAGAGTCGTATCCCCTGTATCCTTACCGTGATCTTCCAAACATGACAGATGGTCCGCTACCCGATTTTCTGTCCCCTTTCTGTCCTTGATTTCTAGCTCAAACTCTTGCAGCAATAGAATCCAACGAATCAACCGAGGCTTTTAATCCTTCTTCGAGATTAGATATTTAATTGCTGCATGATCAGTGTAAACTGTCACCTTCGTCCTAAGCAAATGGTACCTGAATTTCTCGAAACCATAGACAACTGCCAAAAGCTCCTTCTCCGTAGTGGTGTAATTCAGCTGTGCATCGTTGAGGGTTTTACTAGCATAGTAAACCACATGAAATATATTCCTCTTTCGCTATCCCAATACCGCTCCCATGGCAAAATCACTTGCATCGCACATCATCTCAAATGGCTCTTCCCAATTAGGTGCTGTAATAATCGGGGCTGATGTTAACTTCTTTTTCAATAGCTCGAAAGCAGCCAAACAATCATCATCAAACATGAAAGGGATGTCCTTCTCCAACAAATTTCATAATGGCTTAGAAATTTTAGAGAAGTCTTGTATGAATCGCCGATAGAAACCTGCATGTCCAAGAAAGCTACAGATTCCTATAACTGAGATTGGAGGAGGAAGTCTTTTAATAGTCTCCACTTTAGCCTTGTCCACTTCAAGTCCCTTGTTAGATAACTTATGCCCAAGAATAATTCCCTCTTGCACCATGAAATGGCATTTTTCCCAATTAAGCACCAAATTGGTCTCAACACATCGTTTTACCACCAGACTCAGATTATCCAAAGCCTCATCATAAGAAGTTCCAAAAACTAAAAAATCATCCATGAAGACCTCCACATTTATTCCTATCATGTCAAAGAATATGGCCATCATGCATCTCTGAAAGGTAGCAGGTGCACCACAAAGCCCGAAAGAAACCCGTCGCAAAGCAAAAGTGCCAAAAGGACAATTGAATGTGGTCTTCTCCGGATCTTCTGGAGCAATACAAATCTGATTATAACCTGAATACACATCAAAAAGGCAATAATACTCATGGTCAGCCAGTCTATCTAGCATTTGATCGATGAATGGAAGAGGAAAATGATCTTTTCTGGTGGCCTTGTTTAGCTTCCGATAGTCCATGCATACTCTCCACCCTGTGACTGTCCGAGTAGGGATGAACTCATTCTTCTCATTTGCTACCACTGTTATGTCTCCTTTCTTAGGCACACATTGCACTGGACTCACCTAAGAACTGTCCGATATAGGATAAATGATCCCTGCATCCAGCCATTTAAGAATTTCCTTCTTCACCACTTCTTTCATGATTGGGTTGAGTCTTCTCTGTTGTTCAACAGATGGTTTGCTGCCTTCATCAAGAAGAATTTTATGCATGCAGTAAGAAGGACTGATTCCTTTAATATCTGCTATGGTCCATCCGATTGCTGATTTGAACTCTCGCAAAATCCGCAACAGCTTGTCTTCTTCATTACCTGACAAGTTAGCAGCAATAATGACAGGCAAAGTAGATAAATCACCTAAATATGCATACCTCAAGTGATCCGACAAACGTTTGAGCTCAAGAGAAGGCGCTTCTTTAATAGATGATTTAAGGCGCACCTGCGTCTTTTTAAGATCTTCTAACCCAAGCGACTTAATTGGGAAATCAAACCTCCTCTTCCACGGGGCTGAATTCAACATCTGAATTTGCTCTGCTCCTTCACCATCTTCCTCATCAGAATCCCCTATTAAAGCTCTTTCTAAGGGGTCTGAAATCAGAAACTACTCAACTTCTCTATTTACTGACGTTTCCACCATGTCCACTTTGAAGCACTCCTCTTCCTCGGTTGGAAATTTCATTGCTGAGAACACATTAAAAGTGACATTATGCTCGTGCACTCTCATGGTAAGCTCTCCTTTTTGAACGTCGATCAGAGGACCGGTGGCTAGAAAGGGCCTTCCCAAGATGATGGGAATCTTCTTATCTTCCTCAAAGTCTAGAATGATAAAATCAGCAGGAAATATTAGTTTATCCACCTTTGCCAAGACATCTTCGACTATACCTCTTGGATATGTGATCGATCGGTCTGCTAGTTGTAAGGAGATATTGGTAGGCTTTGGATCAGGTAGACCAAGTTGTACGAAAATAGACAGAGGCATCAAATTAATGCTAGCTCCCAAATCACATAAGCATTTATCGAAGGATAGATTGCCAATAGTACATGGTATGGTGAAGCTTCCAGGGTCTTTGAGCTTCGGAGGTAATTTCTATTATAGAACAGCACTACATTCTTCCGTTAAAGCAACGGTTTCCAATTCCTCAAGTTTATGCTTCCTTGATAGAATACCTTTCATGAACTTAGCGTAACTCGGCATCTGTTCCAATTCTTCTGCAAAAGGTATGTTAATATGTAAATTTTTAAATACTTCAAGAAATTTGGCAAATTGCTTGTCTAGCTTCTGCTTCTGGAGTCTCTGAGGATATGGTGGAGGAGGATAGATATGCTCCTTATTCTTCTTCTGCTCCGTGTCTGATTTTTTAGATGTCTTTTTACTTCCCCCAGCTCCGCTGTTCAACATAGCTTTTGACAGATCATATTCAGCTTACATGGGGCGCGGGCACGCTATGGATGGCGCGGGCGCGCGGTTAGTGGCGCGGCCTCCCTGCTCCTGCAGCTTGTCTTCCCCCTGTTCTGCTTCTTGGCTTCTTTTGACTTTCCCTGATCTTAATGTAACAGCCTTAACATGCTCCTTGCCATAGCTTTTCCCTGGATTAGTCTCTGTATCACTAGGTAGAGTTCCTTGTGGCCTATTCAGCAAGGCAATAGCAATTTGACCAATCTGATTTTCCAAGGTCTTGATTGATACTGCTTGGCCTTTACACATCAATCTCAACTCTTCTAATTCAAATTTTTCATTAGAAAATTGACCATCACCCCCATGAGATTGTTGTTGAAATCCTGGTGGCTGAAATTGCCTCGGGGCATATTGCTAATGAAGATGTTGCCCTTGCTGCTACTGAAAACCTGAAGGATTATATGGCCTAGCACCAAATTGCTGACCTTGGAATTGCTGATAAGGCTATTTTGGTTGCTGCATGCCACCTTGATTGTTGCTCCAGCTGAAATTAGGATTGTTTCTGTTGTTAGGATGATAAGTGTTGGGAGCTGGTTGCTGCGGTCTCGGAAAATTGCTCACAAACTGTGCCGATTCATGAGATATGGCACATTGATTCGTCTCCTGTATGCCCGCACATTGTTCACAAACACTAGCAATCTGATGCACTCCATGATTTGTTAATGCATCCACCTTCAAATTCAATGCCTCCAGCTGAGCTGCTAGAGAAGTGGCCTTGTCAACATCCAGAATTCCTACCACCTTTTGCTGTGGCATTCTCAGGGTAGGATTCTGATACTCGTTTGCTGCTATCATCTCATGACAATAAGATCATAAGCTGCCTCATAGCTCTTAGCCCATAGTGCTCCTCCTGAAGCTGCATCCACAATTGGTCTTGATTGCCATCCTAGTCCATTGTAGAAATAGTTAATCACCATCCAATCAGGCATACCAAGATGAGGACATTTCCTAAGCATCTCCTTGTAACGCTCCCAAGCTTCAAATAAAGATTCTCCTGACTGCTGTGAGAATTGAGTGAGAACATTTCTTATTGCTGCAGTCTTTGCCATGGGAAAGAATTTGGTGAGAAACTTTTGAGCAAGGTCCTCCCATATTGTTATAGAACCTGCAGGAAGAGACTGTAACCAGCCCTTAGCTTCATCCCTGAGAGAGAACGGGAAAAGTCTCAATTTTACAGCATCCTCCGATATATTATTGAACTTGAAAGTGTCGCATATCTCGATGAAGTTCCGGATGTGTATATTGGGATCCTCCGTTACAACTCCCCCAAACTGAACTAATTTTTGTACCATTTGAATCGTGCTAGGCTTGATTTCAAAGGTATTAGCTGCAATGGCTGGTCTGACGATACTAGATTGAATATCATTTATTTTTGGTTGAGAGTAATCCATTAATGCTCTCGTTGCTGGTGCTGGTTCTCCCATTTCTACAGTTGCTTCAAGTTTTCTTGCCTCTTTTGCTTTAAGACTCTGAGCACGCATTGTCATAAAACTCAAGTACCTGAAACACACAAAGCAAGACAACACGAGATAGGTAAGAAAACAATCCAAGTCAATTAATTTTAACTACCACTGATGTCAAGCACATAAACACTTAATAACACCGAAGTCCCCGGCAGCGGCGCCAAAAACTTGTTCGCTAAAAACTATGCGAGCGTACGCGGTCACAAGTAATAAAATGATAATCTTAGTTCGTTCCCACGAAGACCTGGTGTATCCATGTGAATATACTCATGCAACAATGTATGGTCAATTTCAAATGCTCGGACAAGTATCACAAGTTGGCTGATTTTTGTTTTATCTAAATGATTTAACATTAAGAGAGAAAACATGGGATTCTAATTTCATAATCTACTTGTCTAGCTCAATGCTAAAATTTAGTGCTATGCGATCATCTTTAGAAACTAGCTGGAAACACAAAACTAGTGCGAATCACCTTTTAGTTGATCCACACCATACCACACATACATCCACAAAAGATAGAAGTGGCATGGACATCAATTATGTCAAAATCCCTATGTCTATGAGACTTGAAGACACAACCGATTTTAAATCAAGCTTCCATTAATTACCACATAAGGTAGTATGATTTTGTCAAACCAATACCACAAGTATGACGGTGAATCCATCATAAACCTATGCTAGCATGGCAAGTTCTCAATTCCTAAATTCACTTTCGCAATCAATAAGAATTAACAGATAGATGTTGATCATTCATCTATAATGAAGCACAACCACACAAGGAATTTGAAATTAATCACACGCCCAATTTATCAAAGCACAATATTGCTAGACTCCGTAAATTAATCCATTAAAACCCCATGACAGTGTTTAGTTCATGCCTGAACTGTGCACCATCATAGGTTTAGATGAAAGCATGGTAAAACAATATCTGGAATAAATATGTAAGATAAATTCTGGAAAACCAATTCGTAGCAAAGTAATAGTTCAACAAAATTTGGAATTAAAATACAATACTGAAACCAATCGTTGCTAATGAACTAGATCTCTATCTCCTTGCTTTCGCTACTGGAAATCTGATCTCTGTCTTCCCTCTATGCAAGTTCGGCCTCTCTCCCTCCTCAAATATGTAATAACACATAAAACCTAATAATCATATCTGATGTACGTATATGTCTCTAATAAAAAGTATTTTTAATGCTTTTAGGAAAAATACAAAATACGTTTCCTAAACTGATTATGTTTTGAAGGAAAATTCGTAACTGACTTTTCTTCAGTATTTCTGGCCCGTCCCAGTTGTATTTGGACATCTGGACCATTTTAGAATGAAAGGGAATTCTGTTATCTTCGCGTGGGCTGTTAAATTGTCAAAAACGGACTTGTAGAACTCAAGATATGACCTAAACAGTGAAGCTCGCGCGTGCAGCCCAATAAACCGAATTTCCTCTAAAAAATCTCCAAATTTAGCTCTTTATTCTCCAGTACTTCCAAGTTTAGGATTCCTTACTTCCTACAATAAAACATTAAAATTTATTTAATAAAAATCCAATTAAATGCAAAATAGAATTAATATGAGGAATAAAATCATGTAAAATGTATTTAAATATATACTCTATCAGTATCAATCTTTAACAGTTGGTATCTTTTAACAATTGGTGTCATATTTATAGAACTCTCACATCTATAGGCATAAAAATAAATGATATATATATATATATATATATATATATATATATATATATATATATATATATATATGCAATGATATCTTGATTATATTATATGTTGGTCTACTAACTATAAATTGGTATCAAGATATTTGCTGTTTTGATGTTGGTAAAGTTGCAATTCTTTTGATTTAATTTAGTAAGCCAAAAGAATGATGACAATAAAAGTAAGTCAAGGATCTTTTGTTTCTGTTCAGAATATTCTAGACCTGTCAAGACTCTCTGCCAACACACCACTATAGCTGGCTTTTGACCTATTAGTTTGGACCTAACAAGTTGGTAATCAAAAATCTTAAGTTGGACCCAAATCTGAGGAAGTGGTACCATAGAGATATTTGACCCAACAAGTTCAGGATCTACTAATTAGGACCTAATCAGGCTATAGAGGAATCATCAGCTCATTATCTTATTCAATTGATAATAGATCACTTACACACATATTATATTCTCAATATGCAAATGTGCAAGGCCCCAAGTGGAACCTAGAGTATCTATTCTTGTAGTTATTACAATTGATTTTTAGATGTCTTAAGTTGGACCCAAATCTGCAGAGATGGTACCCTAGAGACATCATTTCTGAAATGTTTTGGTGCATAGAGACAGATCAAATGAGTTGTACGAAAGCAGGAGACTACAAGGAATCAAATTCATCTCCAACAACTCTGTGGAACACTCAAGGACTAAGCATCTTGCATAAGGTATTAATTATTTCGAGATCATGTCTTTAATTAAGATTAACTTGCAGATATGTTTGCTAAATCACTTGTTGAAATTAATTTTTCATGATTGGTTTGTAAACTTGGGATTTTATTAATGCTATATGATTTGTAAATATCATCTGTTAAGTAATTCTTAAGTAAGCTCACAAGTATTCAATTGTCCGTATTGAAAGAATTTGTGATTTTACTATAAGTAATTCTTAAATGAGTTTACAAGTATTCAATTGTCAGTATTGAAAGGACTTGTGAATTCATTGTAAGCAATTCATAAATGAGGTCATAAGTATTCAATTGTCCGTATTGAAAGGACTTGTGAACTTATTTACATCCAAACCTCACGCTGAGAATTATACGTTAAATGATTGCCATGTATATAATTGCAATATATTTCAGTGGTGATTATTTAATGATAATTTAAATACTTAAATGCTAAAATCTAACTCATAGAGATTTAGTATTTATTTATTTAATTATTTACTTTGATTAATATGAGTTATAGAACCTGAAGCAATTCAATTTAGTATTTGCTCTGAACCTCATATATCAAAATAAATCTGTATCATAACTAATTTGGACCTATCTGTCTTGGTCTTCAATTAGTTGTGAGATGTTAATTCTAGTGAATTTATCAATGCTCCATTTTCAGAAATTCAATATAATTAATATCGTGGTTCTAACAATTGGTTGTATTGAAGTTTTGACTTATATCAGTTAATGATATTTAGTTACAATTCTATTTACTAACTAATTGTGAGATGTATTGGTATGAGTGAAATTACTTTGAACTCCTCTAAGTAATCATTGTCTTATCTTTTACAATTCACTCATACTACTATACAGCGTATGAAAATTCTCTAAGTAGAACTATGGATATTGACATAACTAAAAAGACCATAGTTCATTTACTTCGAATAATTTTTATGCTTATTTGCGGGCTTCTAATCACTTTGATAATGAATGTTTTTTTACTATGGATCAAGGTGTATTGGACTTAGAATATTATTTCTAAGATTGCAGACAAGACAGCCTTGGTAATTAAGTTTTATTTTTAGAACCAAGGTTGTCTATAACAAGTAGTTGTTAGAAGTTAACAATTGTTATTATCGAGGAGTTGCCTTGAAGTCATAAGTTTGAAATGTTACATCTAAAGAACTTGTGCATTTCTTCTCAACCAGTTCCTTGTACTTATGAATGTCAGTGAATAATAGTCATAAGTAGTTAGATACTAATATTCATTCTGTCAGCTGGTATTCAATGTAACAATTCAATCTTCATTGAATTGAATTTATCTAATAATTGGTATAATTGAATATTTAGTATTTTACAGTGATTATTTCTATCTTAGTTAAATTATGATTTGAAGCAATTATATGTTTTATTTGCTCATAAGTTAATTTTGGTAACATGATCACAAACACAATTACTTGCATTTTAAAGTGTTTGACAAATTTTAACTGTTGGTGCCAAATAGTAAAATATTTGTTTACTAACAATTGATGGTTGCTCTGATACTTTATTGCAAACTGATTGTGATATATATTAGCTCTGATGATATTACTTAGAATTTATTCTAAGTAAATTTTTCTTATCTACAAATCATTAGTGTTAGTATATATTTAATAAAATCAATCTTTCTTTCTTAATTACTGCGAAGTTGTGAGTTTGTGTCTTTTAAAAATAAAACGACATATATAGTTTTCCTTAAAAGACAAGATTATATAATTTTTATGCATAAAGACAAACTCTTGCACATTAACAGTTTTTAAAAGAAAACTCAATTCTTTCTACAGTTGTGATTGCTATTGTAAAACTTTTTGAAGTCACAATTGTACATCATTCCTCTCACTGGATATAATGCATATGTTTTCACTAAATGCTGTGGTATGATGTAAATGCATTCTATCTCTATATTGCTCTACTGCTATGTGATACAGGTTCAGCTCCTAGTGGAAGATTTCTCACATTGAAAGTCATGAGGTTGTAAACCCAACAACTTCTATCCCGGACTATAAATCCAAATCTAAACACATCCTAACTTACCCCTGAAGTGGAAGTAACCTATTAGACTAGAGGTCAATAAGGGAGTAACTGTACTTGTTATAGCAAATAAGGATATGAGGGATAGTAAACCCATAGCTCTACCTCTCAAGGAGAATAGATATATACAACTTGAGGTATCTGTAAGCTCGCTGGCATTCTCCCAAAAGGATACAGAGCTGAAAATGGCACTAAAACAGTCTATGGATTCATTCTCTTAAAAGGATGAGTTTATTGAAATTTGCCTGTCAGCCAGGGCATCTGTTGGTAAGTCACTAGTTCATACATAAGACTAAAATACTTCCTATGTACAAAGTGAGATTGCAGACACTAAGGACGAATTGATGGAAACAACTGATACTCCGACCATATTACGGTTAGGATTATAAGTTAAAGGTTCCTCAAAGAACCAAGAGTCTTCACAGACCTCGAGAGAAGGCTTTGATCCCTAATGTAAAATTTCTCAGGATCATTTCTAACTCCCCAGAGGGAACATCTCCAGATCCTGCATGTATCGGGTCCGACATAGGTGCGGATCGGCAAATTGTTGACTATGATTCAGATTCACCTGATGTGTTAAACAAGGAGATGTCTTCACCGACATTAGAAGGAAATATGATCTTAATTCTAAGTTTTGATTTTATTGTTTACTTTCTCAGAATTCAATTCTGAAACCCACAAAAAGGGAAAATTTTATCAACTTATAGATTATGACTCAGATTCGTCTGACGAGTCCAACGAGGATCTGGGATTTGTGAACTCCCATTGCACCACCACTGACCTCTCTTGAAGGGGCTAGGGTGATTTTCCTTGCAGGTACACATGGATGTTGGAGCTATGAGAGAAAAGAGTGATACACTAGGGAGCATGAGTGTAAACACTTGAGAGATGAGAAATGAGATTCATTCAGTGTGAAAGTGATATGAGTGGAGAGATGAGTGAAACACTTGTGAGGTACATGAAACAGAATCACACACTCACAGTGGAAGAAAGAGAAACACCAAATCCCAGTCCCTATTCCCCAAACATGGATCTTAATGCTATATTCTTAGAACCTTATAACAGTTGGGAGATATAAGGAAATTGTCGGGAGATTTGGTTGACTGGATGATCGACAGTGAAGCCATATTTGAATATCTTAAGGGCAAAGTTGATCAGACTACATACTTCTATTCTGGAAGTCTTCATAAATATCCTTCAACACAAGCAAAGCTTCTTTTCTTTATTGCAGCGGACAATGGTATATGTATGAAGAATCTGTTGTACTAAAGGTAAGAGGTGAGTTATAATTGAATATTTGGAATCTTCTAATTTAATTGGATGTTTGCTATAATTGAATGCTTGGAGGATTACTCAACTAAGGGGGAGTTATATATTGAAGAAGATATAGATATACTCAAAGCTTATCTTAGTAAGATATACTCAACTAAGGGGGAGCTAATAAGCATACCTTAGTGAGGGGGAGATTTTCTATCTATGGGGGAGAGATATGGAAGATAAAGGACATGCCTTAGAAAGGGGGAGTATTCACCTTGTCAAGGGGAGATAGAAGTGTTCGCCTTGTCAGGGGGAGATGAAAAGTATTCACCATTATAAGGAGGAGACATATCACCTTAGGTAGGGAGACATAAGGAATGAGAGAATTATGAAACGTCAAAGAAGAGTTCTTCAGTATGTGGTTAACAAGTCATATTCTTTACCACTGAAGAATTTCCAAGTATCTGCTGATAATGTTCAATGTTAGATGTAAAGGGTTATCAGGAAGATATGTCAAGAAATGAAGATGAGTTACTTAACGAAGATCAATTCAGTGTCAGAGGAACA
Organism: Saposhnikovia divaricata; assembly: GCA_036435485.1. NCBI lineage: Eukaryota > Viridiplantae > Streptophyta > Magnoliopsida > Apiales > Apiaceae > Saposhnikovia > Saposhnikovia divaricata. The sequence goes on along the minus strand of CM071597.1, from coordinate 151,636,781 downwards.
ATCATCTATCATTTCATCTACTGAGATTCTGGAAATGTTATATCTAAACCAAAAATTATTTTTAATGTATTATTTACTATAGTTCTTTAATGCTTTATCTTTTTCTTGTTTTTAGTTGAGTTATCCTCTAGGAATTTGTATGTTAATGTTCAATAAAAAAATAGGGGGAGATTGTAAGTCATATGTTTACCCTATTTGTAAACATCGAGTATTCAACTCAACTCAAACAAGAATGTAATAGTAAATAGTACATGTACTATCACAGGAATCTCAAATGCATAATTGTCAAGAGAAAAAAGACAAAGACAATCTACCATTTTGAGGTATACTACACTTGAAGAAGTTCATTCAGTTGATCAAGCATCAGTGGAGTAGTCAAGACAATAGATTCTATTTATAGTGATAAGAGGTTCGTATAGTGGCAGAATACAGATTAAAAAGGTTTGGAAAAGAGTGAAGAAAAGGAAGACAAGAACCACAGCTTTAAAGTCTATATATGAAGAACAGTCATTGCGGTTAGTCACTCATGAACCAGACCGTGCATCGAGTGTCAACATTTAACAGTGGTTGTTCATCATTAACTTTAATGGTTCAAGCTATCGAGACTGGTACAAAGGGAAAATCATTGTGCAAGCAACAGGAGTGCTAAATTAATTAACCACAAGGATTTTACTATAAAGTGGACTGGCTACGAGGAAAAAAAATTATCACAAAGAAATGCTAAGTGATATGTTCTTAATGCAGGAACTCCGGTTGGAATTGTTTTATTTTTTGCTAAGCAAAAGGAGTCGGGTTTCAGACCCACAGGAGACCATAGCTTACACCAGGACTGACTATGAGGAAATAGAATTATCACAAAGAAATGCAAAGTGATATATTCGTAAAGCTGGAATCCCGGTTGGAATTGATATACTTTTTGTTAAGCAAAAGGAGTCCGGTTCCAGACCTTTAGAAGACCGCAGCTTGGACCGTAAGGATTTATTTATATTAATAAATATTTTATTTATTTAGAAAATTATATTTATAAATATCTAATAATATTAGATATTTATTTTTATAATTTCTGAATTAAATTATTTATTTATTAATTAAATATTATATGTTGTGCAAGTTAAAAAGCATTTCTACGGAGCCTATGTATAGAAAAACAAAACAAGCCCACGAATTAAAAAAATGGAAGTGACAGGTGGCTTTGTTTTATGTTTGAATTGAATTGGCAGGTTTGCTTTTATTAACTAAAAAAAGGTAGTACCGAAAATTTCAAAGGTAGTACTAGTTCAAAAATGGTAGTACCGAATTCACAAAGGTAGTTCAGCAAAGGTAGTACCGAGTCTTAAAGGTAGTTCGGGGCTTTATTAGCAAAAGGAAGCAGTAGATTTTTTATATAAATCAACACAGGCGGCTCTTCTTTAAAACACTTCACTTCTTCTCAAACAAAAAGAAACCGAGAGGAGACAGAGAGATCAAGAGATATAGTTCTGGGCTTCAATTTTAATTCTTGTAAACTATTTCTGAGCTCTATTGTTAAATCTAAACCGATAGAAATAGTTTACTTGTACCATTGGAACTATCTAGCAGATTAAGTTTCCTAGAACTTATCTCTCGAATTGCTTTTATCATTCGATCTTTTTATTACAAATATAGAAAAGTTCATGTCGAATTTCTATAGAATTTGTAATAATTAGTTTGGTCATCAAACCTTGTAATTTGTACCATGTATTTAGACACATCCCATTAAGTTTAATATAATTTTATATTTAACTTGAAATATTGGTATTCGTTTTATTCCGCATCAATTTGTTCTTGATTTGATATTTTAAGAAAAGAGCAAATTCGATTAAACGACATAGTTTGTATTCAACCCCCTTCCACAAACTAAATTGGACCTAACAGAAGAGTTAGTAGATACGCCGATGCCACTTTCCTGTTATATGACCTATTGGATCTCTCTAGGGAGGTATTCTTGTGAGATCTAGCATCTTTTTCTGAAGACATCTAAATATGACCTTTTCTTATGAATCATGATTTGTAGTTACATTGTGTTGATTAATCTGGCTAGATTTTTCTTCTATGCTGCCTAATTATTTTTCCGCCATTTTCAGGAAAAGCTATATTGTCCAGAGTATCGAAAGTTGACATTCTTACTTACCTACAGGTTCTAATCTTGGATAATCTCATAGCTCGTTCATTGCTTGTTATTAGATAATTTAGTTGATGATAGGAACTTAGTTTTCTGGAGTCCAATCTAATTATTACGAAATAACTTTAAAAGTAGAGCAGCTCTCCTATTACACTTGGTTTACATCTGAAATCGGAACACTAAAAATAATGTCCTGAAAATATCAAAACAAGATAAGAAAAACCTTCTACTCATATTTAACAAACTCTGTGGCTTACCAAGCTCAGAAACCCTGAAATGTGGCCAGTTGGGTTACATGCCCAGATATACTTAAAGCTTTGTTTCGTTGCGTGTATATGCCTGATTCATCTTTGTGGTTACTCAGGATATAAGCTACTATCATGAAATGATGTGTATTAGTATGTAATAATGCAATTGATGTGTATATTATTATTATTATTATTATTATTATTATTATTATTATTATTATTATTATTATTATTATTATTATTATTATTATTATTATATAATAATACAATTGATATAATCTGACCAGTTGTCTCTAAAGCTGTACATTTACCGACTTATGGTCAGGTGAACATTTCGTAGACATTGCCCAATTTAGATAATGTATAAATATAACATCCAAGCCCACAACCGAATGCATACCGGACCCAACAACCCACCACAGGTTAGTCCAAAAGTGCTAGCAAATTGGTACACATTAGTTATTGACTTGTATCTATAAAGGCCCCACTACGCCAAAAATGCTCATATGCAACGCCATGTTTACTGTTGCTTTAGGCCAAAAAAGCGTTGCATTAGACCAAATGCAACACCAGGGGGCGTTGCATCCTCAACCGTCTCGTTAGACCCCATAATGCAATGCTTTTTGGCTTCTAAAGTAACAGCAATAAGCATTGCATCTGACATGTAATGCAACACCACAGCAAGCAAATGCAACACCAAAGTGGCGTTGCATTTGACATTAGACATTGTTCCAATTCCACGTCACGAATGTGGGCCCCACAAGCATGCCACATCAGCAATGGGTCCAGCTAGCATGCCACGTCAGCAACAGTCCAGCTGCCATGCCACATCAGCAACAGTACAGCTGGCATGCCACGTCATCATGTGGGGCCCCCCCACGTGCCACGTCAGCACTGGGGCCCACAGCTATGTAATGCAACGCTTTTATTTGCTTTTTAAAACAATAGTATCTTATCAAAGGCAACACTATATTTACCAAATGCAAAGATGTATTTACTTATGCAACACTAGAAATGCAACACTAGAAATATCAAATGCAACGCTTTAATTAAAATTTCTGCAATATCTTGTTTCATACATAAAGAAACCCATCAAAATACATTCCAAGCCATTCAAAGGCTTCCAAAACATTCAAGCAGCCACCAAATAAACACCAACATCATACTAATACCTAATAAAACCATTACTAATACATCCAAAAGGAATCCAACATCATACTAAATTAACAAGCACATACGATTAAGTCTAAATTTTAAAAGTACAAAATGACCTTGTTTAGGAATCAGGGCCAATCAACTTCTCTTTGCTTCTCAGGTACATTGGCTTCAACAAGTGGCTGTGACTCGGTTGCATTCATTCTGCTATGCTGCTTAACAGCACGTCTGTTCAACAGTCTCCTTCCTTCCGTGAATTCTGTTTTACATTTTTGCAAAACAGAAAACAAATAGCCATAAATAGAAGTAGCCGTGCAAATTATTCTTCCAAAGTCTATAAACCAGCTACTAATTACTAGTCATAAAACATATATTAGACTTTTAAATTAGTAATCTCTTAAACTTTTATATTATTACTGTTTGTGCTTTTGATGTATATAGTACAATACATTTACTACCATAACCAATGGCTGTATCTCATCTAGTGGTAGCAATAACTAATTTTCATCTGATAACAAATTGTGCACAAATTCAGTAATTAATGAAGTTCTCATAAAACCCATAAATTTTACATGTCTAGGTAAATTTAAACATGTAAATAAGAATTATACTATTTATTAAGGATGCACATGTGGTGGCTGAGAGCATTCAGAGGGAACATTGCCGTATGAAAAATATGTCACTAATATTTAAGAGTTCCTCCAATTGTTTCCCCCACTCAAGACTATGTTTGGCTGCTGTATGAGTTTCTTATGGATAAGTAAACATTAAATACCATAAACAATTGTTAGAAGTGGTAGAAGTAATTCATATTCACCTGAGAACAAGCTGTGTACAAATTCAGTGATCAAGCTCTCGTACAACTCATCTAAAATCGAGTCATACATCTGATTATGCTCAAGCTCTAAAAAACGAAGACTTGGAAGATACCCAAATGAAAGGAGATCCCCAGCCAGCTGATTATCACATGAATATATGGTTCTCCGTTCACGAAAATAATACACACGCTGCAGAGTTTATGCCAAATGTCAGCCAGCTATCAAACATACAATATAGAAATTATGAAATTCTTACCAATTAATTTACTGGAATTAATGCAGGAGTACGTTTGGTAGTAGTTGTGCCAAGGTACAAGGGAGTACATAGTCTACTAGTTGCGCGAATTAGCAAACTCACATGCTGCACAGAATTAACTGAATGTCAGCATGATATAATAAATACTTATGCGAATTAGCAAACTCACATGCTGCATAGGATTAACAGAATGTCAACATGCATGCTATAATAAATACTTATGCGTGTGAAGTTCGTCACGTTCTTACTAATTGAAATGCTGGCGCTAATGGAGGACATGTTCTGGTAGTTTTGCCAAAAGTAGCGAGTATAGCAGTTGGGGCAAGTCGTAAGGGAAATGGTCTTGCCGGAATCATTTAACAACCAAGTAAGTTCTGCGTAGCAATACGTAGACTTTGAATTTTAGAAGAAAGTAGTCATCCAAACATGTAAAATTACTTATGATACTAAACAGTCATGCGGCCACAACTTGTCATAATATATATAACGCATTGTAATTATGCTGCCCTGAAAAAATAAACCATTCACGAATATTATAACATGAAAGCACGTATACATATACACACAATCGGAATCGGAACGAGTAATTAACCGACAAATTATTCTTCCAAAGTCTATAAAATAACTAACCGAAAGTCCTTACCCCCATTAACATAACAGCCTCTATCCTAGCTTTCTCAGTTTGTGGGACATGCATATTCATCTCACCACCATCAAAATCGGCATTGTAAGGATTGAAAACTGACTCATTGAATCGCAATGTACGCCATGGCATTATTCTTGCCTACAGACAAATATATGAACAATTCTAATCAAACGAGGAATGCAAAATTTCAACAAACTGGTAATTTGAGTAGCTTATAAATTCATTCACCCTATGGCACATGATCGACATTTGATCATGAAATGATATACACCTTAACGCCCAGCAAGAATAATTTACAGGGATTATCACAAACAGGCAGTACAGGCTCTAATTTTTAGCCAAAAGTAAAGAAAACATTGCATTCACAATTATTTACAGGGACATGCCTACACAAAATAATAAATATATTTGAGGTGCAAAGTGATACCAAAAGTATTCAACTCTAATTTTGGACCTAGAGAAAATGTCTTGTTATATAATCATATTTTTCTAATCAAAATTTTGATATTCAACTCTAATATTAGTGCATAAAATTTTGTTCACAAAATGCATAAATAACAGAGACCTGAAATGTCTTGTTCAATAAACATTTTTTAAATTTAAGCTTACATATTCTTTTCTAATCATATTTTAGTTCTTTTTAATAATACTCTACCATGACTCTACTATGGCTCAAAACCTCAACCTTATGACACGAAATTGACACATTTACGGACTTGAATACGACCTGGAATTTGAATTGTGACCGCTATTTAGCAGCAAAACTCTCATCTCTAATTAATAAAACTTAAGAGAGGCCCAAAAATAAAGTTGGATCTAGAATTCAAAAGATGCATCATCATCACTCATTAAACACAACACTGAAATTTAATTGGCTAATTTGGAAAGCTTTAAGTGAAAGGAAGAGACATTTCAGGTCGTACTTTTATTTTTGGACTCCTAATGCAGCAAACATTTCAATGGATATAAATTTGAAACTTTGTTCCTAATGTAGATGCCAAACAGGTTGTGTACTTTTCAGAGTATCACATGTCTCTGAGCTAAAAGTAGTTTAATTTTAAAACAAGATTTTCATAGCAACAAGTCAAATATAAAAGAAAGATGACTGACAAATGTTTGCATACTTGATGAATGAATATTCAGTATCCATCTCTTCTATTAAGATGGACGCACAAAATGATTGTTGGGCATGTCATGCACAAGAAAATCATTGTTGGTTGGCACCTTAGCCATAGCTAGTAAGAGCATCTCCAATAGGGGTTGCCAAGAGGTTGCCAAGTCCTATGTGGCATGGCACTCTTGGTTGCCCACCTATTGAAGGATCAATGTTGCCATCAAGTAGGGGTGTTCACGGTTTGGCCAACCTGACCAACCCGATCCAAACCGAGCACTTTTCGGCCGAACCAAACCGAATTTTTCCAACCCGATGTATACTCGGGTTAAAAAAACGTCAACCCGATTTTAATGGGTTGGATATGGGTTTCGGTTTTTAAAACCCGATCTAAACCAACCCGACCCGATCTGCAATAGGATAATTAAAATATATCCCAAGCCCAGCCCATTAGACATAGAATCCGGTCCAATAACAATTTACCCTATATCACGTACGTATTGCAATTTACAAATACACCAGTAATATGTTCATTCAATTGTGAACATCATTGAAGTTTAATGATTGATTCATCTATGTTTAGTGTCAATTTCTTTTTATGTTAAAATTCAGAATTTTGGATATTTAAGACCTATATGCTATTTGTGTTAGCATGAATGATTGTAATATTTTGTTGAACTATTTCCGATTTGTTTTGAATTCTCATTTTCAGTTTTATATTTTTGATAAAAAAATTTATTTATATATTTACTAACCCGATCAATACGATCCAAACCGATCCAAACCGTAATACATTAAATGGGTTGGTTTACAAATTCTATTTTTATGGGTTGGGTTGAAAATTTTGTAAACCGATTAGATTGGGTTGGGTCATAAAATCCTCCCAACCCGCCCAACCCGATCCGTGAACACCCCTACCATCAAGTTGCCAACCAAAGTTGCCAAAAGTTGGCAACTTCCCCATTTAGTTAAAACATATACAACTCCCCAAAAGTGTATTCAACTTGACCCTTTTTTATATCTCCCACATTTTATTATCTCTTTAAATGTTTTTTTCTTTTTTTTCTAAATATCTCACATATCTAATATCATTAATGCACATTAGAAGAAAAGAAAAAAATATAATTTTTTTTGCACTATTTTAATTTAATCAAATGATATTGATGTAAAGATAATATTATTTTATATTTAAAAATTTAAATCATTTGATATTTTATATTAATGTAATGTCAAAAAAAGGAAAAAAAAATCATTACGGGAAGGAATTAAGTATTTTAAATATCCAAATTTTCAATTTTATTTAGAATATATAAATATAATATGTGTTTATAAGATAATATAAAATTGATGTATGGGACCACATTGGCAACTTTTAAAGTTGCCAACTATTGGAGTAGATTTATAACAAAAGTTGACAACAATGAGATGGAGGAGAGAAGAAATAAAAAAGCAATATATGTGATGATGTGTTCGAAGTTGGCAACTATATTGGCAACTTCTATTGGAGATGCCCAAACTACTTAATAGTGTGTACATCTAAAGTAAGCTAAGTGAATCTTTAACGTAGGTTGTAGCACAAGGTAACCATAAACAGCTCATAACCCTTTAGGAAGTTCTTTTACTTCTTTGTTTGATGTTATAACCTTAATCGGGGACACTTTGGTTGACTATAGTTGTAACTGTAAGAAAGAAGAAAAGGAAAAACAAGAAAAACCTGGTTTTGCCAATTGTTCCATCACTTTATGTAGTGGATCAGACCGAAACACATGTGGCATCTTTGACTGCTGATCCCATATGGAGAGCATGGTTCTTGGACAAGCTGCAATGCCTATAAACATTGAGTCATAAAACAAGGAAAAAAGGTAAGAAATTCATTAAAACCTTAAAAAAGCCATTTTGAAGGCATACACCACGAAGGAAAGAATATTGTTCATCAAAAATACTGCCACCGTCCCTTTTTTTGGCAATATAGAAAAATATTTATGCAATATGAAACAATTTATAAAAAGCTAAATTACACAATATATAGTTTTACTGAATTCAAATTTATGAATTTTTCAACTATTTAAAGCTTGAATATGTTTCTGGCATAGCTGAACATCTCTACTAAGCACCAACAGACGGTTCACTATTTTTTTAGCTTAATTATAGAACATAAACAATATGAGACACAATTGCTGGCACTTATAAAATAGTGACACCCTTCACAATTGGCTCCTCTGTCCTACAAATCCAAGTGCATATAGAACTCTTTCGAGGTCATTTTTCTTTATAGTGAAAGGTGTACGCAAGCTTATCTAAGTTGAAGAGACTTCAGTAATTTTGACAATGACAAGAAAATTAAATTGAGAACAATGCTAATTCTCAATATTAAAAATACATTCAATCACAAAAAACAAGTATTCTGGAAATCTAAATTGTTTCCCCGAAAAAGCATGAATTAAAATGAATTAAAAGAACAACAATTACGAGATATTGAAAACAATAAAAAAGGCATAATTACACAAAATGATATATAACATATGTTCAATTTGTGTTTGTACACATACGGATATAGACACACAGCAGCAAAGATGTAAGCATAATTAGAAAAAACTTTTACAAATTTGTGCCGATTGACGAGAGATAGAGATAGAGAGAGGGGGAGAGTGAGAGAGAGAGAGAGAGAGAGTTAGTCACAGAGGCATGCCTGAATACATCTAATAACAAGCCTAAGTATGTGTAATGCTCTGCATTACCTACATGACCTCTTAACTGAGGGAACCTCTAGTTGTAGAATTTCTATTTGTTCTGTACTTGTAATAGGCATCAAATCCTAGTTGTGTAACTGTACTTATAAAGTCAAGAATAATGCTTGAAAGAAGTTCCAAGGTTCATGCCTCAAGCAAGGAGATAAAGACTACCAAATAATCACAGTTGGGATTTGAAGGAATGAAGAATTTGCCTAAGTACCAATTCGAGATGTACATTTGTCTATTCGAGAAGTCTAGCATTCGAGAAGTCAGAGATTCGATATCTCATAAGACACTATTCGATATCTCTGAATACACTGTTCGATATCTCAGAGATTCGATATGTCTATTACTCAAGTTATTCATATATATACAATTTCACAACTGTTCAACTCATTTCGTTCGATTTCTCAAGCATCTAAACTCTTAAAACCTCTGAAAACCCTAACTGCGAATTTCTTCTTCAACCTTAATTCTCTTTTCTTCTCTACCCAAATGGCAAACACTCAACTCACCATACCATCCCAAACCAATTTCATCGCAATTACCAGTGACGTGGAAGCACCAAATGCTAATTTCAAGTGCTTTGTTCGATGGTTGTCTGAATCGTACATCAAGGGTGCACTATCAGCCAACCCAACCCTGTACATAGACTTATTAGAACAATTCTGGAGGACAGCTACAGTGGAGGTCATCACCCTTGAGAATGCTATTACCTCATATGTTGTCTACTGCAAGATTCAAGGCGTGGATTTTACTATCACTACCGCAGACATGAATGAAGCCTTGGATTTGCAGCAAGAGGCATATGACTCCCTGGCCACAGATGCTGAGTTGGAAGAATTCTTTGAATTTATCAACTACTCAGAGGCTATTAAACTTGGAAAGCTGAATAGGAAGTACTTGAGAAAGGAATGGAGCTATGTTTTTGCTACACTCCTTCATGTATTCACTGCTAGGAAATCGAGCTTTGATCAGATTAGTACACCTGTACAGCAGCTTGCCTATGCCTTGGCTCATGGGAGAAAGATAGATGTTGGACATCTCATCATACAAGAGCTATATGGGAGACTTGGTAAGAACACAGCCAAGAGAGGTACTGAAATTTTCTTTCCCCATTTTATTCAATCAGTACTTAATTTTAAAAATGCTTCATTGATTGAATTGCCTGGATTAGATAAAAGTAAAATAGGCTATCCTAGGTCCATGACCAAACTTATTTTTGGTAACTTGGAGACTAGGAATGATGTGGATGTAAGGCTTAAAATAACTCCCCACATGGAGGGTTTGTTTAGGTCTTACCCCCACAACATGCCAATATTTGAGTCTAAGTCTCAGTTAGCACAGCCTATGCAAGAAGAACATGATGCTAACCCAAGGCTTGCTAACCAACCCTCTCAGACAAACACTCTACCAAACACAGAGCCAACTGCATCATCCTCTCAAAAGGGTGATGTTAGTAAAAAGAAGAGAAAACGGGTTGCTTCTGAACCTTTAACCATCTTAACTGAAGCAGCCTTGGCTGTAGAACTAGGTTTAGGAGGTGAGGAAACTGAGTCACCTATCATTAGCCTAAAGAAGAAGAAGAAATCTAAAACCACCTCTTCAGTCACCCAAATGGCTGAAGTTGTAAAATCAGGGGCACACAGCTCACTAGATGTATCCTCTCAACAGGGTGCATCTATAGAATCAAGCATCCTCCCCAATGCACCTATTTGTAAAGAGTCAGCACAAGGGAGTGATAAGGCTGGCACAACACTGAGTGGAGAGCACATCACAATTGAAACTCCCTCCATCTCTCAGGGGGAGTTGCCAAAATCTAATCTACAACACACTTCTCTTCTAGAATCTACCACTCATATTTCTTTGGAGCCTTCAACTCAAGCAATTGAGGAGCAAGACATTGATCATCAAGAATTCTTTTCTCTTGATGAGCCAATGGATTCAAGTGACTTGGTGCATGACACCTTGCTCACCACCCAAGTACCACATTTAGATGGTCAGGGAATTCATGTTGGGGCATCTCCTAATGACACCATCACAAACACAGAGGATTCACTAGTTTTAACTAGAGACTCTGTGCCTGTGTCAACTACTGTTGTAACTCATCCCACTCCTATGGAAACAACAGTAGCAGAGTCTTTCCATCCGGTTACAGAAGTTGCATCTGTAACTGAGGAGTCTAGCTTGCCTAGCTCTAGCTCTAACTATATGTCTCAATGGCTGAAGCCTGTGCAACATGACAGTGCTTCAGGATCAGGATCTGTTCCACCACAATTGACGGTTGAAGCACTCCAAAGCTTAATTATGGATCAGATCCCTGAGTTCACAAAGATTGCTCAGCACCTTCTCTCTGCAGACATGCCTAATCCAGACTATGAAGCTATCCTCTTATGCCACAAAGATGATGTAGAAATACAGAAGGCTAAGATCATAGATGAAACTGAGAGGGATGGAAACGTAGATGCTTGGCTACAAGGAAAGAATGACATCTCTCTCTCAGAAGGTCTCCAGTACCTCAGAGAAGAATACATCAATTCACTAGGGTCCAATGCCAAATCTCTCACCCCTACTGATGTGTATGAAGCAGTGAATGACAGCTACAAGGGCATTCTGAAGGCTGCACACTACCTTGGCAAAGGTCTAAAGACAGAAGTTAATGAAGTGTGTTCAGCCACAACCAAGGAGGTGCATGAGATAAAGAGGACTTTTGATTCCAAATTCCCTCAATTGGAGACTGTAGTCAAGAACATTCTAGCCTGTAAGTCTACCTGCACCAAGATGGACAATGGTTTGGCTATTCTCAAGGATGCTGTCACAGGCCTAAGGCACAAATTCCAAAATCTCACTGATCAGACAACTGAAGCCAATTCCATGCTCAGGACCCTCTTTACAAATCAATAAGGAGACAAGCTGGTCACTGAGGTCCCTGTGCATGAGATGTCTAGGTTTGAAGTGCAGAGACTCAAACAACAATCCCTGTCTGGCTTCAAATCCTCTGTATTGTTCAGCAAGGTAGATGCACTTGAAAAGGAGGTAGCTACTCTCACTCAGTCTAATGCTCATCTTACAGACAAGGTACAGACTCTTACTGAGCAGTTGAACACTCAAGCCACCACCACAGCTGATGTTCTCCTACATCAACAATCAATGTTGTCTGCAATGATGAAGCACATGGGTCTCCCTCTACCTGACGAATCTTCAACCCCAAAGGTCACTCCTACAGCCTCTATGCCAGGCAACAAGCCTAAGGGGGAGAAGAGGACATCAAGAAATTCAAATACAAAGGGGGAGAAACCACTAGCAGTAAAGGGCATCAAAATCATTGAAGGTGGTCATCAAAGAACTTCTAAATCTCTAACTCATGTGCCTGACAAAGGAAAAGACAAAGTTGATGAGCCTCCTATTTCTCTGCCAGTTGTCACTCTACCAACTGTGCACATCACTACTTCCAGTGGTCAAAAGCAATCTATTACAACCACAGTGGTTGCAGGGAGTATGCTATCTAATAGACCTCAAATCTCCATATCTAAGAGTGCCAAGCAAGTAGAAGTGAAGGTGGTCACTGAGGCCAAGCTAGAAGAAATTGCAAACTCAAATGTCTATCATGATGATGCATTCTTGGAGCTTCTGAAAGTTTCAAGAGAACAGGCTGGTGATGCTTTATCATAACATGGGAGTTTGAAGAGTCAGATTGATTTTTTCACTGTAGTACCAAGGAGAGTTGATGGCCTATGGCTCAAAGAGATAATGATGGTAGGAAAGAATAAGATATGACACTTAACCATCAACACTCTACAGGGTCTAAAGCACTCAGAAGTGGATGTGTTCCTTGGAATGATTGAAAAGAAGGATGAAAACTGCAAGAGTCTCTTTGAAGAGTTAAGGGATGGTCAACCAGCAAGGCTTCCTGAAGTATTCACAAATCCTAGAACCATCATCTATCAGGCTGCAACAAGAATTGATGATATCAAGCAGCTGGTCATCCCTAAGCATCTAATTCCTCAGAACAAATCTCTCATTATTGCCATCATTGAGTAGCTAAACAAGAAGAAGGGTTTATGAACAGCAGAAGAATTGGAAGCTATATCTTATCTCAGGTCATACATTGCAACTGGCATTGTACCTGAATCTGCTAAGTTCAACCCTAGCAAGGATGGTGATCAAGACAAGGATGGAGACAAAGGTGATGGAAGGAGAAGGCATCACAGGAGTGATAAGGGTGATAAAAATAAAAAGAAGAAAAAGGATGGTAAGGAGAAGAAGAATGATGATGACCAAGGTAAAGTCTCTGAGAGGAAGAGTGGAAGACAGCAAGCCCTAGGCATTGCTGACAGTAACCTCACCACATCACAAGACTCTAAGTCTAGGGTGAATACTGTTAGTAGTGACCTACCAAAACCCACATCCATGGCTTCTGCAACTGTCTTGCCACCTCAAGAAGAGAAGAAGATTCAAGTCAAGAAACCATCTGTATATTTCAAAAAGCAAACTGCTAATGTAATACTACAATGGTCCACAAACAAAGGTCACATGCTACTGCCAGGCAACCATGTTAAAAGGATCAAATTCAAACAAGCTGCAAGGAAACCAAAGCTATCCAAATCAAGGACTGTGACAATCTATCCAGGCTTAAAACTCCAACCACTATATGAAGATTTTGATGAAGACCAACTGCAATTCTTACAAGCTCAAAGAATCTATCATGTTGCCATTGTTGATAACTGCCTTGAGATCAAATATACTGATGGAAGGGAGGAGAAATTCAAACAAGGAGGATGTCAACACTGGGGCAAGCTACATGACATAGAAAGAATCATTGCATTGTTGAGCTCAGAAGATAAAGTGGAAAGAGTATGGAAGCTGGAGCTAATTGATTTTATGAAGATGAAGAGAGATCATGAGGAGAGAATCATAAAAGAGTGTCTTGAGAAATGGCTAGCAAGGGAGAAAGAAATTGAGAGACTGGAGATTGAAGCAGAAAAGCTAAGGGCAAAGGGATTGTGTAGAGTTCAGTTTAACCCCTATGTGGTGAAGTATAGGAGGAGAAATGGGGATCAGGTCCACATCAGAATGAATCTACTCAACCACTATCCTGCAAACATTCTGAAACCAGTACTTGAAGATTTCAAAGACTCAATTTTGCTTGAAGAATTGGATGCTGTGGCAGAAATAATAAAAGCTATGGATGAGAATACAAGGAAGGAGAAAGAAAGAAGACAGAAAGCATATGATGATTTGCAAGCCAAGGCTATGGAAAGGGAAACAAATGACAATGGCTAGTACTTCATCATAGGCTGTAAGATTATTCACCCTGTAGTTCTATCCACATTGCTAATCGAAATTCATACATGTACTGTCAAGTTTTATCTTTATGTTGTTAGGCTTGTTATCAGACATGAAATTGTGACTAAGGGTCTTACTCACAATTTGGGGGAGATTGTTAGTCACAGAGGCATGCCTGAATACATCTAGTAACAAGCCTAAGTATGTGTAATGCTATGCATTATCTACATGACCTCTTAACTGAGGGAACCTCTAGTTGTAGAGTTTCTATTTGTTCTGTACTTGTAATAGGCATCAAATCCTAGTTGTGTAACTGTACTTATAAAGTCAAGAATAATGCTTGAAAGAAGTTCCAAGGTTCATACCTCAAGCAAGGAGATAAAGACTGCCAAATAATCACAGTTGGGATTTGAAGGAATGAAGAATTTGCCTAAGTACCAATTCGAGAAGTACATTTGTCTATTCGAGAAGTCTAGCATTCGAGAAGTCAGAGATTCGATATCTTAGAAGACACTATTCGATATCTCTGAATACACTGTTCGATATCTCAGAGATTCGATATGTCTATTACTCTATTCGAGAACTCATGGAGTCAACAAGTCAAAGCATCATTCGAGTTCTCTAAGAGTCAACAAGTCAATGCTCTATTCGATATCTCAAGGACTAAAGAAGCTATTCGACATCTCAGGGATTCGATATGTCAAAATGCTCTATTCGATATCTCAAGGAGTCCCAGAGAAAAGATCTATTCGAGAAGTGATTCGATATGTCAATATAACTCTATTCGAGAACTCAGAGTTATCGATTAAGTCAACTCGAGTTCTCGAATCAATCACTTAGCCACTTCTCGAATACATTCTTGGAGACAAAATACTGAAGAATTGTACAAGTCAGAAACCTGCAACAAGCCAAGACGCTTTATTTGACTATGTACTATAAAGCACATTGGAAAGCCTACAAAGAAGCTTGGAGAGATAAGACAAAGGGACAATGAGCTAAAGAAGTGGATCCGAACAGGCTTTGTAAAGTCAAATCTGTAGTCGTTTGGACTCTTACTCAAATGAGATAGACATACTGGAAAGTAGTTTGTTTTTTCTACCTTATTTGTAGTAAGTAGGTGTATCCATATCTATAAGGATACAGCCTCACTTTCTTAGCAGATAAGTTTTTAGAGATAAGATCAAAAGAAATATCTCTCTGAGAAAAACGAAGCTGAGAATACTATCATTTGTATTCACAGATTGTAGCAACATCTTTATCTAATAAAATATTAGATTAAAGTGATATTGTTTTGTGTTTGTCTTTGTTATCTGTACTTACATATCTCACACACTCAACCCATATCTTGTTGCAAAGATTCAAGAACAAAGAAAAGTTCAAGAATCCATTCACCCCCCCTCTGTATTCTTTTACTGTATTCAATACTCAATAGAGAGAGAGAGGGGGGGGGGGAGAGAGAGAGAGAGAGAGAGAGAGAGAGAGAGAGAGAGAGAGAGAGAGAGAGAGAGAACCGAGGCAAAGCCGTTTCTTGAAGGCAAAGCGCAATGTAAATCGATTCAAAAGAAAAGAAATTGAGTTTGTAATTACCTGCAAAAGAAAACAAATTAAAAGTGAACTGAGAGTTTGTAAATGGATTACTAATCGGAGCTACAGGAGTTTGTAAATCGATGTAAGAGCGAGATGGAGAGACAGATCTGAGAGACAGAGAAAGAGGTGATTGTATAATAGTTTGTACAGAGTAAAGTGTTTTGGGGGGAAGTTAGAAATTTTTAGCGAAAAATTGAGGGCGCCCAAATTTGTGACTCCCAAATTTTCACCTCTTAACGCATGTTATGTTTTCCACTAATATAATTTTATTTTATTTATTTTAATTTAAAATTTATAAAACATTAAAAAAGTTTAAAAACATGATAGATAATTTAAAATTTATAATACATTATGGTTGGATCGTTGAAAAAATAATTTGAAAAATAGAATCATCATTCGGATCAATACTAGTTAAAAAGAATGTTTAGACCGGTTTGACCATTACAAAATCAAACCAAATACATCTACAGAATTTTTTAAAAAATTACCGCATCACTAAAATCGTTAGATCTTGACACCCGTACGTTTGGAACATCGAAAAAATAATTTAAAAAATAGATTCATCATTCGGGACAAGACTAGTTAAAAGGAAAGTCTACTTTGACCGGTTTGACCGTTACAAAAGCAAACCAAACACATCTAGAGAATTTTTTAAAAAATTACCGCATCACTAAAATCGTTAGATCTTGACACCCGTACGTTTGGGATGTCGAAAAAATAATTTAAAAAAATAGATTCATCATTTGGGACAAGACTAGTTAAAAGGAAAGTCTACTTTGACCGGTTTGACCATTACAAAATCAAACTAAATAATTCTAGCAATTTTTTTAAAAAATTACCACATCGCTAAAATCGTTAGATCTTGACATCCGTACGATTGGAACGTAGAAAAAATAATTTAAAAAATAGATTCATCATTCGGGACAAGACTAGTTAAAAGGAAAGTCTACTTTGACCGGTTTGACCGTTATAAAACCAGACCAAATACATTTAGCAAATTTTTTATAAATTTACCGCTTTACTAAAATCATCATATCTTGCCATCCGTACAATTGGAATGCCGAAAAAATAATTTAAAAAAATAGATTCATCATTCGGGACAAGACTAGTTAAAAGGAAAGTCTACTTTAACCAGTTTGATCGTTATAAAACCAAACCAAATACATCTAGCAAATTTTTTTATAAATTTACCGCTTTACTAAAATCGTCATAACTTGCCATCTGTACGATTGGAACGTCGAAAAAATAATTTAAAAAAATAGATTCATCGTTCGGGACAAAACTAGTTAAAAGGAAAGTCTACTTTGACCGGTTTGACCGTTATAAAACCAAACCAAATACATCTAGCAAATTTTTTATAAATTTACCGCTTCACTAAAATCGTCATATCTTGCCATCCGTACGATTGGAACGTCGAAAAATAATTTAAAAAAATAGATTCATCATTCGGGACAAGACTAGTTAAAAGGAAAGTCTACTTTGACCGGTTTGACCGTTATAAAACCAAACCAAATACATCTACCAAATTTTTTAAAAATTTACCACTTCGCTAAAATCGTCATATCTTGCCATCCATACGATTGGAACGTCAAAAAAATAATTTAAAAAAATAGATTCATCATTCGGGACAAGACTAGTTAAAAGAAAAGTCTACTTTGACCAGTTTGACCGTTATAAATCAAACCAAATATATCTAGCAAATTTTTTATAAATTTATCGCTTCACTAAAATCGTCATATCTTGCCATCCGTGTAATTGGAACGTCAAAAAAATAATTTTTAAAAATAGATTCATCATTCGGGACAAGACTAGTTAAAAGGAAAGTCTACTTTAACCGGTTTGACCATTATAAAACTAAACCAAATACAACTAGCAAATTTTTTATAAATTTGCAGTTTCACTAAAATCGTCATATCTTGCCATCCGTACGATTGGAACATCGAAAAAATAATTTTAAAAAATAGATTCATCATTCGGGACAAGACTAGTTAAAAGTAAAGTCTACTTTGACCGGTTTGACCATTACAAAATCAAACTAAATAATTCTAGCAATTTTTTTAAAAAATTACCACATCGCTAAAATCGTTAGATCTTGACATCCGTATGATTGGAACGTAGAAAAAATAATTTAAAAAATAGATTCATCATTCGGGACAAGACTAGTTAAAAGGAAAGTCTACTTTGACCGGTTTGACCGTTATAAAACCAGACCAAATACATTTAGCAAATTTTTTATAAATTTACCGCTTTACTAAAATCATCATATCTTGCCATCCGTAGAATTGGAATGCCGAAAAAATAATTTTAAAAAATAGATTCATCATTCGGGACAAGACTAGTTAAAAGGAAAGTCTACTTTAACCAGTTTGATCGTTATAAGACCAAACCAAATACATCTAGCAAATTTTTTTATAAATTTACCGCTTTACTAAAATCGTCATAACTTGCCATCCGTACGATTGGAACGTCCAAAAAATAATTTAAAAAAATAGATTCATCGTTCGGGACAAAACTAATTAAAAGGAAAGCCTACTTTGACCGGTTTGACCGTTATAAAACCAAACCAAATACATCTAGCAAATTTTTTATAAATTTACCGCTTCACTAAAATCGTCATATCTTGCCATCCGTACGATTGGAACGTCGAAAAATAATTTAAAAAAAATAGATTCATCATTCGGGACAAGACTAGTTAAAAGGAAAGTCTACTTTGACCGGTTTGACCGTTATAAAACCAAACCAAATACATCTACCAAATTTTTTAAAAATTTACCACTTCGCTAAAATCGTCATATCTTGCCATCCATACGATTGGAACGTCAAAAAAATAATTTAAAAAAATATATTCATCATTCGGGACAAGACTAGTTAAAAGAAAAGTCTACTTTGACCAGTTTGACCGTTATAAATCAAACCAAATACATCTAGCAAATTTTTTATAAATTTATCGCTTCACTAAAATCGTCATATCTTGCCATCCGTGTAATTGGAACGTCAAAAAAATAATTTTAAAAAATAGATTCATCATTCGGGACAAGACTAGTTAAAAGGAAAGTCTACTTTAACCGGTTTGACCATTATAAAACTAAACCAAATACATCTAGCAAATTTTTTATAAATTTGCAGTTTCACTAAAATCGTCATATCTTGCCATCCGTGTAATTGGAACGTCGAAAAAATAATTTAAAAAAATAGATTCATCATTCGGGACAAGACTAGTTAAAAGGAAAGTCTACTTTGACCGGTTTGACCATTACAAAATCAAACTAAGTAATTCTAGCAATTTTTTTAAAAAATTACCACATCGCTAAAATCGTTAGATCTTGACATCCGTACGATTGGAACGTAGAAAAAATAATTTACAAAATAGATTCATCATTCGGGACAAGACTAGTTAAAAGGAAAGTCTACTTTGACCGGTTTGACCGTTATAAAACCAGACCAAATACATTTAGCAAATTTTTTATAAATTTACCTCTTTACTAAAATCATCATATCTTGCCATCCGTACAATTGGAATGCCGAAAAAATAATTTAAAAAAATAGATTCATCATTCGGGACAAGACTAGTTAAAAGGAAAGTCTACTTTAACCAGTTTGATCGTTATAAAACCAAACCAAATACATCTAGCAAATTTTTTTATAAATTTACCGCTTTACTAAAGTCGTCATAACTTGCCATCCGTACGATTGGAACGTCAAAAAAATAATTTAAAAAAATAGATTCATCGTTCGGGACAAAACTAGTTAAAAGGAAAGTCTACTTTGACCGGTTTGACCGTTATAAAACCAAACCAAATACAGCTAGCAAATTTTTTATAAATTTACCGCTTCACTAAAATCGTCATATCTTGCCATCCGTACGATTGGAACGTCGAAAAATAATTTAAAAAAATAGATTTATCATTCGGGACAAGACTAGTTAAAAGGAAAATCTACTTTGACCGGTTTGACCATTACAAAATCAAACTAAGTAATTCTAGCAATTTTTTTAAAAAATTACCACATCGCTAAAATCGTTAGATCTTGACATCCGTACGATTGGAACGTAGAAAAAATAATTTACAAAATAGATTCATCATTCGGGACAAGACTAGTTAAAAGGAAAGTCCACTTTGACCGGTTTGACCGTTATAAAACCAGACCAAATACATTTAGCAAATTTTTTATAAATTTACCGCTTTACTAAAATCATCATATCTTGCCATCCGTACAATTGGAATGCTGAAAAAATAATTTAAAAAAATAGATTCATCATTCGGGACAAGACTAGTTAAAAGGAAAGTCTACTTTAACCAGTTTGATCGTTATAAAACCAAACCAAATACATCTAGCAAATTTTTTTATAAATTTACCGCTTTACTAAAATCGTCATAACTTGCCATCCGTACGATTGGAACGTCAAAAAAATAATTTAAAAAAATAGATTCATCGTTCGGGACAAAACTAGTTAAAAGGAAAGTCTACTTTGACCGGTTTGACCGTTATAAAACCAAACCAAATACATCTAGCAAATTTTTTATAAATTTACCGCTTCACTAAAATCGTCATATCTTGCCATCCGTACGATTGGAACGTCGAAAAATAATTTAAAAAAATAGATTCATCATTCAGGACAAGACTAGTTAAAAGGAAAATCTACTTTGACTGGTTTGACCGTTATAAAACCAAACCAAATACATCTACCAAATTTTTTAAAAATTTACCACTTCGCTAAAATCGTCATATCTTGCCATCCATACGATTGGAACGTCAAAAAAATAATTTAAAAAAATAGATTCATCATTCGGGACAAGACTAGTTAAAAGAAAAGTCTACTTTGACCAGTTTGACCGTTATAAATCAAACCAAATACATCTAGCAAATTTGTTATAAATTTATCGCTTCACTAAAATCGTCATATCTTGCCATCCGTGTAATTGGAACGTCAAAAAAATAATTTTAAAAAATAGATTCATCATTCGGGACAAGACTAGTTAAAAGGAAAGTCTACTTTAACCGGTTTGACCATTATAAAACTAAACCAAATACATCTAGCAAATTTTTTATAAATTTGCAGTTTCACTAAAATCGTCATATCCTGCCATCCGTACGATTGGAACATCGAAAAAATAATTTTAAAAAATAGATTCATCATTCGGGACAAGACTAGTCAAAAGTAAAGTCTACTTTGACCGGTTTGACCGTTATAAAACCAAAACAAATACATCTGGCAAATTTTTTTATAAATTTACCACTTCACTAAAATCGTTATATCTTGACATCCGTACGATTGGAAGGTCGAATAAATAATTAAAAAAATAGATTCATCATTCCGGTAAGAGAAGTAGCTAATGCAACACTTCAGAATAACAAATGCAACACTGCTGTTACCTAATGCAACACTTCTGCCACGTCAGCAAATATGGGCCCCACATCTGCCACATCAGCAATTGTGGGCCCCACACATGCCACGTCACCATCTGTGGGATCCGGCCACGTAATCCATGTGGGCCCCACACTGACACGTCAGCATTGGTAGGCCCCACTCCTGCCACGTCAGCATTTAATATAATTAAAAAATTAGCTAATGCAACACTACAGAACAGTAAATGCAACACTGCTGTCACCTAATGCAACGCTTCTGCCACGTCAGCAAATATGGTCCCACATCTGCCACGTTAGCAATTGTGGGCCCCACACATGCCACGTCAGCATCTGTGGGATCTTGCCAAATCATCCATGTGGGCCCCACACTAACATGTCAGCATTGGTGGGCCTCACTCCTGCCACGTCAGCATTTATTATAATTAAAAAACTAGCTAATGCAACACTTTAAAACAGCAAATGCAACACTGTTATCACCTAATGCAACGCTTCAGCCACATCAGCAAATGCGACATCAGCAAATGTGGGACTCACATCTGCCACGTCAACAATTGTGGGGCCCACACATTCCACGTCAACAAATGACACGTCAGAACATGTGGGCCCCACTGCTGCCACGTCAGCATTTTTTAAAATTAAAATATATCTAATGCAACGCCAGTAGTTAGTGTTGCGTTATGTGAAACACCGTGGGTAATATGCAACACTAAATTATATGTAATGCAACACCAGTTCAGTTTCTGTTGCATTAGAGCCAAAATTTCATATCTAATGAAACACTTTCAGTGAAACACTTTCTAAAAGCATTGCATAAGAGCACTTATGGCGTAGTGCCCCAAACACTCTTATTCTTATCGATGTGGGATGTTACAGTTGGTATCAAGAGTAGGCTGTCCTTCGGAGTGTATTAAGTATGGGACTAGTACATTCTCTAGAATGCGATCCTTTAGACTGTCGTTAGGACTAGAATTTTGGAATAGATGTGTCGCGAACTTTTGGAGTATAGGAGTTTGAGAATTTGGGGACCAAATTCTTTTTAAGGAGGGTAGTATGTAATATCCCGTATTTTTTAGATTAGTAATAATAAAAGAATAATAGAAAAAAAGGATTAAAAATTAGATATTAAATAGGATTTAAAATTGGATTTGAATAATGGGATTAAAACATGGATCAGATTTGAATACGGATTACTAGCAGGTCTGGAATTAGGGTTGTGAGACATTATAAATACATCACATTCTCCTTCCTCAACTTTATTAACAAAATTCGTATGGTTTTTCTTCATACACAATTCAGCAGTCTTGTAAAATTCGTAGAAAATTCATCGTAAGTCAGAATTCATTGATTCTGGACTTTTCGGAAAGATCTTTTCGTGTTCTACAACTTTCGTTCTTTGAGAATTTGATGAAAATATCATTTAGAGAGTCAAAAAGGTTAAATACAGATCTGGTCAGATTTATAATCATGGAGTCGTTCAAGATTTTAGATGTTCTGCTTCTGATGGGTTGCTAAGGATTGTACATGTGTTCTTATGTGATTGTGTGAATTCTTGATATGCGTAATTGAGGTAAGTAACTATTCGTTGCTCCGTATTATTGTAAGTAACTATTCGTTGCTCCGTATTATTGTATGTATATATACGTTCCTCTGTATTGTTGTGAAACGTGCTCTATGTTTATTGATTATATGTTATCAAATATTTGTGTAACTAACTTTTCGTACCTTTGCTCCGTATTAATGTGGAACGTGCTTTGTATTGTTTGATTACATGTTCTCGAATATGTGTTTAAGTTATCGTAAGTATGATTCTGACATGTGTTTAATAAGATATTAATTTTTCAGAAATCCCCAGTCTTAGTCATGTATAAGAATAAGATTCCGATCACTGGATAGTGTGATACATAGAACTAGTTTACGCACGTTCCGGAACACATCGATACCTTGTCAAGATTCGGTTTCACTTGACGAGGGACGTAAACTAGCCCTCCATCGAATAAGAATAAGATCCCGGTCACTTGGGAAAGTGTGGCATAACGTATAAGATGCCGGTTACTAGCAAAGTGTGGCGTAAGGTGTGATTTAGGACTGTGGGAATTAAAAGTAAAAGATATAAGATTAAGACTTATTTGTTCGATTCAGAATTTAGATTATGTGAGTTATTGAAAATATTGTGTACATTGATTTGATATCTGTTATAGAAAATATTGTGTGAATTTTTGTCGTAATTGTTATTGAGTATGTTGTGTGAGACTATGTGATAGATGTTATGTGCTACATGTGGAAATCGTGTTTTTGAAAATTATAAAAATATTATTTTGAGCCGTCGGACAGTAGTTGCTTGCTGGGCTTCGTAGCTCATTCTTTTAATATTTCAGGTTCGGTGTACAATCGAGTTTGCTAGCATCGGAGTTCGAGGACCTTAGAATTGGGCTAGATTGACTTTTCGATAGATGTTAGCTGCGCTTTTGTAATAAGTACCTTTGTAATTGACTTTTGATTTAATAAATTGTAATTTGTTTTAGTTTTCCATTTAGAATTAATAGTCCAAAAATTAGGGATGTTACAGTATTATCGATGTGGGATGTTACAAAAAACCTATGTCTACATTACCAGATTCAGTGGAAGAGCTTGCACGCACATTAATGCATGATGCTGTCAGAGTCATTATTGGTAGAAAGTAAGTATGAAACTAAAACGATGCTAGTAAAAGAATTTAATTTGATTCGGAAGACGTAGTTTTTGTAGCTATTAATCTTGTTTGTGACCTTTGTATCCCTCAGCAATGACTAGGGTGCATAAACAGATATGGACTCAATATATATATATATATATATATATATATATATATATATATATATATATATATATATATATTCCGAAATGAGTAGAAAAAAGGAAAAAACGTCAACAAAACATAAAATACAGTTGAGTCCATATCTGTTTATGCACCCTAGTCATTGCTGAGGGATACAAAGGTCACAAACAAGATTAATAGCTACAAAAACTACGTCTTCCGAATCAAATTAAATTCTTTTACTAGCATCGTTTTAGTTTCATACTTACTTTCTACCAATAATGACTCTGACAGCATCATGCATTAATGTGCGTGCAAGCTCTTCCACTGAATCTGGTAATGTAGACATAGGTTTTTTGTAACATCCCACATCGATAATACTGTAACATCCCTAATTTTTGGACTATTAATTCTAAATGGAAAACTAAAACAAATTACAATTTATTAAATCAAAAGTCAATTACAAAGGTACTTATTACAAAAACGCAGCTAACATCTATCGAAAATAGATATAAGATCCTAGGCTGCAATAATTGAGCAAGCAGGTGTTGAAGGTACCAAAACCGTGGAAGCTCCTGTTGTTATCGTGACAGGAGCATCTAGAGGTATTGGCAAGGCAATAGCTTTGGCTTTGGGAAAAGCTGGTTGCAAGGTCAGAATTCTAACCGATATTGCATCTGAAATGTTTACATTGATATGAATATTCCTTTCTTATTCTTTTCTATCGAGTTGATCATAGTAACCACTGTCAAACATTATTGTTATGGTTACATAGTTATCAAATAGTACTATTGTCTATGTGGTGGTACGTGTCTTCTATAATTTGTCATAATTTTTTATGGAAAACTACCTGCTTTCATTTTTAAAGGCCACTTTATTTATCTTCCATGGAAAACTACGTGATGTAATATTTAACAGACTGAGGTCCGTTTAAACAGTTGGTTGTTTGCATACTGTGAAATCAGTTATTGATGTTTTGTGCAGGTTATGGTTAATTACGCTAGGTCATCAAAGGAGGCAGAAGAAGTTTGTAAAGAGGTGACTACATTAATCAAGCATTTCTTTCAGATATCTTCACTACTTAAAAGCATAAAAACCTAAAGAATTTACATTTTCGACTGAAAAATGCTATATCTATGTTTAAACATTCTCGAGACCCTTAAGTTTAGAAAAGTGTCAGAGTTGGTTTACTCCTGTTTAGTGGTAAAATATTGCAGTGTTGTCCACATTGCTTCTAGGTAGAATTAGTATCAATTATTTTGACTCTTTTTCCTAAGTGTATGTTACTACTTATTATAATTTGTCTAGCGCTGAAGACGTCACCAGTACAACTAGTTAAATATGATGACCCGTCTAATCAGAAATATGTTATATCCAAATTTTTTATACTAAAGATGGCACATATTGATTTCTAGTGCTGATAAATCAATTCATGTCAATATTGGTATCATATTGATCTGTAGTAGTTGATGATGTTGTTAAATTGCAGTAGTTTACTATAATTTACTATGAAATCTACAGATTGTGTTTGTTTCTTTCTAATGTTTTCCCATTTTCTCTAATTTAAAGATTTTTTCATATCATAAAATTGACGTCTATATTTATATTAAATGTTGTAGGGATTTTTTACTATATGCACGCAAGCATTCACTATGTTCTTTTTTGTAATATCGATTACTTCAGACATCATGGTCAGTTGAGAATCTTGAGACACGAATTTATCATAATAGTAGAGCAGAATGGGGGATGTTCCATGATCGTGTCCCCTAAATCATCATCGTTATATAACTCGTGATAGTCTCGGGTGGGGAAAGTTAATACGATCGACCAGGCACCATCAACAGGATCTTTAACATAAAAAACTTGTTTGACTTGGTCAACAGGCACATATTTATCCTTCTTGTGGCCTAGTCGATTGAAGTCCACAAGTGTGAAGCCAAGATCATCCACCTTATGCCTTTTTCATTTTCTTCCCATTTACACAAGAATAAGGGGGCTTTGAATGCATGCTAATCCAACTCCCAAACTTCTAAGATGATTCCATAAAATGTCATATCGCTCTCAATAGGATTTAAATCCTTGGTGCTAGAGACCTAAACAGACTTGGAAACAACAGAAACCTCACTATTTTGAACAACACGTGCATCATCTCGAGACTTCGTAGAGTATCGAACTCCATTAACTGAATAACCTTATTAAGTTAAAACCAAAAATTATGGTTTTCCAGCGAGCCACCTTATCATCTCCGAAATATTGTCACCAATCTCCTTCATTTCATCACTAACCTACACGTATTATTGTAAACATAAATAGCAGTTAATTTTAAAGTCTAACTAACAATAGCCATTAAATTACAAAATAAAAGATCTAATCGTGAATCCTACTTTCTTTTCAAACCAATCAGCAAATAGGCTATTATGCTCACCCATGAGCCAATGAACAATTTAAATGAGTTTTAGACATCGCTTTAAATGAAAACTGATGTCTGAGTCGTTGTTAGAATTTTTTAAAAGAGTTTTAGACATCACTTTTAATGAAAACTGATGTCTGATTTATAAAAGACATCGGTTTTAAAATTGTCGATGTAATAAAGGCATTTAACATCGGGGAATTTTAAACCGATGTCTTAAGTGCGATGTCTAATCCTATTTTTTTAGCAGTGATAACTCAGTTTTCTTGTTTCAAACACACAATTTTGAAGTTTCATGAACCAAACCGGTAAAAAAATGCTATAATGTTTCTTTGGTTTGTAATTGTAGTAGCTTATTTCAAACTAGGGTGTCTTATCAACACCTAATCTAACAATGGTACAATCGAATAGACTTTGCAACGCGCTTGCTCTTCTCCAAGTATTCTCCTTTTCTTCTTTTACTTATTTATGGCAATATGTTCTTACACATCACTATTATTACTCTTATCATTAGTCAGCGGGGAATCATTTCATTATCAGCTTATGACTGTTCTTAGTCAAGTTTTTTCATTTTATAGTTAGATCTTTTTTGGTTTTGTGCTATAGGATTGACTATCCCATCAAACATTGAAAGTATTATTCGGATAACTATGACCTATTGTGATTAATTTATTTTTCCATCCACTTATACTTGCTCCCTCTATCCTTAATTTTGTAACTGTGGTTAGTATTATTCAAAATCATATAATTCGTATCAGGCACAAGGTTGTAAAATACTATATTGTCCCTTTTTAAAGCATTGGACTGCCAAATTAAAGAAGTGAAATTCTAGATGTCTTTTATGGCTATGAAATCTTTAAATTTGTAAATACTGGCAGACATTTAAGGAAAATTTCTTCAACTTTAGGATGGTTAAGTTCCCATCGATATGAGCTGTAGGTGAAAAAGTGTAGGATAGAAAACTGCACTAAAATACTATTATGAGTTAAAATGATATGTGTAATAAAATATCCTAAAGTCTGTCTTCTTACACCCCTCAAATGATGAATCTTGGTCTGGTCCTTATATTGCAAATTTTTGCCTATAACTAAACAAAATTGTTAGTCTAGATACATAAATTTCCATTCTACTAGTTGTTTTTGTTTGATAAAATGTACTTGGTTTGTATTTCAGTTGGTATTATTATGTATTCGAGGTCATTACTTATGGAACTTTTCTTTTGCTGAGTGTAGCCTCACATTCAAATATAAGAATGCAGTTGGTCAATGGTAAATACTTGTATTTGTTTTAGTAAGTTATATTTTATACAAAGGGAGGTCGGGTGAGAAATTGAAGCATTTACCTTTATCATAGGGATGTGTTGCCTTAGTTTGATGCATTTATGTTTGCTAATAGCTGGATACATAGATAGGAGATTTTATGGAAAACTCTTCCTCTTAGATGATTCGTTTTTGTCGTTATCCACATTTGCACGTTAAATTGATTTATGAGAGAGCACTGATTGTTGCAAAAAAATAATAGTTTGCTAACAAGATATGTAGTCTTTGTGTGCTTAAAAGTTTAAAGAGTTGGGCTACTCTCAAATCATTTTATAATTATTCTAATAATTTTTTGGAAGTTTCTCCAACAATAATAAACATTTACACTTTTTTAGCTGAAATTCTTTAGCATCTATTTCCTTTGCTCAAAACAAAAACTGAATTAAGGCCTTCCAACAACTGAACAGTTTGGGATCGTTGTTGCCTTATTGAAGGTAATTTAGCCCTCTAGATTAAAACACATGATCATGCACAATCACCCACTATGTATTACTAGCTTATCATTCCTGCACTTGTTTCTTTTAACATTTTATATAGTTTTTTGTATTAAGTTTCTTTCTTTGACAATATTTTTTAATTTTCCCACCTTGATTAGTATGTTTAGAGCTAATATAGAATTAATATGTAACTAATGTGTTGGAACCTTAAACTTCTGGGATCCGCACTCTAGATGGTTGGTACTAATTTACATCTTTGGATGATCCTTTCCCAAGGAACATTACATACCTACTAAAATTGTATCAACTGATCTAGGTCTTGATGTTAACGTATAAATATATATTAACTGTTTAAGTATAAAATTGAAAAAGCAACAACGTGTGTTGAAAAAAGACTTAAACTTTTATTTCTCGAAGTGCAGTACATAAATAGAGAAAGACTCTGAACAACTGATCCTATAAAATAGGATACAACCCCAACTATCTCCTAAATAGACTCTACCACTATTCTGTTTATTCATGCTCCTAAAAAGTCGACCACTATGCAGCTGACCAACTCAAACTAGACATTAACACACTTAAACCAAATAAACTTAAAACAAATAAAGCAAATAAACATGTTTGAGATTATAAATCCAACAATCCCCCCTTTAAGCTCAAACATGTCCGTTTAAATTTTTAATTCCCATGAGCATTCTCATGTTTTCGAACATGATCATGATCAAAGCCTTGGTCATAATATATGCTTACTGTTTGTTGCTGCTTATATGCTTCAGAACCACCTCTCCACGTTCCATTCATTCCCTAATAAAATGAAACCGGACGTCTATATGTTTGCTTCGTCCATGAAACATTGGATTCTTTACCAAATAAATGGCTGACTTATTGTCAATGAACAACACCACTGGGCTTACGAACTCTGATGTTATTTGATTAAGGGCATTGTGTAACCATATGGCTTGGCACGCCGCTGTGGTAGCTACCATGAACTCTGCTTCACACAAAGATAGAGCCACACAATGTTGCTTTCGTGAAACCCAAGTAATAGCACTTTCATTCAAGTAAAAAACCATTCCACTAGTACTCCTTCTATCATCCCGATGACCTCCTAAATCGCTATCAGAGAAACCATTCAACACATTATTTCCACTATCTGCAGAATACACCAAGCCAAACTGAATAGTACCTTTTACATATCTCATGATCCGCTTCACTGCATCCAAGTGAAGCTGTGTCGGCCTTTCCATGTAACGGCTCACAATCCACACACTAAATGGGATGTCTGGTCTCGTATGCACTAAATAATGCAGTCCTCCTACCATACTCCTGAACATATTTGAGTCAATTGCTTCTCCTTTCTCGTCTCAAGTAATCAGAACCTTTGGATCCATGGGATACGTCGTAGCATTGTACTCCAGCATACCAACTTTTTTGAGAACTTTTCATGCATACCCAGCTTGTTTCAAAACGATGCAATCACCATTTTGTTCTACTTCAATGCCCAAGTAGTAACTTAACTTGCCTAAGTCACTCATTTGAAATGTCTGGATCATTTCCTCCTTGAACTTCTTAATCATGGAAACAATTGACCCTATGATTAATAGATCGTCCACGTACAAAGCTATGATAAGTATCTCTTCGTGTTCCTTTCTTTTGTACACTACAGGTTCGTGGGGACAATGAACAAAACCAAGGCCTTCAAGACATGAATTCAGTTTTGCATACCATGCACGGGGCGCCTAACGTAGACCATAAAGAGCTTTCTTCAATTTATACACCAAATGTTCTCTTCCTGTTTTTTCAAAACCTTCAGGCTGAGCTACTTACACCTCTTCTTTGATGTCCCCGTTCAGAAATGTTGTCTTCATGTCGAGGTGATGCACCTCCCATTTCTTCTTTGCTGATAGGGATAATAGTTATCTCACAATCTTTAGTCGCGTGACTGGTACGTATACCTCATCATAATCTATGCCTTGTACCTGAACATATCCTTTAGCTACGAGTCGTGCTTTATGCTTGATGACCCTTCCATTTGCGTCTTTATTTAGTTTACAGATCCACTTTAAACCAATGATCTTCTGTTCGGGTGGTAATGACATTAGCTCCCAGGTCTCATTCTTTTCTATGGATTGTATTTCCTGTTTCATGGCCTGCCTCCAATTATCATCTTTTACTGCTTGCTTGAAATTTTCAGGTTCGTCAATTCCCATGAGGTGCAGTTATGCAATCATGTTCATCTCCTCTGTTTCATTATATATATCTCTAACGTATTTAACCTTTCTTGGTTCTGTACTGTCATCAAAGTTTTCTCGGTCAAGACTTGTAACTGGTGGGCTAGTTGGTGTTGTCTCCTGGCCCTCATTGCCTCCAGTTGTTTCTGCAACGTTGTACTGACTTCCTTCATCTGTTATATTCTCATCCAACATGCAAAAATGTTCAAACATATCTTCGTCTATACCAGATTCACTCCAAGACCAAGCCTTGTTTTTTTCAAAAATTACATCACGACTTACATGAATAGGAGCATTTATTGGATCATAAAGGCGATAACCCTTAGTATCTGGTTCCTTTCCAAGATTAACAACTCTTTTTCTACGATCTTCCAGCATTTGAGTATGATTCTCAGGTGTTTTCATGTGCACCAAACAGCCAATAACTCGAACAAAGCTGAGGTTTGGCTTCCTTTTATACCAGGCTTCATACGGCATCTGTCCGGTGAGTGCACGAGTTGGAACTCTATTGAGAACGTATGCCGAATGCCTGACAGCTTCTCCTCATGTTTTTGTTGGCAGGTTCATCTCCTTCAAATAGCTTCTAATCATCTCTACTAATGTTCTGTTGCACCGTTCCACTACGCCGTTTTGCTGAGGCGTGTAAGGCGTTGTGTAGTGTCATTATATTCCCGCACCTTCACAATACTCCTTGAATTCATTTGAGGTGAAATGACCCCCTTATCTGTTCTGAACACCTTAATTCGTATTTCTGTCCCCTTTTCCACTTGTGCATGGAAAACTTTAAATGCCTTGAGTGCTCATCTTCATTTTTCAAAAAGAATACCCACATAAAGCGATTGTAATCATCTACCAAAAGGAAAAAATACCTGTAGCCTGAGGTTGTCTCCGGAATTAAAGGGCCACAAAGATCATCGTGGATTAGATCATGTACCTTTTCAGCCTCATAGTTCGCTTTAGGTGGGAACTTTTTCCTCGTTTGTTTTGACATAAGACACCCATTGCACAGATTCTGCAGCTGATTTATCTTTGGTAGTCCAAGCACCATCTTCTCTTTAAACATTAAGTGCATAGCCTAAAACACTTTTGTTTTCCAGTCTCTATGGTTATTTTGTACAGCCGATTTGGAGAGCGTCTTACCTTGATCAATAAATCGATCCTGATCGTAATAAATGCACAGAAAATCTCCCTTAAGCATTACTTTGTTTCCCCCTTCAGACATCTGTCCCAAGCTTATTATATTGTTGCATAGGCTTGGTATGTAATACACATCAGACAAGTATTTTTCTTCACCATTCTTACACAACATCATGACAGTCCCTTTTCCCTCAATCTTGACAGTCGAGCCATCTCCAAAATGAACATCCCCTGTAACATTCTCATCCAGTTCTGTGAACTTCTCCTTGAAACCTGACATGTAATTACTTGGACCATTATTGAGGTACCACAAAATTATCTCACTTGGTCTCTTGTTGTTCTTTGATAGAAGTGATTGTATTACTTCGTTTTTGTCTGTGACATCCATATTTTCATCCTCTATTATGCATTTTTCCATAAACAAAGTTGGTTCATCATCTTCCACCGAAGCCATGTTTGCCTTTTGTCTGATTTCTCTGTTCTTCTGTGGTTTTCGACAGTCTGCAATAAAATGACCATAAATGTTGCAATTGTAACATTTTACATTACTTTTGTTGATCCCTCTTTGACTCTTGAAACCTGAGGTGCCTTCCTTGCTTGTATGTCTGAGCCATTCTTCACGAGTTAGCAGTAATTTTCCCTCACTCTTCTCCAGTTTGTCCCACTCTTCTTCTTTTAACAGTAATTGACTCCCCTTCATTTCTGGTTTTCCTTTCACTCGTGCTTCGTGTGCTTTCAAAGATGCCACAGCCTCTTCCACAGTCATTTTTTCTAGATCACCGAATTGCTCCAGAGTGGAGGTTATTTGCAAGAACTTAGAAGGAACTGCTCTTAAGAATTTCTTCATAGGGTATGACTCGCTTATTTCTTCTCCAAGTGCTCTAATGTTTGTCACGATCCCATTCATCATTATATGAAAGTCACCGATCATCTCATCTTCTTTCATAGTCAAAACCTCAAACTCTAATTTTAGAGTCTGTATCGTTGCTTTCTTTGCTCGATCAGCACCTTGGCATAGCGTCTTGATTGCCTCCCAGGCATCCTTCGCCGTTTCTTTGTCTGCGACGGACAACAAAATATCCTCAGAGATTCCCTGATAAATCATTACCAAAGTCGCCTTGTCAATCTTTTCTTCCACTGCAACCTTTGGGTCCTTAGGTTCGATGGCAATCCACACCCCTTGCGCCTTCATAAACACCTTCATCTTGAGAGCCCAAGCGGTGTAGTTGCTCCTGGTAAGCATTGGATAGCTTAAACCCATCGACCCACCTTTGACCTTCTTAATCTCCATTCTCAAATGTCTTTCACGTTCACCAAGAACTTCCCACTCTGATACCAAATGATGTTAACGTATAAATATATATTAACTGTTTAAGTATAAAATGGAGAAAGCAACAACGTATGCCTGCAAAAGACTTAAACTTTTATGTCTGGAAGTCCAGTACATAAATAGAGAAAGACTCTAAATAACTGATCCTATAAAATAGGATACAACCCCAACTATCTCCTAAATATACTCTACCACTATTCTGTTTATTCATGCTCCTAAAAAGTCGACCACTATGCAGCTAACTAACTCAAACTAGACGTTAACACACTTAAACCAAATAAACTTAAAACAAACAAAGCAAATAAACATATTTGAGATTATAAATCCAACAGGTCTCTCAATGAGTTGGATAGGATGGACCTAAATCCATATTTGGATCCATTTAATTTTAGCTCATTTGGGTGGATTGGATATTTTAGAGACCTATCCATATCCAATCCATTTAGTTTAATGGAGAAGTAGATCGGATTTCGAATATATTGCTCCATTAATATTTAAAATATAAAAAAATAATTATGTATCTATCATTCACCATTTAAAAAAACTAGTAATACTTGATAAGTTATAATCAAGTATTTAAATGTCTAATTTAAATAACAATCCAAAATCCAAACTATTACAATAGTTTTATTATTCAAACACAATAATAAATAAGAATTTAAAACACAAGTTCAAATGGATTAAAAATAATATGTCAAGTCTAGTATTTAAATTCATAACGTGACTATCCAATTTTTTTATTTTTACATAGAAGATTAACTCAGATGAGTGTTGTGAAAATAAAAGAATAGGTATTAGATTTAGGTTAATTTAGTCTGTAGACAAGCCATTATAGTTGCAATGCCCCTACGTAAGAAGTAGGCTTTTTTATTAAGGAAATGATCAACAGACATGTTACTACCATGTCTAGTACTCTTAATCTTTTAAGTTGGTGGATGGTTGACATATGCACCACTACCTATCTAGTCAACAATGTACCCAATATTGCTTACATACTAACAAATGACAAAATGTTATTGCAACAAATGAACAAAACCATCCTTCTTACAAAATGCTTTCAAGGTTTTATGTTGAGAGTTCGAGGGGTAAAAATTTTATCATGTTCTCACCCCAAACACTAGCTTTAATAAACCTTAGGTATCATGGTGAGAATCGAGAAATATCTTGCATTCATTATAAGTAATTTAAGTATTCAAATGATTAAATATGGTCAATTTTGAGTACTTAAAATTTTTAAAACTAAATTTTGTATGAGTAACTATAATAAGTAGTGATCTTAATATTACCCCAAAACCATAACTTATCATGTTGGTGGCAAAATAGGCATATGCTAGATTGGCTATTCCCTCATGTGGTCAATCATTTTCTATAAGAGAGACCAAAATAAGGATTTAGTTTAAGTGAAAAAAATAAGATACTAAAACGAATTCTTTTACAATTCTATATATTTCACTAAAGTTGAGATTTAATAAGCAAATGAAAGTGAAGTTCATAACTAATAAGAATATGCAAGGGAACTTCATAACTAATAAGCATATGCAAGATGCAAGTAAAGGCACAGTGTTCTTAGTCAATTGTTTTACAAGGGCTTTTAATGACACAGTTGAGGCTGTTGGTACTTAATAAGTTTTTTTGGTAAAGTTTGAGATGACAACTATTTATTAATTCTTAAGAATTAGAGTTAGGGTTGGGTATATTAATTATTTTAGGGAAAATCATTTTGATTAATAATCCAAGTTCGAACCTTGTTTTTTCACCTAAGATTGTGGATCTTGTCAACTTATTACTTGGATTGTGTGTTTGCATGGGTTGAAATTTTGAATCTTAATACTCGTAGCATTTGTTTAGTGAGAGAAAATTAAATACTAAATAAACTATTTTAATGCTCCAACGAATTCTTTATTATTAAAATCAAAAATTAATTATTTTACCAAAGTAGTGCATCCTCAATAAAATTTCTAATCATTTTATAAATTAAAGTTGCCCAAATATGTTTTATTTATCATTTGTTACAACCAGAATTCTGCCTAGCCTTGCTTCGGTCGGACCTGCAAGTGAGAGGAATGCGAGGGATTGTCCCCCCGATTCACCTCCGGTGTATGAATAAGTTAATTGGTTTTTTGTAAGGTAATATTGAACGCAGAGAGTTTGTGTTTGTGTGTAGTTGTGAATGAATGAATAATCAAACATGAATTAACCTTATTCTCTTTGTTCTTGTCGGTTACCGAAGCGTGGGCGAGGTGGAGAACGTGTCCCACGTTCTTAGGGTCGAATAACTATACGACCGTTGTCTCAAGATGGACCGGATGAATGTGGGCTTCCATTCGGATTTGGGGTGCTGGGCCTTTGGTCCGGCCCGCTAAGGAAGTGGGCCTCCAACATGTCCCTGGGCTTCGTTCGGAGCGATCCTTAGGACGAAGGCCAAAGCCTAGGCCCATCTTTGGAATACAATCCTCAGACGTCTCATTCGAATAAGGATGGCGATGGAAAAGGTCGAGACGTCTCCTGGGAAGTCGTGTCCCTTTATGGCTGATAGCTGTTTATTCTCGAGATGCACGCCTCAATCCCAGTCGTTGAATTCGAAATGCCAATTGTCCAAACGTTGCGTCTCTTCTACTTAAACCCCCAGTTTCTTTCTTTTCTCTTTTACGCACATCCCATTTCTTAAATTTCAAAGCAAAAACTTTTCCCAGAAACATTTTAGTGACAATTGGAACCGTCATTTCATCACCGGAAACTCCCGATTCTCCGATTCCAGTCGAAGTTTACATTCAAGAAATCTATCCCCACGAACTCGACCTTATCAGAAATCTTCAAATCAGTAAGTTTCCATAGCCTTTTTCCCTTTTCAATTAACTGCGTACTTGTAGCATCTTCATTCGTGTTTTCTTTATTGTTGCTACCTTGCATTTCATGTCGAAATGCGTGTATGTATCTGTATGTATATATGCAAAATTACCTGTGCCTTTTAAGTAGAATACACGCACGCTTATGATGCTTTGTACTTTCAATTTCTACTATTCCGCCCTTCCGTGACCTTATCCTGGAATTTTGGGACTTGCCTGGAAGTTGTCTGGGCAAGAATATCCTTCGGGATCTTCAAACCTCGAGAGCTGTCTTTGGACTGTCCCGATCCCTCACTTATAGCTTTTAGGCCCTCTTTAATTTACTTCGCCCTAGTCTTTAGGATGCCCCCGACCGATCCTGGCCTGCTGTACTCGGGCTTTTCTTTTTTATATTTTTTCTTTCTTGTTCGAGTACAAGGCTAACGTCTCTTCATTTCCGAATGCAGGGACATGGACATTGATCGGTAGACCGAGGGTGCAGGTCCTTCGGAGGTTTCTCCCTTTAGTGACATTGAGCTGTATCCAGCCGCAAATCTTTGGTCAAAGCTGACCGAAGAGGATATCGAGCAATTCTCAACCGATTACGTCATCGAGAAACACGTCTGGTACTTCTTTACTCCAAGGAAAAAGGATCGGATTTGGCACAATCCCGAAATCCCTCCGATTTGTGGAGGCCGAGCTACGGGCATATCCGAAGTTGCATTCAAATGCGGCTTTCGGTTGCCCATGCTGCCTCTCCTCAAAATTATACTGAAGCAAACGGGAATCGCCGTTGGATAACTGGACCCGAACAGCTTCTTTCATATTAATGCCTAACAGGCCCGATGTCTAGCATTAGAAATAATCCCAAGGACGTTTTGTTCTGGCATCATTATGAGCTTTATCGGAACCCGAAGAGCCGTGGTTTCTATTCCATCGCTCGTCGGAATGGTAGAACCGATTGGGCACAGACAAACTCGAGTAACAAGGGGGCTCACGCCAAGTGGGCATTTGTTTCGGGCCCAAGGATGGAAAAGTTCGGCACTTGGCGAGAGGTCGATCCATCGAGATTTATATATCCCGAACTCCTAGAGGCAGACAAACACGATTATCATCTTCTTTCCGAACTTAAGATGGATAGGGTGCCTTTAACTGACAGTCGGGATAACGACTGGTTAATCAGCCTTTGGAGTAGTGGTAACATCCTTTTGTTTTGTCTCGTTAATCCTGCACTCTCGTACAGCATATTTTTCCTTGTGACTCATATTTGACTTGTCTTGTTTTGTGCAGTGGCTTCTAATGCAGAAATCTTGGAGCGCAAATGAAGGAAGGCAATCGCAGCTGCTGCTGCTGCTATGGCCGAGGCCGATGCTTCCATTTAGGCGACCGATGGAGCAGAGAATTCAGCTTCCGGTCAGAGTGATTTGAGTTTGGTCCCTACTCCACCTGCTTCTTCTCCTCCCCGGGAGTTGGAGTCAAGGGAAACAGATCTGATCATTTCGACCGACTCAAGGAAGAAAGGCCGATCAGGTGAAACTGAGTTGAAGGTGTACGCTCCTCAGTGGGGAGTTCTGGAAACTGACAAAATCATTGTTCCAGCTCTGACTTCATCTACGGTTGTAGGTCCCGACCTTTGTCGGGGTCTTGTTCTCCCAGCCGACCGATCGATATTTGCCAAGGCGAACGATCTTGAGGCTTGTACGGAGATGTTGGCTCTTCTCTCCATGGTAAGCTTTTTTCCTCCATACTACTTATTTATTTGCCTTCGGCTTTTGACTTTTCCCCTTTGTTTATTTTCAGGGTATTTCCTGATCTGCTATAGTCACCGAACGGATGGAGGGAATGCAGTCTAAGCTGAAGGAAGTTGATCAGTTGGAAGTTCGGGCGGTCAAACCCGAGGAGGGCCTTCGGAACTCCACCAACGAGCTGGAGAGGATCACTGGTCAAGCTAACGCTCTGAAGATCGAGAATGATGCCTTGAAGGCGAAGCTGGACGAGTTGGACACCTTGAAGAAGCGTGTCGACTGGAGGAATAAGCAGCTCAAGGCTATAAGGAAGAATGTTCGGAAGCTGTAGAAGAAACTCGATCTGACCGAGGAGAGGTGTTACCAGATGGGATATGATGATGCAATGGTGAAGGCCAATTCCCTCGGTTTTGATCACACTCAAATGGTTGACGCTAAGATGGGTATGACGGATCCAGTCGGGAGGGAAAAATCTGATGAGCCCCTAGTAGTCTCCTTGGGCGAAGACGAGCCTCTTTCCGATTAATTCCCTTGCATTTTGAATCCTTCTGTTTTGATGGCCTTTGTGCCTTGTACTTTTTAACAGTGCCTTCAGGCTTTAAATTTGCGCCTTCAGGCTTGTAATGTTTAACTTTGCCTTCGGGCTTAATATCCTTGCCTTCGGGCTATTTAGATTTTCCTTAACGTAATTTCTTGTCTATTTTTATGCATCTTCGACATCTAGTTACCTTCACATAATTTTTGTTTTTATACGTCTTCGGTATAACTCTACCTTAACATAATTATTCTTACTTTTTATGCGTCTTCGGATTTATTTTGCCTTAGCATAATTACTTTTAATCCAATGCATCTTCGGCTTCAGCCTAGCATATTGCATTTTAGGTCATAACCTAGCTACCCCCCAGTATTTAAGGGGTTTTGTAAATGATTAAGGTCCCATTCGGTCGGTAAAATCTTTTCTCCCGGCCTTAATTAATGTCAAAGCAGCTTAAATACTGAGGCATTTATTAGGAACCAAATTTCGTTCGGTCGGCCCCAAATTTGGATCCGTTAAGCCTATGCAAAGCGCTTGGGAACTAATACAAGTTAAAGGGCACATGTTTATTCGGTCGGCCCCAAACATGGGTCCGTTCATCTTAATATCGTGTACTTAACCTTTTGGCTATAAATGTACTTAGCTAATAACAGCAGATAAAAATGGAGCAAATAATCTTTCATTAATCATGCAACAACTCTTACATAGTTTTGGATTACAGATTGATGATTACTTAGGGAATTTAAAATGAACTTGCACGAAACAAAGTACTGAATTAAAAAGCAGTAAAATGCATGCAGTGAGCTTACTAGTAAAAACGACGAAGGCGAGCGGCATGCCATGTGTTCTTAATCGGGCTACCATCCGAATGAGCCAATTTGTAGGTGCTCGGCCGGACCACTTCGGTCACCACGTAGGGACCTTCCCAGTTAGGCATAACCTTTCCTTGCTTGGTCGGCATAGAAGTCACCAATTCCCGAAGAACCAGATCCCCTACTTGGAAAGATCTCTTCTTAACCCCAGAATCATAGTACTGTGCTGCTTGGAGCTGATATCGGACATTTCTTTGATGTGTTGCTTCTCTTTCTTCTTCTATTAAGTCCACATTTGCTCACAGTCCAAACTCATTTGTCTTCACATTAAAAACTTAGGTGCGGTAAGATTCAAGACCAACTTCGGTCGGCATCAGAGCATCGGAACCGAAAGCCAGCCTGAAAGGTGTCTCTCCGGTTGATGACCTCGGAGTTGTTCGGTAGGCCCAAAGAACATATGGCAACTCTTCGGCCCAGAGTCCCTTAGCTTCTCCTAATCGCTTCTTGATTCCATCGAAGATTATCTTGTTTGCTACTTCGATCACCCAATTACCCTGCGGGTGACCGACCGAGCTGAACTTTTGCTGAATTCCAAATTTGGCTAAGAACTTCCTGAATTTGCTTCCAATGAATTGGGTCCCATTGTCTGAAATACACACCATCGGGATCCCGAACCTCAAGATGACCTGCTCCAACATAAACTTTTTTGCTACTTCTTCAGTGATGGGTGAAAGTGGCCTAGCCTTTACCCACTTTGTCATGTAGTCTATGGCAACTATACAATATTTGGCCTACTTTGTGCTATTTGGCAGGATGCCCACAATGTCCACTGCCCACATGGCAAAAGGAATAGGACTGACTACCAAAGTCATCTCTTCAGGCGGCTGTTTTGGAACA
Organism: Saposhnikovia divaricata; assembly: GCA_036435485.1. Lineage (NCBI taxonomy): Eukaryota > Viridiplantae > Streptophyta > Magnoliopsida > Apiales > Apiaceae > Saposhnikovia > Saposhnikovia divaricata. The sequence goes on along the minus strand of CM071597.1, from coordinate 151,596,963 downwards.
GTACTGAACAACTGGCATTGTTAATACTTCTTTGCATATTCGGTGGCGTCTTCCATTAAGGTCGGCCAAAAGACTCCCTGCCATAATATTTTGAAGGCCAGAGATCATCCTGCTAGATGTTCTCCACAAATACCTTCATGAATCATTTCCAAGGTAAGCCTTTGTTCTTCGGGGTCAAGGCATCGAAGTAGTGGTTGAGTGGCTGCTCTTCTGAATAGTCGGCCTCCCACAAGGGTATAGCTGGTTGATCGGTATTTTACTTTCTGAGCTTCTTTCTTGTCCAGCGGCAAAGTGCCTTTTTCTAGGAATGTCTTGATCGGTGTCATCCAGTTGATGCCCTGATGGATTTCCATGCATTGCTTCTTCTCAATAGAAGGGGTCTTGACTTCGGTCAGGTAAATCGACCCTTGGAGATTCTGGGTCTCGGCCGAAGCTAGCCTTGATAGTGCATCCGCTCTACTGTTGTTTTTTCTTGCTATTTGACTTAGCTCAAAAGACTCAAAAATCATAATACTTTCACATACCTTTGCTGCATAGGCCTTCGTACGGGGGTCCTTCTGTCCATACTCCCCAGTAAATTGTTTGACCACCAACATTGAGTCGCTGAATACCCTCAAATGTTTCTTGCCAAGTCCAAACCTGCCAGTAGCGCCTCATACTCGGCCTCGTTGTTACTTAAAGAAAAAATGAATCTGATGGCTTGGCATATCTCGAACCCGTCCGGGCTGCTCAAAATTAAACCTGCCCCACATTTTGAACCTACAACCGACCAATCCACAAAGAGTTTCCATTTTCCTGGCGAACGAATGAGTTGCTCTTCGGGAGCTAGGTCTTTTGTGCCGGAAAAAGAACATTCAACCATGAAGTCGGCCAGGGCTTGTGCCTTAATTGTAGTTCTTGGGATAAATTGTAAATCGAATTCCCCCAACTCAATTGACCAGGCAACCACTCTACCCGAAGCCTCAGGCCTTTGTAAAATTTTCTTTAAGGGCTGATCAGTAATGACTTGTATCGTTCTTCCTTGAAAGTAGTGGCGTAGTTTCCTCACCGCCATGATCAGTTCGTATGTGAATTTCTCTGCATTGGGATACCTTGTTTCTGCATCCTTCAGTATGTGAGAGACGTTGAACACTGGATGTTGGTTCCCTTCATGTTCCTTAACCAGAACGACCCCGAGTGTTTGGTCGTTCACTGCCAAATACAACTGCAAAGTTTCGTTCGGGCTTAGTCTCATTAGGAGTGGGGTTTTTACCAGATACTCTTTGACTTCTTCAAATGAGTTTTGGCAACTTGGTCCCCACTCAAAATTCTTCGACCCCCGAAGCACTTCAAAGAAAGGTAGGGCTTTTTCAGCTGACCTGGATATGAACCTCCTTAGAGCTACCAGTCGCCCGGTCAACTTCTGTATGTCCTTTATTGTTTTTGGTGCCTCCATGTCAATGAATGCCTTGATTTTCTCTGGGTTCGCCTCAATTCCTCGGGCACTGACCATATATCCCAGAAATTTTCCATTGTTTACCCCGAATGTACACTTGTTCGGGTTGATCGTCATATTGTTCCTCCTGAGTGTTTCAAAACACTCTCTTAAGTCATCAGCATGATCCCTGAAAAGGGACTTTACAATCACGTCGTCCACGTAACATTCCATATTTCGTCCGATCTGGGCTTTGAACACTTTATTGATCATCTTCTGGAATGTTGCCCTGGCGTTCTTCAGGCCGAAGGGCATCTTAATATAAGCATAAGTGCAATTCGGTGTGATGAATGTTGTCTTTGGTATGTCCTCGGCATTCATGGCGATCTGGTGGTATCCCGAGAAAGCGTCCAGAAAGCTGAGTATTTGATGCCCTGAGGTTGCATCTATCAGTTGGTCAATGTTCGGCAAGGGATAGTGATCCTTCGGACAATGTTTGTTCAAGTCAGTATAGTCTACACACATCCTCCACTTGCCGTTGGACTTTTTGACTACAACCACGTTCGCCAACCAATCTGGGTAATCGATTTCCTCAATGAACTTCACTTCCAGTAACTTCTCCACTTCGTCTTGAATAACCTTCTACCTCTCCATGGCAAAGTTTCTCTTTTTCTGTTTTACAGGCTGGGGCATCGGGCTTTACATTGAGATAGTGCTTTGCCACTGATGGATCTAACCCTGGCATATCTTCGGGATTCCATGAAAATACATCATTGAACTCCCTAATGACCTCAATAACTTTCCTCTTTAGTTCTGGCTCCATGCTCTTGCCTATTTGGATCATTTTTCCCGACTGACCCACATACAACTCAACTTCCTCAGTTTCGGCAGCTGGCTCGGCAATTGGGCTAGACAAATAAGCCCCAAACTTTTCTAATTCAATGTTCAGCAGTTGATGGCTGCCCCCAGCTTCGTTTTAACTTCTTTTTCTTTTACCAGCTTCAGCCATTTCCACGTCTTTGTCTTTTTCCAGATCTTCCAACATAATGATACGGGTCGCCTTCTGGTCACCTCTCATCTCGCCGATTCCATGTTCAGTTGGGAACTTCAATTTTAGATGGGGGTGAATGACACAGCCTGAAAGAGAGATAAGGCTAGCCTCCCAAAAATGCCATTGTACAGACTGTCAACCCGAACCACATAGAATTTAGCTTCTTTAACCACTGTGTAAGGTGCCTTCCCCAGCAGGACTAACAATGTGATCATCCCCTCAATCGGTACGGGCTGATTCCCGAAGCCATATAGTGGTGCCTCATGGCATGGCTCCAGTTGTTCGCCCCCGAGATTCATTTTACAATATGTCCGGCGATACAGAATATTAACCGAACTTCCTTCATCGACTAGCACTTTCCAAATCTTGTTTTCCCCGATGACTTGGTTTATAACAAGTGGGTCTTCGTGCGACCATATCACATCTTCAAACTCGTCTTCCGTGAAAGAGATCGGAAGTGGTTGCTTGGATGCACTTGACTAGTAGAGGCTGTAGATTTTCCTGGCATACTTCTTTCGGGCTGTTTTGCTGTCCCGATCAAGTATGGTTCCTCCCGATACGATTCTTACTTCGCCTCTGTAACTCTCTGGCCCTTCAGCATCTCTAGCAACCTTCTTCTTTTCTTTTGACTCGATCTTATCTCTCAAATCTCCAACAAACTGGGTTAACTCTCCCTCTTTGATCATTTTCTCAATTAACTTCTTCAAGTGATAAGATTCATCGGTGTTATGACCCTTATCCCGATGATAATCGCAGTACTTATTTTCATTCCTTCTGTTTTCAGGGGTCTTCAGCCTGGCCGGTCGAACAAACCCAGGCTTACCCTTTATCTCATGGAGAATCTTTGAGATAGGTGTGTTGAGTGGTGTAAACACGGTACTATCTCTATCTCGCCTTCGCTCTACCCCCTTATCAAGCCTCGTGTCATTCAACCACTTTTGACATCACCGCGACCCCTTCGATCGTCCCTTCTGTCATTCCTCCTATCATCTCTATCATTTTTCTTATTATCCTTATATCCCCCGATAGATTCTAACTTTCTTCTAATCGCCTCTCCCCGCAAATATATATCATTCAAAGATTTTAGAGGCATATATTAAAGAGAAGATCTAAGCTTCTTACCTTTGTCCAAGTTCGTCACCATTCCTGCTTCTTCCTTAAACCTTGCTAGATAGTCCTCAAGTTCTTCGTTCGGCCTCTGTCTCCAGTGGATCAGTGCCTCCGTATCCTTTTCTCGTCGGCACAAATGAGAATAGTGCCTCAAAAACTTCCTCTTGATTTGCTCGTATGAGCCAATTGACCTGGGCCTTAGCGATCGGTACCACATCAACGCATTTCCCTTCAGATAGGTCTTGAACATCTTACAGAGCATAACATCACAGTGCCCCATACCAGTCATGAGTGATTCGTACTTCTCACAATGGTCTTCGGGGTCACCCTTCCCACCGAACTCATGCATCTTCGAGAACTGTCTTCCCGGAGGTGGCCGAAATTGTTCAACGTCTTTAGTTACCACTGGTTCGTGGCTAATCCTTCTTTCTCCAAACATGACCTTTTCGATCCTCTGGATACGGTCATCCATGTGAGGACCCTCATCTTTCGACTCAGAGGAGTAAACTACCTTCGATCGGGTTCTTCTGGAGAGCGATTCAGAGTTCCATGACTCATCTTCATCGTCCCTGATCCTCTTCTCCCTTCGCTCTTCATGCTCCGTGTCTTCGGCCTCTAGGGCCTCGCGGAGTGCCTTCTCTTGTAGTTCGATCTCTTTTCTCTTGAGCTTTAGGGCTTGTAACCTTAATCGATCGGCCTCCCTCTTCTTAGCCAATCTCTCTGTGTCCTTGTTGCTCTTTTCTCTATCAGCCTCCTTCCGCTTCCCTTTGGCTTTCTGCTCCTCTCGCCATTTCAGAAGCATCTCTCGTTGTTCTTCGGGAGACGGTATATCCCCTTCTTCTTTGAAAGTCAGTAGCCTCGAGGAGATAGGAGGAGTCATCCTCGGGATAACAGGAGTAGTGTGGCTGTTTCCGGCCACGGTAATGTTATCGGTTAAGGGCGTTTCTTCAATCACCATGGTCCCTAGTAAAATCTCAACACAAACGTAACTCTACGTTCTTACAGACAGCGCCAAATGTTACAACCAGAATTCTACCTAGCCTTGCTCGGTCGGACCTGCAAGTGAGAAGAATGCGAGGGATTGTCCCCCTGATTCACCTCCGGTGTGAGAATAAGTTAACTGGTTTTTTGTAAGGTAATATTAAACGCAGAGAGTTTGTGTTTGTGTGTAGTTGTGAATGAATGAATAATCAAACTCTAATTAACCTTATTCTCTTTGTTCTTGTCGGTTACCGAAGCGTGAGCGAGGTGGAGAACGTGTCCCACGTTCTTAGGGTCGCACAACTATACGACCGTTGTCTCAAGATGGACCGGATGAATGTGGGCTTCCATTCAGATTCGGGGTGCTAGGCCTTCGGTCCGGCCCGCTAAGGAAGTGGGCCTCCAACATTATTTAAAGTAGTTAACTGAACAAATCATGATCATATGTCTAAAATATTAGTGTTCCATTTGGATTGGGCACAAATATTAAGAAAATGTGTAAATTAGTAAAGAAATTATATGTTTATATATAGTTGTGGTAAAGGAGTTAATGTATTATGGATTGGTCCTGTGGTCCCCCTGGCTAAGAAATCAAAAACTTAAAATAATTTTTGGGAAATCATAACATAATGAATTTAGGAATATTCTTATCTATTAGAACTTTAGTGTTATTAGAATAGTTAAAATTTCCAAAGTATGGAATACACTAAAACAAAATTTACACATTTTTCGTAAAATAATGGTTTATATATTTTTGAATACTATTAAATTAAATCATTACTAAAATTTAATAAAATTAAGTCGTGACATACATAAGGGGTGTTTGGGGAGCTTATTTTACAGAAAAGTTGACTTATTTCAAGAAAGAAGCTAAGATTCCTAATTTTTTTCTAAAAAAATTCTTTTTTTTACAACTTATGGAATCTCAAACATACATTAAATACATCCATTAAAAAAATTATCAAAATATGAATTTTTTACCCGAAAATAATAAGTCCAAAAGGACTTATTTTATGTTTTTCCAAACAGCACCATAATCTTTTAGGAAAAAGTAAGTAAATAGATAAATGAATAAATGAAACTAAAACACTTATGTAAACTAATTGTAATTAAAATATTTAAGGTAACACTCCAATATCAAAAATAAACAAGAAAAAACCCTAATAAACATTTTAATAATTTAGGAAAAATTGTCAAAAAATAATCTGTTATAATACTAACAAATATTAAAATTAAACTTTATCATATTTAAATTTATATAAATAATGAATGAACAAATAAATAATTGAAAACACTTAATATTTTAAAAATTTATAAAATCAAGAATTTATTATACACCAAAATATAACGTAAACTGAAACAATATAACTATGTTAAAGAATATATATATATATATATATATATATATATATATATATATATATATATATATATAGGCCTTTGCTCCATACAGAACACTCTTATATAACAAACAACAAAGAACACCTTAGATCTATTAGATCCTTTGGACCCAATACAAAAAGTTGTTATTTTTTTACCCTCTATCAAGTCTGCAAAAAAAAAAATTTGAAAATTACTGTTCATTGATGACGTCTGACGTCATCAATGAACATTAAATTTTCAAAAAAAAAAAATTTTGCTCGTTAAAAATAACAACTTTTTGTATTGGGTGCTATGAAGGAACTCTTAAATTATATTAGATATGAGGTGTTCTTTATTGTTTGTTATATAAGGTGTTTGCTATGGAGTGCAACTTTATATATATATATATATATATATATATATATATATATATATATATATATATATATATATATATATATATATGTGATCAATTATAATGTTTATTGAAAATTTATAATTTTGAAATTAAGTAAACATTAAATTTATAAAAATGAAATCAAATTGGATTAATATTTAATGAAAAATCAAAAATACTGATAAATTACTAAATTAAGAAAAAAACTTATACAAATAATTAATAAGTTTGTGGATGGCACAACTATAAAGTTAGTATAATAAAAGTAAGTAAAATGGCCAGACTAATGATAAAATGAGTATGTTAGAGAAAATAAGTAGATGCAGCTACTTTTTTTATAATATAATTTTACTAATTTTGGAAACTTTTGAAATATAAATAATTGAGAGACACATTTAGAAAGGAAAATTGCTAATGAAATTGTTTGGAGGGAGAACCTTTTATAAAATTCTACTAGTGAGAAATTAGTTTTATAAAATAACCCTCAAATAGTTTATGAAAACTCACATTACTTATACTTTTCTTTTACTCCAATTTCTACTTTAGTCATATTTTTAATTTATCTTTAAATATTAAAATAATAAAATCCTACTTTAGCTTAAAAGTATTTCATTTTATATTAATTCTCACTTTGTTATTGTCACAATGGCTTGATGGTAGTTTGTGAATATATGATGGCATAAGCCTTGTTGGTAGTGGATTTGTGAATATATGATGGCACATTAATATACATTCCTATCCAAAATTATTTTTAGACTAATTTTAATGCGTGTGTGAAAGTAAAAATATTCAAGGCCCACTTAGGGACCCTAAAATAATTGAACCATTGTTTGGTCCATAAAATAATTGCCATAAAATAATTGTTTCTTAAAGCATATATTCTAAAAACCACTTTGTGATGGCTCACTCCACCTCACTCTAACCTTACTTATTTATTCCTCTTTGGAGACAAAAAAAATAAGTATGAACCCTAATTTGTAGGCGGCTCTTTCCTCTTAACCAATGTTGCCAGTCACCTTGAATAGTCCGCCTAACCTCTCCAATAGGGTAATTGCTCATCCTTCTTTCATACTCTATCATCTTGTAATTATAAGTTATGTGTTCTTTTGTGAATGTGTTTCCTTTTAGTAATTATTTACATAATTATGTATCATCTATTTAGTTGAGAGTATATATTTTATATAAGTAATTTATTATGTTTTCTATGAGTAATTTATTATGTTTTGTGTTAGATTCAAACTATTAATTAATGTTATTCTTGTAAAAGCTTTGTTTTTGTACATGTGGATATAAGATTTTTGAATTATAACTTGTTTAATTGATTTTGACATGTGTTCCATTTATATGTATATCTAGTATCTACAAAAGTGATAAAAATAATTCGAGTAACATATAGCTAAAGATGGATATCACTTAGAATTAAAATAAAATGTCATGGTACACCAATTGACAATCCAAATTTAAGATTGTATGAAAATGTTGCGTCATTATAATGTTATTATTATGCAATAATATATAAAAGATATTATTTTAAAAACTGAGCCTATCAATCTGATATACTTGCTCATTTAATTTTGTATTAGAAACTTATTTTGGTGTCAGTGGAAATTTGTGTAATGTTTCAAATTGTATTATCTTTATTTTTAGTGTTTAATTAAATAGGCTAAATACTAAATTAGAGCATGTTATATTTTTCTAAGGAACTCCCAGATATGTATAAACTCGTTAAATGGTGAAAAAGATGCTCCAAGATGCTCTGGGTAAGAATAAGGCTAGTTGTCATTCTTCTCAATATGTATAAAAGAAAATTTACGTTATTTATCTGTATTTGATATTTTTATTTTTATGGGCCACTTATAATGACTAACTGCCAACTTTATGAGATAGATATAAATTGGAAAATTGTATGAGCTGAGAATTTAGAAAGTTTTATTCCCCTTTTGAGTGTTTTGAATTTCCCCACCCAACATTTTTTGATGTTCACTCCATTTGCATTTAGTAAGAATATACCATATTGTCTACATGTGCTTTAGTAAATAATGTTCTCATGGTTTCCTAATTACCCTCCATACTCCGTTTTGGTTATTTACACAATTTTCAATTTCGCAAGTTAGCTCATACTAATAAATTACTGCCTTTAAAACCATAAATCATCATTATCTTAACATCTCTCCCCAATCACTCAGAAAGTGTGTGTCGTCCAATAATAGAATGCTAGCAGTAAAGTAAAATAGAAGTCATTTAGGGGATTCTGTTTAAGGTTTTATACTCGATAACAGAATTAAACAAAAAATAATGTAATTGCTGACTTGGAAAGACCTATCAGCCAAAGTAAAGCTGTGAATTCTATGTTATGTTTGAATGAGTGGCCATGTTTTGGCCCTGGTTGGTACCACCTCTCTCTTATGAAAACAAGTGTTCGGAAAAAATTAGAACTTCTCCTATGAACATACTTTTTTTTGTTTTAACAAAGAGACAAGTTCAGTTTAACAGGTGTACAACTATTTAGCATGCGGAATCAGGAGCCAATATCAAATGTGATAAATTATGCAAAAGTTGGGTTGTCTTTTTTAGTTTTGTTGTTCCCGATGGAAATATGGCACGGTAGCACAAATATGATAGCGAACTTGAGATACCTTTGGTCTTATTTTATAGAACAATGAATTATTTCAAGATTTGCCTCCTTTTATTTAGAACTCTTTTGGTTCTATTACTGTACTCATTCACGATTACCTAATAAACTTGTTTTGTCTTTGTTTTATTATATGTGACAGAATTATTTGAAGATTTGGCTTTGCCTAATAACACTATTGTGGAATTCGTTTGGTACCATTGCTGCACTTTTACAGGTATGCTTAACTTCATAGATATTTATTTCCTCCCGGTTCTTTTTACTTATGTAAGAAATCATTTATGCAAGACACTATACTTGGTGCCTAATATGTTTTTCTTTTTTTGTCGAGTGCTGGATATCTTTTAGAAGTATAATGATGCCATTATTACGGGTTGATGTAATAAATTTTAAAAGGAATGTTAAAGTCGGAAGATGTATGGTTATGAGTGTGGAGGTTATCATGTTAGCTCTCATAAGGCTTTATTATCCACAAAAGTTCAGTTGTGTTCCCTTTTGGTAGGTACTAGGTAGTGGTCTAAGGAATGGTTTGTCTCTTATACTCTTCTGGGAGCCTTTTGGATAACATTTACATGCTTATACACTTGTTCATCAGAAGCACCCAGTTATTATGAAGAACCGAGAGATAAATTAATGTTGCACTCTTATTACTAATAGATTCTTAATTTTGTACTAACTTCTCCTGCTCCTCCTGACAGTTCAGCATTTGCACGTGCTTGTCACATAAAGTGAGGAAGATGTAGCATATGAACTATGTAGAATAAAATTCGGTTAATAGTATATGAATTCATATGGCACTGGGCTAAATTACTTCCTTAAACATTAATATTTATTTTTTCAATCTACGGTATCTTATCAACATCTAATCTAACACTGGTACAATCAGATAGAGTTTGCAACGTGCTTGTCTTCTCCAAGTATTCTCCTTTTCTTCTCTTACTTATATCTGACAAAATGTTCTTACATATAACTATTATAAGTCTTATCATTAGTCATTGGGGAATCATTTCATTGTCAGCTTATGACTGTCCTTAGTCCAGTTTTTTCATTTATAGTTGAGATCTTTTTTGGTTTTGTGCTATAGGATTAACTATCCCATCAAACATTGAAAGTATTATTCGGATAACTTTGACTTGTTGTGATTAATTTATTTTTCCATCCACTTATACTTGCTCCTTCTTTCCTTAATTTTGTAACTGTGGTTAGTATTATTCAAAATCATATAATTCGTATCAGGCACAAGGTTGTAAAATTATTATATTGTCCCTTTTTAAAAGCATTGGACCACCAAATTAAAGAAGTGAAATTCTAGGCGACTTTTCTTGCTATGAAATCTTTAACTCTGTAAATACTGACACAGATTTAAGGAAAATCGCTTCAAATTTAGGATGGTTAAGTTCCCGTAGATATGAGCTGTAGGTGAAAAAGTGTAGGATGGCAAACTGCACTCGAATACTATTATGAATTAAAATAATATGTTTAATAAAATATCCTAAAGTTCGTCTTCTTACACCCCTCCAATGATGAATCTTGGTCCGGTCCTTGTATTGCAAATTTTTGCCTATAACTAAACAAAATTGTTGGTCTAGATACATAAATTTCCATTCTTCTAGTTGTTTTTGTTTGATAAAATATACTTGATTTGTATTTCAGTTGGTAATATCATGTATTCGAGGTCATGACTTATGTGTAGCCTTGCATTCAAATACAAGAATGCAGTTTGTCAATGGTAAATACCTGTATTTATTTTAGTAAGTTATATATTATACAAAGGGGTGGGGTGAGAAATTGAAGCCATGACCTTTGTCATAGGGATGTGTTGCCTTAGTTTGATGCATTTATGTTTTCTAATAGCTGGTTAAATAGATAGAAGATTTTTATTTAATAAAATTACTGTTTGAGGCACGTAGCCAAAGTACGCTGAAAAGGAAGATTACTTATAAAGAAAAAAATTAAAAAAACTTTGTGAGAAATCATTTAAAAGTACCAACTATAGAGTGAAAGGCCTACTTATAAAGATGTCATGGTGAGAATCGAGGAATATCTTGCATTCGTGATAAGTAATTTAAGTATTCAACTGACTAAATATGGTCAATTTTGAGTACTTACTTAAAATTTTATAGTAATAGAACTTTTATATATATATATATATATATATATATATATATATATATATATATGTATATATATATACACATGCTATTCAATTATACATATAGTTAATTTGAGGTAGATGTGAGTCTTATATAAATACTTATGGCATGTTTGGTTTTGTAACTTCTAAGGTGGATCTATTGCTCGAAGAATACTTCAAGTTTGTTGGCCGTGAGATTGCATTGGCCTTAATTCACAAAGTGCATGCAGAATTGTCTTTAATAGAGTACTTCTTCTACAATTGGGGGGAAGTAATGTTTCTCTCAAAGATATATGGGATGCAGACCCATTCTTGTACAATAGTTGCAAGAAAGTATGGGGGATAGATCCTAAGGTAGTTGATCAAGATGCTCTATCTCTAACATTTGTTGTAAAAACTAACAACTTAGAATCTTGGAAGGTTTTGGAGCTCTACCCCGATTAAGGTTTATAGTTGTCATAAGGTGTAGTGGAAGATAAATTTTGGTAAGCGGTAGATGCAAAGTTGATTGAGTTTCCCACTAATATGTTTAGTAGAAACAATCCTTCCCAAACAATGGGAGGATTGTTGATGGCATTTTCTTTATTATTCTATACAAAATGTCTAGAAACCTTATGGTAAATTATTTATCTTGAAAATTTTTCCTATTTATTAATTTCAAAGTAAACCTCTAATTTGCTAATAGACGATATGTTGTTTCATGGCCCAGTTTAAATTATTTGTTTCTTTGAACGACACACACTTTTTATTTGGTAGATGAACGTGTAATCATCCAACACTAGGTGTATAGTGATGTACATCAAAATCAAAGATTCTACTATGAGGTGCCCATGCTCCACAAACGTATATACTATCTAAGTTATAAGTTTTAAGTTCATTGCAAACTTCAATATTTGGTGGAGTAGGATTACATCTAGTGGTTGTTTATCACATCAAAACAGTTTACCTGGTCCTTTAAGATCTTTTCTCATTGTAGTCAACCATAAATTGCAGATTTAGCGAATCCCCTAATCTTAATGTCTTTCATGTACTAACTTACAAGAACACAGGCTACCAGGTCACATATTAGATGAAGTACCAAATTGGAAATGAAATTCATACTTCCACACGTCATAAGTTGCACCTGATTAATTCAATAGTTATTTAACACATTTGTAATAAGCTTATGGTTGGCTGTTATGGTATAAAGGAAAAAAATTCTCACGTGAGCCAAAAAATGCATCGCAAAGTTGCATTTTCTTTGAGTTGTTTTTAATTTCCAAATAAAATTGTTAAGACTATCACATATGAAAAAATAAAATAATTATTGATAAGTGCATATTTTTTCATATTTTTATTACCTATTTATTGCTTGAACTCGTATTTTAATAAATTATTTTGTTGCATTTCAGGAAATTCGTAAATAAATAAAGAAATGGCAAAATAAAAAAATAAAGAGCAATGAAAGGAAAAAGAGGAAGAAAAAGGACCAAAAATGAAAGAAGGAAAAGAATTAGGAGCTTGGAGCAAAAGGAATATTTCAAGACAAGTGGAAGGTGGAGATCATCCCAACACATTAGAGAAGTGTATGGCCAAGATCAACTCTTCCAAGCTTAAGGGGGAAGGAAACAAATAGATGGCTAGGATTTCACCACCACACACCACAAATGTATGGTGGGGATTTACCCAACACCTCCCTTAACCCTAATTTCTATCCTATAAATACCCCCTCACCCCCCTTGTATTTAGTAACTTAGATTTTAGGGTAGTTTTAATTTCTTGTATTTCTTTTCTTAGTTTCAAATCTTGTAAACACTCCTATTATAATTAAGGCAATTTTTATTTTCTTTACTTCTTGTCTTGCTCTTTCATTATTGTTGCCTTGTTTCGTTATTTTCGTAAATCCCGTTGCTAACCACTTGGGGTTGAAAGTAACGAAATTTAATTTCTTGCTTTTAGTTTTAATTCGTAATTTTGCCCCTTTAAATCTCCATTTTATTGTGGGCCATTTAATTCTAAACCATCGTTTTAGTGTAACTTTAATTTCGTAGTTAAATTTTATTTTCGTATTTATTTTTTAAAAAAACAAAAAAAAATTAGTTTCATAAAAATTTTCTGCAATTAATTCTCTGACTCGTTTATTCAGTTTTAATTCGAAGCATTCCCCTATCTCTCTTCTTATTCAACCCGTCCCCTGTTTCTTGTTTTTATTTTTTTTTATTTGTTTCACTCTCCACCTAAACAGACTTGTCTTCTCCTCCTTCTTCAAACTTTTTTTTTCTTCTTCTCCTCTTATCATTTTACAGCGAACTCCCCTCCCCTCTTCTTTTCATCTCCTTCATCACACCAATTTCTTTTTTTTTTCTTCATATTTCTAATCACTCCCTTCCCCGTTTTTTTTCAATTCCTCTGTTATTGAGTCATGTTCCTTCGTAATTCATTCCGTGAGTCTAGTGTCAAGTTCGTATGTCCCATTACTGTGCTGAGTTTTCTTATCTTCGAGCTCTGAATTTTGTGTTGTTCGGTTTTTGATTTTTGTTGTTGGTGCTGAGATTGTGAGTTTCAAATTCGGGTTTAACTCGGTCTGCATTTAATTCGGGTTTGCGTGAAGTGTGGCCGAACTGCGTTTGTGAAGTCGTTATGTTGTTGGGTCTGTTTCGAGTCGCTTATGATTGAACTGCATTCAATTTCGAGTCTTGTGTGTTGATTGTAATTCGTATTGTGTGTTGAGTGGACTGGTTGCATCTAATTAAACGAAGTGCTGAGTGTTCGTTTTTGTTTAGTTTTTGCGTTTTGAATTTTATTGATGCTGAGTTCCACAACCTGGTTTTTGTTGCTATGTTACTGAATGAATTTTAGCTTAAATTCATGTTCTTGAGTTTCGTTTGGTAATTCGAAGTGTTGTTTCAGTATGGTTTGTAGCTTAATTGTGTTTTCTGTTTTTTTTTTACTGATTACTTTCTTTTGCTTTGATTTTTTGTAGAAATTGTTTTCATGTTTAATCGAATAAGGACATTGTTTACTTTGATTTGTTGGCGATTACCTGGCTAGTTCTATTTACGAATGGAGCGTGTCTAAATTCTCTAAAAAATTTCTATGAATAATCTTTTAAATAAACAAATTTTTAAATCGATTGTTAGAATAATTATTTTTAGAATAACTTAAAATAATTTAGATTTTCTAATTAGGAATTAATTAGTGAAAATCTTAATTTCCTAAAATTCACTTGTTCTAATTCGCCTAAATTGAAAATTAATGAAATGCGAAAATATTAGTCTCCGAGGAACGAATCATAAATTTTACAACGAAACGAATTGTGCGCTTGCGATTCAAATGTCTTAATTATTTTTAGCACAACAAGTTTTTGGCGCCGCTGCCGGGGACTAATTATTTTTCGCGCCTTAATTTTTAATTTTTCGAGTTAGTTTTATTTCTTGTCTTATTTTTATTTCGTTCTTTTTAGGAAATTGTGAGGTTTCGGAACTCTTCTCAAGAAGCGTGGAAAATTGGAATTTATGGAAAGCTTGCTTCGGTAACCGTATCTCACTCTTTTCGCCCTTTTTATTTTTAGAAAAACACAAAAAAATTCAAAAAATTCAAAAATCACAAAAAATTGAAAAATCAAAAATCCAAAAAAATTAGTTGTAAATACATAATTGTTGCATCATGCATTCCTCACGTAGGTGCACATCATGCTAGATTTTATTTTTTTTTGTTTTTAAATTTTTCGTACCTATAATTGTGGTGATCGCTGGAGGACCCTAAGGTACGTTAAATTTCTTTCTTTCTTTAGATTAGAACACGTAGAGTAAGCATCCATAGTTGTTTATAATTTTTGTATATATCATTGTTTGTTGCATCATTTTGTAAATAAACTTTAAGGGCATAACCACTACAAGATAAGGGAAGGGATTTCATCACTCTTTCCTTAGCCCAAAAACAATTAATTTTCAACATTTTGCATTCCCTAGCCTTTTAATAAAATTAATTAGACATTTGCCCCTAGGATTTCGCGCTCAATTAGAAAGGTGCCTAAAAATAAACGTAATTAAGACTTATTCACGACCTTCAGTGTCTAAGGTTCGCCTGGCTGTTAAGATTCGGTGTCTAAGTGACGAGTTTGGCCTCTTGGCAATGCCTGCTCTAATCTGGCCGAATCGGTCTGAATAATTCTTAATTTACGGAATTTTTAGTGTGTCTTAACGTTATGAGCAATGTCTAGTTTTTATTTAGGGAACCTAGGTTAGATTTTTCTTTTGATTTTTCACCATTTATTTTGTGTGTTTCATTTTCGCACTTATGTGCTACGTGGTTTTATCCTTGATCAATCTTTACCATGTCTGTAGCATTTAGGGAGCGTTATTACCAAGGTTGGGATTTTGACGAGGAGTTAGCGGATAATACGATGTGGTGTGAGTCAACTAGGGAACCTAGTGTATATAACGAGTCGTCTAGTACTTTTAGTGATTTGCATTATAGTGAAAACGATATTGCAATTGACTCTGAATTAGATGCTCTTACTAGACGACTCGAAGCCTTAGAAACCCTTAGTGGCCCTTCACACACGTCTTGGGACCCAAATTTCAACTCTCCGAGTCTCGATTTTCAACATGGCCCCGACTCTCAACAAGTGAACGCCATGTTTCAACCAACCTCTCGAAATGACCACTTTACATCGTCTTCTAATTCTGGTTGGAGAGATTATCCTGATCTCTCATGGAACCAAGGTCATAGCTATCAAACTCCGCCTCCACATTTTCAAGAACCGAACTCTTATCCAATTCCGAGTCAAGTTCCTTATTCGAGTTCAATTCAAACACCCGCCCACCCACCCGGATTTCATTATTCGAGTAGGAAACTTGACACATTAGAAAAGAGTATCGAGGCTTTATTGATTTCTCAAGCAAACTTCATACTAACAAATGACAAAATGTTATTGCAACAAATGAACAAAACCATCCTTCTTACAAAATGCTTTCAAGGTTTTATGTTGAGAGTTCGAGGGGTAAAAATTTTATCATGTTCTCACCCCAAACACTAGCTTTAATAAACCTTAGGTATCATGGTGAGAATCGAGAAATATCTTGCATTCATTATAAGTAATTTAAGTATTCAAATGATTAAATATGGTCAATTTTGAGTACTTAAAATTTTTAAAACTAAATTTTGTATGAGTAACTATAATAAGTAGTGATCTTAATATTACCCCAAAACCATAACTTATCATGTTGGTGGCAAAATAGGCATATGCTAGATTGGCTATTCCCTCATGTGGTCAATCATTTTCTATAAGAGAGACCAAAATAAGGCTTTAGTTTAAGTGAAAAAAATAAGATACTAAAACGAATTCTTTTACAATTCTATATATTTCACTAAAGTTGAGATTTAATAAGCAAATGAAAGTGAAGTTCATAACTAATAAGAATATGCAAGGGAACTTCATAACTAATAAGCATATGCAAGATGCAAGTAAAGGCACAGTGTTCTTAGTCAATTGTTTTACAAGGGCTTTTAATGACACAGTTGAGGCTGTTGGTACTTAATAAGTTTTTTTGGTAAAGTTTGAGATGACAACTATTTATTAATTCTTAAGAATTAGAGTTAGGGTTGGGTATATTAATTATTTTAGGGAAAATCATTTTGATTAATAATCCAAGTTCGAACCTTGTTTTTTCACCTAAGATTGTGGATCTTGTCAACTTATTACTTGGATTGTGTGTTTGCATGGGTTGAAATTTTGAATCTTAATACTCGAAGCATTTGTTTAGTGAGAGAAAATTAAATACTAAATAAACTATTTTAATGCTCCAACGAATTCTTTATTATTAAAATCAAAAATTAATTATTTTACCAAAGTAGTGCATCCTCAATAAAATTTCTAATCATTTTATAAATTAAAGTTGCCCAAATATGTTTTATTTATCATTTGTTACAACCAGAATTCTGCCTAGCCTTGCTTCGGTCGGACCTGCAAGTGAGAGGAATGCGAGGGATTGTCCCCCCGATTCACCTCCGGTGTATGAATAAGTTAATTGGTTTTTTGTAAGGTAATATTGAACGCAGAGAGTTTGTGTTTGTGTGTAGTTGTGAATGAATGAATAATCAAACATGAATTAACCTTATTCTCTTTGTTCTTGTCGGTTACCGAAGCGTGGGCGAGGTGGAGAACGTGTCCCACGTTCTTAGGGTCGAATAACTATACGACCGTTGTCTCAAGATGGACCGGATGAATGTGGGCTTCCATTCGGATTTGGGGTGCTGGGCCTTTGGTCCGGCCCTGCTAAGGAAGTGGGCCTCCAACATGTCCCTGGGCTTCGTTCGGAGCGATCCTTAGGACGAAGGCCAAAGCCTAGGCCCATCTTTGGAATACAATCCTCAGACGTCTCATTCGAATAAGGATGGCGATGGAAAAGGTCGAGACGTCTCCTGGGAAGTCGTGTCCCTTTATGGCTGATAGCTGTTTATTCTCGAGATGCACGCCTCAATCCCAGTCGTTGAATTCGAAATGCCAATTGTCCAAACGTTGCGTCTCTTCTACTTAAACCCCCAGTTTCTTTCTTTTCTCTTTTACGCACATCCCATTTCTTAAATTTCAAAGCAAAAACTTTTCCCAGAAACATTTTAGTGACAATTGGAACCGTCATTTCATCACCGGAAACTCCCGATTCTCCGATTCCAGTCGAAGTTTACATTCAAGAAATCTATCCCCACGAACTCGACCTTATCAGAAATCTTCAAATCAGTAAGTTTCCATAGCCTCTTTCCCTTTTCAATTAACTGCGTACTTGTAGCATCTTCATTCGTGTTTTCTTTATTGTTGCTACCTTGCATTTCATGTCGAAATGCGTGTATGTATCTGTATGTATATATGCAAAATTACCTGTGCCTTTTAAGTAGAATACACGCACGCTTATGATGCTTTGTACTTTCAATTTCTACTATTCCGCCCTTCCGTGACCTTATCCTGGAATTTTGGGACTTGCCTGGAAGTTGTCTGGGCAAGAATATCCTTCGGGATCTTCGAACCTCGAGAGCTGTCTTTGGACTGTCCCGATCCCTCACTTATAGCTTTTAGGCCCTCTTTAATTTACTTCGCCCTAGTCTTTAGGATGCCCCCGACCGATCCTGGCCTGCTGTACTCGGGCTTTTCTTTTTTATATTTTTTCTTTCTTGTTCGAGTACAAGGCTAACGTCTCTTCATTTCCGAATGCAGGGACATGGACATTGATCGGTAGACCGAGGGTGCAGGTCCTTCGGAGGTTTCTCCCTTTAGTGACATTGAGCTGTATCCAGCCGCAAATCTTTGGTCAAAGCTGACCGAAGCGGATATCGAGCAATTCTCAACCGATTACGTCATCGAGAAACACGTCTGGTACTTCTTTACTCCAAGGAAAAAGGATCGGATTTGGCACAATCCCGAAATCCCTCCGATTTGTGGAGGCCGAGCTACGGGCATATCCGAAGTTGCATTCAAATGCGGCTTTCGGTTGCCCATGCTGCCTCTCCTCAAAAGTATACTGAAGCAAACGGGAATCGCCATTGGATAACTGGACCCGAACAGCTTCTTTCATATTAATTCCTAACAGGCCCGATGTCTAGCATTAGAAATAATCCCAAGGACGTTTTGTTCTGGCATCATTATGAGCTTTATCGGAACCCGAAGAGCCGTGGTTTCTATTCCATCACTCGTCGGAATGGTAGAACCGATTGGGCACAGACAAACTCGAGTAACAAGGGGGCTCACGCCAAGTGGGCATTTGTTTCGGGCCCAAGGATGGAAAAGTTCGGCACTTGGCGAGAGGTCGACCCATCGAGATTTATATATCCCGAACTCCTAGAGGCAGACAAACACGATTATCATCTTCTTTCCGAAGTTAAGATGGATAGGGTGCCTTTAACTGACAGTTAGGATAACGACTGGTTAATCAGCCTTTGGAGTAGTGGTAACATCCTTTTGTTTTGTCTCGTTAATCCTGCACTCTCGTACTGCATATTTTTCCTTGTGACTCATATTTGACTTGTCTTGTTTTGTGCAGTGGCTTCTAATGCAGAAATCTTGGAGCGCAAATGAAGGAAGGCAATCGCAGCTGCTGCTGCTGCTATGGCCGAGGCCGATGCTTCCATTTAGGCGACCGATGGAGCAGAGAATTCAGCTTCCGGTCAGAGTTATTTGAGTTTGGTCCCTACTCCACCTGCTTCTTCTCCTCCCCGGGAGTTGGAGTCAAGGGAAACAGATCTGATCATTTCGACCGACTCAAGGAAGAAAGGCCGATCAGGTGAAACTGAGTTGAAGGTGTACGCTCCTCAGTGGGGAGTTCTGGAAACTGACAAAATCATTGTTCCAGCTCTGACTTCATCTACGGTTGTAGGTCCCGACCTTTGTCGGGGTCTTGTTCTCCCAGCCGACCGATCGATATTTGCCAAGGCGAACGACCTTGAGGCTTGTACGGAGATGTTGGCTCTTCTCTCCATGGTAAGCTTTTTTCCTCCATACTATTTATTTATTTGCCTTCGGCTTTTGACTTTTCCCCTTTGTTTATTTTCAGGGTATTTCCTGATCTGCTATAGTCACCGAACGGATGGAGGGAATGCAGTCTAAGCTGAAGGAAGTTGATCAGTTGGAAGTTCGGGCGGTCAAACCCGAGGAGGGCCTTCGGAACTCCACCAACGAGCTGGAGAGGATCACTGGTCAAGCTAACGCTCTGAAGATCGAGAATGATGCCTTGAAGGCGAAGCTGGACGAGTTGGACACCTTGAAGAAGCGTGTCGACTGGAGGAATAAGCAGCTCAAGGCTATAAGGAAGAATGTTCGGAAGCTGTAGAAGAAACTCGATCTGACCGAGGAGAGGTGTTACCAGATGGGATATGATGATGCAATAGTGAAGGCCAATTCCCTCGGTTTTGATCACACTCAGATGGTTGACGCTAAGATGGGTATGACGGATCCAGTCGGGAGGGAAAAATCTGATGAGCCCCTAGTAGTCTCCTCGGGCGAAGACGAGCCTCTTTCCGATTAATTCCCTTGCATTTTGAATCCTTCTGTTTTGATGGCCTTTGTGCCTTGTACTTTTTAACAGTGCCTTCAGGCTTTAAATTTGCGCCTTCAGGCTTGTAATGTTTAACTTTGCCTTCGGGCTTAATATCCTTGCTTTCGGGCTATTTAGATTTTCCTTAACGTAATTTCTTGTCTATTTTTATGCATCTTCGACATCTAGTTACCTTCACATAATTTTTGTTTTTATACGTTTTCGGTATAACTCTACCTTAACATAATTATTCTTACTTTTTATGCGTCTTCGGATTTATTTTGCCTTAGCATAATTACTTTTAATCCAATGCATCTTCGGCTTCAGCCTAGCATATTGCATTTTAGGTCATAACCTAGCTGCCCCCCAGTATTTAAGGGGTTTTGTAAATGATTAAGGTCCCATTCGGTCGGTAAAATCTTTTCTCCCGGCCTTAATTAATGTCAAAGCAGCTTAAATACTGAGGCATTTATTAGGAACCAAATTTCGTTCGGTCGGCCCCAAATTTGGATCCGTTAAGCCTATGCAAAGCGCTTGGGAACTAATACAAGTTAAAGGGCACATGTTTATTCGGTCGGCCCCAAACATGGGTCCGTTCATCTTAATATCGTGTACTTAACCTTTTGGCTATAAATGTACTTAGCTAATAACAACAGATAAAAATGGAGCAAATAATCTTTCATTAAT
This sequence comes from Saposhnikovia divaricata, assembly GCA_036435485.1. Classification (NCBI taxonomy): domain Eukaryota; kingdom Viridiplantae; phylum Streptophyta; class Magnoliopsida; order Apiales; family Apiaceae; genus Saposhnikovia; species Saposhnikovia divaricata. The sequence continues at coordinate 151,576,190 of CM071597.1, read as the reverse complement.
CATGCAACAACTCTTACATAGTTTTTTATTACAGATTGATGCTTACTTAGGGAATTTAAAATGAACTTGCACGAAACAAAGTACTGAATTAAAAAGCAGTAAAATGCATGCAGTGGGCTTACTAGTAAAAACGACGAAGGCGAGCGGCATGCCATGTGTTCTTAATCGGGCTACCATCCGAATGAGCCAATTTGTAGGTGCTCGGCCGGACCACTTCGGTCACCACGTAGGGACCTTCCCAGTTAGGCATAACCTTTCCTTCCTTGGTCGGCATAGAAGTCACCAATTCCCGAAGAACCAGATCCCCTACTTGGAAAGATCTCTTCTTAACCCCAGAATCATAGTACTGTGCTGCTTGGAGCTGATATCGGACATTTCTTTGATGTGCTGCTTCTCTTTCTTCTTCTATTAAGTCCACATTTGCTCACAGTCCAAACTCATTTGTCTTCACATTAAAAACTTAGGTGCGGTAAGATTCAAGACCAACTTCGGTCGGCATCAGAGCATCGGAACCGAAAGCCAGCCTGAAAGGTGTCTCTCCGGTTGATGACCTCGGAGTTGTTCGGTAGGCCCAAAGAACATATGGCAACTCTTCGGCCCAGAGTCCCTTAGCTTCTCCTAATCGCTTCTTGATTCCATCGAAGATTATCTTGTTTGCTACTTCGATCACCCAATTACCCTGCGGGTGACCGACCGAGCTGAACTTTTGCTGAATTCCAAATTTGGCTAAGAACTTCCTGAATTTGCTTCCAATGAATTGGGTCCCATTGTCTGAAATACACACCATCGGGATCCCGAACCTCAAGATGACCTGCTCCAACATAAACTTTTTTGCTGCTTCTTCAGTGATGGGTGAAAGTGGCCTAGCCTTTACCCACTTTGTCATGTAGTCTATGGCAACTATACAATATTTGGCCTACTTTGTGCTATTTGGCAGGATGCCCACAATGTCCACTGCCCACGTGGCAAAAGGAATAGGACTGACTACCAAAGTCATCTCTTCAGGCGGCTGTTTTGGAACAGTACTGAACAACTGGCATTGTTAACACTTCTTTGCATATTCGGTGGCGTCTTCCATTAAGGTCGGCCAAAAGACTCCCTGCCATAATATTTTGAAGGCCAGAGATCATCCTGCTAGATGTTCTCCACAAATACCTTCATGAATCATTTCCAAGGTAAGCCTTTGTTCTTCGGGGTCAAGGCATCGAAGTAGTGGTTGAGTGGCTGCTCTTCTGAATAGTCGGCCTCCCACAAGGGTATAGCTGGTTGATCGGTATTTTACTTTCTGAGCTTCTTTCTTGTCCAGCGGCAAAGTGCCTTTTTCTAGGAATGTCTTGATCGGTGTCATCCAGTTGATGCCCTGATGGATTTCCATGCATTGCTTCTTCTCAATAGAAGGGGTCTTGACTTCGGTCAGGTAAATCGACCCTTGGAGATTCTGGGTCTCGGCCGAAGCTAGCCTTGATAGTGTATCCGCTCTACTGTTGTTTTTTCTTGCTATTTGACTTAGCTCAAAAGACTCAAAAATCATAATACTTTCACATACCTTTGCTGCATAGGCCTTCGTACGGGGGTCCTTCTGTCCATACTCCCAAGTAAATTGTTTGACCACCAACATTGAGTCGCTGAATACCCTCAAATGTTTCTTGCCAAGTCCAAACCTGCCAGTAGCGCCTCATACTCGGCCTCGTTGTTACTTAAAGAAAAAATGAATCTGATGGCTTGGCATATCTCGAACCCGTCCGGGCTGCTCAAAATTAAACCTGCCCCACATTTTGAACCTACAACCGACCAATCCACAAAGAGTTTCCATTTTCCTGGCGAACGAATGAGTTGCTCTTCGGGAGCTAGGTCTTTTGGGCCGGAAAAAGAACATTCAACCATGAAGTCGGCCAGGGCTTGTGCCTTAATTGTAGTTCTTGGGATAAATTGTAAATCGAATTCCCCCAACTCAATTGACCAGGCAACCACTCTACCCGAAGCCTCAGGCCTTTGTAAAATTTTCTTTAAGGGCTGATCAGTAATGACTTGTATCGTTCTTCCTTGAAAGTAGTGGCGTAGTTTCCTCACCGCCATGATCAGTTCGTATGTGAATTTCTCTGCATTGGGATACCTTGTTTCTGCATCCTTCAGTATGTGAGAGACGTTGAACACTGGATGTTGGTTCCCTTCATGTTCCTTAACCAGAACGACCCCGAGTGTTTGGTCGTTCACTGCCAAATACAACTGCAAAGTTTCGTTCGGGCTTAGTCTCATTAGGAGTGGGGTTTTTACCAGATACTCTTTGACTTCTTCAAATGAGTTTTTGCAACTTGGTCCCCACTCAAAATTCTTCGACCCCCGAAGCACTTCAAAGAAAGGTAGGGCTTTTTCAGCTGACCTGGATATGAACCTCCTTAGAGCTACCAGTCGCCCGGTCAACTTCTGTATGTCCTTTATTGTTTTTGGTGCCTCCATGTCAATGAATGCCTTGATTTTCTCTGGGTTCGCCTCAATTCCTCGGGCACTGACCATATATCCCAGAAATTTTCCATTGTTTACCCCGAATGTACACTTGTTCGGGTTGATCGTCATATTGTTCCTCCTGAGTGTTTCAAAACACTCTCTTAAGTCATCAGCATGATCCCTGAAAAGGGACTTTACAATCACGTCGTCCACGTAACATTCCATATTTCGTCCGATCTGGGCTTTGAACACTTTGTTGATCATCTTCTGGAATGTTGCCCTGGCGTTCTTCAGGCCGAAGGGCATCTTAATATAAGCATAAGTGCAATTCGGTGTGATGAATGTTGTCTTTGGTATGTCCTCGGCATTCATGGCGATCTGGTGGTATCCCGAGAAAGCGTCCAGAAAGCTGAGTATTTGATGCCCTGAGGTTGCACCTATCAGTTGGTCAATGTTCGGCAAGGGATAGTGATCCTTCGGACAATGTTTGTTCAAGTCAGTATAGTCTACACACATCCTCCACTTGTCGTTGGACTTTTTGACTACAACCACGTTCGCCAACCAATCTGGGTAATCGATTTCCTCAATGAACTTCACTTCCAGTAACTTCTCCACTTCGTCTTGAATAACCTTCTGCCTCTCCATGGCAAAGTTTCTCTTTTTCTGTTTTACAGGCTGGGGCATCGGGCTTTACATTGAGATAGTGCTTTGCCACTGATGGATCTAACCCTGGCATATCTTCGGGATTCCATGAAAATACATCATTGAACTCCCTAATGACCTCAATAACTTTCCTCTTTAGTTCTGGCTCCATGCTCTTGCCTATTTGGATCGTTTTTCCCGACTGACCCACATACAACTCAACTTCCTCAGTTTCGGCAGCTGGCTCGGCAATTGGGCTAGACAAATCAGCCCCAAACTTTTCTAATTCAATGTTCAGCAGTTGATGGCTGCCCCCAGCTTCGTTTTAACTTCTTTTTCTTTTACCAGCTTCAGCCATTTCCACGTTTTTGTCTTTTTCCAGATCTTCCAACATAATGATACGGGTCGCCTTCTGGTCACCTCTCATCTCGCCGATTCCATGTTCAGTTGGGAACTTCAATTTTAGATGGGGGTGAATGACACAGCCTGAAAGAGAGATAAGGCTAGCCTCCCAAAAATGCCATTGTACGGACTGTCAACCCGAACCACATAGAATTTAGCTTCTTTAACCACTGTGTAAGGTGCTTTCCCCAGCAGGACTAACAATGTGATCATCCCCTCAATCGGTACGGGCTGATTCCCGAAGCCATATAGTGGTGCCTCATGGCATGGCTCCAGTTGTTCGCCCCCGAGATTCATTTTACAATATGTCCGGCGATACAGAATATTAACCGAACTTCCTTCATCGACCAGCACTTTCCAAATCTTGTTTTCCCCGATGACTTGGTTTATAACAAGTGGGTCTTCGTGCGACCATATCACATCTTCAAAGTCGTCTTCCGTGAAAGAGATCGGAAGTGGTTGCTTGGATGCACTTGACTAGTAGAGGCTGTAGATTTTCCTTACATACTTCTTTCGGGCTGTTTTGCTGTCCCGATCAAGTATGGTTCCTCCCGATACGATTCTTACTTCGCCTCTGTAACTCTCTGGCCCTTCAGCATCTCTAGCAACCTTCTTCTTTTCTTTTGACTCGATCTTATCTCTCAAATCTCCAACAAACTGGGTTAACTCTCCCTCTTTGATCATTTTCTCAATTAACTTCTTCAAGTGATAAGATTCATCGGTGTTATGACCCTTATCCCGATGATAATCGCAGTACTTATTTTCATTCCTTCTGTTTTCAGGGGTCTTCAGCCTGGCCGGTCGAACAAACCCAGGCTTACCCTTTATCTCATGGAGAATCTTTGAGATAGGTGTGTTGAGTGGTGTAAACACGGTACTATCTCTATCTCGCCTTCGCTCGACCCCCTTATCAAGCCTCGTGTCATTCAACCACTTTTGACATCACCGCGACCCCTTCGATCGTCCCTTCTGTCATTCCTCCTATCATCTCTATCATTTTTCTTATTATCCTTATATCCCCCGATAGATTCTAACTTTCTTCTAATCGCCTCTCCCCGCAAATATATATCATTCAAAGATTTTGGAGGCATATATTAAAGAGAAGATCTAAGCTTCTTACCTTTGTCCAAGTTCGTCACCATTCCTGCTTCTTCCTTAAACCTTGCTAGATAGTCCTCAAGTTCTTCGTTCGGCCTCTGTCTCCAGTGGATCAGTGCCTCCGTATCCTTTTCTCGTCGGCACAAATGAGAATAGTGCCTCAAAAACTTCCTCTTGATTTGCTCGTGTGAGCCAATTGACCTGGGCCTTAGCGATCGGTACCACATCAACGCATTTCCCTTCAGATAGGTCTTGAACATCTTACAGAGCATAACATCACAGTGCCCCATACCAGTCATGAGTGATTCGTACTTCTCACAATGGTCTTCGGGGTCACCCTTCCCACCGAACTCATGCATCTTCGGGAACTGTCTTCCCGGAGGTGGCCGAAATTGTTCAACATCTTTAGTTACCACTGGTTCGTGGCTAATCCTTCTTTCTCCAAACATGACCTTTTCGATCCTCTGGATACGGTCATCCATGTGAGGACCCTCATCTTTCGACTCAGAGGAGTAAACTACCTTCGATCGGGTTCTTCTGGAGAGCGATTCAGAGTTCCATGACTCATCTTCATCGTCCCTGATCCTCTTCTCCCTTCGCTCTTCATGCTCTGTGTCTTTGGCCTCTAGGGCCTCGCGGAGTGCCTTCTCTTGTAGTTCGATCTCTGTTCTCTTGAGCTTTAGGGCTTGTAACCTTAATCGATCGGCCTCCCTCTTCTTAGTCAATCTCTCTGTGTCCTTGTTGCTCTTTTCTCTATCAGCCTCCTTCCGCTTCCCTTTGGCTTTCTGCTCCTCTCGCCATTTCAGAAGCATCTCTCGTTGTTCTTCGGGAGACGGTATATCCCCTTCTTCTTTGAAAGTCAATAGCCTCGAGGAGATAGGAGGAGTCATCCTCGGGATAACAGGAGTAGTGTGGCTGTTTCCGGCCACGGTAATGTTATCGGTTAAGGGCGTTTCTTCAATCACCATGGTCCCTAGTAAAATCTCAACACAAACGTAACTCTACGTTCTTACAGACAGCGCCAAATGTTACAACCAGAATTCTGCCTAGCCTTGCTCGGTCGGACCTGCAAGTGAGAAGAATGCGAGGGATTGTCCCCCTGATTCACCTCCGGTGTGAGAATAAGTTAACTGGTTTTTTGTAAGGTAATATTGAACGCAGAGAGTTTGTGTTTGTGTGTAGTTGTGAATGAATGAATAATCAAACTTGAATTAACCTTATTCTCTTTGTTCTTGTCGGTTACCGAAGCGTGAGCGAGGTGGAGAACGTGTCCCACGTTCTTAGGGTCGCACAACTATACGACCGTTGTCTCAAGATGGACCGGATGAATGTGGGCTTCCATTCAGATTCGGGGTGCTAGGCCTTCGGTCCGGCCCGCTAAGGAAGTGGGCCTCCAACATTATTTAAAGTAGTTAACTGAACAAATCATGATCATATGTCTAAAATATTAGTGTTCCATTTGGATTGGGCACAAATATTAAGAAAATGTGTAAATTAGTAAAGAAATTATATGTTTATATATAGTTGTGGTAAAGGAGTTAATGTATTATGGATTGGTCCTGTGGTCCCCCTGGCTAAGAAATCAAAAACTTAAAATAATTTTTGGGAAATCATAACATAATGAATTTAGGAATATTCTTATCTATTAGAACTTTAGTGTTATTAGAATAGTTAAAAAGTAGTATTTATTTTAAGTCTAATATAAATTTAACAATCTGAAAAATGAAAACCTAAAATTTCCAAAGTATGGAATACACTAAAACAAAATTTACACATTTTTCGTAAAATAATGGTTTATATATTTTTGAATACTATTAAATTAAATCATTACTAAAATTTAATAAAATTAAGTCGTGACATACATAAGGGGTGTTTGGGGAGCTTATTTTACAGAAAAGTTGACTTATTTCAAGAAAGAAGCTAAGATTCCTAATTTTTTTCTAAAAAAATACTTTTTTTACAACTTATGGAATCTCAAACATACATTAAATACATCCATTAAAAAAATTATCAAAATATGAATTTTTTACCCGAAAATAATAAGTCCAAAAGGACTTATTTTATGTTTTTCCAAACAGCACCATAATCTTTTAGGAAAAAGTAAGTAAATAGATAAATGAATAAATGAAACTAAAACACTTATGTAAACTAATTGTAATTAAAATATTTAAGGTAACACTCCAATATCAAAAATAAACAAGAAAAAACCCTAATAAACATTTTTAATAATTTAGGAAAAATTGTCAAAAAATAATCTGTTATAATACTAACAAATATTAAAATTAAACTTTATCATATTTAAATTTATATAAATAATGAATGAACAAATAAATAATTGAAAACACTTAATATTTTAAAAATTTATAAAATCAAGAATTTATTATACACCAAAATATAACGTAAACTGAAACAATATAACTATGTTAAAGAATATATATATATATATATATATATATATATATATATATATATATATATATATATATATATATATATATATATATGCCTTTGCTCCATACAGAACACTCTTATATAACAAACAACAAAGAACACCTTAGATCTATTAGATCTTTGGACCCAATACAAAAAGTTGTTATTTTTTTACCCTCTATCAAGTCTGCAAAAAAATTTTTTGAAAATTACTGTTCATTGATGACGTCTGACGTCATCAATGAACATTAAATTTTCAAAAAAAAAAAATTTTGCTCGTTAAAAATAACAACTTTTTGTATTGGGTGCTATGAAGGAACTCTTAAATTATATTAGATATGAGGTGTTCTTTATTGTTTGTTATATAAGGTGTTTGCTATGGAGTGCAACTTTATATATATATATATATATGTGATCAATTATAATGTTTATTGAAAATTTATAATTTTGAAATTAAGTAAACATTAAATTTATAAAAATGAAATCAAATTGGATTAATATTTAATGAAAAATCAAAAATACTGATAAATTACTAAATTAAGAAAAAAACTTATACAAATAATTAAGAAGTTTGTGGATGGCACAACTATAAAGTTAGTATAATAAAAGTAAGTAAAATGGCCAGACCAATGATAAAATGAGTATGTTAGAGAAAATAAGTAGATGCAGCTACTTTTTTTATAATATAATTTTACTAATTTTGGAAACTTTTGAAATATAAATAATTGAGAGACACATTTACAAAGGAAAATTGCTAATGAAATTGTTTGGAGGGAGAACCTTTTATAAAATTCTACTAGTGAGAAATTAGTTTTATAAAATAACCCTCAAATAGTTTATGAAAACTCACATTACTTATACTTTTCTTTTACTCCAATTTCTACTTTAGTCATATTTTTAATTTATCTTTAAATATTAAAATAATAAAATCCTACTTTAGCTTAAAAGTATTTCATTTTATATTAATTCTCACTTTTTTATTGTCACAATGGCTTGATGGTAGTTTGTGAATATATGATGGCATAAGCCTTGTTGGTAGTGGATTTGTGAATATATGATGGCACATTAATATACATTCCTATCCAAAATTATTTTTAGACTAATTTTAATGCGTGTGTGAAAGTAAAAATATTCAAGGCCCACTTAGGGACCCTAAAATAATTGAACCATTGTTTGGTCCATAAAATAATTGCCATAAAATAATTGTTTCTTAAAGCATATATTCTAAAAACCACTTACTCCACCTCACTCTAACCTCACTCCACCTCACTCTAACCTTACTTATTTATTCCTCTTTGGAGACAAAAAAAAAAATAAGTATGAACCCTAATTTGTAGGCGGCTCTTTCCTCTTAACCAATGTTGCCAGTCACCTTGAATAGTCCGCCTAACCTCTCCAATAGGGTAATTGTTCATCCTTCTTTCATACTCTATCATCTTGTAATTATAAGTTATGTGTTCTTTTGTGAATGTGTTTCCTTTTAGTAATTATTTACATAATTATGTATCATCTATTTAGTTGAGAGTATATATTTTATATAAGTAATTTATTATGTTTTCTATGAGTAATTTATTATGTTTTGTGTTAGATTCAAACTATTAATTAATGTTATTCTTGTAAAAGCTTTGTTTTTGTACATGTGGATATAAGATTTTTGAATTATAACTTGTTTAATTGATTTTGACATGTGTTCCATTTATATGTATATCTAGTATCTACAAAAGTGATAAAAATAATTCCAGTAACATATAGCTAAAGATGGATATCACTTAGAATTAAAATAAAATGTCATGGTACACCAATTGACAATCCAAATTTAAGATTGTATGAAAATGTTGCGTCATTATAATGTTATTATTATGCAATAATATATAAAAGATATTATTTTAAAAACTGAGCCTATCAATCTGATATACTTGCTCATTTAATTTTGTATTAGAAACTTATTTTGGTGTCAGTGGAAATTTGTGTAATGTTTCAAATTGTATTATCTTTATTTTTAGTGTTTAATTAAATAGGCTAAATACTAAATTAGAGCATGTTATATTTTTCTAAGGAACTCCCAGATATGTATAAACTCGTTAAATAGTGAAAAAGATGCTCCAAGATGCTCCGGGTAAGAATAAGGCTAGTTGTCATTCTTCTCAATATGTATAAAAGAAAATTTACGTTATTTGTCTGTATTTGATATTTTTATTTTTATGGGCCACTTATAATGACTAACTGCCAACTTTATGAGATAGATATAAATTGGAAAATTGTATGAGCTGAGAATTTAGAAAGTTTTATTCCCCTTTTGAGTGTTTTGAATTTCCCCACCCAACATTTTTTGATGTTCACTCCATTTGCATTTAGTAAGAAAATACCATATTGTCTACATGTGCTTTAGTAAATAATGTTCTCATGGTTTATTTACACAATTTTCAATTTCGCAAGTTAGCTCATACTAATAAATTACTGCCTTTAAAACCATAAATCATCATTATCTTAACATCTCTCCCCAATCACTCAGAAAGTGTGTGTCGTCCAATAATAGAATGCTAGCAGTAAAGTAAAATAGAAGTCATTTAGGGGATTCTGTTTAAGGTTTTATACTCGATAACAGAATTAAACAAAAAATAATGTAATTGCTGACTTGGAAAGACCTATCAGCCAAAGTAAAGCTGTGAATTCTATGTTATGTTTGAATGAGTGGCCATGTTTTGGCCCTGGTTGGTACCACCTCTCTCTTATGAAAACAAGTGTTCGGAAAAAATTAGAACTTCTCCTATGAACATACTTTTTTGTTTTAACAAAGAGACAAGTTCAGTTTAACAGGTGTACAACTATTTAGCATGCGGAATCAGGAGCCAATATCAAATGTGATAAATTATGCAAAAGTTGGGTTGTCTTTTTTAGTTTTGTTGTTCCCGATGGAAATATGGCACGGTAGCACAAATATGATAGCGAACTTGAGATACCTTTGGTCTTATTTTATAGAACAATGAATTATTTCAAGATTTGCCTCCTTTTATTTAGAACTCTTTTGGTTCTATTACTGTACTCATTCACGATTACCTAATAAACTTGTTTTGTCTTTGTTTTATTATATGTGACAGAATTATTTGAAGATTTGGCTTTGCCTAATAACACTATTGTGGAATTCGTTTGGTACCATTGCTGCACTTTTACAGGTATGCTTAACTTCATAGATATTTATTTCCTCCCGGTTCTTTTTACTTATGTAAGAAATCATTTATGCAAGACACTATACTTGGTGCCTAATATGTTTTTCTTTTTTTGTCGAGTGCTGGATATCTTTTAGAAGTATAATGATGCCATTATTACGGGTTGATGTAATAAATTTTAAAAGGAATGTTAAAGTCGGAAGATGTATGGTTATGAGTGTGGAGGTTATCATGTTAGCTCTCATAAGGCTTTATTATCCACAAAAGTTCAGTTGTGTTCCCTTTTGGTAGGTACTAGGTAGTGGTCTAAGGAATGGTTTGTCTCTTATACTCTTCTGGGAGCCTTTTGGATAACATTTACATGCTTATACACTTGTTCATCAGAAGCACCCAGTTATTATGAAGAACCGAGAGATAAATTAATGTTGCACTCTTATTACTAATAGATTCTTAATTTTGTACTAACTTCTCCTGCTCCTCCTGACAGTTCAGCATTTGCACGTGCTTGTCACATAAAGTGAGGAAGATGTAGCATATGAACTATGTAGAATAAAATTCGGTTAATAGTATATGAATTCATATGGCACTGGGCTAAATTACTTCCTTAAACATTAATATTTATTTTTTCAATCTACGGTATCTTATCAACACCTAATCTAACACTGGTACAATCAGATAGAGTTTGCAACGTGCTTGTCTTCTCCAAGTATTCTCCTTTTCTTCTCTTACTTATATCTGACAAAATGTTCTTACATATAACTATTATAAGTCTTATCATTAGTCATTGGGGAATCATTTCATTGTCAGCTTATGACTGTCCTTAGTCCAGTTTTTTCATTTATAGTTGAGATCTTTTTTGGTTTTGTGCTATAGGATTAACTATCCCATCAAACATTGAAAGTATTATTCGGATAACTTTGAATTGTTGTGATTAATTTATTTTTCCATCCACTTATACTTGCTCCTTCTTTCCTTAATTTTGTAACTGTGGTTAGTATTATTCAAAATCATATAATTCGTATCAGGCACAAGGTTGTAAAATTATTATATTGTCCCTTTTTAAAAGCATTGGACCACCAAATTAAAGAAGTGAAATTCTAGGTGACTTTTCTTGCTATGAAATCTTTAACTCTGTAAATACTGACACAGATTTAAGGAAAATCGCTTCAAATTTAGGATGGTTAAGTTCCCGTAGATATGAGCTGTAGGTGAAAAAGTGTAGGATAGCAAACTGCACTCGAATACTATTATGAATTAAAATAATATGTTTAATAAAATATCCTAAAGTTCGTCTTCTTACACCCCTCCAATGATGAATCTTGGTCCGGTCCTTGTATTGCAAATTTTTGCCTATAACTAAACAAAATTGTTGGTCTAGATACATAAATTTCCATTCTTCTAGTTGTTTTTGTTTGATAAAATATACTTGATTTGTATTTCAGTTGGTAATATCATGTATTCGAGGTCATGACTTATGTGTAGCCTTGCATTCAAATACAAGAATGCAGTTTGTCAATGGTAAATACCTGTATTTATTTTAGTAAGTTATATATTATACAAAGGGGTGGGGTGAGAAATTGAAGCCATGACCTTTGTCATAGGGATGTGTTGCCTTAGTTTGATGCATTTATGTTTTCTAATAGCTGGTTAAATAGATAGAAGATTTTTATTTAATAAAATTACTGTTTGAGGCACGTAGCCAAAGTACGCTGAAAAGGAAGATTACTTATAAAGAAAAAAATTAAAAAAACTTTGTGAGAAATCATTTAAAAGTACCAACTATAGAGTGAAAGGCCTACTTATAAAGATGTCATGGTGAGAATCGAGGAATATCTTGCATTCGTGATAAGTAATTTAAGTATTCAACTGACTAAATATGGTCAATTTTGAGTACTTACTTAAAATTTTATAGTAATAGAACTTATATATATATATATATATATATATATATATATATATATATATATATGTATATATATATATATATATATATATATATATATACACACATGCTATTCAATTATACATATAGTTAATTTGAGGTAGATGTGAGTCTTATATAAATATTTATGGCATGTTTGGTTTTGTAACTTCTAAGGTGGATCTATTGCTCGAAGAATACTTCAAGTTTGTTGGCCGTGAGATTGCATTGGCCTTAATACACAAAGTGCATGCAGAATTGTCTTTAATAGAGTACTTCTTCTACAATTGGGGGGAAGTAATGTTTCTCTCAAAGATATATGGGATGCAGACCCATTCTTGTACAATAGTTGCAAGAAAGTATGGGGGATAGATCCTGAGGTAGTTGATCAAGATGCTCTATCTCTAACATTTGTTGTAAAAACTAACAACTTAGAATCTTGGAAGGTTTTGGAGCTCTACCCCGATTAAGGTTTATAGTTGTCATAAGGTGTAGTGGAAGATAAATTTTGGTAAGCGGTAGATGCAAAGTTGATTGAGTTTCCCACTAATATGTTTAGTAGAAACAATCCTTCCCAAACAATGGGAGGATTGTTGATGGCATTTTCTTTATTATTCTATACAAAATGTCTAGAAACCTTATGGTAAATTATTTATCTTGAAAATTTTTCCTATTTATTAATTTCAAAGTAAACCTCTAATTTGCTAATAGACGATATGTTGTTTCATGGCCCAGTTTAAATTATTTGTTTCTTTGAACGACACACACTTTTTATTTGGTAGATGAACGTGTAATCATCCAACACTAGGTGTATAGTGATGTACATCAAAATCAAAGATTCTACTATGAGGTGCCCATGCTCCACAAACGTATATACTATCTAAGTTATAAGTTTTAAGTTCATTGCAAACTTCAATATTTGGTGGAGTAGGATTACATCTAGTGGTTGTTTATCACATCAAAACAGTTTACCTGGTCCTTTAAGATCTTTTCTCATTGTAGTCAACCATAAATTGCAGATTTAGCGAATCCCCTAATCTTAATGTCTTTCATGTACTAACTTACAAGAACACAGGCTACCAGGTCACATATTAGATGAAGTACCAAATTGGAAATGAAATTCATACTTCCACACGTCATAAGTTGCACCTGATTAATTCAATAGTTATTTAACACATTTGTAATAAGCTTATGGTTGGCTGTTATGGTATAAAGGAAAAAAATTCTCACGTGAGCCAAAAAATGCATCGCAAAGTTGCATTTTCTTTGAGTTGTTTTTAATTTCCAAATAAAATTGTTAAGACTATCACATATGAAAAAATAAAATAATTATTGATAAGTGCATATTTTTTCATATTTTTATTACCTATTTATTGCTTGAACTCGTATTTTAATAAATTATTTTGTTGCATTTCAGGAAATTCGTAAATAAATAAAGAAATGGCAAAATAAAAAAATAAAGAGCAATGAAAGGAAAAAGAGGAAGAAAAAGGACCAAAAATGAAAGAAGGAAAAGAATTAGGAGCTTGGAGCAAAAGGAATATTTCAAGACAAGTGGAAGGTGGAGATCATCCCAACACATTAGAGAAGTGTATGGCCAAGATCAACTCTTCCAAGCTTAAGGGGGAAGGAAACAAATAGATGGCTAGGATTTCACCACCACACACCACAAATGTATGGTGGGGATTTACCCAACACCTCCCTTAACCCTAATTTCTATCCTATAAATACCCCCTCACCCCCCTTGTATTTAGTAACTTAGATTTTAGGGTAGTTTTAATTTCTTGTATTTCTTTTCTTAGTTTCAAATCTTGTAAACACTCCTATTATAATTAAGGCAATTTTTATTTTCTTTACTTCTTGTCTTGCTCTTTCATTATTGTTGCCTTGTTTCGTTATTTTCGTAAATCCCGTTGCTAACCACTTGGGGTTGAAAGTAACGAAATTTAATTTCTTGCTTTTAGTTTTAATTCGTAATTTTGCCCCTTTAAATCTCCATTTCATTGTGGGCCATTTAATTCTAAACCATCGTTTTAGTGTAACTTTAATTTTGTAGTTAAATTTTATTTTCGTATTTATTTTTTTAAAAAACAAAAAAAATTTAGTTTCATAAAAATTTTCTGCAATTAATTCTCTGACTCGTTTATTCAGTTTTAATTCGAAGCATTCCCCTATCTCTCTTCTTATTCAACCCGTCCCCTGTTTCTTGTTTTTATTTTTTTTTATTTGTTTCACTCTCCACCTAAACAGACTTGTCTTCTCCTCCTTCTTCAAACTTTTTTTTTTCTTCTTCTCCTCTTATCATTTTACAGCGAACTCCCCTCCCCTCTTCTTTTCATCTCCTTCATCACACCAATTTCTTTTTTTTTTCTTCGTATTTCTAATCACTCCCTTCCCCGTTTTTTTTTCAATTCCTCTTTTATTGAGTCATGTTCCTTCGTAATTCATTCCGTGAGTCTAGTGTCAAGTTCGTATGTCCCATTACTGTGCTGAGTTTTCTTATCTTCGAGCTCTGAATTTTGTGTTGTTCGGTTTTTGATTTTTGTTGTTGGTGCTGAGATTGTGAGTTTCAAATTCGGGTTTACTCGGTCTGCATTTAATTCGGGTTTGCGTGAAGTGTGGCCGAACTGCGTTTGTGAAGTCGTTATGTTGTTGGGTCTGTTTCGAGTCGCTTATGATTGAACTGCATTCAATTTCGAGTCTTGTGTGTTGATTGTAATTCGTATTGTGTGTTGAGTGGATTGGTTGCATCTAATTAAACGAAGTGCTGAGTGTTCGTTTTTGTTTAGTTTTTGCGTTTTGATTTTTATTGATGCTGAGTTCCACAACCGGGTTTTTGTTGCTATGTTACTGAATGAATTTTAGCTTAAATTCATGTTCTTGAGTTTCGTTTGGTAATTCGAAGTGTTGTTTCAGTATGGTTTGTAGCTTAATTGTGTTTTCTGTTTTTTTTTACTGATTACTTTCTTTTGCTTTGATTTTTTGTAGAAATTGTTTTCATGTTTAATCGAATAAGGACATTGTTTACTTTGATTTGTTGGCGATTACCTGGCTAGTTCTGTTTACGAATGGAGCGTGTCTAAATTCTCTAAAAAATTTCTATGAATAATCTTTTAAATAAACAAATTTTTAAATCGATTGTTAGAATAATTATTTTTAGAATAACTTAAAATAATTTAGATTTTCTAATTAGGAATTAATTAGTGAAAATCTTAATTTTCTAAAATTCACTTGTTCTAATTCGCCTAAATTGAAAATTAAGGAAATGCGAAAATATTAGTCTCCGAGGAACGAATCATAAATTTTACAACGAAACGAATTGTGCGCTTGCGATTCAAATGTCTTAATTATTTTTAGCACAACAAGTTTTTGGCGCCGCTGCCGGGGACTAATTATTTTTCGCGCCTTAATTTTTAATTTTTCGAGTTAGTTTTATTTCTTGTCTTATTTTTATTTCGTTCTTTTTAGGAAATTGTGAGGTTTCGGAACTCTTCTCAAGAAGCGTGGAAAATTGGAATTTATGGAAAGCTTGCTTCGGTAACCGTATCTCACTCTTTTCGCCCTTTTTATTTTTAGAAAAACACAAAAACAATTCAAAAAAATCAAAAATCACAAAAAATTGAAAAATCAAAAATCCAAAAAAATTAGTTGTAAATACATAATTGTTGCATCATGCATTCCTCACGTAGGTGCACATCATGCTAGATTTTATTTTTTTTTGTTTTTAAATTTTTCGTACCTATAATTGTGGTGATCGCTGGAGGACCCTAAGGTACGTTAAATTTCTTTCTTTCTTTAGATTAGAACACGTAGACTAAGCATCCATAGTTGTTTATAATTTTTGTATATATCATTGTTTGTTGCATCATTTTGTAAATAAACTTTAAGGGCATAACCACTACAAGATAAGGGAAGGGATTTCATCACTCTTTCCTTAGCCCAAAAACAATTAATTTTCAACATTTTGCATTCCCTAGCCTTTTAATAAAATTAATTAGACATTTGCCCCTAGGATTTCGCGCTCAATTAGAAAGGTGCCTAAAAATAAACGTAATTAAGACTTATTCACGACCTTCAGTGTCTAAGGTTCGCCTGGCTGTTAAGATTCGGTGTCTAAGTGACGAGTTTGGCCTCTTGGCAATGCCTGCTCTAATCTGGCCGAATCGGTCTGAATAATTCTTAATTTACGGAATTTTTAGTGTGTCTTAACGTTATGAGCAATGTCTAGTTTTTATTTAGGGAACCTAGGTTAGATTTTTCTTTTGATTTTTCACCATTTATTTTGTGTGTTTCATTTTCGCACTTATGTGCTACGTGGTTTTATCCTTGATCAATCTTTACCATGTCTGTAGCATTTAGGGAGCGTTATTACCAAGGTTGGGATTTTGACGAGGAGTTAGCGGATAATACGATGTGGTGTGAGTCAACTAGGGAACCTAGTGTATATAACGAGTCGTCTAGTACTTTTAGTGATTTGCATTATAGTGAAAACGATATTGCAATTGACTCTGAATTAGATGCTCTTACTAGACGACTCGAAGCCTTAGAAACCCTTAGTGGCCCTTCACACACGTCTTGGGACCCAAATTTCAACTCTCCGAGTCTCGATTTTCAACATGGCCCCGACTCTCAACAAGTGAACGCCATGTTTCAACCAACCTCTCGAAATGACCACTTTACATCGTCTTCTAATTCTGGTTGGAGAGATTATCCTGATCTCTCATGGAACCAAGGTCATAGCTATCAAACTCCGCCTCCACATTTTCAAGAACCGAACTCTTATCCAATTCCGAGTCAAGTTCCTTATTCGAGTTCAATTCAAACACCCGCCCACCCACCCGGATTTCATTATTCGAGTAGGAAACTTGACACCTTAGAAAAGAGTATCGAGGCTTTATTGATTTCTCAAGCAAACTTCATACTAACAAATGACAAAATGTTATTGCAACAAATGAACAAAACCATCCTTCTTACAAAATGCTTTCAAGGTTTTATGTTGAGAGTTCGAGGGGTAAAAATTTTATCATGTTCTCACCCCAAACACTAGCTTTAATAAACCTTAGGTATCATGGTGAGAATCGAGAAATATCTTGCATTCATTATAAGTAATTTAAGTATTCAAATGATTAAATATGGTCAATTTTGAGTACTTAAAATTTTTAAAACTAAATTTTGTATGAGTAACTATAATAAGTAGTGATCTTAATATTACCCCAAAACCATAACTTATCATGTTGGTGGCAAAATAGGCATATGCTAGATTGGCTATTCCCTCATGTGGTCAATCATTTTCTATAAGAGAGACCAAAATAAGGCTTTAGTTTAAGTGAAAAAAATAAGATACTAAAACGAATTCTTTTACAATTCTATATATTTCACTAAAGTTGAGATTTAATAAGCAAATGAAAGTGAAGTTCATAACTAATAAGAATATGCAAGGGAACTTCATAACTAATAAGCATATGCAAGATGCAAGTAAAGGCACAGTGTTCTTAGTCAATTGTTTTACAAGGGCTTTTAATGACACAGTTGAGGCTGTTGGTACTTAATAAGTTTTTTTGGTAAAGTTTGAGATGACAACTATTTATTAATTCTTAAGAATTAGAGTTAGGGTTGGGTATATTAATTATTTTAGGGAAAATCATTTTGATTAATAATCCAAGTTCGAACCTTGTTTTTTCACCTAAGATTGTGGATCTTGTCAACTTATTACTTGGATTGTGTGTTTGCATGGGTTGAAATTTTGAATCTTAATACTCGTAGCATTTGTTTAGTGAGAGAAAATTAAATACTAAATAAACTATTTTAATGCTCCAACGAATTCTTTATTATTAAAATCAAAAATTAATTATTTTACCAAAGTAGTGCATCCTCAATAAAATTTCTAATCATTTTATAAATTAAAGTTGCCCAAATATGTTTTATTTATCATTTGTTACAACCAGAATTCTGCCTAGCCTTGCTTCGGTCGGACCTGCAAGTGAGAGGAATGCGAGGGATTGTCCCCCCGATTCACCTCCGGTGTATGAATAAGTTAATTGGTTTTTTGTAAGGTAATATTGAACGCAGAGAGTTTGTGTTTGTGTGTAGTTGTGAATGAATGAATAATCAAACATGAATTAACCTTATTCTCTTTGTTCTTGTCGGTTACCGAAGCGTGGGCGAGGTGGAGAACGTGTCCCACGTTCTTAGGGTCGAATAACTATACGACCGTTGTCTCAAGATGGACCGGATGAATGTAGGCTTCCATTCGGATTTGGGGTGCTGGGCCTTTGGTCCGGCCCGCTAAGGAAGTGGGCCTCCAACATGTCCCTGGGCTTCGTTCGGAGCGATCCTTAGGACGAAGGCCAAAGCCTAGGCCCATCTTTGGAATACAATCCTCAGACGTCTCATTCGAATAAGGATGGCGATGGAAAAGGTCGAGACGTCTCCTGGGAAGTCGTGTCCCTTTATGGCTGATAGCTGTTTATTCTCGAGATGCACGCCTCAATCCCAGTCGTTGAATTCGAAATGCCAATTGTCCAAACGTTGCGTCTCTTCTACTTAAACCCCCAGTTTCTTTCTTTTCTCTTTTACGCACATCCCATTTCTTAAATTTCAAAGCAAAAACTTTTCCCAGAAACATTTTAGTGACAATTGGAACCATCATTTCATCACCGGAAACTCCCGATTCTCCGATTCCAGTCGAAGTTTACATTCAAGAAATCTATCCCCACGAACTCGACCTTATCAGAAATCTTCAAATCAGTAAGTTTCCATAGCCTCTTTCCCTTTTCAATTAACTGCGTACTTGTAGCATCTTCATTCGTGTTTTCTTTATTGTTGCTACCTTGCATTTCATGTCGAAATGCGTGTATGTATCTGTATGTATATATGCAAAATTACCTGTGCCTTTTAAGTAGAATACACGCACGCTTATGATGCTTTGTACTTTCAATTTCTACTATTCCGCCCTTCCGTGACCTTATCCTGGAATTTTGGGACTTGCCTGGAAGTTGTCTGGGCAAGAATATCCTTCGGGATCTTCGAACCTCGAGAGCTGTCTTTGGACTGTCCCGATCCCTCACTTATAGCTTTTAGGCCCTCTTTAATTTACTTCGCCCTAGTCTTTAGGATGCCCCCGACCGATCCTGGCCTGCTGTACTCGGGCTTTTCTTTTTTATATTTTTTCTTTCTTGTTCGAGTACAAGGCTAACGTCTCTTCATTTCCGAATGCAGGGACATGGACATTGATCGGTAGACCGAGGGTGTAGGTCCTTCGGAGGTTTCTCCCTTTAGTGACATTGAGCTGTATCCAGCCGCAAATCTTTGGTCAAAGCTGACCGAAGAGGATATCGAGCAATTCTCAACCGATTACGTCATCGAGAAACACGTCTGGTACTTCTTTACTCCAAGGAAAAAGGATCGGATTTGGCACAATCCCGAAATCCCTCCGATTTGTGGAGGCCGAGCTACGGGCATATCCGAAGTTGCATTCAAATGCGGCTTTCGGTTGCCCATGCTGCCTCTCCTCAAAAGTATACTGAAGCAAACGGGAATCGCCATTGGATAACTGGACCCGAACAGCTTCTTTCATATTAATGCCTAACAGGCCCGATGTCTAGCATTAGAAATAATCCCAAGGACGTTTTGTTCTGGCATCATTATGAGCTTTATCGGAACCCGAAGAGCCGTGGTTTCTATTCCATCGCTCGTCGGAATGGTAGAACCTATTGGGCACAGACAAACTCGAGTAACAAGGGGGCTCACGCCAAGTGGGCATTTGTTTCGGGCCCAAGGATGGAAAAGTTCGGCACTTGGCGAGAGGTCGACCCATCGAGATTTATATATCCCGAACTCCTAGAGGCAGACAAACACGATTATCATCTTCTTTCCGAACTTAAGATGGATAGGGTGCCTTTAACTGACAGTCGGGATAACGACTGGTTAATCAGCCTTTGGAGTAGTGGTAACATCCTTTTGTTTTGTCTCGTTAATCCTGCACTCTCGTACTGCATATTTTTCCTTGTGACTCATATTTGACTTGTCTTGTTTTGTGCAGTGGCTTCTAATGCAGAAATCTTGGAGCGCAAATGAAGGAAGGCAATCGCAGCTGCTGCTGCTGCTATGGCCGAGGCCGATGCTTCCATTTAGGCGACCGATGGAGCAGAGAATTCAGCTTCCGGTCAGAGTGATTTGAGTTTGGTCCCTACTCCACCTGCTTCTTCTCCTCCCCGGGAGTTGGAGTCAAGGGAAACAGATCTGATCATTTCGACCGACTCAAGGAAGAAAGGCCGATCAGGTGAAACTGAGTTGAAGGTGTACGCTCCTCAGTGGGGAGTTTTGGAAACTGACAAAATCATTGTTCCAGCTCTGACTTCATCTACGGTTGTAGGTCCCGACCTTTGTCGGGGTCTTGTTCTCCCAGCCGACCGATCGATATTTGCCAAGGCGAACGACCTTGAGGCTTGTACGGAGATGTTGGCTCTTCTCTCCATGGTAAGCTTTTTTCCTCCATACTATTTATTTATTTGCCTTCGGCTTTTGACTTTTCCCCTTTGTTTATTTTCAGGGTATTTCCTGATCTGCTATAGTCACCGAACGGATGGAGGGAATGCAGTCTAAGCTGAAGGAAGTTGATCAGTTGGAAGTTCGGGCGGTCAAACCCGAGGAGGGCCTTCGGAACTCCACCAACGAGCTGGAGAGGATCACTGGTCAAGCTAACGCTCTGAAGATCGAGAATGATGCCTTGAAGGCGAAGCTGGATGAGTTGGACACCTTGAAGAAGCGTGTCGACTGGAGGAATAAGCAGCTCAAGGCTATAAGGAAGAATGTTCGGAAGCTGTAGAAGAAACTCGATCTGACCGAGGAGAGGTGTTACCAGATGGGATATGATGATGCAATGGTGAAGGCCAATTCCCTCGGTTTTGATCACACTCAGATGGTTGACGCTAAGATGGGTATGACGGATCCAGTCGGGAGGGAAAAATCTGATGAGCCCCTAGTAGTCTCCTCGGGCGAAGACGAGCCTCTTTCCGATTAATTCCCTTGCATTTTGAATCCTTCTGTTTTGATGGCCTTTGTGCCTTGTACTTTTTAACAGTGCCTTCAGGCTTTAAATTTGCGCCTTCAGGCTTGTAATGTTTAACTTTGCCTTCGGGCTTAATATCCTTGCCTTCGGGCTATTTAGATTTTCCTTAACGTAATTTCTTGTCTATTTTTATGCATCTTCGACATCTAGTTACCTTCACATAATTTTTGTTTTTATACGTCTTCGGTATAACTCTACCTTAACATAATTATTCTTACTTTTTATACGTCTTCGGATTTATTTTGCCTTAGCATAATTACTTTTAATCCAATGCATCTTCGGCTTCAGCCTAGCATATTGCATTTTAGGTCATAACCTAGCTGCCCCCCAGTATTTAAGGGGTTTTGTAAATGATTAAGGTCCCATTCGGTCGGTAAAATCTTTTCTCCCGGCCTTAATTAATGTCAAAGCAGCTTAAATACTGAGGCATTTATTAGGAACCAAATTTCGTTCGGTCGGCCCCAAATTTGGATCCGTTAAGCCTATGCAAAGCGCTTGGGAACTAATACAAGTTAAAGGGCACATGTTTATTCGGTCGGCCCCAAACATGGGTCCGTTCATCTTAATATCGTGTACTTAACCTTTTGGCTATAAATGTACTTAGCTAATAACAGCAGATAAAAATGGAGCAAATAATCTTTCATTAATCATGCAACAACTCTTACATAGTTTTGGATTACAGATTGATGCTTACTTAGGGAATTTAAAATGAACTTGCACGAAATAAAGTACTGAATTAAAAAGCAGTAAAATGCATGCAGTGGGCTTACTAGTAAAAACGACGAAGGCGAGCGGCATGCCATGTGTTCTTAATCGGGCTACCATCCGAATGAGCCAATTTGTAGGTGCTCGGCCGGACCACTTCGGTCACCACGTAGGGACCTTCCCAGTTAGGCATAACCTTTCCTTGCTTGGTCGGCATAGAAGTCACCAATTCCCGAAGAACCAGATCCCCTACTTGGAAAGATCTCTTCTTAACCCCAGAATCATAGTACTGTGCTGCTTGGAGCTGATATCGGACATTTCTTTGATGTGTTGCTTCTCTTTCTTCTTCTATTAAGTCCACATTTGCTCACAGTCCAAACTCATTTGTCTTCACATTAAAAACTTAGGTGCGGTAAGATTCAAGACCAACTTCGATCGGCATCAGAGCATCGGAACCGAAAGCCAGCCTGAAAGGTGTCTCTCCGGTTGATGACCTCGGAGTTGTTCGGTAGGCCCAAAGAACATATGGCAACTCTTCGGCCCAGAGTCCCTTAGCTTCTCCTAATCGCTTCTTGATTCCATCGAAGATTATCTTGTTTGCTACTTCGATCACCCAATTACCCTGCGGGTGACCGACCGAGCTGAACTTTTGCTGAATTCCAAATTTGGCTAAGAGCTTCCTGAATTTGCTTCCAATGAATTGGGTCCCATTGTCTGAAATACACACCATCGGGATCCCGAACCTCAAGATGACCTGCTCCAACATAAACTTTTTTGCTGCTTCTTCAGTGATGGGTGAAAGTGGCCTAGCCTTTACCCACTTTGTCATGTAGTCTATGGCAACTATACAATATTTGGCCTACTTTGTGCTATTTGGCAGGATGCCCACAATGTCCACTGCCCACATGGCAAAAGGAATAGGACTGACTACCAAAGTCATCTCTTCAGGCGGCTGTTTTGGAACAGTACTGAACAACTGGCATTGTTAACACTTCTTTGCATATTCGGTGGCGTCTTCCATTAAGGTCGGCCAAAAGACTCCCTGCCTTAATATTTTGAAGGCCAGAGATCATCCTGCTAGATGTTCTCCACAAATACCTTCATGAATCATTTCCAAGGTAAGCCTTTGTTCTTCGGGGTCAAGGCATCGAAGTAGTGGTTGAGTGGCTGCTCTTCTGAATAGTCGGCCTCCCACAAGGGTATAGCTGGTTGATCGGTATTTTACTTTTTGAGCTTCTTTCTTGTCCAGCGGCAAAGTGCCTTTTTCTAGGAATGTCTTGATCGGTGTCATCCAGTTGATGCCCTGATGGATTTCCATGCATTGCTTCTTCTCAATAGAAGGGGTCTTGACTTTGGTCAGGTAAATCGACCCTTGGAGATTCTGGGTCTCGGCCGAAGCTAGCCTTGATAGTGCATCCGCTCTACTGTTGTTTTTTCTTGCTATTTGACTTAGCTCAAAAGACTCAAAAATCATAATACTTTCACATACCTTTGCTGCATAGGCCTTCGTACGGGGGTCCTTCTGTCCATACTCCCAAGTAAATTGTTTGACCACCAACATTGAGTCGTTGAATACCCTCAAATGTTTCTTGCCAAGTCCAAACCTGCCAGTAGCGCCTCATACTCGGCCTCGTTGTTACTTAAAGAAAAAATGAATCTGATGGCTTGGCATATCTCGAACCCGTCCGGGCTGCTCAAAATTAAACCTGCCCCACATTTTGAACCTACAACCGACCAATCCACAAAGAGTTTCCATTTTCCTGGCGAACGAATGAGTTGCTCTTCGGGAGCTAGGTCTTTTGGGCCGGAAAAAGAACATTCAACCATGAAGTCGGCCAGGGCTTGTGCCTTAATTGTAGTTCTTGGGATAAATTGTAAATCGAATTCCCCCAACTCAATTGACCAGGCAACCACTCTACCCGAAGCCTCAGGCCTTTGTAAAATTTTCTTTAAGGGCTGATCAGTAATGACTTGTATCGTTCTTCCTTGAAAGTAGTGGCGTAGTTTCCTCACCGCCATGATCAGTTCGTATGTGAATTTCTCTGCATTGGGATACCTTGTTTCTGCATCCTTCAGTATGTGAGAGACGTTGAACACTGGATGTTGGTTCCCTTCATGTTCCTTAACCAGAACGACCCCGAGTGTTTGGTCGTTCACTGCCAAATACAACTGCAAAGTTTCGTTCGGGCTTAGTCTCATTAGGAGTGGGGTTTTTACCAGATACTCTTTGACTTCTTCAAATGAGTTTTGGCAACTTGGTCCCCACTCAAAATTCTTCGACCCCCGAAGCACTTCAAAGAAAGGTAGGGCTTTTTCAGCTGACCTGGATATGAACCTCCTTAGAGCTACCAGTCGCCCGGTCAACTTCTGTATGTCCTTTATTGTTTTTTGTGCCTCCATGTCAATGAATGCCTTGATTTTCTCTGGGTTCGCCTCAATTCCTCGGGCACTGACCATATATCCCAGAAATTTTCCATTGTTTACCCCGAATGTACACTTGTTCGGGTTGATCGTCATATTGTTCCTCCTGAGTGTTTCAAAACACTCTCTTAAGTCATCAGCATGATCCCTGAAAAGGGACTTTACAATCACGTCGTCCACGTAACATTCCATATTTCGTCCGATCTGGGCTTTGAACACTTTGTTGATCATCTTCTGGAATGTTGCCCTGGCGTTCTTCAGGCCGAAGGGCATCTTAATATAAGCATAAGTGCAATTCGGTGTGATGAATGTTGTCTTTGGTATGTCCTCGGCATTCATGGCGATCTGGTGGTATCCCGAGAAAGCGTCCAGAAAGCTGAGTATTTGATGCCCTGAGGTTGCATCTATCAGTTGGTCAATGTTCGGCAAGGGATAGTGATCCTTCGGACAATGTTTGTTCAAGTCAGTATAGTCTACACACATCCTCCACTTGCCGTTGGACTTTTTGACTACAACCACGTTCGCCAACCAATCTGGGTAATCGATTTCCTCAATGAACTTCACTTCCAGTAACTTCTCCACTTCGTCTTGAATAACCTTCTGCCTCTCCATGGCAAAGTTTCTCTTTTTCTGTTTTACAGGCTGGGGCATCGGGCTTTACATTGAGATAGTGCTTTGCCACTGATGGATCTAACCCTGGCATATCTTCGGGATTCCATGAAAATACATCATTGAACTCCCTAATGACCTCAATAACTTTCCTCTTTAGTTCTGGCTCCATGCTCTTGCCTATTTGGATCATTTTTCCCGACTGACCCACATACAACTCAACTTCCTCAGTTTCGGCAGCTGGCTCGGCAATTGGGCTAGACAAATCAGCCCCAAACTTTTCTAATTCAATGTTCAGCAGTTGATGGCTGCCCCCAGCTTCGTTTTAACTTCTTTTTCTTTTACCAGCTTCAGCCATTTCCACGTCTTTGTCTTTTTCCAGATCTTCCAACATAATGATACGGGTCGCCTTCTGGTCACCTCTCATCTCGCCGATTCCATGTTCAGTTGGGAACTTCAATTTTAGATGGGGTGAATGACACAGCCTGAAAGAGAGATAAGGCTAGCCTCCCAAAAATGCCATTGTACGGACTGTCAACCCGAACCACATAGAATTTAGCTTCTTTAACCACTGTGTAAGGTGCTTTCCCCAGCAGGACTAACAATGTGATCATCCCCTCAATCGGTACGGGCTGATTCCCGAAGCCATATAGTGGTGCCTCATGGCATGGCTCTAGTTGTTCGCCCCCGAGATTCATTTTACAATATGTCCGGCGATACAGAATATTAACCGAACTTCCTTCATCGACCAGCACTTTCCAAATCTTGTTTTCCCCGATGACTTGGTTTATAACAAGTGGGTCTTCGTGCGACCATATCACATCTTCAAAGTCGTCTTCCGTGAAAGAGATCGGAAGTGGTTGCTTGGATGCACTTGACTAGTAGAGGCTGTAGATTTTCCTGGCATACTTCTTTCGGGCTGTTTTGCTGTCCCGATCAAGTATGGTTCCTCCCGATACGATTCTTACTTCGCCTCTGTAACTCTCTGGCCCTTCAGCATCTCTAGCAACCTTCTTCTTTTCTTTTGACTCGATCTTATCTCTCAAATCTCCAACAAACTGGGTTAACTCTCCCTCTTTGATCATTTTCTCAATTAACTTCTTCAAGTGATAAGATTCATCGGTGTTATGACCCTTATCCCGATGATAATCGCAGTACTTATTTTCATTCCTTCTGTTTTCAGGGGTCTTCTGCCTGGCCGGTCGAACAAACCCAGGCTTACCCTTTATCTCATGGAGAATCTTTGAGATAGGTGTGTTGAGTGGTGTAAACACG
Organism: Saposhnikovia divaricata; assembly: GCA_036435485.1. Lineage (NCBI taxonomy): Eukaryota > Viridiplantae > Streptophyta > Magnoliopsida > Apiales > Apiaceae > Saposhnikovia > Saposhnikovia divaricata. Next base: position 151,550,005 of record CM071597.1, on the reverse strand, counting down.
GTACTATCTCTATCTCGCCTTCGCTCGACCCCCTTATCAAGCCTCGTGTCATTCAACCACTTTTGACATCACCGCGACCCCTTCGATCGTCCCTTCTGTCATTCCTCTTATCATCTCTATCATTTTTCTTATTATCCTTATATCCCCCGATAGATTCTAACTTTCTTCTAATCGCCTCTCCCCGCAAATATATATCATTCAAAGATTTTGGAGGCATATATTAAAGAGAAGATCTAAGCTTCTTACCTTTGTCCAAGTTCGTCACCATTCCTGCTTCTTCCTTAAACCTTGCTAGATAGTCCTCAAGTTCTTCGTTCGGCCTCTGTCTCCAGTGGATCAGTGCCTCCGTATCCTTTTCTCGTCGGCACAAATGAGAATAGTGCCTCAAAAACTTCCTCTTGATTTGCTCGTATGAGCCAATTGACCTGGGCCTTAGCGATCGGTACCACATCAACGCATTTCCCTTCAGATAGGTCTTGAACATCTTACAGAGCATAACATCACAGTGCCCCATACCAGTCATGAGTGATTCGTACTTCTCAAAATGGTCTTCGGGGTCACCCTTCCCACCGAACTCATGCATCTTCGGGAACTGTCTTCCCGGAGGTGGCCGAAATTGTTCAACGTCTTTAGTTACCACTGGTTCGTGGCTAATCCTTCTTTCTCCAAACATGACCTTTTCGATCCTCTGGATACGGTCATCCATGTGAGGACCCTCATCTTTCGACTCAGAGGAGTAAACTACCTTCGATCGGGTTCTTCTGGAGAGCGATTCAGAGTTCCATGACTCATCTTCATCGTCCCTGATCCTCTTCTCCCTTCGCTCTTCATGCTCCGTGTCTTCGGCCTCTAGGGCCTCGCGGAGTGCCTTCTCTTGTAGTTCGATCTCTTTTCTCTTGAGCTTTAGGGCTTGTAACCTTAATCGATCGGCCTCCCTCTTCTTAGCCAATCTCTCTGTGTCCTTGTTGCTCTTTTCTCTATCAGCCTCCTTCCGCTTCCCTTTGGCTTTCTGCTCCTCTCGCCATTTCAGAAGCATCTCTCGTTGTTCTTCGGGAGACGGTATATCCCCTTCTTCTTTGAAAGTCAGTAGCCTCGAGGAGATAGGAGGAGTCATCCTCGGGATAACAGGAGTAGTGTGGCTGTTTCCGGCCACGGTAATGTTATCGGTTAAGGGCGTTTCTTCAATCACCATGGTCCCTAGTAAAATCTCAACACAAACGTAACTCTACGTTCTTACAGACAGCGCCAAATGTTACAACCAGAATTCTGCCTAGCCTTGCTCGGTCGGACCTGCAAGTGAGAAGAATGCGAGGGATTGTCCCCCTGATTCACCTCCGGTGTGAGAATAAGTTAACTGGTTTTTTGTAAGGTAATATTGAACGCAGAGAGTTTGTGTTTGTGTGTAGTTGTGAATGAATGAATAATCAAACTTGAATTAACCTTATTCTCTTTGTTCTTGTCGGTTACCGAAGCGTGAGCGAGGTGGAGAACGTGTCCCACGTTCTTAGGGTCGCACAACTATACGACCGTTGTCTCAAGATGGACCGGATGAATGTGGGCTTCCATTCAGATTCGGGGTGCTAGGCCTTCGGTCCGGCCCGCTAAGGAAGTGGGCCTCCAACATTATTTAAAGTAGTTAACTGAACAAATCATGATCATATGTCTAAAATATTAGTGTTCCATTTGGATTGGGCACAAATATTAAGAAAATGTCTAAATTAGTAAAGAAATTATATGTTTATATATAGTTGTGGTAAAGGAGTTAATGTATTATGGATTGGTCCTGTGGTCCCCCTGGCTAAGAAATCAAAAACTTAAAATAATTTTTGGGAAATCATAACATAATGAATTTAGGAATATTCTTATCTATTAGAACTTTAGTGTTATTAGAATAGTTAAAAAGTAGTATTTATTTTAAGTCTAATATAAATTTAACAATCTGAAAAATGAAAACCTAAAATTTCCAAAGTATGGAATACACTAAAACAAAATTTACACATTTTTCGTAAAATAATGGTTTATATATTTTTGAATACTATTAAATTAAATCATTACTAAAATTTAATAAAATTAAGTCGTGACATACATAAGGGGTGTTTGGGGAGCTTATTTTACAGAAAAGTTGACTTATTTCAAGAAAGAAGCTAAGATTCCTAATTTTTTTCTAAAAAAATACTTTTTTTTACAACTTATGGAATCTCAAACATACATTAAATACATCCATTAAAAAAATTATCAAAATATGAATTTTTTACCCAAAAATAATAAGTCCAAAAGGACTTATTTTATGTTTTTCCAAACAGCACCATAATCTTTTAGGAAAAAGTAAGTAAATAGATAAATGAATAAATGAAACTAAAACACTTATGTAAACTAATTGTAATTAAAATATTTAAGGTAACACTCCAATATCAAAAATAAACAAGAAAAAACCCTAATAAACATTTTTAATAATTTAGGAAAAATTGTCAAAAAATAATCTGTTATAATACTAACAAATATTAAAATTAAACTTTATCATATTTAAATTTATATAAATAATGAATGAACAAATAAATAATTGAAAACACTTAATATTTTAAAAATTTATAAAATCAAGAATTTATTATACACCAAAATATAACGTAAACTGAAACAATATAACTATGTTAAAGAATATATATATATATATATATAGGCCTTTGCTCCATACAGAACACTCTTATATAACAAACAACAAAGAACACCTTAGATCTATTAGATCCTTTGGACCCAATACAAAAAGTTGTTATTTTTTTACCCTCTATCAAGTCTCCAAAAAAAAAAATTTAACATTAAATTTTCAAAAAAAAAAATTTTGCTCGTTAAAAATAACAACTTTTTGTATTGGTGCTATGAAGGAACTCTTAAATTATATTAGATATGAGGTGTTCTTTATTGTTTGTTATATAAGGTGTTTGCTATGGAGTGCAACTTTATATATATATATATATATATATATATATATATATATATATATATAATGTTTATTGAAAATTTATAATTTTGAAATTAAGTAAACATTAAATTTATAAAAATGAAATCAAATTGGATTAATATTTAATGAAAAATCAAAAATACTGATAAATTACTAAATTAAGAAAAAAACTTATACAAATAATTAATAAGTTTGTGGATGGCACAACTGTAAAGTTAGTATAATAAAAGTAAGTAAAATGGCCAGACCAATGATAAAATGAGTATGTTAGAGAAAATAAGTAGATGCAGCTACTTTTTTTATAATATAATTTTACTAATTTTGGAAACTTTTGAAATATAAATAATTGAGAGACACATTTACAAAGGAAAATTGCTAATGAAATTGTTTGGAGGGAGAACCTTTTATAAAATTCTACTAGTGAGAAATTAGTTTTATAAAATAACCCTCAAATAGTTTATGAAAACTCACATTACTTATACTTTTCTTTTACTCCAATTTCTACTTTAGTCATATTTTTAATTTATCTTTAAATATTAAAATAATAAAATCCTACTTTAGCTTAAAAGTATTTCATTTTATATTAATTCTCACTTTGTTATTGTCACAATGGCTTGATGGTAGTTTGTGAATATATGATGGCATAAGCCTTGTTGGTAGTGGATTTGTGAATATATGATGGCACATTAATATACATTCCTATCCAAAATTATTTTTAGACTAATTTTAATGCGTGTGTGAAAGTAAAAATATTCAAGGCCCACTTAGGGACCCTAAAATAATTGAACCATTGTTTGGTCCATAAAATAATTGCCATAAAATAATTGTTTCTTAAAGCATATATTCTAAAAACCACTTTGTGATGGCTCACTCCACCTCACTCTAACCTTACTTATTTATTCCTCTTTGGAGACAAAAAAAATAAGTATGAACCCTAATTTGTAGGCGGCTCTTTCCTCTTAACCAATGTTGCCAGTCACCTTGAATAGTCCGCCTAACCTCTCCAATAGGGTAATTGTTCATCCTTCTTTCATACTCTATCATCTTGTAATTATAAGTTATGTGTTCTTTTGTGAATGTGTTTCCTTTTAGTAATTATTTACATAATTATGTATCATCTATTTAGTTGAGAGTATATATTTTATATAAGTAATTTATTATGTTTTCTATGAGTAATTTATTATGTTTTGTGTTAGATTCAAACTATTAATTAATGTTATTCTTGTAAAAGCTTTGTTTTTGTACATGTGGATATAAGATTTTTGAATTATAACTTGTTTAATTGATTTTGACATGTGTTCCATTTATATGTATATCTAGTATCTACAAAAGTGATAAAAATAATTCCAGTAACATACAGCTAAAGATGGATATCACTAAGAATTAAAATAAAATGTCATGGTACACCAATTGACAATCCAAATTTAAGATTGTATGAAAATGTTGCGTCATTATAATGTTATTATTATGCAATAATATATAAAAGATATTATTTTAAAAACTGAGCCTATCAATCTGATATACTTGCTCATTTAATTTTGTATTAGAAACTTATTTTGGTGTCAGTGGAAATTTGTGTAATGTTTCAAATTGTATTATCTTTATTTTTAGTGTTTAATTAAATAGGCTAAATACTAAATTAGAGCATGTTATATTTTTCTAAGGAACTCCCAGATATGTATAAACTCGTTAAATAGTGAAAAAGATGCTCCAAGATGCTCCGGGTAAGAATAAGGCTAGTTGTCATTCTTCTCAATATGTATAAAAGAAAATTTACGTTATTTGTCTGTATTTGATATTTTTATTTTTATGGGCCACTTATAATGACTAACTGCCAACTTTATGAGATATATATAAATTGGAAAATTGTATGAGCGGAGAATTTAGAAAGTTTTATTCCCCTTTTGAGTGTTTTGAATTTCCCCACCCAACATTTTTTGATGTTCACTCCATTTGCATTTAGTAAGAATATACCATATTGTCTACATGTGCTTTAGTAAATAATGTTCTCATGGTTTCCTAATTACCCTCCATACTCCGTTTTGGTTATTTACACAATTTTCAATTTCGCAAGTTAGCTCATACTAATAAATTACTGCCTTTAAAACCATAAATCATCATTATCTTAACATCTCTCCCCAATCACTCAGAAAGTGTGTGTCGCCCAATAATAGAATGCTAGCAGTAAAGTAAAATAGAAGTCATTTAGGGGATTCTGTTTAAGGTTTTATACTCGATAACAGAATTAAACAAAAAATAATGTAATTGCTGACTTGGAAAGACCTATCAGCCAAAGTAAAGCTGTGAATTCTATGTTATGTTTGAATGAGTGGCCATGTTTTGGCCCTGGTTGGTACCACCTCTCTCTTATGAAAACAAGTGTTCGGAAAAAATTAGAACTTCTCCTATGAACATACTTTTTTTTGTTTTAACAAAGAGACAAGTTCAGTTTAACAGGTGTACAACTATTTAGCATGCGGAATCAGGAGCCAATATCAAATGTGATAAATTATGCAAAAGTTGGGTTGTCTTTTTTAGTTTTGTTGTTCCCGATGGAAATATGGCACGGTAGCACAAATATGATAGCGAACTTGAGATACCTTTGGTCTTATTTTATAGAACAATGAATTATTTCAAGATTTGCCTCCTTTTATTTAGAACTCTTTTGGTTCTATTACTGTACTCATTCACGATTACCTAATAAACTTGTTTTGTCTTTGTTTTATTATATGTGACAGAATTATTTGAAGATTTGGCTTTGCCTAATAACACTATTGTGGAATTCGTTTGGTACCATTGCTGCACTTTTACAGGTATGCTTAACTTCATAGATATTTATTTTCTCCCGGTTCTTTTTACTTATGTAAGAAATCATTTATGCAAGACACTATACTTGGTGCCTAATATGTTTTTCTTTTTTTGTCGAGTGCTGGATATCTTTTAGAAGTATAATGATGCCATTATTACGGGTTGATGTAATAAATTTTAAAAGGAATGTTAAAGTCGGAAGATGTATGGTTATGAGTGTGGAGGTTATCATGTTAGCTCTCATAAGGCTTTATTATCCACAAAAGTTCAGTTGTGTTCCCTTTTGGTAGGTACTAGGTAGTGGTCTAAGGAATGGTTTGTCTCTAATACTCTTCTGGGAGCCTTTTGGATAACATTTACATGCTTATACACTTGTTCATCAGAAGCACCCAGTTATTATGAAGAACCGAGAGATAAATTAATGTTGCACTCTTATTACTAATAGATTCTTAATTTTGTACTAACTTCTCCTGCTCCTCCTGACAGTTCAGCATTTGCACGTGCTTGTCACATAAAGTGAGGAAGATGTAGCATATGAACTATGTAGAATAAAATTCGGTTAATAGTATATGAATTCATATGGCACTGGGCTAAATTACTTCCTTAAACATTAATATTTATTTTTTCAATCTACGGTATCTTTTCAACACCTAATCTAACACTGGTACAATCAGATAGAGTTTGCAACGTGCTTGTCTTCTCCAAGTATTCTCCTTTTCTTCTCTTACTTATATCTGACAAAATGTTCTTACATATAACTATTATAAGTCTTATCATTAGTCATTGGGGAATCATTTCATTGTCAGCTTATGACTGTCCTTAGTCCAGTTTTTTCATTTATAGTTGAGATCTTTTTTGGTTTTGTGCTATAGGATTAACTATCCCATCAAACATTGAAAGTATTATTCGGATAACTTTGACTTGTTGTGATTAATTTATTTTTCCATCCACTTATACTTGCTCCTTCTTTCCTTAATTTTGTAACTGTGGTTAGTATTATTCAAAATCATATAATTCGTATCAGGCACAAGGTTGTAAAATTATTATATTGTCCCTTTTTAAAAGCATTGGACCACCAAATTAAAGAAGTGAAATTCTAGGTGACTTTTCTTGCTATGAAATCTTTAACTCTGTAAATACTGACACAGATTTAAGGAAAATCGCTTCAAATTTAGGATGGTTAAGTTCCCGTAAATATGAGCTGTAGGTGAAAAAGTGTAGGATAGCAAACTGCACTCGAATACTATTATGAATTAAAATAATATGTTTAATAAAATATCCTAAAGTTCGTCTTCTTACACCCCTCCAATGATGAATCTTGGTCCGGTCCTTGTATTGCAAATTTTTGCCTATAACTAAACAAAATTGTTGGTCTAGATACATAAATTTCCATTCTTCTAGTTGTTTTTGTTTGATAAAATATACTTGATTTGTATTTCAGTTGGTAATATCATGTATTCGAGGTCATGACTTATGTGTAGCCTTGCATTCAAATACAAGAATGCAGTTTGTCAATGGTAAATACCTGTATTTATTTTAGTAAGTTATATATTATACAAAGGGGTGGGGTGAGAAATTGAAGCCATGACCTTTGTCATAGGGATGTGTTGCCTTAGTTTGATGCATTTATGTTTTCTAATAGCTGGTTAAATAGATAGAAGATTTTTATTTAATAAAATTACTGTTTGAGGCACGTAGCCAAAGTACGCTGAAAAGGAAGATTACTTATAAAGAAAAAAATTAAAAAAACTTTGTGAGAAATCATTTAAAAGTACCAACTATAGAGTGAAAGGCCTACTTATAAAGATGTCATGGTGAGAATCGAGGAATATCTTGCATTCGTGATAAGTAATTTAAGTATTCAACTGACTAAATATGGTCAATTTTGAGTACTTACTTAAAATTTTATAGTAATAGAACTTTTATATATATATATATATATATATATATATATATATATATATATATACACACATGCTATTCAATTATACATATAGTTAATTTGAGGTAGATGTGAGTCTTATATAAATACTTATGGCATGTTTGGTTTTGTAACTTCTAAGGTGGATCTATTGCTCGAAGAATACTTCAAGTTTGTTGGCCGTGAGATTGCATTGGCCTTAATTCACAAAGTGCATGCAGAATTGTCTTTAATAGAGTACTTCTTCTACAATTGGGGGGAAGTAATGTTTCTCTCAAAGATATATGGGATGCAGACCCATTCTTGTACAATAGTTGCAAGAAAGTATGGGGGATAGATCCTGAGGTAGTTGATCAAGATGCTCTATCTCTAACATTTGTTGTAAAAACTAACAACTTAGAATCTTGGAAGGTTTTGGAGCTCTACCCCGATTAAGGTTTATAGTTGTCATAAGGTGTAGTGGAAGATAAATTTTGGTAAGCGGTAGATGCAAAGTTGATTGAGTTTCCCACTAATATGTTTAGTAGAAACAATCCTTCCCAAACAATGGGAGGATTGTTGATGGCATTTTCTTTATTATTCTATACAAAATGTCTAGAAACCTTATGGTAAATTATTTATCTTGAAAATTTTTCCTATTTATTAATTTCAAAGTAAACCTCTAATTTGCTAATAGACGATATGTTGTTTCATGGCCCAATTTAAATTATTTGTTTCTTTGAACGACACACACTTTTTATTTGGTAGATGAACGTGTAATCATCCAACACTAGGTGTATAGTGATGTACATCAAAATCAAAAATTCTACTATGAGGTGCCCATGCTCCACAAACGTATATACTATCTAAGTTATAAGTTTTAAGTTCATTGCAAACTTCAATATTTGGTGGAGTAGGATTACATCTAGTGGTTGTTTATCACATCAAAACAGTTTACCTGGTCCTTTAAGATCTTTTCTCATTGTAGTCAACCATAAATTGCATATTTAGCGAATCCCCTAATCTTAATGTCTTTCATGTACTAACTTACAAGAACACAGGCTACCAGGTCACATATTAGATGAAGTACCAAATTGGAAATGAAATTCATACTTCCACACGTCATAAGTTGCACCTGATTAATTCAATAGTTATTTAACACATTTGTAATAAGCTTATGGTTGGCTGTTATGGTATAAAGGAAAAAAATTCTCACGTGAGCCAAAAAATGCATCGCAAAGTTGCATTTTCTTTGAGTTCTTTTTAATTTCCAAATAAAATTGTTAAGACTATCACATATGAAAAAATAAAATAATTATTGATAAGTGCATATTTTTGCATATTTTTATTACCTATTTATTGCTTGAACTCGTATTTTAATAAATTATTTTGTTGCATTTCAGGAAATTCGTAAATAAATAAAGAAATGGCAAAATAAAAAATAAAGAGCAATGAAAGGAAAAAGAGGAAGAAAAAGGACCAAAAATGAAAGAAGGAAAAGAATTAGGAGCTTGGAGCAAAAGGAATATTTCAAGACAAGTGGAAGGTGGAGATCATCCCAACACATTAGAGAAGTGTATGGCCAAGATCAACTCTTCCAAGCTTAAGGGGGAAGGAAACAAATAGATGGCTAGGATTTCACCACCACACACCACAAATGTATGGTGGGGATTTACCCAACACCTCCCTTAACCCTAATTTCTATCCTATAAATACCCCCTCACCCCCCTTTTATTTAGTAACTTAGATTTTAGGGTAGTTTTAATTTCTTGTATTTCTTTTCTTAGTTTCAAATCTTGTAAACACTCCTATTATAATTAAGGCAATTTTTATTTTCTTTACTTCTTGTCTTGCTCTTTCATTATTGTTGCCTTGTTTCGTTATTTTCGTAAATCCCGTTGCTAACCACTTGGGGTTGAAAGTAACGAAATTTAATTTCTTGCTTTTAGTTTTAATTCGTAATTTTGCCCCTTTAAATCTCCATTTTATTGTGGGCCATTTAATTCTAAACCATCGTTTTAGTGTAACTTTAATTTCGTAGTTAAATTTTATTTTCGTATTTATTTTTTAAAAAAACAAAAAAAATTTAGTTTCATAAAAATTTTCTGCAATTAATTCTCTGACTCGTTTATTCAGTTTTAATTCGAAGCATTCCCCTATCTCTCTTCTTATTCAACCCGTCCCCTCTTTCTTGTTTTTATTTTTTTTTATTTGTTTCACTCTCCACCTAAACAGACTTGTCTTCTCCTCCTTCTTCAAACTTTTTTTTTTCTTCTTCTCCTCTTATCATTTTACAGCGAACTCCCCTCCCCTCTTCTTTTCATTTCCTTCATCACACCAATTTCTTTTTTTTTTCTTCGTATTTCTAATCACTCCCTTCCCCGTTTTTTTTTCAATTCCTCTGTTATTGAGTCATGTTCCTTCGTAATTCATTCCGTGAGTCTAGTGTCAAGTTCGTATGTCCCATTACTGTGCTGAGTTTTCTTATCTTCGAGCTCTGAATTTTGTGTTGTTCGGTTTTTGATTTTTGTTGTTGGTGCTGAGATTGTGAGTTTCAAATTCGGGTTTAACTCGGTCTGCATTTAATTCGGGTTTGCGTGAAGTGTGGCCGAACTGCGTTTGTGAAGTCGTTATGTTGTTGGGTCTGTTTCGAGTCGCTTATGATTGAACTGCATTCAATTTCGAGTCTTGTGTGTTGATTGTAATTCGTATTGTGTGTTGAGTGGACTGGTTGCATCTAATTAAACGAAGTGCTGAGTGTTCGTTTTTGTTTAGTTTTTGCGTTTTGAATTTTATTGATGCTGAGTTCCACAACCTGGTTTTTGTTGCTATGTTACTGAATGAATTTTAGCTTAAATTCATGTTCTTGAGTTTCGTTTGGTAATTCGAAGTGTTGTTTCAGTATGGTTTGTAGCTTAATTGTGCTTTCTGTTTTTTTTTTACTGATTACTTTCTTTTGCTTTGATTTTTTGTAGAAATTGTTTTCATGTTTAATCGAATAAGGACATTGTTTACTTTGATTTGTTGGCGATTACCTGGCTAGTTCTGTTTACGAATGGAGCGTGTCTAAATTCTCTAAAAAATTTCTATGAATAATCTTTTAAATAAACAAATTTTTAAATCGATTGTTAGAATAATTATTTTTAGAATAACTTAAAATAATTTAGATTTTCTAATTAGGAATTAATTAGTGAAAATCTTAATTTCCTAAAATTCACTTGTTCTAATTCGCCTAAATTGAAAATTAAGGAAATGCGAAAATATTAGTCTCCGAGGAACGAATCATAAATTTTACAACGAAACGAATTGTGCGCTTGCGATTCAAATGTCTTAATTATTTTTAGCACAACAAGTTTTTGGCGCCGCTGCCGGGGACTAATTATTTTTCGCGCCTTAATTTTTAATTTTTCGAGTTAGTTTTATTTCTTGTATTATTTTTATTTCGTTCTTTTTAGGAAATTGTGAGGTTTCGGAACTCTTCTCAAGAAGCGTGGAAAATTGGAATTTATGGAAAGCTTGCTTCGGTAACCGTATCTCACTCTTTTCGCCCTTTTTATTTTTAGAAAAACACAAAAAAAATTCAAAAAATTCAAAAATCACAAAAAATTGAAAAATCAAAAATCCAAAAAAATTAGTTGTAAATACATAATTGTTGCATCATGCATTCCTCACGTAGGTGCACATCATGCTAGATTTTATTTTTTTTTGTTTTTAAATTTTTCGTACCTATAATTGTGGTGATCGCTGGAGGACCCTAAGGTACGTTAAATTTCTTTCTTTCTTTAGATTAGAACACGTAGAGTAAGCATCCATAGTTGTTTATAATTTTTGTATATATCATTGTTTGTTGCATCATTTTGTAAATAAACTTTAAGGGCATAACCACTACAAGATAAGGGAAGGGATTTCATCACTCTTTCCTTAGCCCAAAAACAATTAATTTTCAACATTTTGCATTCCCTAGCCTTTTAATAAAATTAATTAGACATTTGCCCCTAGGATTTCGCGCTCAATTAGAAAGGTGCCTAAAAATAAACGTAATTAAGACTTATTCACGACCTTCAGTGTCTAAGGTTCGCCTGGCTGTTAAGATTCGGTGTCTAAGTGACGAGTTTGGCCTCTTGGCAATGCCTGCTCTAATCTGGCCGAATCGGTCTGAATAATTCTTAATTTACGGAATTTTTAGTGTGTCTTAACGTTATGAGCAATGTCTAGTTTTTATTTAGGGAACCTAGGTTAGATTTTTCTTTTGATTTTTCACCATTTATTTTGTGTGTTTCATTTTCGCACTTATGTGCTACGTGGTTTTATCCTTGATCAATCTTTACCATGTCTGTAGCATTTAGGGAGCGTTATTACCAAGGTTGGGATTTTGACGAGGAGTTAGCGGATAATACGATGTGGTGTGAGTCAACTAGGGAACCTAGTGTATATAACGAGTCGTCTAGTACTTTTAGTGATTTGCATTATAGTGAAAACGATATTGCAATTGACTCTGAATTAGATGCTCTTACTAGACGACTCGAAGCCTTAGAAACCCTTAGTGGCCCTTCACACACGTCTTGGGACCCAAATTTCAACTCTCCGAGTCTCGATTTTCAACATGGCCCCGACTCTCAACAAGTCAACGCCATGTTTCAACCAACCTCTCGAAATGACCACTTTACATCGTCTTCTAATTCTGGTTGGAGAGATTATCCTGATCTCTCATGGAACCAAGGTCATAGCTATCAAACTCCGCCTCCACATTTTCAAGAACCGAACTCTTATCCAATTCCGAGTCAAGTTCCTTATTCGAGTTCAATTCAAACACCCGCCCACCCACCCGGATTTCATTATTCGAGTAGGAAACTTGACACCTTAGAAAAGAGTATCGAGGCTTTATTGATTTCTCAAGCAAACTTCATGCGAACCACAACTTCTGATAGGCAAATTTTGAACTCTAATGTTCAAGCCTTATCTAAGTTAGAATTTCAAGTGAATTAATTAGCCACCATGTGCGAGCGTGAGATGATAACCACCCTGAATCCACCCGAGGTCAACCCTAAATTTCTTATCACTCAAAGACCTATCGATACTTTCGATGATATCATTTCTCCTAGGTCTAATGTTCAAGTTGACACTCCTTTAGGTGCTGATTCACACGAAGAAGATTCTAATGCTGACATCATTCTTTCTCTAGGTCAAACGAAGAATCCCGATGATTCTTAGTTTGTGGCTTCACCTAGACAACCATCATCTTCTTCTAGTGAACTTTTCCTTTCATCTTCCAAACCTCTTCCTGAAAAACCCAAAGAACTTCATACTCAACCAATAGGAGCTAATCTAGTTAAAGAGGTTGTTTCAAGGTCAAATTTGGATGATCATGAGATTGAGTCTCTTCTTAAACAAGATTTTAAATTGCATTACGAGACCAATCGAGAGCTTCATGAATCTTTTAAGGATTTGACCTCGGAAGAGATGTTTGGAGAGATGAAGAATATTTGTTCCAATTGGGAAACCCAACATAAGGATAGTTCTTGTGATCCTAATTCTGTTGGTAAAACATTTTTCGAAGAGCCACCCCCACCCCCACCCGTTTCTATTTCTTCATTTTCCACTCGTGCTCCATCTTTTATCGAAACTCATGATATTCATGACCAACATCTTATCGTAATTAATTTGCTTAAACAACAAAAAGAAGCATCCTCGTGGTCTATGGATGAAGTTAGGAATATGAGTTTTATTCTTGCGCCTAATCGAATCGTTCGAGTGGTCTATGCTATTTTCGTGGGTGATTTTCTGAAATATGTTGGTTGTATAACAAAAATAGTTTTTCCGAGAGCAGGTATTGGTTAGTAAATATTTGTTTTGTACCTCCCATAGTAGAATGTAGGTATGGGGGAGGAGTTGTGTGTGTGAGTTGTTTTCTTTCATAATTTCTAGTAGTTTTCAGTCTCTGTCATCCCTTATCAGGTATTTCCTCACCTTTTTTCTTTCTCATTTCTCTTGCATTTGCATACATTGAGGATAATACATGATTTAGGTATGGGGGTTTTTAGTGTAAATAGTAAAAATTGAAAAATCCAAAAAAAATTAAAAAAATGAAAAAAAAAAAACACAAAAAGAGTTCTTTTCGTATTCTAGTCTTGTTAATTGATTGCTAGTTGCTTGATGCACCCTTGCATGCTATGATAATCTTATGATCCATTAGCTTTTGTTTGAGAAGTGATTTACTAAAGTTCTTGTTCACACACTTACACTAGGAAGGAAACTAGTAGACTTATTTGAATTGTGCATGAAATTAGAAGGGCATGATTAGGTGTAAGATGATTTGGTTTTCATGCTTTGAGTACAAGTAGGTGCATTGAGGTTACCATTTCTTGAGATTGATTATGTTTTACTACACCAAGTGAGATTTTGAGCCTATATGCACATCTTTTGCATTTATATTCTTTTGCTTGAGTGTCCACTTGTCATTTGCATTGCTAACACTTGTTTGAATTCTCTCTTGGAACGCATGACATTGATTGATGATAAAATGATAAAGGCATTTAGGAATAACCTATATTTCCAAAAATATTCACACCATGCTTATGTGATCAATTAGTTAACCCTTTGAGCTTAATCATATTCTTTCGGTGACACACCACATTACTCGCCTAAGACCTTTTTCTTGTTTAGCCTTACGTATTCTTGATCCCATTTTGTCAAAGGCTAGTAGGAACTTGAGGGAGCAATAAGGTGTGTGAAATAGGGTTTACTATTGTTCATAACTTTCGAGGAAATATTTGTTGTTACCTTGCTAGTCGATGTTCAAGTTAAATCTAAGTGAGGATTATTGTTACATTTATCTTAGCTCTCATAAATAAAAATAAAAATAAATGAAAAAATGAAAAAAAAAAATGAAAAAATGAAAAAAAAAAATGAAAAAAAATATATATACATGAGAGCATACTTATGTTTTTTGTAATCCTCTTTCATTCGACTAGTCAAGTCTTTTTGTTGAAAAATGAAAATAAATTGTGTGGGGAGGAAGTTTGGTGTTGTGCATGATATTCATGGTGACTACTAGCTTTTGACACTTCACCTTATTTTGACCTTTCTTGACATACCTTGTCCCTAGCCCCATTACAACCCTAATAAAGACCTTTTGATTGTCATTATTAATGTATGTTGTGATATAAGTTGGAATGATACCAAGTGTCAAGCATGCATTTGATTTTGTTGGAATTGAGTGATACACTTACCCTTGTTCTTGAGTGAATATTCTTTTGTGAGTGAAAGGTGAGGTATTGCTTATTGTTTTTTGCATAAGAGATCTCAAGTTTTGACTCTAAGGTGTGCCCTTGTAGACTTAGCATGGTTACCAATAATTTTTGCACTTGACATGAACTTGTAATCAATCTTGCATGGTTCTTTGAGTAGACTATGTGAATCCTTGCACTTTCCAGACCAAGACTTTGCAACTTCATTTTGATTCTTAAATTGATGTATCATGAGAGGACATGTATGTGTGGTGTGCATTGCCATGTGATCTTTTATACAAGCTAGATGGATTTTGTGGGTACATTCACTATAGGCCCTCACGAGACCTCACTCATCCACTAGGGCTGCCTAGGGGTTTAAAGGGCTTGTTGCATATGCCAAATGCAACCGTCACACCTACGAAAAGGAGTATAGGACTTTGCATCTAGATTTTCATTTTGTTTTTATTTTACTCGAGGACGAGCAAAAGATAGGTATGGGGGCATTTGATAAGTGCATATTTTTGCATATTTTTATTACCTATTTATTGCTTGAACTCGTATTTTAATAAATTATTTTGTTGCATTTCAGGAAATTCGTAAATAAATAAAGAAATGGCAAAATAAAAAAATAAAGAGCAAGGAAGGGAAAAAGAGGAAGAAAAAGGACCAAAAATGAAAGAAGGAAAAGAATTAGGAGCTTGGAGCAAAAGGAATATTTCAAGACAAGTGGAAGGTGGAGATCATCCCAACACATTAGAGAAGTGTATGGCCAAGATCAACTCTTCAAAGCTTAAGGGGGAAGGAAACAAATAGATGGCTAGGATTTCACCACCACACACCACAAATGTATGGTGGGGATTTACCCAACACCCCCCTTAACCCTAATTTCTATCCTATAAATACCCCTTCACCCCCCTTGTATTTAGTAACTTAGATTTTAGGGTAGTTTTAATTTCTTGTATTTCTTTTCTTAGTTTCAAATCTTGTAAACACTCCTATTATAATTAATGCAATTTTTATTTTCTTTACTTCTTGTCTTGCTCTTTCACTATTGTTGCCTTGTTTCGTTATTTTCGTAAATCCCGTTGCTAACCACTTGGGGTTGAAAGTAACGAAATTTAATTTCTTGCTTTTAGTTTTAATTCGTAATTTTGCCCCTTTAAATCTCCATTTTATTGTGGGCCATTTAATTCTAAACCATCGTTTTAGTGTAACTTTAATTTCGTAGTTAAATTTTATATTCGTATTTATTTTTAAAAAAAAACAAAAAAAATTTAGTTTCATAAAAATTTTCAGCAATTAATTCTCTGACTCGTTTATTCAGTTTTAATTCGAAGCGTTCCCCTATCTCTCTTCTTATTCAACCCGTCCCCTGTTTCTTGTTTTTTTTTTATTTGTTTCACTCTCCACCTAAACAGACTTGTCTTCTCCTCCTTCTTCAAACTTTTTTTTTTCTTCTTCTTCTCTTATCATTTTACAGCGAACTCCCCTCCCCTCTTCTTTTCATCTCCTTCATCACACCAATTTCTTTTCTTTTCTTTTTTTTTCTTCGTATTTCTAATCACCCCCTTCCCCCTTTTTTTTTTCAATTTCTCTATTATTGAGTCCTGATCCTTCGTAATTCATTCCGTGAGTCTAGTGTCAAGTTCATATGTCCCATTACTGTGCTGAGTTTTCTTATCTTCGAGCTCTGAATTTTGTGTTGTTTGGTTTTTGATTTTTGTTGTTGGTGCTGAGATTGTGAGTTTGAAATTCGGGTTTAACTCGGTCTGCGTTTAATTCGGGTTTGCGTGAAGTGTGGTCGAACTGCGTTTGTGAAGTCGTTGTGTTGTTGGGTCTGTTTCGAGTCACTTATGATTGAACTGCATTCAATTTCAAGTCTTGTGTGTTGATTGTAATTCGTATTGTGTGTTGAGTGGACTGGTTGCATCTAATTAAACGAAGTGTTGAGTGTTCATTTTTTTTTTAGTTTTTGCGTTTTGAATTTTATTGATGCTGAGTTCCACAACCTGGTTTTTGTTGCTATGTTACTGAATTCATTTTAGCTTAAATTCGTGTTCTTGAGTTTCGTTTGGTAATTCGAAGTGTTGTTTCAGTATGGTTTGTAGCTTAATTGTGTTTTCTGTTTTTTTTATTGATTACTTTCTTTTGCTTTGATTTTTTGAGAAATTGTTTTCATGTTTAATCGAATAAGGAAATTGTTTACTTTGATTTGTTGGCGATTACCTGGCTAGTTCTGTTTACGAATGGAGCGTGTCTAAATTCTCTAAAAATTTTCTATGAATAATCTTTTAAATAAAATTTTTTTAAATCGATTGTTAGAATAAATTATTTTTAGAATAACTTAGAATAATTTAGACTTTATAATTAGGAATTAATTCGTAAAAATCTTAATTTCCTAAAATTCACTTATTCTAATTCGCCTAAATTGAAAATTAAGGAAATGCGAAAATATTAGTCTCCGAGGAACGAATCATAAATTTTACAACGAAACGAATTGTGCGCTTGCGATTCAAATGTCTTAATTATTTTTAGCACAACAATTATTTTAATAAAAATATAATAACCTTGATTTAGGACAACCATAAGCTTGTGTGCATGGAACTCGGTCTTTTGTTTTAGTTGTCTTGTTAGGTCTAGAGTTCAAATTCGAGTAGGTATAAAATACATTTTTGTATGAGAGTGTGTTTAGGCCATCTTATTGTGCTAATCCTAGCACTTGTAGAACAAGATACACTCCTGTCTGGACAAAACAATGAGAGTTTGTACTTAAGTTTGTATCAATTTCATTTTTAATGATCACTAAAAAATATATGAACGTGTGAGTATTGTGGAATTGAAAGTTAAGCGTATTAGTAATCTTGACATGAAAATCATTTTCAACATAGTGAATAACAAAGAATAGTAAATCTTCACATGAAAAGAATCTTCAACATAGATGAACAACTAAGGATATTATAGTGTCATGAACAATGGATGAGGTTGACTTGTCATTTGAAGACCATTAAATTGGATTTCAATTACAGTGAAATTACAATATCATTTTTCCCACAAATGTGATCTTCATTTTAGTCACCAACCTGTATGACCACTAGATTGATGAAGGAGATACTGAGTTACCTCCTGCTGAAAATACTGAAGCTAGAAGAAAGTGGAAAATAAAGTGCGGAAAAGCATTGTTTGCTTTGTGAGGCTCTGTCCACAAGGATTTAATTGATGATCACATCCGAGAAAAGGAGACTCCAAAAGATGTGTGGGATACATTGGAGAAGCTCTTCACCAAGAAGAACACTGCTAGGCTTCAATTGCTGGAAAACAATCTAGCAAACACCAGTCAAGGTAACATGCCAATAGCTCAATATTTTCAAAAAGTAAAGAACTTAAGTGCTGAGATTTGAGAATTATATCCTGACGAGCCTATCAAAGAATTTCCACCACGATCATTGCTCCAAGATTTTCTATTATTTATGATAACTTTTGATTAAAATGCACTTTCGAGAGAACTTTCAGGGACACCATTCACTCTTTGCTCATACGATTTCAGAGATCCCATAAGACTTTGGATGCTAAGCGTAAATAGGTCTTTGGTTTCTTCAATTACAGAAACACTAGGAATAAATTTATCTGGGAGACTTATCAATATTTTTCTACCAGCTTTTTATCAGATATATCATCACCACAAGACTTCGTTTGATTAACAAGCTCAATAAATCTAGAAGAGAATTCATTCATATTTTCATTTTCCTTCATTTTGATATTTTAAAACTCTCTTCTCAGATTTTGTAATTTAATAGCTTGTACCTCATCACTGCCGTGAAATTCTTGTTGGAGAATCCAAGCTTCTTTTGTTGTTGATGCTCGCATAATTCTGGGAAAAATTGAATCTAAAACTCCAGATTGAATTTTTGAAAGAACGTCAGCCTCCTTTTCTTGATTCTCTTTCAACACCTTCCTTTGTGCTGCGTTCAGTTGCTTTGTGTTCTCTGGTTCAGTAAATCCAACATTGACATATTCCCATAATCCATCGAAGATTGGGATGATGGTGGTTTTTGTATTTGAGCTATTGGCCATGATTTTGTGGTTGCAGCAACTTCTAATTATGCCCAGCTATATGTAAATCGAATAGCTCTAATACCACCTGTTGATTTTAATAAAAGAAGTCTGAGTATTTTGTTTAAGAAAAATAAAGAGAGACACAATGTTTCTGACAACACTCTACTGATTCCATTGATCATTCTTAAATTTATATTATTTCTGGTGGTACATGAAAAGTCCATACATGATGAACATAGAGAGACTCCTCATACATGAATATAATTAATATTGACTGTTGATATTTTACATGACAAAACATTAGTTCGACATTTATGTTTCAACAATCAGACTTTATTATCCAGAAAACTTCAGTTGTGTTCCGTTTTGGTAGGTACTAAGTAGTGGTCTAAGGAATGGTTTGTCTCTTATCCTATTGTGGGAGCCTTTCGGATAACATTTACATGCTTATACACTTGTTCATCAACATCACCCAGTTATTATGAAGAACCGAGAGACAAATTAATGTAGCACGCTTATTATTAATCGATTCATAATTCTGTACTAACTTCTCCTGCTCTTAACAGTTCGGCATTTGCACCTTCTTGTCATAAAAGTGAAGCATATGAACTATGTAGAATAAAATTTGGTTAATAATAATGAATTCATATGGCACTGGATTAAATACTTCCTTAAATAGTTATATTTATTATTAGGAATTGTGTGTATATATTGTACGGGTAACTGAATAAGTTATAAAAAATACTTTAGTAATCTTCTTGGCTCAAATGCACTACTAGAAATATGGAAATAGACATCGGGTAAAAACCGATGTCTTTTTCGAAAACAAACCGATGTTTTCGCGTGTGGTGTTAAAAGTCTGAAGTTTAGACATCGGTTTTTAACAGATGTCCAATACATATTTACACATCGCTTTTAAGTGTGTTTCTGATGTCTTTGCCCTGAATCAATTACTAGTTTATAATAATTTTGTAATCTTGTCAACTTCAATATTGTTATATTATCAAGGTTAGAGCCACTTAAGCATGTAACACACAAGTTAGAAATAGACATTGACATCGATAACTGAAATTCTAACGATATCTAAGAGGTTAATTATCATCAGTTCAATTATAGAACCGATGTGATGTTAAAGATACTCTAAGACATCATATTATTATAAAATCTGATGTAAGATACTTTAAAGACATCGGTTTCACTAGTTAATTTTTTACAAATGATACTTTTACATTGGTTTTTTAGCAATACCTGTTGTTGAATTTTGTATTAACATCAGTTTTAGAATTTAAGCAATGTTGTATTCCCTTATTAACCAATAGCAGTGTTGTATGCCTTTATGAACATCGGTTATTTGAATTACACTAATGTCTTTTTTGCTATATACATTAGTTTAAACTAATTTCCACATCAGTTTTAAGTAAACTATAGATTGTTTAAGACATCGTTTTTAAGTTTTATGTGATGTTAATTTGAATTCTCCCTGCTTAATTACGTACACCAGTTCCAGCCTTTATACTTTACAATTCAAATTGGTTTGGCAGCTACTATATAGACATTTACCAAAAATCTCAACAAAAATATACCACATGATAACTAATATTGATCATTACCAAATTCAGTGTTCAAGATGAATTCACAAAATAGCTCATATGGCTACAATTTAAGGTTACCATCAACAACCAATTAGAAAACATATATTCCAAACCTAAAACATCGCACAATATTCCATATCGATAATTGTTGAACTGTCTAACCACAAAACTAGTTCATCAAACGATATTGTCAATATAAACCAAGGAGTTTGCTTATTCCAACTGAAAGATAAACTCGATAGCCTCCATGCGCACCTCATCCAACTCCTGCACTGTGTAAGTCTCCTGACTCTTGGTTGCCCACTAAGAAGTAAAACACAAAATAAAAATTAGCACGACACTGATCCTAAACAGTCCTTATAATAATATAAGCATCTTTTTAATTTTTGATTAGTCCTATACCATGCCCCCAATTAGACTTAGACAACTCATAAATAAATAGGCATACCTTAGTAGTAAAAGAAATTTCCTCATCCAAAATGATATCTTTCATGTACCGCATGATGACATAACCACATTCAACCCCACCAGGTTGTTTCGGAGATCCCTATTCCAACAATAATAATATAAGTCACAACCCCAAAAGATTGGAACTTAATAGACATTAATAGTAAAAATTAAAACACAAAATACTTACTAAAAGACTCTTTATTTTAGAAGGTTTATTTTCCCTTCCAGATTCAGAATTGTAAGATTTAAGTGCCCTGCATAAAAGAATGACACATTGTTCATGAGACATTTTCCAAGTAAGAAAATAATTAATATATTTACATCAAATTCTACAAGCAGTCGGGATGGATATGTTACTTTGATAAAGCTTTTTCCAATTGGTCAAAATGGATAGGATGAGGCAAATGATTGAGAAGGTAAATATCACCATCACATATTATAACCAAAATCCAATGGTAGCTGTATTACAAGTAAGAATTTTTATTACAAGTCAGAATGTT
The DNA here is from genome assembly GCA_036435485.1 of Saposhnikovia divaricata. Classification (NCBI taxonomy): domain Eukaryota; kingdom Viridiplantae; phylum Streptophyta; class Magnoliopsida; order Apiales; family Apiaceae; genus Saposhnikovia; species Saposhnikovia divaricata. The sequence continues at coordinate 151,528,517 of CM071597.1, read as the reverse complement.
TAAATTTGACCTAAATATAATAATTACTAAAATAGACTTAACTACAAATACTTACTTGTGATTATGCAGCAAGAAATATAAATGACAGTGATTACCCTCTCTCAAACGACTAACAACAAAACTTTTAAATTCATCGTCCAAATTATATGTCACTCCACGATCGAAAAAGCCATACAGGACTGCATCATCTTTCTTTCGATTCTTCTGAATTTCAATTTGCAAGTGCCTACATGGGAGAAAATTATGTTGCTCACAGCATCCTTATGGAATATGAAAAATTAAGAGAACGAAAAAAATTAGTTACGCCATATAAGCAGATATGGCAGCTTGTCCGATCATGTCAAACTCTAACAAGGCCTTTAAATTCTCATGCAATATATATATATATATATATATATATATATATATATATATATATATATATATATATATATATATATATATATATATATATATATATATTGCCTTCTCAACTTCTAACATGTTGGAATCACATGGAATTGGTACTGATGCTCCACTGTCTTTCATAGTTATCACAAAATTATACAAAAACTTGTAATCACTGGGCACATTCTTATTCAGCTTCACTTTATTCAAGAAGCCCTGATTTCTCCGCAACTCATTTCTTGGCTTTGACTGAGCCACTACATTTTTCTTTTTCTACAAATAATTAAGAAGAATAAGATTATTTTTTGTAATGAAATTTTTATCTAAGCAACAAAAACATTTTAAAAAAAATAGAGACATTATATAATTAAAATACCGTCATGTTTGGGAAGATGATCAAATCGCGAGACCATGCCAAGTGAGAGCCAACAGCTTCACAAAAAAACTTTATTTCACCGGCTATAGGCATGGGAACCAATGCATCTGGATTGATGTGTCCGTCAACCGACACACGAACATGTCCAGGCTTCAACGGTACTCCATGTACAGAAACATTCATTTCTTCATCATCAAAAACTGTACCAAAATCCACCTTGTTTTCTAAGCTTTCCACAACAAGCTCCCATGATTGAGGACCCTACATGTATGAAGAGGTCAATTTACAATCATAACTCAGAAGCCTGTAGGTGTTCATCTAGTCAAACTATACTAATTTTCATATATGAGTGAAAGAAGCATTTTTTAAAAAAAAAATAATACTGGATTGTACCTTTTTTGCAGTTGGAGGAGGGTCGTCAATAGCAACACAGTCATCATCGACCTTCAATCTTTTGCAATTGGTGGTTTAACCTTGGTTGCTTCTTGAAGGGGTTGGCAACTTGATTTGTCCGACAACATTGGAGAGTGAATATATGACACATTAAACAATGCTTTAAGTTCCGCTCCAGCCTTATTCTTTCTAACTCTTCGGCCATCTTTCGATCATGGGCCAATAACTCTGCCTTTGTAATTCTACATTTTTTCTCTTTCGACAAATTAAAGAACATTGTGGGGTGACATAACCTCCAACTCCACGAACTCTTCCGGAATGCTCAAAAGTTGCAAGTGCCGTACTAAACACATCATCACTTCCAGATGGCTGGAATTCACCTTTCTCCTTCTTTTCCAGTGATTTATCTTATCAATATATAAAACAAGAAAATAAATTTTTTAGCACTAGACTCCAAGTGAATATTAAATTCTCGACATTATTTAGGGCATAAATTCTTGGTGTTTCTAGCAACAAAAAACAAAAGCTTACAAAAAATGAGAATATCTTGGCCTGATCTTCATCAATCTCCTGGTTCGCATCCTTTGGCATACGAGCCTTCTTCCAAAAAATTGCTCGATCACGTTTCTCTTCACGCTTCATGTTCCCCTTCTTTATATGTTTAAAATGAGGAAAAATATTTAAAAACCATTAAAAAAATGAAATTTGCATTGACATTGGATAGGTTCTTACCTCTTCTTCTTCTAAACCAATGTACCCCTTTCTCCATAAGCGGTGATGATATTTTCGCTTACGAACTCTTTCGCTCTGCAAACTACGTAATGACTATAGAAAAAAGATCGTTGGAGTCATTACGAGGCATAATCCAAACATAATAAATTCTATCAAAAGAAAATAAAGAACAAAATTATTTCTACCAAACATAATAAATTCTCCAAAAAAATATATCCATACGAGCTATTTATTAGGTGCCCGCTGCTCAACAAATCTCTTCCAATTTTCTTTACCCACAAACTCATACTACTTTTGTAACACCTCCTAATCCGGGATACGGATTGGGCACCACCCAAACAATAACAAATAAGAATACCAACTCAAGTAATTGAGCAGCATGGCATTGATCACCAAGAATCCCCTTCTCTTGGTGAGCCAATGGATTCAAGTGACTTAGTGCAAGACACTATGCTCACCACCTAGGACCCACATTTAGATGGTGAGGGAATGCATGCTGGGGCATCTCCTAATGACACCATCACAAACACAGAGGCTTCACTAGTTTTCACTAGAGACTCTGTGCCTGTGTCATCTACTGTTGTAACTCATCCCACTACTGTGGAGACAACAGTAGTAGAGTCATTCCATCCGGTTGCAGAAGTTGCATCTGTATCTAAGGAGCCTAGCTTGCCTAGCTCTAGCTCTAGCTTTCTGTCACAATGGTTGAAGCCTGTGCAACATGACAATGCTTCAGGATCAGGGTCTGTTCCACAACAATTGACGATTGAAGCTCTACAAAGTCTTCATGTGGATCAGATTCCTGAGTTTGTAAAAATAGCTCAAAAACTTGTCACATCCAACCTTCCAAATCCAGATTGTGAAGCCATTCTGCTATGTCACAGAGATGATGTGGAGACTCAAAGGGAGAAAATAGTAGATGAAGCTGAAAGGGATGGTAATGTGGATGCTTGGTTGCAAGGGACAGGAAGTGTAACTTTGACAGAAGCTCTCCGATTTCTAAGGGAAAAATACATCACTTCACTAGGGTCAAATGCCAAATCTCTAACCCCAGTTGAAGTGTAAGAAGCTATCAATGATGCATATAAGGGAAGCTTGAAGGCTGCTCACTACCTTGTCAAAGGAGTTAAAACAGAAATTGATGAAGTGTGCAAGCCACAGCAAAGGTAGTGAGTGAAGTCAAGACTGAGTTCTCCACAAAATTCCCCTCTCTGGAGACTGTCTTCAAAAGTATCAAAGAGTGCTGAACCACATGCACATCCACTACACCATAGATTGGCTATTGCAACGTTGACTGAAAAAATTGCTTAAAATTCGTTGCTATTCAGTGACAAGTTTTGATAAATTGTGAAGTATTGTAATGTTTTTTAAAATTGTTACAATTGAATCTAATTTATATAAAATTTGAGTTATATTGAAACGAATATAGATAAACGTTGCTATTAACTTCAAAATTTTGGGAGCAAAGTTTGGCGGGCTTGCCAATTGTTTTTGCCCGGGCTCTCTAAAACAGGCGCTTGGATAAAACATTTTGCTCAAAAAGAAAAACACACCACAGAAAATAACACAGACACGCAACGTACAACGAGAGAGAGATAGAAAAAGCTAGAGAGAGACAAGGACAGAGAGAACTAAAAATTGACTCAAGCTGGAAGATTCAAGCTCGAAGAACTCTAAATCTCGAAAAATGTATCTTCTTTCCCCAATCGATTTGAAAATCTGCTTTTAGATGAATTTTTCGTGTATCAATTAAGGTTTATTTGTTAATTCGTGCTTGTATTTAAATCGATTTATAGGGTAAATTTGTTAATAAGTTTTACATTTAGATTTTGTTAATTTAAAGTTAGGGATTCCAATTTAATTTTGTTAATTAGGGGTTTTAAATGGTAATTTTGTTGATAGTATGTGTTTTGTGTTAGTTTGAGTTCGTATTTTGTTGTTAATTTGAAAAAGTCTAACCTAATTGCTTGGTCACGGTTCTCTACAATTTAGCATTTCAAGTTTTCCTTTTTAGCATTAGAATATTTTTCTTGTTTATAATTTGGGGGTTATTATGAGTATAATGGTCGAAAGAAATTAATTATTGTCAATACACTTAAATGGTTGTGGAGTACTGTTGGCCAATTTTGTTCTCTTTGAATATTTAACAACATATATTCCAATATTATGTTTTCTGTATGTTAAAATTTTGGCTTTCTAGTCTTTTCTTTTTGTACAGAATGTATCAGATTGCCCGAGCTTTATATGCTGGTTTATGTACTATTTTTCTAGTTACCACCATGTTTATACTCCAATTTTGGTTGGCTCTATTAATTGTTATAATTCTTGTAATTTTGGTCCAGGAACATGTTTCATATTGAACATAACTAGTAACCATGTTTCTGCAGTTACACTTTTTGCCCTCTCTGTTTTTCTTTGTTATGGCACGAATTTAACATAAGTTATATAATTTATAATCATGCGCATTATTACATATGGAATGATTTTTGCTCGACGGAGAACTAATCGCAGTTCACGTTATTGATGATCCTATAATGTTGGTCATCCTTCTTATACTAAGTCAGGACTCCTCTTTTAATGCTAGTGTCCACAAGCTGGTAAGTCGACATTCCTTTTATATATTACTGGCTCACTTAGCCTCTAAACTTGAACAAAATACTTAAAATTTAACATTTTGCCCAGGTTCTTCCTACTGTCCTATGGAATAAAGAGCATCTTCCGGGACTATTTTTTTCAATTTTAGTGTATGTATCATGTGGTCAAACTCTTCAGCAAAAGTGTTGATGGAGTAAGGAACTTTTATTATTCCTTTAATCACTAATGTACATCACTGTTAATGTTGACCAAAAAAAAAGATTCCTATTTGTGTTAATTCTCTCTTGATTCCCTGAAGGATTGGAACTAAGAATAGTAAACAGTGGACGTGACGAAGACTGCGGGAAATTCTTTTATTTTTGTTACATGATTATCATTACTTTGATATTCAACATGATACTTCTAATTTATATCTACGAGTAAGTTTTTTAATTTTAAGTAGGCTATGGTTTCATCTTATTAAATGATTATGCTTATATTTGTTGCAGTTTTGCCATGCTTTTATGTTTATATTCTTGGAAAGGCACTCCAGAAAGATGTTGCCTCTGTTTGAGCTCACTTTCTATTAAGGACAACCAAGAATACCATGATGACTCTGCATCACAAGAAACATGGGATGAGGAGGCTTATGAATATGATAGAGCTTTAAGTGCTAGCAGGACATACCTGAAATTCAAGAAACGAATAGATGCACATCCAGAACAATGCTTCAGGTAAAGGAACTGAGATACTACTATATACATAGCTTTGTTCCAAATTTTTGAGATCAGTTGCTATATATCAAAATCTGGTAAAAAGTGTAAATTGTGTTCCAATCATTCTATCATCCTATGGCTTTTATGTAGTTCATCTACTTTGTCACTATCTTTGGTTTGTGCAAGGTTCACTTTTGCTCTCGTAATAATAATCTATTGATCTCTGTACTTGTTATCAATTTCATCAATTTCGCAAGTTCTATAAATCTAAACCTCATTATTGTCATCCTTTTTTTGATTTTGTTAAAGCTCAGTTCCAAACATTCAAACAACTATTGCAAAACTACTCAAGCCAAATCCTAAATTGGTTAGTTTAATTCATGATACCTGTTCGGGGTTGAGCAATTGGTATGGTTTAATACCAGCACTTTTTCCTATTGTAAAGTACATTTAAAGCATCCTACCGAAGTAATTAGATGATTGCTATAATAGCTAACACTTGCAATATAAAGCTTATACCTGTTTTTGAATATAATACAGCGATTATAATCATATGTTCATCTCAGCAGAGGATACTTCAAAAACCAGAGGAGTCTTCAAGTTGCTGGAATAGAATCTCTCACACTTGCAACAAGAATTGAAGAAAATCAGCCCTATAATAGGTCAAATATACATATTGTATTCTTATCTGCAGATTTAGATTTAATTGTTTAAAGCTTTTTATAGTATGGAAGGAAAAGTGAATTTCCAGAATCTCAGAAATAAGAATTTTTTGCAATGCTAAGCATAGTTAATGGACTGCAAATAAATAAGAGACCATTCTGTATAGACCTTGTATTTGCTAAACTTTGGAATAAAGTTAGACTGATCTACCATCCATGTCGTCATGGCGAATTCCTTGTGGTCTCACACTTAACATGTTAATCTGCATTATCTATTTATAAGTAATCAAAAAAATATTAGAAAACTTCAATCATAAAAATTGATATACAGTTCTGATACTCAAATCGCTACTTCCTGCTCGACATATTAATGTTAAATTGTTAACTGTGGTTGCTAGTATTTTATGGTGTATTGTTAGTTTTTTCCTTGGAGAAAGTGATAGTAACTTGTACAAGCCATGTCAAAAACTTCGTCTGTGGAGGACTGAATCTCCGGAAGCTAGTTTCCCTTCTCTAATTTCTTGTATATGCTCGTGCGGCTCTGACAAAATTCAAGCTGGTCTAGCTCTCTTGACAGAATTCATCGTGTCCTTTTTTAAATGCAGTTGGCTGCACCAGAGGTAATATTGCATTGCTGAATATGGTCGGCACCTTTGGCATATGCAATATGTTGTTATATGCAGATAGAAGTTTCTCCTTATTTTTTTTACTAGTGTTTTGCGATTACCTATCTTTTCCTCAACCACTTGTTCATTTCCTTGTAAAAGTGCTGTTTGAAGTATGATTTTTTTTACCGCTAACTCGAAGTATGATTTTCTTACAAACTTATGTAGAGCTAATTCCTTATGGAAGCATGCACAAGGTTTCAGATAGCTTATGCATTATACTTAATGCTTTCAATATCATGTGCCTACAATTTGGATATTTTCAGGTTGCTTCTTTATCCTCCTCTTGCATCACTTCTTGGTATAGAAAAACGTTGAAAAACATGATCCCTGGTACTGGTTTCCTAGACCAGCATCGACCTGGAATGGACCAAATTTTCTTGTTCGTATTGGGAATTCAAAAGATTACCTGCCATGGAAGATCAAAGCTTCTGTGATACACTCTGTCCGTGCCCATCATGGAGCTGTAAGATGTTTTGCTGTTCAGCAAGATGAATGTAAAGTTTTTACTACAGGAGTTGGTCAATAATTCAAAGAAATTATTCAGAAATGGGACTTGTCAAGAATCAATTGCTTCATTTTGAAGTTTTTAACTTCATTTTATTTTTCCGATATAGTAATTGTTGATAAAAATTTGATGTATATGAATTGTAACTTCATTTGACTTTGAACAAACATATGTAGTTGAATTTTTGGCATAAAGTTGCCTTGGTTTATGAAATGATGATGCTTGGATTTGTGGTTATAAATTGCCTTAGTTTATTGTATTTTCAAAATGAAGCTACTTTTTTTTTTGAAAAAATGTTACAATATGACCAAAATATGTTGCATTAATCTATAAAAAACATTACAATTGGACTAAAATTTGTTGCCTTAAAGTGATTTGTTTGTCAACCATTTGTTATTGCAATGATTTTTAAACGTTGCTAAAGACTATAAAATGTTGCTACATGCCTTTATTGCAATGATTTTTAATGTTGCTGTATGGTACTCAAATCGTTGCTAAATGGCTCTATTGCAACAGGGGCGGATGCAACGCTGAAATTTTTCAAATTCGTTGCAATAAAGTCTACTGCAACAAATATTGGCCTTAAGGCAATGTATTTGTGGTGTTGCAATATGTGATCTATGGTGTAGTGATCTTTGGATAATCGCCTTCCAATGGTTCAAGATTCTCTCAATAAACTTACCACTCAAGTGCAAAGTCTAACCACACAAACAACTGATGCCAATGCACAGATCAGAGTTCTCTTTGCCAATCAATATGGGGATAAGCTAGTGACTGATGTCCCTATACATGACATGAAGAAGTTTAAGGTAGAAAGACTCAAGAAGCAATCATTATCTGGTTTCAAGGCTGAACAATTGTTGACTAAAGTAAACAGCTTGGAAACAGAAGTGATTTCTCTAAGAAAATTCAATGCTGAGATCAAAGATTCTGTTGCCATTCTAAATGAAAAGTTGGATACTCAAGCAACTACTACTACTGAGGTTCTTATTCACCAACAACAGATGATTTCTACCATGATGCAACACATGGGAGTCCTTCAACTTGCAAACCTGTCCACTACTCCACAACCACCAGCTTCTACTTCAAACCCAAGGGCCCCATCAAAGACACTTGTGTCTGAGAACAAGCCTAAGGGGGAGAAGGGTATTGTCATTTTTGATCAACCAAGGCCTACAAAATCTAAACCTCAAGTTCAAACCAGAGGCAAAGGCAAAACCAAAGTCACTGAGACTCAATCCTCTAAACCTGTCAAACCTATCACCTCTCTACCAACTGTCACTCTACCAGTTGTGCACATCACTACTCCTAGTGGCCAGAAACAATCTATCATATCCACAGTGGTTGCAGGAGGTATGCCATCTGATCAACCTCAATCCTCTAGAGTTGAAAATGCCAAGCCTATTGAAGTGAAGATAGTAACTGAGGCCAAGTTACAAGAAGTTGCTAATTCTAATGTCTATCATGATGAAGCCTTTTTGGAATTTTTTCAAGTCTCAAGGGCAAAGGCTGGTGACATTCAATTATATCTAAGGAACTTGAGAGATCAGATTGACTACTTTACAGTTGTGCCTAGGAGAATTGATCAAGCTTGGCTCAAGGAAATCATGATGGTGACCAAATCCAAGATATGGAACCTATCATATACCACCTTAGAAGCTCTAAATTTCACTAAAGTGGACATACTGCTCAAGCTTATTGAAAAGACAAATGAAAACACCAAGAGCTTGTATGAAGACTTAAGTAATGATCAACATTCTAGACTGCCTGAAGTGCTCACAAATCCAAGAACCATCATCTATGAATATGGAACAAGAATTGAAGACATCAGTCAGCTAATCATTCCAAAACACCTTATTCCTCAGAACAAGAATCTCATTCATGCCATTATTGAGCAACTGAATAAAAAGAAAGGACTTAAAATAGCAGAAGAGTTGGAGGCTTTATAGTATCTCAGATCGTACATAGCAACTGGCACTGTATCTGAAACTGCTAAGTTCAATAATGGCCATGGTGATGATAAGGATGAGGATAAAAGTGGTAGGAGAGGAAGACATCACAGGAGTGATAAGGATGATAAAGAGAAGAAAAAGAAAGATGACAAGAACAAGAAAGGAGATGATGACAAGGGTTGTGAGAAGGTTTATGAAAGGAAAAGTGGAAAATAGCCAGCCCTAAGCATTACTAGAAGTATTCCCACCACAACACAAGGCTCTATGTCTAGGGTAGATGCAGTTAGTAATGACTTACCAAAATCTAAATCTATGGCTTCTGCAACTATTTTTCCACCTCAAGCAAAGAAGATTCAAATCAAACTGCAAATGGTGTACTTCAATGGTCAAGAGGCAAAGGCTTCAAACTTCTCCCTAGTGACAAAATGCAAAAGCTAAAAATGAAATCTATGGCCAGAAAGGCTAGGAAGGTGAAGACATCTAAATCTCAAGCCAACACAATAGTACCGGGACTAAACTTGCCACCCCTAGATGAAGACTACGATGAAGATCAATTGTTATTTCTAAGGGCTCAAAGAATCTATCATGTTGTTATTCTTGATGACTACCTTGAATTCAAATATACTGATGGTAGACAGAAGAATTTCAAGCAAGGGATGTGTCAGCATTGGTGTAAACTATATGATATTGAAAGGATAATTGCAATGCTGAACATTGAAGATGAGGTGGAAAAGGTTTGGAAGCTGGAACTTATAGACTTTGTGAAGATGAAGAGAGATCATGAGGAGAAGGTGAGAAGAGAGTGTTTGGAAAAATGGAGAAAGCGAGAGGAGGAGCTTGTTGAACTTGAAGCCAAAGCAGAAGAGTTAAGGGCTAAAGGGTTGTGCAGAGTTCAGTTCAATCCCTATGTTGTGAAATATAGGAGGAGAAATGGAGATAATATCAACATCAGAATGAACCTGGTCAACCATTACCCTGAAAACATACTGAATCGAGTACTTGAAGATTTTAAGGATTCACCTATGATTGAAGAAGTCAATGCTATGTTGGACATCTTTGAGGCAATGAAAGAAAACAAAAAGAAGGCAGAAGAAAAGGAATAGGAGAAACTGAATGAATATCTAGCAAAAACTGAAGGGAAAAATGCTAAAGGCACTGGATAATCTTCAATTGTAAGAATGTCTACTTTTTGTATTCAAGATTCAATCAATTGTATACCCGAACTATTAATGTCTTATCTTTATGTATGTTAGGCTTGTTATCAGACATGAAACTGTGACTAAGGGTCTTACTCACAATTTGGGGGAGATTGTTCGTCACAGAGGCATGCCTGTATACATCTAATAACAAGCCTAATTGTTTGTAATGCTTTGCATTACTTACGTGACCCCTTAACTGAGGAACCCTCTAGTTGTAGAGTTTCTACTTGTTTCTAGTACCTGTAATAGGCATCAAAATTCTATCTGTGTAATTGTACAAATTAAGTCATGAAATAATGCCTGAAAGAAGATCCAGAGATCATGCCTCAAGCTTGGAGAACAAGGCTGTAGAAATAAACACAGTTGGATTTTGAAGATTGAAGATTTGCCTAAGTACTAATTCGAGAAGTATTTTGTTCTATTCGAGAAGTCTAGCTTTCGAGAAGTTAGGGATTCGATATCTCAAAAAACACTGTTCGATATCTCAGGAAGTCAACAAGTCAAAGCTTCATTCGATAACTCAGAGATTCGACATGTCTAATACTCAGTTCGAGAACTCAAGAAGTCAATAAGTCAAAGCATCATTCGAGTTCTCAAAGAGTCAACAAGTCAAAGCTACATTCGATATCTCAAGGACTCAGGAAGCTATTCGACATCTCAAGGATTCCATAAGTTAAAAGCTCTATTCGATAAGTCAAGGATTCCTGAAGAAAAGACTAATTCGAGAAGTGATTCGATATGTCAATAATACAGTATTCGAGAACTCAGAGTTATCTAATAAGTCAATTCTAGTTCTCGAATCAATCACTTGGTTACTAAATACTAAAGATTGTACAAGTCAGAAACCTGCAGCAAGCCAAAATACTTTCAGGACCACAGTACTGTAAAGTGCTTTTAGAAAGTCTACAAGAAGCTTAGAGAGTTGTTACAGGAGACAAGTTGCTAAAGAAGTGGATTTGAGCTGGTTAAAAAAAAGTCAAATTACATGTTGCTTGGATGTTTACTCAAAAAGGGATAGACAAATTAGAAAGCAATTTTGTTTGTAATTACATTTGTAGTAAGTAGGTTGTACACATGTTCTATAAGTGTAAAACCTCACTTCTCTAGCAGTAAACAAGCTAAAAAATGAGTTTTCATCAATTATCATAGATAACATCTCTCTGAGAAAATGAAGCTGAGAATACTAATATTTGTATTCATAGTTAGCAAATCTTTTATCTAATACAATATCAGATTAAAGTAAGTAATTGTGTTCATGTGTTTTTATTCCGCACTTACAAATTCTGTTAAACACAAACACACACTTAGCTACACAAACATCAAACAGATTCAAACCTTCAAACAATCGTTCTTAAGATTCTTTTTTGAAGAAAAGTTTGAAAATACATTCACCCCCCTCTATATTTTCTTGTGTATGTATTCCATACTCAACAGATGTGGTTACCACCGCTGGGTCGATGAACCGTTGGAGGAGAGGGCAGCTATCATCATTGACGATCTTCATTCACAAATAACCAAAGAAAAGATTAAGCATGAATGTAAAATAAGTGAGCTCATGGAGAATTTTAACATACATCAAATAAGTAATGATGAGGATGACATTAAGTATGTCAAGCAGGATGAGGATGAGAATGATGATGATGAAAATGAGAATGAGAATGAGTATGAGTATTACGATGAGGATGATGAAGGTGGTGAGGAAGATGAACATGGTGAAAATGATGATGATGATGAAGATTAATTTCTTCGTCTATCATAAAATGTGTTTTTTTAGTTTTCCCTAAAGAATGCCCTTTACGGATATTCATTTGAATTGGTTGTTTTCATGTATTGTGATGTTATGGAAGTAATGTAATGTGATGTTTTTTTATTTACGTATTTTTCTTGCACACTAAAACAAAAATACAATTACATAACATCGAGAAATTACATAATAGAAAATGGAAAGATACTTAAATAATTAACCATTACTTAATCAAATTTCTTTGTCCGACATGTAATCATCAAAGATATAACATGGATTTTGTTGAAGATGTTATTCCTCAACGTGTGTGAGCTCTCTCCCACTTGCACGAACGGAGTGTTTGGCAAGTTGATAGATATAGTGACGAGTTCTACGTAACAGCATTCGGTTGTTCTCAATTCGTATGTGTTTCACAGCTTGATTGAATGACTTTACGCCTACAATCATTCCAACCAGATGATTCACCACTACGCGGAAACATGTCAAGCGAATGACGGATAGGGACCCTTGCACCAATAACAATTAGGTCATTTCGTAAATGTTCGAATTTCTCACGTCGATATGCCCATTCTCGGCGAACGCCTGCAAAATACTATTTTGCATCGCTTTGTTTTAGACGCCGATAGTCATCATTTCTTTCTCCAAGCAACCAATTGCGATGTGTAGAGGATGACATAATTTTGATGTAGTTGGTAAATTAATTTGCACTGAACGTATATGGAGGGTCATATATATATACAGGTCATTGCTCCATAAAGAACAATAAAGAACACTAGAGAATCAATCTAAACCATTGAATCAATTATGATCTAATGACCCCGCCAGGGGCACCCTCACATACTAGATTTTCAAAAAAAAAATCTGGATGAACATTGCCTGCTGACGTGGCAGTGCCACATCAGCAGGTGGTCCCCCCCATTTGATGATGTGGCATGCCACATCGCATCTGCCACGTGGCACTACCACGCCAGCAAAATGGGGTCCACCTGCTAACGTGGCAGTGCCACATGGCATGCCACGTAGCAGGTGCTGACGTGGCATACCATGTAAGCAGGCACTGTTTATCCAGATTTTTTTTTTGAAAAATTGGTTAGGTTAGTGTGTGAAGGTGCATTTTAATTGTGTGTGGGTGCATTAAATGTGTGGTTTAGAAGTGTTCTTTATTGTTCTTTATATAGGTGTTCTTCATGGAGTGCAACTCTATATATAGAACCTACTTGCAAGTGGGGTTCTCATGTTGATAAGTGCATATTTTTGCATATTTTTATTACCTATTTATTGTTTGAATTCGTATTTTAATAAATTATTTTGTTGTATTTCAGGAATTTCAAGAAAAATTGAAGAAATTGCAAAATAAAAAAATAAAGTGCAAGGAATAGCAAAAGAAGAAGAAGAAGGATAAAAATAGAAGAAAAGGAAAGAGAAGGGTGTGTGGTGTAAAGAAAAATGGATGGCTAGGATTAAACCACACCAAACAAAAATGAATGGTGGGGATTAATCCACACCAACCAAAATCCTACAATTTATTTCTTATAAATAGCCTATCTTCTCTTGTAATAAAAAGAACCCATATTAGGATTAGAACAAACCCCTTAGTTTTAGAACACTTCTAAATTTAGTTGTAATTTTTCTGCAGCTCTTTTAAAAATTTTAATTTTTAGTACTCATTTTCTGCTCTTTATTTTTTTTAATTCGAATTATTCTCTGTTTCTGTTTAATTACCTAAAGCCCAGCTTATCTTTTTGCTATCTCCGTATTATTATTTTTTTCACTGCAAAACTCTTGTGCACATCCACACAAACCCACTTGTCGTTTCTCTTGTCCTGACCTGCACGATTCCAACACCTCCCTCCCCTGTTTTATTCGACAACAACCATCTCTCTCTCTCTCTCTCTCTCTCTCTCTCTCTCTCTCTCTCTCTCTCTCTCTCTCTCTCTCTCTCTCCGTCTCTCCCCTGTCTCTCTTGTAGTTGAACTAAACCGAACCTCACCCCTGTTCTCTTTTACTACCGTTCAAACCCATCATCTCCTTCTTCTTCGATTAATCCCACCATCCTACTCCTCTCTCTTTCGTTCTTTGCAAATACCACAAACCCAGTCCTCCCCTCCGTCGATCTTTCTCGTTCACCCTTCTTCTTCAAACCATCGACACACACAAACCCACACAATCTTCTTGTTTTAATTCCGAATTAACACTCAATTCCCCTGCTCTTTTCATTTCAAACCCCTTCTTCGCCCTCTCCTCTCCCTTCTTTCCCTATTACTCCCGTACAAACACTCTCCCCTGTTTTATTTTCCTCTCTAGCTTTGTTTCATTTCATTCTTATCTCCGAATTATTCAATTCCAATTCCGGAGTATAGTACAGTGTTTGTGATTACTGTTTCCCGAGTTTTACTGTTTTTTCTGGTTTGGAAGTGTGATTTCCAGTTTGGTATTATGGAGTCTGTGCTTATTGTACTTTCTGTTCAATTGGTTTGAGAGTTCGAATCTCGTTGAGTTTTGTCGAGGTCCGAGCTCTTTGCGTCATTTTTGTTTGAGTATGCTATTGAATGGAATATTGTTTTCGAGTGTTTTTGGATTCGATGTCATGTGTTCGCAAAGTCAATTTGCCGTGTGGGTTGTTTGTTGTTCACCGATTTACTGTTGTTCGAAAGATTGTTTAGTTGAGTTTCGTTTGTTGAGTCCATGAGTTAAGTGCAGTCCGAGTTGTTCGAATTTACTGCTGAGTTTTCTTAATGTTAGTTGCGAGTACTGAGTTGCGTTTTGTCATCTCCGAGCTGTTGTTTGTTTTCGTTAAGGTTTCGAGATATGATCGAGTTTCCCAGTTATGTGGTTTGTTGGCTTAACTATTCTGTACTGTTTTTATTGTTCTGCGGTGTTTGAGCCGAAGCCATGTTGTCTGAGTAGTCGTTTCTGAGTTTTGTGAATCACTGAGTCGATGTAATTGGTTTTGTTTTGAACTGTTAGCTGCTGCTTGTGTTTCTGTTGCTAGTTTTTTCTAGTTTTGTTGGTTTTTTCTAAGTAACGTGGTGAGTTAAATGGTGCTAGCTCTTGATGTTTAGATGGCATTTAGCTCTGTTATTTTCTGCTGTTTTAATGTCACAATCGCTGAGCTGTAGCAAGCTACCGAGTCGTTTTGCTTGAGTCGAGTTGCCTCTGAGTGTTGCGAGTCAGCCAATAATAATTCTCAGATTAATTTAGTTTTTACTCTTTTTCATTTGTTTAAAAATAGAATAAATTTAATTTTCTTTTATTGTAGATTAAATTCTTGTTTAGGAATTAAATAGTAAAATCTGTAAAAAGAAAAAGTTTTAGAATAAAATTTAGTTTTAATTCAAATTTAGGATATTTAGAGTAATTTAATTTTTGTTGATTTCTGCTTTAAATAATTTCTACAATAATTTATTTTTTTATTTTTAATTAATTAGTTTAGAGTTTGAATAATAATTTAAATTTTGTTTTTAAAAAATAGTTTAAATTTCCTTTTAAAAATTAAAATAGTAAAAATCCAAAAACCCAAATTGCCTTAGTTCAGATAAATTAGAAATTAAGAGTGGCCAATTTTTCTATTCTTTTAAATTGTAATTCGTTAAATTAAATTAGAATAAATTAGATTTTCTTTTAAATTTTGTTTAAAATTTTCTTTAGGTAATTTTAAATTCAAATAGTAAAAATGAAAAATTCAGTTTTTAGTTTAAGTAGATTAATTTAATTTTCTTTTAAATAGTTTCAGGAATAAAAAAAATCCAAATTTTACAAAAATCCCAAATTGTTCTAATTCGCCTAAGTTAAAAGTTAAGGATCGTGAAATAAATATTATTCCCTGTGGATCGAATCTTAAAATACTAAAACGAGATCGTGCGCTTGCGATATTAATTGTCATATTTTCGGCACATCAAGTTTTTGGCGCCGCTGCCGGGGGACAAATATTTTTCACACCTTAATTGTTAATTTTTCAGATTAGTTTTACTTGTCTCATTTTTATCTCGTTTTATGTCGAGGAAAGTTGAATTTTCGGGAAGGAAAATTGGAATTTTTGGAAGCGTGCTTCGGTAACCCGTATTTCACTCTTTTTTGCCTTTTTATTTTTAGAAAATCACCAAAAAATTAAAAAATCACAAAAAAAATTGAAAATTTAAAATCCAAAAAAATTAGCTAGTAAATACATAATTGTTGCATCATGCATTTAATCACTTAGGGCACATCATCTAGATTTTTATTTTCTTGTTTTTAATTTTTCGTACCTTATAAATTGTGGTGATTGCTGGAGGACCCAAAGGTACGTTAAATTTCTTCTTCCTTTTAGTTAAAACACGTAGAGTAAGCATCCATAATTGTTTATCGCTTTTAATAAAATTGTTGTCTGTTGCATTCATTCTAATAAATCTTAAGGGCAAAACCACATCACAAGATAAGGGGAGGGATTTCATCACTCTTTCCTTGGCCCAAAAACAATTTAATCCATCATTTTGCATACTAAGCATTTAATAAAATTAATTAGACGTTGGCCCCTAGGAATTTCGCGCTCAATTAGGAAGGTACCTAAGAAACGAAGTAATCATTAATTATTCCGACTCTTTGGTGTCTAGGCAAGCGAAAGCTTACCTGGCCAATTAGGATTTGGTGTCTAGGCCAGTGTTTAGCCTCTTGGCAATGCTTGCACCTACCTGGCCAAATCGGTCCGAATAAATTCTGATTTACCGAGTTTTTGGTAGTCCTTAAAGTTAGGAGCAAAGTCTAGTTTATTTTTATTGAGACCGGTTTTACTGTTTCTTCTCGATTTTGTAGTATGTTTATAGGGATACAATGGGTGAGTTTAATAATTTCGCACACCTATATTCTCCAGCAATGGCCCCTGAAACATATACATATTGTGAAGTTTGTGGTATTTATGGTCACTTTGGTTATGAATTCTCTTACAATATTTACAACTCTCAAGATGCTCAATCCAGGCAAGTGAATGATTATCGATGAAGATACGAGCCCAATCCGTACTCTAATGCATATGATCAAGATTGGACGGGTCCAAAATTTTCGTACACAGACAACAATTTTCAGAATTTTGCATATCATGAGCAACAACAATATGAAGAGCAATATCACCAACAACAATTTGAGCAATCAGCATGGCAACAATATGAATATCCTCCACCGCAAAATTTTGAGGTTCATCAAACAAATGACGATGTGCTACTTGATAAAATGAACGATGTGACGAAAATTCTAATTCAAATGCAAAAGGATCAAGAAGAGTTCATGCAAAATATGAATGAGCAAAACACTCGTAACAAGATGATGGAAGCTGAAATTTCAGAATTGGCTAGCTCTTCTATTTCATGGCAACCTGACTCTACACCACCGCCATCTATACCACCAGAAGATGAAATGGAATCGATCATTCTTACAAGTGATCAGGAATATGATACTTTCTCGATGTATATTGATGATGTACCAACTAAAAAAGAGGGGGATACTATCATTAATGTTACAATTGAAGATGTTCTTGTTGCTGTTACCGAGGACAATCTGATTGAGGATGAGATCAATGATGCATTTATTGTTGCGGACTATGTAAGTGAGGATGAGGTAACAAAAGAAAGCAATACCGAGATGGTTGTTATTTCTCTTCCTGAACTTTTGCCTAAGCTACCATTCCCAAGTCAAAACATAGCTCATGTGGATCAATGGTTTGATATTGGTAAATTTTCTCTCAATCTAACCTCTACTTACAAGGTGTTAGTCACAGAGGCATGCCTGAATACATCTAATAACAAGCCTAAGTATGTGTAATGCTATGCATTACCTACATGACCTCTTAACTGAGGGAACCTCTAGTTGTAGAGTTTCTACTTGTTTGTACTATGTAATAGGCATCAAATTCTATCTGTGTAACTGTACCTACTAAGTCAAGAATAAAGCTTGAAAGAAGTTCTAAGGTTCATGCCTCAAGCAAGGAAATGAAGACTGTCAAATAATCACAGTTGGGATTTGAAGAAATGAAGAATTTGCCTAAGTACCAATTCGAGAAGTACATTTGTCTATTCGAGAAGTCTAGCATTCGAGAAGTCTGGAGTTCGATATCTCAGAAGACACTATTCGATATCTCTGAATACACTATTCGATATCTCAGGGATTCGATATGTCAAAATGCTCTATTCGATATCTCAAGGAGTCCCAGAGAAAAGAGCTATTCGAGAAGTGATTCGATATGTCAAGATAACACTATTCGAGAACTCAGAGTTATAGATCAAGTCAACTCCAGTTCTCGAATCACTTACTTAGTCACTTCTCGAATACATTCTTGAGGACAAAATACTGAAGAATTGTACAAGTCAGAAACCTGCAACAAGCCAGGATACTTTATTTGACTCTGTCCTATAAAGCATGCTGGAAAGCCTACAAAGAAGCTTGGAGAGATAAGACAAGGGACAAGGAGCTGAAGAAGTGGATCTAAACAGGCTTTTCAAAGTCAAATCTGTAGCCGTTTGGACTCTTACTAAAATGAGATAGACAGACTGGAAAGTGCTTTTGTTTTTACCTACCTCATTTGTAGCAAGGGGGTGTATCCATGTCTATAAGGATACAGCCTCTCTTCCTTAGCTGTTAAGGTTTTGAAGTTTCTCAAATATATCCAGAAAATATCTCTCTGAGAAAAACGAAGCTGAGAATACTATCATTTGTATTCACAGATTGTAGCAACATTTTAATCTAATAAAATATTAGATTAGAGTGATATTGTGTTGTGTTTGTGTTTAATTATCCGCATCTTCATATCTCACACACTCATCACTTATCTTGCTGCAAAGATTCAAAACCGAAGAAAAACTCAAGAATCCATTCACCCCCCCCCCTCTGTATTCTTTTACTGTATTCAATACTCAACAAGTGGTATCAGAGCAGGCTGTTTAATCTAAACAGAAAACGATCATGAGTTCGAATACACCAAAGACTACAGGTACGGTAAAGGTCCCTAAATTCGACAAAGAAAATTACAACCTCTGGAAAATAAAAATGTTGTTGTTCATCAAAGCTGCCAATCCTCTCTACCCTGACATTCTCAAGAATGGTCCATTCATACCACAACAAGAAGTTGCTGAATCCACAGTGGGCGCAGTAGTCATTCCTAGATCATACGTTCCAAAAGAGCCATCCAAATGGACGGACTCAGAGAAGGAAAAGATTGCCCTAGACAGCCACCTCATGTTGTTAATCATAGACTCCTTGGATATGTCGATGTTTGCCAACGTAGCATCATGCAGATCAGCCAAGGACATGTGGAATCACATCGAGGTGTTATGTGAAGGGACAGAGGAGGTAAGAGAAAATAAGAAACAGATACTGGTCACACAGTATGAGGCGTTCATGGCACAGCCCAAGGAAAGTATCACTGATGTGTTTGAAAGATTTCACAAGCTGGTGACTGAGCTCCAAATGAATGGGAAGGTTTACAGCACTAAGGAATTAAATATGAAGTTTCTACTATCGTCACCAAACCATCTAGAGCAAAGGGTCATATCTCTAAGAGAAAGAGATTTGAACAAAGTCACGTATGATGTGCTCTATGGGGTTTTAAAGACACACGAGCTTGAGTTGCTTCAAAAGAGGGCTATCCAAGCTAACCAAGGCAGAATGATAAACACATCCTGTGCCTTGATTGTCAACAAATCTATTCAAGACCTGGAAGCATCTGCAAGTCAGCTGAGAATAGAAGAGATAGTAGATGACGAAGAAACTGAGGAAGTAGTGACTGAACCTTCTGATGACAAGGAAGAAGATGAGTTCTACACTCTTGAAGAGCTGGATGGCATGGAAAATACATCATATGCTTTTATGGCCAGAAAATTTCCAAACATCAGATTCAAGAGGAATCAGCCCTTCAAGCCTAGACCTCAAAATCATTCATTCAACAAGGGCAAGGCACCTATGAAAACAAACAAGAACAGATTCAAAACCAGCTATGTGGATAGGTCATCTGTAAGATGTTATAGATGCAATGACCTAGGGCATTTTGCCAGTGAATGCAAGAAGCCTAAAAAGAAGGATAAGGAGTTTCTTGAGCTTGAAGCTAAGTATGAGGCCCTTCTAAAGAAGCAGACACCAGGTAAGGCTTACATAGCTGAAGGGAAGTGTTGGGATGATTCTGACAGTGATGGGGAAGAACAAGAATTCTGCAACTATGCCTTGATGGCCAATTCCAAGGAAGAACCATCTGCATCAGACTCACAGGTACCATCTCTCACTACCATAGACATGTCTGTTTCTGAATATAAATCTTTGGTTGAACAACTATCCGTTGAGATGTTTAACATTCATACTAGTATGACTGCTGCTAATGAAGAGATTGCTAAACTGTCTACCAGGAATGAACTGTTAAATAAGAGAAATGAGGAACTAGAGCTAACTACTGTGCAAATAGAAAATCTTAAACAAGAGATTGAGTATCTAAAGAACAAAGTTCTATGTGCTAGTCAAGTTGAGAAAGCTCTTAGGGATGAATTAGCTGAAAATGAATTTAAGTTGAAAACATTTAAGAATTCCTCTAGTCTATTGCAGTCTTATCATGAGAAAAATCTAGCTAGACCTAAGGCTGCCATTGGACTTGATTATGACACTCTTAAACAGAGGAAAGGCTATGCAGTCATTGAAGATGACATTGTTGTTCAAGAGGAGGTGCCTCAGATTTTGAAAAAGACTGAGAATCCAATATTTAAAACACCAACACTTGAGATTGATGAGGATGCCTTACTCATCAAGCAAATGTTGGAGGATGAAGATGAGGCACAATCAAATGAACAACAAGCATCCTCTGAGAGTAAGAATGTCAAAACCAAAGCCAAGGAGCCAGTAGGAGGTAGACCTAGACTTGAGAAACCTGTAAAGTTTGTTTCAGCTGGAAATTATGAGACTAAGAAGAAAGTGACTAATAAGAGACCAAACAGGAATGGCAAATTAGGGATTAACAAAGATAACAACTATGCTTATGTGCCAAATGCCCCTAGGAAAGTTTGTCAAAACTGTTTTAGCTCTAATCATTTGACTCATGCTTGCAAGAAACCATCTGGTAGTGTTGCTAAACCATTCTATGATTGCTCTGTGCCTTTAAGACATAGAGACTCTCCTTTCTGTGATAAACTTGATTGTATGCCATGTAACATAAATGTGATGACTAGTTGTTTTAATTTGAGAAGACAATTCATGGAGGGCTGTATCAATCATAATGTTCACACACACTACACAAGGACAAAGTCTTCAAGTCCTCCTAAAGTTAGGAAGGTACCTCTGTCACCTAAGTCTAAGAACCCTGATTCTAAGACTCCCAACAGTGACAAGAAGACCAACATCAAGAAAACTGATAAGCATGCTGATTTTGATAAAACTGTCACTAAGTCACATGGACCCAAACTCGTTTGGGTACCAAAGGAGAAGTAATACTTTTGTGTTTGCAGGGCAAAGAAAGTAAAAAGAAAGTCATGTGGATTTTGGACAGTGGATGCTCAAATCATATGACTGGTGATATGGCCCTGCTATCACAGTATGAGGAAAAGGCTGGCCCAATGGTTGCTTTTGGAGATGACAGCATCGGCAACACACTGGGATATGGCAAGTTGGAAATTGGAAATGTCATCATTGAGAATGTAGCACTGGTCAAGGGGCTCAAGCATAATCTACTGAGTGTTGGTCAATTCACTGACAGAGGCTTCAAAGTGAACTTTGACAAAGATGAATGTTTGATCACCCACAAGAAGACTGGTGATTTTGCTCTGTCTGGAGTAAGGAAGGGAAGCCTGTTTGTAGCCAATTTGGACTCTGCAAGCAAGGACACAATTTGTTGCTTCTACTCAAAAGCATCAAATGAAGACAGTTGGCTGTGGCACAAGAAGCTATCACACCTGAACTTCAAAGCCATTAATTCCCTAGTCAAAAGAGAGTTAGTGAGAGGCATGCCCACACTTGAATTCTGTCAAGAAGGAGTGTGTGAGGCGTGTCAAAAGGGAAAAATGAAAAGATCAAGCCACAAGTCAAAAACAGTGACATCTATAACCAAGCCCCTGCAACTGATTCATATGGATTTGTTTGGGCCTGTCAATATTATGTCACTAGGAAGGAAGAAGTATGCTCTAGTGATGGTTGATGATTTTACAAGGTATACATGGGTAGAATTTCTGGCATCAAAGGATGAGGCTCCACAAGTAATCATTGAGCACATAAAGAAAGTTGACAAAGAAGCAAAGGCCATAAATGCAAGTGTGATTGCATTAAGAAGTGATAATGGGACAGAATTCAGAAATGCCATGCTTGGAGCATTCTGCAAAGAAAATGGTATTTCTCAACAATTCTCAGCTCCAAGGACTCCACAACAAAATGGAGTTGTTGAGAGAAAGAATAGGACTCTGATAGAGGCTGCTAGAACAATGCTACTTGATGCAAAGATGCCTACATGTTTTTGGGCTGAGGCTGTGAGCACTGCATGCTACATCCAAAACAGAACCCTCATCAACAAAAACACTGGAAAGACACCTTACAACTTGATGACTGGAAAGAAGCCTACTCTAAAGTATGTTCATACTTTTGGAAGCAAGTGCTTTGTGCTAAAAGATAATTCAGAATATGTTGGAAAGTTTGATGCAAAGGCATTTGAAGGAATCTTTCTTGGCTATTCTATGGAAAGAATTGCATACAAAGTTTATGTCATTTGTCAAAAGAAAGTAATGGAGAGCACAGATGTAACATTTGATGACAGCAAACTACCTGGATTAGAAGAAGCCAATGATGAAGATAAAGATCCCTTGAGGTTTGACAATCTAGATGATTCTGATGAGGAGATTGAAAGTGAATCTGAACTCATAATCCAACAAACTCAAGTGAATGAAGAACCTGTGTCAACCAACAATGAAGAAACAAGCATCCAAGATACACCTGTGAGGAGTGACAACTTCACAGGGGGAGGAAATGCAGATGATCATGATCTAAATGATGAAGCAACATCAAGGATGAGAAATCAATCTGAACATACAAGGAAATGGGATAGATCACACACTGCAGATCAGATAATTGGAAATCCAAATGCAGGAGTAAGGACAAGGAGAGCAACTATAAATGAATGTCTCTATGGCTGCTTTCTATCCCAAGTTGAGCCTAAGAAACTTGATGATGCATTGTTGGATCCTGACTGGATAATTGCTATGCAAGAGGAGCTAAATCAATTTGAAAGAAGCAAAGTATGGGAACTAGTGCCTGCACCAAAGGATAGAACCGTTGTTGGAACTAAATGGGTTCTAAGGAATAAGATGGATGAAAATGGTGTAGTCATAAGAAACAAAGCAAGGTTGGTTGCAAAAGGATACTCTCAACAGGAAGGTATTGACTATGATGAGACCTTTGCCCCTGTTGCTAGACTAGAAGCCATCAGAATTTTCTTGGCATTTGCTGCACATTCTAATTTCAAGGTCTATCAAATGGATGTCAAGAGTGCATTCCTGAATGGGGAGTTGGAAGAAGAAGTATATGTGCAACAACCACCTGGCTTTGAGGATCCACAGTTTCCCCACTTTGTCTACAGATTACTTAAAGCATTGTATGGACTCAAGCAAGCTCCTAGGGCATGGTATGACACACTATCACAATTTCTACTGGAGAATCAATTCACTAGAGGCACACTGGACAAGACACTGTTCTACAAGAAACATGGTGATGATATTATCCTAGTTCAAATCTATGTGGATGATATCATATTTGGCTCTACAAATGAGAAGCTGTGTGAAAAATTCTCTAAGCTCATGCAAAGCAGATATGAGATGAGTATGATGGGAGAATTAACATTCTTTCTTGGACTGCAAGTGAGTCAAAGGAAGGATGGCATTTTTATAAGTCAAACCAAATACATTAAAGATTTACTGAAGAAATTTGATTTGGAAGAATGTTCACCTGCGAAGACACCCATGGCCACTGCCACCAAGTTAGATGATGATGCTAAGGGCAAAAAGGTAGATATCTCAATCTACAGAGGCATGGTCGGTTCTCTACTCTACCTCACTGCTAGTAGGCCAGATATCATGTTTGCTACATGCTTATGTGCAAGGTTTCAATCAAACCCAAAGGAATCACACATGATAGCAATAAAAAGGATCTTCAAATATCTGAAAGGCACACCAAACTTGGGGTTATGGTATCCTAAGGACACAGGGTTCAATCTGGTTGGTTATTCTGATGCTGATTATGCTGGATGCAGAGTGGATAGGAAAAGCACATCAGGTAGCTGCCAGTTTCTTGGCCAAAGGTTAGTCTCTTGGTACAGCAAGAAACAACAATCTGTGTCAACTTCCACAGCTGAAGCTGAATACATAGCTGCTGGAAGTTGCTGTGCTCAAGTGCTTTGGATTAGAAACCAACTTAGAGATTATGGACTTGTGTTGGAAAGAATTCCTATCATGTGTGACAACACAAGTGCAATCTCTATAGTTGCCAATCCTGTCAATCATTCTAGAACAAAGCACATTGACATCAGATATCATTTCATAAGGGAGCATGCAACTAATGGAACCATTGAGTTACATTATGTTCCCACAGAAAAACAACTAGCTGACATATTCACTAAGCCATTAGATGAAGCCACCTTCATTAGGCTGGTCAGTGAGATTGGAATGCTGAATTCTTCGAATTCTGGCTAAGTGAATATATCAACTAGATTGTTGCAGCAGTAAATACTTACCTTATCAAATGCTCAATATTTTTAAAGTAAGTATTGGCTGGAGTATGATCTATAAATATTCCAATGCTGCACATGTTGAAAATCATACATCTTTAGCTTGAAATTTCTGTGAAATTTTGAGAAAATCACTATTTAATTTAGTAGAATATTCTTCAGTGAATATTTCTGGTAAATTTTAGAAGATAGTGAAAATTGAATTTTATGAGTGAAAAGTATAGTTCGATAAGTCAGACTTCTCGAATGGTTCATTGTTATGTCGTGGCTCGAGTTCTCGAATAGGCCTATCTAGAACCCTCTTGAGTTCTCGAATAGTGTCTCTTAGAGAAATCGAATAGCACACTTTGAGTTCTCGAATAGAGTATTTTAGTTCTCTAATGATAGAGTTCTCGAATACTGCATTTGAGTTATCGAATCATTTGAAAAGGCTGATTTTTCGCTGACACTTAATCGCTTTTTGGATTTATATTCAAAATTTCATTTCGCTCATAAAAACATATTTTATTTAGCTTAGAATTATTTTCTGAGTCAAATAACTGCCAGCTGTGAGTTACAAACTGTCTGAGATATCGAATAAGCCTTTCTTGACTTCTCGAATAGTTGTTTCATACTTCTCGAATGACTTGTCGCTACAGAACACTTATCTATCGACAACTCAAGACATTCATATATATATACATACAACTTCACAACTATTCAATTCTTTTCGTTCGATTTCTCAAGCACCTCAACTCCTGAAACCTCTGAAAAACCCTAACTGCGAATTTCTTCTTCAATCCTAATTCTCTTTTCTTCTCTACCCAAATGGCAAACCCTAAACTCACCATATCATTCCAAACTAATTTCATCGCAATCACCAGTGATGTGGAAGCACCGAATGCCAATTTCAAGTGCTTTGTTCGGTGGTTGTCTGAATCATACATTAAGAGTGCACTCTCAGCCAACCCAACTCTGTACATAGATCTATTGGAACAATTCTGGAGGACTGCTACTGTGGAGGTCATCGCTCTTGAGAACGCTATCACTTCTTATATTGTTCACTGCAAGATTCAAGGAGAGGATATCACTATCACCACTGCAGACATGAATCAAGCCTTGGATATGCAGCAAGAGACGTATGATGCTCTGGCCTCCAATGATGAGTTGGAAGAATTCTTTGACTTCATCAACTACTCTGATACTATCAAGCTGGGAAAGTTGAATAGGAAGTTCTTAAGGAAAGAATGGAGCTTTGTATTTGCTACACTCCTTCATGTATTCACTGCACGGAAATCAAGCTTTGATCAGATTAGTACACCCGTGCAGCAGATTGCCTATGCCTTGGCTCATGGGAGAAAGATAGATGTTGGACTTCTCATCCTACAGGAACTCTATGGGAGACTTGGTCAGACCACAGCCAAGAGAGGTAATGAAATTTTCTTTCCTCGCTTTATTCAATCAGTGCTTAACTTTAAAAATGCTTCTTTGATTGAATTGCCTGGAGTAGATAAGAGTAAAATAGGCTATCCTAGGTCCATGACCAAACTCATTTTTGGTAATTTGGAGACTAGGAATGATGTGGATGTAAGACTTAGCATAACTCCCCACATGGAGGGTTTGTTTAGGTCTTACCCCCACAACATGCCAATATTTGATTCTAAATCACAGTTAGCACAGCCTAAGCAAGGAGAACAAAATGCTAACCCAAGGCCTGCTAACCAACCCCCTCAGCCAAACACTCTATCCAGCAAAGAGCCAACTGCATCATCCTCTCAAAAGGGTGATGTTAGTAAAAAGAAGAGAAAACAGGTTGCTTCTGAACCTTTAGAAATCTTAACTGAAGCAGCCTTGGCTGTAGAACTAGGGTTAGAAAGTGAGAAACCTGAGTTACCTATCATAAGCCTAAAGAAGAAGAAGAAGTCTAAAACCACCTCTTCAGTCACTCAAATGGCTGAAGTTGTAAAATCAGGGGCACACAGCTCACTAGATGTATTCTCTCAACAGGATGCATCTATAGAATCAAGCATCCTCCCCAATGCACCTATCTGTAAAGAGTCAGCACAAGGGAGTGATAAGGCTGGCACAACACTAAGTGGAGAGCACATCATAACTGAAACTCCCTCTATTTCTCAGGGGGAGTTGCCAAAATCTTGTCTACAACACACTTCTCTTTCAGAATCTACCACTCATATTTCTTTGAAGCCTGCAACTCAAGCAATTGAGGAGCAAGGCATTGATCATCAAGAATTCTTTTCCTTTGATGAGCCAATGAATTCAAGTGACTTGGTGCATGACACCTTGCTCACCACCCAGGTACCACATTTGGATGGTCAGGGAATGCATGCTGGGGCATATCCTAATGACACCATCACAAACACAGAGGATTCACTAGTTCTTACTAGAGACTCTGTGCCTGTGTCAACTACTGTTGTAACTCATCCCACTTCTGTGGAGACAACAGTAGTAGAGTCTGTTCATCCGGTTGCAGAAGTTGCATCTGTAACTGAGGAGCCTAGCAAGCCTAGCTCTAGCTCTAACTTTTTGTCTCAATGGCTGAAGCCTGTGCAACATGACAGTGCTTCAGGATCAGGGTCTGTTCCACCACAATTGACGGTTGAAGCACTTCAGAGCTTAGTTGTGGATCAGATCCCTGAGTTCACAAAAATTGCTCAGCACCTTCTCACTGCAAACATGCCCAATCCAGACTATGAAGCTATTCTCCTATGTCACAAAGAGGATGTAGAGCTACAGAAGGAGAAAATCATAGATGAAACTGAGAGAGATGGGAATATCGATGCTTGGCTGCAAGGAACCAATTCAATCCCTCTCTCAGAAGGTCTCCAGTATCTCAGAGAAGAGTACATCACTTCACTAGGGTCCAATGCCAAATCTCTCAACCCTACTGATGTGTTTGAAGCAGTGAATGACAGCTATAAAGGCATTCTCAAGGCTGCACACTATCTTGGTAAAGGCTTAAAGACAGAAATTAATGAAGTGTGTTCAGCTACAACCAAGGAGGTGCATGAGATCAAGAGGACTTTTGATGCTAAATTCCCTCAATTGGAGACTGTGCTCAAGGACATTCGAACCTGCAATGCTACTTGCACCAGGATGGACAATGGTTTAGCTATTCTCAAGGATGCTGTCACAGGTCTGGGGCACAAATTTCAATCCTTATCAGATCAGACAACTGATGCCAATGCCATGCTCAGGACCCTCTTTGCAAATCAATATGGAGACAAGCTGGTCACTGAGGTTCCTGTGCATGAGATGTCAAGGTTCGAAGTGCAGAGACTGAAGGATCAATCCCTATCTGGTTTTAAGGCCAATGAACTCTTCACTAAAGTGGATACTCTTGAAAAGGAGGTAGTCTCTCTCCACAAGTCCAATGCTCATCTTACAGACACTGTGACAACTCTGACTGAGCAGTTGAACACTCAAGCCACCACCACAGCTGATGTTCTTCTGCATCAACAATCAATGTTGTCTGCAATGATGAAGCACATGGGTCTTCCTCTACCTGATGAATCTTCAACTCCAAAGGTGCATCCTACAGTCCCTGTGTCTGTCAACAAGCCTAAGGGGGAGAAGAGGATATCAAAGAACTCAAATCCAAAGGGGGAGAGATCACTAGAAAAGGGCATCAAGATCACTGAGGGTGGCCATCAGAGAACTTTGAAATCTACTACTCATCTGCCTCCCACTTCTCTGCCAGTTGTCACTCTACCAACTGTGCACATCACTACTCCTGATGGTCAAAGGCAGTCTATTACAACCACAGTGGTTGCAGGGAGTATGCCATCTGACAAGCCTCAAATCTCAATATCTAAGAGTGCCAAGCCAGTAGAAGTGAAGGTGGTCACTGAGGCCAAGCTACAAGAAATTGCAAACTCAAATGTCTATCATGATGATGCATTCTTGGAGCTTCTGAAAGTCTCTAGAGAACAGGCTGGTGATGCTCTGCTATATCATGAGAGTTTGAAGAGTCAGATTGACTGTCTCACTGTAGTACCAAGGAGGCTTAATGATCTATGGCTCAAGGAGATATTGATGGTAGGAAAGAACAAGATATGGCATTTAACCATCAATACTCTACAGAGTCTAAAGCACTCAGAAGTGAATGTGCTCCTTGGACTAATTGAGAAGGGAAATGAGAACAACAAGAGTCTTCATGATGAATTAAGGAATGGTCAACCTTCAAGGCTACCTGAAGTTTTCACAGATCCTAGAACTATTATCTACCAGGCTGGAACAAGAATTGAAGATATCAAGCAGCTGGTCATTCCTAAGCATCTAACTCCTCAAAATAAAAATCTCATCATAGCCATCATTGAGAAACTGATCAAGAAGAAGGGATCAAGAACAGCAGAAGAATTAGAAGCTATATCTTATCTCAGGTCATATATTGCAACTGGCATTGTATCTGAGACTGCTAAGTTCAACCCAAGCAAAGATCAAGACAAGGATGAAGATAAAAGTGATGGAAGGAGAAGACATCACAGGAGTAATAAGGGTGATGAAGACAAGAAGAAGAAGAAGGATGATGAGAAGAGGAAGAATGATGATGATCAAGGTAAAGGCTCTGAGAGGAAAAGTGGAAGACAGCAAGCCTCAGGCATTGCTGACAGTAACCTCACCACAACACAAGACTCTAAGTCTAGGGTGAATGCTGCCAGTAGTGACCTTTCAAAATTTGCATCTATGGCTTCTGCAACTGTCTTGCCACCTCAAGAAGAGAAGAAGATTCAAGTCAAGAAACCATCTGTATGTTTCAAAAAGCAAACTGCTAATGGAATACTACAATGGTCTACAAACAAAGGTCACATACTGCTGCCAAGTAATCATGTAAAAAGAATCAAGTTCAAGCAAGCTGCAAGGAAATCAAAGCCAACCATATCAAAAACCCTGACAATCTATCCAGGCCTAAAACTCCAACCACTAGATGAAGATTATGATGTAGACCAACTGCAATTTTTGCAAGCTCAAAGAATCTATCATGTTGCCATTGTTGATAATTGCCTTGAGATTAAATATTCGGATGGAAGGGAGGAGAAATTCAAACAAGGAGGATGTCAACACTGGGGCAAGCTATATGACATAGAGAGAATCATTGCACTGTTGAGCTCAGAAGATAAAGTGGAGAGAGTATGGAAACTGGAGCTAATTGATTTTG
The DNA here is from genome assembly GCA_036435485.1 of Saposhnikovia divaricata. Lineage (NCBI taxonomy): Eukaryota > Viridiplantae > Streptophyta > Magnoliopsida > Apiales > Apiaceae > Saposhnikovia > Saposhnikovia divaricata. The sequence continues at coordinate 151,498,751 of CM071597.1, read as the reverse complement.
TGAAAATGAAGAGAGATCATGAAGAAAAAGTCAGAAAAGAGTGTTTTGAGAAATGGCTGGCAAGGGAGAAAGAAATTGAGAGACTGGAAAGTGAAGCAGAAAAGCTGAGGAAAAAGGGTTTGTGTAGAGTTCAGTTCAACCCCTACATGGTAAAGTATAGGAGGAGGAATGGAAATCAAGTCAATATCAGAATGAATCTACTCAACCACTATCCTGCAAATATTCTGGAACCAGTACTTGAAGATTTCAAAGACTCAATTTTGCTTGAAGAATTGGATGCTATGGCAGAAATAATAAAAGCGATGGATGAGAATACAAGGAAGGAGAAAGAAAGAAGAGAGAAAGAATATGATGAATTTCAAGCCAAAGCTATGGAAAGGGAATCAAAAGACAATGGCTAGTTCTTCATCATAGGCTGTAAGATTACTCACTCTGTAGTTCTATCCAAATTGCTAATGGAAATTCATACCTGTACTGTCAAGTTTTATCTTTATGTATGATAGGCTTGTTATCAGACATGAAATTGTGACTAAGGGTCTTACTCACAATTTGGGGGAGATTGTTAGTCACAGAGGCATGCCTGAATACATCTAATAACAAGCCTAAGTATGTGTAATGCTATGCATTACCTACATGACCTCTTAACTGAGGGAACCTCTAGTTGTAGAGTTTCTACTTGTTTGTACTATGTAATAGGCATCAAATTCTATCTGTGTAACTGTACCTACTAAGTCAAGAATAAAGCTTGAAAGAAGTTCTAAGGTTCATGCCTCAAGCAAGGAAATGAAGACTGTCAAATAATCACAGTTGGGATTTGAAGAAATGAAGAATTTGCCTAAGTACCAATTCGAGAAGTACATTTGTCTATTCGAGAAGTCTAGCATTCGAGAAGTCTGGAGTTCGATATCTCAGAAGACACTATTCGATATCTCTGAATACACTATTCGATATCTCAGGGATTCGATATGTCAAAATGCTCTATTCGATATCTCAAGGAGTCCCAGAGAAAAGAGCTATTCGAGAAGTGATTCGATATGTCAAGATAACACTATTCGAGAACTCAGAGTTATAGATCAAGTCAACTCCAGTTCTCGAATCACTTACTTAGTCACTTCTCGAATACATTCTTGAGGACAAAATACTGAAGAATTGTACAAGTCAGAAACCTGCAACAAGCCAGGATACTTTATTTGACTCTGTCCTATAAAGCATGCTGGAAAGCCTACAAAGAAGCTTGGAGAGATAAGACAAGGGACAAGGAGCTGAAGAAGTGGATCTAAACAGGCTTTTCAAAGTCAAATCTGTAGCCGTTTGGACTCTTACTAAAATGAGATAGACAGACTGGAAAGTGCTTTTGTTTTTACCTACCTCATTTGTAGCAAGGGGGTGTATCCATGTCTATAAGGATACAGCCTCTCTTCCTTAGCTGTTAAGGTTTTGAAGTTTCTCAAATATATCCAGAAAATATCTCTCTGAGAAAAACGAAGCTGAGAATACTATCATTTGTATTCACAGATTGTAGCAACATTTTAATCTAATAAAATATTAGATTAGAGTGATATTGTGTTGTGTTTGTGTTTAATTATCCGCATCTTCATATCTCACACACTCATCACTTATCTTGCTGCAAAGATTCAAAACCGAAGAAAAACTCAAGAATCCATTCACCCCCCCCCCTCTGTATTCTTTTACTGTATTCAATACTCAACACAAGGCTCCTCTGTCTGAGAATACTGGTTACAAGGTTGATGTGATAGAAAAAATCGTCCAAGATGATCTTTCTCAAATTTTGATTGATGATCCATACAAAGTGGCTCCTAAATGGGAAGCTCGGGAAGAGGGAGAAAATGGAAGTGTCTACTTAATCAAAGATGCGATAGGCCAAGATGTTCAAATGGTTCATGTGAAAGTGATGAGTGAAGAAAAACCACCACCAGAGCCTCCACCTTATGTCAAGGGAGTTCGACGTTTTCGAGGCTATGAATTTTATCGTTGCTTTATCACAAAATTTTCCAAAACTACATATTTTCTTGATCAATCTTTATTCATTGATGTAGTAGCTAAATTTGCTAATGCTTGTTTGGAAATTTTGTGCAGGATTAAAACAAATGTTGATGCTCTTGATTTTATTCGTGGTGGTCCCACGCAATAGGTTTTTTGTATTTTTGGAGTGGCACTCCAAGTTTCGACACTTCAGGCTTATGCATTAGGGGAGTATTTCTTACTTTTCTTTGTATTTCTTACTTTTCTTTTATATAATTGTTCATTGACGACAATGCATGATTTAGGTATGGGGGAGGGTCCTAGTGTAAATACATAAAATTGAAAAATCCAAAAAAATAGAGATATTTTAGCTTAGTTGTCCTTCCCGCTCTTTGAACTTTAGAACTAGTTGGTGTTAACTATTTTTAAAAATTATATGTATAATGCCTTTAGATAATTTGAACGTAGTCAAGTAAGTTTTTCCTCATAAAATTGTGTACAAATTTTTGATTAAAAGTCCAAGATGACACATTTGCACAAGACTTTTGATGGAAAAATTGTATAGGAATGTTATTCGATACCTGAGAGAGAACCCACATGTTAGAACAATGTCGAATCAAACCTTTGCGAGAATTGTCCCTATAGTGTCATAAAAAAAAGAGAAAGAAAAGAAAAAGAGTCAATAAATGTTTGCAATTGTTGAGTGCTAGTGTAATTTTGTAATAATGAATTCTTAGTAGGGAAATCAGCTAGGTTGGGCTCATTGATAACCCGAGTAAGTAAGTCTGAGGGGACTTTGTGCCTAGCAACCTAAGGTCCTTTGTGATCTGGGATTGTTGACCTAAAACTCGCTAAATGGGTATCGATGCAAAAGTCTTTTGGGACCTCAACCATTGCACAGTCGGTCTAACTGCTAAGAACATGAAGTTTGGCTAGATACTTGTTTTGATAGAGATTGGGTCAGTTCAATATTGGTTGAAAAAGAGAAAATGTTCGTATGCACTTATCCATCAAAGGCCTTAAATTCACTACACACCTTGGGATTTTTTGTAAATTTTTAGAGTCTAATCATGTGGATTGTGGGAACCTATAACCTGGCTATTATTAGAATAATATTTAAGGCATATATTTTCTTACAAAATTGTTTTGTTGACACCAATGAAAGCTAGGTTGAAAGAGGAAAGTTGGATACTTGCTGACTTATCTCAAAGATTTTATGGGTATATCTTCTGTAAACCCTTAGAAGACAACACTCCTCTTGTAGAGATCGTCTATGAGTTTAACGGGTTGGTAAACCTAAAATTACCCGTGATTCCTGCGACAGTGAGTATAGGTTTTTCATTCTGCATTTTTCTTTTTGTTTTACTCGAGGACGAGCAAAAGATAGGTATGGGGGCATTTGATAAGTGCATATTTTTGCATATTTTTATTACCTATTTATTGTTTGAATTCGTATTTTAATAAATTATTTTGTTGTAATTCAGGAAATTCAAGAAAAATTGAATAGCAAAAGAAGAAGAAGCAGGACCAAAATAGAAGAAAATGAAAGAGAAGGGGGTGTGGTGTAAAGAAAATGGATGGCTAGGATTAAACCACACCAAACAAAAATGAATGGTGGGGATTAATCCACACCAACCAAAATCCTACAATTTATTTCCTATAAATAGCCTATCTTCTCTTGTAATAAAAAGAACCCATATTAGGATTAGAACAAACCCCTTAGTTTTAGAACACTTCTAAATTTAGTTGTAATTTTTCTGCAGCTCTTGTAAAAATTTTAATTTTTAGTACTCATTTTCTGCTCTTTATTTTGTTTTAATTCGAATTATTCTCTGTTTCTGTTTAATTACCTAAAGCCCAGCTTTTCTTTTTGCTATCTCCGTATTATTATTTTTTTCACTGCAAAACTCTTGTACACATCCACACAAACCCACTTGTCATTTCTCTTGTCCTGACCTGCACGATTCCAACACCTCCCTCCCCTGTTTTATTCGACAACAACCATCTCTCTCTCTCTCTCTCTCTCTCTCTCTCTCTCTCTCTCTCTCTCTCTCTCTCTCTCTCTCTCCGTCTCTCCCCTGTCTCTCTTGTACTTGAACTAAACCGAACCTCACCCCTGTTCTCTTTTACTACCGTTCAAACCCATCATCTCCTTCTTCTTCGATTAATCCCACCATCCTACTCCTCTCTCTTTCATTCTTTGCAAATACCAAAAACCCAGTCCTCCCCTCCGTCGATCTTTCCCGTTCACCCTTCTTCTTCAAACCATCGACACACACAAACCCACACAGTCTTCTTGTTTTAATTCCGAATTAACACTCAATTCCCCTGCTCTTTTCGTTTCAAACCCCTTCTTCGACCTCTCCCTTCTTTCCCTATAACTCCCGTACAAACACTCTCCCCTGTTTTATTTTCCTCTCTAGCTTTGTTTCCTTTCATTCTTATCTCTATCTCCGAATTATTCAATTCCGATTCTGGACTATAGTACAGTGTTTGTGATTACTGTTTCCCGAGTTTTACTGTTTTTTCTGGTTTGGAAGTGTGATTTCCGGTTTGGTATTATGGAGTCTGTGCTTATTGTACTTTCTGTTCAATTGGTTTGAGAGTTCGAATCTCGTTGAGTTTTGTCGAGGTCCGAGCTCTTTGCGTCATTTTTGTTTGAGTATGCTATTGAATGGAATATTGTTTTCGAGTGTTTTTGGATTCGATGTCATGTGTTCGCAAAGTCAATTTGCCGTGTGGGTTGTTTGTTGTTCACCGATTTACTGTTGTTCGAAAGATTGTTTAGTTGAGTTTCGTTTGTTGAGTCCATGAGTTAAGTGCAGTCCGAGTTGTTCAAATTTACTGCTGAGTTTTCTTAATGTTAGTTGCGAGTACTAAGTTGCGTTTTGTCATCTCCGAGCTGCTGTTTGTTTTCGTTAAGGTTTCGAGATATGATCGAGTTTCCCAGTTATGTGTTTTGTTGGCTTAACTGTTCTGTACTGTTTTTATTGTTCTGCGGTGTTTGAACCGAAGCCGTGTTTTCTGAGTTGTCGTTTCTGAGTTTTGTGAATCACTGAGTTGATGTAATTGGTTTTGTTTTGAACTGTTAGCTGCTTCTTGTGTTTCCGTTGCTAGTTTTTTCTAGTTTTGTTGGTTTTTGCTAAGTAACGTGGTGAGTTAAATGGTGCTAGTTCTTGATGTTTAGATGACATTTAGCTCTGTTATTTTCTGCTGTTTTAATGTCACAATCGCTGAGCTGTAGCAAGCTACCGAGTCATTTTGCTTGAGTCGAGTTGCCTCTGAGTGTTGCGAGTCAGCCAATAATAATTCTCAGATTAATTTAGTTTTTACTCTTTTTCATTTGTTTAAAAATAGAATAAATTTAATTTTCTTTTATTGTAGATTAAATTCTTGTTTAGGAATTAAATAGTAAAATCGGTAAAAAAAAAAAAGTTTTAGAATAAAATCTGGTTTTAATTCAAATTTAGGATATTTAGAGTAATTTAATTTTTGTTGATTTCTGCTTTAAATAATTTCTACAATAATTTAGTTTTTTTATTTTTAATTAATTAGTTTAGAGTTTGAATAATAATTTAAATTTTGTTTTTAAAAAATAGTTTAAATTTCCTTTTAAAAATTAAAATAGTAAAAATCCAAAAACCCAAATTGCCTTAGTTCAGATAAATTAGAAATTAAGAGTGGCCAATTTTTCTATTCTTTTAAATTGTAATTCGTTAAATTAAATTAGAATAAATTAGATTTTCTTTTAAAATTTGTTTAAAATTTTCTTTAGGTAATTTTAAATTCAAATAGTAAAAATGAAAAATTCAGTTTTTAGTTTAAGTAGATTAATTTAATTTTCTTTTAAATAGTTTCAGGAATAAAAAAAATCCAAATTTTACAAAAATCCCAAATTGTTCTAATTCGCCTAAGTTAAAAGTTAAGGATCGTGAAATAAATATTATTCCCTGTGGATCGAATCTTAAAATACTAAAACGAGATCGTGCGCTTGCGATATTAGTTGTCATATTTTTGGCACATCACGTGTTTTATTGATCTTGCTTGAACTGAAAAGATAAATCAACTTTGTAGAATAAAGTATTGATGTGTACAACTGTTACACTTTATTTCCAATTTGAAGTGACCATTCGACTTTTTAAAAAATTGTAGATGTGTCCATATGTTAAACTTTATTTCAACCTTGAAGTGACAAACCATCTTTTCATAATACGCTAGCTATGTAGTAGTTTTTAACAATTTTTACAATTCAACAATTCATATTGATTTGCCTATAAATTTAAGGCTATTATGTGATGTCTCAGTATGTAAGAAGTAAGTCATGCCCAAGAAACTCTTCATCTTCAGTTAGAAACCCTTACAAACACAGTTCAAGCACTTTCAACTACTTAAGTGAACATGGAAGTGTTAGGTGTAACTGCAATCTACCAGCTCCTTGCCAAGAAGCATGGAAAGAAGGTACTCTTAATCTTGGAAGGAGGTTCTTTGGATGCAGCCAATACAAGGTATATATTTACAACATCACTTTCTACAAATTTTGTTGTTACGAAAATACATTAATTTTTTTTAATGTGTTGTTAGGATTCTACAAGAAGATGTAACTTCTTTAAGTGGGCTGATCCATCGTACCTCGAAAGAGAAAGAGAAATGATAAAAGAGTTGAAGCCAAGACTGAATAGAATGGATGATGACTTGCACAATGCTTGGAAGTTAGACGAAGAACTTGGTTTGCTTCGAAATCAGGTTGAAGTGACGAATAATATGTTGAAGAAGTTGGAGAAGGAAAACATCACATTGAAGAAGCTTTTGGTGTGTGCTATATAGTAGTTATCATGATTTTTTCGTTATGGAAGTTGTATTATTTCGGTTGAAATTTATTAGTATTAGTTCCCTGTAATTTTCTTATTAAGCATATTAAACTATGTGGATGTAAATTTCTTTTAGTAATGGAACTAAGTCGTTTTAAGACCATTGTTGCACCAAATAAATTAGAAAACATTAAAGCAATATACATTAAACCAAATAAATTAAAGCATTAAAGACAACTGTTACACCAAATAAATTAGAAAACATTCGATTACATTAAAGTAAACATAAAGCATCATACAATTCCTAGCACAGTCACTTCCTCGGCTCCCACAACATCCGATCAAAGTTGTCACTCCCGTTGTTGTTGCAAATGGGATTGGAATAACCTTACATTTTCTTAACAAGAAGTAATTGATGAAATGTATAGAGCCGCTGATGCTTATTATTAAGCACACCCGAATAGTTCTCTAAACCTTCTCCAAATCTTCCCTCGGAGAGAAAGCGGAACCACTTCCAATACTCCCGAAGCTCCTCAATCAATCACTCCAATTCCACAAGCTCCCCGGATTTACTACAAAAGTAAGCAGTGGAAGGATTGTAAAATGTTCATCGAATGTGGTGGTAAGATCATTTCTACATATTTTATGTTTCTTGTACTGATTTAATGTTTTTTTATACTGGTAATAACATGTAATTTTGCAGATTCGGATTATTTAGCTAATGAGCACCCGAATCCAATGATCATAGAATGCAAAATCCCTTATTCCGTCAAAGTAAGGACTCTTAAAAGAATTTCAAAATATGCGTTTGAAGAATACGATGACTTTGTGGGCATTGACACCATACAAGTTGATTTTGCAAAGGTATGGATTGTATGCATCTGTGACTCGAAGCTATTTGGTAAAAGAATCATCGTAATAGATGATGGGACACGACAAGTTGATTGTTATCTCCGACTGGATAAGGATAGGCACCCACATTCGTAAACCGGTTGAAGTCGGATGTGTTATAGTCCTTTACAAAATATGTTGTCAATTTGAGATCATTTTTGCCACTGCGAAAATTTCACTTTTCATGGGGGCTATTCAAATATATTGGCTATATTTTAGAATTTGTTTTCCACTGTGTAATAAATTAATTGTTAGTGTGCTTCGTTTCATTACTTTGTTTGCTTCATTTCAATAAAACTTTTATTAGAAATTTGGGATTTTTTGTCATTTTCGGGCCTAAAAATAACATAGTTGCACAATATATTTATTCATCTTTTTGGGCTCATACAAAAGTTAAACATCAATATTTTAATACGGAACAAAAACAACGAAAAAAACATGTACAAATATATTTTTTATGGCCCTCAACATGACTCCACAAAGGAATTGTTAGGAATCGGATGTGGAGTTGCCATGTTCGGACCAAAAAATAATATAGTCAGACATAATAACTTTTGGAGATTTTTATATTGTACCAAATTAGGATGTAAAATCTTTAATACGGAACAAAAAAATGAAAATTTTTTATTCACAAGTTCATTTTCAAAGCCATATAAAATGACTACTAGAAAGTACATTTTGTAGTTACAAAATTTAGCTAAGTGCAGGAAAAACAAAAAAAAAAAGGTAATAGAATTCACCACTTGAAGTGGCGTTTTCTATTGAAATGAAATTCAATAGAATTCGCCACTTCAAGTGGCGATTTCCATTGTAGTTCTAAGCTATACCACAAATGTAAACTTGTACTCAGTTGTACCATAAATGTAAAATCATTTCAATACTGTACCAAAAAAGTAAACGAGCCCTTGCAAGCTTGCTCTTGCTACTGTCATCTGCGAATAAAAGATGTGAAATTTTCACAGCTCCCTTGCAAATTTTTGCACCATTAATTTTCTTTGCCCAAGCAGCTTAATTCTAAAATTAAAGATGAGAAGCATCAGCACATATAAGAAACAAATAGGGGGAGATAGGGTCACATTGATCCAACCCTCTTGCCAGGATTAAATTTATTGTATAAAACATTGCACACGCTTATAGGTCTGAATTCAGTCATACTTTTAGATCCATTCCATTTGGGAATGATCACAACACACGTGCTGTTCACCTCTTCCAGACCCATCTTACTCCTCCCTCCTGTTGAGAATAATTCAAAATTAGTTGAATTGTTTTTGAAATATTGTTAATTAGTTTGTTTGTTGTTTTTCTTAAATAACTAATGGATAGGATAGATGCTAGGTTTTAGGAGTTTAGTTTGCTTTTTGTGTTTAAAACCACACGTTGGTTATTTTCAATATTATCTCAAGTATGCATCTTAATATTGTTCTCCTTGTTCTCTATATTTTCCTATCTTCTCTGTAGTCTAAAAATTCTAACATTTGTATCAGAGCTTTAATGATCTTAATGGGCCTGTGTTAAATCTGAGAGAAAATATAGTCATGACCTCAAACAATACATCAAACCTTTCTCCTCCAACTTTTAATGGTGAAAATTACCAAATATGGGCTGTGAAGATGAAAGCTCATTTGAGAGGTTTGGGTTTATGGAAGTGGGTTGAAAGTGAGACGGGGATACAACCTCTTGCCAACAATCCAACACTAAATCAAATCAGGGCTCACGAAGATGAATTAAGCAAGGCTCCAAGGGCTTTATCAATAATTCATGATGCTGTGTCGGAATCAATTTTCACAAGAATCATGACTTGTGAAACAGGAAAAGAGGCTTGGGATAAACTAAAAGATTTGTATGAAGGTAATGCAAGATCAAAGAAGATGCAAGTCTTAAATCTCAAAAGGGATTTTGAGATTTTAACCATGAAAGAAAGAGACAGTATACAAGATTATTATGACAAATTGATGGTTGTGGTCAACAAAATACGGCTAATGGGAGAGGATCTACCCGATAGCAAAGTTGTAGAGAAGCTGTTTGTGAGTTTGCCTGAAAGATTTGAGGCAAAACTTTCATCTCTTGAAGATTCAAAGGATATAAGTGAATTAGGTTTATCTGAACTGATTAGTTCTTTGCAAGCCCAGGAACAAAGAAGAGCAATGAGAAACAAGGAAACTGAAGATGCGGTTGAAGGAGCTTTATTAGCCAAAACTTTAAAAAAGAAAATAAGATTTACTACGTGTGGTCATTGCAAGAAAAACGGGCATGAAGAAAATGATTGTTGGCATAAGGAGAAGCCTCAATGCTTTAAATGCAAAAGGTTTGGACATGTGCAAAAGTATTGTAGAAACAAAACGGAAGAAAGTGTCAACAAGACACAAGAAATTGACGAAGAACATTTGTTTTGATATTGGGGAGATGTGCTCCAATGTGCAAATTGGTGAGAAGTGCATCAACATGAAATTGGTGAGAAGTGCATCAAGACATGGAATTGGTGAGAAGTGCACCTAGAAGAAATTGTGGAGAGAAGTGCTCCAACAAAGATGATGTTGATGGGAAGTACATCAATGGTCCAACAAATTTTAGAATTTTGAATTAAGAGGGAATGTTGAGAATAATTCAAAATTAGTTGAATTGTTTTTGAAATATTGTTAATTAGTTTGTTAGTTCTTTTTTTCAAATAACTAATGGATAGGATAGATGCTAAGTTTTAGGAGTTTAGTTTGCTTTTTGTGTTTAAAACCACACGTAACATCTCAAGTATGCATCTTAATATTGTTCTTCTTGTTCTCTATATTTTCCTCTCTTCTCTATAGTCTAAAAACTCTAACACATCCACCATGCCTTAACATAACATATTGAAGAATATATCCTCATCAACTACCCGCCATAATTTTTGGAAAAATAAAGCGTGCATACCGTCGGGCCCCCGGGTGAATCTGGAATAAAGCAGCATTAATCTCCTTGCTGGTTGGCTCTTTATCTAACTCATTTATCACCTCTTCAGACTTTTGATTTAATCATTTATCATCTCGTAACTCAACAAATTACACGCATTGGTAAACCGGAAGTGAAGACCAACTTTAACTTTTTAACAATTAGAGCATCTCCAAGAGGCTCTTTACTTGAGCTCTTAACTCAAAAAATGAGGAGAGAGAATGAAAATGTTACTCCAAGAGACTCTTAGTGGCTCTTAAAAACACTAAGAGTCTCTTCTCTCTCCTCATTTCTAAGAGCCACTAATAGCTCTTAACTTATATTTTAATAATAAATTATTCATGTCCATCAATTCTTACACAATTTTTGGTTATAGAGGGGTTGATTTATGAATAAATTATAAATAAAAAGCTAATATAAAGAGTATTGTTGAAGCTTGACACATAAACTAATGTAATAATTTGCTAAAAGCCATTTATTTATATTATTTTTAAGAGTGAATGTAGGAGTCTTTTAGAGATGCTCTTGGCAGATCAGTAGCTAGGAAAACAACAATGCAAACCCACAACAAAATTATTCCTTTAAATTTCTTTACTATTTTTAACTCGATTCATTCATAAACTATTACTATAAATTAGAGGGTTCACAATATGAACGAATAGAAATTTTTATCTGCTGTAGCTCACCATGAGGTTTAGATGCAACAGAATTAAACAGATGTGCATCAGTAGGCAATTATGAATAAAATCAACATGTGTAAACACACAATAAAATTATTTACAATCAGAAACTTATACTCTTGCATAAAGTTATGTGCACCAAAATCGTCTAGATAAAAGTAAGCTGTGTAGGCAATTAATGACAGATCTGAAAAAAATTAAAATGCAGAGAACCCCAACAGTTTAAATCAGTACAACAACATCAACTTACACATCAATGGGAGTGATTTCAATTTGTATGATGCAAATCTTAGTAATTCGGGATTTAAAGTTGTGTAGGTCAAATATGATTTCTTAGTAGTTTCCGCATCCACTTAAACAGATTGTTGCTGATTATTTCCTACGATAACTCTTTGCATAGAATAATTAAAACCTATTTAACCACGACAAAGTTAACATCTTCAGTTAGAACTGAGAACCCCTTTCATCTCTTGAGCTAGCAGCTATATTCATATAACTTGACCTCAAGGAAATTTGCAAGAACTAAATCAACAGATCTGTAAAGACGTAGATCCGCCACGTGCTGCTCTTTTGTGTCCGACAATTAAATAAAAAAAATTTAGGAAAGGTATATAGTCATAACACAGGATATGCACACAGTTTACAAGTAAGGAAGGTGTTCTTATACAATTTTGAAAATTTATCTAAAAGGAAATTCTGCTAGACCAAATAAATATGGAAGTCAAAAGAACAAATATTCAATAATTAGTAACCAAAATAAAAGGAAATATGCATATGTTTACTGTCAGGTGCTACTTCCGTTTTATTAGTCGCAAATACCTGTGACAATGTTGTGACAGATGTGGTGGTTGAAGAGCAACTGAGCAGCTCCTTTGAGTACAAGATATACTTGTTTCTTTATACCCCTGCTGTAGCTCTACATACTTGAAGTTAAACAATGGACAACACAAACATGTGAGATCGGAAATGGTAGAAAGTGTTGAGGAAATAAGAAAGCAATTACAGCATAGTAAAACTCATGATAAAATATTCCAGAACATTCTTATGTGAAGTAAAACAGCATCTTGGAAGATATAGTACAAGCATACAACACTTCCACGAAAAATAGTGGGAACGCAAAACACTACTAACAGTTCAATACAAAGTCAAAAAGCACGAAACCAGACAAGTAATACTGACTCCAGGAGCAGACAATAGACAAGATACCAACACATCCAAACAATTTTAAAACATACAACTAACTTCGAGTAAACAAGGGACCAGACAACAGATCATCTCCAATGTAGCCAACAGCAAGGTTTGCACCCTGTGTTCCAAAAACTTTCTGAATCTCTTGCATCTTCTTATCACGAAGAGTTTGCAAATTTTGCAATTTAGTCTTGGTTTCATCCATATTAATTTGCAAATCTTGTAATTTACTTTTGGCATCATCAATATCACCGTCAATTGCATGAAGTTCGGGAAGAAGGGGCTGCGAAATCCAGAGCTTTTCAACATAGTTCAGACGACTCACAAGCCAACTTACATTGAATCCCAAATTCTGTAAGTCAGCAAATACATCCCTGTACCCAGCAATCATTTCAGTATCAACCTCGGTCATAGAGATTCTGGCAAAGTCATTTACTGAGGTGCAGAACATATTTAGCTTCATTGAACTAAATTTCTTGTTCATGGTCGTAAAGTGCTCAAAGGTTTCTGGGTACTTATCCATTATGGCATCAAGTAGAAGTAAAAATTCAGAGTTAACAGCATAACCCCTCCATAACCCAAAATCAATATTTCCTGAAGAAGAGCTTACATGGTCATTGTCAGTCCTGTCAACTGAGGAACCAACATGTCTAACCCTGTCACTGTCAGCATGTTGTAAAGAATTCCGCACCACATGTTCTTCTTCCCTCAAGTCCACAGTATCAATGCACACAGATTTAGATACATTTCCAGAATCAACCAGCACCTTGCTTGGAGAAACCAAAGGCTTTTGTAGCACCACATTTCGAGATGTCACAGAAGCTGTTGTATGATGATTCATGTTATTCTGAAAAAGCTAGAGAAAGGAGAAACTTTGGTGATATATATCTCGCTGAGATCAAACACAAAAGCATATTCATATAACACATAAAATTTGAAACAATTATTTCGAACTAAACATTAGCTCAACACCAGTCGAATTAACAATCCGATGCTTTGGTTCCCCCACCAGAAGATAATTATGTGAAGGAAATATGATTAGTAAGGAAATATGATTCATTAAATACCTCAGGAAGTGTTCTGACAATGGTAGCTGTTGGAGAGGCACTAAGTAAGTAGCTTCTTAAATTGCTAGAAATAGCTGCTTCTTCACATCCATGTGGTAATTTCACATACTTCAAGTTATAAAATGGAGAGGGATAACTTATAAGGAAGGCAGAAATTGATGAAAGTGCCTACGAAATAATATGAAAAGATACAATCAGATATAAAACATCAGTGAAATAAATTCATATTGTGAAGGAAAAAAGATTGCTCAACAAGCTAATAAGAAATGAGATGATCAATATAGGCTAACTAATAAAACAATAACCACTGTCCACCAGACTAATATGAGAGACAATATATATGTTCACCTCTTAAGAATAAATTTTTAAATTTTCTAAAGATCTAGAAGGGATACTACCAACGCCACAAGTTATAATATCAAATATCATGTATATCTTCCATAGAGAAGCAAACACAAGGTAACGCCTATAATCATCATAGTTTCTTTTTATAAATATGAAGTTACCTTTATGGTCTCCAACTCAAGATTAAGAATCTTGGCACCACCAAGGCCAGGTAGCATTTGTGTAAACCGTCGATGTAATTCTTTTAACTGGTTTGGCGAAAAGTCCTGATCATCAATCCAGCCCCGCAATTTGATATTGACATTTTCCAAATCAGAAACTTCAAATTTGACTGTAAAGATGCCAACAGAAGTGAAATTTTTGAGTTTTGGTGCCGAAACCACAATCTTACTTTTAAAACTCTCATTGTACCGGTAGTAGCGGTATCTGATCTCCAGGTTCACCAATTCAGGACAAGGTGCGAAAAAATCTTTCAGGGGAACCTTTTCAAAAAATAGTGTGAGATTTTGTAGACTAACAAGCGCAGTGAATATGTCCCTCATATTTTCAGGAAATCTCACCTCGTGAAGCTCTAAACTATTCAAAGCTGGGAAGTTCCAAACTTTTTCGGGCAATTCACAATTAATCAGACAGAGAGTCGTTAAAGCCGGCCAATCGAAAAATAAAGACGATTCCGTTAAAACCCAATCTTCAAAACACAAATTTCTCAAAGCAGGCAAACAAGTTATATACACCTCCGGTACATCCTGATTGTCATAAAACATACCAAGATGACACAAATGTAGACTTGTTAAAGCAGGCATATCCCAACAATCTGATTCTGACACACTACCTTCAAGATTCATTCTCAACTTAAGTTTCTGAATCGAATCAGAGCTAAAATTCGATAACATAAACGGTTTATGCTTGTATCGTAAATCAACATTTAAATACTCAACATGATGAGAAATAGCATACTTAACAAACTTAGCCAATAAACCAGGAGAGAGGAACTTAAGCTCCAAATACGAAATCGAACAACGATGGTTTCGATGATTCAAAACATGACGAGTAAACTTAGCATTGGTTTTATTAACACTGGCGTTTTGTGGGTCTGGGTAATCCCATATAAATTTGAGAAAAGGGAGAGTAGTCCATACAGACTTCCATCGTTTTGAGAGAACGCTGGTTTGAACACCTAATTTGGTATCAACACACTTGAGAATTTGATGAATTAGCTCGTCCGGCAAAGCACTGATTCTGTCTGCTTCATCTTCACTTGTAATTCTTGATTTCTTCTTCTGCGACTGACCTTCCATTTTACTTGTCTTCTCTTCCATTTCCTTCTTATCAAGTCTTTGTCGCCATTGATTCTTGCTTTCTTCAGAGAATCGATTGATAGGTTTCTATATCTCACCGACTTTTAGCCCTAATTTCAAATTGAACAGTGGCGCTTACATTTACCATTTGGTAAAGTTAACTCACTTTGTCAAAAAATGGGAAAATTATCGAACGATGCTAATTATCCTGAAACCGATCCCCAATTTATTTTCCAATGATACATGATTTATTTATTTTTTTTATAGATTTATATGTATACATGATGGATTCATTTCATTAATTTAAAAAAAACAATAGTATAATAACAATAAATGTTTTGGGAACCTTTTTGGAGCTTTAACTTTTAAAAATATCATGGTATATCTCCCCCTCGCTCCCGATGTGAGAATTGGAATTTTGTGAAAAATATAGTGAGTATATATAAATATAAAAAAAATAAAATTCGAAGAATGACAAAAATACTAACATCTTTTATAGGAGAGGAGCTAGGTCATTTTGAATTTTTTGGATCCTGGGCAACCAATTATAGTAGGATCTTAATTTGATATGTCCCAAATTAACAAGTCAATTATAAATATATTCGTCTATCCCTTTTTATTGAATAATTATAAATATGTCTCATTGTTAAATTTAACTTAGACCTGGCAAATTGGGTCCGTATCCGAAATTCATGAAACCGAGATCCGATTTTATATCCGAATTAGATTAACCGAAATTTAATCGAATCCGAAACAATCCGATCCGAACCGAAATCCGATCCGATATAGTCAAATCCGATTATTGTCCGAAAACCGATCTCATCCGATCCGAAAATTACCCGAACCGAATATCTAACCGATAATAATCCGAAATACTTGATCCGATGATGATCCGAAACCGATAAAATTCGAAAAAAATATTGTCCTAACAAAATATGAATCAAAGTACTATATTCGTTCTAAATTGGAAACTAAAAACACCTATACCAAAAATTATGTGATGAAATAATATTATTGAGATCATATTTTATCATTCTCTGACTCAAAATATTCTATATTTTAGGAAAAAAAAACGTTTCAAGATATCATATATGTATCAAAATATTCGTGTATAGTAAATATTTTATTTTAGAAATAAAAACGAATGATATTATTTATTCTGGAAAATAGGTATTAAATATACTGTATATCTACACATGTTGAACCTTAAGGGACTGCAAATCAGTAAGATAGATAAGGGAGAATTTTCAGGCGTGCTAAAAGGAAATCAGGAGAGAAGTAACCAAATTGAGATATATTAGCCACATATTCAAAATTCAAATAGGAGCGAAGCGGGAGGAAGTTTTGGGCTTGATAGTTTAATTAGGGTGGACCCTAAAAGACGTAGAACGAGCCTGGATCAAGATAAAATTATTCCCACGGCCCAAGATCAGTCCACAGACATGGAAACACAGTATGAGGAGGTACAGGTATCAAAAAATGATTTAATGACGGGTGTTGCATCGCAGCCCCGCCAATCATTATGAATGCTCTAGC
This sequence comes from Saposhnikovia divaricata, assembly GCA_036435485.1. Lineage (NCBI taxonomy): Eukaryota > Viridiplantae > Streptophyta > Magnoliopsida > Apiales > Apiaceae > Saposhnikovia > Saposhnikovia divaricata. The sequence continues at coordinate 151,482,033 of CM071597.1, read as the reverse complement.
TTGGAACTGCCAGGGTATGGGTTCCCCTGAAAAAATTCAGTTCCTTAAAGACGTAACCCGAGTGGAAAAACCTTTGTTTGTCTTTCTTAGTGAGACTATCAGTAGCTATGCTAAAATGGAAGAGTTATGTGGAAAGTTGGGATTCGAAGGCTTCATTGCTGTAGAGCCTCAAGGGAAGAGTGGTGGAGTTGCCATGTTTTGGAAGAATGCGGATAATGTCAAACTTTTGAGTTTCTCCCGGTTCCATGTGGACATCACGGTTAGTTCGATTGACAAAGGTGAATGGCGTTTGACAGGTATTTATGGAGAACCTGCGAGGGCTCAGAGACACAAAACTTGGGACTTGTTGAGGAATTTATTAAGGGATGCAAATCTCCCATGGTGCCTGGTGGACGATTTCAATAATATTACATCTCAGCTAGATAAAAAAGGTGGTCCTGCATATCCTAATCATTTAATTGAGGGTTTCAATAATTGTCTGCATGATACTGAGCTCCTTGATCTTGATATCATTGGACATCAATTCACCTGGGAGAGGGGGCGGAACACAGACCACTAGATTGAAATTCGATTATATAGGGTTCTTGTTAATGCACAGTGGAGTAATATTTTTCATATGGCTAAAGTTTACAATCTTGAAGGCTCTCCATCTGATCATAGTCCTTTACTACTGATTCCAGAACAGCATATCAGAGGTAATAAAAAATGGCATTTTCAGTTCGAAAATGCTTGGCTTACAGAACCAATGTGCTTTCAGATTATTAAAGACTGTTGGGAGGAGGAAGGCAACAGTAATGTCAACCAAAAAGTTAAAAAATGTACTAAAAGCCTGGAAGTATGGGGAAAGGAAATTACGAGTTGCTTTGGCAAAAGAATCAAGGAGTGCAAAATCAGGATGAAGGCAGTGAGAAACAAGCGAGATCCTAAGTCTATAGCTGAATATGAAATTGCAAGAAAACAGCTGTATTTGATTCTGGATCAAAAAGAAATCTTTTGGAGACAGAGATCTAAACAGCTATGGTTACAAGCAGGTGATAAGAATACGAAATATTTTCACGCTTCTTATAACAGAAGAAAACGTAATAATTACATTCAGAGGTTGAAGAATGAGGATGGAGAGTGGATTGACTGGAATTGTAGGTTACAAGACATGATCAGTAATTATTTTTAACAGCTATTTACAGAGGAGCATACAAGAATTGGTCTGTTCAAGGGAAGAAAGTAGTTCAGTTGACAAGAGATTTCTTTGCAACAGGAGTGATAATGGATAATATGAATGCTACCAACATCGTTCTTATCCCAAAAAAGAAGCATCCTACAAAATTGACAGAATTGAGACCGATTGCCTTGTGCAATGTAGTGATGAAAATCATTACAAAGGTGATTGCAAACCGATTGAAAAAGGTTCTGGAATCTATAATTTCGGACACACAGAGTGCATTTCTTCCAGGGCGTCTAATATCAGATAATATCATGATCTCCTTTGAGGTTATGGATTACCTGAAACGAAAGAAATTTGGGAAGGATGGGTACATGGCACTCAAGTTAGATATGTCCAAGGCATTTGATCGTATCGAATGGAAATTTCTGAGAGAAATGCTAATCACAATGGGATTTAGTAGCTGGTGGATGATAAGTGGATTTTATATCCACTTGGAGCGTTCCATATTGGCTTAAATTGATTGACTTGGACTCAAGTTTGTTGTATTTTTGATGTGTTTTGTGTAGTTGTGCAGGGTTGTAGCTATTGGTTAGTGTTGGTGTTTCTAACCGTTATTAGAGTGGAATTAAGCATTGGAATGAAGATTGGACATTTGTGTTATGCTACCAAGGAGTTACATGCATCATGGTATTGAAGATGTTAGCTAATGCAAAAGAAACGGAGGAGAAAAGAGCAAATTTGTGTAAAATTCGGATTTTCGGGGAAGGTTGCGCAGTCTACACTGTTTTGGCCATATCTGGAGTTCTAGAAGTCCATTTTCAGTGATCTTACAGCTCACGCGAAGCTTGAGAGATTTTCTACAACATGGGACAGATATCAGGTTCAAGGGATGTGCTGGTCAAAATCGCGCACGTATTCTTTGAGAACCAGGCTGGAAGATTACTGTTTTGTCCTTTTTCTAATTCTAATTGAATTTTAGTTAGTTTCTTGCACCTAAATTGAATTCTAATTGTATTTTAGGGTGTTTCCTTGATGGGCAAGACTTTTAGTATCTATTTAAACACATCCTACCATGTAACTTGTATCAAAGTTTCATTGTAACGTAGAACTGCAAGAGAGAAAAGTGGAGAAGGATTCAAGCTCGGTGACAAGCAAAGATCTAGATCTACTTCATCTTTTGTATACTTTGGATTATAGATTTGTTCTCTCAACTCTTGTTTTTATTAATATTATTGCTTCTTTCTTTCATATCTTATTTAATATCATGTTTTCATCTAATCCCATGGTGACGAACGGTTCAACTATGAACTAATCGTTGTCATGGGATCCTAATGGATTTATCTATGTAGCTTAGTAGTTTGATTGCTTTAAAGATTTATGTGTGATGAATTCTTGATATCCTTGTATGGTTGTGCTTCATGAATTTAGATGCGTAGCTAACATCTAATATGTTAATCTCTTGCTAAACGAGAGTGGATCTTGAGATTTAGAACTTTCCATGCTAGCATAGGATAGGTTGATGTTTTAACATCATGATTTGTGGCGTAAATAGAGATATTATGCTACCCTATGTGATCTAAGTGGATAACTTGTGCTTAAACCTTTATGTTTTCAAATTCTATAGAGATATAGGGTCTAAACATAATTGGTGTCTACCCATCTTCTATCTCTTTTGTGGATGCATGCGTAGTTTGGTATTAGTATACCGAGAGGTAACTTTTACTTGTTCTGTGTTATTCGATCAGATATCAAAACCATCACATGTATTGATTAAAGGCATCGACTCTAAGTGAAGTAGATATTGAAGTTAGGATTCCATGTTTATTCCCATATAAGTAATTTGATTTTAGATCTCGTTAGTTAATTAATTTTTAATTTCTTAATTAGCAACTTAGTTTAATTTAGTTAATTAAAACCTCAATTTGTGATTTGTCTTAGCAGTGAATTAAAATCATACATTGTTGAATAAGTGCATTAACTGAAAAGAACTTAACCAGATCTCAGTGGAACGAACTTTAATTGTATTACTTGTGACCACGTATACTTGCGTGATATTGTGTTAACAAGTTTTTGGCGCCGTTGCCGGGGATCATCGGTGTTTTATTTTTAGTTTATTTGCTTGTCATCAGTGGTCGTTAGCGTTCACTGACTCGGATTTCTTACTTAATTGTTTATTTCGTGGTGTTTCAGGTACTTGAACGTGTATGCGAACACGTTTGCAAACGCGTAAACTGGCAGAAGAAGAACTTGCAGCAGTAAAAGAGATGGCAGACTTACCAGCAGCAGTCAAGGCTTTGAAGGACTATTCGCAGCCAAAGATCAATGACATACAATCTAGTATTGTCAGGCCAGCTATTGCAGCGAACAACTTTGAGATCAAGCCGAGCACAATTCAGATGGTGCAGAATTCGGTTCAGTTTGGGGGTGCTTCGACAGAGGATCCTAACATGCACATCCGGGACTTTATCGAGATCTGCGACACTTTCAAATTTAATGGTGTGTCGGAGGATGCTATCAAGTTGAGGCTTTTCCCATTCTCTTTAAGGGATAAGGCTAAGGGCTGGTTACACTCTTTACCAGCTGGTTCCATTACTACTTGGGAGGATCTAGCTCAGAAGTTTATCACCAAATTCTTTCCTATGGCGAAAACTGCAGCAATAAGGAACCAGCTAACTCAATTTCAGCAGCAATCTGGTGAATCTGATTGTATGGTTATTAATGGTTTTTACAATGGGTTGGGAGCACAGTCTAGACCTTTGCTAGATGCAGCATCAGGTGGAGCTCTGTGGGCTAAGAGCTATGCGGAGGCTTATGATCTTATTGAGACGATGGCTGCTAATGAATATCAAAACCCAACACAGAGGCTTTCTCAAGGCAAGGTAGCAGATTTTCTTGAAGTTGACGCAGCTTCAGCTATTGCAGCTCAGTTGAAGGCTCTTACGATGAAGGTGGATTCTCTTGCTAATTATGGAGTTCAGCAGGTTGCTAGTATTTGTGAGCTATGTGCGGGCGCACATGAGATGAATCAATGTGCTATCTCTTCTGAATCAGCACAGTTTGTAAGTAATTTTCAGAGACCTGCTGCACCAGTTCCAGCCACCTATCATCCAAACAACTGGAATCATCCTAACTTCAGCTGGAGCAATAACCAAGGTGCTCAACAACCTCAACAGCCCTATCAGCAATTTCAGGGTCAGCAAGCAAGGCCATTCAATCAAGGTTATCAGCAGCAGTATGCTCCAAGGCAACCATATCAGCCTCCGAGATTTCAGCAACAGCCCCAGGCTAATGCGGGGCAATCTTCTAATGAAAAATCAGAAATGGATGAGTTGAGGATGATGATTAAAAGCCTGACAGTTTCTCAAAAGACCTTGGAAAACCAGATGGGACAGCTTGCAAGTGCTTTACTTAGTAGGCCACAAGGAACTCTTCCTAGCGATACGGAAGCAAATCCAGGTAGGAGAGACAATAAGGAACAGGTGAAGGCTGTGACTTTGAGATCGGGAAAAGTTACAGCAGGCCCTAAATCAGCAGCTGAAGAAGATGAAGATGTTCAGAATCAGCAGGTTGAAAAATTTGCAGTGCCTGAAATTGCTAAATCTGATTTGGTGGCTGATCAGCAAGATGGTGAAGTGGAAAAGAGCAAGGAACCTGCTAAAAAAGCTTCTCCGGAGCAGTCTATGAAGAATACTCAGATCTATCCTCCTCCTCCTTATCCTAGAAGACTCCAGAAGCAACAGTTGGATAAGAAATTTGCTAAGTTCTTAGAGGTGTTCAAGAAGTTGCAGATTAACATTCCTTTTGCGGAAGCTCTTGAACAGATGCCGAGCTATGCCAAGTTCATGAAGGGTATTCTCTCTCGTAAGTTGAAGCTCGAGGAATTGGAGACCGTTGCTTTGACGGAAGAGTGTAGTGCAGTTCTGCAGCAGAAGTTGCCACCTAAACTTAAAGATCCGGGAAGTTTCACCATCCCGTGTACTATTGGCAATCTTTCTTTTAGCAAGTGCTTATGTGATTTGGGGGCCAGCATCAATCTCATGCCCTTGTCGGTTTACATGCAACTTGGTCTACCAGAGCCAAAGCCAACCAACATCTCTTTGCAGTTGGCTGATCGTTTCCTAAACTGATTCTGTTTTGAAGGAAAATTCGTAACTGACTTTTCTTCAGTATTTCTGGGCTGTTCCAGTCGTATTTAGACATCTGGACCACTTTAGAATGAAAGAGAATTCTGTTATCTTCACGTGGGCTGTTAAATCGTCCAAAACGGACTTGTAGAACTCAAGATATGGCCCAAACAATGAATCAGGAATTCTGACAGAATTCCACCGCGCGCCCGCGCGGCCCTAGCGTGCGCGCGCGCCCTCTGTTGCTGGAACACTTTGCTACAAACAGATTCATCTTCTTCCGAGCTTTCCAACGATTGCTTACGGGCCTCAAACGGACTTGTAGAACTCTAGATATGGCCAAAACAGTGCAGACTGCGCAACCTACTCGGAAAATCCGAATTTTCCACAAATTAATCTCCAACTCTTGTTATTTAAACTCCAAGCCCTCCTTTATTATATTCCCTTGATACTTCTTTTTTTAACGTATCTCTGGCCTACTTCTGACCTCCTGTTTCTGAACTAAAGTCCACCACAACTATGTCATTAAACACCACCAATGCCTCCAACTATTAGTTCTGCAAAACTCAATGAAAACACATTAAACACACCACATACTTGAGGTCAAGTTAATCAATTTAAGCCGATACGAAGCGTTCTAAGTGGATATGAAATCCACTTATCACTTATCTATATATTATTTGTGTAGAAGGTCTGACAGCGTTAATCAGGCACTACGAAACGGAGAAATGGCTGCAAGGAATTAAAATCTGCAGAAGAGCTCCAATGATTAGTCACATGCTGTTTGCAGATGACATTTACCTTTATTGTAAGGCTGAGAAGGGGGAAGCTTCTAAAGTTATGGAGTTGTTGGCCGTTTATGAAAAAGCATCTGGGCAAAGAGTTAACAGAAGCAAATCCACCGTGTTCTTCAGTGCTAATGTCATTAGCTACAATAAAGAGGAGGTTTGCCAAAAGTTGCAGATTGAAGAGGCTGACTCATCTTCTAAATATCTGGGCCTTCCTAATATTTTAGAAAGGAAGAAGTCGGTGGTTTTTGGTTATCTAAAGGACAAAGTGAAGGACAACATTCAGAATTGGAATGAAAAGAAAGTGTCAAGACCAGCAAAGGAGATTTTGATCAAAATGGTGGCTCAGGCACTACCATCATATGCCATGAATGTCTTCCTTTTGCCACTCGAGCTTACTAGGGAGATTGAGAATTGTATGGCAAAGTTTTTCTGGAATTCATCTCAGAGGAACAACTCTAAAATAAATTGGATGGCTTGGGAGAGAATGACTAGACACAAGAATGCAGGAGGTTTAGGATTCAGATGTCTTCATGATTTTAACTTAGCTATGCTGGGAAAACAGTGCTGGCGTCTTATTACAAACCAGGAGAGTTTGGTGGCCAGGGTGTACAAAGCCAAATATTATGCAGATACAGAGTTTATGGAAGCCAAACTGGGAAGCTGCCCTAGTTTCATATGGCGTAGTGTACTTGAAGCAAGGAGGGTTATTTCAGCTGGTTTGAATTGGAGAATTGGTAATGGCAAGGATATACAAATATTAAATCAGCCTTGGTTGAATAGTATGGAGAACCCCCTACGTTACTACTATCTCTCTAACACTGATAAATCAAAAGGTGCTTTCACTGTTCCGTATGAACACAAAAGAATGGGATTTGAATGTCATAAATGATATCTTCGAGGCCAGAGATCAGCAAGTCATTTTGAACACCATTATTGAACAAGACCGGGACGAAGATGTTTTAAGTTGGAAACTAGAACACACGGGTCAGTACTCAGTTAAGAGTGTCTACAGATTACTGCAAAATCAGAAAGGCTATTGGAACACAGGAGATAGTTCTGGTTTCTGGAAAAGTTTGTGGAACATTAAAGCTCCGCCACAGGTATTAAACTTAATATGGAGAGCTGCCACATATTGTTTACCAACTATGATTCAATTGCAGACCAAACATGTGTAAGTGGATAGTACGTGCCCAGTTTGCAATGAGGAAGCGAAGTCTATATTTCATGCTCTAGTCCAATGCAAAGTAGCTGCCATGTGCTAGAAAATTTTTCAACCAGGTATAAACACTGAGGAGAATATGGATTTTTCGAATTGGTTAGACCTGAATTTTGTAGGGTAGTGAAACAACAGTAAAGCAAAGATCATTACATTGTGTTGGTCAATTTGGAGGTTTAGAAACGACCTGGTATGGAGCAAAAGGAGATGGCCAGTCATGAGGATTGTTGCAAAAGCTTGGGAATATCTTTCACAGTGGAATGTTGCTCAGATTAGAGGAATTGGTGTGCCTATTAAACCTTCATTCGAGGGAGAAGGTGCTATACACTGGGCAAAGCCACAATTTAACGAAGTAAAGATTACAGTGGATGCAGCAATTTTTGAAGATCAGGGAGCTTCAGGTTTTGGTCTCATTGCTCGTAATCATGACGGACATTTAGTCTTGGCCAAGTCGAGAACCAATTCAGAAGAGAAGTTATGAACCCAACCTTGGCAGAAGCAATAGCAGTCAAGGAGGCATTGAGCTGGGCTAAGGAGATGGAGTGGCATACAGCCACCGTGGAATCTGATTGCCTAGTAGTAATTCAATTAATTAGGAGTGTAGTCCCGATGCGCTCAAGGCTTGGTAAGGTGATCGAGGAGTGCAGGGAGTCAGCTTGTCAGTATAACAACATGAAGTTGTATTTTATTAAGCGGTCTACGAATATGGCGGCACACGAACTTGCTCATGTGTCTCATATGTATCCTGATCGTATTTTTGACTGGAGGACTGTTCCGGTCAAGGTTTAGGATTGTATTCGTCATGATATAATGGAATAATATATCCGCATTTCGTCAAAAAAAAAAATTTCATGGTATACCTCCCCCTCGCTCCCAATGTGAGAATTGCAATTTTGTGAAAAATATAGTAAGTATATATAAATATAAAAAAAATAAAATTCGAAGAATGACAGAAATACTAACATCTTTTATAGGAGAGGAGCTAGGTCATTTTGAATTTTTTGGATCCTGGGAAACCAATTATAGTAGGATATTAATTTGATATGTCCCAAATTAACAAGTCAATTATAAATATATCTCACTATCCCTCTTTATTGAATAATTATAAATATGTCCCATGGTTAAATTTAACTTAGACCTAGCAAATTGGGTCCGGATCCGAAAAATCGATCCGTAATTCATGAAACCGAGATTCGATTTTATATCCGAATTAGATTAACCGAAATTTAATCGAATCCGAAACAATCCGATCCGAACCAAAATCCGATCCGATATAGTCAAATCCGATTATTGTCCGAAAACCGATCTCATCCGATCCAAAAATTACCCGAACCGCAAAATTTACCCGAACCGAATATCTAACCGATAATAATTCGAAATACTTGATCCGATATTGATCCGAAACCGATCAAATTCGAAAAAATATTGTCCTAACAGAATATTAATCAAAGTACTATATCCGTTCTAAATTGAAAACTAAAAACACCTATACCAAAAATTATGTGATGAAATAATATTATTGAGATCATATTTTATCTTTCTCTGACTCAAAATATTCTATATTTTAGGAAAAAAGCGTTTCAAGATATCATATATGTATCAAAATATTCATGTATAGTAAATATTTTATTTTAGAAATAAAAACGAATGATATTATTTATTCTGGAAAATAGGTATTAAATATACTCTATATCTACACATGTTGAACCTTAATATCTCCTGGATACACATGTTTAGTAATTAGTATGTTTGTGAATTGTAATTGACTATATTTTTTTTTTACATATAATAAGGTAATAACTAATAACTATTGCTCATTATTATAGAATGATTTTTTTAAAATAAATAATCATTCCTAACATGTGTATCATTCCTAATAAATAATTTTTGAACATTCTTTTATTAAATAAAAAATTAAAAAATTATTCTACAAGTCTATTTCTCAACTAATTGAAAATCCTTTTTTTAAATGAATAAGAAATAAAATCCATTTAGTAATATAAATGAATAAATGAGACTTATTAATTATAATAATTTATTCATTTTCAATCACCTAAAAAAATCTTAATCACTTAAAAAATCTTTAAAAGACAAAATAAAAATTTGGATTAAAAAATTGTCACGTATAATTGAATATGCTTGAAAGTTGAATTAAGATATGTAAATCAATAATTTTTTTTTAAAAAATAGTATTATATATTATTCTACTTTTACTGGAAACATCGAGCAAAATTGCAGGTATGTATAATTAAATTATATATGGTATAGTATGTATTCCATAATGACAAAATTTAAAAAGCCGAAATTAACTTTTAAATTTGTGAGAAGTGAAAATAAAGGCAAATCTAACCCATATTTTAAAAATAAATGGATAATATATAATATAGTAAATATTATTTTGCTAAAATTATAATATTATACATTAAGCAAACATATTATTTTATATTACTGGTCCAAGTAGAGACTAGAAAAAATAATATTAAATATTAAATATTCAAAAAATAATCAATTTTTATATTACTCAATTGAGTATTTATTTTCGCGTTATAACTATACTTCTACAAACTTACTAATGACATTTATTTAGTTTCAATGATAATTCAACATTGATACAACATAATTGAAATCAAATTTTTTCGATCCGACAAAATCCATTCTAAAAAGATCTGAACCGAATTTTATCTTATCTTAATCCGAAATTTATTCGATTTAATCTGAAATTGACCCGATCCGAAACTAGGCCCGAACCGAAACCGATTAAAATTTTGTAAAATTGATTCTAGACCCGAACCGAATTAGATCCGATCGGATCCGAATTGTATCCAAATATATCAAAACCGAAAACTGATCCGATCCGAAATAGATCCAATCCGAACCGATCCGATTATCCGATTTGTCAGATCTAATTTAACTCATATAGGAATATAACTTATATACATATAATTATATATGTAATTAATCCACCTCCGCCCTCCTCCCTATATCTCCCGGCCCCGTAGGGGCCAGCCCACTCCTCCCTCCTCCCTCGACATAGTATTAACCTATCCACTGAACTTCCTTTTCTATTGTTTAGTGCCAAAATTCATGTGCACCCATGGCTGATGTTCTTATTTCAATTGCTTATAAAAATTGTGATCTCGGTTAAAAAGTTTTTTGTAGCACTAAAACAAGAAGAGAACACCGTTGTTTGCCTTATTATATATATATATATATATATATATATATATATAGGGGCTACTCCAATACAAACTTCCTTATAATACAAACCTAAAAACAAATTCCAATCCAACATTTAAGCTAATCTAATGACCAAAATAGGGGGTACCCCAATACGAAAAAGTTTTATAATTCTACCCTCTATCCATTCATCGAAAAAAAATTAAAAAAAATATAATTTTTTTTTTAAAAAAATGATGACGTGGCAGCAGTTTTTTCAATTTTTTTTTTTATGAATGGATAGAGGGTTGAATTATAAGACTTTTTTGTGAAGGTGCCCCTGGCGGGGCCCTTAGAATATATGAAATATAATATATTTTGTGTTGGTTTGTAGTTCTCATTTTAAGAGTGGTTTGTATTTGAGCAAAAACCTATATATATATATATATATATATATATATCATTACTCCATAAACAACACCTTTATATAAAGAACAATAAAGAATACCATAGAATCTTACATAAAATCGCATTTAGATTCTAACTTTCACATAAAAAATGATGTTTTATGAATAAAAATAGAATCTAACAAAAAATTAGGATCTAATATAAAATGATTACACATAATTTTATTGTTACAAAAATATATATAAGATTTTACACTAGATTCTATGTAACATTTGATTTTTAAATTTAGATGAGATTCTATGTTAGATTCGATAAGTTAGGTTTAATTGTCGTTCAAATTTGTGATTCTAATCATAACAAATCTATTTTTATGAAAAATAAAGTTTTATGATGGTCTTCTTTATTGTTCTTTATATAAGGAGTTCTTTATAGAGTTCTTTCTAGGGTGTTAACAATTGTTTTGGAAATCATACATACTCTATCAATTACTTTAATTGAAATTCAATTACATAATCTTTCAATTATATTTTTAAAATAAATTTTTAACTTATTATTTTTAATTTTTTTTGGAAGGCGTACTAACCAAACTAGCTTCAAGGCACGGGATTGCTCTAGTTCATAATTGGTATTGCACTTTTTCTCGTTACATTTTGATATTAATATTAGCAATTGATATTGTGACGATTAGAATTCTTTTTAGTTTATCGTATTCTTTTTTAACTAACGTTTATTTTGTCCACATTTCAAGATCTCCCATTTTGGTTAAAACATTCAAATGTATTCTTTATTTTCCCAAAGTGCTCAGAGTCATGTATTTGTTGTATTTGATATTACAGAATGTCAAGTAATGCACCAGAGCCAAAACAATATAAAAAAAATATTGTATTAGACACATTTCTATAAAGTAAAAATACTAAACTACAGCACACAAAATTAATTTAGTTTGTAAATTGCATAGCAAAAATATGTAGTTAGTAATCTGAAGTTATGTTCCAATATTATTTCTTCAATAATGTTAGATCACTTATAATGAGTTCTAAGGCTCCTATACTCATTATAAATTAATATATTAATTATTTAATTTAAAATAAAATTTTAATTTATTTAATTAATTTTATTATTAATTTTAAATTCACATATGTTCCATACTTAATTTCATGATATAAATAAATATCATTAATTTAACGTTATTTTAAATTTATTGTTAAATATTTTAATAATTCAATAGATATTTTTAAAAATTATTTAGTGTAACCTAAAATCGTAGAAGAAAGAATGCAGTATGTGTAGGCAATGATTCTAATCCGTATATAATTGAAACATTATAATTTTATAAAATATGTGGGCTTTTTATTTTTAATAAATTATATATAATTTAACTGAATTTGGAATTTTTAACACGTTTTTTTAATTTTTAAAACTATATTTTGTGGCCTTGGTTCTTTGGTTATTCGGTACTTCCAAAAAATAAAATACAAGTCCACATGTATTTATTTCAATTAGAAAAAGAAACCACATATTTACATACTATTTCAATTATATTTCCATTAAAATTCTGCAGCAACACTCAACTTCTCTTTAGACACTTTTGAGAAACAAATATTTTTTAAATTAATTTAAACAGTTTTATATCAAAATTTATTAATAAATAAATAAATTTAAAATAGGAAAATAAAAAGAAAAATAAATATACCATCCATGTGTACTATTTACTTTTATAAGAAAAAATATGGTATAATTGGCTGGTTAGTTAAAACATTTTTTAAAAAACTTATTAGAACCATCTGAAAAAACAAATTAAAATACAAACTATAATTTACTAAAAAAACACATATTTTACATAAATACATATTTTATCAGTTATACTTCAACTGAAATTCAACTACATACTTTTATAATTATATTTTTAATATAATATTTTTAACTTGTTATTTTTAAGTGGGTGTTAACAATTTTTTTGGAAGTCATACATACTCTAATTCAATTACATACCCTCTAAATTATATTTTTAATATAATTTTTTTAACTTATTATATTAAGGAAGATGTTAATAATTTTTTTACCAACTAACCAAATATACCTTATTTTGTTTAGAATAGTATAGTATAGATTTTAGGAGGGTGTTAACAATTTTTTTGGAAATCATACATACTCTATCAATTACTTTAATTGAAATTCAATTACATAATCTTTCAATTATATTTTTAATATAATTTTTTATATTATTATTTTTAATTTTTTTTGGAAGGCGTACTAACCAAACTAGCTTCAATTCCCGTGCAAGGCACGGGATTGCTATAGTTTATAATTGGCATTGCACTTTTTCTCATTACGTTTTAATATTAATATTAGCAATTGATATTGTGACGATTAGAATTCTTTTTAGTTTATCGCGTTCTTTTTTAACCAACGTTTATTTTTTCCCCATTTCAAGATTTCCCATTTTGGTTAAAACATTCAAATGAACCCTTTATTTTCCCAAAGTGCTCAGAGTCTTGTATTTGTTGTATTTGATATTATAAAATGTTAAGTAATGTACTAGAGCCAAAAAAGTATAAAAAAAATTGTATTAGACACATTTCTATAAAGTAAAAATACTAAACTACAGTACACAAAATTAATTTATTCTGTAGATTGCATGGCAAAAATATGTAGTTAGCAATCTGAAGCTAATGTTCCAATATTATTTCTTCAATAATGTTATATCACTTATAATGAGTTCTAAGGCTCTTCTACTCGACGAGGCGCAAACTTCTTCGAATGCTTAGTTAATTGCAATGTAAAGAAAATATTATAATTAAGTAAATAGTATTAAATAAACATATTAAATACGAATTTTAATTGATGTATATTAATGAATGTACATATTAAATACGAATTTTAATTGATGTGTATTAATGAATGCAGAAGATCAAAATAGTAATTTAACATGGATTAGAATGATAAATGTTATGGTATTATATATATATAATAGATAATAGATAATAGGTATAATGAGTTAAGTTCTATGGAGACCGTGGAGACCATATACATCATGCACTCAAAACATTGCAAAACATATATATATTTGCAAAGAATGTTCAATAAACATTATTATTTCATTCAAAATCTTAAACATCATATATAATTTGCAAGCAGAACATGTTTTGGAGAACAATACGTTCTGCAATATTTTATTTGCAGAACATACATGCTTTTCAAGATTTTTAATGAAATTTGCATGTAAAACATATATGATTTTCAAGATTTTTAATGAAATAAATGAAATAGTGATTTTCATAGAACATAATTTTCAATGAATAAATTTTTACAATATTTTAATTGATATGTGATCTCCGGTCTCCACTAAAAATGTTGGTCTCCATATAAAACTCAAATTGTTATAAATAATTATTAAACTACACTATAAATATATATATATATATATATATATATATATATATATATAACTAAAAGTGTATATTAAGTAAATGGCTTGGAGAATCCTTTTCCTCCTGTAATCTTCATATCTCAAAATATGATGCAGGTTACCTCAATTTATAGTGAGGCTAATAACCGCGTACATGTGTGAATATATGACTTTAGCTGTTAATACACTCACCTAACTTTGACAATCACTCACCTAACTTTGACAATCATAAATTATTACAACACTCCCCCTTGATTGTCAATGTGAGTTATTATAAAGATTGACTGCCTCGTTAAAACCTTGCAAGGAAAAACCCATTGGGATAAAAACCTTGACGAAGGAAAAAGAGTACAGTCTCCCCCTGAATAAAACGTCTCACAACTTGACATTTTGATGTATCAAGTTCTTCAATCTTCGCATACCAATATTATTTTGCAACTTTTCAAATGTTGAAGTAGGAAGAGACTTTGTGAGAAAATCTGCCAGATTATCACATGAGCGAACTTGTTGTTCATCAATGTCACCCTTCTCTTGTAGTTCATGAGTGTAGAAGAATTTTGGTAAGATATGTTTTGTTTGATCCCCTTTGATATAGCCTTCTTTGAGTTGTTTAATACAAGCTGAGTTATCTTCAAACATAACTGTAGGACTGTCTGAGATACCTGATAAACCACATGATTCTCGAATATGTTGAATGACAGATCGTAACTAAATACATTCTCTGCTTGCTTCATGGATTGCAAGTAACTCTACGTGATTAGATGAAGTTGCCGCCATAGTCTGTTTTGTAGACTTCCAAGAAATAGGTGCCACAATATGTGAATAGATAACCTGTTAGAGATCGCCCAAAATGAGGGTCCGACATGTACCCAGCATCCGCATATCCAATTAGTTGCGATTTTGAATTGTTTGGGAAGAATAGTCCAAGATCAATTGTCCCACAAAGATATCTGAGTATATGTTTGATCCCATCCCAATGCCTTTTAGTTGGATCAGAACTGAATCTCGCCAACAAGTTCATAACAAATGCAATATCAGGCCGTGTGTTATTTGCAAGATACATAAGAGCTCCAATTGCACTAAGATATGGAACTTCAGGCCCAAGTGCATCTTCATCTTCTCTTCTAGGATGAAATGGATATTTTTCAACATCAAGTGACCGAACAACCATTGGCGTGGTTAGTGGATGAGCTTTGTCCATGTAGAACCGATCAAGAACCTTTTCTGTGTAGGCTGATTGATGAATAAATATGCCTGATGATAAGTGCTCCACCTGTATACCTAGACAAAATCTTGTATTTCCAAGATCTTTCATTTCAAACTCATTTTTCAAATAGTTAGCAGCATTAGTAATATCTTCAGAAGTACCTACAATATTCAAATCATCCACATATATAGCAATAATAACAAAACCAGATTGTGACCTTTTAATAAACACACATGGATATACATGATTATTTATATACCCATCATTCAATAAATATTCACTAAGCCTATTGTACCACATACGACCAGATTGTTTCAAGCCATATAATGATCGTTGTGGTTTAACTGAGTATAAATGTCGAGGTTTAGTTTCCTCTAACTTTAATCCTTCAGGGATTTTCATATAAATATTACTATCAAGTGATCCGTAAAGGTAGGCTGTCACAATGTCCATAAGACGTGTTTCCAATCATTCCATACAAGCCATAACCCTTAGAAAACGAAAAGTGACTCCATTCATCACAGGAGAGTAAGTTTCATGGTAATCAAATCCAGGCCTTTGAGAGGATCCCTGGGCTACCAGCCGAGCCTTATATCTCACAATTTCATTTCTCTCATTTCATTTCGTACAAACACCCATCTATTTCCAATGGGAACCATACCAGCTGGTGCTCGGATTGCAGGTCCAAATACATTTCTCTTGCGCAAGGATTGCAATTCTTCCTGAATTGCAATTTTCCATTTTGGCCAATCATCTCTTTGTCGACATTCTTCCACACTTTGTGGTTCAGGATCGGAGTTCATAATAATATCACATGCCACGGAAAAAGCATACACATAATCAACCTCACTACTCCCACGATCCAATAATTTTCCGTTATGTACATAACTCATTGAGATCTCATAATTTTCAGGTACCTTTGCTTCTATGGAAGCATGTGCCACTTCAGGGGCAATATCCTCTTCTGGAGGTAATAGCACTTCGGGTGGTTTTGTCACAGCCACTTCAGGGGCTTGAACCTCTTCAGGAGGTGATACCGCTTCTGGGGTATTTTCAAGAACATTTGCCACTTCAGGGGCAGGTCCATTTAATTACCGTTTTTGCGGTACAACATCTTTCGCACCAACAGGTCTACCGTGCTTCTAGCGTGGCTTTGAATTACCAATCAGTTCTTCAGGAATTGATCTTTGAATAGGGATTTCAACCCTGGCTGGAGCATTAACAACGGGTATATGCAATTTTATAATAAGTCTAGAATCATTAAAAGCATCAGGCATTTGATTAGCAATATTTTGCATATGAATGATTCTTAAAACCTCATATTCACATTGTTTAGTTCGTGGATCAATAGCATTTAATCCTGATGCATTCCATGATAGTACATAATTTAATTTATGCAAAACATTATCTCCCCCTAATGGAGGGAACACAGACTCCTCAAAATGACAATCAGCATAACGAGCAATAAACACATCACCAGTTAACGGTTCAAGATATCTTATGATAGATGGTGAGTCAAAACCAACATATATGCCTACTCTTCTTTGTGGGCCCATTTTAGATCTCTGTGGGGGTGCAATGGGAACATATATGGCACAAACAAAAATCTTAAAGTGAGAAATATCAGGAACTTGACCAAGAACTAATTGTTGAGGGGATTGTTTGTGGTAAGCAGATGGTCTTATCCTAATTATATTTGCAGCATGAAGTATTGCGTGGCCCCAAACGGATGTAGGTAATTTGGCTCTTAAAAGTAAGGGACGTGCAATAAGTTGAAGCCTTTTAATTAGAAATTCTGCTAAACCATTTTTATGTATGCACGTGAGCTACAAGGTGTTCGACTGAGATCCCTACTGACATACAATAATCATTGAAAGTTGCAGATGTAAATTCAGCAGTATTATCTAGTCGAGTTGATTGTAATTTTTTCTAAGATTTTCTTTTGACCTGAAAAGGTAATTGAAGTGATAGGGAGATATTCTTTTTTATTCTCACTAGTAGTTTCTACATGGAAACCATTAAGACGAATGTCTTTAAAACTCAAAAGATTTCTAGTGGATTTACTAGAATTTGTGTCTCGTTTGGTAGGATAAAACTAGCTTTCCCAAAACCCTCTATTATATCTTATGTACCCGAAATCGTCCAACCATGTGAGTTGGTTTTATTAAAATGTGAGAAGTATTTCTGATTTTGTAAGATTGTGTGAGTGGTGGTGCAATCAGCAATGCATATATCTCCCATATTTATATTGTGCACAAATATAAGTGAACAATAATTTTATCAAAGCAAACCCAAGTACATAAAACAAGAAAATAAAACAAGTACATTAAAACAGGAAAATCAAAGCAAATACTTAAGGAACAAGCATTTAAAGCGATACATATAAGAACTAGTCATCTAAGCCGTAGTAAAGATTAGCACTATTATCAAGTTCAGTTGGAGTCTTGTTGATTGGTTCATCGTTAAAACTAGCCAAATTTGTTTCCACCCTTTGTTTATTCAGCTTTTTAGATGACTCGTAAAGATCTACAAGATGTCTAGGTGTGTGACAAATACGAGTCCAATGTCCATGAGCCCCACATCTAAAACATATATCTCTAGTTTCTCCATCCTGTGGTGCCTTCTTTTTATTTGACACCTCATTTTGCCACTTCTAGTTACTAG
This sequence comes from Saposhnikovia divaricata, assembly GCA_036435485.1. Classification (NCBI taxonomy): domain Eukaryota; kingdom Viridiplantae; phylum Streptophyta; class Magnoliopsida; order Apiales; family Apiaceae; genus Saposhnikovia; species Saposhnikovia divaricata. The sequence goes on along the minus strand of CM071597.1, from coordinate 151,463,896 downwards.
GGTTGTTGTAGCCATCACGCTGCCACTTCAGGTGGCCAGAGTTATACTGATTTCGAAATCGACCACGAAAATTTCCACGTCCACGATTTCGTCCATCACCTCGTCCTCCTCTATGCCCTTTCTCACGCCCATTCTTCCGGAATGACGTGTTATGTACTTCAGGTAACTGGGCAGAGCCTGTGGGACGTATCTGATGATTTTGGTACAACAATACAGGGAACGCAATTTCCCAAAATCATAGTATTGGGATGAAAGGTCGAAAGGGTCTTTTTAATCATCTCAGCATCAGTAACTTTCTGACCACACAGGATTAGCTTTGAGCTTATTTTGAACAAGGCAGAATTATATTCAGCAATAGATTTAAAATCTTGTAACCTTAAATTGATTCAGTCATAATGAGCATGTGGTAGATGGACAAGTTTTTGGTGGTCAAACCTATCTTTGAGATTTTTCCAAAGAGTGAGTGGATTTTTGACTGTGATGTATTCAGATTTTAAGTTTTCATGAATGTGTTGCCTAAGAAAAATAATTGCTTTGGCATTTTGTTCAACAGTTGGGATTTTCCTGTTTCTATGGTATCCTTTAGCCCGTTGGCACTAAGGTGTAATTCCGCATCGAGTACCCAAGACAGATAATTATCCCCAGACACATCTAAAGCAACAAAATCTTATTTTGCAAGATTCGTCATTCTAAACGCAAAATAAATATTTAAAACATGGTATAACAATATGGCATGTTAAACATAAACAATTATACACATACAATTACAATTATAACCTATAATGACATAATTTATTTAAAAGTTACGATGGCATAGCCAACCAGTTTATTTAAAAGTTACGACGGCATAGCCAGCCAGAAACTTTATAATAATATTCATAGTGCAATAATTTTAATATATTAAAGAGTAATATAAACAAGGAAATTATAACCATATTTATAAGTAAAAATAGAGCGTACATTCTTCGTTAATAAAACTTATTTGAGCAGTACCTTGTTCCTTAATAAACTTTACTCGGGCAGTACCTCTTTACTTCAACAAAACTTACTCGAGCAGAGACTCGTGCTGATAACGTGTTAAATAATTATTAAAGTACACTATATATATATATATATATATATATATATATATATATAGTTGCACTCCATAGCAAACACCTTATATAACAAACAATAAAGAACACCTCATATCTAATATAATTTAAGAGTTCTGTCATAGCACCCAATACAAAAAGTTGTTATTTTTTTACCTTCTAGCAAACCAGCAAAATTTTTTTTTTGAAAATTTACTGTTCATCGATGACGTCATGATGACGTCATCAGTGAACAGTAATTTTCATTTTTTTTGCCGACTTGATAGAGGGTAAAAAAATAACAATTTTTTGTATTGGGTGCCCCTGGCGGGGCCAAAGGATCTAATAGATCTAAGGTGTTCTTTGTTGTTTGTTATATAAGAGTGTTCTGTATGGACCAAAGGCCTATATATATATATATATATATATATATATATATATATATATATATATAACTAAAAGTGTATATTAAGTAAATGGCTTGGAGAATCCTTTTGATATCTCAAAATATGAACCTCAATTTATAGTGAGGCTAATAACCACGAACATGTGTAACCTCAATTTATAGTGAAGCTAAGAGCATTCACATCCCATCCCCCATCCCCAACCCCATCCTTATAATTTGAGGATTTATCCAACTTTTCTTCTAAAACACTTCTCCATCCCATTCCTCATTTTGGGGTTTGATTTAGGGACCAAAGTTTGAGTCCCCATATTTAGGGACCAAAGTTGATGCCTCATCCCCATCCTCATACACTCTCTCTCCTCATATAATAATATTAAATTGTATTTATAATAGTGGGTGAGTTTTGGTAGTTAAAATTGTAAGTAAAAGAGAGAGAAAGAAGTAATATAAAAAAGAATATAGGGAATGGGGAATGGAAAATGGGGAATGGGATGTAGAAATTTTTTGATAATTTTGGGGATTTACTATTTTTATTTGGGAATTTACTATTTTTAGTAAATTTTTGGGATTGGGGATGAGGAATGGAATGTGAATGCTCTAATACCCGCGAACATATATAACCTCAATTTATATATGACTTTAGCTGTTAATACACTCACCTAACTTTGACAATCACTCACCTAACTTTGCCAATCATAAATTATTACAACACTAATCAGATATATCTTGTTTTTCCTTATAATACTAAAGTATAGATTTTGTGAGTATTTAGTTAACCTTCCCAAATATGACATTAGGGCTAAAATTGGGTGAGAAATAGAAGCCCATGGATCGATTCTCCGACGAAAGTAAGAATCATCAAATTAGGGGCCAGGGCAAGATAAGCAGCTTGTGTCATCATCAAATTCATATTAATTAGGGCAAGAGAAGACAAGTAAAAATGGAGGGTCAGTCACAGAAGAAGAAATCAAGAATTACAAGTGAAGATGAGGCAGACAGACTCAGTACATTGCCTGACGAGCTAATTCATCAAATTCTCAAGTATGTTGATACCAAATTCGCTTTTCAAACCAGCATTCTCTCGAAACGATGGAAGTCTGTATGGACAACTCTCCCTTTTCTCAAATTTTTATGGGATTACCCAGACCCACAAAGCACCAGTGTCAATAAAAACAATGCTAAGTTTACTCGTCATGTTTTGAATCATCGAAACCATCGTTCTTCGATTTCGTATTTGGAGCTTAAGTTCCTCACTCCTGGTTTATTGGCAAAGTTTGTTAAGTATGCTATTTCTCGTAATGTTGAGTATCTTAATGTTCATTTACGATACAAGCATAAACCGTTTATGATATCAAATTTCAGCTCTAATTCGATTCGGAAACTTAAGTTGAGAATGAATCTTGAAGGTAGTGTGTGCAAATCAGATTGTTGGGATTTGCCTGCTTTAACGAGTCTACATTTGTGTCGACTTGCTTTCTTTTATGAAAATCAGGGATTACCGGAGGTGTGCATAACTTGCTTGCCTTCCTTGAGAAATTTGTGTCTTGATGATTGGATTTTAACGGAGTTGTCTTTATCTTTTGATTGGCCGGCTTTAACGACTTTCTCTCTGATTAAGTGTGAGTTGCCCGAAAAAGTTTGGAACGTACCAGCTTTGAAGAGTTTAGAGCTTCACGATGTGAGATTTCCTGAAAATATGAGCGACATATTCACTGCACTTGTTAGCCTAGAAAATCTCACACTATATTTTAAAAAGGTTACCCTGAAAGATTTTTTCATACCTTGTCCTGAATTGGTGAACCTGGATATCAGATCCCGCTATGACGGGTACCATGAGAGTTTCAAAGGTAATATTGTGGTTTTGGCACCAAAACTCAGAAATTTCACTTCTCTTGGCATCTTTACAATCAAATTTGAAGTTTCTGATTTGGAAAATGTAAATATCAAATTGCGGGATTGGATTGATGAGCAGGACTATTCGCCAAACCAGTTGAAAGCATATCATCGACGATTTGCGCAAATGCTACCGGGCCTTGGTGGTGCCAAGATTCTTAATCTTGAGTTGGAGATCGTAAAGGTAACTTTATGTTTAATTTTTTTTATTGATGATATGGGCATTACCATTGTTTTTGCTTCTCAATGGAAGATATACATGATATTTAATATTATAACTTATGGTGTTGGTAGTTTGATTTCATAGTATGCCTTCTTCATTTTTAGAAAATTTAAACATTTATTGGTATGAGGTGAACATATATTGTCTCTCATATTTGTTCGGTGGACAGTGATTATCGGTTTTTAGTAGGCCTAATATTGATTATCTCATTTCTTATTAGCTTATTGAGTGATCTTTTTCCTTCAGAAAAAGATACTTCTGGAAGGAAAACACTTGATCTTCCTTACCCTTTTTTTCCATTTGGTGCATTTTGAAATGCAGATCTAAATTACATTTTTTTTTTCACCGATGATTTATATCTGATTCTATCTTTTCATATTATTTCGTAGGCACTCTCATCAATATCTGCCTTTCTTCTAAGTTGTCCCTCTCCATTTTATAACTTGAAGTATGTGAAATTACCACATGGATGTGAAGAAGCAGGTATTTCTAGCAATTTGAGAAGCTACTTACTTGGTGCCTCTCCAACAGCCACCATTGTCACAACACTTCCAGAGGTATTTAATGAATCATTTATCGTTCTCAGTGGCCAGTGCATTTCTTCTCATATATCTTGTAGGCAGAAACAGTGCATGGATAATTTATTAGTCATAGTCTAAGCATATTTCTTCACATTTTTTTCTTGTGGTGCGGGAACCAAAGCATCGAACGGTTAGTTCGACTGGTGTTGAAACGTTTAGTCCTAAATTCTTGTTTCAAAAATTATGTTGTATATGAATATGCTTTTGTGTTTAATCTCAGTAAGATATATATCACCAAAGTTTTTCCTTTTTCTTCAGAACAATATGAATCCTCATACAACAGCTTCTGTGACATCTCAAAATGTGGTGCTGCTAAAGCCTTTGGTTTCTCCAACCAATATGCTGGTTGATTCTGGAAATTTACCTAAATCTGTGTGCATTGATACTGTGGACATGGGGGTGCAAGAAGAGCATGTGGTGCAGAATTCTTTACAACATGCTGACAGTGACGGGGTTAGACATGTTGGTTCTTCAGTTGACGGGACTGACAATGACCATGTGAGCTCTTCAGGAAATGTTAATATTGGGTTGTGGAGGGGTTATTCTGTTAACTCTGAATTTGTACTTCTACTTAATGCCATAATGGATAAGTACCCAGAAACCTTTGAGCACTTTACGACCAAAAACAAGAAATTTAGTACAATGAAGCTAAATATGTTGTGCACCTCAGTAAATGACTTTGCCAAAATCTGTGACCGAGGTTGATACTGAAACGATTGCTGAGTACAGGGAAGTATTTGCTGACCTACAGAAATTGGGATTTGATGTAAGTTGGCTTCTGAGTCGTCTGAACTATGTTGAAAAGCTCCAGATTTCGCAGCCCCTACTTCCTGAGCTCCATGCAATTGACCGTGATATTGATGATGCCAAAAGTAAATTACAAGATTTGCAGATTAATATTGATGAAACCAGAAAATTGCAAAATTTGCAGACTCTTCGTGATAAAAAGATGCAAGAGATTCAGAAAGTGTTTGGAACTATGGGTGCAAACCTTGCTGTTGGCTACATTGGAGATGATCTGTTGTCTGGTCCCTTGTTTACTCGGAGTTAGTTGTATGTTTGAGGATTGTTTGGATGCCGTGGTATCTTGTCTATTGTCTGGTCCTGGAGTCTAGTACAGTAGTACTTTTCTGGTTTCGTGCTTATTGACTTTGTATTGAACTGTTAGTAGTGTTTGCCTCCCTACTAATTTTCATGGAAGTGTTTGTTTTCTTGTACTATATCTTGCAAGATGATGTTTTACTTCACATTAGAATTTTCTAAAATATTATATCATGAGTTTTGCTCTGCTGTAATTGTTTTCTTATTTCCTCTATACTTTCTGCAATTTCCGACCTTACAAGTTTGTGTTCTCCATTGTGTAACTTGAAGTATGTGAAGCTACCGCAGGGTAGAAAGAAACAAGTATATCTTGTACTCAAAGAAGTTACTAACTCAGTGGCTCTTCAACTGTGTCACGACATCGTCACAGGTATTTGCAGAAAATAAAATAGAAGTAGCACCTGATAGTAAACCTATGCATATTTTGTTTAATTTTGTTAGTAAATTATTGAATAATTATTTTTTTGAGAAGAGATGACATCAACAGCAAGAGGTGAATTCACTGCTTTGCAGTTTTATTTGACTTAATTATTTATTTGTTCTAGCAGAATTTCCTTTCAGATAAATTCTCATTTTATATGAGAACATCTTTCCTACTTGTTAACTTAGTGTGTTTCCTGTCTTATGACTATGTACCTTTCCTTTATTTTTTTTATTTAATTGGCGTGCACGCAAGAGCAGCACTTGGTGGATCTATGTCTTTGCAGATCTGTTGATTAAGTTGTTCCTGCAAATTTCCGTAAAGTGAAGTTGTTATATTAACATAGGTCTCAACTGAAATTACTATGATTTGCATCTTAAAAATTAAAATCACTTCAGTGATGTGTAAGTTAATGTTATTGTACTAAAGCGTATAAGCAGAGGAGCATAAGTTGTAAACTGTTGGGGTTCTCTGCATTCTAATTCTTTTCAGATCTGTCTTTGTTTAGCTTATTTTTATCTAGACAATTTTTGTTGCACATAACCTCATACAAGAATATAAGTTTTCAGTTGTAATGATTTTATTGTGTGCTTTCACATGTTGATTGTATTTAACCCATACTGATGCACATCTGTTTATTTGCTGTTGCATCTAAACCTCATGATGAGCTAAAGCAGATGAAAATTCTATTTGTTCGTATTGTGAAAACTCTGATATGTAATAGTTATAAATGAATTGAGTCAGAAATGGTAAAGAAATAATTTTGTTCTGGGTTTGCAATGTTGTTTTCCTAGCTACTCCCTGTATTTCTGAATACAGGGAGTAGCTAGGAGCTAAGAAGAGCCATGGGAAAGTCCATCTAAAGAACTTGTTGATTCTTAACATATTTCTGAATACATATGTGCATTGATGCTGTGGAATGAGAGTGGAGGAAGAGCATGTGGTGATATGGGTAGCTTTCTAGAAGAATGATCAATTTTTTTGTTATGGAAGGGTAATGAGGTTGAGTCAGAGTTTGTTGGTGTGCTCAATCTCATTATGAAATAGTCCTCAGAAACCTTTGAGCAGTTCACTACTAAAAGAAATTTGCTCTGTACATTGAAGTTAAATATGTTTTGCAATTTGATGAATGGCTTTATTAAAACCTAAATACTGGATGCTGACACTGACACTTTCAGCGAGTTCAGGGCTTTGTTTTGTGACTTGAAACTTGCAATAGTTGCAGCTAATATAGGGATTCAACGTAAATTAACTCACTAAACCACATCGAACAACTCTGCTATCCACATCACGTACTTGATGCAATTAAGAATCTTAATCACGAATCTAAAGAGTAAATTGCAGATCTGAAGTCTCTTCGCACAGGAAAGAACAGCAAGATAACCGATTCAGAAGGCTTTGGGACTACAAATACTAGGTTTCATGTGAACTACATTTTTGATATCTATTTTCTGATCACTAATGCTATAAAACTTTTAAGATCTCATATCGCTTGCTTGTGTTATGGATGCGTGTATTTGATCTTTTAAATCTTGATGTATTTTGATGATTATTGTACTAAAAGGCCAAAACAAGCCTCATTAGTTTAAGGGTTCTCTAGTGTGTGTCCAGGGCACAAACTAAGAATCCGTGTTTGATGAGAAAGAAAATTTTAATTGGTGGAGATTTTTGTGCATGCGGGGGGTCCATCATTATTAATGAAATTTCTACCAATCAAAATTTGATCACTAATGAAATTTCTACCAATCAAAATTTGACGACTAAGCGAGCACGAATTCTTAGTATATGCCTTGGGCACATACTAGATGTGCCCAAGAAAAAACCATTAGTTTAAAGACTAGTCAGTAAGTTGGTTCTTTGGCAAATCATATAAATTAATTTCATTCAAAAGTGACGACCTACCAAAGTAATTTATTAATTTTTCCTCTAATTATTAAAATCTTAATTACAATTTATTAATAATTTATTAATCTTTCCTCTAATTTATTAATTTTTGGGCTTTTTTCATAAATACCCTTGTTTCTTTTGTAAAAATACTTTTCAAAAAAAATAATTTGCAAAAATACTATCTTATTTGTAATGACTGCGCACTAGGTTGCATTCAGTTGCATATGTGGTTGCATAATGCAAATGAAAATTACAAGTTGAATTTTCTTTTTTCTTTTTTTACCAATTTCCAGTTGTATATAAGGGCTACGCAGCAGCAAAAACTGGAAATTCAACTTTCAATTTTTAGTTGCATTCAGTTAGGTTGCATATGCAACTGAATGCAACTAAAAACTGAAAGTTAAATTTTCATTTTTTGCTGTTGCGCATCCCTTATATATAACTAGAAGTTGGAAAAAACTGAAAATTCAACTTTTAATTTTCAATTACATTAAGTTGCATAGGTTGTATATAAGTGTGCATATGCAACCTAGGTATTTTTGGAAATAAATTGGTATTTTTGCAAGTATTTTTGAGAAAATAGTAAAATCGTAATTTTTTTAAAAAAATTAGTATTTTTGGTAAACATCCTTAATTTTTTCCATTTACAATGATAGTATTATTTTTGAAAGATTTTATTGTGTAATTAAACAAGAGTAGGGTTAGAGGTACCAAATTGGGTACCAAAATTTGTTACCAAATGACATGGCACTAATTACTTGGCATTTTGTGATGTTTTAATTGGATGGCCCTGACGGATCCATTATAATTATAACCAATCAAAACAATGCCAAGTCATTTAGTAATAATTTTTTATACCCAATTTGGTACCTCTAGCATTTTTCATTAAACAAGTCCCATACAACCTAAACGGCTCACATACACAAGCATGAAATATTTAGTGGTAGTAAGTTCTCATATAAGTTATCGCCATATGTAAGCTTTACAAAATGTAACTAGACACCAGCACAATTACTCTCCAAACCATTGTCTTCATCAAGCGAGTCAGGGCGTCAAGCAAGTGCGCAACAACATTAGTTTTATGTAATTGTACACCACCACCACAACCATTCTCCAAACCATCATTTTCATCGACGCGAAGCAAGTGTGCATAAACAGAGTACATAGATCACTTCCATGAATCTTCAGAGTAGTTCACAGGAATGCTAGTATCTGAATCTGTTAGCTTTTTCATGCCGAGAATCTTCAAGTCTCTCGATTTACTATTGGTATCATCGAAAAAGGAGAGTCAATTGCATGCCGTAGAAAGCGGGAGTAGTAGGAGTTGTTCAACGTAGTTTAGATGGCTTAGCCAATTAACGTTACTTCCCTTTTGCTGCAAGTCATAAAATCTAAGGCCACCTGTGCGGGATCATATCACCCTGCAAGAAGTTCAGAACCCAAACCAGGTAAATTAAACTTTATTATACTTCATTAACATGATAACAAATAAATATAACAAGCTTAATTTGTAAGAAAAAGCTAGGAGCAAATTTTTGTTTCGTAAACAGAAACATAAATAGATTACCAGAAGAAATAACAATACTAATTACAATAAATAGATAATGGAACAAAAGGAGTGAAGAATGAATTAAAGGAATTGAAGCATGATGATGTTTTGATTTGAAAAGAAACAGGGGAAGTGCAAAAACCTAGTTTCGTTTAGATCTAAAGAATGCAACACTCACGCTTACACAAATAAGACAAAAGAAGTTAATAAATTATCAGAGTAAAGTATAGAGTTGTGGTCGAACTTAACCTCATTTAGCATTTTGGTGATTGGAGTTTCAAATTTGCAATATGTTATGTCATATTTTTGGCATATCTAATAATCTCCTAAATTTCTAATAATTATTAATTATTAATTCAGATTAATAATTATTACTTAATCGCTAAGTTTTATCCTCTCTCTGAAATGAGGAAAGAATCAATCTCAATCAACGAATTATGGAAAATATCTCCTAACGATATTCTTCAAATCAGGAAAATATCACAATGATAAGATTAAATCAGATAAAATCAGTAATTACTCAGATTAACGAAGTTTATCCCTAAAGTCTCTAAGGGATAGACACGCTTGATCCTATATAAACATAGGTACGTAGGCATCTTGGCAGATGATATGGAATCCAATACACGAGACAAATCGAGACACCTGTCGAGTCCAGCCCCTCTCTTTTTTACAAATCCTAAATCCCTAAAAACAACCACGTTCATCTAAATTCGCTCTACTATTCCAGCAAACCTCTGATTTCGTGTTGTTACGAAATTCCTCCAACAACATTTGGCGCTAGAAGGAGGGGTTTATTATTATATGTGGAAGACATATAATTTATTCAATATATACGGGGTTTTGGGTATTCATTATCATATGAGGGTTGATCTTTGTGGATATTAAAAAACACCCAAGTAGCAGTTTGAATCGGAAAAAGGCGACGCACCACAACAATACAGAGCCCGCGGAAATAGCAACGGCAAGGAAAAGGAAGTCAACACAGTCGTGGAGGGAAAAAAAAAGACAAGAGTACATACATACGCGCAACAGCAGAGGAAGAATATTCGTGGTGGCAAGGCTTAAAGAAAACAGTGGGGGCTACAAAAGACAAAAGTGGAAACAATGGAATAAAAAGAATGAAGGATGTAATTCTTGCAGGACCTGCGTGGAGTTCACAAGAATTAAAATAAAAACTGGCTCAAGCAAAATAAGAAGCAGTGCACACAAAGAATGAAAAAATAAAGATGGACACAGTGTCCACGCGCAGCAACATGTAGGAAGAGAATTCGTGGTATAAAAAGGATGGGTCCCGCAAAAGTTCTAACAAATTAACAAATCAAAAGAAGACACAGAGATGGACTTGTTAGTGTGACCAGCAGATACAATAAAAAATAAAGGAACTGGAGGACACGCATCAATGGAGGCCAACAATGGCAAAAAAGAAAAAAACGAAGCACTAGAGAAACTCACAGTCGGCTGAAAACGGAAATTAAAGATAAGCCTTTTATCTTTTAGTTTTTATTTTCTACAAATTGCACAATTATTATGCCATGCATGCATAAATCATGTTTTTTAAATATTTTTTCAAAAAAATATTTTATTATTTAAATTCGTGCGAGCAATATATTTTTATGCTTGTAAAATTATTGCGATTTAGAAAATATCGTACGAGATACTTATGGTGATTAATTGTGGAAATTTACATATTGATGAATTACGGATTTGTTTTACAATCCCGTACGAGCTGCATGCTTTGAAGAAAAAAAAATTTATATATGTGAGACACATAATTTTGAAAAAGATTTTCTACAAGAAAAAAGGAGCATTATTTTCGAAGAAAATAAATATCGCGACATTCTTAAAAGAGCATATTTATTATTGCATATGGATTTGTAAAATATTTTTCATATATTATCGCGATAGTACATATATGTCAAAATTATTTTCAAACATACGAACTAAATTGCCAAGTAGGGTAGCCTGGACAAGTTATAAATTCCACAATGCTACACGCTTGAGTAAAGAGCAACACCCTCTGGATTATTATCGAAGGCCCATGACCAGATCTTGAGCTCAAGGTCGCATGGGTGGGAAGGCATCCCTATACACAATATCTTTAAGACATGCACAGCTAGCCCAACAAGAAGTTCGCCAGGAAACCTCAACACAGCTAGCCCAAGAAGGGACGCGTGCAAAGTTCGACAAGATTACATCTACATCTCTTAGTGAAGACCCCGCCAGACACATCCTTATGTGGTTGCATCAGACACTTGAAAAGCGTGTATGCCAATTTGGGATATATACAAACGCCAAGGTCCTTGTTAGCACAAAATAACGCAAGCGCACGTTGTCACAAGTAATATATAAATAAATCAAGTTCGTTCCCACAGAGATCTAGAATGGTGTTCAATTCAATTAATGTACCTATGCACCGATGTTTGGTTTTTATCCACTGCTAAGACAAATAACAAATTGGGTTTTTATTAACTACTAAAATAATTATCAAATTAAAGATTACCTAACTAATGAGATTAAAATCGATTTACTAATATGAGAATAAAACATGGGATCCTAACTTCATTAAATACTTCCTTTAGAGATCATGCCTTTAATCAATATATGTGATGAGTTGATAACTAATCAGATAACACGAAATTAGTACACGCTATCTTTCGACATACGCATACCAAACTACACATCAACCACAAGATAGATAGAAGCTATGTAGACACCAATTATGCTTAGACCCTATATGTCTATAAGATTTGAAAACATAATGGTTAAAAAACAAGTTATCTATTAAGATTACATAAGGTAGTATGAGATAGTTCAAATCACACCACAATCATGAATATAATCCATAAACTTATGCTAGCATGGCAAGTTCTAAATCTCTAGATCCACTTTCGCATTCACTAGAAATTAACAAGGCAACTTAGATGTTCGCGACGCATCAAAAAAGAATAAGCGCAACCATACTAGGATATCAATAATTCATCACACACATATCAATAAGGCAATCAACTACTAAATTCCATAAATAAATCCATTAGGACCCCATGACAACGATTAGTTCATGATCGAACGTCTCATCGTCACGGGGTTTGATGAAAGCATGATGTAAAACAAAGAAGTAATGGTATGATAATGAATAAGGGTTAAAGGTTTAGAGATTAAATCCAAGAGCATCCAAAAGTTACACCAAATTGAAGAATACAAGAAAAAGCTATGCCTAGTTCTTCTTGTCGTCACGTTCTTCACCTTCGAATTCTCGATCTCGTGCTCTCAATAATATCTCTGATGTGTTTTGTGGTCGTGGGTTGTGTTTTTGTGCTCCCAAAGATGTGTATTTATAGCCCCAAGTTGCCTCCTTAACAAGCAATTGCCATCCTTGAGTTGGAATAGAAGATCGGCAAATTCCATCTTTAAACGGGATATGATTAGCAATTTCCATGATTACAACTGATTCTGGAATGTTCCCACCGTCCAAAGTGATTGCCATAACAATTAGGATTAGATTACAAAGCAATTTCCCATTCTGAATTGAAAATTGCAAGTTTCTGTCGGACATGGGCGCGGCCGCGCGGCTCTCCAATACAATCCAGGCGTGCCCGCGCGCGTTCAATCCTGGGACTTCTGTCAAGCGCCCGCACGCTGCTTCAGTTCAATCTGAGCGCGCCCGCGCGCCTCCTGTTAATGCAGACAGTTTTTTTCTCTTTTGATTTCTTCTCCAATGCTTTTCCAATTTCAATGACTTGTTCTTTTGCTAAAAACACACTTTAATCAATGAAACCTCCACACCTACATAGAAACCATGTCCTGCACAATCTCCACAAAAACACATTAAAACACACAAATACTTGAGGTACAAGCGATCAATTTAAGCCAAAAATGAAGCAATCCAAGTGGATAAAAATCCATTTATCACACCCCAAAACTTAAACCGATGCTTGTCCTTAAGCATAAACATAAGAAAAGTTATATACAACTAACTAGTACCACTTCCGTAGGTGATCACGGTTGCATTTGGCATATGCAACAAGCCATTTAAACCCCTAGGCAGCCCTAGTGGACGAGTAAGGTCTCGTGAGGGCCTATAACGAATGTACCCACAAAATCCATCTAACCTAATGCAATGCAATGCATGAATGCAACTAATATGAATATGCAAGGATCCCCTTCAAACTAACCGAAACCAACTAGCAAGCAAATATCTCAAAGAATGCAACTAACTCCAAATAGAGCTCGACTAAGTCCCCGTATACTAACAATACATGAACGGAAACGTGCGTGTGTGCTATGCTCATCAGAAATACCCCCAAACTAGGTCAAAAATCATACCTATTCTTCCGCCAAGACAATCACCAGTTTATAACTAGAATAGACGGTAAACACTCCATAACCTAGAAACACCTCCACCCTTATTCAAGTTAGATAGAAATTCATGCTTTATTACTATACTACGACACATAATATACAATACGCATGCTTATTTAACCGTGCAATGAATGAGACCCCAAAAGGCTTATACAATAATACCCATGTAGCGAGTGTTAGGTCAGTGGATCCCAGACTATAAAAGCCTTAGGTCACTAGGACTAAGTCCCCTCAGACTTAATTACTCGAGTATTAAAGAGCTCACCCGTGGTTAATTTTGAATTTAAACTATTTACATGACTCTTTTTTTCCGCGATCTGGAATGAGCCTTTCTCATTTCCAACCCTAGACTACTCATATAAATATGAGCCAGCTACTAGCCATTTGACGCCTAGTCATTATTGACAATTATTTACAACTAGAATGAAATTCCTGGTTTCCCCCAAACTTAGACTTAAGTAATCCTACGCCATCAAGGGAATAACGAAAATTCTAAATATAATCAAGTGATTAAATCTAAACAACCAAACAATCATGACCTCAACCTAGCCCAGAAGCAAACTAATGAGACTGTGTAAATAATTTGTTTCTGAATCATGCAAGTCAATTTCATATAAACTATAAATCAACCCTCTATTCATCATTACCACACTCAATAAGACACCTACCTACCAATCAGAATCAGTTCGTTCTAAGGGATCATGAAAAATGCATGCCATGAAAATGCAACTAATATGAACTCACATGGTATACGACAAATAAAAACAGAATGTCCTATATGAAACAAACATAGATATTACAAACATATATGCATGAACTACTACTACTATGCAAAAGTATGCAATCCTACATGAACACAATGATATACTAATACTACAACAGACTACATATCCCCAAACCTCCCCCAAACTTAAAATTTTCAATGTCCGCATTGAAGGTAAATAAGAGGATAGTAGAGAACATACCTAGTTACCGGCCGCACCACCCTCCTCGGGTGGAGAATCAGGAGGTGGATAAGCAATGTGAGCTCCAAAAACAGGCCAAGGAACCTGCACTCCACTAGCTTTACTATCCAGAGCCTGTGTCAACTCTTGTGAAAAACGGCTGTGACTCTCATACATAACATCCATGCATCTCATCAGCCGCCTATACTGAGAAGCACTAGAAACCTCAACAGGAGCCTGCTGAACCGGAGGAGCACCACCAATCTCATAACCCAAACCCTTAGGATGAGAAATACCGCCAGGCCATTCCGCCAGCTTCGAAGAATCAATGGGTCCACTCGGCATCTGTATCTGCTCATCGGCAGACCATCGGACCCCCACAACCGAACATAGCCTAGTAATAACAGAACCATGTGGAATCACCCCTGTCGTACCCCTCAAAAACCGTAGAATGTTCTGATTAATCAAATAACCAAGATCGATGGAATGTCCATTCAGAATCCCCCACAGCAGTATAGCTCGCTCCACCGTCACATCATGAGCATGAGTAGAAGGCAACAGATTATCACATATGAATAAGTTCCATGCCCTATCATACCTGTTCATAGTCGAAGCAGGAAAAGTAGCCTTCTCCGTCGATCCTCCCTTCAACTTCCACACTGTCCCTGGCACACACAGCCGTGCCACTATAGCACCCAAATCAACCTCAGAGCGGGCCTTAAAAGTCCAATCCTCCGCCCCCACAGGTCTCTTTAGCACCTGAAGAACATGGCGAATAGCTCGTGGCGTATAGTCAACAGGAAAGCCACGAACCGTAGAATACCCATCCCTAACCTCCTTGGCATTAGCATAAAATTCCCGGACAATACTCACCGGGATAGCGGGCGAAATCTGACAAATACCTTACCAACCTCTAGCCTGTATCATCTCATAATTCTCCCCCTCACCAACAATGACCAACCATACCCTATCCTTAGCTATAGGCCTAGTCATCAATCTCTCATACTCAGCCTGAGCCTCTGGACACCGAAACTTATTCACATCAGCATCACCACTCGAGTCCGAATAGGACGTCTGCTGGGCACTATTGCTACCACTAACAACACGAGCTCTCTTTGGGGCCATTAGCAGTTAATAACACGATACAAACACACCAAAAATCTGCCCAAAAATCCAATACACAAAACCCATAAATATGCAAGGACCACAATTCGAAAAATCAAAATACGAGAGAAAGAGAATACCCAATCGAATAGTAGAGGTAGCACTTGCACAATTACACCCCCAAACTTGAAAATCGCAGCCTCTTTGAAGTCCAATAAGGGTTTTAGATTTGTAAGGATAGGTATGTGTGTATGTAGATGTGTATGTATATATGTAAGGAAGAGAGATTTGGGATGGAGATAAGAGATGAAGGATTAGGGTTTGGATATGACTGATGGCTAGAGAGAAAAGAAAAGGGGGTTCGAATTTTGGGGGAAAAATTTAGGGTTAGGAGTTAAAAAACGAACTGCTGTTTTCTGTCTTTTTTTTTTTCACAGCCTTCCGCGCGGCCGCGCGCTCCAGCAGTATAAATCCGGCGCGCCCGCGCCCAATATTCCTATTTTTTTTTACAACAAAATTACAGAATCCGTAGGTTGCCTCCTACGAAGCGCTCTTTTAACGTCAATAGCTTGACGTAGTTCCAAGATCTCATGTAGACGCCAAAATGGCGTAAACCCTCTCACGGTTCACCGATCCTCCATAATAAAGCTTGAGGCGTTGTCCATTCACTTTGAAAGTATGATCCGGTGTAGTTTCAAAAATTTCAACTGCTCCATGTGGAAACACCGTCTTAACTGTAAATGGACCCAACCACCTTGACTTGAGTTTTCCCGGAAAAAGCTTGAGGCGGGAATTGAATAACAAAACCTGTTGGCCCGGTGCGAAGGACTTCTGCACCAACTTCCTATCGTGCCACCTCTTGACCTTCTCCTTATACATCTTGTTGTTTTCGTAAGCTTGCTCACGAAATTCCTCAAGTTTATTCAATTGAAGCATCCGTTTCTCACCCGCAACCTTGATATCTAGATTCGGCTTCTTCAATGCCCAATAAGCCTTGTGCTCTAGTTCTGCTGGTAGATGACATGCTTTCCCATAAACTAATTGAAACGGAGACATACCTAGTGGTGTTTTGTAAGCAGTCCTATACGCCCATACAGCCTCATCCAGCTTCAAAGACCAATCCTTCCTAGACGGGTTCACCACCTTCTCCAAGATTCGTTTGATTTCACGATTAGAGACCTTAGCCTGACCATTGGTTTGAGGATGATATGCTGTCGCAACACGATGTGTCACGTTGTACTTTGCCATCAATGCAGTAAATTGACGGTTGTAAAAATGTGTCCCCTCATCACTAATTATAGCACGTGGAGTCCCAAAATGCGTGAAAATCTGCTTGTGAATAAAATTCAGCACCACCTTAGCATCGTTGGTCGGTAAAGCTTTCACCTCGACCCATTTAGATACGTAATCCACAGCTAGCAAGATGTACTGATTATTACATGAAGAAACAAACGGACCCATGAAATCGATTCCCCACACATCAAAAACTTCAACTTCAAGCAACATGTGAAGAGGCATCTCGTTTCTCCTAGAGATATTATCAACCCTTTGACCACGATCACATCTCAATACGAACTGATGAGCATCTTTAAACAGAGTTGGCCAAAAGAAACCCGCCTGAAGTACCCTCTGAGCTGTCTTCTCTCCACCATAGTGACCTCCGTACACCGTGGAATGGCAATCATACAGAACTCCCTCTGTCTCACTGTAAGGAATACATCTCCGAATAATCTGATCCACACCAAGCTTGAACAAGAAGGGCTCGTCCCAACGGTACCACTTCACATCATGTAGGAATTTCTTCTTTTGAGCATAAGAGAGTTCTGGAGGAATGATATTACTCACAAGATAGTTCACAATGTCTGCAAACCATGGCTCTTCTTCTTTCACCCCAAAAAGTTGCTCATCTAGAAAAAATTCATTGATAAGAGTTTTAGCATGTGAATCTTTACCGTGGCTTTCCAAACGAGATAGATGATCTGCCACCTGATTTTCTGTACCTTTCCTATCTTTGATCTCCAAATAAAATTCTTACAATAAAAGCACCCAACGAATCAATCTAGGCTTTGAATCCTTCTTCGAAATGAGATATCGAATAGCAGCATGATCCGTATACACAATCACCTTAGTCCCAAGCAAGTAAGATCTGAATTTCTTAAAAGCATAGACGACTGCTAGTAGTTCTTTCTCTGTAGTGGTGTAATTCAGCTGAGCATCATTAAGGGTTTTACTAGCATAGTAAACCACATGAAAAATTCTGTCCTTCCTTTGACCAAGCACAGCTCCAACTGCAAAGTCACTAGCATCACACATCAACTCAAACGGCTCATTCCAATGAGGTGCAGTAATGACAGGTGCTGTAGTCAACTTCGTCTTCAAAAGCTCAAAAGCAGCTAAACAATCTTCATCAAACTTGAAAGGAACATCCTTCTGCAACAGATTACACAAAGGTTTAGAGATTTTTGAGAAGTCTTGAATGAATCGTCGATAAAAACCCGCATGACCAAGAAAACTGCGAATTCCCTTAACTGAAGTTGGTGGAGGAAGATTCTCAATTGTCTCCACCTTAACCTTATCCACTTCAAGCCCCTTACTAGATACCTTGTGCCCAAGAATGATTCCTTCTTGTACCATGAAGTGACATTTTTCCCAATTTAGCACCAAATTGGTCTCGACACACCGTTTTAATACCAAGCCAAGATTATGCAAGCACTCATCGTATGAAGTACCAAAAACTGAGAAATCATCCATAAAACCTCCATATTCGAGCCAATCATATTTGAGAAAATAGCCATCATGCACCTTTGAAAAGTGGCGGGAGCACCACATAGACCGAAAGAGACTCGTCGAAACGCAAAGGTGCCAAAAGGACATGTGAATGTGGTCTTCTCTTGGTCTTCCGGAGCAATGCAAATCTGATTGTAGCCCGAATACCCATCAAGAAGGCAATAGTACTCATGGCCAGCCAATTTGTCTAACATCTGATCAATGAATGGAAGAGGGAAGTGATCTTTTCTCGTGGCTTTGTTGAGCTTCCTATAGTCCATGCAAACTCTCCACCCCGTGAATGTCCTGGTAGGGACGAGCTCATTCTTCTCATTAGCAACAACTGTCATGCCTCCTTTTTTAGGCACACATTGAACCGGGCTCACCCAAGAACTGTCTGAGATAGGATAGATAATACCCGCATCCAGCCACTTTAGAATTTCCTTCTACACGACCTCTTTCATGATAGGGTTGAGTCATCGTTGATGTTCCACAGTTGGCTTACTTCCTTCTTCAAGCAGAATTTTGTGCATGCAAAAAGAAGGGCTTATTCCCTTGATATCTGCTATAGTCCATCCAATGGCTGATTTGAACTCTTTAAGAATTCACAAGAGCATTTCTTCCTCACTATCTGACAGATTAGAAGCAATTATAACAGGTAACGTAGATGCATCACCAAGAAAAGCATACCTCAAGTGATCAGGCAATGGTTTGATTTCAGGTGTAGGAGCCTCCTCAATAGACGGTTTAAGACAGACTTGTGACTTTCCCAGCTCCTCTAAGCCAAGAGACTCAATAGGCATGTCAAATTTCTTCTTCCAAGGATTAGCATTCAACAACTGAATTTGCTTAACCCCATCTTCATCTTTCGCCTCAGAATCCCCAATCAATGCTTTTTCCAAAGGATCTGTTAACAACAAATGATCAAGCTCCTTGGTCACCACGGAATCAACCAAGTCAATATTGAAACACTCCTCTTCATCAGACGGAAGCTTCATCGCATTGAACACATTAAAGGTGACATTCTAATTTTGTACCCTCATAGTGAGCTCCCCTTTCTGAACATCGATCAAAGTACGACCAGTAGCTAGAAAAGGCCTTCCCAAGATGATGGGAATCTTCTTATCTTCCTCAAAGTCAATAATCACGAAATCAGCAGGAAAGATGAGCTTATCAACCTTCACCAAGACATCCTCCACTATGCCTCTAGGATAAGTAATCGACCGATCTGCCAACTGCAAAGAGATGTTGGTAGGCTTTGGATCCGGTAACCCAAGTTGCATGAAAACTAACAAGGGCATGAGATTGATGCTAGCCCCCAAGTCACATAAGCACTTCTCAAAAGATAGATTACCAATAGTGCATGGAATCGTAAAGCTACCAGGATCCTTTAGCTTTGAAGGTAATTTCTGTTGCAGAACAGCATCAAGGCAACGGTCTCCAATTCCTCGAGCTTCAATTTACGAGAGAGAATACCTTTCATGAACTTGGCATAGCTCGGCATCTGTTCAAGAGCTTCCGTAAAAGGTATATTGATGTGTAACTTCTTGAAAACCTCAAGGAACTTAGCAAACTGTTTATCTAGCTTCTGCTTCTGAAGTCTCTTAGGAAATGGAGGAGGAGGATAGATCTGAGTATTCTTTGTAGACTACTCCGGAGAAGCTTTCTCAACAGGTTCCTTGCTCTTCTCTAATTCACCATCTTGCTGATCAGCTCTCAAGTCAGATCTCTCAATCTCGGGCACTGCAGAATTTTCACCCTGCTGATTCTGAACATCTTCATCTTTTTCAGCTACTGATTTAGGGTCCCTTGTAACCTTTCCCGATCTCAAAGTCACGGCCTTCACCTGTCCTTTGTTGTCTCTCCTTCCTGGATTAACCTCGGTATTGCTAGGAAGAGTTCCTTATTGCCTATTAAGCATAGCACTTGCAAGCTGACCCATCTGATTCTCCAAGGTCTTTATAGATACCGCCTGGCTTTTAATCATCATCCTCAATTCATCCATCTTATATTTTTCATTCGAAGATTGCCCCGCATTAGCCTGGGGCTATTGTTGAAATCCTGGAGGTTGATATGGTTGCCTTGGAGCATACTACTGTTGATAGCCTTGATTGAATGGCCTTGCTTGCTGATAAGGCTGTTGAGGTTGTTGCGCACCTTGATTGTTGCTCCAGCTGAAGTTAGGATGATTCCTATTGTTCGGATGATAGGTGGCTGGAACTGGTGTAGCAGGTCTCTGGAAATTACTCACGAACTGTGCTGATTCAGACGAGATAGCACACTGATTCGTCTCATGTGCGCCCGCACATAGCTTACAAACGCTAGCAACTTGCTGAACTCCATAATTAGCAAGAGAATCCACCTTTATAGTAAGAGCCTTCAACTGAGCTGCTATTGCTGTAGCTGTATCAACTTCAAACACACCTGCCACCTTGCCTTGAGAAAGCCTCTGGGTTGGATTCTGATATTCATTAGCAGCCATCGTCTTAATAAGATCATAAGCTTCATCATAGCTCTTAGCCCATAAAGCTCCACCTGATGCTGCATCTAGTAGAGGTCTAGACTGCGCTCCTAACCCATTGTAGAAACCGTTAATAACCATCCAATCAGGCATGCCATGATGAGGACACTTCCGTAGCATCTCCTTGTAACGTTCCCAAGCCTCACACAAAGATTCACCAGATTGCTGTTGAAATTGAGTTAAAGCGTTCCTTATTGCTGCAGTTTTCGCCAAAGGGAAGAATTTTGTAAGAAACTTCTGAGCAAGATCCTCCCATGTAGTAATGGAACCAGGTGGTAGAGAGTGTAGCCAGCCCTTAGCCTTATCCCTCAAAGAGAATGTGAAAAGTCTCAATTTGATAGCATCATCCGAAACACCATTGAACTTGAAGGTGTCGCAAATCTTGATGAAGTCCCGAATATGCATGTTAGGATCCTCTGTAGAAGCACCCCCAAACTGAACCGAATTCTGCACCATCTGAATCGTGCTCGGCTTGATCTCGAAGTTGTTAGCTGTAATCGCTGGCCTGACAATACTAGATTGTATGTCATTGATCTTTGGTTGAGAATAGTCCTTCAAAGCTTTGACTGCTGCTGCTGCGTCTCCCATCTCTACTGTAGTTTCAAGTCCCTCTTCGATTTTCTTTTCTACTAGCTCTTCTGGTATTTCACGATCTTCTTTACTTTGATCCACAACTAGCTCCAGGTCTCGAGTTTGAGAACACGTTCGCATACACGCTCAAGTACCTGAAACACAAAGAAACAAACAAACTAAGTAAGAAATCCGAGTCAGTGAATTCGAACGACCACTGATGACAAGCACATAAACTAAAATAAAACACCGATGATCACCGGCAGCGGCGCCAAAAACTTGTTAGCACAAAATAACGCAAGCGCACGTTGTCACAAGTAATATATAAATAAATCAAGTTCGTTCCCACAGAGATCTAGAATGGTGTTCAATTCAATTAATGTACCTATGCACCGATGTTTGGTTTTTATCCACTGCTAAGACAAATAACAAATTGGGTTTTTATTAACTACTAAAATAATTATCAAATTAAAGATTAACTAACTAATGAGATTAAAATCGATTTACTAATATGAGAATAAAATATAGGATCCTAACTTCATTAAATACTTCCTTTACAGATCATGCTTTTAATCAATATATGTGATGAGTTGATAACTAATCAGATAACACGAAATTAGTACACGCTATCTTTCGACATACGCATACCAAACTACACATCAACCACAAGATATATAGAAGCTATGTAGACACCAACTATGCTTAGACCCTATATGTCTATAAGATTTGAAAACATAATGGTTAAAGAACAAGTTATCTATTAATATTACATAAGGTAGTATGAGATAGTTCAAATCACACCACAATCATGAATATAATCCATAAACTTATGCTAGCATGGCAAGTTCTAAATCTCTAGATGCACTTTCGCATTCACTAGAAATTAACAAGGCAACTTAGATGTTCGCGACGCATCAAAGAAGAATAAGCGCAACCATACTAGGATATCAATAATTCATCACACACATATCAATAAGGCAATCAACTACTAAATTCCGTAAATAAATCCATTAGGACCCCATGACAACGATTAGTTCATGATAGAACGTCTCATCGTCACGGGGTTTGATGAAAGCATGATGTAAAACAAAGAAGTAATGGTATGATAATGAATAAGGGTTAAAGGTTTAGAGATTAAATCCAAGAGCATCCAAAAGTTACACCAAATTGAAGAATACAAGAAAAAGCTATGTCTAGTTCTTCTTGTCATCACGTTCTTCGCCTTCGAATTATCGATCTCGTGCTCTCAATAATATCTCTGATGTGTTTTGTGGTCGTGGGTTGTGTTTTTGTGCTCCCAAAGATGTGTATTTATAGCCCCAAGTTGCCTCCTTAACAAGCAATTGCCATCCTTGAGTTTGAATAGAAGATCGGCAAATTCCATCTTTAAACGGGATATGATTATCAATTTCCATGATTACAACTGATTCTGGAATGTTCCCACCGTCCAAAGTGATTGCCATAACAATTAGGATTAGATTACAAAGCAATTTCCCATTCTGAATTGAAAACTGCAAGTTTCTGTCGGACATGGGCGTGGCCGCGCGGCTCTCCAATACAATCCAGGCGCGCCCGCGCGCGTTCAATCTTGGGACTTCTGTCAAGCGGCCGCACGCTGCTTCAGTTCAATCTGAGCGCGCCCGCGCGCCTCCTGTTAATGCAGACAGTTTTTTTCTCTTCTGATTTCTTCTCCAATGCTTTTGAAATTTCAATGACTTGTTCTTTTGCTAAAAACACACTTTAATTAATGAAACCTCCACACCTACATAGAAACCATGTCCTGCACAATCTCCACAAAAACACATTAAAACACACAAATACTTGAGGTACAAGCGATCAATTTAAGCCAACAATGAAGCGATCCAAGTGGATAAAAATCCACTTATCAGTCCTAACTAGACAACAAGGATCGCAAAGGATTTCAAAAATAATTATTTATGCTCGCACATTTGAAAACCTTCGCAAAAAATATATCTTATACTGGTCATCACATGCTATCACACTTGCATCCGCATACGACTAACGGGCACAGTGGTGCTCTAAATGTTTTACTAATCATCTATTTTCAGTTTTTTCAGCGACTCAAGAAATTTGGAAGCTTGAAGAATGTTTAGTTCTCCACTGCAGCAAGCTACACTGAAGAACTGGGGGCTAGTTGTTATGCCATATTTTTGACATGTCTAATAATCTTCCAAATTTCTAATAATTATTAATTATTAATTCAGATTAATAATTATTATTAGTTAACCGCTAAGTTTTATCCTCTCTCTGAAATGAGGAAAGAATCAATCTCAATCTTGGAAAATATCTCCAAACGATATTCTTCAAATCAGGAAGATATCACAACGAAAAGATTAAATCAGATAAAATCAGTAATTACCCTGATTAACGAAGTTTATCCCTAAAGTCTCTAAGGGATAGACACAAATCAATTTCATAGAACTACGTGGGTTTGATCCTATATAAACATAGGTACGTAGGCATCTTGGCAGATGATATGGAATCCGATACACGAGACAAATCGAGACACCTGCCGAGTCCAGCCCCTCTCTTTTTTACAAATCCTAAATTCCTAAAAACAGCCACATTCATCTAAATTCGCTCTACTATTCCAGCAAACCTATGATTTCGTGTTGTTACGAAATTCCTCCAACAACACAATATGTTGGCCAAATATTGCTTTTATATTTCAAAGAGGTGGCTAATAACCACTTTTCTGAGAAAGAAATCATTATTTTTTCTTAAAAAAGTGGTCCTTAATTACCTCTTTGAAGAATTAAAGTAATGTCAAGCTTTTTATTAGGAAAAAAACCATTATTTTTCTCAAAAATGTGGTTCTTAGTGTTACGAAGTAAGATTGAAAGAACAGAACAATAAACTCTTCTTTATTGAATCAAGATTACATCACATATTTACAGAACAAGCTCCATTAATGGAGTGTAGAACAAACTCTGAAGAGAGAGAGAGGGAGAGAGAGAGAGAGAGAGAGAGAGAGAGAGAGAGAGAGAGAGAGAGAGAGAGCGTGAGAGAGTGAGATAGCTGAGGAACTACATTGTGAAAATTACTAACTAAAATAACTATCAACTATACTACTTATATACAGGAGCTACACAAGAGTTTGTTAGAACCGAAAATGTGATGTGGAACTATATACTTAACATCCCCCCTCAAGTTGGAGGTTGGAATGCAATGAAAATCTTCAACTTGAAACCAGAAACTTGAACATTTTTTCCGCTCCAACTTTGGTTACTAAAGCCATTAATTCTGCTTCCACTGGACTCACAATACTCTTCTTCGTATCAAGGGTCTTTTTAGATTTGCCACAATTACGAGACTGATCATCAGCAGCAACAACTCTAGATTTGTATTCATCGTCACTATCAAAGCAGGAGCCAAAATTGCCAAACCCTGATACAGCAGACTCAATATCATTCCCTATTGATTTCTTCATATTCCTCATTTCAGTGCCACCACACTCAGACCTCAATTCATCCTGCCAACCAGCAGATCCCTTTCTCCCAAACGACGATCAAGATTCAAGATTTGCAGAACCACCATTCTTAGAAGTATCTATGCTCAAACTAAGCTCATCCCCACAACTACCACCTCTAGACAACATCGTCAAACACAAAGCCACTTCCTTAACCTCATCACCCTCAGTAAAACAAACAAATGAATACGACTGCGAAATCGAAGAATGTGATGTAACATTGCTGTACCTAGTTGTTGATCTCTTCTTCTTAATCGAAAAAACCACCTCATGATCAGATTCACTCGAAGCCTTTGACCTTTTCGAGTGACTTCTAATATGACCAAACAGAGCCCTCACAGAATCAAACAACTTTCAGTGAAGGAAACCCTTTACCACACTCTTTACAAAAATTCATTTCCTTGAACTCACCGCCATGTTTCGAAGGCGAAATTCTCCAAGATTTCTTGGGATTTTCCCTAAGCACATAACTTGCTTCCCCAACATCCTCAAGATCCATCTCAGATAATAATAGAATAGTTTTTTCCTCTATGACAAAACCTAAAGCCCCATTTTCACTTTCTTCACACTTTTCAGGGAGTTTAAGGCAATCAACCCACAAACCAAATCACCAAACAAGCTCACAAAGGAGACAATCCAAATAAACCCACAATGGTAGAAATAGCCACTAAATGGCACAAATTCAGAGATAGTGAAGACCTCACAGAGCCACAAAGTGACTCGAACGACCAAAACAAATCAAGGACTAGAATGAACATCAGTCGAAACAAACTTTCAAAGAAGAAAGCCACAAAGGGCAAATAAGACAATAACCAATAAAATGTACTCTCAATTGAGCTTAGAATCAGAACTAATCAAGGACCTCACAGAGTCGTAAAACGAACTCGAACGGTCATAACAGAAAAAAATGATCACAAAGTAATCACAAAGCTCAGAGGAAAAATCAGAAATAATGATCCATTAGTTCAGTGGATCTTAGGATGAGAACAATTTCAAGAAAAAATAGAATCACTCAAGATAAAATCAAGAAACAGTCAACAACATTTGTTGAGTAATTTGGTCGAACAGATAGAGTGCAACAAGAGAAATGATCTTGTTTCGATCATTGTTGAACAAATACGCAGAAATTTGATGAAAAAACAGATCAAACAAAAACACAAATAGATTGTGTGCAGAGTATGAACCACTAGAATTAAACAAATCTCCAGAAAACAAACCAGTACAAATCAATCAGATAAACAAACTAGAAGATCAACGATGAACAAATCAATAGATCGTTCTAAACAATCAATCGGAGCAAACGAACAAGTAAACAATCGGAATCAAAAAACGATGAATCGGAATCAAGAAACGACGAATCAGAACAAGAAATTACACAAATTCTATGATTAATCGAAGAATTATAAAGATGAAACCTGAATGTCGAAGAAATTTGAGAGAAGAATTAACTAAAAGTTATCGAACACGCAGCGGAAATCATTCATCACCATTGTTAACTATTTGTAAGTATAGATGTATATATAGTCTGCTCTGATACCATGTTACGAAGTAAGATTGAAAGAAACAGAACAATAAACTCTTCTTTATTGAATCAAGATTACATCACGTATTTACAGAACAAGCTCCATTAATGGAGTGTAGAACAAACTCTGAAGAGAGAGAGAGACAGTTAGGGAAAAGAGAGAGAGAGAGAGAGAGAGAGAGAGAGAGAGAGAGAGAGAGAGAGATAGCTGAGGAACTACATTGTGAAAATTATTAACTAAAATAACTATCAACTATACTACTTATATACAGGAGCTACACAAGAGTTTGTTATAACCGAAAATGTGATGTGGAACTATATACTTCAACACTTATCCACCTCTTCGAAAAATAAAAGTAATATCAACCCACCATATTGAAAATTTAAAATTTCGACCACCAAAATTCTAAAGCGGATAAATTTCAACCAACACTTTGCAATTTACTCTAAATTATCAGGTAGTTAAAAACATCTTTCTCGTACCCGGGGCAATGTCGTGACTACAGTCGCTTTTGGAGAGCATCCAAGTAGGTAGGGTTTGAGGTTAGCTGATATAATTGATTCCTCATTTCCGTCCGGTACCTTCACGTACTTCAAATTATTGAATGGAGAAGGAGAACGGTTAAAAAAGTGTGAAACAGCAGAAAGTGCCTAGAAAACGGAACAATAAAGATTAAATTTTGAACTGAACTGCGAAATAGAACTAAATTTCAATATACTAGTAAACAAAGGTAACTAGTCAGTTGCCACTTGCCAGAGAGGTTCCTCCTGTAGTATGGTCATTTGCAGAATAAATAACACTAGAAACCTATATCTAAGTGCGTAATCATGTTCAGCTTTAGAAGACACATAAGCGGCTAATATTTCCCCCATAAAGTTTCACATGCAGTATAATAATAAGAAGCTTACTTGCTACTTTTAAGGGCTTGTTTGGATAGGGGGTTAGCAGGGGTTGGGTTGGGTTGGGTTGGGTTAAGAGGGGTTGAGCAAAACTTGTTTGGGAAAATTAAAAAGAGAGGGGGTTGAGTTTGTGGGTGTTGATGGAGGGTTGAGAGGTAGTACAATTTGAACTACATTGGATCAATTTTCCAACACCCCAAATTGGGGTGTTGGAGAAATTATAATATACTAGCTTAAAACCCGTGCGATGCACGGATTTTTTTTAATATCATATAAATTTCTTTCATAAATTTAAATTAATTTTTTTTAAACATAAATTTTGGTGGCTTAAATTTTTATATGAGATGATTTGATAATAATTATATAAATGTTATCCGTGATATTTCTAGAAAAGGGGGGATTTTAGTTAGAAAATATAAAAAAGATGATAGGTTTTAGTTGAAAAAGATAATCGTTTAATTATTATTATTTATAAAATTATTATTTTATTTTATTAAATAGAATACCCGTGATATGATTAAAAAATAAAAGAGATCTAATTAGAGAAAATTAAAAAGGTAACATGTTCTTGGTGAAAAGGCAATTGATTAATTTATAGTAATTATAATTTAATTATGTTATTTTACTAAATACAATTGCTCATAATGTTTTTAGAAAAGGAAAAATTAATATTGTCCGTGATATTTCTATTAAAAGAGGGATTTTAGTTAGAAAATATAGAAAAGATGATACGTTTTAACTGAAAAAGGTAATCGATAATTATTAATATTATAGTATTATTAGTTTATTGTATTAAATAGAATTGCCTTTGATATAATTGGAAAAAGAGATATTTCAGTTAGAGAAAATAGAAAAGTAACATGAAAATTAAAAAGATGACATGATTTAAAAAGGTAATTGATTAGTTTATAGTAATTATAATTTAATTATGTTATTTTACTAAATAAAATTGCTCATAGTTTTTAGAAAATAAGAAATTAATGTTGCCCGTGATATTTCTAGAAAAAGGGAATTTATTTAGAAAAATTAGAAAAGATGATACGTTTTAGCTAAAAAGGTAATCGGTTAATTATTAGTATTATAATATTATTATTTTATTTTTATTAAATAGAAACGCTCATGATATAATTAGAAAAACAGAGATTTTAGTAAGAGAAAAGAAAAAAAAGAAACGTGTTTTGGCTAAAAAAGGTAACCATCTGAAAAAGAGAGATTTTAGTTAGAGAAAAGAGAAAAGGTACCGTGTTTTGACTGAAAAAGGTAATTGATTAGTTAATAGTTGTTATAATATAATTATTTTATTTTATTAAACAAAATTGCTTTTTTAAAAAAGGAAAAATTTTAGTTAGATAAAATGTAAAAGATATTGTATTTTACCTAAAAAGGGAAATTATTTAGTTAGTGAAAAATGGAAAAGGTAATATTTTTTACCTGAAAAAGGAAATTGATTAATAAAGAAGAAATTTTAGTTAGATAAAATATATTGTATTTTACCTGAAAAAGAAAATTATTTAGTTATTAAAAAATAGAAAAGATAATATGTTTAACCTGAAAAGGAAATTGATTCGTTACTAGGATGGATTTTATCTATAATTGAATAAGGATAAATAAGTAAAATCAACAGGTACCGTACCGACCGATCGACCGACCAAACTTTTAATGTTTCGGCTTTTATATAATACTAGCTTAAAACCCGTGGGATGCACCGATTTTTTTAATTTTGAATAAATTTTTCATTAATTTGAATTAATTTTTTTAAGACATGTTTTTCGGAGGCTTAAATTTTTAAATGAGATAATTTGATAATAATTACATAAATGTTATCCGTGATATTTCTAGAAAATGAGGGATTTTAGTTAGAAAATATAGAAAAGATTGTAGGTTTTAGTTCAAACGGATAATGGGTTATTATTAGTAATTATAAAAGTATTATTTTATTTTATTAAATAGAATCGCTCGTGATATAATTGGAAAAAGAGAGATTTAGTTAGATAATATTAGAAAGGTAACATGTTTTACTTGAAAAAAATAATTGATTAATTTACAGTAATTATAATTTAATTACGTTATTTAACTAAATAAAATTGTTCATACCATTTTTAGAAAATGAGAAATTAATATTGCCCGTGATATTTTTAGAAAAATAAGGATTTTAATTAGAAAATATAGAAAAGATAATACGTTTTAACAAAAAAAAAGGTAATCGGTTAATTATTATTATTACAATATTATTATTTTATTTTATTAAATAGAACGACCCATGATATAAATGGAAAAAAAAAAGAGATTTTAGTTAGAGAAAATCGAAAATGTAACGTGAAAATTAAAAAAGGCAATATGTTTAAGGTGAAAAAGGTAATTGATTAGTTTATAGTAATTATAATTTAATTATGTTATTTTTACTAAATAAAATTGCTCGTAGTGTTTTTAGAAAATGAGAAATTACTATTACCCGTGATATTTCTAGAAAAAGGGATTTTAGTTTGAAAATATAGAAAAGTTGATACGTTTTAGTTAAAAAAGTTATTGGTTAATTAATAGTATTATAATATTATTATTATTTTTTATTAAATGGAACCTCCCATGATATAATTGAAAAAAAAGAGTTTTCAATTAAAGAAAATAGAAAAGGTAACGTGTTTTAGCTGAAAAAGGTAATTAATTAGTTAATAGTAATTATAATATAATTATGTTATTTTATTAAACAGAATTGCTCATAGAGTTTTTAAAAAAGGAGAAATTTTAGTTTGATAAAATATAAAAGATATTGTGTTTTACCTGAAAAGGGAAATTAATTAGTTATTGAAAAATAGAAAAAGTAATATGTTTAACGTGAAAAATGAAATTGATTAGTTATTAGAATGAATTTCATATGTAATTAGGTAAAATCAGTAGGTACCGACCAAACTTTTAATATTTCAACTATTATAATATAGTATAGATTTAAGTGAGGATAATTACGTAAAAAAATCAAGCTTGAAAATGATATATTTCAGTTAGAAAATATAAAAAAAAATTACATTTTAGTTGGAAAAAGTAATTAGTCAGTTATTAGTAAATATAATATTATTAATTTATTTCATTAATTAGAACGACTATATATTTGGAAAGAAAAAATTTTAGTTAGAAAAGTTAGAAAAGGTAATAGGAGAAAAGATAGTTGGTTAGTTATTATTTAGGAGAAAATGAGATATTTTAGTTAGAAAAGATATTACCTGGAAAAGATAATCAGTTAGTTACTAGTAATTATAATATTATTAGTTTATTTCATTATTTAAAACGATTATTGAAAGGCATATGACATAGCCTATTTGTATTTCGAGGATACAACTCAACTCAAACAAGAATGTAATAGTAAATAGTATATGTACTGTCACAGGGATCTCAAATGAATAACTCTCAAGAGAAAGAAGACAAAGTCAATCTACCGTTTTGAGGTATACTACACTTGAAGAAGTTCATTCAGTTGATCAAGCATCAGTGGAGTAATCAAGACAGTGGATTCTATTTATAGTGACAAGAGGTTCCTACAGTGGCAGAATACAGATTATAAAGGTTTGAAAAAGAGTGAAGAAAAGGAAGACATGAACCACAACTTTAAAGTCAATATATGAAGAACAGTCATTCCGATTAATCACTCATGAACCAGACCGTGCATCGAGTGTCAACATTAAACAGTGGTTGTTCGTCATTAACTTCAGTGGTTCAAGTTGTCAAGACTGGTATGAGAGGAAATCATTGTGCAAGCAACAGAGGTACTAAATTAATTAACCACAATGGTTTTGCAATCAAGACTGGCTAAGGAATAATCTTTGTGGAGGATTAGATTTATCAAAACATGGAAGATCACAAGGATTATGCTGTCAAGGAGGTATATTAATTTTCTCTTAATTAATTAAGTCATTTGATTTATTTATTTGATAAATTAATTCTATTCGAATTAATTTATTCAATAAATTAATTAAAAGATTAATTAAGTTGGAATTAATATAATTATAAAAAGACTTCATATTAATTGTCTTTTAATTAAATTAAATTAGTTGGCTAATTTATTTTATAAATTAATTCAATCAGAATTAATTTATTCTTTAAATTAATCAATTAATTAATTAAATCAGAATTAATATAAGTGTTTAAAGACTTAAAACAAATTCTGCTCAGCGAATATGACTTACTGGAGGTCGGTATGACTTATCCTTAAGTCATACTGATTTAAATCATTCTGATCTAAGTCATTCTGATTTAAGTCATTCTGATTTAAGTCATTCTGATCTAAGTCAGACAGATTAAGTCATACCGAAGCCACACAGACCAGTTAAGTCATACCGAGCAGATTAAGTCATACCGAAGTCACACAGACCAGTTAAGTCATACCGAGCAGATTAAGTCTTACCGACTTGAAGATATTTCTGAAAAGTAAATTAAGTCATACCGACAAAGTGCTTTATGTCATACCCAAAGACTGCTCAGGATTAAGTCATATCGACAGATTTATTAAGTCATACCGAAGGAAAATTATGTCTTGGAGCAAGTTTAAGTCATGCTGACAGCTGATTTATTATGTCTTGAAGCAGTTTAAGTCATACCAGATCAGTAAAATATCCTACAGAAAGCCAGCAAGACTTAAATGGCTATAAATACAATTGCAGGACACAGCAGAGCAGATAGAAATTTTTCACATCTTCTTCAGCAGAACACAAACAGAAGAAAGAGAGACCAAGAGAGAAAATGGTTCCTTGAACATCAAATAAATTCTTGTAAATTATTTCTAGCTTGTATTGTTAAATCTAAACCACTAGAAATTGTTTACTTGTACTTGTGGAACTATCTAGCGGATTAAGTTCCCTAGAACCTCTCGATATTTTTATTACAAATATAGAAAAGTTCATGTCGAATTTTCTATAGAATTTGTAATAATTAATTTCGATCTTTTTACTTACAAATATAGAAAAATTCATGTCGAATTTTCTATAGAATTTGTAATAATTAGTTTGGTCATCAAACCTTGTAATTTGTACCCGTGCATTAAGGCACACCCCATCAAGTTTAATATAATTTTATATTCAACTTGAAATATTGGTATTCGTTTTATTCCGCATCGAATTGTTTAAAAATTAATATACACACAAAGAACAATTTCGATAAAACGGTATAGTTTGTATTCAACCCCCCCTTTTACAAACTATTTTGGACCTAACAATTGGTATCAGAGCCTTTTGATTGACGCACAAATCAAGATCCTTATTTTTGTGGTTCTCCAATTGGTTTTCGAGTTTGTTGACCCATACAGAAATTAAATCCGGTATTAGACCAAAAAGTCAACTCCTCTATTTTCGATTTTTTAACTTTCAAAATTTTCAATTTTGAGATTTTTGAATTTTAAATAATCTAAATTTATTTTCGGATTCTTTAACCTTTAAAAATTCTCAATTTATGGTATTTTTGATTTTTAAACAATATGAGTTTATTTTCAATTGTTAATTAAATTGAATTTATTCTCAAATTGTTTAATCTTCAAAAATTTTCATTTTATGATATTTTTGATTGTTAAGTAATCTTAACTTATATTCAAATTTTTTAATTCTTGAAATGATTAATTCTTGGAAATTTTGATTTTTAAACAACTTGAGTTTATTTTCAAATTGTTTAATTTTCAAAATTTTTAATTCTTGATAATTTCGAATTTTAATTAACTTGAATTTATTTTCGGATTCTTTAACTCTAAAAAATTTCATTTCTTGAGATTTTTTGATTCTTAATTAATTTGACTCTAATTTCGAATTTTAATTAATTTGAACTTGCTTTCAAATTTTTTATTTCTCAAAAAGTTTTCGAGTCCTTGAAGTTTTTGAATTTTAAATATTTTGAATTTATTCTAAGCCAATAGTTCTAAGAAGGTTGTTAGTTGAAGATTCCTACGAATTGTCAAAGATGATTTGAATTTTTTGAAGAAAATGCATTTTTCAATGAAATTAATTTTTACCTACTGAAGAAAAATTTGTGGAAGCTCCTCAAAATTATATCCATAGAATTCACTGGTTTTTCAGAAGGAGGAATGGAAGAGGTTTTAGTGGATAGAATTTTTCTCGAAGATTTGAATTAAGTCTATTGATTCTGTGATATACAAACACTAAGTGGATTGCTCCAATGTAACATCTACTACACTTAGTGGATTGTACCAAGAAATATCCTTCAAGGAATCAACAGAGATTTTAGAAAAGTGGAATCAAGGAGGTTTGAGAATGAACTAGACAGTTAGACATCTCAGTCAGGAATTAATGATGGAACCTCAGAACATACATGAAGAATTACTAATTTAGAAAGAGTACAAATGTTTAATCCAGGAATTAGGCCTATCTATTCCGAAGCAGAAACTCTTCAGGATACAGTTCAAGAGGTGGCTACAAGACTGAGTTGGTGGAAAGAACAAAACATGATAGTTGCAATTATGAAAAGTTTTATGTGATAAGTAACTATCAAGGTGTGCAACATGGTACAGAATTCTGACAGACAAGGATGAATAGGGATTCATTAAATGAGATGAAACAGAAGCATCAGTGCAGAACTTATCTTGCTGAAGAAAAGAGTTGGGATGGATCAGATGATGATGAGAAGAGCATAATTAATATCTTGTCTTCATAGCAATCTCTGAAGATGATTCACCTCACATGTCTCAGGTATCAATTTTTCGAACTAGTGTAATATGTAATTCTCAGAAATTCAAAGCATGTTAAGATCTTAGTTTTTAATTATTATATCTTTGGTTAGAAGATCTTATTATGTGTATGAATATTTGTTGAATTTAATTAATTGCAATAGTGAGTTAGAAGTGTTCCTTAGACAATATCTCTCAATTCTTAAATGATATATGTCAAGCATATATGACCTCTGCTTAAGCTAGTTTCAGGATCCCCAGTAGAACAACATTTGCTTATTCATTTTGAATTGTTTGTTAAGGTTTAAAAAGCTTAAAAGTTGGAATAATTACCTAGGGTGTCAGTAGAACATCAAGTCATTTGTAAAACTGACTTAGGTAATAGAGATTATATAATATAATATAACAATAGGAATGGATTGGATAGAATTAGTGATTAATTGTTAATTCTTCTATTCCATGCATGTTTAGAAAATTATTGAATATCTGTAAATCTACTTGCTACCTGTTACACAAGTGTATGATAGGTTAAAGTAGATAGTACTGAATTTTCTAAAATGCATAACATGCCTAATTTGCATAATTCTTATCTGCAATGTTTTAATGCTGAATGTATGCAATGTATTCTTATTATCATGCCTGCTTATTTCAAATGTCATAAATGCATTTCCTAGTATTTGCATTGATCATAGAAAAAGCATGTTTAAGAATAACAATAAGGTACAGACTGCTAGTCCTCCTATGTTAGGAAGGAACCATTATTCTCCTTGCTCAGTGAATATTTTGTCAATGACATTAGAAAGGAGAAATGGTCAGTGAAAGATAAGAATGAGCATGTTAAGGTTAAAACTGTTGTTAACTCTAATAAAAGAGAAATCTCTAATCCATCTGGACCCAATTAAACAACTTGGGTACCAAGAACTTTTTATCCATTTGTGAATGTAGGGCTTAACAGGTTAATCGATTATGCATTATTATTGATTTATTCAAAGCATATCATCGAAGAAAGAACCCTGCTATCAAATGTGAATGTGAAGACAGGCCAAGTGGTTTATCTCTTGGAGACAACAACAAGGGTATGACCTAGGGTCAAGGCTATTCAATAGCTAAGGAATGTTGTCAGTAATAAAGCATCTTTTACAAGATGAAGAGCCTACTGTTCGAGGATTAAGGAAAGAGAACTTATATGTAGCTGACATGGAATCTCAATCAAAGGTGAAGTCAACAAGGTCAAATCTAAATCTTCATCAGACAAGAGTTCAGCTATGACATAAGGAGCTCTCTCACCTGAATGTCATATCAAGAGATTCTTTCCTGGAAATCGAATCAGTAAAGGAGACTACCTCATCTGGAATTAAAGTAAAATAAAATTATGAGGAATGTCATAAAGAGAAGTCAAAGAAGCATCACACAGAAGTTCTACATCAATGAAAAATATACCTTAGTGATGATGACTGATGACTTCTCTCATGAAACAAGTTGTTGTTCAAACAATCTGAAGACAAGACACCACTGATGGTGATTGATCACATCTTAAACCCTGATCCGTAAGAATTTTAGGAAGACCCCATAAGTATGAAGGAAATTGTTTTGCAAGATTAAATCGAAAGTGAGCATCCTAGCAATCAGCTAATGCTCAAGAGGATAATTTCCTTTGTTACTCAATGGAGTCAACAGCCTATAGGGTGGTTGTTATTAATCAACAGAAGGTGATTGAAAGTCTTAGTGATGATCAATAACCTCTAGCTTCCAGCTGTCAATGGTTATAATGATTCAGATCCAAGTAATGTCAAACATGGAGAATCTTCATGTAAACCCAACAGCAGCTTAGGGGGAGCAATTGAAGGATCAACTAGTCAAC
Source organism: Saposhnikovia divaricata (assembly GCA_036435485.1). Classification (NCBI taxonomy): domain Eukaryota; kingdom Viridiplantae; phylum Streptophyta; class Magnoliopsida; order Apiales; family Apiaceae; genus Saposhnikovia; species Saposhnikovia divaricata. The sequence continues at coordinate 151,428,067 of CM071597.1, read as the reverse complement.
TCAACACCACATTGAAAGTCAAAGGACACTATGAGAACATGTCTGCCAAGACAAAGAATGTTGACTCAATTAATTCTTTGTCCCTAGTTCTTAGTGTTTCTAATGGTGGAAGTAAAAGACTAGCAGAGCTTCAAGTACTAATGATTATTTCTTTAGTTTTCTTTTATAAGAAACTAAGAAAGCTACAAAAGCTCTGAAAGATTCAGATTGAGTGATTGCAATGCAAGATGATCTCAATCACTACAAAAGGCAAATTGAAGGGAAGCTGGTATCCAGACCAAACAACAAGGCTGTATTTGGTATAAGGATAACCAGAAGTTTAACTGGATGTCAAGGCATTGTTATGAGGGACAAAGCCAAACTGGGTGCAAGGTTACAAGCTGATAAGACAATATATCTAACAAGAAGCACCAGTGACAAGACTTGAGGATATCAGGCACCTGTTGTACATTCATGATCGTAATGGACATCTGGACCTACTGAATCTGGATGCTAGAGGAATGTGAACAAGTGCACTCCTAGTTGGTGAGATAATTGAAAATCTCTACAGGTTAGTATGAACTGGTATCATCACTCAAGAAAGCATGGAAGACATGGTATGACACCCTACCTATAATTTAATATTTGGTATCAATCTTTAACAGTTGGTATCTTTTAACAATTGGTGTCACATTTATAGAACTCTCTACATCTTTAGGCACAAACATAAATGATATATATGTGCAATGATATCTTGATTATATTATATGTTGGTCTACTAACTATAAATTGGGATCAAGATATTTGCTGTTTTGATGTTGGTAAAGTTACAATTCTTTTGAATTACTTCATGCAAGCCAATAGAAGAATCCTTTTAGGAGCTCAGGCAAGCCAAAAGAATAATTCTATTTGGAGCACAAGTAAGCCAAAAGAATGATGACAATAAAAGTAAGTCAAGGATCTTTTGTTTCTATTCAGAAGATTCTAGACCTGTCAAGACTACATGCCAACACACCACTATAGCTGGCTTTTGACCTATTAGTTTGGACCTAACAAGTTGGTAATCAAAAATCTTAAGATGGACCCAAATCCAAGGAAATGGTACCCTAGAGATATTTGACCCAATAAGTTCAGGATCTACTAATTAGGACCTAATCAGGCTATAGAGGAATCATCAGCTCATTATCTTATTCAATTGCTATTAAATCACTTACACACATATTATGTTCTCAATATGCAAATGTGCAAGGCCCCAAGTGGAACGTAGAGAATCTATTCTTGTAGTTATTACACTTGATTTTCAGATGTCTTAAGTTGGACCCATCTCCGGAGATGGTACCCTAGAGACATCAGTTCTGACATGTTTTGCTGCATAGAGACAGATCAAATGAGTTGTAAGAAAGCAGGAGAACACAAGGAATCAAATTCATCTCCACAACTCTGTGGAACACTCAAGGACTAAGCAACTTGCATAAGGTATCAATTATTTCGAGAGCATGTCTTTAATTAAGATTAACTTGCAGACATGTTTGCTAAATCACTTGATGAAATTAATTTTTCAAGATTGGTTTGTAAACTTGGGATTTTATTAATGCTATATGATTTGTAAATCCCATCTGTTAAGTAATTCTTAAGTAAACTCACAAGTATTCAATTGTCTGTATCGAAAGGACTTGTGAACTTATTTACATCCAGACCTCACGCTGAGAATTATCTGTTGAATGATTGCCATGTGTATAATTGCAATATATTTTAGTGGTGATTATTTCAGGATAATAAAATACTTAAATGCTAAAATCTAACTCATAGAGATTTAGTATTTATTTATTTAATTATTTACTTTGATTAATATGAGTTATAGAATCTAAAGCAATTCAATTTAGTATTTGCTCTGTACCTCATATTTATTAAAATAAATAAACAACATAACTAATTTGGACCTAATCTGTATTGGTCTTCAATCAGTTATGAGATGTTAATTCTAGTGAACTTTAATATCCCATTTTCAGAAATTGACTATTATTAATATCATGGTTCTAACAATTGGTTGTATTGAATTTTTGACTTATATCAGTTAATGATATTTAGTTAGAATTCTATTTACTAACTAATTGTGAGATATATTGGTATGTGTGAAATTACTTAGAACTCCTCTAAGTAATCATTGTTATATCTTTTACAATTCACTCATATTACTATGCATAGTATGAAAATTCTCTAAGTAAAACTATGGATATTGAAATATCTAAAGTGACCATTGTTCAGTTACTTGGAATAATTTTTATGCTTATTTGCAAGCTTCTAACCACTTTGATAATAAATGTTATATACTATGGATCAAGGTGTATAGGACTTAGAATATCATTTCTAAGATTGCAGACAAGACAGCTTTGGTAATCGAGTCTTATTTATAGAACCAAGGTTGTCTACCAGTAAACAGTTGTTAGGAGTTAACAATTGTTATTATCGAGGAGTTGCCTTGAAGTCATAAGTTTGAAATGTTATATCTTAAGAGCTTGTTTATTTCTTATCAACTAGTTCCTCGTACTTATGAATATCAGTGAATGATATTCTTAAGTAGTTAGATACTGAAAGGCATATGACTCAGCCTATTTGTAGTTAGAGGATCCTAATCAACTTAAACCAAATTGTAATAAGTAAATATACATATGAACTGTCACAGGAATCTCAAGAAGTATTATCTGTCAGAAGAAAGAAGAAAAGTCAATCTACAGTTTTGATGTCATACACTGGAAGACGATTCAGTTATCTGATCAAGCCCCAGTACAACATTGAAGTTAATGGATTCATTTGAACAGTGACAGAGATTTTTCGAGTGATAGTTTGAAGATCAGTTACAGTACAAGAGAATTGAGAGAAGAAATAAACCACAACCTAAAGTCAAAAGTGAAGAAGCGTCATTGAAGTTAGTCGTTCATGAACCAGACAGTACATCGAACGTCAACATAAATCAGTGGTAATTCTTTACTACCTTTAGTGGTTTGTAAGAATTAAATTAATTATTTATTAATTTAATTAAATTCATTTATAATTGATATAAATTAATTTAGTTGATTTAATTAAATGAATTAATTCTGGTAGAATTAACTTATTAATTAAATTAATTATTGTATCAATTAAATATGAATTAGTTAAAACATTAACTAATTAATTGGATCAATAAGACTTAAAGAAAGAAAGTTGATTAAGTCTTGGAAGAGATAAAATTCGGTAAGACTTAATTTAAGTCTTACTGACAGAAGCCTTTTCAGGATTAAGTCTTACCGACCTGATTTAAGTCCTACCGACCTCTGCCAGCTGTTATAAGTCTTACCGAAATTCTGGTAAGTCTTACCGACACATTTTAGGTCTTAATGGAGGTTTGTGTAAGTCTTATTGAAGGAAAATCAAGTCTTGGAAGCTGTTTAAGTCATGCTGGAGCAGTTAAATATCCTACAGAAAGCCAGCAAGACCTGTTGTTGATATAAAAGAACAGAACAGACCAGATTAAGTAATAACAGAGAAAACACAGCAGAAAACATATCATCAAGACCAGAATTCTCTCTCTCAAGAACACCAAGAACACCAAAGCTTAAACAATTCCCAGAAAATCAAGTTCTTCATCTTTGTGATATTCTATCCGATAGAACTTGTTTATTTGTGATTCTTGTACTACTAGCGAATTAAGTTTCCTAGTTCTTATCTTGATTATTATTAACTAAATTAGAAAAGTTCATGTCGAATTTTCTAATTAGTTATTAACATCTTGATAAGTTGTTATACTGATTTTGTAACACCACATCAAGTTAATATACAGTTATATTCAACTTGAAAAATTGTGTTAAATAATTCCGCAGATAAATTTGTCTTTATCAAATTTAATTTAAAGGACAAATTTCGATAAAAAGGTAAAGATTATATTCAACCCCCCCTTCTACAATCTTATCGGACCTAACAATTTGTATCAGAGCCGATTGATTGATACACAAATCAACGATCCCATTTCACTCGATTAAAAATCATCCCCGAATTTTTTAACTCTCTTAAAAAATTCATCATGTCTTCTAAAGTTGGAACTGTGAAAATACCCATATATGACAAAAATAGTTATGATATGTGGAAGAACAAAATGTTAATGTTCCTCGAGGTTGCAAATCCTAAATACATGAAAGTCTTATCAGAAGGACCTATAATACCTTTTGGAGTAATTCCTGAAGTTGTTACTGATGGAAAAGTTATTTCCCCTGCAAGGTATGTACACAAAGACTCTTCTGATTACACTCTTGCTGAAAGAGAGGAAGCTGCACTTGACATTAATTTGAGACTGATCTTAATAGACTCTCTAGACTCTGTAATGTACAGTCATGTGATTAACTGCAAAACTGCAAAGCAAATGTGGGAAACCATTGAAACTGTGAATGAAGGAACAGAGGAAGTTAGGGAGAATCGACTAGAAATTCTGACTTCTGAGTATGAACACTTTCGATCAGCATACAATGAAAGTATTCAAGATGTGTTTGAAAGATATAACAAACTTGTCAACAATTTACAGATGCATGGCAAGTACTACACTCAGAAAGAGATCAACAGAAAATTTCTATTGTCAATGCCTGTTCATCTAGAACATAGAATTACAGCTATCAGAGAGTCTAGGAATCTAAGTGAAATAACTGTAGAAAGACTCTTTGGTGTTTTAAAAACCTATGAACTGGAACAATCTCAACAAAAGGAGATTTATGGAAAAGGAAGAGTTGCTAATACTTCTACAGCTATTATTGTTGAGAACAAACAGGAAGTGCAAGATAAGGTTATTCAACCTTGTAATGTTGACAGTGGTAAGCTTGAAGTTGAAGTTGGTCAAACGAATGCTAGTCCAGATGAAGGTGACTTCTATTCGTTAGAAGAGCTAGATCAGTTGGAAGATGAGTCCATGGCTTTGTTGGTAAGGAAATTCAGCAACTTCAGATTCAGGAAGAATCCCAAGTTCAGGTACAAATCTAACTATAACAGGTTCCAGAGAGGAGGTTCTTCATCCTCAAGTAACAGAGGAGGTTACAAAACTGGAACAGTTGAAAGAAGTAAAATTAGATGCTACAACTGTAATGAACTTGGACATTTCGCTACTGAATGTCAGAAGCCAAAACAAAACCAAAGAAAAGACTTTGGATCTGAGAAGAAGAAGATAGGTAGAGCCTATGTGGCTGCTGGAAAGAGTTGGGATGATACAGACTCTGAAGGTGAAGAGTATGGCAATCTTGCCCTGATGGCAAAATCTGATAACTCCAGTGGTACTTCATCTGAGGTATCATGTACTGATAGTCAATATATCTATCAACTTAGTGATACACTAGGTAATGCTAATAGAGAGATTGAAAGACTAAATTTGGTAATTACAGATCTTAGTAATCAATTATCAGAATTACATGATGTACAAAATTGCCATGATAAACAAAAATCAGAAATAAGAATTCTAAAAGAACTTGAGAGGTCTCTAGCGGTGATAGTGGCTCAACAACGTGAAACAATAGCTGAGCTAGAAATAAGGGCTAATGCTACTTCTAATTCATGTAAAGTAGCTAAAGAGTTGTTTAACCAACAAACTATTAATCAAACCGTAGGAATTGGGTTTGACTATAATGAGGCTGTTGGTCGAAAAAGCATTATTACCCCTAATCGTGTCAGTGCTGTAGATAGGGGTATACCATTAGTGCTTAAGAGTGTTAGTAATCCACTCTTTAAGAAATCCATAGCAGAACCTTTGGATACAACATCTTTAATCATTAAGGAAGAGATGCGCATTGAGGATGTAGCTAATGGCGTAGTCTTAGAAAGTAATCAAGTTGTTAAAAATGATAAAGATAGAAAGACTGTGTTTGTAAAAGCAGAAAGAGTTGGTGAGTCTACTAGTTCATTGAAAACTAGTAGCAGAAGTAACAACATGAATAAATGCAACAACAAATCTACCATGCATGCTATTCCTGTTATTGATACTGCTCATAAGAAATGCGATGCTGTTAATTACATGTCTTGTGCTTTTAATATAATGTCTGCTTACTTTAACGGTAATCATGCATGTGTTGATAAGAATGCTCCTAGACAGCAAATGAGCAGAAATAAACATGTTAGATCCAGGACTGTAACATCACCTAATTTTAAGATTAGGACTCCAAAAAGTCCTTCTCAGGATTTGGTAAAGACATGGTTACCCAAGCTGAAACCAAAACAAGTTAAAGCTGTTTACAGGGTTAAATGTCCAGTACCTGTAGAAAATGTTGTTAAGATAAAAAGTGTTGCTTTACCTGATAAAGGTCAATTCTTTAAGTACTCCGGACCCAATCAAATTTGGGTTCCGAAGAAAGTCTAACCAATTTGTCATTGCAGGGTTTGAAACAGGTTGATCGAGTCATGTGGATTCTGGACAGTGGATGTTCAAGGCATATGACCGGAGATAAAGCCCTGCTGACAAATGTGGTGGAGAAGGCCGGCCCAGTCGTTACCTTTGGAGATAACAGTAAAGGTAAAACTGATGGATATGGCAGATTAGAAGCTGGAAATGTTATCATTGAAGATGTCTCTTATGTGAACGGCCTTGAGCACAATTTGCTCAGTATTAGTCAATTCTGTGACAAAGGTTATGAAGTTCATTTCAACAAGAAGAATTGTCTAATATCACATAAGAGAAATGAAAGGCCGCAGTTGACTGGAGTAAGAAAAGGAAACTTGTACATAGCCAATATGAACTCTGGAAGCACAGAAGAAATTAGATGTTTTTATTCAAAGGCATCCACTGATGAAAGTTGGTTATGGCACAAGAGACTTTCTCACCTAAACTTCAAAACAATGAATTCTCTAGTGAAAAGAGAGTTGGTGAGAGGTTTACCTTCAATTGAATTTACTCAGGAAGGTCTATGTGATGCTTGTCAAAAATGGAAGTTAAAAAGGGCAACTCACAGGAGCATTAACATATCATCAATAACTGAACCATTACAACTTCTCCATATGGATTTGTTTGGTCCAGTTAGTGTGATGTCTATGTCAAGGAAAAGATATGCTCTAGTGATTGTTGATGATTTCTCAAAATTCACATGGGTACTATTTCTGAACTCAAAAGATGAAACTCCACAACTGGTAGTTGATCACATTAAGTTAATTGAGCTGGATTTTAATCGTCCAGTAAGAGCTATAAGGTCAGACAACGGAACTGAGTTCAAGAATGCAGTTCTGAATGACTTTTGCATTGAAAAGGGTATAACTAGACAGTACTCGGCTCCCAGAACTCCTCAACAAAATGGGGTAGTTGAAAGAAAGAATAGAACCTTGATTGAAGCTGCACGTACAATGCTAAGTGAATCAAGGCTTCCATTGAGCTTTTGGGCTGAAGCTGTCAACACTGCATGCTATACCCAGAATCGAACACTTATCAATAAAGACTTAATGAAGACACCATATGAAGCTCTACATGACAAGAAACCAACTCTCAAGTACTTCCATGTATTTGGGACAAAATGCTTTGTGCTGAAAGAAGGAGATGATCAAGGTGGTAAATTTGAAGAAAAAGCACATGAAGCAATATTTATTGGTTATACTAGAAGAGCCTACAAGGTGTATCTTATTGATCAACAGAAAACTTTGGAAAGTGTCAATGTTACATTTGATGACACAAAACTCCCAAATATCCAAAATGAAGATCCATCTAAAAAGCTTAAGTTTGATGATATGTCAGACTCAGATTCAGATGATGACAATCAACCTGACGTTGTTGCTGATAATAATAATCCAAATGTTGGTGGTAATGATCAAGGTGATGCTGGTGAAAACAATGATAATTTTCAAGACACCACTGATACTCTTGAACCATCAACAAGTCAAACTGGCAACAACTCAGGGGGAGATAATGAAGGGTCAACAAGTCATACTCAACATCATACTGAAGAACAAGGCGAATCGTCAAGATCAATTCTTCCCAGACAAACTGTTTGGAATAGAGCTCATCCTTTGGAGCTGATTCTTGGTGATCCAGATGTTGGTGTGAAAACAAGAAGAGCTTATCAGAATCAATGTAATTATTCTGGATTCCTGTCTGTCATGGAACCTAAGAAAGTAGAAGAAGCTCTATCTGATCCTGATTGGGTGATTGCTATGCAAGTTGAACTCAATAAATTTAAGCAACTAGAAGTATGGAAGCTTGTACCCAGACCTAAAGATAGAAAAGTGGTGGACACAAGATGGGTATTCAGAAACAAACTAGATGAAGATGGCACTGTGATAAGAAACAAAGCAAGACTGGTAGCTAAAGGTTATTCTCAAGCTGAAGGCATTGATTATGACGAGACCTATGCTCCAGTGGCAAGACTTGAGGCCATCAGAATATTCTTGGCATATGCATCCTATTCAAGATTCAAAGTTTATCAAATGGATGTAAAGAGTGCCTTTCTGAATGGTAAGCTAGATGAAGAAGTGTATGTAGAACAGCCTCCTGGTTTTGAAGATCAAGATCATCTGGACTATGTCTACTTTCTTTACAAAGCTATCTATGGTCTTAAGCAAGCCCCAAGAAAATGGTATGACACTCTTTCTGAATTTCTATTAGAAAATGGTTTTATAAGAGGTGTCATAGACAAAACGCTCTTCACTAAAAGACATAAGAATGATATAATACTAGTCCAAGTCTATGTGGACGATATTATATTTGGGTCTACTAATGAGCTTCTGTGCAAGAAGTTTTCTAAGTTAATGCAGGGTAGGTTTGAAATGAGCATGATGGGAGAACTGAAATTCTTTCTTGGATTACAAATAAGTCAGAGACAAGATGGAATATTTATTTGTCAATCTAAGTACATCAAGGAGCTCCTCAAGAAATATCACATGGAGGAGTGCTCATTAGCAAAGACACCATCAACTATAGCTGTCAAAATTGGTTTATGTGAAAGTTCTGCCAAGGTAGATATCACAGGATATAGAGGTATGATTGGTTCATTGCTTTACCTAACTGCTAGTAGACCAGATATAATGTTTGCCACATGCTTGTGTGCAAGGTTCCAAGCGAATCCTAAAGAAATCCATCTCACTGCTGTCAAAAGAATCTTAAGATATCTAAAGGGTGCACCTAATTTAGGCATCTGGTACCCTAATGAATCTGGTTTTACTTTAATTGGATATACAGATTCTGACTATGCAGGAAGTGTTGTAGACAGGAAAAGTACATCTGGGAGTTGTCAATACCTAGGTGGAAGGTTGGTATCCTGGTTCAGTAAGAAACAGCAAACAGTTTCCAACTCTACAGCCGAAGCTGAATATATAGCTGCTGGAAGCTGTTGTGCTCAGATCTTATGGATAAGGAATCAATTAATGGACTATGGCATTGTATTGGAAAATATTCCTATTTTATGTGATAATACAAGTGCCATAGCAATCGCAAGCAATCCTGTGCAGCACTCAAGGACAAAGCACATTGACATAAGGTATCATTTTATAAGAGAGCATGTAATGAATGGTACAGTGGAACTACTATTTGTAGGATCTGGAGATCAAACTGCAGATATTTTTACTAAGTCGGTTAATGAATCCTCATTCACTAGAATTGTTAGTGAATTGGGTATGTTAAACAGTCCTAGTAATTAATACTGTTAATATCTGAAATTTGATCTTTAATAATTTTACAAGTGATTATTCTGTGAATGTTTGTTGTTTGAAATCACTTGTATAATTATTTTACCATCTGATTTTCTTGTTTGTTTAATTATTTTTCACTTTGTTTATTCATATTATTTAATACTTCATACTTCTGTATTTTTAGAATATTTGTAAATATTAATTTCTATTTTATTAATTAATTTAACATATGTTTTGTAATGTTTGTCCTGTTAATATTGCCTTGTTTTCGTTAATAGGTTAGCATATGGTATGTATAATTATTTTTATTATTTGTTTAATTTTATATAATATTTTTATTATTTTTATAAGTTAATTGTATGTTTTATAGTGTTTTTAATTTTTGTTTAAAGTTAATATGACTTAAAAATAGGAAAAACAGTCAATATGACTTAATTTAAAATCGGTATGACTTAAACAGGTTAAGTCTTACCGAGATTTTAAATCTAAGTCATATTCGCAAGTCAGTATATATTAAGTCTTAATCGATTATTATTTATGTATATAATTCTAAGTCTTAATCGAGTTTCTATAAAGGTTAAGTCATATTCTTAGTCTGTTAATTAAGTCTTAGTGAGTTTTTAGTTTAGTCTTATTTGATTTATTTTTAAGTCTTATTCATAACTGTCAGTTATGTCTTGTCTATATTAAGTCTTATTCGAGTCTTAGTTAAGTCATATTAGTTATGTCTTAATAGTTTTAAATTAAGTCATAATCGAGTTAAGTAGGTATGTAAATATATAAATAACAGTTATGTCTTAATGTTAGTTTTAAGTCTTATTCGGTCTACTAGTATATATATATAACAGTTAGGTTGTTTTTAAGTCTTATTTCATATTTCTATCAAGTTAAGTCTTATAGAACAAAAAGGATACATACAATATATACACACATATCTGTCGAATCTCTGTCCAATTTTCGATCGATTTCTCTCAACCAAATCATGAATTAACCACATATCTGAACTCCTTGCTTGATTATCTGTGTTTTGAGTGGTTAAAATCGCGATTTTGTTCGATTTTAAAGAATTAATTTTCGAAAAATTCGTTTTCAAGATCTACTTTTGTGGAAAACTGAGTTCGATTTTTGAAAAACTAAAAATATACTTGTGTTTGTGTGTATACAAGGATCATTGTGTGAATTTTTCAGAATTTTTGAAGAACTTTTAATTATTTCGAATTTTTAATTAATTATTAATTCGAAAAAAATTAATTTTTAAATTAAAAATTTGTAAAATCTGAAATTTTCAAGGAAATTAAATCTTGATTAAAATGGCTGATCGATTTGAAATTATTAAACAGAATTTAATCGGTTATTTTGATCCAGAAAAATGTTCAGTTGAACGTTTTCGACCGTGGATTCGGTTTTTAAATGAAAATTCACTTGTTCGCAATGCTTTGAGATTGGATGCTCCTCTGAAAATTGAACCTTTGCGAATCATGTGTACTACTGCTGTCATTTCTAATGATAACAGATCTTTTGTCTTCTCTGTAGGAGATAATCAGTACACAGTGAATGAAAATACAATAAATACGGTCTTAAATTTTCCAACTGATAATTTCGAAGAATTACCATCAGATCAAGAAATGATAAATTTTTTAAATGGTGTATTCTATCAAGACAGTCCTGATCAGACTGTCTGGAATAAAAAGAACTTCGTTCAGGAATGGGATTATCTGTTTGACACACTAGGTAGAGTCTTTGCCAACACTACAAAAGGGAACTTTGGGGTATTACCATCCTTCTTGCAGCATATTGGATATGCAGTTGCACATAACCGAAGGATTAATATTGGCAGACTACTGTGTGTTCCGATGGTTAGAAGAATCATTAATGCAAAGAAGAATTTTGATAATGGACATAAAGTTTCATGTTATTATCCAAGATTCTTATCATTGATTTTTAATCATCTTGTGGAACTAGAAAACCAAGCCCAATTTCTGAATGGAGAGTCACTCGCGTCAGGTAAACCTACTACCAGATTGTTCACTGAGTACAGCAACAAGCCAAAATTCACAAACATACCTGTAGTTGTCACCCAATACATGTCAAACTATTTACAACTACCTGTTATTGAACCTGTACCAGAACCTGAACAACCAGAACAAAACCCTGAACCACCAGTGGAAAACATACTTGTTGATAATGAAAATCAATACAATCAACAAGTTGAACCTACTCAGCAAATTGTTCCTCAGCCAGCTGCTCTTGCTGTTGAACATCCAGTGCAAGAAACTGCATCTGTCCCTGAACCTGAATTGGATCAACCCATCTTATCAGAGACTGTTACGGAATCAGCTGACCAGGTATTGCCTTCTGTTCCTCAAACTACTACTGCTTCTCAATCTATTTCTGGAACCCAAGTGGTTGGTAGGTCTGACCAAGGGGCTGTAGTACCACAACCTCTAACCAAGGTCATAGAGCCAAACACTCAACCACCAAAACTCATATCTTTTCACTCCAGAAAGAAATTGCAAGTCAAAAGAAGTCGAATCAGTAGTGGCAGTATGAGTGAACCCACAGCTCTGCCTCTAGAAAAGAAAAGTAGAACTCAAACTGAGGCAACTGTAAGCCCGTCTGTATCCTCCCAACAGGGTATGGAAATTGATATGGCCGTTACACAGTTACTAGAATCATCTTCTCAACAGGATGATTCTATTGAAATTCGCCATAGGGCCGTGGCACCTTGTAGTGAGTCAAGCACACCTCCTCTATTACTCACAATGGGGGAAGACATACCTTTAAATGAGTCTCAGGACACACTGCAAGGAGAGCACGTAGAAAATGTGACAGTGCCTACCATAGTTACGGTAGAAGAGTCTTCACAGGCTTTAGAGGGAAATCTTGGTTCTCAGCCAACTTTAATAGAACCATCATCTCCCCTCCCAGGACAAACACTCCTGGCTCCCACAAGGGATTTTCCACTCGCAGTTTCGACTGGAGAAGGTGGAAGGCAACTTAATCAATCTACTACTGAAGCAATTCAGTCAACAATTTCAAATGTTCAAGTAGATTGGATTAAGGACAGGGATTTGCGAACTCCCATTGCACCACCACTGACCTTCCCAGAGGAGGCTAGGGTGATTTTACATGCAGGTACAAATCTGGAAGCAGCTAAGGAATCTGAGAGGAGTGATGTGAGGAATACCATAAAATTGAGTGAAACACATGCACTTCAGGTGAGTGGATCTCAAAGTGAACATCAGGTGAGCGCACACACTGACACATACACTCTCTCATTATTAGAAAAGATAACTGCTTTAGAGAAAGAACTTGCAGGCAGCAAGGCTGAAAAAGAAAGTCTTAGAGCACAAGTGGGTGAGCGATCTTCTACATCCACCTCTGTCAACAGTCAGCTTGCTGTAATGAAGAAGGACATAAACTACTTAAAGGCATCTTTCACCAAGAAGATAGAATCTCTCGAACTCTCTCATGAAAAGGCACTTGATGACTCTGGAGATATTACTGTTGCTCAAGACATGTTAATTTCTGAGCTTTCCTTGAAAGTTGATAATCTACAGTCAGAGGTACAGCACAATCAAGAATCTACTGATTCTCGTCTGGACCAGATCGAAAAGCAAAATGCACACCAGGCTAAAGGGTTAAGACATTTGTTTAATCTTGTAAGTCAAAGTCGCAAACCTACAAATGAAGAAATTGAATTCTTTACAAGTCAGGGTGGTGATGATGATGAACATGATCCTGAAGCTGGGGCAACTGATAAGTCTGTAGAGGATTCCTCAACTAAGGGGGAGAAATCAAAGGGGTCACAAGATAAAACTACTAAAGAAAGAGAGGGAGGAGAAGGAAAATCTGGTAAATCTGACCAAGGTGAAGATAAGAGGAAGAAAGTAGTTGAACAAACTGAAGAAGATACTCAAGACAAGAACACAGGTTATTATTACTCGGGTGAACCGGATAACTTCGATGTTTTTGCTGATCTTGAATTCCCTGATCAAGGTGAAGAACTTCCTGAACCTGATCTTAGTCACTGGGAAGATGAAGGACCAGTGATATCTGAATTTGAAGCTCAACAAGCTGAGAAAGAATCTGAAGAATTATTTGCTCAAAGGGAAGCTAATTTGCAACCGAGAGAAGAAAAACTTCAAAAATCTTTAGAGCAAATTGCAAGAAATGAAGAACTTCAGAAAGCTGAACAACAAGCATTACAACGACTACATGCTATAAATGTTGAGAAGAGAAAAACATATATCAGACTAAAGAGCGGTGACAAATGGGAACGTGCTCAAAGAGCAATTGATTCACCTCAGAGTTCTGATTATGAAGATCGTCGTCTTGGACAAATTCTCGAGGAATTTAAACTGGCAAATCCAATTCACGAAATGTATATAAAGGCCTTACAAGTAGAAGTCATCAGGATAACTACTGCATGTGAACCCAAATCTGATGAGCTAGTAATATTTGTAGATTGTCATAAAGTTGGAACATTCAGAGTATCTATTCAGTTCTTTTATGACAGATCACTGACAGAGATATGGGTACTTAGGCCTAAGGTAAGAACATCTTCTGAGCTAGGTGTATTGTTACATGAAAAGTTCAAAGAATTTGCTGAAAGAGCTGGACCAGAAGTGATTAAGGAACCTCCACAAGTAAAATTTCTTAAGGGACAGGTACTTCACACAATCAATCTTCAGACAGATGAGCTATACGAACATCATGCAAAGCACTTGGTATATGCTGAATATGCTCTCAGAAATCATGGATACTTGACTGAAGAAAAGGTAATAGCTGCAGATCACATTCGTTCCTATGCACAAACGAACATAAAAGATTATAAGAAATTTCAAGGTGAACTGAGAAAGAAGCTTGGAATTCCTTTAGTCTTACCTCAAGGATTGTCATCTAGAAGAGAACGTCTTGTTGATTCTGATCTACATATGAAACTTCAAGTCACAGATGAGCCAGAAGAAGGAGAATTCAGAAGGGAAGACAATTGAAGATAAAGAATTGCTCTACATGTTATATCTTTAGAGCCTAGATAAATCTTGATAGGAATTTATATCATATGATCAGTCTAGAGGATCATCTATCTTGTATTTATCTTTCATGTTTGAATCTGGCAAATGTTAAATATAAACCAGAACTTTTTTTCATATTTACTTAGTATTTAAAGTTTTATCTTTCATTTGGTTAAGTTGGATTAGTTGAGGTATCCTCTAGGAATTTGCTTGTTATTGTCTAACAAACAAATAGGGGGAGATTGAAAGGCATATGACTCAGCCTATTTGTAGTTAGAGGATCCTAATCAACTTAAACCAAATTGTAATAAGTAAATATACATATGAACTGTCACAGGAATCTCAAGAAGTATTATCTGTCAGAAGAAAGAAGAAAAGTCAATCCATAGTTTTGATGTCATACACTGGAAGACGATTCAGTTATCTGATCAAGCCCCAGTACAACATTGAAGTTAATGGATTCATTTGAATAGTGACAGAGATTTTTCGAGTGATAGTTTGAAGATCAGTTACAATACAAGAGAATTGAGAGAAGAAATAAACCACAACCTAAAGTCAAAAGTGAAGAAGCGTCATTGAAGTTAGTCGTTCATGAACCAGATAGTACATCGAACGTCAACACAAATCAGTGGTAATTCTTTACTACCTTTAGTGGTTTGTAAGAATTAAATTAATTATTTATTGATTTAATTAAATTCATTTATAATTGATATAAATTAATTTAGTTGATTTAATTAAATGAATTAATTCTGGTAGAATTAATTTATTAATTAAATTAATTATTGTATCAATTAAATATGAATTAGTTAAAACATTAACTAATTAATTGGATCAATAAGACTTAAAGAAAGAAAGTTGATTAAGTCTTGGAAGAGATAAAATTCGGTAAGACTTAATTTAAGTCTTACTGACAGAAGCCTTTTCAGGATTAAGTCTTACCGACCTGATTTAAGTCCTACCGACCTCTGCCAGCTGTTATAAGTCTTACCGAAATTCTGGTAAGTCTTACCGACACATTTTAGGTCTTAATGGAGGTTTGTGTAAGTCTTATTGAAGGAAAATCAAGTCTTGGAAGCTGTTTAAGTCATGCTGGAGCAGTTAAATATCCTACAGAAAGCCAGCAAGACCTGTTGTTGATATAAAAGAACAGAACAGACCAGATTAAGTAATAACAGAGAAAACACAGCAGAAAACATATCATCAAGACCAGAATTCTCTCTCTCAAGAACACCAAGAACACCAAAGCTTAAACAATTCCCAGAAAATCAAGTTCTTCATCTTTGTGATATTCTATCCGATAGAACTTGTTTATTTTTGATTCTTGTACTACTAGCGAATTAAGTTTCCTAGTTCTTATCTTGATTATTATTAACTAAATTAGAAAAGTTCATGTCGAATTTTCTAATTAGTTATTAACATCTTGATAAGTTGTTATACTGATTTTGTAACACCACATCAAGTTAATATACAGTTATATTCAACTTGAAAAATTGTGTTAAATAATTCCGCAGATAAATTTGTCTTTATCAAATTTAATTTAAAGGACAAATTTCGATAAAAAGGTAAAGATTGTATTCAACCCCCCCTTCTACAATCTTATCGGACCTAACAATTGGTATCAGAGCCGATTGATTGATACACAAATCAACGATCCCATTTCACTCGATTAAAAATCATCCCCGAATTTTTTAACTCTCTTAAAAAATTCATCATGTCTTCTAAAGTTGGAACTGTGAAAATACCCATATATGACAAAAATAGTTATGATATGTTAAATCATTAGTGTTAGTATATATTAAGGTGTTCAACTTTCTAAGTAAGTGAGACTTAAAGTTACATTCGGTCTCCTATCATATTTTGAAATGGTGAAGATTTTTCAAAATTAAATTCTCTAATTCTGGTTATACACCATTTATACATATGATAGTTCTTAGAATATTTTACATCCATCAGTCAATTACTTAGTTTATGTTGTGCTAAGTAATGAAGTCCCAAAGGAGAGACAATGGTTATCTGTACTTATGTACTTGGTAATCTTTGTTACCTAAACGACATCAAGTGCTTGTATGAGTCTTTTCACTAACTTTTGTGTTAAAGTTCTCTATACATAATAAGCACTTAAAGAAAATCTTTCTTTCTAAATTACTGCAGAGTCAAGAGTTTGTGTCTTTTAAAATTAAAACAACCTAGTTTTCATTAAAAGACATGATAATACATTGATTTATGCATAAATACAAACTCTTGCACATTAACAGTTTTTAAAAGAAAAACTCAATTTTTTCTACAGTTGTGATTGCTTATATTGTAAAACTTTTTGAAGTCACAATTGTACATCATTTCTCTCATTGGATATAATGCATATGTTTTCACACAATGTTATGGTATGATGTAAATGCATTCTATCTCTATATTGCTCTATTGCTATGTGATGCAGGTTCAGCTCCTAGTGGAAGTTTTCTCACATTGTAGGTCATGAGGTTGTAAACCCAACAACTTCTATCCCGGACTATAAATCCAAATCTAAACACATCCTAACTTACCCCTGAAGTGGAAGTAACTTATTTGACTAGAGGTCATTAAGGGAGTAACTGCAATTGATGCAGCAAATAAGGATGTGAGGGATAGTAAACCCACAGCTCTACCTCTGAAGAAGAATAGATGTATGTAACTTGAGGTATCTGTAAGCTCGCCTGCATTCTCCCAAAAGGATGCAAAGCTGAAAATGGTACTAAAACAGTCTCTGGATTCATTATCTTAAAATGATGAGTTTATTGAAATTCGCCTGTCAGCCAGGGCATCTGTTGGTAAGTCACTACCTCATACACAAGACTAAAATACTTCCTATGCACAAAGTGAGATTGCACACACTAAGGATAAATTGACGGAAACAACTAATACTCCAACCATTTTACGGTTAGGATTATAAGTTGAAGGTTCCTCAAAGAACCAAGAGTCTTCACAGACCTCGAGAGAAGGTATTGATCTCAATGCAAAATTCAACAAGATCATTATCTAACTCCCCAGAGGGAACATCTTTGGATCCTGCAGGTATCGGATCCGACATAGGTGCGGATCGGCAACTTGTTAACTATGATTCAGATTTACCTAATGAGTTTAACAAGGTGATGTCTTCATAGACATTAGATGGAAACATGATTTTAATTCTAAGTTTTGATTTCATTGTTTACCTTCTCAGAATTCAAATCTGAAACCCATAAAAAGGGAAAAATTTTATCAACTTGTAGATTATGACTCAGATTCGTCTGACGAGTCTAACAAGGATCGGGGATTTGCGAAACCCCATTGCACCACCAGTGACCTCTCTAGAAGGGGCTATGGTGAATTTTCCTTGCAGGTACACATGGATGTTGGAGCTATGAGAGATAAGAGTGATACACTAGTGAGCATGAGTGTAAACACTTGAGAGTTGAGAGATGAGATCACTCATTTTAAGTGATATGAGTGGAGAGATGAGTTAAACACTTGTGAGGTACACGAAACAGAATCACACACTCACAGTGAGGAAGAAAGATAAACACCAAATCCCATTTCCTATTCCCAAACAAAGTTTACTTACAAGATTTGGGAGATACAAGGAAATTGTCGGAAGATTTGGTTGTCAGGATGATCAATAGTGAGGCCATGATTCTATAATATTTTAAGGGCAAAGTTGATCAGACTACATACTTCTATTCTGGAAGTCTTCATGAAAATCCTTCCATACAAGCAAAGCTTCTTTACTTTATTCCAACAGTCAATGTTAGATGTATGAAGAATCTGTTGTACTAAAAGTAAGAGGTGAGTTATAATTGAAAATATGGTATCATCTAATTTACATTTGGATGTTTGCTATAATTGAATGCTTGGAGGATTACTCAACTAAGGGGGAGAGATATACTGAAGAAGATATACTCAAAGATTGCCTTAGTAAGAGATACTCAACTAAGGGGGAGAGTACTAAGGGGGAGAGTATAAGCTTACCTTAGTGAGGGGGAGATTTTCTATCTAAGGGGGAGAGATATAAAAAAAAGATATACTTTAGAAAGGGGGAATATTCACCTTGTCAGGGGGAGATAGAAATATTCGCCTTGTCAGGGGAGATGAGAAGTATTCACCGTTATAAGGAAGAGACATATCACCTTAGGTAGGGAGACATAAGGAAGGAGAGAAGTATGAAACGACAAAGAAGAATTCTTCAGTATGTGGTTGACAAGTCATATTCTTTACCACTGAAGAATTCCCAAGTATCTGCTGATGATTTTCAATATCACATGTAAAGGGTTATCTGGAAGATATGTCAAGAAATGAAGATGAGTTACTTAATTCATTGTCAGAGGAACAATCATCTATCATTTCATCTACTGAGATTCTGGATTTGTAATATCTAAACCAGAATTTTTTTTTATGTATTATTTACTATAGCTCTTTAAAGGTTTATCTTCTTCTTGTTTGTAGTTGAGTTATCCTCTAGGAATTTGTATGTTAATGTTTAACAAACAAATAGGGGGAGATTGAAAGGCATATGACATAGCCTATTTGTATTTCGAGGATACAACTCAACTCAAACAAGAATGTAATAGTAAATAGTATATGTACTGTCACATGGATCTCAAATGAATAACTGTCAAGAGAAAGAAGACAAAGTCAATCTACCGTTTTGAGGTATACTACACTTGAAGAAGTTCATTCAGTTGATCAAGCATCAGTGGAGTAATCAAGACAGTGGATTCTATTTATAGTGACAAGAGGTTCCTACAGTGGCAGAATACAGATTATAAAGGTTTGAAAAAGGGTGAAGAAAAGGAAGACATGAACCACAACTTCAAAGTCAATATATGAAGAACAGTCATTGCGGTTAGTCACTCATGAACCAGACCGTGCATCGAGTGTCAACATTAAACAGTGGTTGTTCGTCATTAACTTTAGTGGTTCAAGTTGTCAAGACTGGTATGAGAGGAAATCATTGTGCAAGCAACAGAGGTACTAAATTAATTAACCACAATGGTTTTGCAATCAAGACTGGCTAAGGAATAATCTTTGTGGAGGATTAGATTTATCAAAACATGGAAGATCACAAGGATTATGCTGTCAAGGAGGTATATTAATTTTCTCTTAATTAATTAAGTCATTTGATTTATTTATTTGATAAATTAATTCTATTCGAATTAATTTATTCAATAAATTAATTAAAAGATTAATTAAGTTGGAATTAATATAATTATAAAAAGACTTCATATTAATTGTCTTTTAATTAAATTAAATTAGTTGGTTAATTTATTTTATAAATTAATTCAATCAGAATTAATTTATTCTTTAAATTAATCAATTAATTAATTAAATCAGAATTAATATAAGTGTTTAAAGACTTAAAACAAATTCTGCTCAGCGAATATGACTTACTGGAGGTCGGTATGACTTATCCTTAAGTCATACTGATTTAAGTCATTCTGATCTAAGTCATTCTGATTTAAGTCATTCTGATCTAAGTCATTCTGATTTAAGTCATTCTGATCTAAGTCAGATAGATTAAGTCATACCGAAGCCACATAGACCAGTTAAGTCATACCGAGCAGATTAAGTCATATCGAAGTCACACAGACCAGTTAAGTCATACCGAGCAGATTAAGTCTTACCGACTTGAAGATATTTCTGAAAAGTAAATTTAGTCATACCGACAAAGGGCTTTATGTCATACCCAAAGGCTGCTCAGGATTAAGTCATATCTACAGATTTATTAAGTCATACCGACCAAGATTTAAGTCATACCGAAGGAAAATTATGTCTTGGAGCAAGTTTAAGTCATGCTGACAGCTGATTTATTATGTCTTGAAGCAGTTTAAGTCATACCAGATCAGTAAAATATCCTACAGAAAGCCAGCAAGACTTAAATGGCTATAAATACAACTGCAGGACACAGCAGAGCAGACATAAATTTTTCACATCTTCTTCAGCAGAACACAAACAGAAGAAAGAGAGACCAAGAGAGAAAATGGTTCCTTGAACATCAAATAAATTCTTGTAAATTATTTCTAGCTTGTATTGTTAAATCTAAACCACTAGAAATTGTTTACTTGTACTTGTGGAACTATCTAGCGGATTAAGTTCCATAGAACCTCTCGATATTTTTATTACAAATATAGAAAAGTTCATGTCAAATTTTCTATAGAATTTGTAATAATTAATTTCGATCTTTTTACTTACAAATATAGAAAAATTCATGTCGAAATTTCTATAGAATTTGTAATAATTAGTTTGGTCATCAAACCTTGTAATTTGTACCCGTGCATTAAGGCACACCCCATCAAGTTTAATATAATTTTATATTCAACTTGAAATATTGGTATTCGTTTTATTCCGCATCGAATTGTTTAAAAATTAATATACACACAAAGAACAATTTCGATAAAACGGTATAGTTTGTATTCAACCCCCCCCTTCTACAAACTATTTTGGACCTAATAATTATATTTTTGGAAAGAAGTGATTATAGTTAGAAAAGTTAGAAAAGTTAAAAATTGAAAAGGTAATAGCTGAAAAAGATAATTGGATAGTTATTATTTAGAAGAGAGATATTTTAGTTAGAAAATATAGAAAAGATATTATCTTTTAGTTGAAAAATGTAATCAGTTGGTTATTAGTAATTATAATATATTAGTTATTTCATTAATTAAAACGATCATATTTTTGGAAAAAATAGATTTTAGTTAGAAAAGTTAGAAAAGGTAATTGCTGAAAAAATTAGTTGGTTAGTGATTATTTAGGGAAAGTGTTGGGAGAGCTAGGGGTGAGCAAAAAACCGAATCAAACCGAAACCGATGAAAACCGAACCGAAAAGAACCGAAACCGCTAAAAACCGAACTGAAACCGAAATCTAAAAACTGATCCGATTTTAACGGTTGCGGTTCCATTTTAGGTTAAAACCGATCCGAAAAAACCCGAACCTGAACCGATTATTAAAATAAATAAATTATATATATATATTTATAATTAATAAATACACATATTTTTTTGAAATATAATTGCTAAAAATTAGAAATGGCTGATTGGGCTCTGTGTTTATAATTTGGGCCAGCAAAGTAAGACCTAATCTATCTATTACACTATTACAAACAACAACACATCACAGACACAATTGACAATATACACTCTCTTTCTCTGCCGCCCGTTTCTGCTTTTAGCCTTCTACATATCTCAACTCTCACGGCCGACATATACTACTTCTACAAATTAGATATCAAATTACAGATCGAGATTAAGACTACAATCAACAACTCTGTATGTTTCGAAAAAACAAATGTTTCATAGATGTAATTTTAAATTTTACGTACTTTTGATTTAAGTAGATATGTTGATTTTATCAATTTTATTTGAGGCGGTTTTAAAATCGAAACCGAACCGATTGCAACTGATCCGACAATTTTGAATCCGAAACCGAACCGTTAGTTCGGTTGCGGTTTCGGGTTTAGATTTTAAAAATTGAAGAGTTTCGGTTTCGGTTTTATCCTAAACCCGAACCGATCCGATGGGGAGAGCTGTGTGTGATATAAAATATTGTGTTTTGTTTTTTAATAAGTAAGTAAAATAATTAATGGTAATAAAGTAAAATAATTAAATAAGGTAAGTATTGTGAAAAGATAATTGGTTAGTTATTATTTAGAAGAAAATGAGATATTTTAGCTAGAAAATATTGAAAAGATATTACCTTTGAAATGGTAATCCTTTAGTTATAAGTAATTATAATATATTAGTTTTGGGAAGAGTTGCATGTGATATTTTGAGAAAAGATTGGGTTTTGTTTTTTATAAGTAAATAAAATAATTAATGATAATGATGTAAAATAATTAAATAAGGTAATTACTGTACCGTACCATACCAAAACTTTTAATGTTACGTCTTTTATAATATAGTGATATTTTGAGAAAAGATTGGGTTTTGTTTTTTATAAGTAAATAAACTAATTAATGGTAATAAAGTAAAACAATTAAATAAGGTAAGTACTGTACCGTACCAAAACATTTAATGTTTCGTCTTTTATAATATAGTATAGATAGATTAGCTTAAAATAAAACCCGTGCGATGCATGATTTTTTTGTAATATTATATGATTTATTTTTAATTTAAATTAATTTTTTTAAAACATGAATTTTGGATGCTTAAATTTTTATATGAGATGATTTGATAATAATTATATAAATGTTACCCGTGATATTTCTAGAAAATGAGGTCTTTTAGTTAGAAAATATAGAAATGATGATAGGTTTTAGTTGAAAAATGTAATCGGTTAATTGTTGGTAATTATAAGATTATTATTTTATTTTATTAAATAGAATGCCGGTGATATGATTGGAAAAAGTGAGGATTTAGTTAGAGAAAATTAAAAAAGGTATTATGTCCTAGGTGAAAATGTAATTGATTATTTATAGTCATTATAATTTAATTACGTTATTTTACTTAATACAATTGTTCGTAATGTTTTTAGAATAAGAGAAATTAATATTGTACATGATATTATTATTAAAAGAGGAATTTTAGTTAGAAAATATAGAAAAGATGATATGTTTTAGCTGAAAAAGGTAATTAGTTAATTATTAATATTATTAGTTTATTATATTAAATAGAACCGCCCCTAATATAATTGAAAAAATATAGATTTTAGTTAGAGAAAATAGAAAAGGTAACATGAAAATTAAAAAGGTGACATGATTTATGTGAAAAATGTAATTGAATAGTTTATAGTAATTATAATTTAATTATGTTATTTTACTAAATAAAATTGCTCATAGTGTTTTTTTTATAGTTACAACACACGCACACCCCAGGATTCGAACCCTTGACCTCTCTTAGAGAAGCCGAGAGCTCAAACCACTACACCAACACACGCATCCCACTCATAGTGTTTTTAGAAAATGAGAAATTAATGTTGCCCGTGATATTTCCAGAAAAAAGGGAATTTAATTAGAAAAAATAGAAAAGATGATACGTTTTAGCTGAAAATGTAATCGGTTAATTATTAGTATTATAATATTATTATTTTATTTTTATTAGATATAAATGCCCGTGATATAATTGGAAAAAGAGAGGTTTCAGTAAGAGAAAATAAAAAAGGTAACGTGTTTTGGCTGAAAAAGGTAACCATCCATGATATAATTGGAAAAAGAGATATTTAGTTAGAGAAAAGAGAAAAGGTAACGTGTTTTGCCTGAAAAAGCTAATTGATTAGTTAATAGTAATTATAATATAATTATGTTATTTTATTAAACAAAATTGCTCATAGTTTTTAAAAAAGAAGAAATTTTAGTTAGATATAATGTAAAAGATATTGTACTTTACCTGAAAAAGGAAATTATTTAGTTACTGAAAAATGGAAAAGGTAATATGTTTAACCAGAAAAAGGAAATTGTTAATAAATGAGAAATTTTAGTAAGATAAAATATAAAAGTTATTGTATATTACCTGAAAAAGAAATTATTTAGTTGTTGAAAAATAGAAAAGATAATATGTTTAACCTGAAAAGGGAAATTGATTAGTTAGTAGGATGGATTTTATTAATTGTAATTGAGTAAGGGTAAATAAGTAAAATCAACCGGTACCGAACCGATCGACCGACTGACCAAACTTTTATTGTTTCGGCTTTTATATAATGGTATAGATTGTTATTACAAAATCAATATTTTTTAAGAAAAATATATTTTTCAAGAAATTTTGGAAAAAATATTTATTTTCAGAAAAAATATTTTCTGAATATTTTCAAAAAATATACTTCTAAAAAATTATTTTCTGAAATTATATTTTCGGAAAAAATTATTTTCTCAAATTATATTTCCTGAAAAAATATTTTTTGGGTAAATATTATTTCCGAAATTTTTTTTTTCGAAAAAATATTTTTAGAAAAAATATTTCTAGGAAAAATATTTTTTTAAAAAAAATCGAAAAAAATATTTACCCAAAAAATATTTTCCGAAAAATTCCAGAAAAAAATATTGGGAAATTCTCAATCGTACCACTGTACTTTTGGCTTTTGCCAATGGTACCATTACGTTTTTGACTCCTCTTAACGGTACCCTTAACAAATTGACTTTCTAACAAAAATACCATTCTGTTAGAAAAACGTTTTAGAAACGTTAAGTAGAGTAAAAAGAACAAGGTACCACTAGCAAAAACCAAAAGTACGATGGTACCATTGAGAATTTCCTTAAAATATATTTGAAGAATACTGGTTGGCCCCAAACCTGTTAAAAAATTATAAGAACAATCTTGGCCATGCGATGCAGTATGCAACAAGAAAATAGGTTGAATATTGGTCCCAAACCCTACTTAACATTTTTATAACGGTTTTCGTAAAGAATGGTATTTCTGTTAAGAAGTCAATTTATTAAGGGTATCTTTTAGAGGAGTCAAAAAAGTAATGGTACCATTGGCAAAAGCCAAAAGTACAGTGGTACCATTGAGAATTTCCCAAAAATATTTTAACAAAAATTACAGAAAATTTATTTTCCGAAAAATATATTTTTGAAAAAATATTTTCCGAAAAAATATATTTCCAAAAAAATTCCGAAAAAATATATTTACGAAAAATTTTGGAAAAAATATTTTCTGAAAAATATATTTCCGAAAAATTTATTTTCCGAAAATATATTTCTGAGAAAAAAATTTCTGAAAAAAAATTTCCCAGGAAATATTTTTAGAAAAAATATGTTTCAAGAAAATATTTCTCGAAAAATATTTTCCGAGAAAAATGTTTTAAGAAAAATTTTCTGGGAAAAAAAATTTCCGAGAGAATATTTCTCGAAAAAATATTTTCCAAGAATATATTTCTCGAAAATAATATTTTCCGATAAATTTTCAAGAAAATATTTATTTTCGAAAAAAATATTTTCAACTATTTTTTGGAAAAATATTTTCAGAAAAAATATTTCCGATAAAGTATTTTCCGGTAAAAACATTTCCAAAAAAAAATATTTCCAGAGAAAATATACGTATTTCTTATTTTTTAAGAAATGTATTTTTTAATTAATTTTTTTACATTTTAAAAAATTATAATTATTTGTATTACAACCCTTTCCCAACCTAACCCTCAATAACCCTCCATCCAAATAAGATAAGGATTAAAGCCAACCCATCCCTTCCCAACCTAACCCACCCACTCTAACCCAACCCAACCCTTTCTAACCCCCTATCCAAAGAGGCCCTAAGATTTCGTGGACATCAAATAGCTTTCTACATTAAAAATCTATACTATTATATAAAAGTCGAAACATTAAAAGATTTGGTACCTGTTTTTTGGTACCCGTTTTTTGGTACTTCGTGAATTTACTTATTTATCCTTCATTAAAAAGAAAAAAAATGTTTGATATCTATACTATTAAAACACCTAAAATAAATAATAACATAATAATTTATGGTAATTAATCGATTGTCTTTTTCATATTTACTTTTAGTTGAAGAAATTATCTTATATAAACACCTAAAAACATCAATCGTATCATATCTTCATATCATTAATATTTTCTTTCGAATTAAAACACGTTACCTTTTTGATTTAAAACTTAATCTTATTACATCATATTTTTCAATTATTAATAAAATATATTAACAATCCATATACGTTATTTATAATAAGAAAACTTTAGTATAATTCGTAAATAGGAGTATATTAAATTATAATAAATTAAAATTAAAAAATTATTAAAAATAATGATTATATAAAAACATTATTATAATGTTAAATACAATTTATAACATATTAAAAGAAACACCATATCAATAATCTATACTATTATATAATAGCCGAAACATATACGTTATTTATAATAAGGAAACATTAGTATAATTCGTAAACATGAGTATATTAAATTAAAATTAAAAACTTATTAAAAATAATGATTATATAAAAACATAATTGTAATATTAAATAAAATTTATAACATAATAAAACAAACACCATATCAATAATCTATACTATTATAGTATTATATAATAGTTGAAACATTAAAAGTTTTGGTACCTGTTTTTCGGTACTTCGCGAATTTACTTATTTAGCCTTCATTATAAAGAAAAAAAATATACGATATCTATAATATTAAAACACCTAAAATAAATAATAAAATAATATAATTAATGATAATTAGTCGATTGCCTTTTTCACATTTACTTTTAGTTGAAAATATTACCTTTTATAAATACCTAAATATCAATCATATCATATCTTCATATCATTAATATTTTCTTTCGAATTAAAACACGTTACCTTTTTGATTTAAAATAAATAATAACATAATATAATTAATGGTAATTAGTCGATTGCCTTTTTCACATTTACTTTTAGTTGAAGATATTACCATTTACAAACACTTAAAAACATCAATCGTATCATATCTTCCTATCATTAATAGTTCTTTTCAAATTAAAGCACGTTACTTTTTCGATTTAAAACTAATTTTATCATACCATATTTCTCAATTACTGATAAAATATATTAAAAATCCATATACGTTATTTATAATAAGGAAATATTAGAATAATTTGTAAACATGAGTAAATTAAATTATATTAAATTAAAATTAAAAAATTATTAAAAATAATGATGATATAAAACATAATTGTAATATTAAATAAAATTTATAACATAATAAAAGAAACACCATATCAATAAATTTTATTTATAACATAATAAAATTTTATTAAAATTTTATAAATTTATATCTTCCTGAAAGGCATATGACATAGCCTATTTGTATTTCGAGGATACAACTCAACTCAAACAAGAATGTAATAGTAAATAGTATATGTACTGTCACAGGGATCTCAAATGTATAATTGTCAAGGGAAAGAAGACAAAGTCAATCTACCGTTTTGAGGTATACTACAGTTGAAGAAGTTCATTCAGTTGATTAAGCATCAGTGGAGTAATCAAGACAGTGGATTCTATTTATAGTGACAAGAGGTTCCTACAGTGGCAGAATACAGATTATAAAGGTTTGAAAAAGAGTGAAGAAAAGGAAGACATGAACCAAATCATAGAGTCAAAAATAAAGAAAAGTCGTTGGAGTTAGTCGCTCATGAACCAGACCGTGCATCGAGCGTCAACAAAAATTCGGTGGTAATTCTTTATTACTTTCAGTGGTTCAAGCTATCATGACTGGTATGGGAAGAAATCATTGTGCAAGCAACAGAGGTACTAAATTAATTAACCACAATGGTTTTGCAATCAAGACTGGCTAAGGAATAATCTTTGTGGAGGATTAGATTTATCAAAACATGGAAGATCACAAGGATTATGCTGTCAAGGAGGTATATTAATTTTCTCTTAATTAATTAAGTCATTTGATTTATTTATTTGATAAATTAATTCTATTCAAATTAATTTATTCAATAAATTAATTAAAAGATTAATTAAGTTGGAATTAATATAATTATAAAAAGACTTCATATTAATTGTCTTTTAATTAAATTAAATTAGTTTGCTAATTTATTTTATAAATTAATTCAATCAGAATTAATTTATTCTTTAAATTAATCAATTAATTAATTAAATCAGAATTAATATAAGTGTTTAAAGACTTAAAACAAATTCTGCTCAGCGAATATGACTTACTTGAGGTCGGTATGACTTATCCTTAAGTCATACTGATTTAAGTCATTCTGATCTAAGTCATTCTGATTTAAGTCATTCTGATTTAAGTCATTCTGATCTAAGTCAGACAGATTAAGTCATACCGAAGCCACACAGACCAGTTAAGTCATACCGAGCAGATTAAGTCATACCGAAGTCACACAGACTAGTTAAGTCATACCGAGCAGATTAAGTCTTACCGACTTGAAGATATTTCTGAAAAGTAAATTAAGTCATACCGACAAAGTGCTTTATGTCATACCCAAAGGCTGCTCAGGATTAAGTCATATCGACAGATTTATTAAGTCATACCGACCAAGATTTAAGTCATACCGAAGGAAAATTATGTCTTGGAGCAAGTTTAAGTCATGCTGACAGCTGATTTATTATGTCCTGAAGCAGTTTAAGTCATACCAGATCAGTAAAATATCCTACAGAAAGCCAGCAAGACTTAAATGGCTATAAATACAACTGCAGGACAAAGTAGAGCAGACTGAAATTTTTCACATCTTCTTCAGCAGAACACAAACACAAGAAAGAGAGACCAAGAGAGAAAATGGTTCCTTGAACATTAAATAAATTCTTGTAAATTATTTCTAGCTTGTATTGTTAAATCTAAACCACTAGAAATTGTTTACTTGTACTTGTGGAACTATCTAGCGGATTAAGTTCCCTAGAACCTCTCGATATTTTTATTACAAATATAGAAAAGTTCATGTCGAATTTTCTATAGAATTTGTAATAATTAATTTCGATCTTTTTACTTACAAATATAGAAAAATTCATGTCGAATTTTCTATAGAATTTGTAATAATTAGTTTGGTCATCAAACTTTGTAATTTGTACCCGTGTATTTAGACACACCCCATCAAGTTAATATAAATTTTATATTCAACTTGAAATATTGGTATTCGTTTATTCCGCATCAATTTGTTCTTGATTTAATATATTAAGAAAAGAGCAAATTCGATAAAACGGTATAGTTTGTATTCAACCCCCTCTTCTACAAACTATTTTGGACTTAACAATTGGCATCAGAGCCGTTTGATTGACGCACAAATCAAGATCCTTATTTTTGTGGTTCTCCAATTGGTTTTCGAGTTTGTTGACCCATACAGAAATTAAATCCTGTTTTAGACCAAAAAATCAACTCCTCTATTTTCGATTTTTTAACCTTCAAAAAATTCAATACTTGAGATTTTTGAACTTTAAATAATTTGAACTTATTTTTGGATTCTTTAACTTTCAAAATTTTCAATTTTGAGATTTTTGAATTTTAAATAATCTAAATTTATTTTCGGATTCTTTAACCTTTAAAAATTCTCAATTTATGATATTTTTGATTTTTAAACAATATGAGTTTATTTTCAATTGTTAATTAAATTGAATTTATTCTCAAATTGTTTAATCTTCAAAAATTTTCATTTTATGATATTTTTGATTGTTAAGTAATCTTAACTTATATTCGAATTTTTTAATTCTTGAAATGATTAATTCTTGGAAATTTTGATTTTTAAACAACTTGAGTTTATTTTCAAATTGTTTAATTTTTAAAATTTTTAATTCTTGATAATTTCGAATTTTAATTAACTTGAATTTATTTTCGGATTCTTTAACTCTAAAAAATTATCATTTCTTGAGATTTTTTGATTCTTAATTAATTTGACTCTAATTTCGAATTTTAATTAATTTGAACTTACTTTCAGATTTTTTATTTCTCAAAAATTTTCGAGTCCTTGAAGTTTTTGAATTTTAAATATTTTGAATTTGTTCTAAGCCAATAGTTCTAAGAAGGTTGTTAGTTGAAGATTCCTCCGAATTGTCAAAGATAATTTGAATCTTTTGAAGAAAATGCATTTTTCAATGAAATTAATTTCTACCTACTGAAGAAAAATTTGTGGAAGCTCTTCAAAGTTATATCCATAGAATTCACTGGTTTTTCAGAAGCAGGAATGGAAGAGGTTTTAGTGGATAGAATTTTTCTCGAAGATTTGAATTAAGTCTATTGATTCTGTGATATACAAACACTAAGTGGATTGCTCCAATGTAACATCTACTACACTTAGTGGATTGTACCAAGAAATATCTTTCAAGGAATCAACAGAGATTTTAGAAAAGTGGAATCAAGGAGGTTTAAGAATGAACTAGACAGTTAGACATCTCAGTAAGGAATTAATGATGGAACCTCAGAACATACATGAAGAGTTACTAATTTAGAAAGAGTACAAATGTTTAATCCAGGAATTAGGCCTATCTATTCCGAAGCAGAAACTCTTTAGGATACAGTTCAAGAGGTGGCTACAAGACTGAGTTGGTGGAAAGAACAAAACATGATAGTTGAAGTTATGAAAAGTTTTATGTGATAAGTAACTATCAAGGTGTGCAACATGGTACAGAATTCTGACAGACAAGGATGAATAGGGATTCATTAAATGAGATGAAACAGAAGCATCAGTGCAGAACTTATCTTGCAGAAGAAAAGAGTTGGGATGGATCAGATGATGATGAGAAGAGCATAATTAATATCTTGTCTTCATAGCAATCTCTGAAGATGATTCACCTCACATGTCTCAGGTATCAATTTTTCGAACTAGTGTAATATGTAATTCTCAGAAATTCAAAGCATGTTAAGATCTTAGTTTTTAATTATTATATCTTTGGTTAGAAGATCTTATTATGTGTATGAATATTTGTTGAATTTAATTAATTGCAATAGTGAGTTAGAAGTGTTCCTTAGACAATATCTCTCAATTCTTAAATGATATATGTCAAGCATATATGACCTCTGCTTAAGCTAGTTTCAGGATCCCCAGTAGAACAAGATTTGCTTATTCATTCTGAATTGTTTGTTAAGGTTTAAAAAGTTTAAAATATGGAATAATTACCTAGGGTGTCAGTAGAACATCAAGTCATTTGTAAAACTGACTTAGGTAGTAGAGATTATATAATATAATATAACAATAGGAATGGATTTGATAGAATTAGTGATTAATTGTTAATTCTTCTATTCCATGCATGTTTAGAAAATTATTGAATATCTGTAAATCTACTTGCTACCTGTTACACAAGTGTACATAGGTTAAAGTAGATAGTACTGAATTTTCTAAAATGCCTAACATGCTTAATTTGCATAATTCTTATCTACAATGTTTTAATGTTGAATGTATGCAATGTATTCTTATTATCATGCCTGCTTATTTCAAATGTCATAAATGCATTTCCTAGTATTTTCTTTGATCATAGAAAAAGCATGTTTAAGAATAACAATAAGGTACAGACTGCTAGTCCTCCTTATGTTAGGAAGGAACCATTATTCTCCTTGCTCAGTGAATATTTTGTCAATGACATTAAAAAGGAGAAATGGTCAGTCAAAGATAAGAATGAGCATGTTAAGGTTAAAACTGTTGTTAACTCTAATAAAAGAGAAATCTCTAATCCATCTGGACCCAATTAAACAATTTGGGTACCAAGAACTTTTTATCCATTTGTGAATGTAGGGCTTAACAGGTTTATCGATTATGCATTATTATTGATTTATTCAAAGCATATCATCGAAGAAAGAACCCTGCTATCAAATGTGAATGTGAAGACATGCCAAGTGGTTTATCCCTTGGAGACAACAGCAAGGGTATGACCTAGGGTCAAGGCTATTCAATAGCCAAGGAATGTTGTCAGTAATAAAGCATCTTTTACAAGATGAAGAGCCTACTGTTCGAGGATTAAGGAAAGAGAACTTATCTGTAGCTGACATGGAATCTCAGTCAAAGGTGAAGTCAACAAGGTCAAATCTAAAGCTTCATCAGACAAGAGTTCAGCTATGACATAAGGAGCTATCTCACCTGAATGTCAAATCAAGAGATTCTTTCCTGGAAATCGAATCAGTAAAGGAGACTACCTCATCTGGAATTAAAGTAAAATAAAACTATGAGGCATGTCATAAAGAGAAGTCAAAGAAGCATCACACAGAAGTTCTACATCAATGAAAAATATACCTTAGTGATGATGACTGATGACTTCTCTCAAGAAACAAGTTGTTGTTCAAACAATCTGAAGACAAGACACCACTGATGGTGATTGATCACATCTAGAAAATTGGCAGGAAGCAAAACTGACTATGACTACTTGGAGACCAGATTACAGGACCTATCAATTAGTGTTCTGGATGATTTCTGCACCTTCAAGAGTATTAATGCTGAAGCAGTCAATAGTTTGCTACTGACATGATTAAACCCTGATCAGTAAGGAATATAGGAAGACCCCACAAGTTATGAAGAAAATTGTTTTGCAATGATAAATGAAAGTGAGCATCCTAGCAATCTGCTAATGCTCAATAGGATAATTTCCTTGGTTACTTGGTGGAGTCAACAGCCTACAGGGTGATTGTTATTAATCAACAGAAGGTGATTGAAAGTCTTAGTGATGTTCAACGACTTCTAGCTCCCAGCTGTCAATGGTGATGGTGATTCAGATCCAAGTGTCAACCATGGAGAATCTTCATGTAAACCCAGCAGCAGCTTAGGGGGAGCAACAGAAGGATCAACTAGTCAACTCAACACCACACTGAAAGTCAAAGGATACTATGAGAACATGTCTGCCAAGACAAAGAATGTTGACTACAAAAGGCAGATTGAAGGGAAGCTGGTATCCAGACCAAACAACAAGGCTGTATTTGGTATAAGGATAACCAGAAGTTTAACTGGATGTCAAGGCATTGTTATGAGGGACAAGGCCAAACTGGGTGCCAGGTTACAAGCTGATAAGACAGTATATCTAACAAGAAGCACCAGTGACAAGACTTGAGGATATCAGGCACTTGTTGTACATTCATGATCATAATGGACATCTGGACCTACTGAATCTGGATGCTAGAGGAATGTGAACAAGTGCACTCCTAGTTGGTGAGATAATTGAAAATCTCTACAGGTTAGTATGAACTGGTATCATCACTCAAGCAAGAATGGAAGACATGGTATGACACCCTACCTATAATTTAATATTTGGTATCAATCTTTAACAGTTGGTATCTTTTAACAATTGGTGTCACATTTATAGAACTCTCTACATCTTTAGGCACAAACATAAATGATATATATGTGCAATGATATCTTGATTATATTATATGTTGGTCTACTAACTAAAAATTGGTATCAAGATATTTGCTGTTTTGATGTTGGTAAAGTTGCAATTCTTTTGAATTACTTCATGCAAGCCAATAGAAGAATCCTTTTAGGAGCTCAGGCAAGCCAAAAGAATAATTCTATTTGGAGCACAAGTAAGCCAAAAGAATGATGACAATAAAAGTAAGTCAAGGATCTTTTGTTTCTATTCAGAAGATTCTAGACCTGTCAAGACTACATGCCAACACACCACTATAGCTGGCTTTTGACCTATTAGTTTGGACCTAACAAGTTGGTAATCAAAAATCTTAAGATGGAGCCAAATCTAAGGAAATGGTACCCTAGAGATATTTGACTCAACAAGTTCAGGATCTACTAATTAGGACCTAATCAGGCTATAGAGGAATCATCAGCTCATTATCTTATTCAATTGATAATAGATCACTTACACACATATTTTATTCTCAATATGCAAATTTGCAAGGCCCCAAGTGGATCCTAGAGAATCTATTCTTGTAGTTATTACACTTGATTTTCAGATGTCTTAAGTTGGACCCATCTCCGGAGATGGTACCCTAGAAACATCAGTTCTGACATGTTTTGCTGCATAGAGACAGATCAAATGAGTTGTACGAAAGCAGGAGAACACAAGGAAACAACTTCATCTCCAACAACTCTGTGGAACACTCAAGGACTAAGCAACTTGCATAAGGTATCAATTATTTCGAGAGCATGTTTTTATTTAAGATTAACTTGCAGACATGTTTGCCATATCACTTGATGAAATTAATTTTTCAAGATTGGTTTGTAAACTTGGGATTTTAGCAATGCTATATGATTTATAAATCCCATCTATTAAGTAATTCTTAAGTAAGCTCACAAGTATTCAATTGTCTGTATTGAAAGGACTTGTGAACTTATTTACATCCAGACCTCACGCTGAGAATTATCTGTTGAATGATTGCTATTTGTATAATTGCAATATATTTTAGTGGTGATTATTTCAGGATAATAAAATACTTAAATTCTAAAATCTGACTCATAGAGATTTAGTATTTATTTATTTAATTATTTACTTTGATTAATATTAGTTATAGAATCTAAAGCAATTCAATTTAGTATTTGCTCTGTACCTCATATTTATTAAAATAAATAAACAACATAACTACTTTGGACCTAATCTGTATTGGTCTTCAATCAGTTATGAGATGTTAATTCTAGTGAACTTTAATATCCCATTTTCAGAAATTCACTATTATTAATATCATGGTTCTAACAATTGGTTGTATTGAAGTTTTGACTTATATCAGTTAATGATATTTAGTTAGAATCCTATTTACTAATTAATTGTGAAATATATTGGTATGTGTGAAATTACTTAGAACTCCTCTAAATAATCATTGTTATATCTTTTACAATTCACTCATATTACTATGAATAGTATGAAAATTCTCTAAGTAGAACTACGGATATTGAAATATCTAAAGTGACCATTGTTCAGTTACTTGGAATAATTTTTATGCTTATTTGCAAGATTCTAATCACTTTGATAATAAATGTTATGTACTATGGATCAAGGTGTATAGGACTTAGAATATCATTTCTAAGATTGCAGACAAGACATCTTTGGTAATCTAGTCTTATTTATCGAACCAAGGTTGTCTACCAGTAAACAGTTGTTAGGAGTTAACAATTGTTATTATCGAGGAGTTGCCTTGAAGTCATAAGTTTAAAATGTTATATCTTAAGAGCTTGTGTATTTCTTGTCAACTAGTTCCTCGTACTTATAAATATCAGTGAATGATGTTCTTAAGTAGTTAGATACTAATATTCATTCTGTCAATTGGTACTCAATGTAACAATTCAATCTTCACTAAATTGAATTTATCAAACAATTGATATCATTGAATATTTAGTATTTAGCAGTGATTATTTATATCTTAGTTAAATTATGACGTGAAGCAATTCAATGGTTTATTTGCTCATAATTTAATTATGGTAAAGTAATCATAAACACAATTACTTGCATTTTAAAGTATTTGATAAATACTAGCAGTTGGTATCAAATAGTAAAATATTTGTTTACTGACAATTGATAGTTGTTCTGATACTTTATTGCAAACTAATTGTGATGTATATAGTATCTCTGATAATATTACTTAGGATTTATTCTGAGTAAATGTGTATTATCTATAAATCATTAGGGTTAGTATAAATTAAGGTGTTCAACTTTCTAAGTAAGTGAGACTTAAAATTACATTCAGTCTCCTATCATATTTTGAAGTGGTGAAGATTTTTCAAAATTAAATTCTCTAATTCTGGTTATACACCACTTTATACATATGATAGTTCTTAGAATATTTTACATCCATCAGTCAATTACTTAGTTTATGTTGTGCTAAGTAATGAAGTGCCAAAGGAGAGACATTGGTTATCTGTACTTATGTACTTGGTAATCTTTGTTACATAAACGACATCAAGTGCTTGTATGAGTCTTTTCACTAACTTTTGTGTTAAAGTTCTCTATGTATAATAAGCACTTAAAGAAAATCTTTCTTTCTAAATTACTGCGAAGTCAAGAGTTTGTGTCTTTTAAAAATAAAATGACTTAGTTTTCATTAAAAGACATTATAATACATTGTTTTATGCATAAATACAGACTCTTGCACATTAACAGTTTTTAAAAGAAAACTCAAATCATTCAACATTTGTGATTGTTTATAATTGTAAAACTTTTTTAAATCATAAATGTATATCAATTCTCTTACAAGATATAATGCATATGTTTTCACACAATGTTATGGTATGATGTAAATGCATTCTATCTCTATATTGCTCTATTGCTATGTAATGCAGGTTCAGCTCCTAGTGGAAGTTTTCTCACATTGTAAGTCATGAGGTTGTAAACCCAACAACTTCTATCCCGGACTATAAATCCAAATCCAAACACATTCTGACTTACCCCCTAAAAGAAAGTAACCTATCAGACTAGAGGTCATTAAGGGAGTAACTGCACTTGATGTAGCAAATAAGGATGTGAGGGATAGTAAACCCACAGCTCTACCTCTCAAGGAGAAAAGTCTTATACAACTTGAGGTATCTGTAAGCTCGCCTGCATTCTCCCAAAAGGATGCAGAGCTGAAAATGACACTAAAGCAGTCTCTGGATTCATTATCTTAAAATGATGAGTTTATTGAAATTTGCCTGTCGGCCAGGGCATCTATTGGTAAGTCACTACCTCATACACAATACTAAAATACTTCCTATGCACAAAGTGAGATTGCACACACTAAGGATGAATTGACGGAAACAACTCATACTCCGACCATTTTACGGTTAGGATTATAAGTTGAAGGTTCCTCAAAGAACCAAGAGTCTTCACAGACCTCGAGAGAAGGTATTGATCTCAATGCAAAATTCAACAAGATCATTATCTAACTCCCCAGAGGGAACATCTCTAGATCCTGCGGGTATCGGATCCGACATAGGTACGGATCGGCAACTTGTTAACTATGATTCAGATTTACCTGATGAGTTTAACAAGGCGATGTCTTCATAGACATTAGATGGAAACATGATTTTAATTCTAAGTTTTGATTTCATTGTTTACCTTCTCAGAATTCAAATCTGAAACCCACAAAAAGGGAAAATTTTTATCAACTTGTAGATTATGACTCAGATTCGTCTGACGAGTCTAACGAGGATCGGGGATTTGCGAAACCCCATTGCACCACCAGTGACCTCTCTAGAAGGGGCTATGGTGAATTTTCCTTGCAGGTACACATGGATGTTGGAGCTATGAGAGATAAGAGTGATACACTAGTGAGCATGAGTGTAAACACTTGAGAGTTGAGAGATGAGATCACTCATTTTAAGTGATATGAGTGGAGAGATGAGCTAAACACTTGTGAGGTACACGAAACAGAATCACACACTCACAGTGAGGAAGAAAGATAAACACCAAATCTCATTCCCTATTCCCAAACAAAGTTTACATACAAGATTTGGGAGATATGTTGGTTTCTATCGCATATACGCAGCGAAAACAGTAATAAAATAGATCGAAACCAAGTGAGGATCCATGTATAATAAATCGAATAATCATGGTAGTAAGAACGATTACCTTAATAAAGCTTTATGATTGTAAAATAACAGCGATGAAAAGCACCCTCGATCACTGAGTGTTCCTCTTCGAAACCTCCTCTACGGTATCCACACGAACACCTTCAAGAACGTCTCACGATCTTGTCCGGAAGAGAGGTACTAGCCTCTAATGACATTAGGTTTAGGTTTAGGGTTTTTGTGCGGCTTCTACTGACTTTCTTACGTTAAAAACTTCACATCATATCATTATATATGTGATTGTGTAAAGCCAAAAGGCCCATGTCACACCTAGCCCAAATTTGATTTATTAAATAATAGAATAAAATCCTATTATTTAAATAAATAATAATTAAGTCATACGCAATTATTAAAATCATAAAAACATATCTCATATATCTTTGCATTTTATTATAGCTTAATTAAGTCCCACTTAATTAATATAATAAAATCCATCTTTATCATTAATTAATTTAAATTCATAATTTAAATTAATTCTTCCTTTAAATGTTCTATGTGTGTGACCCTGTAGGTTATTATTTAATTGGCAATAATTTTATTCTCCAATAAAATTATAAAAAATGAGCGGCATCTAGTAATACATCATTGCCACCCAATTAAATAATAATTAAATCGTGATTCGATAAAACCTTTCGTGATTAATGTCTCCGTGTAATATAATCCCTTTAACCAAATATTATAGATTAAACTCGAGACATGTTTATTGTCATTCTCTTCATAATTTAATCCAGGTTTACTTGATCCATGAGTAGACTATTAATAACAAATCATTATTTGAGCACGGCCATGCATTTTATAGTCTCACTCAATCAAGAGGCCAATAATATCTCTCCTAATTATAGGAGGGTTAAATCCTTTATCTATCATTCATATTTCTCATACGACTCATAATATACCCGATGTCCACTTTTATCATCACCCGGTCAAAGGTAACTTTTAATGTAATCAAAGTATATTAATCCTCGTATAGAAATATAATGATCTCAAGTCAAAGGATCATTACACCATTACCACTGTGAGTAATTCTTATGACTTTATTAAACATGAAGAATCTCACTTTGGGTCTGTCCAGTACCATGTACTCCTACATGTACCTATGTATTGACTTTAGTATCTCTATACTTATAACCAATGAGATGTGGTTATCAGTCAAAAAACATACTAGTCTATTTATGTATTATTATTGTCCTATATAATAATACTCGACTAGGGACCTTTAAGAATATGATATATTATATAATCTCAAGTTCAAGTCATGTACTTAAACTATACAATGTGTATCATGATTCTAAGGACATTTATTATGCTAACAAATATATCGCAACAATTAAAGTCATAGTAAATACATTTTTTTAATAATCAAACGACATAAGGTTTATTTAAGAAACAATGTATTGCCTCTAGGGCACCTACACTAACAATCTCCCACTTGCACTAGAGCCAATCACCCATGTATCTAATACCCATGGAACTAATGTGACCGTCGTGCTTCTGCTGCGACAGGCCTTTGGTCAGTGGATCTGCAATGTTATCATTTGTATGCACTTTACATATATGTATTTCACCCCTTTCATTAATCTCTCGTATGAGGTGATATCTCCTGAGTATATGTTTGGATCGAGAGTGCGATCTAGGCTCTCTAGCCTGTGCGATGGCCCCATTATTATTGCAGTATAGATCAATGGGATCTGCAATCGATGGAACCACTTCCAAATCAGAAATGAATTTTCGAATCCAAACAGCCTCCTTAGCCGCTTCACAAGCTGCAATGTACTCAGCCTCCATTGTAGAATCAGCTACTGTTTCTTGCTTTGAACTCTTCCAGCTTACAGCACCGCCATTTAGACAAAACACAAAACCAGACTGTGATACAGTATCATCCCTGTCTGTTTGGAAACTTGCATCGGTGTAACCCTTTACAACCAGTTTCTCCTCTCCTCCATACACCAAGAATGAATCTTTAGTCCTTTTCAGGTACTTTAGAATATTCTTGACTGCCGTCTAGTGACCTTCACCTGGATTTGACTGGTATCTGCTCGTCATGCTCAAAGCATACAAAACATCTGGGCGAGTACATACCATTGCATACATGATAGATCCAATTGCTGATGCATATGGAACTTTATTCATGTGGTCCTTCTCATCTAACGTTTTCGGACACTGGTCTTTAGAGATCGTTATCCCTTGAGACACAGGGACATATCCCCTTTTAGCATTTTGTATACCAAAACGATGCAAAACCTTATCAATGTATGTACTCTGACTTAGACCGATCATCCTTTTAGATCTATCTTTATAGATCCTCATTCCTAGAATGTAGGTTGCCTCTCTTAAGTCTTTCATAGAGAAATTGCTCCCTAACCAAGTCTTAACAGCCTTTAGAGAAGGTATGTCATTCCCCGTTAGTAGTATGTCATCAACATACAGTACTATGAATGCCACATGGCTCCCACTAACCTTCTTGTAAACACAAAGTTCATCCTCGTTTTGAATAAAGCCATACTCCTTGACTGTTTCATCAAAACGAATATTCCATCTCCTAGAGGCTTGCTTCAATCCGTAAATGGATCGACGTAATTTACATACCTTGCCGACATTCCTTGGATCGACAAAACCTTCAGGTTGTGTCATGTACACATCCTCTTCAAGACTCCCATTAAGGAAAGCTGTTTTGATATCCATTTGCCAGATTTCGTAATCATGGAATGCTGCAATTGCAAGCAAAATCCATATGGACTTGACCATGGCAACTGGTGAGAAAGTTTTATCATAGTCAATACCATGAATTTGTTTGAACCCTTTCGCAACCAGTCTGGCTTTATAGGTCTGAACATTTCCTTCCATGTCAGTTTTCTTCTTGAAAACCCACTTGCACCCTACGGGTTTTACCCCTTCAGGTGGATCAACCAAATCCCAAACTTGGTTTTCGTACATGGAATCCATCTCGAATTTCATGGCTTCAAGCCATCTCTTAGAGTCTGGACTGTTCATAGCATCTTGGTATGTGAGAGGCTCATCCTCATCTGTGAGCATAAAATCCCCACATTGAGTCAAAAGAAATCCATATCTCTCTGGCTCATGGCGAATTCTACCAGATCTACGAACAACCTGTGTTTCTTGAGCATTATCATTATTCTGCTCTTGTTCCACCTCAGGTTCAATGCTATTTTGTGGTTCTCGATCTTCATCGAGATCTATAGTTCTCCCACTGTCTCTTTTGGAAACAAAATCTCTTTCCATGAAGACAGCATCTCGAGCAATGAACACTTTCTGCTCAGAAGGACTATAAAAATAATACGCCTTTGTTTCTTTAGGGTATCCCACAAAATTGCACTCTTCGGATTTAGGTCCAAGCTTGTCAGATACTTGACGTTTTACAAACGCCTTGCATCCCCAAACTTTCATAAAGTTCATGCTTGACCGTTTCTCCTCCCATATCTCATATGGAGTCTTTTGAACCTTCTTGGTTGGAACACGGTTAAGTGTAAAAGCCGCTGTTTCTAGAGCATAACCCCGGAAACTTATTGGAAGATCTGCATGACTCATCATCGATCGTACCATGTCCAACAGAGTACGATTTCTCCTCTCTGAAACTCCATTCCATTGAGGTGTACCTGGCGGAGTGAGTTGTGATACAATACCACACTCCTTTAAATACTCTTTAAATTCGGTGCTTAAGTATTCACCCCAACGATCGGATCGTAAGATTTTAATACTTGCACCTCCGCCTATTTGCTTCTCTACTTCAGCCTTGTATTCTTTGAATTTTTCAAAAGAATCGGATTTGTTCTTCATAAGATATACATATCCATATCTACTGAAGTCATCAGTAAATGTTATTAAGTAGTAGTAGCCTCCTCTAGCCATCACACGCATTGGGCCACATACATCACTATGTATTAGCTCCAAACGTTCAGTGGCCCTTTGACCCTTACCAGTAAAAGGGGCTTTAGTCATCTTACCAAGCAAACAAGATTCGCATTTTTCGTATGATTCAAAATCAAACTTATCCAAGTATCCATCCTTATGTAATTTGGATATGCGTTTCTCATTTATATGGCCTAGACGACAATGCCAGAGGTATGTTTGATTTGAGTCATTAACTTTAAGTCGTTTGTTTTCTATGTTACAGACAGGATTATTTAAATCAAGAACATATAAACCATTAAATAAACGCGCAACACCATAGGTTAAATCATTCAAAGCAAAAGAGCAACTATTGTTCTTTATTATAAACGAAAAACCTTTCTTGTCCAAACAAGAAACAGAAATAATGTTTTTGCGAATCGCAGGCACGTAAAAACAGTCTTCAAGTTCTAAAACAAGCCCAGAGGGCAAAGATAAATAATAAGTTCCTACGGCTAAAGCAGCAACTCTTGCTCCATTGCCTTTTCGTAGGTCCACTTCTCCCTTAGCCAAAGTCCTACTTCTCTGCAGTTCCTGCACATTTATACAAATGTGAGAAGCACATCCAGTATCCAATACCCAAGATGTAGAAATAGACAGATTGACT
The DNA here is from genome assembly GCA_036435485.1 of Saposhnikovia divaricata. Taxonomy (NCBI): domain Eukaryota; kingdom Viridiplantae; phylum Streptophyta; class Magnoliopsida; order Apiales; family Apiaceae; genus Saposhnikovia; species Saposhnikovia divaricata. Next base: position 151,386,094 of record CM071597.1, on the reverse strand, counting down.
TCTATAACATAAATACCTGATCCAAAAATCTGAACACCCTTCAATTTCTTCAGATCTTCCAAGTAAGCATGACAGTTTCTCTTCCACTGACCAGGCTTGTGACAGTAGTGACAATCACCTTTGTCAGTCTTTGCGACATCTCTTTTCGGCTTTTTAGCCTTTTTGAAAGAGGGCTTAGAAGGACCAAGATCTTTCGGTGTAACCTTTTTCTTGCCCTTCCATTTCCCCTTTCCCTTAGCACCTTTCTTGCCCACCATCATTATGGGAGCTTTCTCAGGTGCCTTGACCATATTTGCTTCAGTGGTCCTCAGCATGGCCAACAATTCCATAGGAGTCTTATCTTGCTCAGTCATATTAAAAGTCATTATGAACTGAGCATAGTTGTTGTTCAAAGATTGCAAGATTATATCGACTTGAGCCTCTCGCTGAAGCGGGAAACCCAAACGAGCAAGGTAATCACAATACCCAATCATCTTTAGAACATGTGGTCCGACTGGTCCATTGCCCTGCTTGCACGAGAAGAGTGCTTTGCTTGTGTTGAACTTTTCAACACGAGCCTGTGATTGAAACATCGTTGAAAGATGTTCAAACATAGTATAAGCATTCATATCAAAATGCTGCTTCTGAAGCTCAGCATCCATAGTAGCAAGCATAAGACAAGCCACATCAGTTGCATCATCAATATGCTTCTGAAAAGCATTTCGTTGAGCAACAGTGGCATTGTTAGCAGGGGCTGCCGGTGGAGGAATATCAATCACATAAGATTTCTTTTCCTGCATGAGAACAATTCTCAAATTCCTAGACCAGTCAAGGAAGTTCGATCCTGTCAGCTTGTCCTTCTCAAGGACTGATCGCACAGAGAAAATGTTGTTTGTATTTTGTGCCATTTGTTTTCTACAATGATAAAATGCATAAGATAAGTTAGATTGTTACATTAATTATGTTCAAGTGATTATGACATATTCATAATATATCTCCCACTATTTTTATCAAATTAATAGCCCTTACTATTAAATCGGAAAGAATATCCCATAAATCTTTCTAGTGAGCCAAGATCCATATTTCGTCATATCCTAAGTCAACCACTGGTAGTCCTTAAAACATGATTATTTAGGTAGACAACAGTTGTCAATTATATCATATATAATTCTTAGATAGTTTGGTGAACAACAATTGTTCTTGTCTATCTAATAGATTTTGAACCAAACTCTATGCTTCTAAGTTCATAATAATTGAATATAACCGTTTATTTTCACCTTATTATGACGACTCAGTTAAGTTAAACCCAATGATACAACGGTCGAATATAACCGCTTATATTCGTCACATCTCACCATAATAGACAGGAGTCCCCTGCCACTGGCAGTCATTCCCCTTATCGATCTAGGATTCAATGAGTGTTCATTCATTGGAAAGCATCCGATTAAAACTTAATATTTTGTTAAGGGGTTTAGAATTAAAACGACCATGATCTCATCATAAAGAGATTCCCAATTTTTTTTTCTTGAATTAAATACTTCAAATCAATATTCATCAATAGTTTGATTTCCAGGTTGTTGGAGGAGTCACAAGTGGCCTCACTTAATACCCAACTTCCTTACAGGTAAAACCCGTTTTTGACAAAATCTCCCTATATCTAAATAATTGGAAATTCGTATTTAATTCCGTGTTTCATAAACACAGAAATCTCATGATCGTTTGTTCATTTTAAAATCTCGAATCGTTACAGATTTTATCTTGTTTAGCATGGCAAGCATGGCATGGGTGACGTATCTAATACATGCATACATCATTAATCTAATTAAAACATGCATACATTTTTCTACTCTACACATGCATCATATGTAAAGTGCATCACATAAATTAATATGCTATGGTTATGGCCCAATCCTATGCGATTTTTCCAAGCTAATGGAAAAATCAAGGTCAATCTATGGTGGTAATAACTAATTATTACATAATCTCTTGCTTCACTTCCAAAGCTGCCTTGATTGCCTCCAAGCTCCTCTTGAAACATTTTACAAAAGAACTCGAGTTGCATTCGAGATAAAATAATTACAAAAAGGAAAAACGACATGCAAGTCGTATTTAATTATTACAAACCATAAATTAAAATTAATAAAATAAATTGAAAACTAGGTCTTGGGGCCATAACCATGCATCATGCTCACATAACAATTAAAAACATCACATATTGTATAATCACAATTTTATACAACATAAATTAAATATGATCAAATCATAAATAATAAAATTAATTTAAATATTAACTTAGTAATCAAAATTACTAATTAATAAAATTTTGCATACTCCAAGTTAAACATTAACATTTATAATTTAATCTTAGCATGCAAAACATGGCTGATTTTTTTTTTTTATTAAAACAGCAGATACGCATTTACAGTATGCGCATACGACCTTTTCTGTTAATTCTATCAGACACGCATTCCACGTATGCGTGTATGGCTTAAACCCTAGGTGATACGCATCTACAGTATGCGCATCGCCTGTACATGCATATCTTCTGCAGTTTTTCCAGAAAACCCAGTTCGTGTTCATCAAAATTTACATTCGATTTTGATTCCAGACTTATCATCCAGACCTACGATTACCTTTTCAGTAATAACATAATCATATATCATGATTCTTGAACGAATTAAAATCAAAACTTAGACGATATGAACATGTATGTATATGTTTACGTATAAACTTATAAAACCTTAAATCTTTCATCTATTACGATTTCAACTGATTGTTAAACGTCCATATTACGATTTAATCTTATTAGAACATGTCTTAACAGATGAACACAACGAAACCAGAAAATCAGAAGCATGCAAAACGGTTTTTGTTTTCATGCAGTTAGGGTTCATATCGGGAGAAAAAAAATTCAGAACTTGCAATCAGTAAAACAGATCGTATACCACATATTTTAACCAGATTATCCATTAAACATGTAGCTCTGATGCCATTGTTGGTTTCGATCGCATATACGCAGCGAAAATAGTAATAAAATAGATCGAAACCAAGTCAGGATCCATGTATAATAAATCGAATAATCATGGTAGTAAGAACGATTACCTTAATAAAGCTTTATGATTGTAAAATAACAGTGATGAAAAGCACCCTCGATCACTGAGTGTTCCTCTTCGAAACCTCCTCTACGGTATCCACACGAACACCTTCAAGAACGTCTCACGATCTTGTCCGGAAGAGAGGTACTAGCCTCTAATGAGAATAGGTTTAGGTTTAGGGTTTTTGTGCGGCTTCTACTGACTTTCTTATGTTAAAAACTTCACATCATATCATTATATATGTGATTGTGTAAAGCCAAAAGGCCCATGTTAAACCTAGCCCAAATTTGATTTATTAAATAATAGAATAAAATCCTATTATTTAAATAAATAATAATTAAGTCATACTCAATTATAAAAATCATAAAAACATATCTCATATATCTTTGCATTTTATTATAGCTTAATTAAGTCCAACTTAATTAATATAATAAAATCCATCTTTATCATTAATTAATTTAAATTCATAATTTAAATTAATTCTTCCTTTAAATGTTCTATGTGTGTGACCCTATAGGTTATTATTTAATTGGCAATAATTTTATTCTCCAATAAAATTATAAACAATGAGCGGCATCTAGTAATACATCATTGCTACCCAATTAAATAATAATTGAATCGTGATTCGATAAAACCTTTCGTGATTAATGTCTCCGTGTAATATAATCCCTTTAACCAAATATTATAGATTAAACTCGAGACATGTTTATTGTCATTCTCTTCATAATTTAATCCAGGTTTACTTGATCCATGAGTAGACTATTAATAACAAATCATTATTTGAGCACGGCCATGCATTTTATAGTCTCACTTAATCAAGAGGCCAATAATATCTCTCCTAATTATAGGAGGGTTAAATCCTTTATCTATCATTTATATTTCTCATACGACTCATAATATACCCGATGTCCACTTTTATCATCACCCGGTCAAAGGTAACTTTTAATGTAATCAAAGTATATTAATCCTCGTATAGAAATATAATGATCTCAAGTCAAAGGATCATTACACCATTACCACTGTGAGTAATTCTTATGACTTTATTAAACATGAAGAATCTCACTTTGGGTCTGTCCAGTACCATGTACTCATACATGTACCTATGTATTGACTTTAGTATCTCTATACTTATAACCAATGAGATGTGGTTATCAGTCAAAAAACATACTAGTCTATTTATGTATTATTATTGTCCTATATAATAATACTCGACTAGGGACTATTAAGAATATGATATATTATATAATCTCAAGTTCAAGTCATGTACTTAAACTATACAATGTGTATCATGATTCTAAGGACATTTATTATGCTAACAAATATATCGTAGTAATTAAAGTCATAATAAATACATTTATTTAATAATCAAATGACATAAGGTTTATTTAAGAAACAATGTATTGTCTCTAGGGCACCTACACTAACAAGATACAAGGAAATTGTCGGAAGATTTGGTTGTCAAGATGATCAATAGTGAGGCCATTCTATAATATCTAAAGGGCAAAGTTGATCAGTCTACATACTTCTATTCTGGAAGTCTTCATGAAAATCCTTCAACACAAGAAAAGCTTCTTTTCTTTATTGCAACATACAATGTTATATGTATGAAGAATCTGTTGTACTAAAGGTAAGAGGTGAGTTATAATTGAAAATATGGTATCATCTAATTTACATTCGGATGTTTGCTATAATTGAATGCTTGGAGGATTACTCAACTAAGGGGGAGAGATAAGAAGATATACTCAAAGATTGCCTTAGTAAGAGATACTCAACTAAGGGGGAGAGTATAAGCTTACCTTAGTGAGGGGGAGATTTTCTATCTAAGGGGGAGAGATATAAAAAAAAGGGATATACCTTAGAATGAGGGAGTATTCACCTTGTCAGGGGGAGATAGATTTATTCGCCTTGTCAGGGGAGATAAGGAGTATTCACCATTATAAGGAGGAGTCATATCACCTTAGGTAGGGAGACATAAGGAAGGAGAGAAGTATGAAACGACAAAGAAGAATTCTTCAGTATGTGATTGACAAGTCATATTCTTTACTACTGAAGAATTTCCAAGTATCTGCTGATGATTTTCAATATCAGATGTAAAGGGTTATCAGGCAGATATGTCAAGAAATGAAGATGAGTTACTTAATTCATTGTCAGAGGAACAATCATCTATCATTTCATCTACTGAGATTCTGGAATTGTAATATCTAAACCAGAAATTTTTTTTTTATGTATTATTTACTATAGCTCTTTAAAGGTTTATCTTCTTCTTGTTTGTAGTTGAGTTATCCTCTAGGAATTTGTATGTTAATGTTTAACAAACAAATAGGGGGAGATTGAAAGGCATATGACATAGCCTATTTGTATTTCGAGGATACAACTCAACTCAAACAAGAATGTAATAGTAAATAGTATATGTACTGTCACAGGGATCTCAAATGTATAATTGTCAAGAGAAAGAAGACAAAGTCAATCTACCGTTTTAAGGTATACTACAGTTGAAGAAGTTCATTCAGTTGATTAAGCATCAGTGGAGTAATCAAGGCAGTGGATTCTATTTATAGTGACAAGAGGTTCCTACAGTGGCAGAATACAGATTATAAAGGTTTAAAAAAGAGTGAAGAAAAGGAAGACATGAACCAAATCATAGAGTCAAAAATAAAGAAAAGTCGTTGGAGTTAGCCGCTCATGAACCAGACCGTGCATCGAGCGTCAACAAAAATTCGGTGGTAATTCTTTATTACTTTCAGTGGTTCAAGCTATCATGACTGGTATGGGAAGAAATCATTGTGCAAGCAACAGAGGTACTAAATTAATTAACCACAATGATTTTGCAATCAAGACTGGCTAAGGAATAATCTTTGTGGAGGATTAGATTTATCAAAACATGGAACATCACAAGGATTATGCTGTCAAGGTGGTATATTAATTTTCTCTTAATTAATTAATTCATTTGATTTATTTATTTGATAAATTAATTCTATTCGAATTAATTTATTCAATAAATTAATTAAAAGATTAATTAAGTTGGAATTAATATAATTATAAAAAGACTTCATATTAATTGTCTTTTAATTAAATTAAATTAGTTGGTTAATTTATATTATAAATTAATTCAATCAGAATAAATTTATTCTTTAAATTAATCAATTAATTAATTAAATCAGAATTAATATAAGTGTTTAAAGACTTAAAACAAATTCTGCTCAGCGAATATGACTTACTGGAGGTCGGTATGACTTATCCTTAAGTCATACTGATTTAAGTCATTCTGATTTAAGTCATTCTGATCTAAGTCATTCTGATTTAAGTCATTCTGATTTAAGTCATTCTGATCTAAGTCAGACAGATTAAGTCATACCGAAGCCACACAGACCAGTTAAGTCATACCGAGCAGATTAAGTCATACCGAAGTCACACAGACCAGTTAAGTCATACCGAGCAGATTAAGTCTTACCAACTTGAAGATATTTCTGAAAAGTAAATTAAGTCATACCGACAAAGTGCTTTATGTCATACCCAAAGGCTGCTCAGGATTAAGTCATATCGACAGATTTATTAAGTCATACCGACCAAGATTTAAGTCATACCGAAGGAAAATTATGTCTTGGAGCAAGTTTAAGTCATGCTGACAGCTGATTTATTATGTCTTGAAGCAGTTTAAGTCATACCAGATCAGTAAAATATCCTACAGAAAGCCAGCAAGACTTAAATGGCTATAAATACAACTGCAGGACACAGCAGAGCAGACTGAAATTTTTCACATATAGAAAAGTTCATGTCGAATTTTCTATAGAATTTGTAATAATTAATTTCGATCTTTTTACTTACAAATATAGAAAAATTCATGTCGAATTTTCTATAGAATTTGTAATAATTAGATTGGTCATCAAACCTTATAATTTGTACCCGTGTATTTAGACACACCCCATCAAGTTAATATAAATTTTATATTCCACTTGAAATATTGGTATTCGTTTATTCCGCATCAATTTGTTCTTGATAAAATATATTAAGAAAAGAGCAAATTCGATAAAACGGTATAGTTTGTATTCAACCCCCCTTCTACAAACTATTTTGGACCTAACACTTCCAATTAGTAATAATTTTTTCTAATTTAAACACGTCAACTTTTAATTCAAAACATAATCTTGCAATAATTAATATAGACCCAAAAATTTCACACCATATCTTCTAATTACTAACAAAATATAATAGAAATCGGTATACTACGAATAATGACCGTTAGATTTTTAGTAAAAAATCAGAACCATTAGATCTAATGATTAATTAAAATTTTATAATATAAAAGTTTAACCCATAATGAGCTAATTAATCAATTGCCTTTTTCATATTTACTTTTAGTTGAAAATATTACCTTTTATAAACACCTAAAAACATCAAGCGTATCGTATCTTCCAATCATTAATATTTCTTTTTGAATTAAAATACGTTACATTTTTTTATTTAAAACTAACCTTACAATCATTAATATATTCCCAAAAATATCATACCATTTTTTTCAATTATTAATAAAATATATTAAAAATTCGTATATGTTGTTTACAGTAAAGAAACGTTAGTATAATCCGTAAACATGAGTATATTAAGTTATATTAAATTTATACTATTTATGCTATTATATAATAGTCGAAACATTAAAAGTTTGGTCGGTCGGTCGGTCGGTACGATATTTTGTGTTTTTATTTAATTATCCTTACTTAATTATTCTTGACTTATATTCTTTTATTTGGAACATATTTATTTTGTAGTTACGGTAAATTCTATTTTATATAAAAAATAACAATAATATAATTCTTAATAACTAACTACTTAGCTTTTTCAGATACAACACATTACTATTTCTAACATTTTTAACTACCTTTTTCAGCTACAACACATTAACTTTTCTAACTTTTTCAACTAAAATCCCTCATTTCCCAAAAATATCACGGGTTATTATATTTTATGAAATAAATTAATAATATTGTATAACTAACTAATTATCTTTTTCAGCTTAAACATAATCTCTTTTCTACATTTTCTAACTAAAATATCTTCTTTTCTAAAAATGTCATGGGCAACATATATATAAATATTTTAATGAAATCATATCAGTTAAAAATTTTAAGTCTACAAAATATAATTCTTAAAAATTGCAAACATAAATTAAATAAAAATTATAAAAGCCTACAAAATTCATATCTTAAAATTGTTAATGACAAATTAAATAAATATTATATTATATTAAAAAAATTGTGCATCGCACAGGTTCTAAAATTTACAATATTTTTAACATAATATAAAAATAAATATTACATTGTAATATTATACTATCTATATCTATATACTATATTATAATAGCCGAAATATTGAAAATTTAGTTGGTCGGTACGGTACTTTATGTTTTTACATAATTATCCTTAGTCAATTTTATATGATCATTACCTAATTACCCTCACTTAATAATTTATAATATTACTTAATTAACCTTACTTAATTATTTATAATTACTAATAACTAATCAATTTTCCTTTCAGGTAAACCATGTTAACTTTAATAACTAATCAATTTTCTTTTATATTTAATTACTAATAATTAATCGAGTACCTTTTTTTTTTTACCTAAAACGTATCATTTTTTCTATATTTTCTAACTAAAATTTCTCATTTTCTAGAAATATCACTGGCAACATTTAAGTAATCATTATCAAATCATATTATTTAAAAATTTAAAATCACAAAATTCATGTCTTAAAAAATTTAATTCAAATTAAAGAAAAAAAATCAAATAATATTAAAGAAAATCGGTACTTATATTTGGTACTTTCACTTTAGTCCCTCACTTATTTGTTATAACTTCTTTTTTGATCCATAATTCTACTTAATTGAATAAAATAATACAGATTATAAAGGTTTGAAAAAGAGTGAAGAAAAGGAAGACATGAACCAAATCATAGAGTCAAAAATAAAGAAAAGTCGTTGGAGTTAGTCGCTCATGAACCAGACCGTGCATCGATCGTCAACAAAAATTCGGTGGTAATTCTTTATTACTTTCAGTGGTTCAAGCTATCATGACTGGTATGGGAAGAAATCATTGTGCAAGCAACAGAGGTACTAAATTAATTAACCACAATGATTTTGCAATCAAGACTGGCTAAGGAATAATCTTTGTGGAGGATTAGATTTATCAAAACACGGAAGATCACAAGGATTATGCTGTCAAGGAGGTATATTAATTTTCTCTTAATTAATTAAGTCATTTGATTTATTTATTTGATAAATTAATTCTATTCGAAATAATTTATTCAATAAATTAATTAAAAGATTAATTAAGTTGGAATTAATATAATTATAAAAAGACTTCATATTAATTGTCTTTTAATTAAATTAAATTAGTTGGCTAATTTATTTTATAAATTAATTCAATCAGAATTAATTTATTCTTTAAATTAATCAATTAATTAATTAAATCAGAATTAATATAAGTGTTTAAAGACTTAAAACAAATTCTGCTCAGCGAATATGACTTACTGGAGGTCGGTATGACTTATCCTTAAGTCATACTGATTTAAGTCATTCTGATTTAAGTCATTCTGATCTAAGTCATTCTGATTTAAGTCATTCTGATTTAAGTCATTCTGATCTAAGTCAGACAGATTAAGTCATACCGAAGCCACACAGACCAGTTAAGTCATACCGAGCAGATTAAGTCATACCGAAGTCACACAGACCAGTTAAGTCATACCGAGCAGATTAAGTCTTACCGACTTGAAGATATTTCTGAAAAGTAAATTAAGTCATACCGACAAAGTGCTTTATGTCATACCCAAAGGCTGCTCAGGATTAAGTCATATCGATAGATTTATTAAGTCATACCGACCAAGATTTAAGTCATACCGAAGGAAAATTATGTCTTGGAGCAAGTTTAAGTCATGCTGACAGCTGATTTATTATGTCTTGAAGCAGTTTAAGTCATACCAGATCAGTAAAATATCCTACAGAAAGCCAGCAAGACTTAAATGGCTATAAATACAACTGCAGGACACAGCAGAGCAGACTGAAATTTTTCACATCTTCTTCAGCAGAACATAAACAGAAGAAAGAGAGACCAAGAGAGAAAATGGTTCCTTGAACATCAAATAAATTCTTGTAAATTATTTCTAGCTTGTATTCTTAAATATAAACCACTAGAAATTGTTTACTTGTACTTGTGGAACTATCTAGCGGATTAAGTTCCCTAGAACCTCTCGATATTTTTATTACAAATATAGAAAAGTTCATGTCGAATTTTCTATAGAATTTGTAATAATTAATTTCGATCTTTTTACTTACAAATATAGAAAAATTCATGTCGAATTTTCTATAGAATTTGTAATAATTAGATTGGTCATCAAACCTTATAATTTGTACCCGTGTATTTAGACACACCCCATCAAGTTAATATAAATTTTATATTCCACTTGAAATATTGGTATTCGTTTATTCCGCATCAATTTGTTCTTGATTAAATATATTAAGAAAAGAGCAAATTCGATAAAACGGTGTAGTTTGTATTCAACCCCCCCTTCTACAAACTATTTTGGACCTAACACTTCCAATTAGTAATAATTTTTTCTAATTTAAACACGTCAACTTTTAATTCAAAACATAATCTTGCAATAATTAATATAGACCCAAAAATTTCACACCATATCTTCTAATCACTAACAAAATATAATAGAAATCTGTATACTACGAATAATGACCGTTAGATTTTTAGTAAAAAATCAGAACCGTTAGATCTAATGATTAATTAAAATTTTATAATATGAAAGTTTAACCCATAATGTGCTAATTAATCAATTACCTTTTTCATATTTACTTTTAGTTGAAAATATTACCTTTTATAAACACCTAAAAACATGAAGCGTATCGTATCTTCCAATCATTAATATTTCTTTTTGAATTAAAATACGTTACAGTTTTTTATTTAAAACTAACCTTACAATCATTAACATATTCCCAAATATATCATACCATTTTTTTCAATTATTAATAAAATATATTAAAAATTCACATATGTAGTTTACAGTAAAGAAACGTTAGTATAATCCGTAAACATGAGTATATTAAATTATATTAAATTTATACTATTTATGCTATTATATAATAGTCGAAACATTAAAAGTTTGGTCGGTCGGTCGGTACGATATTTTGTGTTTTTATTTAATTATCCTCACTTAATTATTCTTGACTTATATTCTTTTATTTGGAACATATTTATTTTGTAGTTACGGTAAATTCTATTTTATGAAAAAAAATAACAATAATATAATTCTTAATAACTAACTACTTAGCTTTTTCAGATACAACACATTACCTTTTCTAACATTTTTAACTACCTTTTTCAGCTACAACACATTAACTTTTCTAACTTTTTCAACTAAAATCCCTCATTTCCCAAAAATATCACGGGTTATTATATTTTATGAAATAAATTAATAATATTGTATAACTAACTAATTATCTTTTTCAGCTTAAACATAATCTCTTTTCTACATTTTCTAACTAAAATATCTTCTTTTCTAAAAATGTCATGGGCAACATATATATAAATATTTTAATGAAATCATATTAGTTAAAAATTTTAAGTCTACAAAATATAATTCTTAAAAATTGCAAACATAAATTAAATAAAAATTATAAAAGCCTACAAAATTCATATCTTTAAATTTTTAATGACAAATTACATAAATATTATATTATATTAAAAAAATTGTGCATCGCACAGGTTCTAAAATTTACAATATTTTTAACATAATATAAAAATAAATATTACATTGTAATATTATACTATCTATATCTATATACTATATTATAATAGCCGAAATATTGAAAATTTAGTTGGTCGGTACGGTACTTTATGTTTTTACATAATTATCCTTAGTCAATTTTATATGATCATTACCTAATTACCCTCACTTAATAATTTATAATATTACTTAATTAACCTTACTTAATTATTTATAATTACTAATAACTAATCAATTTTCCTTTCAGGTAAAACATGTTAACTTTAATAACTAATCAATTTTCTTTTATATTTAATTACTAATAATTAATCGAGTACCTTTTTTTTTTACCTAAAACGTATCATTTTTTCTATATTTTCTAACTAAAATTTCTCATTTTCTAGAAATATCACTGGCAACATTTAAGTAATCATTATCAAATCATATTATTTAAAAATTTAAAATCACAAAATTCATGTCTTAAAAAATTTAATTCAAATTAAAGAAAAAAAATCAAATAATATTAAAGAAAATCGGTACTTATATTTGGCACTTTCACTTTAGTCCCTCACTTATTTGTTATAACTTCTTTTTTGATCCATAATTCTACTTAATTTAATAAAATAATATTATAAGTACCAATAACTAATCAATTTTATTATTAAGGTGAAACATGTTATATTTTCTATTTTTTAGTAACAAATCAATTCTCAGTTTCTGATAAAACATATTATCTTTTGCATTCTATCTAATTAAGATATCTCCTTTTCAAAATACTACAATGAGTTCTATTTAATTAAATTAAATGATAATATTATAATGGGATATTTACAAAAAATATATATGTTTTTAACTTTCTTTTACGTTTTTACTATCATTAACTTCCTCTTTCAATTCTATATTTTGACTTTTACAAAAATACTACCAACTTTGTTTTTAACTTTTTAATTTTATAAAAATACGTTTTGCAACCTTTGCAACCTCATTTGCAACCTCAGGGCGGCGCCAGCCGTGTGAGTTGCAAATGAGGTTGCAACTGAAAACTGGAAGTTGTAAATGGGGTTGCAACTGAAAACTGGAAGTTGCAAATAAGGTTGCAAATGAGGTTGCAACTGAAAACTAGAAGTTGCAAATGAAGAGCAGACGAATTTCTGATTGTAAGTTCCAGTTTTCAATTGTCATTTTCGACCTGTTTTTTGAAATATATATATATATAGGCTAGCGTTCAAATAGAAACCAACCTTAGAATAGAAACTAGAAACCTACACTAAATAAATTATATTTCATTTATTTTAATGGCCCCGCTAGGGGCACCTTCACAAAAAACGTTTAAAATTCTTGACTCTATTCAACAAAAATATAAAAAAAATAAATAAAAATTTTAAAAAAAGTTACTATTCACATGCCACGTCATCACGTGAACAGTACTTTTTTTTAAAATTTTTTATTTTTTATATTTTTGTTGAATAGAGACAATAATTTTAAACGTTTTTTGTATTGGAATACCCCTAATTTGGTCATTAGATTAGCTTGAAATATTTAATTTAGGTTTAGTTTCTAGTTTCTATTATAAGTTAGTTTCTATTAGAACAAGACCCTATATATATATATATATATATGGTGTGGCTCAAAAGAGAACTCATTTTTTGAAGAAAACTAAGGTACTAATCCTAACCATTGGATGTATTATAATCAATGGCCCCGCCAGGGGCACCCACATACTAATCAAATACACCCTCACACACACAATCCCACCTAATCCCCTCCGTTTTTAATTTGATTTTTCCCGTCAATCGGTGATATTTTTTTAAAATCTAATTTCATCACATTTTTCTCCATCTCCCAACGATCAGTTTGCATACCATATGTGCTATATTTTAATTTAGTTTTCTAAGTTCTCCTTTTAAAGGGGTTCTCTCTAGATCCCTACTATATATATATATATATATATATATATATATATATATATTCGAACTTGAACTTTCAATTTTCAGTTTTCAATGTTCGGTTGCATATAAGGTTGCTACGCAACCTCATATGCAACCTTATATGCTATATAGGGGAGCAGACGAATTTCCGATTGCAAGTTCTAGTTTTCAGTTGTCATTTTCGACTTGTTTTTTGAAATCTATGATATATATATATATATATATATATATATATATATAATAGATTTCAAAAAACAGGTCGAAAATGACAATTGAAAATTGGAACTTGAACTTCCAATTTTCAGTTTTCAGTTTTCAGTTTTCGGTTGCATATAAGGTTGCATACGCAACCTCATATGCAACCTTATATGCTATATAAGGTTGCAATCAGACGAATTTCTGGTTGTAAGTTCCAGTTTTCAGTTGCAACTTTTGCAACCTCATTTGCAACTTTTGCAACCTCATTTGCAACTTCCAGTTTTCAGTTGCAACCTCATTTGCAACCTCATTTGCAACTTCCAGTTTTCAATTGCAACCTCATTTGCAACCTCATTTGCAACTTACATGGCTGGAGCCGCCCTGAAGTTGCAAATGAGGTTGGAAAACGTATTTTTAAAATTAAGAAAAGTATGGTGGTAATTTTAGAATTTTAGAAAGTTGGGCTGTATATTTTTAAAAACCCAATAGTTGACATAGGTAGTTTTGAACTTATCCCTATTATAATTAGTACTAATTAACCAAGTACTTTTTTTAGCTAAAATACGTTACCTATTTTATTTTTTCTAATTGAAACCTATTATTTTGAAATAATATCACGAACAATTTTATTTAAATAAAATAAAATAAAGTATAACATTATAATAATTAATAACTAACCGTTTACCTTTTCAACTAAAACATATCATCCTTTATAATTTTTTAAAATAAAATCTCTTATTTTCTAAAAATATCACAAAACACATATATATATTCAAATCATATTATTTAAAATTTTAAACCTAAAAAATCTATATCTTTAAAATTTCAATTAAAATTAATAATATTTATATAATATTAAAAAAAGTCCGTGAATCGCACGGGTTGCTAATAATATTAAAGCTTAAGAATGAAAAAACTGAAAACTGATGGTGAGCAATATAATTATAAAAATACCACTAGAAACATATATGTAAGTGCGTAATCATGTTCAGCTTTAGGAGATACATAAGCGGCTAATATTTCCCCCAGAAAGTTTCACATGCAGTATAATAATAAGAAGCTTACTTGCTACTTTTAAGAGTTCGTTGACATCTATTAGCTTTCTACATTAAAAATAACATTTGTTAGAGGCCCACCTTCTCAGCAGATTGGACCGAAAGCCCAATACTTTGAGTCCGAATAAAGCCCACTACCGTTCAACCCATTTGTTTACAACGGTCTGATGATTACACGATCCTAAGGATATGGGACACGTCTTCCCACGATACCCACTCTTCGGTAACCGCCTGAAAGGGGAGAATAAGATTTGATTCAGGTTTGATGGTTCATTCATACACAATTTTACACACAAGACACAAGCTCTCTACGTTCTGATTACCTTACCAAAAACCGACTAACTTATTCTCACACCGGAGGTGAATCGGGGGACCCACCCCTCGCATTCTTCTTCTGCAGGTCCGACCGAACTAAGGTCCGGGAGAAAACCGGTCGTAACATTTCGCGCCGTCTGTGGGAACGTAGAGATACGTTTGTGTTGAGATTTACCAGAGGCTATGACAATAGAAGAAACACCTTTAATAGATAACACCACCGTGGCTGGAAACAGCCACACTCCTCCTATCATCCCAAGGACGACTCCTCCTGTCGTCCTAAGGATGCTGACTTTCGAAGAAGAGGGAGATATGCCGTCTCCCGAGGAACAACAAGAGATGCTCCTGAAGTGGCGAGAGGAGCAGAAAGCCAAGGGGAAACAGAAGGAGAAGGATAAAGAAAGGAGCAATAGGGACACGGAGAGGTTGGCCAAGTTGAGGGAGCTCAATCGATTGAGGTTGCAAGCCCTAAAGCTTCGACGAGAAGAGATTGAGTTACAAGAGAAGGCGCTGCGGGAGGCCCTGGACGCCGAAGACTCGGAGCCAGAGAACCGAAGGGATAAGAGGCCCAGAGATGATGAAGAGGAGTCGTGGAAATCTGAATCGTACTCTAAGCGAACCCGATCGAATGTAGTTTACTCCTCCGATTCCGAAGAAGAAGGTCCCCAAACTAATGACAGAATCCAAAGGCTCGAGAAAGTCATGTTTGGGGAGAGAAAGATCAGCCACGAACCCGTGGTGACTGAAGACGTCGAACAATTTCGACCACCTCCGGGAAGGCAATTCCCGAAGATGCATGAGTTTAATGGAAAGGGTGACCCCGAAGACCATTGTGAGAAGTATTAATCGCTCATGACCGGTATGGGGCACTGTGATGTGATGCTCTGTAAGATGTTTAAGACCTACCTCAAAGGGCCAGCGTCAATGTGGTATCGATTGCTGAGGCCCAGGTTGATTGGCTCATACGAGCAGATCAAGAAAAAGTTCTTGAGGCACTATTCTCATCTGTGCCGAAGAGAGAAAGACACTGAGGCCCTGATTCATTGCAGACAGGGGCCGAATGAAGAACTGGGGGCTTACTTAGCGAGGTTCAAGGAGGAGGCTGGGATGGTCACCAATTTGGACAGAGTAAAGGCAGCAGGATTCCTGGCTGCAGGTCTTGACCTCGTTAAAGGTAAGAAGCTTCGGTCCTCTCTTTATGATGTACCTCCTAAGAATTTGAATGATATTTATTTAAGGGTGGAAGCCATTAGAAGAAAACTAGAAGAAATTGGGGGGTATAAGAAGGGTAGAATGAATGATAGCAGAAGGGATGATAAAAGAGATAACCGAAAGGGTAGAAGAGATGTTAAGAGTAGACTGAATGATACCTGTTAACACAAAATCACGCAAGTGTACGTGGTCACAAGTAATATAGATATAAATCAAGTTCGTTCCGTAGAGATCTGGTTAGGTTTCAATTCCGTAGATGTACCTATGCAACAATGTATGGTTTTAACTCACTGCTAAGACAATTAACGAATTGGGGGGTTTTGATTATCTAAACTTAACTAAGATACCAATTATCAAACTAAGAATTAATTAACTAATGAGATTTAAAACTGATTTACTTATATGAGAATAAACATGGGAACCTAACTTCATTAAGTGCTTTGCTGAGATCTGACGCCTTTAATCACTATGTGCAATGGTTATGATATCTGATCGGATAACACGAAACAAGTACACGCTACCTGTCAGCATACGTATACCAAACTACCCATACATCCACAAAAGAGATAGAAGATGAATAGACACCAATTATGCTTAGACCCTATATGTCTATAGAATTTGAAAATATAACGGTTGAAGAGCAAGTTATCCATAAAGATCACACAAGGCAGTATAATTATTTTCATCTTACACTACGAATCACGTTGATAAACAATCATGAACCTATGCTAGCATGGCAAGTTCTAAATCTCAAGATCCACTTTCACTTCACAAAAGATTAACAAATTAGATGTTAGCTACGCATCTAACAATTATGCACAACCATACGAGGATATCAATTATACATCACACACGGATCTTTAATGCATCAAGATACTAAAGCTCCATAAATAAATCCGTTAGAATCCCATGACAACGATTAGTTCATAATCGAACCTTTCGTCACCATGGGATTTGATGAAAACATGATATAAGACAAAGTATGAATGAAAGAGGCAATATTATTAAAACAAAGAGTTGAGAAAACAAATCTAGAATCCAGAATATGGCCTAAGAAAAGAATACAAAAGATGAAGTAGATCTAGATCCGTTGCTTGTCACGAGCGTTGAATTTTCCTCTCCTTTTCTCCCTTGCAATTCTAAGTTATATTCGATAAATAATCATGTTTGAGGACGCTATGATATGTTTATATAAGCCCTTGAAGTCTTCCCTAGCAAGAAAAGTCCAAAAATACCAAACAGATTCAAAACAGGAAAGAATTTTAGACTTTCTAGAACAATTCTCGGAATGGACAGAATGCCCTCGAGGCCGCGGCCTAGAGTACGGGCACCGCGGCCTAGCACCAAATCTGCCCGCATTTTTTTCCTTTGCTATTTCCTTCGTTTCGCCTTCGTTTTGCCTTCATTTCCTTCCGTTCTTTTTGCCAAGGCTTCCATACTTCAATTGCTTGACTCCAAATCTCCCAAGGACTGTATGGAAGACCTCATTCTTCATTAAAAACTCAAAATCCACACCAACATCAACTCAATTCTCCCACCATATCCAATGATTTATAACCCTGCACAACTACACGAAACACATCCAAAATACAACAAACTTGAGGCCAAGTGAATCAATTTAAGCCGATACGGAACGCTCCAAGTGGATATAAAATCCACTTATCACACCCCCAAACTTAAACAAATGCTTGTCCTCAAGCATACACAAATATAACTATATACAACTAATTAGTACCACTTCCGTAGGTGATCAAAGTTGCATTTAGCATATGCAACAAGCCCTTTAAACCCCTAGGTAGCCCTAGTGGACGAGTAAGGTCTCGTGAGGGCCTATGGCGAATGTACCCACAAAATCCACCTAACTAACAATGCAATGCATGAATGCAACTAATATGAAAATTCAACGATCCCCTTCAAACTAACCAAAACCAACTACCAAGCAAATATCTCAAAGAATGCAACTAAATCCAAATAGAGCTCGACTAAGTCCCCGTACTCTAACAATACATGATAGAAACGTGCGTGTGTGCTATGCTCATCAGATATACTCCCAAAACTAGATCAAAATCATACCTATTCTTTTCCAAGACAATCACAAGTTTATAAATAGAATAGACTGTAAACACTTCATAACCTAGGAACACCTCCATCCTTATCTGAGTTAGCCAGAAATCCATGCTTTATTACTAACAACTACAACATATAATATACAAGCATGCTTATTTAACCTTGCAATGGATGAGACCCCAAAAGGCTTATACAATAATACCCATGTAGCGAGCATTAGGTTAGTGGATCCCAGACCGAAAAAATCTTAGGTTACTAGGCACAAAGTCCCCTAGAACTTAATTGCTCCAGTATTAAAGAGCTCACCATGGTTAATTTTGCAATAAAACTATTTACATGACTTTTTTTTCTTTTTCTTTTTTTCATTTTTTTTCATTTTTTATTTTTCTGAATTTTTTTTATGCAATCTGGAATGAGAATTCTCAATTCCAACCCTAGACTACTCATATAAATATGAGCCGGCTACTAGCCATTTGACACCTAACTTTTATTGACAACTAGCATGAAATCCCTGGTTTCCCCCAAACTTAGACTTAAGTGCTCCTATGCCATCAAGGGAATAACGAAAATTCTAAATATAAACAAGTGATTAAATCTCAAAGCTACCAAACAAGCATGACCTCAACCTAGCCCAAAAGCAAACGATGAGACTGTGTAAAAAAATTTGTTTCTGACACATGCAAGTCAATTTCATAAGAACTATAAATCAACCCTCTATTCATCATTACCACACTCAATAAGACATCTACCTACTAATCAGAATTAGCTCGTCCTAAGGGATCATGAAATATGCATGCTATGCAAATGCAACTAGAATGAACTCACATGGTATAAAAACACAATAACAAAATGTCCTATATGAAACAAACATGCAATACATACAAAATACGAATGAATTACTACTAACATGCAAAATATGATTTCCGACATGAACAAATGACACACTGATACATACTACTACATACCTAACACATGGGTTTCCTCCCACAAAGCGCTTGTTTAGAGTCAATTAGCTTGACTACGTCCAAGCCTCTATTAAGGATGATAATAGTTGGCCTGGTCATCTCTTTGTGAGACTTCATCGTCATCACGACGACACACTTTCTACCCCTTCTCCTCGCTTGGCCTATTTGTATAACAACTATATCCTATTCCAATGCCTTCATCGATTGACCCAAAATCTATCAATTTATAGAACAACACACATTCGCGGGCTTCGCTTGAATATAATGGAGGAGGGTAAATGTAAGTTGTTGAAGCCTTTGGTTCCTTGAAGAGAACTTCCTTCATTGGCTCTAATACGCTACCTCCATCTTTATACTCTGAGACAAGTAGAAGACCTGCATCTTTCCAATGGTCATTAGCCTCTTGGTACGCACATACCAATTCTTGAAATTTGTGTAGCTCACCAGTGTCTATCCCAAATAGTGCCCTTTCCAAATCATCCACCATACTAGCATGATCAAATTCCTCACATGGCTTGTGAACGCTCACCTCACCTTGGAATTTATCTTCCTCAATTATGCATGCAGTACCTTGCTCCAAGTCACCATTATTTTCTGGAATTGCCTCTAGTATGAATTGCTGTTTCTCTTGTTCCAAGGCACTCAAAACTTGAGCAACTAGTGTCTCCAAATATTTGATAGACTCCTCATTACTCCTTGCAAGCATCCTAATCTCCTCCATAACATCAACCTCATCTGACTGAAAAGTAGGAGTAGGTTGCTGATGTTGAAACTCTTCACTACCAAAGAAATATGACATATTTGGAACATCTTGCTGGTACTGTGGAGGATGGTATTGAAAATATGGTTGTTCCTCATAAGTGACATATGGATCAACTCCTTCGTAGTAACAATATTGTGAGGTCTCATGAACGCCCAAACATTTCTCACATTACTGAGGCATGGATGTCCTTGAATATGCCCACCATGGCAACTCCTCGCCTTCCATTTTCAAACACTCAAGTACCTGAAACACACCGAACTAAACAAGATAGGTAAGTAACTAATCCGAGTCAGTGAACTTTAACGACCATTGATGACAAGCACATAAACTAAAAATAAAACATCGATGATCCACGGCAGCGGTGCAAAAAACTTGTTAACACAAAATCACGCAAGTGTACGTGGTCACAAGTAATATAGATATAAATCAAGTTCGTTCGGCAGAGATCTGGTTAGGTTTCAATTCAGTAGATGTACCTATGCAACAATGTATGGTTTTAACTCACTGCTAAGACAATTAACAAATTGGGGGTTTTGATTATCTAAACTTAACTAAGATACCAATTATCAAACTAAGAATTAATTAACTAATGAGATTTAAAACTGATTTACTTATATGAGAATAAACATGGGATCCTAACTTCATTAAGTACTTCGCTGAGATCTGATGCCTTTAATCACTATGTGCAATGGTTATGACATTTGATCGGATAACACGAAACAAGTACACGCTACCAGTCAGCATACGTATACCAAACTACCCATACATCCACAAAAGAGTTAGAAGATGAATATACACCAATTATGCTTAGACCCTATATGTGTATAGAATTTGAAAACATAACGGTTGAAGAGCAAGTTATCCATAAAGATCACACAGGGCAGTATAAGTATTTTCATCTTACACTACGAATCACGTTGATAAACAATCATGAACCTATGCTAGCATGGCAAGTTCTAAATCTCAAGATCCACTTTTACTTCACAAGAGATTAACAAATTAGATGTTAGCTACGCATCTAACAATTAAGCACAACCATACGAGGATATCAATTATACATCACACACATATCTTTAATGCATCAAGATACTAAAGCTCCATAAATAAATCCATTAGAATCCCGTGACAACGATTAGTTCATAATCGAAACTTTCGTCACCATGGGATTTGATGAAAACATGATATAAGACAAAGTATGAATGAAAGAGGTAATATTATTAAAACAAAGAGTTGAGAAAACAAATCTAGAATCCAGAATATCGCCTAAGAAAAGAATACAAAAGATGAAGTAGATCTAGATCCGTTGCTTATCACGAGCGTTGAATCTTCCTCTCCTTTTCTCCCTTGCAATTCTAAGTTATATTCGATAAATAATCATGTTTGAGGACGCTATGATATGTTTATATAAGCCCTTGAAGTCTTCCCCAGCAAGAAAAGTCCAAAAATACCAAACAGATTCAAAATAGGAAAGAATTTTAGACTTTCTAGAACAATTCTCGGAATGGACAGAATGCCCTCGAGGCCACGGCCTAGCACCAAATTTGCCCGCATTTTTTTCCTTTGCTATTTCCTTCGTTTTACCTTCGTTTCCTTCCGTTCTTTTTGCCAAGGCTTCCATACTTCAATTGCTTGACTCCAAATCTCCCAAGGACTGTATGGAAGACCTCATTCTTTATTAAAAACTCAAAATCCACACCAACATCAACTCAATTCTCCCACCATATCCAATGATTTATAACCCTGCACAACTACACGAAACACATCAAAAATACAACAAACTTGAGGCCAAGTGAATCAATTTAAACCGATACGGAACGCTCCAAGTGGATATAAAATTCACTTATCAATACCAAGCCCGATAAGAGGGCCGATCGAAGGCGAGATAGAGATAGTACCGTGTTTACACCACTTAACACACCTATCTCGAAGATTCTCCACGAGATAAAGGGTAAGCCTGGGTTCGTTCGACCGACCAGGCTAAAGACCCCTGAGCACAAGCGGAATGAGAACAAGTACTGTGACTACCATCGGGATAAGGGTCATAACACCGATGAATGCTACCACCTAAAGAAGTTAATTGAGAAAATGATCAAGGATGGAGAAGTTTGTGGGAGATTTGGGGAATAAACTCAAGTCAAAAGAAAAGAAGAGGGATTCCAGAGATGCTGAAGGGTCGGAAAAGTATAGAGGCGAAGTAAGAACTATATCTGGAGGAATCATACTTGATCGGGATAGCAAAACAGCCCGGAAGAAGTATGCCAGGCAAATCTACATCCTCTACCAGTCTAGTGCAGCCAAGCAGGCGCTACCTATCTCTTTCACGGAGGATGATTTCGAGGATGTCATATGGCCGCACGAAGACCCACTTGTTATTAACCCAGTGATTGGGGAAAACAAGATTTGGAGAGTGCTGGTCGATGAAGGAAGTTCAGTCAACATTCTATATCACCGAACCTATTGCAAAATGAACTTGGGGGGCGAACAACTGGAGCCATGCCATGAGGCACCACTGTATGGCCTCGATAATCAGCCCGTATCGATAGAGGGGACAATCACCCTGTCAGTTATGCTAGGGAAAGCACCGTACACGGTGGTTAAAGAAGCAAAGTTTTATGTGGTTCGGGTTGACAACCCTTATAAGAACCCAGATTTTGGTAGAATTTAAAATTTTTATTATGTAATTGATATGGATTCCAATAGTTGTATGTCATGAAGAATTCAATGGGTTGACAACTTAGGTAAGAATAATCTATCCTCAAGAAAGTAGGATATGGCATAC
Source organism: Saposhnikovia divaricata (assembly GCA_036435485.1). Classification (NCBI taxonomy): domain Eukaryota; kingdom Viridiplantae; phylum Streptophyta; class Magnoliopsida; order Apiales; family Apiaceae; genus Saposhnikovia; species Saposhnikovia divaricata. Next base: position 151,362,971 of record CM071597.1, on the reverse strand, counting down.
AAACAGAGGAAGTATTCTCATGTCATTCAAATCGATATTTGTTATAAGTCTAGTGGTTCCGTAAAAGGGTTAAGGAACGTTCGGGAAAGCGCAAGGACATTTTTCTAATTATAAGAATTAAAGATAGAATAAGTGATGAATAATGTCTTTAGTGGAAACTATAATATTATTAGACGACGCTATATAGGAATATTCGGAACGAATTTCTGAGTTCGTATTAGTGATCGATAGGCAATATAAGTGTATGTAAACGATATCGGATTCAGAAAAATAGCACTTTTATTTTCTCCAAGATTTCCCTAGACACTGAATGAATTAAGGATTTAATATAAAGATTTAAGGGATTTAAATTCAAGGTTTATAAAGGAGGATTGAGAATGGTAGTATAAATATCAAGAAGGTCTCTGGTAAAACCCTAGCAGTAATTACTTGAGATATTCCTCCGAACGATCAATGAATTTGTGCCACAGTAAAGCAATGGAATACAACATATAAGTCGTAATGCATTGATTTTATTAAGGAGACAAAAGGGAAAGTAATTGGTGGAAGGAAAAGGAAAGCAAGTGATCTATATGCAAGTCAACTAAAGAAAGAGGTGACCTTCTACCAATTTACCAAAAAGGGAGTGATGTATTCTTAGCTTGACAAGTGTACCAATAGATGGGGGACACCACAAAGGCAAGAGATGCATCAATACTTAGCAATAATACAAGCATTAGCAAAAGCAAAAGAAATCAAAACAACACCACCACCAAGCTTCAAGGAGCTCTCGGCCTAGCACAAAAATGGATGGGGAAATCAAGCTTGCCACCATTCAACAATTACAAGATTAAATAGGTGAGTTCTATAATTCATAACTAAGATGTCCTATGAATCTTAGCTTCAAAATCCATTCCATTCAAGAGTTATAAAATCATGAAGTTGATGATGAATAGTAACTCATGATTTTCATGTTTTGTTTTCTTGATTTTATGGCTTCCAACGGATGTTCTAAGCAAGGTTCAAGACTTGTGAGGCGTTAATATCATTCTTAAGCTTCAAATAAAGGTATAATCCTTGAACCCCCTTTGATGAATCATCTATTTTGGATGAGTTTTAGTGATGTTATGCATATTTAGAGTACTAGATCTATGTGTGGGTTTTATGAGAGGATAAAATAGTTTATATGAACGAAAAGACATTGCTTGGTCTTAGTTCAAGGATAAATAACATGTATGTGTGATTTGGAGTGGATGGTATAATTATTGGAGGGTTTTGATTTTGGAAATATCCGAGTTATAGCCATCGTAATGCCAAAATTTCGTTAGCCTTAAAATTCGTGCATAATCAGTAGCATTAAATCACTGATCTGGTTAAGTACATGACATACCCTTGTAGATCTCGAGTCATAGATCGTTTTGGCATGAGAATCGAAGCAAACGGACTTACGATTTAGGAATTAAGGCCGATATACTAAAAGTGGTTCGAAACCATAAATGCAAAATTGTAATTGATATTGAGCCCCCTTAACTCGAGTAATTCAGTGATGAATCTTGGTAATTAAATATTAGAGATCATAAGGAAGGTGTGAGAGAAAACCTCATGTCGAACGGATCGTTTTTCCATTTTATAAAAATGTTCGAATCAAGGTTAAGTGCGAATGAACCCTTAAAAGGACACTTGGTTATAACTTAGAAAACGGACGATAAAACTTGAGGATAATCTTGGTTCGAAAACGACCGACCTTAGAAATTATACGACTTAAGTATATACCAAGTGTAAGTGGAATGACATGCCTTAATAACGAATAAGTGTCGGATCATAGCGGTGGTAAAAAGAGTACACTAGAGGGTGTATAGCGAGATCACTCGAAAACGTGTTTTAATCTAAGTAAAGTATATACCTAGCCTTTCAAAAGAGTTAAGTGATTAATCTTGAATATTTTGGTTGTTTATAGATCACCGGACCGACCCAGGACACACTACCCTCACCAGAGTACCAGGCAAGTTTCCAATACTTTGGAACTGTTGTTGTGATGTTTTTTGATACATATGCCATAGAATGCATGCCTACTTTCAAGTCTATTGCAATACTTGTTCCCTGATTGATGTTGGCTTATAAATTAGATACAAGATATACTAATTATAATCCGGATATTGCAAATGCCCTTAGTGAAGGGCATATGATCTCATTCTTCTAATAAAGACCGGGAGTCTGTATTTTGTAATATAAAGATAGTCATGGAAACCCGGAGGGATTCCAGTGACAGATTATTTGAGGGATGTTATTTATGAACATTATTTAAATTTCCCTAAGTCTTAACTACTTGGAAATTATTCGAGGAATGTTATTTGAATAATCATTCGAGATTATTTATTTAATGAATATTATTTTGAATATTCATTTGAGGCTATTGATTTAGACGAATATTATTTTGAAATATTCATTCGAGTTTATTTATTTAGTGAATATTATTTTTAATATTCATTTGAGCTTTATTTATTTAAATGAATATTATTTCGAATATTCATTTGAGTTTAATTGTTTATGTTATATTATTTTCGAATATTCATTTGAGCTCATTTACTTTTAATGAATATTATCTTGGATATTCATTTAAGGTTTTAATTATTTTCTTGGATATTATTTTGAATATTTATTCGAGGAATTATTCATTTATTAAATATTTTATATATACTTATTCAAGGGTTAATAATGAGCAATAATTATATTAAGAATATTCGTGAACTATTTCCGGTTTAATAAATCTTGAATATTTATTTAATTCTTTCAACTGGATCTAAAATGAGATATTTTATTCAAAAATATCCTTGATATTCAAATATTATGTAAATTATCTCTGAGTCGTATTATTATTATTTTTATCAAGGAAGGTTCTCAAAAATCTATTTTTCATTCGAATCTATCTTCTAAAATATAAGGGAATCTTGCTTGAAAGATGTTATTTCCTTGACTGCCCGGTCATATACTTGTTAAACTACCTTTTCACTCACATCTTGATTCTTTTGAAACATCGATATGAGTCTTTTTGGTTACCTCCTAAACACTAGAGGGGTAAGATTGATGGAACAAGTTTATATCCATTAACAGGCATCAGCTTGGGAAATATTGGTGAATTTTCCTTTCCAATTAGATACGACTACTTTATGGAATCTTATCAAAGAGTATTACACTTGGGGAAAGGAGGACGAACTTTACGTTTCAGAGTCATGGATTTATTCGAACTAGGAGTCGTGTGTAAGAGTCCGAGTCGCGCGGTCCATCACAAGGCCCAATCGTTGGCCAGGGAGTTACTATTAAGGGCGGTAGACAAGTAAATCCGTCAGTTCTTCCTTCTACCGATAGTAAACTATATTGGGCCGTACCATCTCCGACTGATAATCGGGGAGTGGGATAGCTGACGCATGATAACTCCAGTATTAGTTCATCTCCCAAATTGGGAATTTCTTGCAACACGTATCGAAGGGACTTCTTTCAGGTTGACGGGCATCCCCCGCAACATGTATCGAAGAGACTTCTTTCAGGTTGGCAAGAGTTTGAAAAATGTTCTAAACTGGGATTGCAATATTTTCCTGTAATTCCCTCTTTTATGACATATGATAATGTCTTGATTTTACCTTGCACAGCAGATATTTCTACAGAATATATGTTTTGAAGTTACCTTGTAACTTCATCGTTTATATTATATTGGCACTATGTTCGTTAATGCATGGAATATGGTTTCAAAAATACTTTTGAACTATTGTATATATTATTGTTCAGTATACGTTATTGTTGGTGGGCTATTGCTCACCCTTGATTTATTTTATTATATCACAACAACAGCTAGAGTAGATGGCCCGTCCAAGGCACCCTTGGCGCAAGAGCGTGGGAGCCGTCAGAGAGTTACCTGCTGATGTAGCTACCATTGCTGAGGAGGAAGCTATTGGTAGGCTAGTTTTCCGCTTTTAAGCATCGGATATATTTATCCATATAACATATGTAAATGGATGGCAAAGAGTATGTAAGTTATATGCTTTTGGGTTGTAATAACTCAGACTCGTGATTAATAAAATTTGATAGTTACTCTGATTTCATCTCTGGGACTATAACTGGTGTGTTTTATGTTGTTGTTTTGGGTCACAAGGTTGTAATTTAATTTATGTTGGTTTTGTGGATGGAAATTGAGTCCGTAACGACCGGATCCCCGATCCCGGATCTGGGGCTGTTACATAAATGGTATCAAAGCGAGAGTTATATATCTCAGAGATAAGGTGACGTTATAACAATAAATTCACTAAGATAATTAGAACTCTTGCCAAGTTCACCTAAAACCCTTATGGGAACTCTTAAGTATCATAACAGTAAATTAGCTCGATATCGTATCGACGAGCAAGGGGACAGACCTTGAGGCTTACGAGCAGCAGCACGGTGATGCTTTATTATATGCTGACAATCGGATTGTGGATTCGATAGAGTACCCTACTGAGGACCCGGAGGAGGCTTCAGTAGAGGAGGAAAATCCTGTTAAGGATAAGGAGCTTACCCTTGAGAAAATGAGGGCTGGAGCCAGAACGACTGTCAGGGCTAAGATTATATTGCTCAGAGAAGTGAGCGTAAAGAACTGAGATATTGTTAAGAGAGCTAAGGATGCATATTGGATTCATAGCCGGACTACCGGAGGTAGTACCAGAAAGTTAGACGGATTGGAAGAATTACTTTGGATCTTATAATGGGATAGATTAGAATCCTTAGAGACTTTCAGATTAATGAGAAAAGAGTTAGAATAATGCGTGATTGTCAAAGACATCGATATAGGACGGGGAGCAGAGTCTCCAGGAGCAGTTGAGATAGAGGCAGCAAGTGCCATATCATTGGATAAATGAATTAGTTTGAATATTGTTAAAGGTAATTCGCCATGATAAGGCAGATTCCATAGGTTATAAATTATGAAGTCAAATTGAGATAGAGGAGGTGATCTTATCCAGGAAATGTTCATATTTTGTTGAATGGATCAGCTTAATAAGTAAAGACCTTGGGAAGTGATGGCATGATTGGATAAAGCTATGTAAGGAAGTAATAAGCGAACTGATGAATCTCAGAACCTACAAGAGGAAAAGACCAGTGAGTCTATGATAAACTCGTAATAGACTGTTGTCAGAGACTAAGTATAGTGTTAATCCAACTCAGTTAAGTGATGAATCAGAAACATTATATGCATGTGATTCAGAGGAATATTAAATTCTTTCTTTTCCTTGAATGGATTATAATAGTTACATTAAGTTACTCCTATGCTGAATCATAAATGGATCAAGTAACACGACCAGTGGTTAAGAGGTAATCGAGAATGTTTTGAGATGAAACCTGAAAGAGCAAGCTCATGTCAAGTTCTTGAAGTATGAATTTTGATAAAATAAAGTTCAGCTGTTAGGACATGCGATCAATAGTGAGTAGTGTTGGTTGACCCAGCTGAGTTAAAGGCAGTTTCAATTAAGAAAGGCCAACCACACCGACTAAGGTGAGAAATTTCATAAGATTCACCAGGTATTACCAAAGATTTGTTCAGGACTTTAAAAAGATTGTAGTCCCGCAACCCGACTTACTTGTAAGACTAAAGAGTTTGAATGAACAGGAAAATATGAGAAAATCTTCCTGGAGCTAAAAATGAAATTTGTGACGACCCAACGTTGGCGTTGCCTAATGGAAGAAGGAAGACTTTGTGATATATTATGATGCACCTCATATAGGTTTAGGTGGTGTGCTTATGCAGCACGACAGAGTAATTGCGGATGCATTCGGACAACACGGTTCACCAGATTAGGATGGCCTTGATAGTGCCAATTCTGTGGAACGATTAACTCCACCGGTAGTATTCCTTCTGAAACTAGTTGTTAGGTAGACTGACATTTGATAATATCGACTATTAGGACGTATATGTATCAGGAGGGTATGGCATGTTTCAGTTTGAAACTTTTGATTTCCCTTATATAGGATATATATATTTGGTTCCTTCCAGTGGTTAAACTTCCGACTTTATGTCAATCATTTCGTTATTATGACTGCTTACGATTCCACCTACTTGGATGCTCATGGAACTTTTCTTTAGGTTTTAAAATGGATTTTCTTAGTATTACCAGTGGGTGGATAGGTTAACCAAGATTTTCCTGATTCTGGAAAGAAATCCAACAAATTTTGGCAAACCTTGTCTTTCTGATTATTAGAGAACGTCACTAAAGAGAGTGAAAACTAGAGCGAACCCTGTGGATTGGGTAAGGTAGCCGCTATATGGGTTGATGGATAGACCCTGATTATTACAATTGATTGAAGAGATAAAACGGTAAAGTTGAGATTGGACAATAAGAAAGGAAATGTATTTAAGAACCAAAACGGACTGAGAAATTCCGGGATTGATTTAAATGAAAAGGCTATTATGCCAAGAGTGTTAAGCTTATGCAACACGTGGGATTGATAAGAGAATTTGAAAAGATAAAAAATAAAGGAAAGGTGCCCGGAGACGGTACCGAGAAGTCGGTTGAGACTTATATGGAGTAAAATTTTGAGAAGATCATAAGGTATCAAGGAAGAGGGATGAACGAAGAGTGACAGTGCTCAAGTTGAGTGACTATGCTACTCTGGTACATAAGATTTATGGTTTAAAGGAAAGCAGTGAACAAATACAAAAAGAAAAAGTTTAAGAGTACGCGAGAAAAAGCATATTGATAAGCGTAACCTACCCTAGATAAATTATCTTCGCTATGGACGAAGGAGGCACTATGCCAGGCAATTGCTAGAAAAGTAATGCCATTAGCTAACCCTAAACTCACATACTGTAGCACGGCCATTTGGGGCCATGTGGTGAAGAATTATAAAGTGACTAGACCAGCAATGTAAGGACAAAGCGGGGTGCTTCTAACCGAGCGCCAACCGCGAGAACTTTGGATATAAAGCAAAGTGATTCAGTTGTATATGATTGACCAGCTTATGAGCTAGAAAGAGAAATAAAGTGAATTGAGATACATGACGATGGAATTTTACATAAATGAAAGCTTATGGAGATTGTCAAAGATTGTGCAGTATGATGCATAAAGGCTATCTGAAACTTAGTATCTTTAAGAAGAGTGATAAGTACTAAGGGATTCACATTGAACACGACCAATATCTTCCAGAACATCCTTGCTACCATTACCAAATTCTGTAAGAAGAACAGATAGATAAATGTTGTCTTTTGGAAGGTCATGAAAGCCGACATCCACTTGAAAGAAGAGGTTAGCATTAAGCTAACTATAAGTTATCAAAATGAGAAGGATAGAAAAGAGACCCTTATTAAGGATATGTGATCTGATTGTTGATTAAAGGATGTAAGTATTTTTTGAAAATAGAATTGAGGATAGAATATCAATAATTTAAGATGAACCCGGGGAATGCACAAAGGATGGCTTTGCCCCTACTAAAGACATTGTGAATTCAGATAATATAAGTTGGATTGACCAAGGAAATAATAACCTTTAAGGATTCATTGGAAGGAGTTTCGGAAGGTACGTAAAAAGAATTGTTATAGGATTGATTAGTGATATTTTGATATACCCTGTACCTAGAAAATACAGGAGGAATGATGAAGATGGCCTAAGAGATTTTACAAAGAGGGAGTTAATATCCTAAGTTTCAAAAATGGAATTTTGGTAAGGAATGTATTACCCAATAAAAATAATGCCAGGCGAGGCATGTGTGAGACCATGAGGAAGTATGGATTGAACCAAATAAAGGTTGAGATTGTCCTAAAACAAGAAAAAACTAAGAAAAGAAATGCCTAAGGTACGATTAGGAGTAACCGTGATAATGTTCGCACCGAAAGGTGGAAGCAATGACTTATGGAAAAAGATCGATAGATATTTCTTCCCTTTAACATAGTTTAATGGAGAATGCTTTCACCCATCAGTGATGAGAAGGAGGCAGAAAAAAAAAATTGAGATGGAGTAGATCTAGAAATCATTGATTGCAAAAAATTATTATTGTTAGGAAAGGCCAATGAGGTGGCCGACACTTTAAGTATAAAGGAGTAATTATAAGTGCTCATACCAAAGAAACAAAATGATATTGAGAAGGGCCTTGAAGGTCATATCGGAGTGGAGGAATTTACATTCCCTCTAATGATTGTGCAAGAATCAACCCTATGAATAGTTTAAGTAAATATTCGATTCCAGATGTCGCCCTAAGCATATTACATACCTTAGAAGGTCCTATTTTGAGGTAAACCAGGACTACGATACGAATTGATTAAGTGAACCATTAAGCTTCCAGTCTTCTACTGAGGATATATAATTAATAATTTTAGCAACCTGTCATAGCTGTGATGCTTGAAGCTCTTCTACAATTTTATCTACTTCATTAATATCTACATCAAGTTCAGGAAGTATTCCTTATGAATAAGAAATAGTGATTAGTTCATCTTCCTAGAGAATTTTGGATATGACAATTATGGAACCCGTCTGATTAACTATTAAAGCACTACGTAAACAGCAAACGATGGTGATTCAACAACGGACTATATTAATATAGTGGTGATTCTTCTAAGAAAGTAGATGACAACGCAAAGATAAAGATAGTGTTGCTATTGATAAGCTAAATGGCATGTTGATGAATGACAAGCAAGTTTATGTTAGTGTATTTCTGTGCAAACAAGATAGAGAATATTAGGTTGGAGATTCATGATGCTAAAGGTATTCCCGTGGAAAGAATTAATGAGACTTGGAGAGAAGGGCAGTTGAGCCCGAGATTTATTTGGCCATCTGAGAGTTTAAAAGTGTTCAGAAGGTGGCATTCGAGCCAGCTTTACCCCCAAAACTTATAGCATGGTCGTAACGTGTTTCATGTGGCAAGGCTACACCCGTAAAATGAAAATGCTCGACAAATGATAAGAGTACGAGCAGGTAGATATACGACCTGGTCTGGCTTACGAAGAACAACCTGTGGAAAATCATGGATAGAAAAGAACAAGTGATGAGAAACAAGTTTGGCAGAAGTAGATTATATTGGATCTAAATTAAAGAAATCGGCCAGATTCATTTCGGAGGGTTTAAATTGAAATAATGTGATGATTATAGAGTAAATGTTACGGGATACCAATAAGGAGGTTCCAAGTGCAAAAGATGTCTCAATAAAGAGATGATGGTGGAGGTAAATACCGGAAGTGAATAAGAATCAGACAATAAGACGGATGTGATTGATAAAGAAAAGATTGGAAAGTAATTATGGAACATGAAGAAGGGAGTGTTTTGAATGAAGTGATGGATGGGTTCCTTAACGAACTCTTGGGGTGATAACCTGATAATGTTAGTACTATAGATATGAAAGAGCTAGCAGTATGGCGTGGAATGTCAGTAACAATGATGTCAAGCGGGAAATCTAAGGTTTAACCTGAGAGTTGAAGGATTTCCAAAAGTGAGTGTTGCTAAGACTGAACAAGATTATAGGTCCATAGAATGATGGACAGAGCAGCAAGGATATGTTGACACGTGAGATTACGATAAAGTAGTATTTGATACGAATACGATTATTATTCTTCTCTAATGAACCTCTATAGTTCAGAGGTAAATTCTAAGTATGATGTTTTGCAATCATGAAAACTTTTTATAATTCTTTGAAATTCTTTTCTTCTCTCTTATTCGTCTTCTTTTTGAATTGAGAAGAACAACCCTTTAAGGAGGGGAGGTGCTACTATGTGACTATCTGTCTGTGTGATAGAAGTCTAAGTGGAATACCATAACTTGTTTAATTGCTTGTCAAGTACTAAAGGCTGGCCCCCTTCTGTACTAACTATGCAATATAACAAATGTTCATTGATCATAGTGATCTCTCAATAAATCTTTCCACTTCTCTGAATTGATCGAGATTGGGAAGATTAAAGCGATCCGGGAATGCATAGTGCGAGTGAGGTTATCTCCGAATTCGCAGCGCGATAGTGATACCAAAGTCACCGCAGATACCAATAAGGATAATAGTATATGACTGAGTAAGAGCATAACCCGGATAGGGTGTTGTACGAAAAGTAGCAAAGTTGAATAAAAGGATAAAGGGAGTATTGTAGCACTGGTGAGATGTGCTGTAAAAAGGATTTGAATGATTAAGAATTGACCCGGAAACTGGAAGGTGAAATGACAGACAAGCGACCATTTGTGTTCAAACAGATTCCAGGACGGAATCCTTCTAAGGAGGGGAGACTGTAAGAACCCGGATTTTGGTAGAATTTAAAATTTTTATTATGTAATGGATATGGATTCCAATAGTTATATGTCATGAAGAATGCAATGGGTTGACAACTTAGGTAAGAATAATCTATCGTAAAGAAAGTAGGATATGGCATACAAATAGAGGAAGTATTCTCATGTCATCCAAACCGGTATCTGTTATAAGTCCAGTGGTTCCGTAAAAGGGTTAAGGAACGCTCGGGAAAGCGCAAGGACATTTTTCTAATTATAAGAATTAAAGAGAGAATAAGTGATGAATAGTGTCTTCAGTGGAAATTGGAATATTATTAGACGACGCTATATAGGAGTATTCGGAATGAATTTCTGAGTTCGTATTAGTGACCGATAGGCAATATAAGTTTATGTAAACAATATCGGATTCAGAAAAATAACACTTTTATTTTCTCCAAGATTTCCCTAGACACTAAATGAATTAAGGATTTAATATAAAGATTTAAGGGATTTAAATTCAAGGTTTATAAAGGAGGATTGAGAATGGTAGTATAAATATCAAGAAGGTCTCTGGTAAAACCCTAGCAGTAATTACTTGAGATATTCCTCCGAACGATCAATGAATTTGTGCCACAGTAAAGCAATGGAATACAACATATAAGTCGTAATGCATTGATTTTATTAAGGAGACAAAAGGGAAAGTAATTGGTGGAAGGAAAAGCAAAGCAAGTGATCTATATGCAAGTCAACTAAACAAAGAGGTGACCTTCTAGCACTTCACCAAAAAGGGAGTGATGTATTCTTAGCTTGACAAGTGTACCAATACATGGGGGACACCACAAAAGCAAGAGATGCATCAATACTTAGCAATAATACAAGCATTAGCAAAAGCAAAAGAAATCAAAACAACACCACCACCAAGTTTCAAGGAGCTCTCGGCCTTGCACAAAAATGGAAGGGGAAATCAAGCTTGCCACCATTCAACAATTACAAGATTAAATAGGTGAGTTCTATAATTCATAACTAAGATGTCCTATGAATCTTAGCTTCAAAATCCATTCCATTCAAGAGTTATAAAATCATGAAGTTGATGATGAATAGTAACTCATGATTTTCATGTTTTGTTTTCTTGATTTTATGGCTTCCAAAGGATGTTCTAACCAAGGTTCAAGACTTGTGAGGCCTTAATATCATTCTTAAGCTTCAAATAAAGGTATAATCCTTGAACCCCCTTTGATGAATCATGGATTTTGGATGAGTTTTAGTGATGTTATGCATATTTAGAGTACTAGATCTATGTGTGGGTTTTATGAGTGGATAAAATAGTTTATATGAACGGAAAGACATTGCTTGGTCTTAGTTCAAGGATAAATAACATGTATGTGTGATTTGGAGTGGATGGTATAATTACTGGAGGGTTTTGATTTTGGAAATATCCGAGTTATAGCCATCGTAATGCCAAAATTTTGTTAGCCTTAAAATTCGTGCATAATCAGTAACATTAATTCACTGATCTGGTTAAGTACACGACATACCCTTGTAGATCTCGAGTCATAGATCGTTTTGGCATGAGAATCGAAGCAAACAGACTTACGATTTAGGAGTTAAGGCCGATTTACTAAAAGTGGTTCGAAACCATAAATGTAAATTTGTAATTGATATTGAACCCCCTTAACTCGAGTAATTCAGTGATGAATCTTAGTAATTAAATATTAGAGATCATAAGCAAGGTGTGAGAGAAAACCTCATGTCGAATAGATCGTGTTTTGATTTTATAAAAATGTTCGAATCAAGGTTAAGTGCGAATGAACCCTTAAAAGAACACTTGGTTATAACTTAGAAAACGGACGATAAAACTCGAGGATAATCTTGGTTCGTAAACGACCGACCTTAGAAATTGTATGACTTAATAATATACCAAGTGTAAGTGGAATGACATGCCTTAATAACGAACAAGTGTCGGATCATAACGGTGGTAAAAAGAGTACACTAGAGGGTGTATAGCGAGATCACTCGAAAACGTGTTTAAATCTAAGTAAAGTATATGCTTAGCCTTTCAAAAGCGTTAAGTGATTAATCTTGAATATTTTGGTTGTTTATAGATCACCGGACCGACCCAGGACACACTACCCTCACCAGAGTACCAGGCAAGTTTCCAATACTTTGGAACTGTTGTTGTGATAATATATATATCTGTTGTTTTCTGATATATATGCCATAGCATGCATGCCTACTTTCAAGTCTATTGCAATACTTGTTTCCTGATTGATGTTGGCTTATGAGTTAGATACAAGATATACTAATTATAAGCCGGATATTGCTAAGACCCTTAGTAAGGGCATATGATCTCATTCTTTTAATAAAGACCGGGAGTCTGTATTTTGTAATATAGAGATAGTCATGGAAACCCAGAGGGATTCCAGTGACAGATTATTTGAAGGATGTTATTTATGAACATTATTGAAATTTTCCTAAGTATTAAGTACTTGGAAATTTTTCGAGGAATGTTATTTGAATACTCATTCGAGATTATTTATTTAATGAATATTATTTTTAATATTCATTTGAGGCTATTGATTTAGACGAATATTATTTTGAAATATTCATTCGAGTTTATTTATTTAATGAATATTATTTTTAATATTCATTTGAGCTTTATTTATTTAAATGAATATTATTTTGAATATTCATTTGAGTTTAATTGTTTATTTTATATTATTTTTGAATATTCATTTGAGCTCATTTACTTAATGAATATTATCTTGGATATTCATTTAATGTTTTAGTTATTTTCTTGGATATTATTTTGAATATTTATTCGAGGGTTAATCATGAGCAATAATTATATTAATAATATTCGTGAACTATTTCTGGTTTAATAAATATTCTTGAATATTTATTTAATTCTTCCAAATAGTTCTAAAATGAGATATTTTATTCAAAAACATCCTTGATATTCAAATACTATGTAAATTATCTCTGAGTCATATTATTATTATTTTTATCAAGGAAGGTTCTCAAAACTCTATTCTTCATTCGAATCTATCTTCTAAAATATAAGGGAACCTTGCTTGAGAGATGTTATTTCCTTGAATGCCCGGTCATATACTTGTTAAACTACCTTTTCACTCACATCTTGATTCTTTTTAAACATCGATATGAGTCTTTTTGGTTACCTCATCAACACTCGAGGGGTAAGATTGATGGAACAAGTTTATATCCATTAACAAGCATCAGCTTGGGAAATATTGGTGAATTTTCCTTTCCAATTAGATACGACTACTTTGTGGAGTCTTATCAACGAGTATTACACTTGGGGAAAGGAGGACGAACTTTACGTTTCAGAGTCATGGATTTATTCGAACTAGGAGTCGTGTGTAAGAGGCCGAGTCGCGCGGTCCATCACAAGGCCCAACCGTTGGCCCGGGAGTTACTATTAAGGGCGGTAGATAAGTAAATCCGTCAGTTCTTCCTTCTACCGGTAGTAAACTATATTGGGCTGTACCATCTCCGACTGATCATCGGGGAGTGAGATAGCTGGCGCGTGATAACTCCCGTATTAGTTCTTCTCCCAAATTTGGAATTTCCTGCAACACGTATCGAAGAGACTTTATCAGGTTGACGGGCATCCCCCGCAACATGTGTCGCAGACACTTGTTTCAGGTTGGTAGGAGTTTGAAAAATGTTCAAAACTGGGATTGCAATATTTTCCTGTAATTCCCTCTTTTATGACATATGATGATGTCTTGCTTTTATCTTGCACAACAGATATTTCTACAGAATATATGTTTTGAAGTTACCTTGTAACTTCATCGTTTATATTATATTGGCACTATGTTCGATAATGCATGGCATATGGTTTCAAAAATACTTTTGAACTATTGTATATATTATTGTTCAGTATACGTTATTGTTGGTGGGCTATTACTCACCCTTGCTTTATTTTATTATATCACAACAATAGCTAGAGCAGATGGCCCGTCCAAGGCATACTTGGCGCAAGAGCGTGGGAGCCGTCAGAGAGTTACCTGCTAATGTAGCTACCATTGCTGAGGAGGAAGCTATTGGTAGGCTAGTTTTCCGCTTTTAAACATCGGATATATTTATCCATATTACATATGTAAATGGATGGCAAAGAGTATGTAAGTTATATTCTTTTGGGTTGTAATAACTCAAACTCGTGATTAATAATATTTGATAGTTACTCTGATATCATCTTTGGGACTATAACTGGTGTGTTTTATGTTGTTGTTTTGGTTCACAAGGTTGTAATTTAAATTATGTTGGTTTTGTGGATGGAAATTTAGTCCGTAACGACCGGATCCCCGACCCCGGATCTGGGGCTGTTACAGCCCTTATAATGGTATTTTGGGATGGCCAGCCGTATCTCTTTTTCAGGTTGTATCCTCCATCCGAGCATGGAGTCGGAGAGATGAGAGGCGACCAGAAGGCCGCCCGAATCATTATGTTGGAAGATCTGGAAAAGGGTAAGGATGTGGAGATGACAGAATCTGGCAAAAGGAAACGAAGTGAGAAGGAGGCTGGGGGCAGCCATCAATTACTGAATATTGAGTTTGAATTTTGGGGCTAATTTGTCTAGCCCAATTGCCGAGCCAGCTGCCAAAACTGAAGAGGTTGATTTATACGTGGGTCAATCAGGAAAGATGATCCAAATCGGGAAGAACATGGAACCTGAGTTAAAAAATAAAGTTATTAAAGTCATTAGGGAGTTACACGATGTGTTCGCCTGGGGCCCCGACGATATGCCGAGTTTGGATCCTTTTGTAGCCAAACATTATCTGAATGTGGCACCCGAAGCCAAACTTGTGAAACAAAAGAAGAGAAATTTTTCCATGAAAAGGAAAAAGTTATTTAAACCGAAGTGGAGAAGTTACTTGAAGCCAAATTCATTGAAGAGATAGAGTACCCCGACTGGTTGGCGAACGTGGTGTGGTGGTGGTCAAAACATCAAATGGAAAGTGGAGAATGTGTGTGGATTACACTGACTTGAACAAACACTGTCCGAAAGACCATTATCCGCTACCAAACATTGACCAACTGATAGATGCTACTTCGGGGCATCAAATATTCAGTTTTCTGGACGCTTTCTCTGGATACCACCAAATCGCCATGAATGCCGAGGACATACCTAAGATAGCATTCATCACACCGAACGACACTTATGCCTACATTAAGATGCCTTTCAGACTGAAGAACGCAGGGGCAACCTTCCAAAAAATGGTGAACAAGGTCTTTAAAAATCAGATCAGATGGAACATGGAGTGTTATGTCGATGATATGATCGTGAAGTCCCTTTTCAGGGATCATGCGGATGATCTGAAAGAATGTTTCAAAACGCTAAGGAGGAACAACATGAGGATCAACCCGAACAAGTGTACGTTCGGGGTTAGCAGCGGGAAATTCTTGGGCTACATGGTCAGTGCAAGGGGGATAGAAGCAAACCCAGAAAAGATCATAGCAGTGGTAGACATGGAAGCCCCAAAGACCATCAGAGACATCCAAAAGCTGACCGGACGGTTAGCAGCCTTGAGGAGATTTATTTTCAGGTCAGCCGACAAAGCTTTACCATTTTCTGAAGTCCTCAAGGGGTCAAAGAATTTCGAGTGGGGGCCAAACTGCCAGAAAGCATTTGAGGAGGTAAAAGAGTATTTATTAAAAGCCCCACTCCTAATGAGACCCGATTCGAAGGAAACTTTGCAGCTGTACTTGGCTGTGAACGACCAAACACTCGGAGCCGTACTGGTCAAAGAGCATGAGGGGAATCAGCATTCGGTCTTCTATGTTTCTCACATACTTAAGGATGCAGAAACTAGATATTCGAATGCGGAGAAGTTCGCCTATGGGTTGGTAATGGCTGCCAGAAAATTGAGGCACTATTTCCAAGGAAGGACGATCAAGGTAATAACATACAAACCTTTAAAGAGAATTTTACAAGGCCAGAGGCGTCGGGCAGAGTAGTGGCTTGGGCGATCGAACTAGGTGAACATGATTTGGAATACACATCAAGAACTTCAATCAAAACCCAAGCACTTGCAGATTTTATGGTGGAATGTTCATTCTCGGGACCGAAGGACTTGGCCCCCGAGGAGCAGTTGATCCGGGCACTGGGAAAGTGGAAGCTGTTTGTGGATGGTTCGGTCGCAGGGAACAAATGTGGAGCGGGCTTGATAATGACAAGTCCGAAAGGTTTCGAAATATGTCAAGCCATTAGGTTCACATTCCCTTTAACAAACAGCGAAGCAGAGTATGAAGCCCTGCTGGCTGGGTTGGAGTTAGCTAGAAGCTTAGAGGTTAAACATCTAAGGGCTTTCAGCGATTCGATGCTAGTGGTGAAGCAATTTACAGGAGAATATGGGCAGAAGGACCCTCGGACAAAAGTATACGCCTTGAAGGTACGTGAGAATATTCAGTTTTTTTAGTCATTCAAATTGAGCCAGGTAGCAAGAGAAAACAATAGCCGAGTAGACGCTCTATCTAGGCTAGCTTCGGCAGAAACCCAAAGTCTCAATGGGTCGATCTATCTGACCGAAGTAAAGACGCCTTCGATAGATAAAAAATATTGCATGGAATTTCATCAAGGAGTTAACTGGACGACCCCAATCAGGGCATTCTTGGAGAAGGGAACTTTGCCACTCAACCGAAGGGAGGCACAGAAGGTGAAACATCGGTCGGTAAATTACACTTTGGTTGGAGGCTGTTTGTTCAGAAGATCAGCAACTCAACCACTTCTTCGATGCTTAGACAAAGAAGAACAACAGTTAGCCCTCGAAACAGTTCATGAGGGGATTTGTGGAGAGCACTTTGAAGGAAGATCCTTAGCCTTCAAGATTCTTAGGCAAGGGTTTTTCTGGCCGAAAATGAAAGAAGATGCAACTGAGTATGCTAAGAAGTGCAAGCAGTGTCAGCTATTCAGTACAATCCCGAAGCAACCTCCCGAAGAGATGTCCTCGGTCCTTAGCCCTATTCCATTTGCTATGTGGGCAGTTGACATCGTAGGGATCTTGCCTACCAGTACCAAACAAGCTAAGAACTGTATTGTGGCGATCGACTACATGACCAAGTGGATAGAAGCCAGACCACTTTCAGCCATTACCGAAGAGGCAGCAAAGAAATTCATGTTGGAACAGGTAATTTTAAGGCTTGGCTATCCTATGGTATGTGTATAAGATAATGGGACTCAGTTCATTGGAAGAAAGTTCCGGAAGTTTTTATCCCAGTTCGGAATTCAACAAAAATTTAGTTTAGTTGGACATCCTCAAGGAAATGGGGCGACTGAAGCGGCCAACAAAATTATCTTTGATGGGATCAAGAAGAGATTGGGAGAAGCGAAAGGACTTTGGGTTGAAGAGTTACCTTGGGTTCTTTGGGCATACTGAATGACAGCAAGATCTTCAATCGGAGAAACACCCTTCAAGTTGGCCTTCGGGACAGATGCTCTTCTACCGGTTGAAGTTGGCCTAGAATCTAATCGAACACAGGTGTTTAACGTGGAGACGAACGAGTTTGGACTCCGGGCAAACGTTGATTTACTAGAGGAAGAAATGGAAGCAACTCATCAGAGAAATCTAAGGTACCAGCTCCAA
Organism: Saposhnikovia divaricata; assembly: GCA_036435485.1. Taxonomy (NCBI): domain Eukaryota; kingdom Viridiplantae; phylum Streptophyta; class Magnoliopsida; order Apiales; family Apiaceae; genus Saposhnikovia; species Saposhnikovia divaricata. The sequence goes on along the minus strand of CM071597.1, from coordinate 151,345,192 downwards.
GCAGCACAATATTATGATTAGGGTGTGAAAAAGCGATCGTTTCAAATCGGGGACCTAGTACTTCGAGAATTGGTTACTTCAATGCCGGCTAAGCAAGACAAACTTATGACCAACTGGGAAGGTCCCTACGTGGTGATCGAAGTGGTTCGGCCGGGCACCTACAAATTAGCTCATCCGGACGGCAGCCCAATCAAGAACACCTGGCATGCCGCTCGTCTTCGCCATTTCTACCAGTAAGCTTACTGGACGTATTTTATAGCTTTTTATTTCAGTATTTTGCTTCATGCAAGTTGGTTTTGATTTCCCTAAGTAAGCATCAATCTGTAATTTGAAACTATGTATGAGTTTTTGCATGATTAATGAAAGATTGTTTGCTCCATTTTTACATCAGTTGTTATTAGCCAAGTACAATGAAAACCAAATGGTTAAGTACATGAAATTAAGCTAAACGGACCCATGTTTGGGGGCGACCAAATAAAACACGCATCCTTTAACTCGTATTAGTAGTTAAGTGCATCGCAAAGGCTTAACAGACCCAAATCTGTGGCCGACCGAATAAAATTTGGATCCTTATAAGTGTCTTACTATTTAAGTTGCTTTGACATTAATTAAGGCCGGGAGGAAATATTTTTCACCGACCTAATGGGACCTTAATCATTTAAAAAACCCCTTAAACACTAGGGGGTAGCTAGGTTACGACCGAAAATGCATAACATGCTAGGCTGAAGCCGAAGATGCATTAAAATAAAAGGAATTATGCTAAGGCCAAAAGAGCCGAAGATGCGTAAGAATATAAATAATTATGCTAAGGCCAAAAAGTAGCCGAAGATGCATAAAAACGTGAGTAATTATGCTAAGACAGATAAAGTCGAAGAAGCATAAAGACTAACAAAAACCATGCTAGGGTAATAAACGACCGAAGATGCATAAATACAAACAAGAAATTACGCCAAGGCAAATTTAAAGAGCCCGAAGGCGAAAATACCAAGCCCGAAGGCAAAGTTAAAGATTCCATAGCCCGAAGGCCAACAAAACAGAAACAAGGAAAATACAAGAGATCTAATCAGAAATGGCTTCGTCCTCGCCCGAAGACACTACCAAAGGTTCATCTGCACCCTCCCGACCGACTGGATCAGTCATACCCACATCAAGCAGTTGAGTATGATCGAAGCCAGCGGTATGGGCCTTCCGCACTTCGTTGTTATAACCCATTTGGTAGCATCTCTCTTCGGTAAGGTTGAGAGTTTTCTTCAGTTTTCGGATGTTCTTCCTTGAAGCCTTAAGCTGCTGATTCCTCCATTCCAGGCATTTCTTCAAGGTATCCGACTCTTCCAGCTTTTGCTTCAAAGCATCCCGGTCGGTCGCCAATGTAGTAGCTTGGCCGGTCACCCTCTCTAGCTCCGTAGAAGACTTCTTAAGATCTTCCTCGACTTTGACTACCCTGGTCTCCAGCGCAGCCACACCATTCAGTCAGCCCTGTATGCCCTCGACTCGCTCGACAACTACAGCGGCCAAAGAGACTCCCTAAAAATAAACAAGGAAAAAGGTTAAATGTTGAAGGTGAGTAAATATATGATACGAAGGAGGGAAACTTACCATGGACAGAAGGGCCAACATTTTAGTACAGGCCCCAACGTTGTTCACTTGGTCGAACAACGGCCGGTCGGCCAGAAGAACGAGACCATTGCAAAGATCAGGACCCACGTCCCTAGCAGGGGCCGGAGCTGAGGCGATGATTTTATCATTCTCCAAGACCCCCCACTGAGGGGCGTACACTTTGAGCTCCACGTCATCCGATCGGACTCTTTTCCGTGGATCGGTCAAGGCCACATCCCTTACCTCCAGTTCATGAGGTGAAGTAGCCGGTGGCATGGCAACCACATTCTCCCTTACCTCCAGTTCCCTCTGATCCGGAGCGGACTTCTCCGCCTTACTGGTCGCCGGAGCAGAAGCAGCAGAAAGAGCAATAGCAGTAGTAGCTTCGGCCGCCTTCTTGCGTTTGCGCTCTACAATCTCCTGGTGAGTAGACACTGCACATAACAAAGTCGAGTTAAACATATATGTATGTGTCACAGGGTACAAGTATGTAGTACAGAAATGGAAAATTGACAAGGCAAGAACAGATGTTACCACTACCCCAAAGGGCGATCAACCAATCATTAGTTCGGCTGTCTAATAAAGGGACCCTACCTATCTCAAGCTCGCAAAGAAGGCGATAATCGTGTTTATCCGCCTCTTAGAGCTCCGGGTATTTTAGTATTGAATGGTCGACTTCACGCCAGACACCGAGCTTCTCCATCCGCGGTCCCGATACGAACACCTACTTGTCATGACTCCCTTTGTTGTTGGAGTTTGTTTTAGCCCAGTCGGCCCTGCCATTCCGACGAGCGATGGTATAAAAACCATGGTTCTTCGATTTCCTACGGAACTCGTAATGATGCCATAATAAGGTGGATCTCGGAGTCATCTTCTTCGCCGGACAACGGGCTTGGAATGCATTAATATGGAAGAAGCTATTTGGATCTAGCTGTCCTATGGCGATCCCTACTTGCTTCAGCAATTTCTTAAGGAGAGGCAACATAGGCAACCGAAAGCCGCATTTTAACGCCGCCTCGGATATGCCCGTGGCGAAACCTCCCCCACAAGCTGCAGGGACTATGGGGTTATGTCAGATTTGATCCTTCTTCCTTGGAACGAAAAAGAACCATGTGTTTCTCACAACTACATACTCGCTCAAAAAAGTCTCAATATTCTCTTCTGTCAGCTTCGACCGAAGGTTTGCGCCTGGATATAGCTCAATGTCACTAAAGGGAGAAACCTCCGAAGGGCCCGTGCCTTCGGTTGACCGATCCATGTCCCTGCATTAGGAATTGAAGAGATGTTAGCCTTGTACTCAGACAGAATAAAGAAAAAGTAGAAGAAGAAAAGGCTGAGTACAGCGGGCAAGGACCGGTCGGGGCATCCTAAAGCCTAGGGCAAAGCAAATTAAAGATGGCCTAAAAGCTACAAGTAGGCGATCGGGACAGTCCGAAGAGAGTTCTTGAGGTTTGAAGATCCCGAAGGATGTTCTTACCCAGACAACTCCCAAACAAGTCCCAGAATCCCAGGAAAAGGTCATGCAAGGGCTAAATAGCGAAATTAAAAGCACGAAGCGTCACAGGCATGATAATATCTTGTTTAAGAAGCGCAGGTAATTTTTTGCATATACATACATGTAAACATGAAATGCAGGACACAATAATGAAGAAATGAAGACATAGTGATAAAGAAATGAAAAGGAGTACATTATAGATACATGGATAATCAAAAAGAAAAGGGATGAAGGCTTACTGTTTTGAAGTATTTGCTCTCTGAGAGAAGTTTCTTGAGGATAGACTTCGAAAAGGTGATCCTCGACGGGTACTGGAGGACAGGGAACTTCTAATATCGAGATTACGACACTTATGGTTGTCGGCGACTGTGACGCCCAAAATCCAGGGTCCAGATTTGGTGCCACAACGAATACAATCAAGTATAACTTAATTATACAGACGACCCCTCAACAAGGATCGATCTTAGGTTATAGTATGAAACAAGAATCTAAATTACAACAACTATTATAACTACTATACCTTCTTATTAGAAGCGCAGTCCAATACTGTATGAGTCCATGCTGATTCTGAAATATAACTTGAATAAAACGCCTTGCCACACTCGTTCGAATTAAAAGACGTAGGTAGACCATTCTTAAGTCTAGCTGAAAGGTTAGATGAATAAAGCAAGAGTGAGCCAACAACGCTCAGCAAGTGAAGAGTGAAGTAACAACTTCTAAACAAACTGAAAACTGACAACAAACATAAAGCTGGATTCCAACAATAATAAGATGGTAGAATGATATGACTGGATGCAATAAAATAATATTGACGTTTGATAACAACAGGATATCAACTAAAAGGGAAAGCGACAGTTAATAATAAAATATGTGCAAGGCAATTGACAACTCCAATAATAAACCAATTTCATTTCACAGTCTTATAAATAAAACATTTTAAAAGTGATTGGAGGTTTTTATTTTGTAACAGACAATACGGGTGATCAGCCCATAAAGTCCCCATGCCGGACACAAAGACCCTCTGGCCATTATTTCCTTTCATTAGGATAGCTTGGATTCCCAAGAGGCAACACATTGGCCTATAAAGGTGTCGAACTGGACAGACCAGAACTACACAATACTACATCTCAAAAACTGACGGAACCAGCATTACCCGTTCGCCCCGTCTCTCAATCGTCAGGAATCCGTGGAAACCATTTAGACGGAGTTCTTAACATTTTTATTAGAAATCTTATTTTAAAACATTAAGCTTTACAAAACTCTTTTTAACTTTATAAAACATTTTAATACTTAATCTTTCCGAAAATCTTTACTTCGAAGTACCTTCGACTCACTGATAACAAATCAGCCCAGTCTAAGTAACTTCAAAGTATTTTAAGAAAATAACTCATTTTGATTTGCAATGATAAAAGTCAAAGGTTTGACTAAGTTCTTTGACATCAAGAGAATAGGGATACAAGTCTGAATCAAGAAGATATAGACCCAAAAGGAATCAAGGCTTTGATCAGAGTACAAGGAAGGAAATTTAAGTCAAAGGGCAAAGATGTGTACCATGACTAGTTTTAGGGCAATTAACTCAGTTTAAAAGATAATGAATATCAAGAATGGTAATCAAGTCTTTAGGTTAGTGGTTTGATCAACATTGTAATATATAGAGTTTTAAAACATTAAAGCAGGGCAACAATTCAATTTATGGTGATAAAGGTCTTACATTAATGAAATAATGATTAGACAGGGTATAGTTAAATAAGTCTCACTTTTCTAAATCAAGGTTCTTTTGATTACGAGTTTTAAAACAGGATTTAATAACATATAGTTTCTTAAAACAAGCATCTGTTGAAATAAGGTTCATTGAAAGTCAAGTGCAGTAAAAATATGATTCTTTAAAACATGGATCATTAACACCCGGTTCTTTAAAACAGGGGTTCAATAAAACTTGGTTCATTAAAACAATTGCTCGATAAGATAGAAATTGAGAAAACACGAGTAAGTATTACTTGAGTTAATAAAATAGGATTTGATAACTAGAAGAAGGGTTAACAATCAATAAATCATAAAACTGTCATTAAGTTTTAGAAATCGTAATTAAGATTTGAAAACCTGCTTGGCTCGTAGGGTATAGGACGATAGACATAACAAAGGCCCAAGTTTAGAACAAGGAACAGATTATAGAATCAAAGTTCACTGTTAATCTAAAGAAGAGTAGTGATAGGGTGCAGAGCAATCAATGTATACCTAAGGATATTTCACAAGATAACTCAATGGAAGGGTACAACAAGGTACTGATTACTTGCAAATTGCTTTGAAAGAACATTTGATAATTAACAGGAGCAGATATACTTCACTTGAACGATAAGTGAGGAATAGAAACACTTACCTCAATATACGTAGTTCTGTTTCCAACACATCGATTTGTTACTCACTTGGCGTCAGTCTCTACTTCTTTATATGACGGTCTCTAATCGACTGTACATCCATCTTTCTTCTATAATTCTTCCGTCCCGATATCAATATGCTTGTCAACTCCGATAATATCCTCGTTCTTGAAATTCCATTTGCACGCATAATAATTTCTTATCGGCTTCCTACTTGCACCTATAATACGGTAAAGTACTATTTTAATATATTATAATCCTCAATCGTCTAACTTTATTCTACCCGAACGGTTCCTATAGCACATTAACACTTAATACTTATACACACATTATTATACTAAACATATTCACCAAGTAATTTCACATGATCAAGAAATCACTTAAGCACTTAGCAATTAGAGCATGCAAATCAGGTATGTCACTTAAACACTTACTATATAAGTTCAACTTATAAACAGTTATACTATACTAATACAATTTACGATTTATAATTCTCACGAAAATCGGGCAGAGTGTCCTTTGTAAAATAGACTATCCCGTCGGAACATAACCGACACCAACCAACCAATTCAACTTACAATCAAACTGTAGATTACTATACAGTGTAATACCCATATTTAACATACTTTCCGAAATCTCACGCTTTACACTAACAAGTCATAAGCTTACGATTTTAACAACGAGAATTATACATATCATTTACATATACAGGACAACACAACTAAATTATTTTAACCAAAATCATATCATCTAAATTACTAAAGAAAATCTGAAAATTATCTATTAAATAACGATACACATGCAACAATATTAAATCGAATTTCTCAATTATTCGAACCAAAATTATAATAATTCATCTTATATGAATTCGAAAAATTCACTTAAAATTAATAACACATGAACATCATATAATTTATAAAGAAGCAGAATTAAATCAAGTAGTCATATATTAACGATCCAAACTCAATTTTCACAACCCAAATAAAATCTCGTAATCATGTCATTAATCAAAAATTCGAAAGCATACAACTTGATCAAACTCAAACAAACAGACCCACAGCAAATCAAGCTAATTACTGATTGTCAATGAATTATAGGCTCAGTAAAACATCATCGCCACTCCCGCCGGCTCACCGGAGCTCACGGCCGGTGGTGGCAGCTTCTGGAGTTCCCCGGTGTTCGGGTCTTCTCTACAAACTCAACCAAAAACGTTTACAACTATAAACACAACTGGGAAGGCAGCAACGTGAATTAACAACTCGAAATCAAACACAAACCCAAAATGGGTTTTAAAAATTTCATCACGAAACTAACACGCAAAGGCAGCAAGAGATAGAGAATTAAAAAAGGAGCAAGGATCTAGTCTCAGATCATGAAACTGGGCAAGAATCGCCAGGAGGGAGAAGAGAGAAGCCACCAACTAGAGAGAGAGAGTCGAGAGCTTTTGTGTAAAGAGAGAGAACAGAGAAGTACGGTGAGAGACAAGGAAAGAAATGAGGAAGAGGCTGTTGCCTCTTGATATTTGCAACAGGGGCAAAACAGTAATTAAACAATTGCTAAACACTTTTTCTGAAAAACTGATTTTTAATCAATCTAAAATCGAAATTAAATGAGATTTGGGGAGAAAAATAAAAATAAAAATTCTAATATAAAGTTCATGAAATTACAAACATCCCCATATTTTTAAAATAATTTTTGAGTCAAAAATGAATTTAATATGAATTTTTTTGAAATAAAAGACCTTTAAATGTAATAAAACTTTTTAAATCATTTTACCATACTTACACTCATAAATAAATTCACCCAACACTTTTAAAAACTAAATACTATCATAAAGATAACAATGCAAAAGATTTCAAGATTTTAAACGACTCCAATGATTTTATAAAAGTCTCAGAAGATTAAAAATGCATGTTTAAAATAGTTTTGAATGCTAAAAAATATCAATAAAAATATATGAGCACATATGACACTTGCAAATCATCACATAATCACATAAACGTCATTACGCACATAATTGGACTTCACCAAAAATATTCATAGCACATAATTCACCTTTAACAATTAATTAAACGCTTTAAATAATTACGAAAAATTCTAGGTCGTTATAGCCTTCCCCCCTTAAAAGGATTCTGTCCCCAGAATCACACCTAAGTAAACAGATAAGGATACTTTGTGAGCATCTCGCTCTTAAGCTCCCAAGTTGACTCTTCAATGTTAGGATTCCTCCACAATACCTTAATCAAACTAATAGTCTTGTTCCTAAATTTCTTTTCTGTCCTATCTTGAATTTCTACTGGTTCCTCTTTATAAGATAAATCTGGCTGAATCTCGATAAGTTCATACTCGATTACATGACTTGCATCTGGATTATACCTCTTGAGCATAGATACGTGAAAAACGTTATGAATGTGATACATGTGCGGTGGTAGCGCTAACTCGTAGGCAACTTTCCCGACTCGTCTTAAAATCTCAAACGGTCTAACATATCTCGGACTCAGCTTTCCTTTCTTACCAAATCTCGTAACTCCAAGGTGATACCTTTAATAGTACTTGATCTCCTATTTCAAAATTCATATCTTTCCTGGTGTTATCAACATACTTCTTCTATCGATCTTGAGCCTTTTCCTTTGTTTGTTGAATCAACTCTGGTTCTAATATCTTCCTTTTATGAACCTCTTCCCAATATTCAGGTGACCTACATATTCTTCCATATAAAACTTCATACGGTGGTATCCCTATACTCGCGTGATAGCTGATGTTATACGAAAACTCAACTAGGGGTAAATGTTCATCCCAATTTCCTTTAAAATCTCTAATGCACAAGCTCTAAGCATAATCTCTATAGTTTGAATAATTCTTTCACTCTATCCATCCGTCCATGGATGGTAAGCTGTACTCATCTTGAGTTGGGTTCCTAAGCATTCTTGAAATTTTCTCCAAAACCTCGAATAGAATCGTGGATCTCAATCAGATACTATCGAAACAGGAACTCCATGACGTGACACTATTTCCTTCAAATACAAATGTACTAACTTATCCAATGAGAATCTTTTGTTAATCGATAGAAAATGAGCAGACTTCGTTAGTCGATCAATGATAACCCATATCGCATCGTGATTAGCTTTAGTTCTTGGTAATCCTACTATGAAATCCATGGCGAGATGTTCCCACTTCCATTAAGGGATATCCAATGGTTGTAACAATCCACTTGGTTTCTGATGTTCCGCTTTGACTCTCTGGCACGTATAGAATTTACTGATCCATTTAGCGATCTCTCGTTTCATATCTTGCCACCAAAAATTCTCTTTCAAATCTCGATACATCTTCTTTCTTCCAGGGTGAATTAAATATCTCGACTTATGGACTTCGCTCAAAATCTCACTCTTCAACTTCAGAACATTTGGATTCCATATTCTCGTAGAAAATCTTAAGATACCTTGATCATCATTTTGGGTACAAATCTCCTCACCAGTCAACGTATTCATCTCATAATTCATAACTTCCTCTTGATATCTCCGAATCTTCTCTAACAACTCTAGTTGAAAAGTCATCATATTAAGAAACTCATCAGCATCCTTTGAATCACACACTCCTAAACTTAGCTTCCCAAACTCTCGCTGTAACTTCTTTGGCACAAAAATCATATTCAGTCTCTCTTTCATATTCAACGCATCAGCCACTACATTCGCTTTACCTGAGTGATAACTTATCGTGCAATCATAATCCTTGATCAATTCCAACTATCTCCTTTGTCTCATATTCAACTCCTTCTGGGCAAAAATATACTTCAAACTCTTATGATCCGTGAAAATCTCACACTTTTCTCCATACAGACAGTGTCTCCAAATCTTCAATGCAAACACAATTGCAGTTAACTTCAAATCATGTGTCAGATACTTCTGCTCGTGTGGTTTAAGTTGTCCCGAAGCATACGCAATAACGTTGCCATGTTGCATTAAAACACATCCTAATCCTTTGCATGAAGCATCACTGTAGATAACGAAATTCCCTTGGTCATCTGGCAATACTAATACTAGGGCTGAAACTAATCTTTTCTTCAACTCTTGAAAACTCTCTTCACACTTATCACTCCAAATGAACTTTTCATTCTTCCGGATCAACTCAGTCAGTGGTGTAGCTATCTTCGAAAAGTCTTGAACAAATCTACGGTAATTACCGACCAATCCTAGAAAACTTCTTACCTCAGTAGAGATCCTGGATCTACTCCAATCTACTACAGCTTCAATCTTTGCAGGATCCATTCTGATTCTTTCCTTACTAAGCACATGTCCTAAGAATTGAACTTCTTCCAACCAAAACTTACCTTTAGAAAACTTGGCATATAATCTCTCCTTCCTTAGGGTTTCCAATGCGGTCCTTAAGTGCTCGGCATGCTCTTCGGGGTTTCTCGAGTATATCAAGATGTCATCAATAAATACAATTACAAACTTATCTAGATATCTCTTAAAGACACGATTCATCAAATCCATAAATACAACAGGTGCATTCGTTAATCCAAAAGCCATCACTAGAAACTCATAATGTCCATACCTTATACGAAAAGCAGTCTTTGGAATATCCTCGGGCTTAATCTTCAACTGGTGATATCCTGATCTCAAAATCAATCTTAGAAAAATAAGCAGCATCTTTCAATTGGTCAAACAGATCATCTATCCCTGGCAGTGGATACTTATTCTTGATAGTCAACTTGTTAAGTTCTCTGTAGTCGATACGCAATCTCATACCTCCGTCTTTCTTTTTAACAAACAACACTGGTGCTCCCTACGGGGACACACTAGACCTTATAACTCCTTTATCCAAAAGATCTTGTAATTACATAATTAACTCCTTCATCTCTGCAGCCTTGTGCAAGCAACCGTCTTGATTCCATGTAAAATTTCTTATCTTGCTTTTATCCTTGAAATTAAACTTTCTTATTATTCTTAATTCCTAATCTCACCTATTTCTTTCTATGTCCCAATCTCTGCTTCATAATTAACCAACCATTCAATATTCTTAATAGCTTCATTCATAACCATTCATATGTATATATAATATTAAAACGAAACCTACCTCGACTTGCAGTAAACATGTAAATAATTAAATAAGTCTTTAATAAAATCCACGCTTCTACTCATGACCATACTCCCTCAGATAAAGCTTTGAGAAAAATAATATCAAGAAATTTCCCAATCATTCGTACTCCACTTTCAACGTACAATGTCGATCAAGAAGGGAATAACTGAGAATCTTCTATTTATCCTTAATCCCATTGTTTTACTGAGGCACCACTTGCCTTGAAAAACATATATATATCTTATTCACAATACAAACTATCTCGGGGTCATAGCCCTACAATACCATACTCAACATCAATTAAGCTCCAATAATTCCAATATCTTCTAATATCAAGACTCGACTTTAGCATACGTAAACTCAAATAAACTTCACCAATTATTAACTTACCAGCTTCAAAATTTATTTAAACTTCACTGCATTCCCAAGAATCAACTTCCGAAACATTACTCTTAGACTCTGCACATAATATTTCCAACATTTATCAATAATTGAATAAACGAAATAAAATACACTTCCGCCACTCATCTCCTTTTACTATCCCCTTCTTCTACAATCAACTCATTCACATCCTGCTTCAGTTAACTCATCTTGGTACTTCTCAATTTCCTCTAATAATTCATTCTAAATTTGGTAATATTCCATCTACTATATCCAAAGTGAAACATGTAATAGTCCGGTGTTTATAAATAATCCTTCATCGACAACCATCACATACCAATTATCTCCATCATCACTTAATTTCAACTTTAACACAATTAGTGATTTCATGTCCTTGTTACTCGTTCCTTGTTCTTATTCAATTCTTAGAAATTTTAAATCTTGTTTATGTATTATAAATCCAATAAGCAAATCGACTTAATACTCAATCCTTATCGTAAATCATCCTCTCAGACTTGCTCAACCAATTCTCCAGTAACGTATATGTAACCTTGACTACTTAGGATGTCATCCTATCTACCTTTGTTACTTCCAATCACTGACAACTTTTAGGAATCATAAGGGTTTCTAGTAGAATAAATCAATAAAATGAGTAGGTATCAACATGTGTGAATATAGGTTGAATCTTGTTTAGAAGAAATTTCCATAAAAGAATTTAACCGAGAGATTAATATGATCATTGAACTTTTATCAGGTTGCATTTGTCAATTAGGTCAACCGCCCTAGTACAAAAGATGGCCAGCCTTTAGTACTTTCATGACAAACACAATCAGTGGCGTCCCACCAGACTTCTATCACAAAGATATGATGTCCCTGAATCCCCCATTTACATAAGGTTGTTCATCCCAGTTTGAATACAAGAGATCAAATATTTAAGGAAATTTAGAAAATGGTTCAAGAATGTCAAAAACTTACATGAAAATGTTGGTTCAAATAACCCCTGGAAAATTGAGGTATCTCTTAAAGAACAGAAATGTGTTTAAATAAATCTGATATATAAGGTTCATCATCAACTGAAATATAGTTGACTACCCAATGTAATATTAAACAAAGAAAATAGAAAAGAAGGTTGAATCTCCTCAAACGATAAATTAAATGAAATCATTGGCTAGTAGTGAATAACAGTGCCTATACTACAAACAATTGTCGTTAATCGCATTTCACATCGTGCTTATCATCCTTTAGTATTCTCTATAACGTTCGCGTTGTAGCTAAAGTCACAGAAGGAATTCTAAAAAGTATACGAGATTCTCCAGATGACATCTTCCAAACTTGTAGCTCCGAATTAGTTACCTCGTATATAGTCGGTCCTTCGGATAAATCGATCTCTTACTCGCATGATATGTCGTAATACTAAATAAAGTGGCAACTCTCATCTTGAAATCCTAATCCTAACTTTATCTTAAATCGTTCCACCTAACGTCTAACTTAAATACTTACTCCTAATTGTCCTAACTTGTTTCAGTGACCATAACCTATTGCTCTGATACCAACCTGTGACGCCCCAAATTCGGGGTCCAGATTTGGTGCCACAACCAATACAATCAAGTATAACTTAATTATACAGACGACCCCTTAACAAGGATCGATCTTAGGTTATAGTATGAAACAAGAATGTAAATTACAACAACTATTATAACTACTATACCTTCTTATTAGAAGCGCAGTCCAATACTGTATGAGTCCATGCTGATTCTGAAATCTAACTTGAATAGAACGCCTTGCCACACTCGTTCGAATTATAAGACGTAGGTAGACCATTCTTAAGTCTAGCTGAAAGGTTAGATGAATAAAACAAGAGTGAGCCAACAACGCTCAGCAAGTGAATAATGAAGTAACAACTTCTTAACAAACTGAAAACTGACAACAAACATAAAGCTGGATTCCAACAATAATAAGATGGTAGAATGATATGACTGGATGCAATAAAATAATATTGACGTTTGATAACAACAGGATATCAACGGAAAGGCAAAGCGACAGTTGATAATAAAATATGTGCAAGGCAATTGACAATTCCAATAATAAACCAATTTCATTTCACAGTCTTATAAATAAAACATTTTAAAAGTGATTGGAGGTTTTTATTTTGTAACAGACAATACGGGTGATCAGCCCATAAAGTCCCCATGCCGGACACAAAGACCCTCTGGCCATTATTTCCTTTCATTAGGATAGCTTGGATTCCCAAGAGGCAACACATTGGCCTATAAAGGTGTCGAACTGGACAGACCAGAACTACACAATACTACATCTCAAAAACTGACGGAACCAGCATTACCCGTTCGCCCCGTCTCTCAATCGTCAGGAATCCGTGGAAACCATTTAGACGGAGTTCTTAACATTTTTATTAGAAATCTTATTTTAAAACATTAAGCTTTACAAAACTCTTTTTAACTTTATAAAACATTTTAATACTTAATCTTTCCGAAAATCTTTACTTCGAAGTACCTTCGACTCACTGATAACAAATCAGCCCAGTCTAAGTAACTTCAAAGTATTTTAAGAAAATAACTCATTTTGATTTGCAATGATAAAAGTCAAAGGTTTGACTAAGTTCTTTGACATCAAGAGAATAGGGATACAAGTCTGAATCAAGAAGATATAGACTCAAAAGGAATCAAGGCTTTGATCAGAGTACAAGGAAGGAAATTTAAGTCAAAGGGCAAAGATGTGTACCATGACTAGTTTTAGGGCAATTAACTCAGTTTAAAAGATAATGAATATCAAGAATGGTAATCAAGTCTTTAGGTTAGTGGTTTGATCAACATTGTAATATATAGAGTTTTAAAACATTAAAGCAGGGCAACAATTCAATTTATGGTGATAAAGGTCTTACATTAATGAAATAATGATTAGACAGGGTATAGTTAAATAAGTCTCACTTTTCTAAATCAAGGTTCTTTTGATTACGAGTTTTAAAACAGGCTTTAATAACATATAGTTTCTTAAAACAAGCATCTGTTGAAATAAGGTTCATTGAAAGTCAAGTACAGTAAAAATATGATTCTTTAAAACATGGATCATTAACACCCGGTTCTTTAAAACAGGGGTTCAATAAAACTTGGTTCATTAAAACAATTGCTCGATAAGATAGAAATTGAGAAAACACGAGTAAGTATTACTTGAGTTAATAAAATAGGATTTGATAACTAGAAGAAGGGTTATCAATCAATAAATCATAAAATAGTCATTAAGTTTTAGAAATCGTATTTAAGATTTGAAAACCTGCTTGGCTCGTAGGGTATAAGACGATAGACATAATAAAGGCCCAAGTTTAGAACAAGGAACAGATTATAGAATCAAAGTTCACTGTTAATCTAAAGAAGAGTAGTCATAGGGTGCAGAGCAATCAATGTATACCTAAGGATATTTCACAAGATAACTCAATGGAAGGGTACAACAATGTACTGATTACTTGCAAATTGCTTTGAAAGAACATTTGATAATTAACAGGAGCAGATATACTTCACTTGAACGATAAGTGAGAATAGAAACACTTGCCTCAATATACGTAGTTCTGTTTCCAACACATCGATTCGTTACTCACTTGGCGTCAGTCTCTACTTCTTTATATGATGGTCTCTAATCGACTATACATCTATCTTTCTTCTATAATTCGTCCGTCCCGATATCAATATGCTTGTCAACTCCGATAATATCCTCGTTCTTGAAATTCCATTTACACGCACCTATAATAAGGTAAAGTACTATTTTAGTATATTATAATCCTCAATCATCTAACTTTATTCTACCCGAATGGTTCCTATAGCACATTAACAATTAATACTTATACACACATTAATTATACTAAACATATTCACCAAGTAATTTCACATAATCAAGAAATCACTTAAGCACTTAGCAATTAGAGCATGCAAATCAGGTATGTCACTTAAACACTTACTATATAAGTTCAACTTATAAACAGTTATACTATACTAATAAAATTTACGATTTATAATTCTCACGAAAATTGGGCAGAGTGTCCTTTGTAACATAGACTATCTCGTCGGAACATAACCGACACCAACCAACCAATTCAACATACAATCAAACTGTAGATTACTATACAGTGTAATACCCATATTTAACATACTTTCTGAAATCTCACGCTTTACACTAACAAGGCATAAGCTTACGATTTTAAAAACGAGAATTATACATATCATTTACATATACAGGACAACACAACTAAATTATTTTAACCAAAATCATATCATCTAAATTACTAAAGAAAATCTAAAAATTATCTATTAGATAACGATGCACATGCAACAATATTAACTCGAATTTCTCAATTATTCGAACCAAAATTATAATAATTCATCTTATATGAATTCGAAAAATTCACTTAAAATTAACAACACATGAACATCATATAATTTATAAAGAATCAGAATTAAATCAAGTAGTCATATATTAACGATCCAAACTCAATTTTCATAACCCAAATAAAATCTCGTAATCATGTCATTAATCAAAAATTCGAAAGCATGCAACGTGATCAAACTCAAACAAACAGACCCACAGCAAAATCAAGCTAATTACTGATTGTCAATGAATTATAGGCTCAGTAAAACATCATCGCCACTCCTGCCGGCTCACCGGAGCTCACGGCCGGCGGTGGCAGCGTCTGGAGTTCCCCAGAGTTTGGGTCTTCTCTACAAACTCCACCAAAAATGTTTACAACTATAAACACAACTGGGAAGGCAGCAACGCGAATTAACAACTCGAAATCAAACACAAACCCAAAATGGGTTTTAAAAATTTCATCACGAAACTAACATGCAAAGGCAGCAAGAGATAGAGAATTGAAAAAGGAGCAAGGATCTAGTCTCAGATCATGAAACCGGGCAAGAATCGCCAGGAGGGAGAAGAGAGAAGTCACCAACTAGAGAGAGAGAGTCGAGAGCTTTTGTGTAAAGAGAGAGAACAGAGAAGTACGGTGAGAGACAAGGAGAAGAAATGAGGAAGAGGCTGTTGCCTCTTAATATTTGCAATAGGGGCAAAACAGTAATTAAACAATTGCTAAACACTTTTTCTGAAAAACTGATTTTTAATCAATCTAAAATCGAAATTAAATGAGAAATGGGGAGAAAAATAAAAATAAAAATTCTAATATAAAGTTCATGAAATTACAAACATCCCCATATTTTTAAAATAATTTTTGAGTCAAAAATGAATTTAATATGATTTTTTTTGAAATAAAAGACCTTTAAATGTAATAAAACTTTTTAAATCATTTTACCATACTTACACTCATAAATAAATTCACCCAACACTTTTAAAAAACTAAATACTATCATAAAGATAACAATGCAAAAGATTTCACGATTTTAAACTACTCCAATGATTTTATAAAAGTCTCAGAAGATTAAAAATGCATGTTTAAAATAGTTTTGAATGCTCAAAAATATCAATAAAAATATATGAGCACATATGACACTTGCAAATCATCACATAATCACATAAACGTCATTTCACACATACTTTGACTTCACCAAAAATATTCATAGCACATAATTCACCTTTAACAATTAATTAAACGCTTTAAATAATTACGAAAAATTCTAGGTCGTTATAGCGACGGTCTGCGATGTTTTGGAGAAAAGGAGTTGCTCTGAGATTTGTATGATAACACAACTGTAAGAAAATGATAAATGTAAAGTTTTTGGAGACTTAAGAAGGGGGAAGCGACGTTTGGACAAATGTCTTTTCGAATTCAACGATTGGGATGACGCGCGCAGATCTCGAGGTATACAACTGTCAACAACTAAGAGACACGACTCCCCGTGTGATGTAATCCATTTATGGCCATAATTATCCGAACCGACAACTTCGAAGAAGGATCCCGAAGATGGGCTTGGACTTTGGTCTTCGCTCTGAGGGCACACTCCGACCGAAGTCCAGGGACATGTTAGAGGCCCACCTTCAAAGCAGATTGGACCGAAGGCCCAATACTTTGAGTCCGAATAATGCCCACTACCGTTCGACCCATTTGTTTACAACGGTCTGATGGTTACACGATCCTAAGGATATGGGACACGTCTTTCCACGATACCCACTCTTCAGTAACCGCCCGAAAGGGGAGAATAAGTTTTGATTCAGGTTTGATGGTTCATTCATACACAATTTTACACACAAGACACAAGCTTTCTACGTTCTGATTACCTTACCAAAAACCGATTAACTTATTCTCACACCGGAGGTGAATCGGGAGGCCCAACCCTCGCATTCTTCTTCTGCAGGTTCGACCGAACTAAGGCCCGAAATAAAACCGGTCGTAACAACATTAAAGCTTAAGAATGAAAAACTGAAAACTGATGGTGAGCAATATAATTATAAAAATAAATTGGATGGAAGGGGACACTTCTGATAATATATGCTCAACTGATCTGAGACAAATTGGATCAAACTTTATTGGATGGATGATTGACTAAAGTTCTACGTTTGTACAAGACATTCCATATACTAACCAATGACATTAGCTATATGATCAAATCTTATATATATTATGAACCAAAAAAGGTATTAAAGTGGTAAAGAACTAGTGGCTGTAACATCAAATGAAACAAGTATAAATGTGCCTGAATGGCACCGATGTCAAGAGCAAGAATCCAACAGAACTGAAATTATGAATTTTCTGTGACACAACCACGATATTACCAGAACGAAGACGACGGATATAATGTTAACTCGTAGTATAAAATATGTTTTCTAACTAGTTGCAACCTGCATTGATGACAAAATCACAATTTCAGTTTCGAATATTAATTTATTGATTTGTTCTAATGAGAAGTGATGGTGTCCATATATCTCCATGTACAAGAAGTCTGAAGTTTACATTTTATAAGTTACACACAATGGAATATCAAGACAAAATTGAGACCTTAAGTACAAACTGTTCTCATGCTTAACAAGACAAACAGCAGCAGCTTAAATGGATCTTATTATTATAACACAATTTGTACTCTCTCTTGGCATTTGATCCCACTGATCTCTTATAGCACCAAATCACCATGTTTTCTGCCTTCCTCAGCACTAACAGAAGAAACTTGTGCATAATCGGTGCGATTATACTAATTATAATTATTACCATCATGTTAAGGAGATGGGCAGTATATTTACAGAATAAAGATCAGGAAGAAAAGAGTTGTTACGGAATATCTGAGAGTGATGATCATAAGGAGGATGGTAAGTCATTATCGAAGAATTGTGTTATAAGTAGTTGCTCCAATGTGGTCAAGACATAAACGTTTGAAGAATTGAAGGAAGCAACAAGAGATTTTCGAATACCTATTGGCGTTGGTGCGACGTCTTTTGTGTATCTTGCACAGCTCGAGGATGGAAGATTTGCAGCAGTGAAGCGCATCATGGAGGATAGAGGAGGCAGCAAGAAAATGTTCTTGGATGAGCTCTCTATTCTTCTTAGAATCTCACATCCTAGTTTGGTGGGAATGATGGGCTTTTGCTTGGAACAAGGCATGTCAAATACTTGTTTAGTCTTTACATCACTTTTGTTAATTTAATCTCGTAAGTTTACCTGATAAATATTCAGTGGCAAATAAATACATTTTGTCAATATATGGTTAACAAGTCAGTTGAGGCATAACACTGAATCATCTCACTTTCGCATCGTCCTTAGTTATAGAGTCTAGATAATCTAATTGTGTCGCATGTTGCATGTCCTATGCTCCTTGGTTCACTTGTCATACAAATTGAAACGTGTTTGCTTGTCCTACCTGTTATTCGTTTCAATTGCCATTTTATTTCATGCAGATAGAAAATTCAATGGTCACAGTTTTAATCAATTACAGTACAGTACTGTTCTCTAACAATTTCTTGCTCTAATATTGAAGCAGGTGAACAACTTCTATTGTTAGAAATAAAAGCCTCTTTGACAGAATGCATACACAGCAAGGGCAATGCAGAGGCATACTCTCGTGGTCCAACCGAGTTAGCATTGCTCTAGACATTGCACGAGCTCTTGATTATCTCCATACGGTCGCTGACCCTCCAGTGATCCACCGCGACATCAAATCATCCAACATTTTCCTTGTCAACAATAATCACGCAAAACTCGCAGATTTTGGACTATGTAAATTAGGACATGACATCAAAGGTTCACTAGGCTATGTGGATACAAATTATCTTAACACAGGCTTACTGTCCCCAAAGATTGACGTTTATAGTTTTGGAGTAATTTTACTCGAACTTGTCACTGGTTTAAAATCTTTCCAAGGCTCGACAACAATAGCGGAGTGGACTGAGGATTGTCGCAAAAATCAGAATGTGGATGTTTTGGTAGGTCTGTTGGATCCAAAGCTTAAAGATAATGCAGATCTAGAGCAACTCAAGGTTTTGATTGATTTGGCATATGTAGCTTTGCTCGAAAATGCTGAAGCAAGGCCAGATATGAAATTTATCGTAAATATATTAGTAAGCTGTACAGAGGATAATCTTCAAGCTCAGTTACCAGTTTAAATTTACTAGTATAGGTTGGTTAGTAGTAACTTAGTATAACAGTATAGTGAAAAACTGCATCTACCTCTTTAGTAGTGCATAGTGCAGGGAACAAAATTGTATGAACTACTAAAAATGAACATTGGTAGCTGCTGGTCTTAAGGGGAAAAAAAATCGACAAAATTTTAATGTATATGATTCGTGTGATAGTAGATGTTGATTCTTGAAAAATGAGAGCAAAATAGCACAAGAAATTGTTGATTTCTAGCATTAAGACAATCCAAGCGAAGCACTCTTGCATTAGGAGTCACGAATCAGCACGATTAAACCAACAAAATCTAGCCCAGCTTGATCAAGGCTGCAGTAAGGATAAACCAATGAAACGTGCAAAACACAAAAGAGCTGCAGAACTTGCTCACATATTTTTTTATTTTTATTTTTATTAGGCGATTTGTCCCCAACTTGCAAACGTTTCAATTTTTAAAATGTCTACTATAAAATTTGATAAAGAACAAATTATTCAAATTATTTTTTTAAAAAAAAAACGAGAATTATAATAAATTAATCATATCAAACTCAAATCATAATATACTAGCCAATAACCCGTGCGATGCATGGCTTTTTATATTTAAATAAAATTTTAATAATCATTTATTTCATACATATTATTTAATATAATATTGGCATAATATATATTATTAAATAATAATCGTCTAATTAAATGATATATTATTCGAATTATGACTATATTTTGTCATAATAATATAAATATAAATGGAAGTATTGTATATATTTATATTCAAATTTTTGTTGATATTATCATATTCAAATTATGATTCCATAATAATTTATAATATAGAATTTAGTATTAATTTGTAATTGTGTGAAATTTTTATTGTTTATTATATGGTTTTGGTTTATTTTCACTTTGATGATTTATAATTTGTTGTAAATTTGTTAATAAATATGTGATTTTAAAATTATTTAAATTGATTTTAAAAAAATTTTGGTTTCCAAGTAATTGAAAGAGTCTAAAAAACTTGGGTGTGGGGGAAGAATTTTAACTCAAATATAACTAAAAGAGTAAGTTATTAAATATTAATTGGAGTTTAATTAAAAGAGTTTGTTATTAAGTTAAATATGTGGTTTATTTTTTGTAAAATAAAATATTATATGTATTTTAATTTATTTTTTCATTTTTTTATAATAGTATAGTATAGATATATATTATTAAATAATAATCGTCAATTAAATGATATATTATTCGAATTATGACTATATTTTGTCATAATAATATAAATATAAATGGAAGTATCGTATATATTTATAATAAAATTTTTGTTGATATTATCATATTCAAATTATGATTCCATAATAATTTATAATATAGAATTTGTATTAATTTGTAATTGTGTGAAATTTTTATTGTTTATTATAATGTTGGTTTGTTTTCACTTTGTTGATTTATAATTTGTTTTAAATTTGTTAATAAATATGTGATAATAAAATTATTTAAATTTATTTTAAAAATATTTGGTTTCCAAGTAATTGAAAGAGTCTAAAAAACTTGGGTGTAGGTGAAGAATTTTAACTCAAATATAACTAAAAGAGTATGTTATTAAATATTAATTGGAGTTTAATTAAAAGAGTTTGTTATTAAGTTAAATATGTGGTTTATTTTTTGTAAAATAAAATTTTATATGTATTTTAATTTATATTTTCATTTTTGGAAGGTGTTAACAAATTTTTTGGAAGGTACCCTATTTCGCTTATAATAGTATAGTATTGATATAGAATTTTGTATTAATTTGTAATTGTGTGAAATTTTTATTGTTTATTATATGGTTTTGGTTTGTTTTCACTTTGTTGATTTATAATTTGTTGTAAATTTGTTAATAAATATGTGATAATAAAATTATTTAAATTTATTTTAAAAATATTTGGTTTCCAAGTAATTGAAAGGGTCTAAAAAACTTGGGTGTAGGTGAATAATTTTAACCCAAATATAACTAAAAGAGTATGTTATTAAATATTAATTGGAGTTTAATTAAAAGAGTTTGTTAATTTTTTCATTTTTTTATAATAGTATAGTATAGATATATATTATTAAATAATAATCGTCTAATTAAATGATATATTATTCAAATTATGACTATATTTTGTCATAATATAAATATAAACGGAAGTATCGTATATATTTATAATCAAATTTTTGTTGATATTATCATATTCAAATTATGATTTCATAATAATTTATAATATAGAATTTTGTATTAATTTGTAATTGTGTGAAATTTTTATTGTTTATTATATGGTTTGGGTTTGTTTTCACTTTGCTGATTTATAATTTGTTGTAAATTTGTTAATAAATATGTGATAATAAAATTATTTAAATTTATTTTAAAAATATTTGGTTTCCATGTAATTGAAAGAGTCTAAAAAACTTTGGTGTAGGTGAATAATTTTAACCCAAATATAACTAAAAAAGTATGTTATTAAATATTAATTGGAGTTTAATTAAAGGAGTTTGTTAATTTTTTCATTTTTTTATAATAGTATAGTATAGATATATATTATTAAATAATAATCGTCTAATTAAATGATATATTATTCGAATTATAACTATATTTTGTCATAATATAAATATAAACGGAAGTATCGTATATATTTATAATCAAATTTTTGTTGATAGTATCATATTCAAATTATGATTCCATAATAATTTATAATATATAATTTTGTATTAATTTGTAATTGTGTGAAATTTTTATTGTTTATTATATGGTTTTGGTTTGTTTTCACTTTGTTGATTTATAATTTGTTGTAAATTTGTTAATAAATATGTGATAATAAAATTATTTAAATTTATTTTAAAAATATTTGGTTTCCAAGTAATTGAAAGAGTCTAAAAAACTTGGGTGTAGGTGAATAATTTTAACTCAAATATAACTAAAAGTGTATGTTATTAAATATTAATTGGAGTTTAATTAAAAGAGTTTGTTATTAAGTTAAATATGTGGTTTATTTTTTGTAAAATAAAATTTTATATGTATTTTAATTTATATTTTCCTTTTTGAAAGGTATTAACAAACTTGTTGGAAGGTGTTAACCAACCGACCAACCAACCAATTATATCCTATTTTAGTGTAGTATAGATATAGAATTTTGTATTAATTTGTTATTGTGTGAAATTTTTATTGTTTATTATATGGTTTTGGTTTATTTTCACTTTGTTGATTTATAATTTGGTGTAAATTTATTAATAAATATGTGATAATAAAATTATTTAAATTTATTTTAAAAATATTTGGTTTCCAAGTAATTTAAAGAGTCTAAAAAACTTGGGTGTGGGTGAAGAATTTTAACTCAAATATAACTAAAAGAGTATGTTATTAAATATTAATTGGAGTTTAATTAAAAGAGTTTGTTATTAAGTTTAATATGTGGTTTATTTTTTGTAAAATAAAATTTTATATGTATTTTAATTTATATTTTCATTTTTGGGAGGTGTTAACAAACTTTTTTGGATGGTGTTAACCGACCGACCAACCAACCAATTATACCCTATTTCGCTTATAATAGTATAGTATAGATTATATGGTTTTGGTTTGTTTTCACTTTGTTGATTTATAATTTGGTGTAAATTTATTAATAAATATGTGATAATAAAATTATTTAAATTTATTTTAAAAATATTTGGTTTCCAAGTAATTGAAAGAGTCTAAAAAAACTTGGGTGTAGGTGAAGAATTTTAACTCAAATATAACTAAAAGAGTATGTTATTAAATATTAATTGGAGTTTAATTAAAAGAGTTTGTTATTAAGTTAAATATGTGGTTTATTTTTTGTAAAATAAAATTTTATATGTATTTTAATTTATATTTTCATTTTTGGGAGGTGTTAACAAACTTTTTTGGATAGTGTTAACCGACCGACCAACCAACCAATTATACCCTATTTCGCTTATAATAGTATAGTATAGATTTACTCATTATTATTTCTATGCACATATGATTATTTTTATACCAGTAAATATAAATAAATAAATAAACCTTTTTTTTAAAGGAATAAATTAATCGTTTAATATGAATCAGGTATGCACAGTCCCATCCCATTCGACCCAAAATAATTAAGATAAACTGTTTTAAGGCACGATCGAAAGTCAAGTCCAGTCCAGGCCCAATAACATTTTGGGCATCTAAAGAACAAAGCTCACCCCTTTGTTTCTTTCTCAGTAACAAAAACTACCATTTTCATTGCCCTTCTGTGTTCCTTGTACAAAAAAAGATGTTCATGATAGGATCCGTTTTAAGAAAAATGGAAGGGGCATAAAGAAGGGGACAGAGAATCCGGGCTCAACAACCCAGGAAGAAATATTTATTTGGCATTAAAAAATCAAAACTATCACAAATCCCTAATAAATCAATCTGTACACACAGAATGGAGAAAAGGATTGAAATAGCAGTAGCATCCACACGGAAATCGAATTTGAAAAAGGCGTTTAAGCTAGGCTTACGTTCTCTTCTCACCACTCCTTCTCTTCAACCACAGGTAGGTACTAATCCTATACTATTTATTTTATACCTATTTTTTTTATATTCACATTGCTTATATGCTCTGTACCATTGCTTATTTTAATTAAGAAAAATGGAGTAATGTTGATGCATGATATATTAGGTTCGGTTCGGGAAATTTTATTTTTCAAAAATAATTTACTTATTCTAAAAAAAGTATGTAAATATATATATTTTTTTCTAAAATAATTAATTATTTTTACAAAACGAATGTTAAGCTCCCATGCACATTTTTTTCTAAAAAAAATATGTAAATATAATTTTTTTTTCAAAATAAGTAACTTATAAACTACTTAACAGATTTGTCAAACTGGCACATAAATAGGAAAATATAGGTCAAATGAGTCTTCTAGGTGCTTCTATTTCTCGGCCAAGCCTACCTCTGCTTGTTCTTCATCTTCTTATTAATTACTCCCTATGTCCCATTCAATTCTTAACACTTTTTTTTATCACTTTCTGCACGCATTTTAAAGTGGATTTTAAGGATAATTTCATAACTTATTTTTTAATTTTTTATTTTTTTTTATAAAAATAGGATTGTTCTATTTTTATACAAAAAAATAAAATTTCAAAAATAAGTTAGGAAACTATCCTTAAAATCTACCTTAAAATGCGTGTCAAACACTCTATTTTGAAATGTTAACAATCGACCGGGACGGAGGGAATATTATTATACTATTAATTCATCATTTTTTGTGTATTTTCTTCTTGTACTTTATTTACAGGTTTCTCCCATAAATGAAAATATTGGTGCGGTTTGGTACAACTTTTTTTAAGGACTTATTAACTTATTTTCGGGTAAAAATTTCATATTTTGATAATTTTCTTTTATATAAATATATAATGTATGTTTGAAATTTTATAAGTTGCAAAAAAAAATTAACTTTTTTCAGAAAAAGTTAGAAATCTCTAATTTTGTCTTAAAATAAGTCGACTTATTCTCCAAAAAAGTTCCCCCAAGTACCCCCATTAACTATGTACTTGTTGGGGGGCAAAAGGTCACTTTGCCTACTGTACTATTGTAAAATTTCCATTTAGCCTACTGTACTATCAAAGGCATCATCGCCGTCAGTCAAAAAATCTCTATGTCAGTTTGACTGTTAAATTGATGACTGGGATGCACTGTCACTCTTCCACGTACACGCCACATCATCATAAACCTATTTTTTTTTATAAAGACTTTTAAAAATCATAAAACTTTAAAAAAAATCATAAAAATTCAACCAGCTGCTAAATAAAAAAAGAAAATGGAAAATTGAAGAATGTTCAAGAACACGTACCCCCATGTGCAGTTTCCGGCGACGGAAATTTTCCGGCCACCGCAAAACTAGTCCGACGAACAACTTCTGGGCACTAAACTGATGCCTACAGATTGCCCAACAACTGGGCAACAATTTCCCATTAAAACACGAACAAAACTCCGGCTAAACTGACCAAAACAGACCCTTTCCGGCGGACTCACCATTAAATCCGGCGAGCTACGGTTTACAGCGAAAACAAAACCAATCGTGTTGATATTGGTGTCAAAACGAAGCTGGGAACTCAAGCAATCTTTCCCCTATTTCTATTCAACTGAACAATTACTAAATAATCAGAAAATTGAATCGAAAAAATCGGCTAAAGCCTTGAACTCGTCTTATACAAAATCAAACACAAAGCTTGAAATTAACTACCCAAATCGACTGTAATTCATCATACCAAGCTAATGAAATCATCGAAATGAACGAACAATCAACCAAATGGAAATCCCCAAATTCATACTCAAGAACCCTAGAATTTCGAATCAACCATATTAGGAAAAGGAGAGGCTGGTTTTTATATTTTTTTATGAATTTTTATGATTCATAAAAGTTTTTATATTTTTTTATGAATTTTTATGATTTTTTTAAAGTTTTATATTTTTTAAAGTTTTTATAAAAATAATTAGGGTTGTGCTGATGTGGCGTACACGTGGCATGATGACAGTGCATCCCAGTCATCATTTTAACAATCAAACTAACGGATAGAATTTTTGACTGACGGCGGTGGGGTAAATGGAAAAAAAGGAAAATGCAGTGATGCCTTTGATAGTACAGTAGGCTAAATGGAAATTTTACAATAGTACAGTAGGCAAAGTGACATTTTGCCCCTTGTTGGGGCTAAGAACAAGTTTGTGCCTCATTCTCCTCTGCCTAACACCTTTTCTTGTGGTTTCTTCACTGGATCCCCCAAACAACCAAGGTAATGTAGTTAACTTTATTCTTACTTTTTTCTTCTTCTTCATACTTTGGTTACAATATTAGTAGTACATTAGATTGTGTACGGATTGACATGCCCCTTTTGTGTGTTACCTGCTTCATTTTGTTGGTTTGGGTTGCTACATTACTACGGTTGGGGTTTTATTTTGATTAATTTATACTACTCTTTTTACTTGCTTTTTAAGTTATGGGGTTGGGTTTTTTTTTTTCCTTATATGTGATTTATGTGTATAATTGGATAATTTCGGTATCTTGTTGGCTATTGGAGCAGAAAGTTGAGTTTTTCAACTCCGAAGAATCTTACATATTTGGATTTTGTTTTTATGGCAAATATCTTTTAGTACCCAAGTTTCCTTAACTTATATCATGTCTCATTAGTATGATACTTCACACTTTTGGTACTCATGTTGTGTTCAGTAGTTCAGTTCTTTATCAAGTCCGCAAATTGTATCCCTGAATACAATACTCTTTATTGTTGGGTCAGGTCATTCTGTGTGTGTTTGTTTTGCTCAGTTGATGAATAGAAAGCCTTTTACAAAAACCAACATTGATCATTGAAATGTGTATGCACTTTATCGTAGTAAGTTTTGGAGTTTCAGAACTTTACATAAGGTTTTTCATGCTCACTTTCTCCAAAGATGAAACGATTTTGGTCATGTATGTGAAGTCTTCACGTACAGCGATTCAGATGCATATTTATAAGTTGTTTGGTCTCACTTTTGCAAAGCTTTTACATGGATATTAGCTTTAAGATGTTTGTCATATAGATAGATCACTTGAAATCTGATGGTAAAGTATCATTAATTTGAATGTAATATTTGTTACATATTCTCCTAATATTGTAGATATTGATGGCATGTAGGTTTTCATTCTTCATCCCCTGTGTCGCCACCACACATACCCCCTTTGCTGCTTCCTGCAACTACTAGACCCCACGCGCTTGAACAAAACCACTTGGTATGTTTCGTGCTCTGCCTCTTTTTCTTCTAATCAATTTCTAAATGGAGACGCACAATATGTTCATTCCATCGTGTTTTAACTGTTCCACAATGTAAATGCTATGCAGGATTTTTTGCTTACATACCAAGGATCTCTTGTCATCAAGAATGGTAACTTTTTCCATCTAATGATTAATTACTTGTGCCATCATATGCTAGATCTTTAAATTACCTTTGAACAAAGTAATCCAGAAAGTTTTGGTTAGTTTCTATTGCGTTCGTTTTGAGTACCTAGACGATATGGTGTCAACTGTATATGTTACAGGACTTTTTAGCTGCCTCCAAAGTAATAGGGGTTTAGGAATTTTTGTTGTGGTTATCAGTGATTTAGTGTATGTATAGATATTTATATGTAAACTTTGGTATGCAAATGTTATGTATACAATGTGATATGGTTAAGAGTTTGTTTCATTTTTCGTTTCCCTGCCAGCTTTAGCCTTTTTTCAGAGGGCACTACGAGAGTGTTTCCGACTTTGGGATTTAAGAATAACTTGTGCCTACAACTACATACCTAAGGAGGACATATTTGAATTGACGGGAATGACTCTACATGGCATGTGGGAAAGCGTACCGAGAGGTTCACGTATTGCTTCTGTACGCCATCCCATGAAAGACGCTGTATTGAAGGGGAACCTAGCTATTGCTGACAGAGTAAGCATTTCCAAATTTAAGTTCATAGGTGTGTACTATGAATTTATTTTGCTAATCTTCGTGTTCATTTTTTTCGTATTCAGTTGTACAGTCAGCTTGAACCTGCATTCGTACTCAAGATGAATGAAATATGGTGGACTACTCCTAATCACACCTATGCAAACAACAAACTGCACAAGAGGCAGATGGTGGATCATGGCTACTTGTCTTGTGAGTACTGGAAGAAAGCAGTTGAGATGGCACAACCTTTCATGGCAGATGACGGAGAATTCAACTTGATGAAGATTTTAGAAGAAGAGGGTTTTGTGAATGGCACTTATAAGGGTGACGAGCTAAAGAAAATGCTTGAGAGGAGGACAGGAAGGGTAGTGGATCTGTTGTTCATTAAGATGAGAGGGAAAACATATCCAGGGGAGTTTGGGTTGCTACACAATCCGGAGCACAAGTTTATAAGCCACCCAGCTGGTGATGAGGATCTGCCATCATTTGTGCTAGAGAAGCCCAACTAATGATACACTCTGTTATGGTTATGCTGCAAACAACCACATTTTTTGTCTGAGGACACAAGAGAATTAGAATTAAACCAACCTGTTCTTAAATGTGCATTCTATATAGCTCTAATTTTACACTTGCTATGATGAGGGATTGAGGGATATTGGCAATATGGGCCTTAAACTTTCTTAATGAAAGTGTCTTGTCCTATACGTATCTCTCTTCTTCTTCTTTGAGTAATATTTTCATTTTCTTAGCAAAGATTTGGTTGTTTACTTTATAGTTTATAAAGTGTTTACTATTTTTGTTTTTTTCGATTACAAAACAAATCCCAAATTTTTCTATTTAGAGGAAAGATATTGAGATTTTTAAAAACATGTTATAAGCTTTGAACGCGTTCATTTTTTTCAATCCAAGAAATTGGAGAACATTTTTTAATTAGATTTAATTTTTATGGTTGTAATTTATTTATTTTTGCTAAATTGGTCGTAAATGAATTTTGTGTGTGGGGCAGTTAATTTTGAATAACGGAAATTGGGCGTGATTGCTGATTGAGCAGTTTACCCGATGAACTAATTCATCAGATCTTCTCATTCTAGATGCTCGTTTAGTTGTTCGAACCAGCGTTCTCTCAAAACGATGGAAACTTATCTGGACTACTCTTCCATTTCTCGTTTTCGACTGGTACGATCGACATTTTTATAAGAAAGATCATTTCTACAAGTTTCTTGACCATGTTTTCACTCATAGAAACCATAACTCTAATCTTTTCAAATTGAAACTACATGTTCGAAGAGATGTCCGCCGCAGTTTTGGTGAAATGTCGGCAGTGTCTTTAATATCGATTGATAAGTACGTGAAGTATGCTATTTCGCACAATGTGGAAGAGCTAGATGTTAGTTGTAGGTTTGTTGAGTTCTCGGTTTTTAACTCTGTTACATTAAAGAAACTTAAACTGGCAATGAAGTTCAAATTGGCTGAGATACAATATTGGGATTTACCTGCTTTAACGACTCTACATTTGAAAAGCAATTATGACATGGGAACCTGTGAGCTTCCGGAATCATGCTTAATTTTTTTACCTGCTTTAACAACTTTGTGTCTTGAAAATATCCATATACCAGAGTCGTTTGGTGGTTCTAGTCTGCCTGGTGTAACGAGTCTCCGTCTTGTGCAATGCAACTTCCCGAAAGAACCTCGTGATTTCCCAGCTGTGTTGAGTCTAGAACTGGCTGATGTAATGTCTTCTAAAAATATGACTGAGTTCTTATCTGCATTTGTTATTCTACAGAGTCTCACATTATATATCACGTACACTGAAATAACAAATTGTTTTATATATTGTCCTCAATTGGTGAACCTGAAAATCGGTGCCTGTATGAGTTGTGTTGATTATGATACTGATGAAATTGTGGTTCTAGCACCGAAGCTAAGGAATTACTGGTCTCGTGGCATCGTTCCAATTAAATTTGAAGGGGGGTTGGAAAATGTTAATGTATATGTACAATTATGGCAAACTATTGAATACAGATGGTGTTCATCAGAGAACAAGTTACTGGAATATTTTCTTCGGCTTATGCTAATGTTTCCAGGACTTGGTAGTGCCATGAGTCTTACTATTGACTTGGATACCATTAAGGTAACATTATAGTGCTTTTTTGTGATAATCCATATGTTATTCCTTATATCCCTCTGTGGAAGAAGATATTACTAAATATTTTGATTGTATAACATACGTGCTTAGTCAAATTACTAATATGGGAAGGCCTTCAATATGATTAACAAATCCAACTATCCATACACATTCAAACTGATATGTTTCAGATGGCTCAAATGTATTTATCCTATAAAAACATTAAACACGAGAATCCGTATCCTTCCTCCCAAGTTACTCCAAGTGCACTTTTAAGTATTCTATCAGTCAATAAAATTCCATTCTTATTTTGGTCACTGATAGTTATTTATGTAGTAATAGTACTGGTGAACATCTGATGCAAATCAAACTCTTTTAATTATAAAATGTTTTAACAATGTTAATTGATAAATTATTATAAAATTATGTATTTAAATGTTATTTGGGGGAAGGTGGTTGCGATTATGAGATTCTGCAGAAGCTCATATATTCAAATACTGCAGGAAGGATTTTAATATGCAACTGACCTGCTAATTTAGACCATTGCATTCTAAAATTCAGTCCTAATTTACTGTATGTTTCATCATTGTTGTTTTCATCTTAATTAAAGTGTTTTATCTTTCCTAGGCACTTTCGCAGATTTCTAACTTCCTCGTAGATTTTCCTTCTCCATTTCATAACTTGAAGCATGTGAAGCTACCAAGGGGATACAAGGAACGAAGTCTAACTACCACCGTCAAAAACTACTTACTAGGTGCCTCTCCAGGAGCCACTTTTGTGACAACACTGCCTCAGGTACTCAAAACACATAGCAATACTTCTCGAAAACTTAATTGGTTCATTAGAAAGGATCTATGCATGTGATCTCTTGTAGTGACTATAGTCCCTGCATGTGACGGGACTTGGAAGAACAAGCATCAAACACTGTGAAGGGTTTTGGCGTTACTATATATTATATATTCACTTGCTCGAGCAAACGTTTTATAGTGAGAAGTTCTCTCAAATGAGACATTAAATGCTTGGCAAGTAAATCCTTCTGGCTACTGATATTCAACAGTTTGGAGTTCTGAGTAAACAACTTTACAAAGAGTTGTAATGGGTAATTGGGTATGAAATTGAAGGGTATGAAATTTCAAATGTCATCAATTTCACACTCGAATTTGTGTTTAATATGCACATGCTGCTTTCATATAGCCAGACTCTTGAATCATCCCTTGTTTCTTCCATTTTGAGATCTTGATATACTTTATTGTACTTGCCACTTATTTGTATTCTTAGATTAAGTTTTCGAAACAGCAAAGGACAAAGGATTGTGTCCGAATTGAAGTAATAAATAGTCTTTTGCAGCTAAAGAGTATTTAATCACAAGAGGCATAAACAAGAGATGTAAACAAGAGTTGTGCTAAGAGGGTTGTGTGTGATATGTGATGTGCTACTGGACTATATTTATGTCAAGAGGCGATACTGTATGTTTAGCTATGTTAAGGAAACTGTTGGGTTTCAACCCAATATGATGTTATGGGCTTGGGTGGTTCAAGATATATATTGATAAGATAATAATTGTATGTGTAGACAATTATTATATATGGTATATCTTGATCACTAAGTTGGATAATTAGGTGCTAAGAATTGGAAGGCTTGTATAACAAGTATGGTAAGACTTGTAGAACAAGTATGGTAAGTCTTGGTGGTTAAGTTTTGGATGGGTATATATACATGGTCATAATGTATTTGTTGATGTGTGAAAGCTTAAGAGATGTAGTCTTAAGTATTGTTTGGGTGATGCTTGAGCATTGTTGGCTCAAGTATCGGGTTTGGGACACCGTTAAGGTGTTATTGTTTTGATGTATTATTGATAACTGTTTTGATTAATAATACAAGTTTGGGACGTGGGTGTTTCCCCGTCAAGTATTTGTGTGTTTTTTTGTTTCGCGCTTTGGTGAATCTTGTCAACTAATCGATTGGTTATGTGTGTGTTTTGCATTGGAGTTTGTGAATCTCGAATTATGTAAGTCCCCTAACCTAATAGAAACATAATTTGAGAATGCTGTAATTAGTTTGGTGCATTACTTCTCCATTATTTTAGCGTAGCATATAGCCTCATGCATGACTCTGTGCCAAGTGTAATTTGTACAATTTGAAATTTCAGCAATCCATTTGATAATCTTGTATTATAGTTTGCAAGGAATACACTGCAGTCTTCAATGAAAAATATATCTGGGTTTGCCACTGAGTCTACATGTGGTATCACAGATGATTTACCTTATGGAACTGATATCTCCAGCTTCTTGTGACAAACTGTTTGTGTTATGTGAATATACATGTCATGTTCTTGTGGGTGAAATATAATGCACCTTGTTTTTGACCTTTCAGGACAACATGATTCCTCAGAGGGCAGCACTTTCCCTAACAGCTCAAAATCTGCCACTGGAGCTGGCTAAGTCGCAAGATAAGCATAAAAAGGTCCGAGTTGAGAGCATGGAGATGAGTGTGGAAGAAGAGCATGTGGTTGGATATTCTGGTGTAGGTGCAAGCACCCTCAGAGAAGTTAGTTCTCCTGTGCAAGGAATTCGTGGTAAGATGCTGGATGCTCACGTAGCAGGGGAAGACAATCCTCAAGCTAGCTCTTCTAGGGGATATAGTTATTTTGGAATATGGCAGGGGCATGAGGTTAATCCGGAGTTTGTAGGTCTACTTGATACCATTATGAAGAAGCACCCAGAAACCTTTGAGTACTTTACCACCAAAAGCAAGAAGTTCTGTACAATGGAGTTGAATACATTGTGTACCTCAGTCAATGCCTTCACCCAAGCCCATCTAGTTGAGGTCGACGCTGAGATGATCACCGAGTACAGGGATCTTTTTGCCGACTTGCAGAGATCATTCAATATAAAATGGTTGGTCAGCCGTCTGGACTTAATTGAGCAGCTCCGATTTTCACATCTCCTACTTTACCA
The DNA here is from genome assembly GCA_036435485.1 of Saposhnikovia divaricata. Classification (NCBI taxonomy): domain Eukaryota; kingdom Viridiplantae; phylum Streptophyta; class Magnoliopsida; order Apiales; family Apiaceae; genus Saposhnikovia; species Saposhnikovia divaricata. The sequence goes on along the minus strand of CM071597.1, from coordinate 151,312,198 downwards.
GGTCCATGCAATTGATGCTCGTATTGATGAAGCCAAAAGTGAACTAGAAGATCTACAGACTCTTCGCAAGAAAAAGATGACAAAGATTCAGAATGCTTTTAGAACTAAGGATGGCAACATAGCTGTTGGCTGCATTGGGGGTGATCTTCTGTATGGTGCCTAATATTCAATGTAGCCCCTAATCTGTCCTGATTCTACACTTTGTGTCCAATTGTTAGAAGCTTAGTCTCCTACAAACTTGTTATCGTGGGAATGGCTGTATGTTTAAGACATGTTAATTTTGTTTGTTTTGGACACAAATTTCTTGAGAGTTAGACTGGGTTGTACCTAATTTCCTAGAACGTATGGTATGTTGCAGCTTCACATTTTATTATCTATCTGTTATCATGAAAATGACTGCATGATAGTTGTTTGCTGGTTTTCTTACAAACATAGCATAGCAGATGTTGGTTTTGATTAGTTAAACAGCCCTTAAGCTACAGATCTCTCAGCTCTAGGTTCATTTACTAAACTGAATCAATGCGATGCGACTTTAACTTAGACCAACTATTAGGTATCATACGACTGTGTACAGTTTACCCTATTCACACAACGACTCCTTAACAGTTTCCTGTCTGAGCACATACCAAGACCGCTGGGAGCTTGCTATGTTTGGAGCACTTAAAAAGTAACAAATCAGTGAAAATCATACACGTATGAAATTTCAGTTCTTTTCAAGTCTCCTGCCGTGACGTCTTATGCAATTGTTCTCTGACCTTTGTGCTAGATCCCCAGTTTATCCCAACATGTAAAAAGTTCAGGCACCTGCATTTGCACTTGTACTACTACTTGAGCCCCAATTTTTTATTATTGGATTTTAGAAAGGATAAAATGGTTTCAGATAATTGTTTATCATGCAACAATGAATTTAAAGAAAAGATAAATTCTATATGTGTTTCATCTTCACCCTCCGAGAGAAAAATGCCCCTACGTATTTACGAAAATTACGTAAATACATATTATATTTTAATGACAAATTTGTAATTAATTGATCCAATTTCTCTCGTGTATTAATATTAAAGAGTAGTGTTGGAGGTACCAAATTGGGTACCAAAATTTGTTACTAAATGACATGACACTAATTACTTGGCATTTTGAGAGTTTTTAATTGGATGGTTACAATTATAACCAATCAAAATAATGCCAAGTCATTTGGTAACAATTTTTGATACCCAATTTGGTACCTCTAGCATTTTTCTAATATTAAATTAGTATATATTTTATCTAACTTAAATATGTTATTCAATTATTACGGAGATTGGTGAGCCTGAGATGTATCTCAGGTAAATTCCCTGAGATACATGGGAATTATATGCAAATCATAATATTTATGGAATGGGCATTTTCGTAAAATCAGAAATTTTTATTTAGCCCTGCGGGATGTTATGACTCCAAATAAGGTCGAGGATTTAATTAAATATTCAAGATAAAAAAATAGAGGGGCAAAACGGACAAGGCACTACAGAAGTCAGCAGAGAGGGTCAAAGGGCAAAAGAGAGAAAAAGAAGAAGGCACAAAAGAGACGGGAGGCAGAGGGGGAAAGGCATCGAATCATTTGTGTAATTGTTTAGGATTTTCTTTGGAGAGTTTGGGCCTCTCGAATGTCCCTTGTATTTCCAGTACTATTTCATACAGTTATCTACTGTAATCGAACGATCGTATTGTTATTATTGTCAATTCAGTGTTATCTTGTTGGTTTGAGTTGAGCTCATTACAATTGGTATCAGAGCATACGGTCCTCGTGACATGGTTGAGCAAGGTTTAGGGGATTGGAGGTCGACGATGGTTGAACAAATATCGCTAGCAATCAACACGGCCATGGCCGAAACATCACAGCGATTGGAAGCATGTATAGCTCGATTCTGTGAACATGGGGAGGTATTGATGAAAACGCTCAAGGACGATCAGTTGAGATATCAGAAAGAGGTACGTTCTTCTCTTTCTCCGATAAGGTCTCATGACACTACTACTGAATTTTCTGCACAACTGGTGGTTGATGTAATTCCTGATAGAAACTATATTTTTTCTGATGGGTTTTTACATTATAGTGGTGATAATGGGTTTGGGTATGATGGGTTTTTAAGTGATGAAATTAAGTTTGTTAATGTTGTTGAAAAGCCTGTTTTTGCAAGTTTGGATAATGACAACAGTGGAGTTGAGGAGTCGGTTGTTTCAAAACCGTTTGTGACAAACCCAAATGAAAAAATTGTGAAGATGTCGGTAAATTGGATAAGGGCGATAAAGGGACAATGATGGAGACAGTTTTTATTGAAAGTAAGAATGTTGGTGGTCAAGTTAAAATGATAGGTTATGATGAATTGAGGAAGAGTTTGCGCAACCTGCGCCATTTTTATGCAGATTGAAGCCGTGCACCCTGCGCCGTTTGAGCAGTCTGCGCCAAGATGCGCTAAAAAATTACAGTTTTGCCCTTTTTACGATTTTGGCCATATCTTGAGTTCTAGAAGTCCGTTTTGGACGATCTTACTGTCCACACGAAGATAACGAGATTCTCTATCATTCTAAAGTGGTCCAGAGGTCCAATTATAGCTGGAATGGTCCAGAATTACTGAAGAAAAGGCAGCTACGAATTTTCCTTTAAAACAGAATCAGTTTAGGAAACGTAATTCTATTATAATTCTGTTTTGGTAGTTCTTGTTGGACAAGACTTCTAGAGCCTATTTAAACACATCCAACCCTTGTAAATTGTATCATTACATACAATTAGATATCTTGTACATAATATAGCTTAGAATTGCAAGGGAGAAAAGGGGAGAAAGATTCAACGCTCGTGACAAGCAACGGATCTAGATCTACTTCATCTTTTGTATAATAGATTTGTTTTCTCAACTCTTTGTTTTATTAATATTATTACTTTCTTTCATATCTTGTCTTCTATCATGGTTTCACTTGATCCCATGATGACGAGAGGTTCCATTACGAACTAATCGTTGTCATGGGATTCTAACGAATTTATTTATGGAGCTTAGTATCTTGATTGTTTTAAAGATCTGTGTGTGATGTATATCTGATATCCTCGTATGGTTGTGTTTAATTGTTAGATGCGTAGCTAACATCTAATCTGTTAATCTCTTGTGAAGTGAAAGTGGATCTTGAGATTTAGAACTTTCCATGCTAGCATAGGTTCATGATTGTTTATCAACATGATTCGTAGTATGAGATGAAAATACTTATATTGCCCTGTGTGATCTTTATGGATAACTTTTTTTTCAACCGTTATGTTTTCAAATTCTATAGACATATAGGGTCTAAGCATAATTGGTGTCTATTCATCTTCTATCTCTTTTGTGGATGTATGGGTAGTTTGGTATACGTATGCTGACAGGTAGCGTGTACTTGTTTCGTGTTATCCGATCAGATATCATAACCATCGCATATAGTGATTAAAGGCGTCAGATCTAAGCAAAGTATTTAATGAAGTTTGGATCTCATGGTTTATCTTGCATAGTAGTTAGATTTTAATTATCATTAGTTAAGTAATTCTTAGTTTAATAGTTTGCATCTTAGTTAATTTAGATAATTGAAAACCCAATATTGTTATTTGTCTTAGCAGTGAATAATAATCATACATTGTTGCATAGGTGCATTAGCTGATTTAAAACCTTACCAGATCTCTGTGGGAACGAACTTGACTTATTCATATATTACTTGTGACCACGTACTTATTTGGGAAGTGGCCAGTCTATGGAGCTCGTACGCATTATCCTCCACCAGATTCAAGCGAGGAGGGTGATGACTCAGCTGGTTAGGTATGTTTTCTGCTATCCTTCATATTTACTTCCATTCAATGCGGACATTGAATATTTTAAGTTTGGGGGTGGTTTGAGGAATTAGTAGTTGTTGTTGTATTATGTGTGCATATAGATATCATGTTTTGCATATTAGTAGTAGTAATTCATGCATATATGTTCATATTAATTATGTTTGTTTCATATAGGACATTCTGTTTTTTTTGTTTCGTATACCATGTGAGTTCATATTAGTTGCATTTCATGGCATGCATATTTCATGATCCCTTAGAACGAGCTAATTCTGATTGGTAGGTAGGTGTCTAATTGAGTGTGGTAATGATGAATAGAGGGTTGACTTATAGTTTCTATGAAATTGACTTATGTGTTTCAGAAACAAAACTAGTTACACAGTCTCATTGGGTGCTTTTGGGCTAGGTTGAGGTCATGCTTGTTTGGATGTTTTCAGATTTAATCACTTGATTATAGTTAGAATTTTCTTTATTCCCTTGATGGCCTAGAATACTTAAGTCTAAGTTTGGGGGAAAATAGGGATTTCATGCTTAAATTGTAAATAACTGTCAATAATTGCTAGATGTCAAATGGTTAGTAGCCAGCTCATATTTATATGAGTAGTCTAGGGTTGGAATTGAGAATTCTCATTCCAGATTGCATATATGAAAAAAAAAAAGAAAAAAAACAGAAAAAGAAAAAAAGAGAGAAAAAAAAAAGTTATGTGAATTGTTAAATGCAAAATTAACCAGGGTGAGCTCTTTAATACTCGAGCAATTAAGTTCGTGGGGACTTTGTGCCTAGTGACCTAAGGCTTTTATAGTCTGGGATCCACTAACCCAACGCTCGCTACATGGGTATTATTGTATAAGCCTTTTGGGGTCTCATCCATTGCACAGTTAAATAAGCATGATTGTATATATGTGTCGTAGTAGTTAGTAATAAAGCATGAATTTCTGTCTACCTTGGATAAGGATGGAGGTGTTCCTAAGTTATGAAGTGTCTACGGTCTATTCTATTTATAAACCTGTGATTGTCTTGACGAAGAGCATGTATGATTTTTGACCTAGTTTTGGGAGTATTTCTGATGAGCATTGCACACACGCACGTTTCTGTTCATGTATTGTTAGTATACGGGAACTTTGTCGAGCTCTATTTGGATTTAGTTGCATTTTCTAAGATATTTGCTTGCTAGTTGGTTTTGGTTAGTTTGAAGGGGATCGTTGCATTTTTCATATTAGTTGCATTCATGCATTGCATTGGATTTTGTGGGTACATTCGCTATAGGCCCTCACGAGACCTTACTCGTCCACTGGGGCTGCCTAGGGGTTTAAAGGGCTTGTTGCATATGCCAAATGCAACCGTGATCACCTACGGAAGTGGTACTAGTTAGTTAGTTAGTTGTAATTGTTTATGCTTGAGGACAAGCATCGGTTTAAGCTTGGGGGTGTGATAAGTGGATTTTATATCCACTTGGAGCGTTCCATATCGGCTTAAATTGATTGTCTTGGACTCAAGTTTATTGTAGTTTTGATGTGTTTTGCTTAGTTGTGCAGACTTACAAGAATGTCGATTATGGGTGATGCTTCTATCGTGTTTGGAGGATTAATTGATTAAAATTCGGATTTTCCGGGAAGGTTGCGTAGTCTACACTGTTTTGGCCATATCCGGAGTTCTAGAAGTCCGTTTTCAGCGATCTTACAGCTCACGCGAAGCCTGGAAGATTTTCTACAACTTAGGACAGGATTTGCGCGCGTAAGTTGTGTGTGGTGAGAGCAGATAGCACGACAAGCAGACTGATGGGAGCAGGGAATTTACTGTTTTGCCCTTTTCAAGTTCTAATTGTATTTTGGGCAGTTTTTAGTACCTTAATCGAATTCTAATTGTAATAGAAGGTAATTTCTTGCTGGGCAAGAAATCTAGAGCCTATATAAACACATCCAACCCCTTGTAAATTAGACAATTAGACAATTAGATATCTTGTACATAATATAGCTTAGATCTGCAAGGGTGAAAAGGAGAGAAGGATTCAACACTCGTGACAAGCAATGGATCTAGATCTACTTCATCCTTTTTGTTATTCTGGATTCTAGATTTGTTTTCTTAACTCTTAGTTTTAATAATATTATTGCTTCTTTCTTCCATATCTTGTTTGTTATCATGGTTTCACTTGATCCCACGATAACGAGAGGTTCAATTTTGAACTAATCGTTGTCATGGGATTCTAACGGATTTATTTATGGAGCTTAGTATCTTGATGCTTTAAAGATCTGTGTGTGATGTATATTTGATATCTGAAAGGCATATGACTCAGCCTATTTGTAGTTAGAGGATCCTAATCAACTTAAACCAAATTGTAATAAGTAAATATACATATGAACTGTCACAGGAATCTCAAGAAGTATTATCTATCAGAAGAAAGAAGAAAAGTCAATCTATAGTTTTGATGTCATACACTGGAAGACGATTCAGTTATCTGATCAAGCCCCAGTACAGCATTGAAGTTAATGGATTCATTTGAACAGTGACAGAGATTTTTCGAGTGATAGTTTGAAGATCAGTTACAGTACAAGAGAATTGAGAGAAGAAATAAACCACAACCTAAAGTCAAAAGTGAAGAAGCGTCATTGAAGTTAGTCGTTCATGAACCAGACAGTACATCGAACGTCAACACAAATCAGTGGTAATTCTTTACTACCTTTAGTGGTTTGTAAGAATTAAATTAATTATTTATTGATTTAATTAAATTCATTTATAATTGATATAAATAAATTTAGTTGATTTAATTAAATGAATTAATTCTGTTAGAATTAATTTATTAATTAAATTAATTATTGTATCAATTAAATATGAATTAGTTAAAACATTAACTAATTAAATGGATCAATAAGACTTAAAGAAAGCAAGTTGATTAAGTCTTGAAGGAGGTAAAATTCGGTAAGACTTAATTTAAGTCTTACTGACAGAAGCCTTTTCAGGATTAAGTCTTACCGACCTGATTTAAGTCCTACCGACCTATGCCAGCTGTTATAAGTCTTACCGAAATTCTGGTAAGTCTTACCGACACATTTTAGGTCATAATGGAGGTTTGTGTAAGTCTTATTGAAGGAAAATCAAGTCTTGGAAGCTGTTTAAGTCATGCTGGAGCAATTAAATATCCTACAGAAAGCCAGCAAGACCTGTTGTTGATATAAAAGATCAGAACAGACCAGATTAAGTCATAACGGAGAAAACACAGCAGAAAACATATCATCAAGACCAGAATTCTCTCTCTCAAGAACACCAAGAACACCAAAGCTTAAACAATTCCCAGAAAATCAAGTTCTTCATATTTGTGATATTCTATCCGATAGAACTTGTTTATTTGTGATTCTTGTACTACTAGCGAATTAAGTTTCCTAGTTCTTATCTTGATTATTATTAACTAAATTAGAAAAGTTCATGTCGAATTTTCTAATTAGTTATTAACATCTTGATAAGTTGTTATACTGATTTTGTAACACCACATCAAGTTAATATACTGTTATATTCAACTTGAAAAATTGTGTTAAATAATTCCGCAGATAAATTTGTCGTTATCAAATTTAATTTAAAGGACAAATTTCGACAAAAAGGTAAAGATTGTATTCAACCCCCCCTTCTACAATCTTATCGGACCTAACAATATCCTCGTATGGTTATGCTTAATTGATAGATGCGTCGCGAACATCTAATTTGTTAATCTCTTGTGAAGTGAAAGTGGATCTTAAGATTTAGAACTTGCCATGCTAGCATAGGTTCATGATTGTTTATCAATATGATTCGTAGTATGAGATGAAAATACTTATATTGCCCTGTGTGATCTTTATGGATAACTTGTTCTTCAACCGTTATGTTTTCAAATTCTATAGACATATAGGGTCTAAGCATAATTGGTGTCTATTCATCTTCTATCTCTTTTGTGGATGTATGGGTAGTTTGGTATACGTATACTGACAGGTAGCGTGTACTTGTTTCGTGTTATCCGATCAGATATCATAACCATTGCATATAGTGATTAAAGGCGTCAGATCTAAGCGAAGTATTTGATGAAGTTAGGATTCCATGTTACTCTTGTAAACGTAATTCGATTTCAATTCTCGTTAGTTAGTTAATTCTTAGTTGATAATTTGCATCTTAGTTAGTTTAGTTAATTAAAATCCCAATTTGTTATTTGTCTTAGCAGTGAGTAATAACCATACATTGTTGCATAGGTATAATAACTGAATTAAAACCATAACCAGATCCCTGTGGGAACGAACTCGACTTATTGATATATTACTTGTGACCACTTACGCTTGCGTGTTTTAGTGTTAACAAGTTTTTGGCACCGCTGTCGGGGATCATCGGTGTTTTATTTTTGGTTTATGTGCTTGTCAATAGTGGTTGTTAGAGTTCACTGACTCGGATTTTTTTTTTTAACTATCTTGTTTAGTTCGTTGTGTTTCAAGTACTTGAGTTTTTGAAGATGGCATGCGAGGAGTTGCCATGGTGGGCATATTCGAGGACATCCATGCCTTATCAATGTGAGCGGTGTTTTGGCGTTCATGATCCCTCACAATATTGTTACTACGAAGGAGTTGATCCATATGTCACTTATGAGGAACAACCATATTTTCAATACCATCCTCAACAGTACCAGCAAGATGTTCCAGATAGGTCATATTTCTTTGGAAGTGAAGAGTTTCAACATCAGCAACCTACTCCTACTTTTCAGTCAGATGAGGTTGATGTTATGGAGGAGATTAGGACGCTTGCAAAGAGTTATGAGGAGTCTACCAAATCTATGGGGACACTAATTGCTCAAGTTTTGAGTTCCTTGGAACAAGAGAAACAACAATTCATACTAGATGCAATTCCAGAAAATAATGGTGAATTGGAGCAAGGTACTGCATGCTTAATTGAGGAAGACAAATTCCAAGGTGAGGTGAGCGTTCACAAGCCATGTGAGGAATTTGATCAAGCTAGTGAGGTGGATGATTTGGAAAGGGCACAATTCGGGACAGACACTGATGAGCTACACAAATTTCAAGAATTGGTATGTGCGTATCAAGAGGACACTGATGAGCTACGCAAATTTCAAGAATTGGTATGTGCGTTCCAAGAGGCTGATGATCATGGGATAGATGCAGGTCTTCTACTTGTCTCAAAGTGTGAAGATGGAGGTAGCGCATTAGAGCCAATGGAGGAAGTTCTCTTTGAGGAACCAAAGGCTTCAGCAATTTACATTCACCATCCTCCATTATATTCAAGCGAAGCTCGCGAATGTGTGTTGTTCTACAAATTGACAGATTTTGGGTCAACCGAGGAAGGCATTGGAATAGGACATATTTGTTATACGAATAGGCCAAGCGAGGAGAAGGGGCAGAAAGTGTGCCGCCATAATGACGATGAAGTCTCGCGAAGAGATGACCAGGCAAATTATTATCATCCTTAATGGAGGCTTGGAAGTAACGTCAAGCTATTGACGTTAAAGAAGCGCTTCGTGGGAGGCAACCCACGCATTAGTGTAGGAAAAAAAAAATTTGAGTGTTATGAAATATATATATATATATATATATACTGCCAGTGACGCAGGTTGCGCCTGCGTGGCTACTTGGTTTGCCCGAATTTTTCAGTTGTTCTCTATAAAAAAAAAAAAAAATTGTTTCACCCCCAATTCCTTTTCTCCTCTTATACTCTCATCCTTACACCTAATTCTAATCCTATATCAATTCCAAAACCTCCCATCTCTGTTCTAAATTTCTACACCCAATTCTTTTCTAATTCTTTTTCTATTAATTCTTAATTCTATCCTACATCAAATTCATACCCAAAAACTTGTTAACACTAATACACGCAAGCGTACGCGGTCACAAGTAATATAGAATAAAGTTGAGTTCGTTCCCACAGAGATCTGGTTATGGTTTTAATTCAGTTATTGTACCTATGCAACAATGTATGGTTATTACTCACTGCTAAGACAAATAAAAAATTGGGTTTAATTAACTAAATTAACTAAGAAGTAAATTAACAACTAAGAATTAACTAACTAACGAGAATTGAAATCGAATTACGTTTACAAGAGTAACATGGAATCCTAACTTCATTAAATACTTCGCTTAGATCTGACGCCTTTAATCACTATATGCAATGGTTATGATATCTGATCGGATAACACGAAACAAGTACACGCTACCTGTCAGCATACGTATACCAAACTACCCATACATCCACAAAAGAGATAGAAGATGAATAGACACCAATTATGCTTAGACCCTATATGTCTATAGAATTTGAAAACATAACGGTTGAAGAACAAGTTATCCATAAAGATCACACAGGGCAATATAAGTATTTTCATCTCATACTACGAATCATGTTGATAAACAATCATGAACCTATGCTAGCATGGCAAGTTCTAAATCTCAAGATCCACTTTCACTTCACAGGAGATTAACAAATTAGATGTTCGCGACGCATCTATCAATTAAGCACAACCATATAAGGATATCAGATATACATCACACACAGATCTTTAAAGCAATCAGAATACTAAAGCTCCATAAATAAATCAGTTAGAATCCCATGACAACGATTAGTTCATAATCGAACCTCTCGTCATCATGGGATCTGATGAAACCATGATAAAAACAAAGTATGAAAAGATACAAATAAACCTAAGTAAAAACTTGTTTGCACTCAATCACGCAAGCGTACGTGGTCACAAGTAATATAGAATAAAATTCAGTTCGAACCCACCGAGATCTGGTTAGGTTTCAATTCAGTTCATGCACCTATGCAACAATGTATGATTATTATTCACTGCTAAGACAAATAACAAGATTAACTTTTTACTAACTATAATTAACTAAGATACAAATTAACAAACTAAAAATTACTAACTAATGAGAATTAAAATTGAATTACTTATATGCAAGAAAACATGGAATCCTAACTTCATTAAATACTTCGCTTAGATCTGACGCCTTTAATCACTATATGCAATGGTTATGATATCTGATCGGACAACACGAAACAAGTATACCCTACTTCTCAGTATACGAATACCAAACTAAACATACATCCACAGAAGAGATTGAAGATGAATAGACACCAATTATGCTTAGACCCTATATGTCTATAGAATTTGAAAACATAACGGTTGAAGAGCAAGTTATCCATAAAGATCACACAGGACAATATAAGTATTTTCATCTCATACTACGAATCATATTGATAAACAATTATGAACCTATGCTAGCATGGCAAGTTCTAAATCTCAAGATCCACTTTCACTTCACAAGAGATTAACAAATTAGATGTTCGCGACGCATCTATCAATTAAGCATAACCATACAAGGATATCAGATATACATCACACACAGATCTTTAAAGCATCAAAATACTAAGCTCCATAAATAAATCCGTCAGAATCCCATGACAACGATTAGTTCATAATCGAACCGCTCGTCATCATGGGATCTGATGAAACCATGATAAAAACAAAGTATGAAAAGATACAAATTAAACTAAGTAATTGATATGTAATGGTGTTTTTTTCTGTCCCCCAAGATGTGTATTTATAGCCCCAAGTTGCCTCTTCATCAAGCAATTACCATATTAGAGTTGGAATAGAAGACCAGCAATTTCCATCTTTAAACGGGATAGGATTTGCAAATTCCATGCTCAAGACTGATTCTAGAATGTTCTAGCCATTCAGGACAATTACCTTACTGATTTGAAGTAGGAATTATAGCAATTTCCTTGTGAAAATAGAATTCTGCAAAATACGTTTACTAAACTGATTCTGTTTTGAAGGAAAATTTGTAGCTGACTTTTCTTCAGTATTTCTGGACCGTTCCAGTCATGTTTTGACATCTGGACCACTTTAGAATGATAGAGAATCTCGTTAGCTTCGCGTGGACTGTAAGATCGTCCAAAACGGACTTCTAGAACTCAAGATATGGCCAAAATCGTAAAAAGGGCAAAACTGGAATTTTCCCAGCGCATCTTGGCGCAGAGTGCTCAAACGGCGCAGGGTGCACGGCTTCAATCTGCATAAAAATGGCGCAGGGTGCTCAAATGGCACACCCTGCTCGGCCTCAATCTGCGGGAATTAATTTTTCTTCGTTTTTCAGTTTTTTCTTCCCGTTTCTTTTGCATGAACTTCCATCTTTAATCCCTATTGACTTGTATACTTCTTGGTAGTTGACATTAGCCTCCATTCTTCATTCCATATCATAAATCAACTCCAAAAACGACGGAAACTACACCCTTAATCGATATTTCTTCAACCCTGCACAATTAAACAAAACACATCAAAACTACCACAAACTTGAGGCCAAAGCAATCAATTTAAGCCGATTTAGAATGCTCTAAATGGATATAAAATCCATTTATCAGTGGACCTGGTAAAATGGGTTTAGGATTTGGGGTTGGTTATATGGCAAGTGGTTCCGGCGGAGGTCCGGGTGATAGTTATGGTGGTCATGGTGGGATTAGTGATGTGGTTAAGTTTGTTAATGTGGTTGGACAATCGGTGATTGCAAGTTTAGATGATGAAAATAGTGTAGATGAAGTTGAAGTTGAGCCTCAAGTGTTCGATGAAAGTCCTAGCAGAGAATTTACTGTCAAAAGTCAGGACCCAAGTCCCATTAATGGCGTATTTCTAGAAGACCCGCATACTGAAGATCTCAGCCAGGAAGTTAGGGGGTTCATATTTACTAGAATTCTGGAACGCAAGCCTGAGCTAACAACTGAGATAATGGATTTCAGAGATTCTCTTCTATCGTCAACAGTATCTGATACAATTAATGTTTGGGAATTGAAGCATTTAGGACACCAAACGGCACAGAAAATTGTTCGTTCTTCTGATCCTTTAATACTATCTATGTTCGAGAACAGTCTGCCTAAGAGGTTTGGGGTGATATTATACTCTAAAAAGTTTATCCAGAAGTTGGAAACAAGTGGTGGTGAATTTCCATCCGGTGTGGAAAATGGTAGTGAAAGAGAAGAAGATTTATCCAGTTTGATTATTTGTCTATTTATCTATATAAAGGAGAACAATGGGATTCAAATGGCTTTCCAATTTCTGAGTAATGTTAACAGGTTGCGACTTGATTCTGGTGATTTTGAGGATGCTCCTGAAATGCACCATATCGAAGCAGCATTTGTAGATACAACGTTACCAAAGGCAAAAACTCCACCTCAGGATACATTACTAAAACTAGAGAAGGAGGGGACATTCAGTAAAGAGTCTCATGAGAGTTCCATGTTGGTGTTTAAGCTCGGTTTGTCTAAGCTACAAAGCTGTGTCTTGATGAATGGACTTGTTCATGAGCCTAACGAGGAGGCTGTTATAAATGCCATGAACGATAAGCTTCCCAAAATATAGGAGCAAGTTTATTATGGGCATATAAATTCAAAAACTGATGTCCTGGACAAATTTCTATCAGAAAATGGGATTCAGCGGTATAATCCACAGATTGTAGCAGATGGCAAAGTAAAACCAGGATTTAAATCGTTCACTCCATCAGTTCTTGGAACAGATTCGGTACTAAATGACATTGGTTACTTGCATTCTCCCGACACTTTTGATGAATTGGAACCCGTGACTCATCTTCTTTCTATTGATATCACTTCAATAAAAGGGATAAGATTGCTTTGTGAAGGAATACGTTATTTGATAGCAGGTTCTAAAAATGCCCGTTTGGGTGTGTTATTTGATGTTGGTCTGGATGCGGAGTCACCTGGTCTTCTATTTGTGAATTTTTTTCAAATCACTGCTTCCTCATATAGTCATAAGAAAAGAGTCTTAAATTTCTTGGACCAACTTATCTCAGTATATGAGCATAGATATGCATCTAGTCTATCTGAATTCTCTTTTGACAAGTGGAGAAGCCATTTGAATAAGGTGGGTCAGTTCTTATTCGGACAGCTTGGGATTGGTTATGGTGTTAATGCTGTCATCACTAATGGAAGGGTGATTCACGCAGTGGATGGAGATACATTATTAAGCCATGATTTGCATCTTCTAGAATCTGTGGAATTTAAGCAGAGAATAAAGAACATTGTGGAAATTATTGAAGAAGTGAAGTGGGAGAACGTGGATCCTGACATGATGACAAGCAAATTTATTAGTGATGTTGTCATGGCTGTTTCATCTTCCATGGCTACACGGGATCGAAATTCTGAAGGTGCTCGCTTCGAAGTTTTGAGCGCCACACACAGTGCTATTATTTTGGACAACAAAAATGCTAGTGTTCATATTGATGCTGTCATTGATCCCTTGACTGCTTCTGGTCATAAGCTGTCTACACTTCTGCGCGTACTATGGAAAATGTTTCAACCAAGCATGAGGCTCGTATTGAATCCAGTTAGTTCCCTTGTTGATCTTCCTTGGAAAAATTACTATTTGGTTGTTGATATGCCCCGGCGGCGACACTTCTTTGGGTGTTGTGTTATAAACAACTGTTGGTATGTAGCATTGGCCAAATTTGAAGGCTTTAGCTCCATATCAAAACTAGAAAGGAGATTTGCTAGTAGATTTTATGTTTTTCAATGTGTAAATGTTTTTCTTGGGAGTGGAGGAACTGCATTTCAACAACTAAACAATTTCATCCACCAATCAGCAAATGAAATCCAAAAAACTTTTGGAGTCTCTATCCCCATGGAAGCAACATTTTTTATAACTTACGTAATGGTTGATGGATGTGCCGAAATTGCAAAGGATTTAATTAAATATTCAAGACAAAAAATAGAAGGGCAAAACGGACAAGGCACTACAGAAGTCAGCAGAGAGGGTCAAAGGGCAAAAGGGAGAAAAAGAAGAAGGCACAAAAGAGACGGGAGGCAGAGGGGGAAAGGCATCGAATCATTTGTGTAATTGTTTAGGATTTTCTTTGGAGAGTTTGGGCCTCTCGAATGTCCCTTGTATTTCCAGTACTATTTCATACAGTTATCTACTATAATCGAACGATCATATTGTTATTATTGTCAATTCAGTGTTATCTTGTTGGTTTGAGTATGTACGTAATAATAACAATATGATCGTTCGATTATGTACGGAACCAATTAAATTTAAAGTATACTTTTTAAAGCATCTCAGGAAAAGTTCCCTTTTTCTCATTATTACGTACATACTTGTATCTTTAAATTTTGTTCGTTAATCACTTCATTTTTTTTATACTAACATGTACCCAACATGTTGTATACTACTTGGTGTCATATTTTTCTTTTTTATTTTACAAAATCATCAATAAATATAATTTATGTGCCAATATTTTTTGGATTCATGGAGAATTGGGGAGACAGTACTAATAAAAGAAGCCCATCTTTTAGAATCCGAGATCACGGGCCCAATGAGCTAAAAAAACGTAAAAATTGGCGACACTTTCCGCCTCAACTACATTTTCAGTGTGAATTTTAAAAAAAGGAGGCTGAGTTGTCACATTGTAATCGCCCCCATCCGCGTCTATGTATATATATATGCACCTCTCACAACCCATTTTACGCATATCTCTAACTCTCTCTCTCTCTCTCTCTCTCTCGCAACCATTTCGCATAGTTCTTCTACACATCGCCTCCACTCCGATTCTATGGTAATCCCTTTTTTTTTTTACTTAATCGATTAAATCATTTGTTTATTTTTTATCCTAACGTTTCGATTTTTTTTCCTGTGGTTTGATTTGTGTTCTGTTTACTATTCGGTTGCATCAACTGATGTGTGATTTGGGCGTTTCTGTTTTGGTTAGTAATCTCGGTAAGTGGATCGGAGCAGATAATTTTATTAATTTCTCGAGATTATTTGTGACCAAGACCAAATATTAAAATATTAATTAATCGGAGTTACTCATTTGTCGAGATTCTACTGTAATATTTGCCTGTAATCCTGTAAAGTGTATGTTGCATCGTGTAGTAAAACTTAACATTGTAGCTGACAAGTTACAGATTACGATAATGGGTCAGGGTACCGCGAATCGATCATCATTATATAATACATTGGCGGTTACTAGTTTACGTGCTGCTTGTCAGTGTGTATATCTTTTTATTATTGCATCTTATAATACAAAACATATTTACAAACTAGAGTAGTAGTACAAATTACCGGTCACAGTAATACAAATTTACGATATTGAAATAATACTAATGTTGCATGGATACGATTTTTTAGTTTATTATTTAATTCTTTACCAGTTTTACTAGGTAGTTTTGATTTATACCCTAATTGCTCTGCAGGGGCAAAGCTAAGGAATTTTTTTACCTATTTCGATGGATTTCGTTATGAAGAAGAAAATGAGAATCAATTATGAAATCGTAGAAGGTGAAGACAGAATCAGCAGTTTATCAGATGATGTCATTCACAAGATTTTATCATATGTCGATACCAGAATGGCGGTTCAGACAAGTGTTTTATCAAAGAGGTGGAAGCTGGTTTGGAAAACTCTTCCTTTTCTTAAATTAGATGGGTACGTAAAATATTTCAGCGGGAAAGAAGCTCGATTTTCCAAGTTTCTTGACAATGTTTTTACAAATCGAAACCATGAATCACAGATGCTAAAATTGGAACTTAATGTGAAAAGGGGGATTGGTTCAGATTCAGTTGAGAATTATGTTAACTATGCGATTTTGCACAGTGTTCATGACTTGCATGTTGATTTGTGTCATCATTATTCATTGTCGATTTTTAGTTCTATTTGGTTGAAGGAACTTAAATTGACGATAAGACCTGGATCTCTGGGATTTTTTCAGTCAGGTTGTTGGAATTTGCCTGTTTTAACAACTCTACACTTGATCTGCACTCGTCATAGCTACAGCTTGCCGATGTCACTTTTCACATGCTTGCCTGCATTGGAAACTCTGTGTCTTGATCATTGCATTTTCCCGGAAACTTTTCGCTTGTCCACTTTAAGAGTTCTCCGCCTGGCAAGATGCGATATGCCAGAAACAGTTTGGCATTTGCCAGCTTTGATTAGTCTAGAGATGGATGATGTAGTATTTTCCAGAAATATGAATGAGTTTTTCTCTGTTCTTGTAAGACTACAGTGTCTTATTTTATCCTTTCGGAAGAAGAATATGCAAGAATGCTTTATATCTTGTCCCCAATTGGTGAACTTGGAACTCAGGACCAGCATGAGCACTACTAGTACCCTTACTGGTAACATTGTGGTTATGGCACCAAATCTCTGTAATTTCAGTTCTGTTGGCATCTTTCCTATCATGTGCGGAGTTTCTAAGTTGGAAAATGTTAATATAAAATTACTGGGCTGCTTCAAACAAAAAAGTAAGGTTCCGTGGGAGAAGTTAAAACAATATTATCAGCGGTTCATTTTTATGTTACCAGGATTGGGTAGTGCCAAGATTCTCACTCTTGACTTGGAGACCATCGAGGTACTTTCCTGCTTACCTTTTTAGTATATAATTATCATCCATTTATTTTTATCCCGGTCAATGATGTTATTTAATACTTGGCAGTTGTTTAATTAATCAATTTTCAGATGCGCTAATTAGGATCAATTTTTCTTTTTTTGATATTTCATAGGCACTTGCTGCAGTCTCTGACTTCCTGGCACGTTTTCCTTCTCCATTCTATAACCTTAGGCATGTGAAGCTACCCAAGGGATATCAAGAATCAAGTCTATCTAGTACTATAAAAGGCTACTTGCTTGGTGGCTCTCCAGAATCCAGCATTGTGACAGCACTGACACAGGTAAATAAGGACAGCTGTACCACTACATTTTAACTTGGTTAATTTCTTGTCATATTTCGGTACACCCATTTTACTCATGTAGCTTAACCAGGGTTCTAAAAATTGCCGAGAGTACTCATTCCGAGTACTCGTTTTTAACCCCTCGTCCGATCCGAGTTCCAAGTTTCGGAGTCAAATCGAATTACACTTACTCGTATTTTTAATGATTATCTATTGGTTTTAATATTATTAAATACTTATTATTAGTATATATAAAAAATATATTTTACCGTTAAATTCTAAATTTTAACACATTGTTGTGGAATAAAATCTACGTTATTGAATTGCGGCTGGGGTTTATGTGTATTTAATGCAAAGGGGTTTGTGAGCTTCTTCAAAGAAATTTGATATTTCCCACAAGTCTAACTAATTGAAATTTCAAACATTGTAATTTTAATTATTCACTCTTCGACTACTTTACCTGTTATGGCACCAGGAAAAAGTAAATACTAGCTCGCTTACTGTTTTGACTATTTACATCCTCTTTTAACAAACTTAGAAATCTAAGAGATCAATTATGTTATAATATTTGTGACTGGACTATGTTAAATGTCAAGGAAGCATAAGTTTAGTATGGTAGGAACTTCGATTGTAATGGGAGTTACGCGTGGTGGCTGTTAAATAATTATGTAAAACATGATCACATCTTTGCAATATTGAAATTATACCACTAAATTTATTTAAAGAATCGTAACTTAATTTCTTGTTTGTTAATTTATTTTCATATACAACTAAAGCCTATTATTGCAATAAAATATAAATATAAATTGTCTACTTCTCTTAATTCAAATTTTTTACCTACATAAGCACGAACTCAAGTTAGAAACAGACTGAAAACAGAAACTAATCATGATGATCAAGTTTACATGCACAAAAAGCTATGTTACTCGGACTCGGCTAGAAGTGTCCGACATGGATACGTGTCCATGTGTCGGACTCGGTAATATTTTGAAAAAACTTGCATGTTTTTGGTCTAAAATAAGTGTCCAAGTCCAAGTGTCCATGTCCGAGTGTCGAGTATCCGACACGGGTACTTCTAGGCAAAATGAAGAGTCCGAGTAACATAGACAAAAAGATAATTAAAGCTTCCAAAAGTTGAGGTTGAGTAAGCACATAGATCATGGTTTAATACACTAACGTCTAAAATGTGGTCAACTTTGTTATTTACATGGATCTCTAACAAAGGGTCATTGTGTCTGGCAATGTTGACTCGATGGTTTTCGTTTCACCTAAAAAATATGTAGCAAAATTCTACCATTGACTGCACATAGTGATATTTTTTTCCATAGTCATTTATCAGTTAATTCATAATACCATTTCTAGTTAGCCTCATATATGTCTTAATATAAAGGCCAAGTGCAATTTCAACATTCCTTGTTTTCTTATTGAAATTTTTGTAACCCCCTGCACTCCAGTTTTTAGGAATCTTATATTTGCTTGAAGAGATAATCAAACACTTATTCATTGGTTTCACAAAACTTTTTATATAAACAAGTGAAACATGTCCACATTGATTTTACCATCTTGAGTTTAACATGTCCATATTGGTTATATATAGCAAGTTTCATGCACGTCCCTGTTCCTTTCAACATCGTCTTAGTTTGCTTTGAAAATTCTTTCGAACTCTGGGAATCAATATTTTCTCTTTTTTGGCGATGAGTAAAACAAAAAGGAAAGAGTGAATCTTATCACCTTCTTTTCGATAACCTGTTATGGATAAGTACTTTTATTTGCCAAGGACTTGAGGTAATCTACTTAGGTTGTGTACAAAGGCTGATGTATAGCCAATTAATACCTGGTCCAAGATTTATAGTAAGTATTAAGCATGATATATGATAATATCAATGGATTTTCACCTGGGTTTTGAATTTCTTTCAGTGTGATGTGAATCCTCAAATGAAGCTAGTTCCGCTGACAGCTCAGAATGCAGTACTGGAAGAAGCTGTGGCCAGAGTAGGCAATGATCAGACAAGCTCGTCATTGGAAACCAGTGGTTTTAGGTTTTGGAGGGGGCACGAGGTTAAGTCAGAGTTTGTAAGCCTACTTGAGCGGATTACTACGAAGTACCCAGATACTGTGAAGCGCTTCACTGCCAAAGTTGATATCTTACACACAATGAAGTTGAATGCGTTTTGCATAACAGTGACTTCGTTTATGAACACCCGAATAGCTGATGTCGATGCTGACATTATCAATGGTTACAGGGCTATATTTTCCGACTTGCAGAGATGGGGATTTAACATAAGTTGGTTGACTAACCGTCTGAACTATGTTGAACAGCTCAGATTTTCACAACCCTTACTAAATGAGCTTCATGCAATTGTCTCCCGCATTCAAGATTTGCAAACTCTTCGTGCTGAGAAGATGATGGAAATTCAGAAGGCTTTAGGAACCATGGATGCTGGCCTTTCTCTTCAGTGTATTGGAGATGATTTACTTCCTACTCCTTAGTTCTCTTAAAATCACCTACTCAGGATATGTACTCTCATCCAGAGTTGAGCCTGGGCAAAATGATTTTACGGTTTTATAGACGCCAGCTTAAAAGTGTTGCAATAGTTTCTCTGAAAATGGATCATCTAATTAATGTATTGGTTTTCAAAGTTTGGCATGTAACATTTATTGTAGGTTATTACTAGGCGGTTGTAAACACCAAAAGCAATGGTGGTTCTATTTTTTACTTCTGATTTTTCTTAGTTTTTAAAATAATAATTTCAACTTTTCTTTGATGTGTTGGTATTTTAATTGAGTACCTAGCTTTATAGCCCGTACGAGGCACAGGTATGCTCTAGATGTGCTTAATGACTTCGCGCATATTTGAATATTAGCTTGGTAATGCAATATATGTTGTGTTGTGAGTGCGAGATTTCTCCGTTAGCAATTGCTTAGTGTCAATCTCAAGTATGCATGAACCTGTTACATGTACCTTTTAAGCGATAGTAAATTTTGCAAGGCACGGGCTTGTTAACAAAATTATGTTAATATATATGTATTTGGGTCTTGTTCTAACAGAAACTAACTTAGAATAGAAACTAGAAACTAAACTTAAATTAAATATTTCAAGCTAATCTAATTACCAAATTAGGGGTACTCCAATACAAAAAACGTTTAAAATTATTGTCTCTATTCAACAAAAATAAAAAAAAATAAAAAAAATTTTAAAAAAAAGTTACTGTTCACGTGATGACGTGGCACGTGAACAGTAACTTTTTTTTAAAAATTTTTTTTATTTTTTTTTATATTTTTGTTGAATAGAGCCAAGAATTTTAAACGTTTTTTGTGAAGGTGCCCCTAGCGGGGCCATTAAAATAAATGAAATATAATTTATTTAGTGTAGGTTTCTAGTTTCTATTCTAAGGTTGGTTTCTATTTGAACGCTAGCCTATGTATTTGTGTTGCTCTATATTCAAATAATCAAATAGTATTTTCAATGTGTTGATGCTCAGAATGCAAATAAGTCCAAAAGAGATTATGTGTTCACAGTGTATATCAACTATATAGCTAAAAAAAGGTATCATTTGCATGCTAATCTCATTTCTAGGATTATTACTTGCATGAGTTAGGAGTATAAAGTATTTACATAAATAGTGACTTTTCTGAACTTGCATATTAGCAAAAGATCGATACTATGAAAGAATTTATATGAGAGGCTGGCTCCAAATTGCTTGGGGATCAACCGTGCGATCCAAACACCATGAAACCAAGTGTCTTAAATTAGTGATTCAGTTTTTTGTTTGAGCTGATATTACCAGAATGGGCTGAACCTAAATTTAAAAAATGGAGAGAGCAAACAGAAGAACTTCCCCTACCCATATTGTCATAAGAAAGAGATAATGGATCGATGCATTTTCTGTTCCACTATAATTAAATATGTTAATATGTAGGTGGTTAATGTGCATGCAATTTACCGCTCGAGCTTTGCTAGTAAAATCATGTTATTATGTATTTATATTGTTTTGTAATTAAATGGTGCTTGCAACATGTAAATGCTTAGTATGCAAAATATATCTAATAAATTATCTGTTCATGATGATTATGTACCACTAAAAATAAGTAAATTTTAATGTGCTAGTCTCTTTGAACCAATGTTCAAATGAATGAGTTCTGAGCATATAAGAATTTATATTAGTAGTGACTGTCTGATCATCCACAACCAATTTGTGCATTTTGACCCGGACTAAGAGATATGCGTAAGATATAAATTAATACACAAATTATAGTATCTATCTTTTAAATCCAAGTAACTTGTTTTTATTATAGAATAAAAAAATGCTACATGACTATGTACTATTCAAAATATTCTCAAAGTTTTATAATATAATCGAAATTAATATTTATCATAGTGATAAGGAATCTCACTTCTAAGTTAGAAGCCAAAGATTAAATTTCCATTGGAAACAATTTTTTTATCGTTGATATAATATAGGAGGGGTAATTTAGTAATTTCATGATAATTAAGTTGTCTCACGATATATTAATAATGAGTTTTTTAATATATCCAAAATTGATGTCTAGTATAGTGGTAAGGAATCTTTTTTACAAGTTAGAGGTCAAGAGTTCAATTCTCTCTAGGATGAATTTTTTTATCATTAATATAATATATGAGGGTTGTCTCATGGTATATTAATAATGAGTTTTATAATATGTTCAAAACTCATGTATAGCATAGTGGTAAGCATTCTAACTTACAAGTTTGAGGTCAAGGGTTCAATTCTCCCTAGAAACATTTTTTTTCCTTAATATAACATGAATGTTAAATTAGTAATTTCACACTGAATAAATTGTCTCACAAAACCTCATGTTGTGCTATCAATAATATAATAGATGCTAGGTACCTTAAATTGTATCCAAAAATTGCTCCCAAATGATGTGGTAAAATTACACAGCATAATGGATGATTATCATGTAAGCGTAATAGTTATTTTTAAATTCTCTCTTTTTCACCTATTTCGATACTTGTTAATTGAGGCTTAAAGCTAGGCAGTGGTTGTGCACATAAAATTTCGTAAGCCAGTTTTCTATTGTTAGACTCTATCTCATATTAGCATTAAGAAAATGGTGTGACGGCAAGTAGAGACGTAGAATTATTATTATTATTTTTTTTTGATAAACTTGGTGGAAACTTTGAGGCATTCAAAAGGACATACTTGATGATCTAGACCAAGCTACATTAAGTTAAGCTCGGTAGAATTTGTAAATACTTTGTGCCTTTCTTGGCAACTGGCAAGTCCATGCAGTACCAGGCATTTGACATGGGTTAAACATTTGGCTAACCACTTGGGTCACACAAGTGTGGCTAGTGAAGGCTAGATGAATGAACATGTGAAAGAAAAGATGAAATTTTTTGATTGGATGGTTCATATTATTGTAACCAATTAAATTGATATACTAGCTTTATACCCTTGCATTTGTAAGGGAACCTTCATAAAAACTAGCTAACAAAGTCGCGTTAAGTATGTCACGAAAAGTAGTGTGCCTCTTTCTACTAGATTAACTAAACAGTGAATAAAGCTCTCTTCTCTCTCTGGTCTCCTCTCTATCCTCTCCGGTCTCTCTTTCCTCTCAAATGAGAGTCGGCCGGTCATAAAATCCGATCCCCTCCTTCCTCCTTCTTCCTCCTCCTTCTCCAACCAAGCCTTCACCCACCTTCACAATCCCCCTTCATTACCTCCATAAATCGGAATTTTTTCCTAAAAATTTCGAAAAACCCATTCGAGTTCTTCTCAGATCTGTTTTGATTTAGAACTCGAAATATCAAATAAACACATTTCTTAAACTCAAAATCTCCTGCTTAACATCATATCAAAATTTGGTGGCAATCCGAGATACTTGACTTTTTCGAAGTGTATCGCCTTGATCGAAGTAACTCTCCTTGTTGAGAGTTTTTTCTGCCGTGTGATTTTCTCTACCCATTTTTTTGGGTTGTTGTCCCCAATTGTTTGGGGTTTTATGTTTGTCCCCATTTTTTTGGGGTTTATGTTTTGATTGTGTTTTCTAGTTTTTGTCATGATAGGTGTGTTGACTGCAGCTCGGAATTTGCTTCAAGTTTGGAAGGAAGCTCATATTGGAATTCGTTGCTGTCAAATAGAAGGTAATGGGCAACCACGAGAAGTTGAAGTCATTAGCCTTCGAGAAGTCATTTCTTGGACAAAATCACAAAAGCACGTTGATCAAGTGCTAGTAGCTCGATTATCGGTCTGCGAATCGTGTGGTTCTTTTGCTTGCAAATGCTGCACAAATTCTATGTCAGGCTATGGAAAGTGGTTTGTCACTCCTCCTGCAATCATGTACTCGAAAGTGATCATTTCTAAGTAATGCAAGTACGATTTATTTCAAAAAAAAAAGTATGTCACGAAAATATTTTTAAAAATTGTATACATAATCTTATTTTTCGTTTAATATTATTACTAGTCGATTAAGCCGCGCTTTGCGGCGGCCTTATAAATTTTTTTTTTAATTTTAAATAAAGATCATTTAAGAAAAAAAATGACAAAATATATTTTCATAATATCAATATAAATTGGTGAACACAATACTGTATAAATTAAATATACATAGATGATAAGATAAATTATTCATATATTTTTCTATACCAATTTTATCTTACGATTTTTTGGACCGACACCCGTTGTATATATTATGAAAATACTAAGCATACACAATAAAATTTAAATACTAAAATGCTCTTTGACTTTGATTTAACGATTTTGCCTCACAATTCTTTTTTAAAATTTTAAATATATCTAAAATATCAATATAAATTGATGAACACAATATTGTATAAACTAAATATACATAGATAATAAGATAAATTATTCATATATTTTTTATACCGATTTTGTCTCACAATTTTTTAGGCCGACACCCGTTTGTATATATTATAAAAATACTAAGCATACACAATAATAAAAACTTGAATACTAAAATACTCTTTGACTTTGATTTATCGATTTTGCCTCACAATTTTTAGACCGACGCCCGTTGCATATATTTTAAAAATACCAATTATATACAATAATAAAAAATTAAATATTAAAATCCTTTTTTTACTTTAATTTCAGTTTAAAAAACATAAAAAGCTATAAGAGAATCAGTGTAATTATAATTTAAAAGTGCAAAATCATAATAAAGTATGATGCTAATTGTGTTTAAAGAATAATACACATATTTAAAACATGATAAAGTATAACGGTGTTTAAATATTTATTGTAATTATAACAGTGTTTATAATGCATATAAAGTATGATTTTTTTATATAATATTTTTGGACTACATAAAATTGTTTATAAATCGAGTAAATATGATTACAAACATGGGGATAAAATTTGATTATTAGAAATAATGATTGTATATATATAAGAATTTAAAATTTCTTTTCTATTCGAATATATAATATAAGAAGATAATTTTTTTTTCTATTTCGAATATATAATTCTTTCTTCCTAACAAATTCGAAAACCTTTTCTATTTCGAATATGTAATTTGAATTCTTCTTCCCTACAAATTCGAGAACCTTTTTCAATTTCAAAGATGTTTATTTTAATGTTTATATTAATGTTAAAAAAGGAAGTTTTAATTTTTTTTCTAAAAAATAGGATATAAAGAAGGAAATTTTATTTTAGATATTTAAAATAAAGGAGCTCTAGAAAAATAGATAGATATGAATCGAGCGATTCTAGAGCTCCACCCAACTCCCGGGAAATTTCCTTTATATATATAACTAGTTGATGAAGCCGCGCTTCGCTGCGGCGTTACAATATTTTTTAAAAAAACAATACATTTATGTTATATTATAATATTAATATTAAATTTTAATGATTAAATAATTTTCTCTAATGAATCGATTTCTTGCCAAACATGATTCTTTCGATTGAGCCGCTCTCTCGTTAAAACCGAAATCCCAATAACATATATTATAAAGACTTTATAATAATTTTTATCCATAAAATCGAACCGTAAGAATAAAAAAAATTATGTCATTAGTATCAAATTCTAATAGCTAATATAATCTTTTCTAGTGAGCCGTCATCCCGTTATATACGTTTCAAGCCGCTCTTATTTGGAATCGAAATTCCAACTTCATTATATAAAGAAAGAGAGTAAATTCCAATTTTTATATTCTTTAAACTTACAGCTTCCGCATGGGAATGTCTTTCTATTATGTTAACATATCTAAAAAAATTAAATATGAAGACTTTTCGTTACGAAAATAATATTAAATTTATGGATATATTTTTCTAATGCAAGTATAATTAACTTGTATAACAAAGTTAAAATAAAGGATTTCTAAGAAAAAAATATATAGTTTTAAAAAATTGTATAAGATGTCTCCACCGTACTCGTATTCTACTTCCAATAAAATATTTTATTATATGTATTCCTTATATATTCAAATATCTTTTATACGGTCTTCTCTAATGAACCGTTTTCTCGTTAAACACGGTTGTTACTATTGATCCGCTCTCTCGTTAAAACCAAAAACCTAACTTTTACATATATCACTTGAATGATAATGTTTATCCATAAAAATCAAATCCTAAATATAAAACAAAATTTATAACACCAATATGATATTTTAATAGCTAATACAATCTTTTATAGTGAGTCGTCTTCCCGTTAAACACGTTTCGAGCCGCTCTCATTTGGGATCGAAATTCTAACTTCATTACATATTATTGATGATACTTATCTTACACAACAACTTACTCCTTAAAATCAAAACCTAAAAAATAGATCGAATTCCAATTTATACTTATTCTAGACTTTCTAAAAATTATGGAGTTTTAGAAAATGAAAACACATCTTATTTTCTCTTTATATTATAGATACTCGTATTTATTTAGGATTCCTACATGACAATGTTCTTTTATTATGTTAATATATCAATTATTTTATTTTTTAAAAACGATGACCTTTTTATGACAATAGTATTGGATTTATGAATAAATTTTCCTAATAGAAGTATAATTAACTTATATAAAAAAGTATAATTTAAGAAGTTCGTACTTCCTATAAAATATTTAATTATATGTCTGCTCTATATATTCAAACACATATTCTACTTCTAATAGAACTTTTATTTATATGTTTTTTCTATAAATTCGAATCTTATTCTCTATAAATTCGAACTCCTATTCTACTTCCAATATAACTTGTAATCATATGCGTTATAAATACTTATTCTACTTCCGGTAGAACTTATATGATATGTCTTCCCTATAAATTTGAACTATTCTCCTCTATAAATTCGAGCACCTATTCTAGTTCTAATATGTTAAATGATATTTTTCTACTTCTAATAGAAGTTTTATTTATACATTTTTTCTATAAATTCGAACTCTTATTCTCTATAAATTCGAACTCCTATTCCACTTCCAATAGAACTTTTAATCATATGCATTATAAATACTTATTCTACTTCCAATAGAACTTCTAATCATATGTCTTTCCTATAAATTCGAACTATTCTCCTCTATAAATTCGAACACCTATTTTACTTCTAATATGTTAAATGATATTTTTAATTTATTAGTGTTTAAAATTCTAAAATTCTAGAAAATTAGAAAAATAGATTGAGACGATCTTAGAGCGCCACCTAAACTCCCGCGTATCCTCCTCTATATATATATATATTGATTATATATTTAAACATCCTTTATACGGTCTTATCTAATGAACCGCTTTCTTGTTAAACACAATTTTTACTATTGATTCGCTCTCTCGTTAAGACAAAAAACCTAACTTTTACATATATTACTTGTATGATAATGTTTATCCATAAAAATCAAATCCTAAAAATAAAATAAAATTTATAACATCATATGATATTTTAATAGCTAGTACAATATTTTATAGTGAGTCGTCTTCATGTTAAACACATTTCGAGCCGCTCTCGTTTGGGATCGAAATTCTAACTTCATTACATATTATTGATGATACTTATCTTACACAACAATTTTTTTTCTTGAAATCAAAACCTAAAAAATAGAGTGAATTCCAATTTATACTTTTTCTAGATTTTCTAAATTTTTTGGAGTTTTTAGAAAATGAAAACACATATTATTTTCTCTTTATATTATAGATATTCATGTATTTATTTAGGATTTCTGCATGAGATTGTTCTTTTACTCATTGTTCTTTTATTATGTTAATACATTAATTCTTTTCTTTTTAAATACGATGACTTTTTTCATGACAATAGTATTGGATTGCATGAGATTGTTCTTTTACTCATTGTTCTTTTATTATGTTAATACATTAATTCTTTTCTTTTTAAATACGATGACTTTTTTCATGACAATAGTATTGGATTTATGAATAAATTTTCCTAATATAAGTATAATTAAATTATATAAAAAATATATAATTTAGAAGATCGTACTTTCTATAAAATATTTAATTATATGTCTGCTCTATATATTTAAACACCTACTCTAGTTCTAGTAGAACTTTTATTTATAAATTAGAACTCTTATTCTCTATAAATTCGAACTCTTATTCTACTTCCAATAGAACTTTTAATCGTATGCCTTATAAATACTTATTATACTTCCAATAGAACTTCTAATCATATGTCTTCTCTATAAATTCGAACTCTTCTCCTTTATAAATTCGAACACCTATTCTACTTCTAATATGCTAATTGATATTTTCATATTTATTAGTGTTTAAAATTCTAGAAAATTAGAAAAATTGATTGAGACGATATTAGAGAGCCACCTAAACTCCCGCTATCCTCCTTTATATATATATATTGACTAGCTTAGGTGGCGTCTTTCAAATCGTCTCATTCTATTTTTTTAATCTTTTTTAGAGTTTTAGAATTTTAAATATTAATAACTAATATATATTTTAACATATCGAAAGTAGAATAGGTATTCGACTTTACAAAGGAGAAGAGTTCGAATTTACTTTAATATATTAGAAGTAGAATACATATTTAAATTAATAAAGGTGAATAATTCGAATTCGAACAAATTTTCATATATACTCATCCTAATAATCATTATTTGTTGGTTGACTAATCTTCTTATCATGGTCTTCAAAAAATCATTATCGCAGTAACTTTTAGATTGGATATAGGTACCAGGTACGTAAATATTAAGTGTTAAATGGAATTGGTTTTTGTTTTTTTTTACTTGATTGATTGAGGTTTCTTGATATACTGAACCACTAAAACTTCTTCCTAATAATTAAAAGATTGCAGCGCGTTATGTTTTTATTACAATTTAATTTTACATGCAAGTATTATTAACTTCTTATTATTAAGATGATATATATATACACTATTTTATTCTAGCATATTCGTAAAAACGAATGGTAGTGCTAAAAACGAATGGTAGTGCTAAGACCTAAAAATAAGAGGAAAGCGGCCAGTGGGCAATCACAATGGTAATGCTGCTTATCACAAAACCATTGAATTGGTACAATTCAATCAATATCAATGTACGGGAGTTTAGGTGGCGCTTTAAGAACGTCTCAATCTATTTTTCTAATTTTTTTAGAATTTAGGATTTTAAACATTAATAAATATAAAAATATTTTAGAAGTAGAAAAGGTGTTCGAATTTATAGATGAGAAGAGTTCGAATTTATAGGGAAGGCATATAATTAGAAGTTCTGTTGGAAGTAGAATATGTATTTAATTATAAGGCATATAATTAAAAGTTATATTGGAAGTATAATAGGAGTTCGAATAAACACTAATAAATGTAAAAAAAAAAAAATCTTTTAACATATTAGAAATAGATTAAAAGTTCTATTGGAAGTAGAATAGGAGTTTGAATAAACACTAATAAATATAAAAAAAAATCTTTTAACATATTAGAAGTAGAATAGGTGTTCAAATTTATAGATAAGAAAAGTTGGAATGTATAGGAAAGACATATGATTAGAAGTTCTATTGGAAGTAGAATTGGAGTTTGAATTTATAGAGAATAAGAGTTCAAATTTATAGAAAAAACATATATTTATCAGTTCTATTTGAAGTTGAATAGGTATTTTAATATACAGAGGGGACATATAATTAAAAATTTTATTGAAAGTAGAATACAAGGTCAGTGGTGACATCTTTTACGATATTCTAAAATTATTCTATTAAGAAAAATTTTCATAATCTAATACTAATCACATAAAAAAATGTCTTTGTATTTAAAAAGAAAAAAACTGATGTATTAACATAATAAAAGAACATTCTCATGCGGGAACCCATAATAAATACTAGAGTGTCTATAATATAAAGAGAAATTAAGATTTTTTTATTTTTTAAAATTCAATAAATTTTAGAAAGCAAGGAGAAAATAAAATTTGAAATTCACTATAATTTTAGGTTTTGATTTTAAGGAAAAAAAGTTGTATAAAATAAGTATCATCAATAATATGTAATGAAGTTGGAATTTCGATCCCAAATGAGAGGACTCGATACGTGTTTAACGGGAAGACGGCTCACTAAAAAAGATTGTATCAGCTATTAGAATTTGATATTGATGTCATAAATTTTATTTCATTTTTAGGATTCGATTTTTATGGATAAACATTGTTATACAAGTAATATATGTAAAAGTTAGAGGTTTGACTAGAAAATTAGAAAAATAGATTGAGATGATCTTAGAGCGCCACCTAAACTCCCTCCATCCTCCTTTATATATATATATATATATATATATATATATATATATATATATTGACTAGTTGACTAAGCCGCGCTTCGCGGCGGCCTTGTAATATTTTTAAAAAAAAAATTCAAAATACAAATTTAATAAAGAAATTCAAAAGGAAATATATATAACTAAATTATTGAATACAATATTGTACAAATTTTAATATATATATATATATATATATGTATGTAAGTATGTATGTATGTATATATTTATATATAGACAACTAAATATACTATATGCTTATTTTTTTTGTCAATTTTGTATCACATTTTCTTAGTCCGATACTCGTTGTAATTAATACATATAATCCGCGTGTCGCGACGTCCTTGTAATATTTTTTTAAAATTTTCAAAATATAGACTATTTAAGAAAAAAATAAAAAAGAAAATATCTATAAATAAATTAGTGAACACAATGTTGTACAAATTTTAATATATATACATTATATATATTATAATGTATATACGTTACTTTTTTTACGTTGATTTTATGTCACGTTTTCTTAGGCCGACACCCGTTGTAATAAATACATTTAGATAAATTTAAAAATAAAATGAAGAAAGCAAATGTTACAATAATAAAAATTTAAATATTAAAATGTTTTTTTGACTTTAATTTACCGATTTTGTCTCACAATTTTTTTTTTAATTTTAAATAAAGATTATTTAAGAAAAAATCGACAAAAATATATCTACAATATCAACATAAATTGGTGAACACAATATTGTATAATTAAATATACATAGATACTAAGATAAATTATTCACATATTTTTCTATATCGATTTTGTCTCACGATTTTTTAGGCCGACACTCGTTTGTATATATTATAAAAATACTAAGCGTACACAATAATAAAAACTTGAATACTAAAATTCACTTTGACTTTGATTTATCGATTTTGGCTCACAATATTTTAGGTCGACGCCCGTTGTATATATTAAAAAAATACTAAGTGTATACAATAATTAAAATTTAAATAGTAAATTTTTTTTGACTTTGATTTCGATTTGCATGTCGATAATATTTTTCTTAGAATATTAAAATTGGGATATATAGATGTAAAAAAAAGGGTTAGAACTTACTTTTTATATCGTAATTGTAATATAATTTAGAGCCGAGAACTCCTTAAAATTACATGAATAAATTTTTAAAATCTTGAAAGAATTAAAAAACAAACAAATAAATAAATAAATAAATCATATTTTGTAAATTAATCATTTAGTGAAGAGTGGGTTTTTTTGGTAAATTAATCATTCAGTCAACTTCGTGGAGAGAAAGAATAACTAAACTCTTGTAAAAAGGAGCCATTAAATTGACAGAAAAGAATATAAATAAAAGTTGAATAAATTACGAATACAATATCAATAGTAAATTATGATTTTTAATAACCGAAGAGTCATTAATAACTTTTGTAAGGTTATTACAAAATCCTACGAAATCTAAAAAGGTAGACAAAAATATTAGATTTGGAACCTAAAAGAAAAAAAAACATGATGAAAGTTTTTGCTTTGTGAACCTAAAAAAAGAAAATCTAACATGATGAAAGCAACATTATGAAGCATTTTATATAGCTATTAAAACACGTTCCTCAAAATTACCTTTTTATATTTGAACTTGGAGAAAAAGCTAAAATATTCTATTGTAAAAAGGTTTTGTTTTAAAAAGATTCGAAAATCCTTTATAAATTCAAAGATGTTTATGTTAACGTTAAAAAAGGAAGTTTTAATTTCTTTTCTTAAAAATAGGATTTAAAGAAGGAAATTTTATTTTAGTTATTTAAAATAGAGAAGCTCTAGAAAAATAGATAAATATAAATCGAACGATTCTAGAGCTCCACCAAACTCTCGTGGAATATCCTTTATATATATATAATAGATAGATTTGGAAGTGAATATGGTGATTTAAAACTTTTATGCAATGTAATTAATTTGGAACGTTTAAGAAATATTGAGAAAAGAATTAGCAGAAAAAAATATGTTTTAGTTAAACTCTTAAGTACTAATAATAATATTTTCGAATATATTGATACCTATCTATCGAATAAAAAATGTTTTTGAAATCCAATATTGATAAACATTTGCAAAGTTTCATTGGATAAGTAAAAGTAACATTTTTGAAATCCAATGCTTTTGTATTCATATGTTTTTTTAAGTCATGCTTCATATTTTTTGGAATGATCCGACACCCGTATTTCTTCATTTGATTAATGTTTTTGAACTTTTATAAGAACATTTTTGTATGTAATATTAAATTTAAATTCATGCACAAATGTTAAAAATGGTACTCAGATATTCTAATACTCTTATATTAAATTTTATAATAAATAAGTATATGTAATTATTTTCTATCTCCAATTTAATAATAAATCAAAATGAATTTAAAATCATCGAAATCTGAATAAATACTAAGTCATTTAAAATTAATTATATAAACAAAATGAAGATCCTCTAACATACTATCAACTTCATAAAGGTCTCTTACTTTTTTCATACCAAATTACAATGTAGGCATAATTTTATAATAACAATTAATAAATATTAAATTTAATTAATCAATGTTCTTAAATGTCGACGCTCGTCTCATTCATGATGAAATTGATTAGTAATAGTATGAAAATGTGTTTAGTTAGGATATTAATTTATTCAAACACAATAAAACGGAAGAAAGAATGTATAAATTTTTTATTAATTTAATCAGTGAAGAAATGGGTTGGGTTTGTTCAATTTAATCAAGTTGATCATACCATGTGTGTAATTTGTTCATATTTAAAAGTAAATTATAAAATATTCCTTGTATTTAAATTGTGGATCATAATTGGAAAATTTATATGTACTTCTGTATCTCATCATGATTTTCACGATCACTGATTACGAATTTATCGAAAAGTTAACATCGTCGATTTATTTTTCCTGAAAAAGTTGCAATGATTTTGAATAAGGATTAAAAATGGATGATATAAATAATTTCATTTTAATGTTTTACCTTGAAATAATTTTACATTTATATAGATAATTAATATTTTGTATTGTTATAATAATTATAATGTTTTAATAAAGATTTCTAATATTTTATTTTAAATATAAAATAAAGTGTATTTAATATATATTTAATATGTACAATTACTGACTAATTAATATGGTATTAAATGTAAGAAAATTATTTTAATATAAAAAATAAAAAATGTGAAAAATCAAGAAAATTATAGTGAGATTTCTCACTGAAAGGCTCTCTGATATCTTGTTATTATAATACATATAGATAAATAGATTATTTGTGAATTTTTTATATTAAATTATATTAATTTTTTTATTCTTTTTGGAAAAATTATAAGATAATATTTGCAAATTTTATTAATTTGATAATACTTATTTTTATTAACATTAGTCTTTGTAATTTGTGTTATTATTGTATTTTGCAATAAAATTTCCTAAATTTTTAACAAAAATTATTAAATTATTTGTTTTCTATACTTTTTTCCTCCATATTTTTATTTTAATACATATAATTGATTTTTCGTTTTTCTCAAAAAAACCAATATAGTATACAATTTAGTAATATTTTTAGTTTATATTTAATATCCTTGAAAAATATAATTACAAACAATATTTTAAATTGACATTTCTGCCCCTAACGACAATACCACAAAAATTCTTTTATATATAGGATATAATTGCTTTTAGACTTGAAAATTTATCCACATTTTGTACATCTTTATTAACGGTTTATTCTTAATTTTTAAAAAAAGTAAAAAAAAAAAAACTTGTAGTATTTATAAAAAATTGACACCCATTTTCACACAATTTGTTGAAAATAATTCATTTGAAAAAAAAACTAAAATATTGAATATTTGTAATAATTTTTTACACAAAAAACATACATAACCATGAAATTAGTAGGAAAGTCGGCGATTTATCGATTTATTCGATTCAATTATTATAAAATGGGGTCAAAAATAATTTCTTTCACATAAATAGTCAATAATTGGTAAAAATTGATTTAACCAATAAGCAGATAAATTGATCAAGACATGATGTAACGCCCCCAGATCCGCCCTGACCGGGGACCCGGGTCGTCACATTGTCTCAATATCCTGCAGCACACGTCAGCGCAATAATAAAGCAAAATATTTAATACAACGAGAATAAATGTCCCACTCCGCAGATCCAAGATCGGTCTCACATAATATTACAATACATCTTAGTACATCTTAGGATAATATCTTACATAAGTTCACAAAAATAGAAAAATAAAGGTTCCAGCTGGATATTCTAATTCTTGTCAACATAGCCTGGAGCTTTTCCCTTTCCTCTGGATCCCTGGCTGGACGTCTCGCCTCTTTCCATCTTGACAGTTGAATGAAATGTTGTAAAGCAAGAATGAGCAAATATGGTGCTCAGCAAGTTCTCTCCTTGCTCGGTATATAAATATAATAAGATTCACCGAAAGAAATACTCAAAATTTTAAAATCGGATATCACAATCTGACTCTGACTCAATACTCATCTCGAAATCAGAATACTCGAAAGACTCATTTGATATAATTCTGATGACTCGTGATTTAAGAATAAACTGGTCTTCCGTCTCTCGGTATCTCGGTGGGGCGATCAACTATCCGACCGGGAAAACCGTCCTCCAATGATATCGCACTTCGCCCGATCACGGCTACAATACGTTATCAACAATATAATATAAATGTATGAATGCTAGCATCATAGTGGGTTATTAATTCAACCCTGGCAGCATAGTGCCTAAATCCTCGTGTCCGTATAACGGTACACAGGTCTCTCTTTCTCTATAATGGGCCTCTTTCCCAAAATTGACTAGTAGAATACAGAATTCCCGAATATTTGATGAACTGATAACTTGAGATAATTCTTCCAGGAAAATATTTACAAATCTGGCGGACTGCCAGTCTGACTCAATTGTTCCACCAATCCGAACAATGGACTGAGGTAAATTCTCAATAATAATATTTTATTGGTTGACACGATCAAAATGCCAAACCTTGACAATAACGGCAACTATCTTGAAACAATGAGAATAGTTTTAAAATGGAATATTTTGAGTTGTACCGAACAAATAGTACTACTCGAATATTTACAATACTCATAATTGATGAACGTTAAATAGAATATTTTTCACTTGATCAACGAGTGACAACTCTAACGATTCTAATTTTGTAACTCTTATTTGTTGATTCGAGAGATGAACCAAATAAAAGATAATCAATAATTATTGTCGAATTTGTATAATAAATTCGACTGAAAACAATAAATTTACTATCTCGAACAAATGAGATTAGTTTCACTAAATCACAATAATAGTCATCTCGAATTAATGAGATCGACCCGATAGCAATGAAATTGATTCCACGCTTATAAGGGATATAATTCGCAAGTAAACTAATTTTAATAGTAACAAAATATCGCAACGAGAAAATAATGCTCAAAAGAATTATTGCATCATATGGAGCAACAAATAAATCTCATAATTGACAGCTCGAAAATAAATAAGGAGAGAAATAATACGAACAGAAATACAAGTCTCTAAGAGTTAGGGTAGGATGGAACTTGCCTCGATCTCGTAGTGCAAATGAATGCAGATAAAATTTATACTTTACCCGTGAACTTGGCTTCGCTCTACGGTTCGGGAATTATTCTCTAAAAAATGGCAACCAGAAATACGTGAGCGATTCGTCAAAATAAAATATTCCCGATCCGATAATATAATATTTAAATATAAAGAATATTAATAATAATATAATATCTCTTCAAAATCTCTACAACAAATAACGGAATATAATTCCCGGACAATTAAATCTTTCTTCGAACTCATGGATTCAATCTAGAAAATATATAATATTTTAATATCCGTAAATCCCGCTTTATTTAATTGTAAGAAAATTCTCATTTAAAATAAACTCTAATGAATTCTCTACAATTCTCTAAAATTCAATAATTTAATAATATTAATCTCTATTTATTCTCAAAACAAAATAATTCAATAATCCATTTTTATTCAATTTAAAACCATAATTTTTATTCTCACTTTTAACCAAAAGTAATTTATCAAAAGAATTCTACTTTTAATTATCCTCACAATTCTAATTTCTTTTACTCAATTTTTAATATTAATCCGATTTTAGCCACTAAAATAATCTGATCCGATTCGATTAATCAAACTGGTCCGGGAATGCTAAATATCAGTCTTCCAAAATAAATCCATATTTAACTTTATTTATTCATAATTAATCGCTCTCAACGAATCATTAAATCTCTAAAGTACGTCACAAAATATTTCTATT
Source organism: Saposhnikovia divaricata (assembly GCA_036435485.1). Lineage (NCBI taxonomy): Eukaryota > Viridiplantae > Streptophyta > Magnoliopsida > Apiales > Apiaceae > Saposhnikovia > Saposhnikovia divaricata. The sequence continues at coordinate 151,275,691 of CM071597.1, read as the reverse complement.
TAATTAATTAATCAATTAAACCATTTTTATTAAATTATTTATACCAACTGTTTTAAATAACGATCCAGATAATTAAATCCCTAATTATAACATCCGCCCACAAATTTTATTGAAACTGTATCGTTTAATAATTTTATTCGCAACTGTATTATTTTATTAATATTTTAACGGCAACAGCGGCGCGTGGGCCCCACCTGCCACCACCACCGCTGCGCAGCCTCCTCCCCTGTACTCCTTCCAATCCCGCATCTCTCTCTCCTTCATCTCTCCCTCTCGCTGTCATCTCTCTCCCTCCCTTTCTCTCTCCCTCTCGAACTCAATCTCTCTCAATCCCTGGACCTCGCTCTCTCTCTCTCTCTCTCTCTCTCTCTCTCTCTCTCTATCTCTCCGCCTCACCTCTCTATCTCTCTCAGTCTCTCATCTGTCTCAATCTCTCAACCTCTACATGTCTCTCTCGTTCAATCTCTCATCTCTCCAATTTCTCCTTTCTCCCCCTTCGATCTCTCCTCCCCGTTCACTTCTTCCCCTCTCTGCCTTCATCTCTCTCTTCTTTCTTCGGCGTCTCTCTCTTACCACCACCTCTCTCTCTCTCGAACTCAACACCTCTCTCTCTCGCTAACTTCTCCTCCCCTCCGTCTCACACTCTTCTCACATTAAATCTCTCCCTGAATCTCCCTCTCGACCTTCCCCTCTACGCCCAGCACCACCAACAACAACAACAAACAAACCCACAATCACAACCAACACCACCATCGCAACGGTGGTGGTCGTCTTCTTATCAACCCAAAACAAACCAACACCCCCATACAACACAAACAATTCTTATTACCGAAATATAAATCGAGCCTACACCCACGATTTACCGTGAAATCGGAAAATGAGAGAAAAGGAAAAAAAACAACGAAACCACTACCTGTGATTATGCTCTGTTTTGTGTGTATATGCCCTGTGTTTTGTTTTTAAAAGAGAGAGACAATAATGTGTTTTTGTTGCTGTGAAAAATGAGTGTTGTATTGTTTGTAAATATAAGGATGAGGGTGGTTTATTTATTTTATTTAAAAGGGAAAAAATGTGGGGACTAAAAAAAAGTAATAATGCCCTGAAACAAGGATCATGTTTTGGTCCGTGTTTTGTGAAAGTTAAATATTCTGTTTATTTAATCAAAAGGAACAAGAGTGGGGGACAAAAGGAAGTGAGGCGTGCTTAGTGCAAATTAAAACCCGTGATTAGTGCTGCCTCCTCAATAATCTCGTTTCTCCCCTGCTGGCTAATTAAAACGAGACTCTAATTTCGTTTCCTAAAATAAATTCGACTTAAAACTAAAATCCTATTTTCCTAAATTTCCTAATTTTAATAAATACCAACTAAATATAATTAAATAGATATAATATAATATTCACTTATATATGAATATATAAAATATTTAGAATTTACAAAAACGCGCTAATTAAAATATACTAGTGCATCGCTCTTAAATAAATTTTAAATAACGAGTAGGAAAATTAATTCAAAAATTCGCGGTTATTACAGTCTCCCCCCCCCCCTTATAGGATTCCGTCCTCGGAATCAAAATTACGCACTAAACAACTCAGGATATTTATTCCGCATTTCGCTTTCTAATTCCCACGTGGCTTCCTCAACTTGGTGATTTCTCCAAAGTACCTTCACCAAATTTACTATCTTAGTTCTTAACTCTTGCACTTTGTGATCTACAATCTGTACTGGCTGTTCTTCGTATGTCAAATCAGGACGTATTTCCACTGGTTCGTAGGTTATAACATGTCTGAAATCAGAATTATATTCTCTTAACGCAGAAACATGAAACACATCATGGATATGTTGAAGATCTGGAGTTAGGGCCAACTGATAAGCTAGTGGTCCTATCTTCTTGAGAATCTCAAAAGGTCCTATATATCTGGGGCTCAACTTGCCTTTCTTTCCGAATCTCATTACTCCCTTCCAAGGTGAAACTTTCAGCATCACTTTATCTCTCACTTCAAATGCTTTGTCTTTTCTCTTTTGATTTGCATACTTCCTCTGTCGATCTTGAGCTGCAACTAACCTTTTTCGAATGACTTCGGTTGCTTGCTTAGTTTGTTGTAGTAGTTCTGGTCCTAGTATTTTCCTTTCTCCTACTTCATCCCACTATAGAGGTGATCTACACTTCCTTCCGTACAATGCTTCATATGGTGCCATACATATGCTGGAGTGGTAACTATTGTTGTAAGCAAACTCAACTAAAGGCAAATGATCATCCCAACTTCCTTTGAAATCAAGTGCACAGGCTCTTAACATATCCTCAACTGTTTGAATTGTCCTTTCACTTTGTCCGTCGGTCTGTGGATGATATGCAGTGCTCAGATTTAACTTCGTGCCAAGACATTCCTGAAAACTTTTCCAAAATCGAGAAGTAAAATGGGCATCTCTATCAGATACAATTGAAACAGGCACTCCATGACGAACCACAATTTCCTTTAGGTATGTGTTCACCAATCTCTCAACGGAGTACTTATCACTAATTGGTAGGAAATGCGCAGATTTAGTGAGGCGGTCGACAATAACCCAAATTGCATCATGGCTGTCTCTAGTTCGGGGCAATCCTACGACAAAATCCATGGTAATGTGTTCCCATTTCCACTCTGGTATCTCTAAAGGTTGTAAAAGTCCACTTGATCGTTGATGTTCTGCCTTCACTTTCTGACATGTCAAACACTTGCTTACCCATTCTACAATCCCTCTCTTCATGTTAGGCCACCAATAATTCAGCTTGATGTCCTGATACATTTTTGTGCTCCCTAGGTGAATGGAATATCTCGAGTTATGCGCTTCACTCATAATTTCTTCCTTTAACTCTGTAACATTAGGAATCCATATTCTTGATGAAAATCACTTAATTCCCTTAACATCTTTTGAACTCAGAAATTCTTCTCCGGTCAACTTTGATCTTCTTTTTCCCATTACTTGTTCCTGACAACGGCGAATCTTCTCGAGTAACTCTGGTTGAAACTGAATGCTATAAACTCTTTAATTGTTTTGGACTGGGACCTTGACCTCTAATTACATTCTCTCAAATTCTCTGACCAATTCTTCTGAGGTTGTCAACAGGTTGAGTCTTTCCTTTCTACTTAAAGCATCCGCTACAACATTAGCCTTCTCTGGGTGGTAGTTTATCGAGCAATCATAGTCTTTGATCAATTCCAACCATCTTCTCTGTCTCATGTTTAATTCCTTCTGCGTGAATATATACTTTAAGCTCTTGTGATCCGTGTAAATCTTGCATTTCTCTCCATAAAGGTAATGTCTCCAAATCTTGAGGGCAAAAACAATAGCCGCAAGTTCTAAATCGTGAGTAGGGTAATGGGACTCATACTCCTTCAGTTGTCGAGAGGCTTAAGCTATTACTTTCCCATGTTGCATCAGAACACATCCTAAACCCTTGTGAGAAGCATCGCTGAAAATCACGAAATCGCCTTTCTCATCGGGTAAGGTCAACACTGGGGCAGTAATCAATCTCTTCTTCAATTCCTGAAAGCTGTCTTCGCATTTGGGGGTCCATTCAAACTTTTCACTCTTTCTGGTAAGTCGAGTCAATGGTGTAGCTATCCTTGAGAAATCCTTCACAAATCTACGATAGTATCCGGCTAATCCAAGGAAACTTCTAGCCTCAGTTGGAGTCTTGGATCTCTCCCAATCTGCTACGGCTTCTATCTTAGCGGGGTCTATAGAAAGTCGTTCGCTGCTCACAATGTGTCCTAAAAATTGAACTTCTTTCAGCCAGAATTCACACTTCGAAAATTTTGCATACAACTTTTCTTTTCTCAGCGCTTCCAGAACCAAATGGACATGTTCCTCAGGAGACTTCGAGTATATCAAGATGTCATCAATAAATACAATCACGAACTTTTCCAAGTATCTCTTGAACACACGATTCATCAAATCCATAAAAGCAGCTAGAGCATTCGTCAATCCAAAAGACATAACTAGGAATTCATAATGTCCATATCGGGTCCTAAAGGTAGTCTTAGGAATATCCTCAGGCTTGATCTTTAGTTGATGATAGCCGGATCTTAAATCAATCTTCGAAAAATGTATAGCTCCCTTAAGCTGGTCAAACAGATCGTCGATTCGAGGCAGAGGGTACCTGTTCTTGATGGTCATCTTGTTCAGTTCACGATAATCAATACATAGTCGTATAGATCCGTCCTTCTTCTTCACGAAAAATACTAGAGCTCCCCACGGGGATACACTTGGTCTGATTACACATTTTTCTAGTAATTCTTGCAGTTGTGTTGCCAATTCCTTCATTTCCACTGGTGCCATTCTGTACGGCACCTTTGAGATTGGTGCGGTTCCTGGTGCTAGGTCGATTGTGAATTCTATCTCTCGATCTGGTGGAATTCTAGGCAGCTCGTCAGGAAAAACATCTCTAAACTGGTTAACTACTGGGATCTCTTCGATCGTAGGGGTCTGCTTCTCGGTATCTATCACATGAGCCAGATAGGCTTGACATCCTTGCCGAAGTAATCTTTTAGCTTGAATTATTGACAGGAAATCCTTAGTCGGTTTCCGTCCGCGAAACGGAATTCTTATACCATTAGGTCCACTTAAGCTGACCCTCTTACGACGACAATTTATTTGAGCATCATAACGTGATAACCAATCCATCCCTAGGATTACGTCAAATTCCCCTAACTTAAAAGGAATGAGGTCTGCGTCAAAACGTTGCCCATATATCTCTATAGAACAATTAAGACATTATCGGTTTACTGGTATGACTTCTTGATTAGCTACTTCTATGTTAAGAATTCCCTCTAAGGGCACAGACTCAAGATTCAACTTATTCATGAAGTCTTCAGAAATAAAAGATTTGGTAGCTCCAGAATCAACTAGAACACACGCATCCTCAGAGTTTACTAGAAGCGTACCTGCTATCACATCCCTGTCATCGATGGCATCTCGTACAGTCATGTTGAAGGTTCTTGCTGTCGGCTTGTTGCTGGGAGGTGTTGTGAGTCGAGGCACTGGATTTTCCTTCGCAGGCTATCGACAGTCTCGGGACACGTGACCTTTTCTTCCACAGTTGAAACAGGTGACATTTTTATCCTTTCAACTAGAAGCATAATGACCCTTTTGTCCACAGTTATAACAATTCACGCTCGCTTGATGACAGGGTCCAGGGTGTTTCTTCCCACATGTCTTACATTCTGGCAGAGGTGGTCTTCCTTGCATCACATTAACTGCCTGTGGCTGTCTGAGCCTTTGATTGCCTCCTCTGGTGTCATGATTCCCAAACCTTCTTGTATCAGTGCTTCTATCCTCCCTCCTCACAAATGGTCTCTTATCGCTCCGATTATCAGATCCTTTCACAAAGTTACTTCCGCTGCCCTAGAACTTCCTCTTCTGTCCATCCTTTGGGTACAGTTCACTTCCACTTTCCACTATAGCCGCTTTCTGGACTAAGGTTGCATAATTGGTGATCTCAAACACTACGACTCGATTCTGTATCCAGGGCTTCAATCCTTGTTGAAAACGCTTTGCTCTCTTCTCCTCAGTGTCTACATGATAGGGTACAAACCTCGAGAGTTCTGTAAACTTGGCCTCGTAGTCTGCAACAGTCATCGTCCCTTGCTTGAGTTCCAAAAATTAAATTTCCATCTGGTTCTCCAAATACTTGGGGAAATACCTCTCTAGGAACAATGTTGTAAATCTGGACCATGGTATAATCGTATTACCTTCCATAGCTCTCTTCACTTCCCACCAGTAGTTAGCTTTTGCCTTTTAACATATACGCTCCAAACACTGTCTTCTTATCTTCTTCCACTCCCACAATCTCGAAAGTCTTCTCTATTTCTCGTAACCAGATTCTAGCCTCTACTGGGTTAGTGGTACCTTTAAACTCAGATGGATTCAAAGATTTGAATGATTTGAAACTCACTACAGCTTGAGTCAGTTGAGCTGGAGGTGGAATTCCTCCTATTGGATGTTGGTTCTGTTGAGGTTGAGGGTTTTGAGCATGTTGAAGAAGTAAGTTCATAAGTAGGTTCATCGGGTTGGGATTCTGAGCGGGCTCTGGTTCCGGGTTTGGATTCTGGACTGGGTTCCGAGGTGGAACCTCATAATCTTGATTCGCTTCAGGTTGAGGATGAAGATTCTTTGAGGGTCTTCCTCTTTTAGGTGGCATTTTTTCTATAAAAGTGAAAACAATAGGGTATGTTATGTCTCACGTATGCAGTTATACGACACCATTGCTGGCACAGTTATGATAGGCATTCATAAATAATTACTCGGTCAAATTCCTGGTTTCTCAAAATAAATCATACTCAAAATCGTGATTTTCTCTGGTCCCTTTATAATCTATTACTCTTATTCCTAGTTATAAAAAGGTTTCAGATACTTGTAAAGATCTATCTCAGTTTAAATGGCAGTTCTCGGGAAAACCTTATAAGTTCTAAAATTCAATCGTTATTAATCTTTGGTTCTCGAATTTTGGTTAAACTCATTTTAAGTCGTAGTTTCTGAAAAGAAGTTTCCATCTATATCGGGGTAACATGGGGAAACAATATCATATGATACTCTACAGTACATAATTTTCTAATAAATAAAGTAAGACAGCAGTACTACTAACAGATCAGAATATGTAATAATAAAGAGGTACCATACTGGTACAGTCCAGGTCATAATACTGAATACATCCATAATAATACAGACTGAAAACCTGAATATAGTACATCGTGGGGATAATAAGGATTACTACCCTACATGCTAGTCATAAAATCAACTACATCAAGTACATAGATCATGAGAATATGTGCACCCTAATACAGAAAAATCTAACGTGATGCCATCCAGAAAGTGGGTCACCGCTAGCTATTCTAACCAAACGATGGGGATGCTCAAGCATGCATATATGTCATCAATGGGGGAACATCTCACCGACCCTCCTATGGAACTCTGTGACGACATCTGAAATCATAGTGGAAACTCTGGCCCAATCAATCTGCCCGGTACTGGATGATGGCAAGACAACAAAGTCAGTCTGTAGTCCAGTCAAAACAGTGAGAGCAATCTGATGCATGATATCCATCGGGACGTCTCTAACCAGTAGACTCCTTCCACGATGCACAGCAAAAGGATCTGGAACAGCCAACAATCTAAGGATACCATCCCTAGTAGCAAAGATCTCCTCATAGCGAGACCATAACCATCGGTAATGCTGAAACAGGGTATGGTGAATGTGCCAAGGGACCATCTCTCCCGTCACCCCAGCATCCTCATTGGGAATAGGTGGCATAGTAGCAGTAGCAACAGTAGCCACAGTGGGCTGCGTCAGAGTAGGAATAGGTATAGTGGGTGCAGATGGAGCAGTATCACAAACAGGAGTGTCGCTGATACGTGGGAACATGTAGTCAGGTATAGTAGGGACTATCGGAGCCGAAAAATATACTGGAACAGGAGAAGTAAACAAGTCCGCAAGAGCTGCTACTCCGGTGGGTGTATCAACTCTGGACACTGAAGCAGACAGGCTAGGTATGACCTCAGTGCGGATGGGCGAAAGCTGGCCCTCAACCATCGGCTCAGAAGTAATAGGCTCGGGTGTCTCAAACCTGAACATCTCAGGAGTATATAGGAGCTGAAATCTGAGCTGGCTGCTCAGTCGCTGGAGTAAGAGCCTCTAAGTCAATCACTAGCATAGGAGAATCAGCTACCTCAATGACCTGGTCAGGAGAATCTACCAAGTCTATCACGCGTGGAGGAGAAGGTGTAAGAATCCGAATAGAAGAGTTCTCCGAGTCACTGACGATCAGCATATACTCCTCAGATGGGTCACTATCCGTCCCTGAGCTAGGATCTAGAGGTCCTAGTGGGTATGGTGTAGGAGATCTGTCTCGCATAGGTAAGAAACCGGTAGATCCTGATGAAGACATCTACAAAAGTAAATAGTTTCGCTCAGAAACAGGTTCTAATCGACTAGATACGTATATAGATATAGCTAAAGGTGTACGACACTTAGTGCTAAAATCTCAACGTCATGTAATACCTCTAAATTCTCACGTCGTGTTATAATTCTAGGCTCGTACGATTCCTAAAAATATAACTAATGCTTTGATACCAAAACTGTAACGCCCCCAGATCCGCCCTGACCGGGGACCCGGGTCGTCACATTGTCTCAATATCGTGCATCACACATCAGCACAATAATAAAGCAAAATATTTAATACAACGGAGCATAAATGTCCCACTACGCAGATCCAAGATCGGTCTCACACAATATTACAATACATCTTAGTACATCTTAGAATAATATCTTACATAAGTTCACAAAAATAGAAAAATAAAGGTTCCAGCTGGATATTCTAATTCTTGTCAACATAGCCTGGAGCTTTTCCCTTTCCTCTGGATCCCTGGCTGGACGTCTCGTCTCTTTCCATCTTGACAGCTGAATAAAATGTTGTAAAGCAAGAATGAGCAACTATGGTGCTCAGCAAGTTCTCTCCTTGCTCGGTATATAAATATAATAAGATTCACAGAAAGAAATACTCAAAATTTTAAAATCGGATATCACAATATGACTCTGACTCAATACTCATCTCGAAATCAGAATACTCGAAAGACTCATTTGGTATAACTCTGATGACTCGTGATTTAAGAATAAACTGGTCTTCCGCCTCTCGGTATCTCGGTGGGGCGATCAACTATCCGACCGGAAATACCGTCCTCCAATGATATCGCACTTCGCCCGATCACGGCTACAATACGTTATCAATAATATAATATAAATGTATGAATGCTAGCATCATAGTGGGTTATTAATTCAACCCTGGTAGCATAGTGCCTAAATCCTCGTGTCCGTATAACGGTACATAGGTCTCTCTTTCTCTATAATGGGCCTCTTTCCCAAAATTGACCAGTAGAATACAGAATTCCCGAATATTTGATGAAAAGATAACTTGAGATAATTCTTCCAGGAAAATATTTACAAATCTGGCGGACCGCTAGTCTGACTCAATTGTTCCACCAATCCGAACAATGGACTGAGGTAAATTCTCAATAATAATATTTTATTGGTTGACACGATCAAAATGCCAAACCTTGACAATAACGGCAACTATCTCGAAACAATGAGAATAGTCTTAAAATGGAATGTTTTGAGTTGTACCGAACAAATAGTACTACTCGAATATTTACAATACTCATAATTGATGAACATTAAATAGAATATTTTTCACTTGATCAACGAGTGACAACTCTAACGATTCTAATTTTGTAACTCTTATTTGTTGATTCGAAAGATGAACAAAATAAAAGATAATCAATAATTATTGTCGAATTTGTACAATAAATTCGACTGAAAAGAATAAATTTACTATCTCGAACAAATGAGATTAGTTTCACTGAATCACAATAATAGTCATCTTGAATTAATGAGATCGACCCGATAGCAATGAAATTGATTCCACGCTTATAAGGGATATAATTCGGAAGTAAACTAATTTTAGTAGTAACAAAATATCGCAACGAGAAAATAATGCTCAAAAGAATTATTGCATCATATGGAACAATAAATAAATCTCATAATTGACAGCTCGAAAATAAATAAGGAAGGAAATAATACGAACAGAAATACAAGTCTCTAAGAGTTATGGTAGGAAGGAACTTGCCTCGATCTCGCAGTGCAAATGAATGCAGATAAAATTTATACTCTACCCGTGAACTTGGCTTCGCTCTACGGTTCGGGAATTATTCTTTAAAAAATGGCAACCAAAAATACGTGAGCGATTCGTCAAAATAAAATATTCCCGATCCGATAATATAATATTTAAATATAAAGAATATTAATAATAATATAATATCTCTTGAAAATCTCTACAATAAATAACGGAAAATAATTCCCGGACAATTAAAATTTTCTTTGAACTCAGGGATTCAATCTAGAAAATATATAATATTTTAATATCCGTAAATCCCGCTTTATTTAATTGTAAGAAAATTCTCATTTAAAATAAACTCTAATGAATTCTCTACAATTCTCTAAAATTCAATAATTTAATAATATTAATCTCTATTTATTCTCAAAACAAAATAATTCAATAATCCATTTTTATTCAATTTAAATCCATAATTATTATTCTCACTTTTAACCAAAAGTAATTTATCAAAAGAATTCTACTTTTAATTATCCTCACAATTCTAATTTCTTTTACTCATTTTTTAATATTAATCCGATTTTAGCCACTAAAATAATCTGATCCGATTCGATTAATCAAACTGGTCCGGGAATGCTAAATATCAATCTTCCAAAATAAATCCATATTTAACTCTATTTATTCATAATTAATCGCTCTCAACGAATCATTAAAACTCTAAAGTATGTCACAAAATATTTCTATTTAATTAATTAATCAATTAAATCATTTTTATTAAATTATTTATACCAACTGTTTTAAATAACGATCCAGATAATTAAATCCCTGATTATAACATCCGCCCACAAATTTTATTGAAACTGTATCGTTTAATAATTTTATTCGCAACTGTATTATTTTATTAATATTTTAACGGCAACAGCTGTGACAGCCCCAGATCCGGGGTCAGGAATCCGGGCCGTCAACGACCAATTTCAGTTTAGTGACACTTCATTCTTGGCAGCTGGAATATAAATTCATAATAAAACTTACATAATAGACCCCACACTTAATAATGTTACACACCTGTCATATGCTCAGAGAACAACATCCACAATATTAAAAGTTTAGATTTAAGCAGTTATTACAAACCAGGATCATACTTAAATACCTTGTTGAATAATACTTCGACATGAAGCATTTCAACAATCAAAAGTTTATTACAACAGCTTACACACTAAATGTACATAATCTACCAGTACCCAACCGTCCGATAGCTACCTCGGGAATCGTTGCCAACACTCTCTCAAAAGTTCATCTTTCCCGTACCCTCTTGCAGGGTGTAGTGCGGAGTGTCGGCATACCTAGCTGTTGTATACATAATAGCAAGAATGAGCTAAAATAGCTCAGCAAGATAAATTCTATCAACTAGCATCAAAGGGAAATAAATCATTATATATATATATATAATAGACAAAAACAAATTTCAGTTATTATGGAAAGAATTTTATTTTCATTCAATATATATACACTTTCCAATTATCTTCGTACGAAAAGAAATATATAGTATTATAATATCAGTTTCTCTTCTAATATCATATAATATCAGTTTCTCTTCTTAAATAATATAACAATCAATATACCGTTTAAGTGTACTTTTCTAAAATAATATGATAAACTTGAACAAATCTTTCGCTATCATCTTCTCATTTCCTTCTTATGCAACAATTATATAAATTAATATAAAATCAGTTTCTCTTCATCTGTAACAATAATTCCATCATTTCAGATCATGTTTCTGTTTTCAGTATAAAAATCTGAAAACCATTGTCAACACTTTCTTTTCAAAAACATTGGGGATATCTGCTGTCGCCTGATACGTTAGGACGATGATCAGTCGCCTAATCGTACCTGCTCTCTTTTTACTACCGGTAGAAGGAATGAAGATCATCCCTGGAGGAAGGCCACCTGCTAACATCCTCCCTTGGCATCTTCGTGCCGTAATAAAAATAATAAATGCTGGACTGTGTCGCACACAGCCCTGACACAGCCACTTACGCAAGTCTGTTGCAATCCCCCCTTTTTTTTTTCAATCAGTATTCCATTTATACCAATACCATTCCACATTTTTCCTTTCAATTTCCTTTTCCATTCACATATATCATTTCCATTTCCATTTATCATCACCTCTAAAAATACATATGTTATAATACTTTGATTATGACTCAGACATCTTCTCTGTGTTTACTGGAATCCAGTACACTTACATATATATAAAATATTCCATTCACATTTTGATTCACATTTATCTTTTTCATCATTTCCATGTATCATCACCCTTAATATATATATATATATATATATATATATATATATATATATATATATATATATATATATCATAATACTTGGATTATAACTCAGACATCTCCTCTGTATTCAATGAAATCCAATACGCTCTTATAAAATATTCCATCTATTTTCAAAAGTATTAAATAAAAAAAAAATCAAATAATATTTATTAAATCACAATTGCTTAGAAAGAATATTTTTAACATAACGTTATAAATTATATAACCCTAGATAATAACTGATACCATTCTTCATATAACTCTAGATAACAACTGATACCATTCTTCATATAACTCTAGATAACAACTGATACCATTCTCTTTCACCTCTCTTTACCATAAAGCATATTCGCTCCATTCATAATCATATCCACATTCATATTTCATAATTTATATCCATTTCTCTTTAATTCCAATATCAGGGAAATAATTCTTAGCAATATAGCAAACATAGAATAACATATATATTCCATGAAATCATTTACTTTGAAAATAAAATAGTTTTCCAAGGTAAGGATAGAAGAAATCTTGCCTCGATCTCTATATCCCAGTGGCACGACCCGCGGTTCGTCCTGAGTTTCTATAAACACGAAAAGGATCCTCGTTAGAATACTACATCCCTTACTCACTTCACCTTTATATAACAATATCCTTGACACTTAGTATATGTTTAACACATTATTAATAATCCAAGAGTTCCAAGAACCTAACCATTTTGGACTCAATCAAAGTTTCAGTGTTTTTCACCATTTCCCTTAATAACCACACTCGACTGTAAAAATTCTCAGAAAATATCAATTTTGAATTTTAATGCAAGGTCAGTGGGGTTTTAATCTCTGTTCAACCTACTATATTGTCCCAAAATTTTATAACTTTTAAAAATGTTTAAGTATGGTAACTATGACCTCAAAGTTGACACAATTGCATTTTCTCGGTTTCCGAACGTCTTTCACTAAAACTGACTTTTCTCCTAAATCGTACATCAGATTTTAACGTACTTTATATCAAAACGATCTATGAACTAAGCTCTATCATCTCATGGTCACTTGGTACTCTAGACAGGGTGCTACTGTACGGAATTGGTGTCCAGAAACAGGGAAGTTTTTGTTTTAACTAAAATCGGACATTATAACGGCTATACTACTTGGATTGCTATGAAATTTGGAGCGAATCATGCCCATGGAGTGGAGAGGTTGTGGTTAAAATTTGGTGATTTTATCATGGATAGAAATGGAGATATTATTTTTCTTCTCCTCCTTGCTCTTGCTGGGAAGGTTGTAGAGAAAGAGATAATGGAAAGTAATTGATTCCTCTTGCTTGTTTTGATCTTATGTTGATCAATTCTTGAGAATTCTAGAGTCTAGTGGAAGCTTTGGAGATATTTTGTGGTAAAACCATGCTAAAATGACTAATTTACCCTTAAAACAAGTTAGTGGAATGTGATGTCATTCTAATGATCTCATAATTCTCTTTTCTTGATTTTCCTAAGTAATTTGCTAGCACTCTTGGTAATAATAATGTGGTATATATCCTTGTTATATTATAATCTTGGTTGTTTGGTTTCCATACTCGTCTAGTTGTGGTTCGTTTCGAATATATCTCGTCATCCAGTGGTTTTGAAATCGTTTAAAAATCCAAATTCCCTTAGCATTCTCTTAACTTAAAAATCCCCTGGTTTAACTTAAATTCACTAATTCCTCAATATATAATTCCTTTAATATTTCTATGCTCCTTAATATCCAATAAATAGAAGCTCGTTCGAACTCAAAATCCTCAAAATCTAAATTCAGGAATTTCTGAAATTCATCGTCATTTCGAGTCACTTATTTTTATAGTATATCACTAATATGGTTTTTGTTTGTTCATTTTCCATTTCCAATATAGAGTACCTACACACCATTTCTTTAAATCCTCAAAATTTACTATTCATGGGGTCACTGTAGCTTTGCTAAAATTAGGGTTATTACAGTCTTCCCCCCTTAAAAGGATTCCGTCCCGGAATCATGTCGGAAATGTTCATGAATACCTTTCTCATCCACACCTTCTAATTCCACACTACTTCCTTTTTCCTTTTTCCTTTCATAATATCTCTATCTTGTTTGCGCAAAAATACACCAACATAACTTGCTTGTCATTCATCAACATGCCATTTTGCTTATCATTAGTAGTACTCTCACTATCCTTTTCTTGGAGATTTCTTCCTATATTCAGTCATTCTATCTCATCTCATCTCTCCTTCCTCTTTTGCCTAAGGGCATCGGCCACCACATTGGCCTTCCCTGAATGGTAGTGTATCTCACTATGGTTTGGCGATATTATGATCTCTATCATGACATAAAATATCAATACTCCAACATTTTTATATACCATCTCTGTAAAATTTTCCAGAAAATAAGCTCTAATAATATTCTTTAAAACAATTGTAAGAAAATATTACCTATAATATATATTTCCTGTTCGTACTTAAACAAGAACGTACTTCTCCTTTATCCTTGAAAAAATATGTTTTCACACTTTCCCTCATACTCTTAATCTCCTTTCTATAGAATTCTCTGACCCTTAATCAGATATTGATTTTCCTTATCTAGATTGTCAACCTACCTACACCATTCATTGACTTAGTCGATCCCTAACCAAACATTTACACTTAAATAGTTAAATTAGAGCGTACCTGCAATTTCCTCCGGATACCTTATCCCATATGTCTATTGTTCACTATACCCTCTTTACATCTTGTTGATCCACCTTAGTTCCTTCATTATATACTATCTACTCCACCTCTGAAATTTCCCTTTGTTATTCTCATTAAAATCTTTACCTCAAGTTTTACTCATTCACACCTTTTGGATTAATCCTTTGAATACTTAACATCTTTAATCTCTCTCTGCTACTTAGGGTATTAGTCACAATATTGGCCTTCCCTCACTAAAAGTTATTGCACCTCGAATCCTTCATTAATTATCCCCAAAATACACCTTACTTTCAATAGTAAATCTCAATTATGCCTTAAAATTCCTCATTTTATTTTCTCTTACTAATCATCAAATATTCCCATTTCTTCTCACGAAATTCCTTTCTCTCTTATATTGAAACGCTTCTAGCTCTAATTATCTCTTATTGAAATTTCCCTTGGAATCTCAAGTTCCCCTTTATAATCACGTATACTCTAAACCTTGCTTCCATTATCCCATCCATTAATGAAATCTTCTATATTCGAAACAATTAATAGAATTTAGCAGACTTTGAATTGAAACGAACCCAAAAACAAGCAAGGGTCCCACAACAATTTATAAAATTAAAAGTTTTAAATAACCTTTATTCGAAACAAAAGAATATTTGAGAAATCAATATAATGGAAGAACCCGTATGTCACACAAAGGAGGGCGTCCCCTCCGACTTTCAATCACACAGACAGATCGTCCTTGTGTATACATATAGGGTTGTTCCTCTTAGTTGTAGTAAAAATATAAAGAAAAATTTAAATCAAAATGATCAATACCATCTTCCGAAAGTAATCTTAGAGGAACATTTTGACTAAGATAGATAAAATAAAATTTTGAAACACATCCCCAAGGGTACCAGAAAGATTTTTTTTTTTTTTTAAAAGATACCGGCACTTAATGAATAATTACTCATTAGTAGAGGAAAATTTGAAACTCAATAATATAATTTAGCAGGGCTTTAGGAGCTTGAAAATAGGTACCGTTAATAGCCTCTGCCCAATTGAAAATCCAAATAATGGAAGGTTTTCCTCAAATACTATTTATATCTTAGACTGCGTACCCTCCAAAATTTCTTAAATTTTGCACTTACCATGTAGCCTTAACCTATCGTCTGCTATTCCCAATTATCTTCATTTACTTAGTCGTGACTTGGCACGCTACTCTCTGCCTTGATCCATAATAGAACACAACCTTCTAATCGATATACTTTCGTAATATTGATCGTCTTGACCTGACACTGCTCCGGTATCAAAGACCCTTTTAAAACTATTCTTTATAATTGTATATTCTAACATACCACTTATACTCACGAGATTGTCTAACGTACACTTCCCAATACATCAAATATTCCCTTTTTCAAATCAATCCTGTGTGCTACATAAGTTTAACACTTTTAGCATAATAACCTTTTCATTTAAGTCAATCCTGAGACCTCTCAGTCTGTCTTGGTCCTTAAGGTATATCTTGGCTTTACCGACCAACCTCGGTTTCACCCTTTCATCTCCACAAACAATCAGTGTCTATTCACCGATCCACTTACAATATTTCTTCAAAATCCCTTAAACACAAGAAGACTTTAAATACCATTAACTTTGGCTCACCAATCTCCTCTCCCTATACTAAAACATAAACTTTTATTAGTAATAATCTATAAAATTATAATCACTACTTAGAATAAACGTTTCGTTCGATAAACCACCCTTGAACTCGATGTGAGTTCACAATTTATATTATTACTGATATATTTATTATTATCACTCTTGTTCCTGAGCATTATGACTCTAAGCTCTGATACCATCTGTGACAGCCCCAGATCCGGGGTCAGGAATCCGGGCCGTCAACGACCAATTTCAGTTTAGTGACACTTCATTCTTGGCAGCTGGAATATAAATTCATAATAAAACTTACATAATAGACCCCACACTTAATAATGTTACACACCTGTCATATGCTCAGAGAACAACATCCACAATATTAAAAGTTTAGATTTAAGCAGTTATTACAAACCAGGATCATACTTAAATACCTTGTTGAATAATACTTCGACATGAAGCATTTCAACAATCAAAAGTTTATTACAACAGCTTACACACTAAATGTACATAATCTACCAGTACCCAACCGTCCGATAGCTACCTCGGGAATCGTTGCCAACACTCTCTCAAAAGTTCATCTTTCCCGTACCCTCTTGCAGGGTGTAGTGCGGAGTGTCGGCATACCTAGCTGTTGTATACATAATAGCAAGAATGAGTTAAAATAGCTCAGCAAGATAAATTCTATCAACTAGCATCAAAGGGAAATAAATCATTATATATATATATATATATATATATATATATATATATATATATATATATATATAATAGACAAAAACAAATTTCAGTTATTATGGAAAGAATTTTATTTTCATTCAATATATATACACTTTCCAATTATCTTCGTACGAAAAGAAATATATAGTATTATAATATCAGTTTCTCTTCTAATATCATATAATATCAGTTTCTCTTCTTAAATAATATAACAATCAATATACCGTTTCAGTGTGCTTTTCTAAAATAATATGATAAACTTGAACAAATCTTTCGCTATCATCTTCTAATTTCCTTCTTATGCAACAATTATATAAATTAATATAAAATCAGTTTCTCTTCATCTGTAACAATAATTCCATCATTTCAGATCATGTTTCTGTTTTCAGTATAAAAATCTGAAAACCATTGTCAACACTTTCTTTTCAAAAACATTGGGGATATCTGCTGTCGCCTGATACGTTAGGACGATGATCAGTCGCCTAATCGTACCTGCTCTCTTTTTACTACCGGTAGAAGGAATGAAGATCCTCCCTGGAGGAAGGCCACCTGCTAACATCCTCCCTTGGCATCTTCGTGCCGTAATAAAAATAATAAATGCTGGACTGTGTCGCACACAGCCCTGACACAGCCACTTACGCAAGTCTGTTGCAATCCCCCTTTTTTTTTCAATCAGTATTCCATTTATACCAATACCATTCCACATTTTTCCTTTCAATTTCCATTTCCATTCACATATATCATTTCCATTTCCATTTATCATCACCTCTAAAAATACATATGTTATAATACTTTGATTATGACTCAGACATCTTCTCTGTGTTTACTGGAATCTAGTGCACTTACATATATATAAAATATTCCATTCACATTTTGATTCACATTTATCTTTTTCATCATTTCCATGTATCATCACCCTTAAAATATATATATATATATATATATATATATATATATATATCATAATACTTGGATTATAACTCAGACATCTCCTCTGTATTCAATGAAATCCAATACGCTCTTATAAAATATTCCATCTATTTTCAAAAGTATTAAATAAAAAAAAATCAAATAATATTTATTAAATCACAATTGCTTAGAAAGAATATTTTTAACATAACGTTATAAATTATATAACCCTAGATAATAACTGATACCATTCTTCATATAACTCTAGATAACAACTGATACCATTCTTCATATAACTCTAGATAACAACTGATACCATTCTTCATATAACTCTAGATAACAACTGATACCATTCTCTTTCACCTCTCTTTACCATAAAGCATATTCGCTCCATTCATAATCATATCCACATTCATATTTCATAATTTATATCCATTTCTCTTTAATTCCAATATCAGGGAAATAATTCTTAGCAATATAGCAAACATAGAATAACATATATATTCCATGAAATCATTTACTTTGAAAATAAAATAGTTTTCCAAGGTAAGGATAGAAGAAATCTTGCCTCGATCTCTATATCCCAGTGGCACGACCCGCGGTTCGTCCTGAGTTTCTATAAACACGAAAAGGATCCTCGTTAGAATACTACATCCCTTACTCACTTCACCTTTATATAACAATATCCTTGACACTTAGTATATGTTTAACACATTATTAATAATCCAAGAGTTCCAAGAACCTAACCATTTTGGACTCAATCAAAGTTTCAGTGTTTTTCACCATTTCCCTTAATAACCACACTCGACTGTAAAAATTCTCAGAAAATATCAATTTTGAATTTTAATGCAAGGTCAGTGGGGTTTTAATCTCTTTTCAACCTACTATATTGTCCCAAAATTTTATAACTTTTAAAAATGTTTAAGTATGGTAACTATGACCTCAAAGTTGACACAACTGCATTTTCTCGGTTTCCGAACGTCTTTCACTAAAACTGACTTTTCTCCTAAACCGTACATCAGATTTTAACGTACTTTATATCAAAACGATCTATGAACTAAGATCTATCATCTCATGGTCACTTGGTACTCTAGACAGGGTGCTACTGTACGGAATTGGTGTCCAGAAACAGGGCAGTTTTTGTTTTAACTAAAATCGGACATTATAACGGCTATACTACTTGGATTGCTATGAAATTTGGAGCGAATCATGCCCATGGAGTGGAGAGGTTGTGGTTAAAATTTGGTGATTTTATCATGGATAGAAATGGAGATATTATTTTTCTTCTCCTCCTTGCTCTTGCTGGGAAGGTTGTAGAGAAAGAGATAATGGAAAGTAATTGATTCCTCTTGCTTGTTTTGATCTTATGTTGATCAATTCTTGAGAATTCTAGAGTCTAGTGGAAGCTTTGGAGATATTTTGTGGTAAAACCATGCTAAAATGACTAATTTACCCTTAAAACAAGTTAGTGGAATGTGATATCATTCTAATGATCTCATAATTCTCTTTTCTTGATTTTCCTAAGTAATTTGCTAGCACTCTTGGTAATAATAATGTGGTATATATCCTTGTTATATTATAATCTTGGTTGTTTAGTTTCCATACTCGTCTAGTTGTGGTTTGTTTCGAATATATCTCGTCATCCAGTGGTTTTGAAATCGTTTAAAAATCCAAATTCCCTTAGCATTCTCTTAACTTAAAAATCCCCTGGTTTAACTTAAATTCACTAATTCCTCAATATATAATTCCTTTAATATTTCTATGCTCCTTAATATCCAATAAATAGAAGCTCGTTCGAACTCAAAATCCTCAAAATCTAAATTCAGGAATTTCTGAAATCCATCGTCATTTCGAGTCACTTATTTTTATAGTATATCACTAATATGGTTTTTGTTTGTTCATTTTCCATTTCCAATATAGAGTACCTACACACCATTTCTTTAAATCCTCAAAATTTACTATTCATGGGGTCACTGTAGATTTGCTAAAATTAGGGTTATTAAAACAGCGGCGCGTGGGCCCCACCTGTACTCCTTCCAATCCCGCATCTCTTTCTCCTTCATCTCTCCCTCTCGCTGTCATCTCTCTCCCTTCCTTTCTCTCTCCCTCTCGAACTCAATCTCTCTCAATCCCTGGACCTCGCTCTCTCTCTCTCTCTCTCTCTCTCTCTCTCTCTCTCTCTCTATCTCTCCGCTTCACCTCTCTATCTCTCTCAGTCTCTCATCTGTCTCAATCTCTCAACCTCTACATGTCTCTCTCATTCAATCTCCCATCTCTCCAATTTCTCCTTTCTCCCCCTTCGATCTCTCTTCCCCGTTCACTTCTTCCCCTCTCTGCCTTCATCTCTCTCTTCTTTCTCCGGCGTCTCTCTCTCACCACCACATCTCTCTCTCGAACTCAACACCTCTCTCTCTCGCTAACTTATCCTCCCCTCCGTCTCACTCTCTTCTCACCTTAAATCTCTCCCTGAATCTCCCTCTCGACCTTCCCCTCTACGCCCAGCACCAACAACAACAACAAACAAACCCACAATCACAACCAACACCACCACCGCAACGGTGGTGGTCGTTTCCTTATCAACCCAAAACAAACCAACACCCCCATACAACACAAACAATTCTTATTACCGAAATATAAATCGAGCCTACACCCACGATTTACCATGAAATCGGAAAAGGAGAGAAAAGAAAAAAAAACAACGAAACCACTACCTGTGATTATGCTCTGTTTTGTGTGTATATGCCCTGTGTTTTGTTTTTAAAAGAGAGAGAGACAATAGTGTGTTTTTGTTGCTGTGAAAAATGAGTGTTGTATTGTTTGTAAATATAAGGATGATGGTGGTTTATTTATTTGATTTAAAAGGGAAAAAACGTGGGGACTAAAAAAAGTAATAATGCCCTGAAACAAGGATCATGTTTTGGTCCGTGTTTTGTGAAAGTTAAATATTCTGTTTATTTAATCAAAAGGAACAAGAGTGGGGGACAAAAGGAAGTGAGGCGTGCTTAGTGCAAATTAAAGCCCGTGATTAGTGCTGCCTCCTCAATAATCTCGTTTCTCCCCTGTTGGCTAATTAAAACAAGACTCTAATTTCGTTTCCTAAAATAAATTCGACTCAAAACTAAAATCCTATTTTCCTAATTTTAATAAATACCAACTAAATATAATTAAATAGATATAATATAATATTCATTTATATATTAAAATATTTAGAATTTACAAAAATGCGCTAATTAAAATATACTAATGCATCGTTCTTAAATAAATTTTAAATAACGTGTAGGAAAATTAATTCGAAAATTCGCGATTATTACACATGATCTCATTCGTAAAAATTATCATATTTACTCTTGATTTTTCAAATGATACATTTTGGACTTGCGAGTATTATTCTTATATATTAAATTGTGCATTGTAATATATCGTTAAATTAAATATTAAATAAATTCCCGTACTTGTAATTTCATTAACCATTTAATTTTTTTTTTTTTTCACATTTTCAACGTCCACATTGGTGTAAAACCTCAAAAAATATCATCATTAAAAATTTTTATATTAATTGTATTTGAAAGAATGTTTTTATTATATTATTGTTTTGTTAACTTTTTCAACAAATACCCTTTTTCATTTCTACAAATCATAGCCATTTATTTTAATATTTAACTAATATTTGAGTTATTGGATGATATGATATATGGGTAAAGGGATAAAAAAAATTACCTATAAATAATTTCCCTAAAGATAATCATTTTAAAGTGCTAAATCTTCTTCTTGATTTAACATCTAAACAAATAATATATTTTAATAATTCACAAATAGCCGCTTATTTAAAAATCTAAAAATCCAAAATTCCAATACAATTGATCTCCCATTTATATTAGAACCATAAATCATTAATTATATTCATGATTAATATCGAAATTAGTATTAAATTATTTTTTTAGTTGAAACAAAATCAAATACATGTAGTTAATTTTAGAAAAGTTATCTAAAAGTAACTTTATAATATTTTTACCCATAATATATATAAAATTTGAAATATTTTTTGTTTGAAAGTAATAAAATTTGAAATATTAAAATATAACTCATAAAACAAATAATATAAAATTAACACCATTCGAAAAAGTTAGAAACATGAAGAAATCATTAGGAATTTTCAATAAAATTAAGAGACTTTTTTAATTTATTTTAAAATTTTATTTGAAAAAATACGTTATTTATTTTTTTAAAACGATTTTGCAACCTTATGCTATTCATATAAGAAAGAATGTCCTAAATACTTACTTTTTGGGTATTCACTGTCCAAAATGCCCACTCATGCGAAGCTCTGCCCAAAACCGGCACAACCAAGGCGTTCTGTTCACTATCTCTCCCCCTTCTCTCCTTCGTATCTCACCTCTCTCTCCAGTATCTCTCCAATCTCTGCGCCTTCCTCCGGCCTCCAGCACTTCTGAACACAACAAAACAATCAGGAGGCCTTGCTCTCCATTTTCTATAGTCGATTTAATGGAATCTGGCCCATAGGGGCTTGTACAAGCTCATCGGGAAATCGAGGAGAGAGGTGGAGATAGATTTCGGGGTTTTTTATCTCGCAAAATAAACGGTTCAAAATTGGTACAAGCATGTAGATCGTCGAGAGACGAATTGATTGGTGTATATCACTTGATCGGAAAACCACGGGAAGTAGGTGAACTTTGAACGGAAAAACTGACCAAAAATCGCCATTAGTGTTGCCCAGAGCTCAAAGCTCGCATCTGTGGAAGTGGGCCCCGCAGAGGCATGCACCGTTGTGAAATGCGTATCATGGAATACGCCTGTTGCAGAGGCGTAACAAGTCTTGTTTTCGCCAACTCCTGTGGCGTCTGTTAAAGATACGCCTGTGGAGTAAGCATATTGAATGATACACTTCACGCAATAGCGTATCTGGTAGGTATTTTGGGCGCTGTTTACAAATCTGGGCATTTTGGACAAGAAATATTAAAAAATGGGTATTTAGGATATTCACCCTTCATACAATTGAAATGGAACAAAAAATAATTTAAATTATTTTCTGAAAAACGCAATAAAAAATTGAAGTTTGGTTGCAAAACGCAAAAAAAAAAAAAAATAGTTGCATTTGTACTTCAAATTACAAACCATATTTTCACATATTTTCCAAAAATTGTTTTATCACAAATTAAGTTTTTTAAAAAATAATACATTTGATAATTTTTTTAAAATTAGAAGGACGAGATAACTCAAGTAATAATACTGGTAAGAGTTTATCTCTTATGGATTCAGGTCTCAATTCTCGCTTGCGAGAACAAATATTTATTATAAAGTATATAAATTTAATTAATAAAAAATTAGAAGAGGTAAATTTTATTATTATTTTTTTGTCTGGAGAAGGGGTAAAAATTTGAATTAAAAAAAAAAAAAAATTGTCTTGAATGATACGGACTGAGATTTTGGGACTTGCACAATAAACTCACATTTCTATTCTTTTTTTCATCAAGTTAGGGTTGATGCCGCCGTTGAATCCTCCATCGAGAAAGAAGAATCTGAAGGAGACCAATGAAGGCCAAGGAGAGGACAGGATCAGCGCATTACCGGATGACGTAATTCATCTAATCCTCAAGTTTGTAGACAATACCAGATTGGCAGTTCAAACCAGCTCTCTCTCGAAACGATGGAAGCTTATTTGGACTAGTCTTCCATTTCTTAAATTCGACACTCCCTATAGCTTCTCGGTTTGCCACAAACGCGTAGCTAATCTCGCCAGTCATGTTTTCAAGAACCGGAACCATGAATCCAGGGTTTCGTCTTTGGAGCTTGCGCATCTTCCACCAGGTTTGACTAATAAGTTTATTGACTATGCTGTTTCTCATAATGTTGAGGATTTTACTGTTTATTTTCGGAGAGAACAAAAGGGGATTAAGTTTAGTAAGTTTAGTTCTGATTCCATTTCCAAGCTTGTGGTTCGAATGAAAGTTGGGGATGTTGTGGAAGAATCGGATTGTTGGATTTTACCGGCTTTGACGGATTTGTTTTTGTGGTTGTTACCTACTGGTGATGATAAATTGCCGGTTCCATGTTTGACTTGTTTGCCTGCTTTGAGGACTTTGACTCTTATGGTTTGGGATTTATGGGAACAGGATGTGTATCTAAGTTTGCCCCACTTAACATCTCTTGATCTTACTATGTGCAAAATGCCGCGGAAAATTTGGAATTTCCCTTCTTTGAAAAGCCTAAAGCTTTACAATGTAGAATTCCCGGGTAATATGAATGACACATTTGCTGCACTTGTCAGTTTAGAAAATCTCACACTACAACAGATGTCTTTGCAAGATTGTTACATTCGTTGTCCTCGATTGGTGAACCTGGAGATCGAGAATCGCTACTTTGATTGTTTTGAGGATAACATTGTGGTTTTGGCACCAAACCTCACGAATTTCACTGCTCTTGGTATCTTTCAAATCACATTTGAAGATTCCAAATTGGAAAATGTGAATTTAAAGTTGCAGGGTTGGATTAGCCGCACAAACATCCCGCGGAAGAAGATGAAAGAGTTTTATCAAGTGTTTATTCTTATGCTACCGGGCCTGGGTAGTGCCCAGATTCTTAATCTTCAGTTGGAGACAATAGAGGTAACTTATTTTTTCATACAGTGTATATTTAATTTTCCTAGGATAATGAGCATTGATCTTTGAGATTTTTATTTTAGTACCATTTTTAAAGGAAAGTTGCTAAGAGTTTGAATGTCTGATTAGATTCAGTATTACCCTCTCGCTTTGTTCATTAAAAGTTAGTTATTTTTATTAGTGTTGTACGTACTTTGCATAATTTGCTGTTTTAAACTGTTGACCTTTTAACATTCAATCCAAACATAGTAATTAAATCTTGACAGATTTTTAAGGTAACATGTGTGTATTTTGTCTTTGTCCCTTACAAATTCGTCTGGAAGGCAGTGGTTGCCGACTATTTTATACCCTTTCAGTAAGTAAATAAATAACTTGTCCTAAGCCTCTCGAGTGACCTTCTTCCTCTAAAATAAGATACTCCACAATGTAAACACACGAGGAACTTACTGGTCATTTTATTTTTGTTGGTTCATTTTAAAACGCAGATCTAAATTACTATTAGTATGATGTATTACATGTTACTCATTTTTATTATAATTCTGTAGGCACTTTCTTCGATTTCTGACTCTCTTGTAAGTTTTGCCTCACCATTCCATAACTTGAAGTATGTGAAGCTACCTTGTGGATTTGAAGAAGCAAGTCTATCCAGTACTCTAAGATGCTACTTACTTGGTGGCTCTCCAACAGCCACCATCGTTGCAAAGTTGCCCCAGGTATTTGAATTTGGATGAATCAATTTTCCTTCTTGGTAACTCTGTGGTGCATATGCAAGCACAAACACTGCATATTCCGTTTATTAGGCTTAGTAGGTATATTTCCTTCGCACTAGTCATGCTGGGTTGTGTGCGCATAAATTGGTGGTCTACGGGTATTAAAAAACGAATTAATGTTGGTATGTATTTCAACATTGTTTTCCTAGTTCTTGTCTAACTAACTTGTATAACAACACATATTTTAACAAACACTTATTCTTTTTATTCTAAGGTTTCAAATTTATTCACATTTTTTTAATTTATACAAGCACAATATTTGTCCTTGATTTTATGCTCAAATTTCAAACTTTTTTACATAAACAAGTAAATTTTAAATCTCAGGCTTTTATTATGTAGACAGACTATAGCATCCATTACCTGGACTCTTCAAATTTTGTCCTTACACTTGTGTCCACGGGACATGACTTGGGTATGGTTATAGGATCTGGGTCAGGTATTCTAATACACTTTTTCAATCTGATTATTGTGATTTAAAAGATGATCAAAACAAAATTGTGCACCGAGTATTTTTGTACTTTTACATGAATTAGCAAAGGAAAATGAAGCACGACGTGCTTCACTCACTGACACACACACTCTAGGTCCCAACAATATGGCACAAGTTAGAGAGAAGTTGGTACGTGTCTTTCTTTGTGCACGTTAATTTTTTTTTAGGATAACTGATTAAAATGGTAATGCTAAGTTAACTGCACATAACATTTTTTATTAAGTTTAGCAATAGTACAGCCTACCCTGAAATCTGAACTATAACTATTTTATTTTATTAAGTTTAACATACACAATTAATATATCTACTTTTTTCATCTTGCCCTCCTTGAACATGCAAATCAAAATAATGACTGTAAATTTGCCTTTGATTTTGATTTTCCTTTGTTATTTTCATTTTTTAGTATTATATAAGAAATCATATTAGAATTTGTAAGTCAGAAGTCCTATTGATAATAAAATTTGCTAGTTATAAAGTTTAGAGGCCGAATACTCTTATTTTTTTCAAATTTACTGTTACAATGCATTTTTTTGGCTTGTTTTATATTTTGTTCTATCTGATTTGTTTTTTTTGTCTTGGTCTGCCTCTGCCACTGAATATAATTATATAATTTCTAATGTTCTTTATTCTTGTAGTAAGTGCTAACAATGAGCTTGGACAACCTTATACTCTTCGTTTTATAACAGAAAACGGGTAATCCAAAGCTTGGCTCGCCATCAGATGCTCATGTTTATTTAGAATCTCATGAGCGAGAAGAGGGTCGAACAAGACTAATACAGCTGAAATTAAAAAAAGAATTATAAGTACTGTACTTTTTTGATACTCACAAATCAATATTGGTTTACTTGGTCGAATTTATGGCTTTTCTTTTACAAATTAATAGAAAAAGAAAGACTTTGACTGTTGGTTTATTTGGTCAGATTATTTGATAGAAAAGACTATATAATAGCAATATAATATTTCTGGCTGGTCGCAAAGTACATCTAAAAACAAACATGTAGGTCCTTGCATTATATAATTGTATGACTAACTTGATTAATTTTTCACAATTTTTTTCTTGTAGAATGAGGTTAAAGAGAAGGTGGCTGCATGTGAGGATGCATCAGAACTGATTGCTAATGGCAAGTCTCATGGTCGAGAATGGCTAAAAGGAAGGCATGGTAAAAGTTCAGGTGCGGCATCGACTTCGGCTCATGTTAACCCTTTTTTAGAGGATGTAATTGAAAAGATAAAGCGAGATCTGGAGGTTGAATTGGAAGCAAAGGTGAACATGAAAGTCCAGGATAAATTGTCGATGTTGCTGAAAAAGCTAGCCGAAGCAAATCCTGGTTTGAATCTGGACATTGCAGACTATTGTGCTACTGCTTCAAGTGAGGATGATGTAAATGCAACCCCAATGACTATCGGCACTTCTACTTGGTTCTTTTTTTACAATCAGTAGTAGCATGGACTACTTTGGTTATCTTTTGTCGTATCTTTTGCTTAGTTGTTTAATTACTTTGGTTATCTCTTGTCTTGCTTGGTACTCTGTAGTATTGTAGTATGTTGCTTAGTACTCTAGTATGTTCGTTGGATGATATGGAGTAAGACCATATTTTTGGTGAAATGGTGGATGATGGGAGGAGTTGGATTATATGTTTATGAGGTGTAGTGGTGTACTTGGATTTTATGTTTATGAGGTGTACTGGTGGAGTTGGATTATATGTTTTGTTGGTTTATTTTGTAAAGGGATTGATATATATATAAATCAGATCTTTCAAAATTTTCAATTTTAGTGTTGCAATTGCTATAGTTGCTAGTGTTGCAATATTAAATTTTGTGTTACTAATAGGCAGATTTAATGTAACATTAGAATACAGAAGTTTTAAATTAGCCTTATTGCAGTGTTGCATTAGATAATTACAGTGTTGCATTAGATAATTATGTAGTGTTGCAGTAGAAAGTGGGTCCCACATGCCACGTGTTAGTGTGGGTCCCATAAACGCCACATGACAAGTGGGTCCCCCCACATGCCACGTGTCAGTGTGGGTCACACAAACGCCACGTGTTAGGTGGGCCCCACACCTGCCACGTGTTAGTGTGGGCCTCACACTTGCCACGTGTCAGTGTGGGCCCCACACTTGCCACGTGTCAGTGTGGGACCCACACCCACATGCCACATGTCAGTGGGCCCCACAAAATGCCACGTGGCAATGGGTGGCCACGTGTCAGGATGCCACGTGTAACCTAATGTTTCTGGCCCAGCTAAGGTAACAGTTTACTAGTGTTGCATTTGTTTGATTTTATGTTACTCTATGGACCTGGTGCAACGCTTTTCCTTGTGTTATCATTGAGAAGCTGAGCGTTACATTTGAGGTCAAAGGTAACATTAATGGATGCAATGGTAAAAGTGCGTTACCTTAGGCCTAATGTAACAGAAAACGTGTCTTATGCAATAGTCGGAGTGCGTTACATGTGGCCATCTATGGCGTAGTAAATTTAGGAGTGCGTTACATGCGGCCATCTATGTTTGATTTTAGGTATTTTAATAACATAGACATCATATATATTTTTCTTTATAACGAAGGGTAAATAAGTAAATTCACGACGTACGATTATTAACTAGCGTTCTACCCGTGCTACGCACCGATCGATAAATTATATTATTTAATTAATCTAAATATACTATTTTTATTATTATTTAGAAAAAAATATAATTATTATTTTATTATTTAGAATCTTTCTACCAAGTTATTTACTTTTCTTACCCATATTTTATGCTTTGTTGATATTAAAAAACAAATTATAATCAACCAACCAAGCAAATTCAATATATGCTCTTAAGTTAAGATATGGGAATTGATACGATTACTTTAATTTCAGAATACAAAATTCAAAAAGGCAGCCTTTTATTAAAAATAATAAATAATTTAAGTGTATCAACCTTTTTATTTATCAATATTAATAATTTTTATAACAAAGACCGTAGTTGTTGGTGCTCTCTCTCTCTCTCTCTCTCTCTCTCCCTCTCTCTCTCCCAAAATATGCTAAACTAAAGTTTAAGAGCTAATATCAGTGTTTTGGTTTTTTATATTTTTTATAATTTTAATTTATTTTTCTTTATTTTTCAATAAATAAATCTCTTTATTGAGAGTCTAGTACCTCGTTGCCCGTTGGTAGATTTTATCTATCGAAATATTAGATTTTGTACTATCTTCTTGTGAATGATAAACCTCATTTTCTTTTTCTTTATTTTACTTTGGCTTTCAATAAATATCTCTCTTTTTTGAAAGCCTAATATAATATTAGTGGATTTTGTATGCGCATATATTAGATTTTGTTATATTAGATTATTGATTTGGATAGTGTAGAATCACAGTTTTCGTTGGTTGTTTGAATACGTTCTGACAAATCAGATATACATATTTTTCACGTTTATAACAAATTGTTAGATTATCTCGCTGAAAAGGCTGCATAATTTAGAGTTATAGATGATGGATGTACCATAATTGAAGACCTGTTCAATGATTGGATAAAGGAAATTAGTGATCTATTTTACTGTGTATTTGTTCAATTTTAATTATTTTTGTAGATGTTGTATACCCTTTTATTGATGATTTTTACAGATTTGATTATTTTTGTAAATAACATATGTCCTTTTATAGATGAATTAATTATCTATAAATAAATAGTGATTTTTAAGTAAATTTGTGCTAAATTGACCAATTTATCATGGAAATATTCACTAACAATATTTTCATTAACTCTGTAAAAAAAAAATTTTGATTGATAATTTATACACCAAATAATGTATATTACTATTTAAGAGTATATATATTTAATATTTTGAATAATTCAAATATATTGGAAGATCAAATTGTTTTTCCATTAAATATTGCATAGTTAAATAATAATTCGTAATTAAAATGTGAAAGATGATTGGTTTAAAATTCATTCCATGTTTCAATTGGTTGATGCTAGTTTTTTTTTTTTTTTTACCAAATTATTTAATACTTTACATAACTTAAATTTTGAATATGTATTTAGAATAATGTGGTAAATAGTTTTTTTAACAATTTTTAATTCATAATTTTGATTGTACCTTATGATTTTGAATTGAGAGTTTGAGATATCAAAATATCTATTATAGATTTATGGACTCATATATTAGTGTATTATTTTTAAATTAAATAATTATCGTATTTAGAATAAAATTGTTAAGTAATCACTGAATAACATCGAAAACCCAATACTATAAAAAACATTTTTCTATAGGCACACCAAATAATGTAAACAAATCATTGTAACGTGGTAAGGATTGATGCCTAGAATTCAGTAAGTCGTAGAATTATTGGAGTTCGCTACTGAATATTCTAATGAATTAACTCTGGGATAATCTGGACTGGGGATGATGATATCCTAAATCGTTTTCTGTTTTTCTTATATAATTTTTTTGTTGATTTTATTGGACAATTAAAAGACGAAACATATGATATATATATATATATATATATATATATATATATATATATAATCGAAATAAAAAAGAAAATTAAGTATAGTATGTCATATAATAAAAGGATATAAAGTAGTACCTTAACCGAAATTGATATGATTTAGGCATGAGAAGAATTGATGCATACACTTAGGGGTCATTTGATAATGATTGAATGAAAGTAACAGTATTGAACGGGAGGAATGATATGGTTAAGATCATTTGTTTGCTATTTTCTGATTTCTGGGCGAAGCAAAAATTTCTGGACGAAGCAAGAATTTTAACTGGACGACTGGAACATAAAAAGTTGGCTGAACCAAATTATATAGC
Source organism: Saposhnikovia divaricata (assembly GCA_036435485.1). NCBI lineage: Eukaryota > Viridiplantae > Streptophyta > Magnoliopsida > Apiales > Apiaceae > Saposhnikovia > Saposhnikovia divaricata. The sequence continues at coordinate 151,245,092 of CM071597.1, read as the reverse complement.
AATAATTTGATTTTTTTTATTTATTATTGGTATTATTATCCTTACATGTTTCACAAGGATATAAAATTGATATTGGAATATAAATCATATAAAATTTTATATTGCATATTATTATGTAAATAACACTTTTTTTATTCATATTTCTTTTTTATTATATGAATGAATATATTTTATGCATACTTCAAATTTGTCTAAGTTTTTTAAAAATAAAATAAAATTACGATTCAGATTTGTCAAATGATTTTTTGATTTATATGAACAATTCAGAAAATTGACTCGTCCAGAAAATGAACTCGTTCAGAATTTCAATCGTTCAGAGAAATATGATTCAGATTTATCAAATGTCCCCTTAATTTATCAAAGTTGGCTAGGTCTGATGGAGAATAGGGAATAAGCGGCCTAAATTTCCCTTAATGTTTAAATTGATATAATAATTATATTTTTTAGTTTGTAAGAATTTTATTTTTTATAAATTGTTTATTAGTTAATCGTTAAAATAAAAGTTAGTAGTTATTATGTTTAGTTAATTGATATGAAAAAATAAAAATCAACTGTTATTGAGTGTAACTTGAGTTGAGTTTAATCTTGGGTGAAAGGTAGAATCTAGATCCAATAGAAAAACATGTTACATTAAATTTAATTGATCTAAAATTTAGTAGATTTTGATTGATGTTAAAATAATTCACAATTTTGTGATTGGTTAACTAATATCTGGTAGATTCAGATATCCTTTATTATAATAAAGGATGTTCAAAAACCATTCATAACTAAAAAGATGTATAAACATATGTAATATATCGTTATGTAGATTTATAAAAAATAATATTTACGATTAGTAGAAATTTTTTAAAATTAAAAATCATGTGATATACGAAGTTATTAAATCAAGATATTATTATATTTAAATTTAATTTAATCACGATTAGTAAATTAGAATAAGTATGGTAAATAATAAAAAATTTGTAAATGATTGATTGATCTAAAGTTTAGAAGTAAATTCTGATTGCCTCTAAAATAATTTTAATTTTTTAATTTGTAATTTATTCACCAACCAATTATAATACTCTTTTAGAGTATATTTAATAATTAAAGTAATTAAAATGCATGTAGTATTTGTTTATGTGAATTTACTAATTTTTTTTTACGAAATTGTGAATAAATATATTTTTGTGTCTTTAAAAAAAAGTCTTTGAAGACATGGATTTTATCCAAGCTATTTAAAATTTGATTCAAATCCAATTTTGTAGTGTTGGCTTATATATATTTATTAATATTTTATTAACAAATTATGAATAAATATGTTTTTGAACTTTTTAAAAAATCAAATTTTTGAAGGTATGGATTTTATCCAATTTATTTAAAATCTAATTTGAAATCCGATTTTGTCAGTATGGTTATTCTAATTAATGAAATAAACTAATAATATTAGAATCACAAATAACTTACTTATTACCTTTTCAAAGTAAAAGGTACATGTTTTTTAACTTAAATATCTCATTTTCTCCTAAATTAATAACTAACCAATTACCTTTTCTAACTTTTTTAACTAAAATATATTTTTCCCAAAAATATGGCCATTCTAATTAATCTGATCTTGTAGTGTTGGCTTATATGCATTTTTAATTAATTTTATTAACAAATTATTAATAAATATTTTTTGAACTTTTAAAAAAATCAAAATTTTGAAGATATGGATTTTATCCAAATTATTTAAAATCTGATTTCAAATCCGACTTTTTCAGATTTCTAGTTGAGTTAGATTATAATTTCTTAAAATCGATTGCAATTGTACAATATATATTATGAAAATCAATTTATAATGTTTGATAATATGATTGTGATTGACTTTATATTAAAGGAATGGTTGATTAATTATGAAATATAATTTGAAATATACAATAGTATATCGTGATTGATTTCAAATTAAAATTGTGATTTTCTAGTAAATATTTTTTGATTTTAAAAATATGTATTTATGGATATGTTTAATAAAACCATTATTGTATTTAAATTAGAAGTGTTAACTAACCATGATTAAAGAGGTAGGTTGATATTGTAAATAAGGAAAACTTTTAATATAATATGATTGGTCTAAAATTTAGGAATTTGCTCTGATTGGTTCTAAAATAATCCTAATTTCTGATTGTTTAACTGTACATTTGTAGACACAGGTATTATAATAAAGGATGTTGGTATTCTACACTAAATAGGATTAATGTAAAAATTCGTAATTATATTTTTTCTTGAGATTCTGAGTGTTTTCATTTGGATAATAATTGTTAAATCATCACTAAATTAAAGATAATTTTATGAGTTTCGTGTGGACTATAAAATCATCCAAATCTGATTTATATATCTCGAGATAGAGCCTAAATAGTAAATATAAACCTTTTTTTAATATTAATAAATAAATAAAATTCAATTCTTATACAATCTTTTATATCCTTTTTAGATTATAACTTTTTTTTTAAAATTCAATTCTAATACAACCTTTTTGATTATATCCTTTTTAGATTATAATTTTCTTTTTAACAAGATATAATCTTGATCGTCTATTTTTAAATTATTATATTCGACGGTTGAGATTATTTTGGCGGTACAGTGATCAAACCAAAGTGACCAAACCAAAATTATGTATAAAATCCCTCTTACGCTTATTATATACAAGGATATAATGAAGAGTTAGAGGTGAAGTTAGAAGTAGAATATGTGTTCGAATTTATAGAGAAGAAGGATTCGAATTTATAAAAAATCGTATAATTTAAAACTTTATTAGAAGTAAAATAGGAATTGAAATTTATAAAAAATATATAGTTAAAATTTTTATTAAAAGTAAATAGGAGTTTTTTTTTTTTTTTTGCTAAGTGAAAATTTATAGAGACCAAGAAAGGAACATAATGTAGGGGCATACCCGGCGAAAAAGAAAACAGCTTACATTATGTAATGCTGCAGCACTACGGTCAATACACAGTCAACTAGGAAATCAACTAACAGTTGCAGAATATAAACTAGAAAGACTAGTACTCCCTCCGTCTTAAAATACTTTTCCTGTTTACTTTTGACACGTTTGCCAACATAAATTTTTAATTGTTTATATCTTTAATTTTATATTATTATTATTTATAAAAACTTCACTGTATTAAAATACTAACAAATACGAATTTAACAAGATCACTCATGACTATATTTGGTCTTATATATTATGTGTAAATTAGTGGTCAACAGCTTAGAATGAACAGTGTTCAAAATCAAAAGGAGAAAGGTTTTTTGAGACAGAGAGTAAAGATTGCATGTTAAGGTGGGATCCCTCTGCATTTGTTTTTGCACTGCCTTGATTGTAATTTGTAAAGACCTTTTCACGGACCATGCGCTTAGCCAAGTAAATCATGCAACTAAAAGTTTTATAACTAGAAACCAACGATTAAGTGGTGTTTGTAAAACTGCCCATCCAATGCCTCGATTTTATAATATATCTAAGTTTACTCTGTTGAAACTTGAAAGGGAATTTACTACACGCATGTATAAATATATACTTAATTTATCTTAATGATTTATTTGTTTCTGATAATTTATGAAGATAATTGTATAATTGTATACACTCTGTTTCATATGTACAAGTTTCTATGAGATCTTCTGAACAAGTACCATTCAGTTCTGGCATAGGTGTATTATTAAAATTGATATTTTTGTTGATGAATTTACGCTCGGTTAGTGTTTGTTTGGTCTTATGATTTTATCTTAAAATGTAAACTTTAGTAAGAATATTACTGTAAATTATTGGAAAGCACATTTGCGATCTTGCATGCATATACTGTGATAATTATCCTATCTTTAGAATTATGAATCGTGAAATTAAAACATGACATTTTTAATTTTTGGCTGACGAATATGCATGGTCACTGAATTATCAAGTTGGTCATTGAATTCAAAACGGTCTCAATCAGGTCACTTACTCGACATAAATGTACGATCCGTTAAATACTCTTCATTTTTTGACGGAAACAGACTGCAGATTGACATAAACGCTTATAATTGCAGATTCACTTAACATTTAAAAAATCCGAGAACATATTTGTGCTACCCAGATTATTCTCTTCAAAATAGATAAGTTTTATTTCAGTTTTTGAAGAAGAACAATTCTAGTTCTTGAATTTTCTTTTTCAATTCATATAAATCTAGAGCTCATAATGAAAATCTAAACTAGTTTTATGAGACCCATAGCATCTAGATTAACACACTTTAATTTTACAAAATTTGGTGGAGATTTTTCGGACAAAATTTTGCGGATAGTAATTTCCGTCAAAAAATGAACATGATAATCCATGCTAACTTCAGTGACCTGATTGAGACCGTTTTGAGTTCAGTGACCAACTTGATAGTCCAGGCTGACTTCAGTGACCAATCAGATAATTAACCCATATCTCTAATGTCTAACAATTGGTAGCGCTCTAAGATCGTCTCAATCTATTTTTCTAATTTTTCAAAATTTTAGAATTTTAAACACTAATAAATTTAAAAATATTTTTTATCATATTAAAAGTAAAATAGTTGTTCGAATTTATAGATGAGAAGAGTTCGAATTTATAGGGAAGACATATAATTAGAAGTTCTATTGAAAGTAGAATACGTATTTAATTATAAGACAAATGATTAAAAGTTATATTGGAAGTAGAATATGAGTTCTAATAAACATTAATAAATAAAAATATCTTTTAACATATTAAAAGTAGAATAGGTGTTCGAATTTATAGATGCAAAGAGTTCGAAATTATAGAGAATACATATAACTAGAAGTTCTATTGAAAGTAGAATTGGTATTTATAAGGCATATGATTAAAAGTTCTATTGGAAATAGAATATGAGTTCAAAGTTATAGAGAATAAGAGTTCGAATTTATAGAAAAAAACATATAATTATAAGTTCTATTGGAAGTAGAATATGTGTTTGAATATATAGAGGAGACATATAATTAAAAAATTTATTGGAAATAGAATACAAGGACGGTGGAGACATCTTTTACGATATTCTAAAATTATATATTTTTTTATACAAGTTATTTATACTTCTATTAGGAATTTTTTTTCATAAATTCAATACTAATCTTATAAAAAAAGTCTTCGTATTTACAAAGAAAAGAACTAATGTGTTAACATAATAAAAGAACATTCTCATGCGGGAACCCAAAATAATACAGGAATATCTATAATATAAAGAGAAAATAAGATGTTTTTTATTTTTTAAAACTCCATAAATTTAAAAATCTTGGAGAAAATAAAAATTGGAATTCACTCTATTTTTAGGTTTTGATTTTAAGGAAAAAAGTTGTATAAGACAAGTATCATCAGTAATATGTAATGAAGTTGGAACTTCGATCCCAAATGAGAGCGGCTCGAAATGTGTTAAACGGGAATACGACTCACTAGAAAAGATTGTATCAGCTATTAGAATTTGATATTGAAGTTATAAATTTTATTTCATTTATAGGATTCGATTTTTATGGATAAACATTGTTATTACTTTGTAATATATGTAAAAGTTAAGATTTTGATCTTAACGAGAGAACGACTCAACAGGAATAACCATGTTTAACGAGAAAACGGTTCATTAATAAAAACTTTGTTGAATATTAAAATTTAATATTGATGATATAATAGAAAATAAATATGTTTAAATTTTTTAGAATGTTAGGATTTTAAATATTAATAACTAAAAAACTATCTTTTAACATTTTAGAAGCATAATAGGAGTTGTAATTTATAAATCAGAAGAATTTGAATTTATAGAAATTACATATAATTAAAAAAATTATTGGAGGTAGAAAAGATGTTTGAATATATAAAGAAGGACATTTACCAAAAATACTAGATTTAAAGTTTCTATTGCAAAAATACAATCTTCTTTAATTAATTGCATATTTACTATCTTATACTTTCTTTAATTGCAATTTTACTAAACTAAGTTTCAAAATTGCAAAAATACTACAAATTAGGGCAACCCTTCCCCCCCTCCCCCCCTGTTGCCTAGCCTACCCGTCTGCCTTCTTCCTTTCGACACTTTTTTTTAAGGTGAGATGATTTTGGTGGATTTGGGATGCAAGGCCCCGCCAGGGGCCATATTCAACTTAATGCAACTGAATGCAACCAAATGCAACTTTTTTTCTATTTTTTTTAAGGTGGGATGATTTTGGTGGATTTTGGTTGCAAGGTCCCGCCAGGGGCCATATTCAACTGAATGCAACTGAATGCAACCACATGCAACTTTTTTTTTTAAAAAAAGGTGGGATGATTTTGGTGGATTTGGGTTGCAAGGCCCCGCCAAGGGCCATATGCAACTGAATGCAACTGAAAAACTAAAGTTGCATTCAGTTGCATGTGGTTGCATTTAGTTGCATAAGAAAGTTCCATTTTTCAGTTGTCATTTTCGACCACTTTTTTGAATTCTATATATATATATATATATTGTTCACAAAAGTGGTCCAAAATGACAACTGAAAATTGGAACTTGCAATCAGAAATTCAGTTGCATGTGGTTGCATTCAGTTGCATAAGAAAGTTCCAGTTGTCATTTTCGACCACTTTTTTGAACTCTCTCTCTCTCTCTCTATATATATATATATAATAAGAACTTTATATGTATGCATAAAAAGTGTTCACCGACCACTTTTTGTTCTTATACATATAAAATAAGAACTTTATATGTATGTGTATATATATATATATATATATATATATATATATATATATATATATATATATATATATATAGTTGCACTCCATGAAGAACACCTTATATAAAGAACAATAAAGAACACCATTATAACACTCATATTTAATCGAATCTAAGAGTTCCGTCATGGCACCCAATACAAAAAGTTCTTATTTTTTTCACCCTCTATCCATTCAGCAAAAAAACAATCACTGTTGATGACGTCACTGCTGACGTCGTCAGTGAACAATGATTTTTTTAAAAATTTTTTTGCCGAATGGAAAGAGGATAAAAAAATAAGAATTTTTTGTATTGGGTGCTCCTAGCGGGGCCATTGGATCTATTGGAATAAATGATTCCATAGTGTTCTTTATTGTTCTTTATATAAGAGTGTTCTTTATGGAGCAATGACCTATATATATATATATATATATATATATATATATATATAGAGTTTAAAAAAGTGGTCGAAAATGATAACTGAAAAATTATATATATATATATATATATATAGTTCAAAAAAGTGGTCGAAATATATATATATATATATATATATATATATATATATATATATATATATAGTTTAAAAAAGTGGTCGAAAATGACAACTGAAAAATGGAACTTGCAATCAGAAATTTAGTTGCATGTGGTTGCATTCAGTTGAATATTGCCCCTGCGGGGCCTTGCAACCCAAATCCGCCAAAATCACCCACCTTAAAAAAAAGTTACATTTGATTGCATTCATTTGAATGTGGTTGCATTCAGTTGAATATGCCCCTGCGAGGCCTTGCAACCCAAATCCACCAAAAGCACCCCACCTTAAAAAAAAAAAAGTGTCGAACCTGGTGTCAAAAGCTGGGCAGGCGGCGGGCAGGAGGGTAGGGTGAAGGAAGGAGGGGGGGAAGGTTGCCCTAATTTGTATTATTTTTACAATTCTGAAACTTAGTTTAGTAAAATTGCAAATAGCTTTTCTTAACAAAAGTAAAATTGTAAAATTTACTTTTTTATATATATTTATCAAAAACCTCTATAAAGAATACATATAATAAATTGTTTTATTGGAAGTAGAATACGAGAACGGTGGAGACGTCTTATTCGATTTTTTAAAACTATATTATTTTCCTAGAAATCCTTATTTTAACTTTTTTCTACAAGTTAATTATACTTACATTAGAAAAATATGTCCATAAATTCAATATTATTCACGTAACGAAAAATCTTCGTATTTAAAAAAATTGATGTGTTAACATAACAGAAATACATTTCCATGCGGAAGCTGTAAATTAATACAGGAATTTATAATATTCAGAAAATATAGGATGTTGATATGGGCTAAAAGTAAGCCCTAAAGTCACATTTAATGTGGCATTAATTAGGCCAAGAATGGTCCAAACGTGGGGCCCACCAGCTGGGCCCAAAACCCTAATTATAATATTAATTTCGTAATTAGTATTAAGGGTAATAAACAGCTCAGCAAATAAGAGTCAAACAAGGATATTACTCTTGCCCAACTTATCCTCCAAGATGCACAATTCAATATGGAAACTGATTCCTATAAGGAATAGATCTAGAACCTTCCTCAAAGACTTGCCCACCAAGTCTCCGAATCCTACCATAATTCTAAGGCTTCTCAGCCTATATAAAGGGCCTGACCCCTCATTCTCAGAACTACGTTGGCTTGATTCTCAATACGAGATACGTAGGCACTCTGTGAGGACCGATTACAGTCTCGAACGCAGAAACAGCCATTAAAGCGCGAAGCTCAACCACCCTAGCAATAATAATAAATCGTAATCGAGATTTAGATCCACAACATTTGGCACCGTCTGTGGGACTACAACATCAACCATGGTTCAAACACGGAGGACAACATCAACTGAGGCCGTGCCTCTTAACTCTGCTCCACCAGCCACTTCTGATCCGCTTATCGTCACTGAAGAAGGACAAATACTCCCATCGACAGGGGCGGTCATTCAACCTCTGCCCACTCAGCCCCCAGGGACGGCTTCCCAAGTAGAGGGGACCCACTCTGTGATTGTCCATCAAAGCCAAGAAACCAATCCTCTCCAGATGGTGGTTTCTCCTCTTGGTAACGTTGATCGCACGGGGGTACAGATCCATACTACGGATCTCCCTTTGAACACCAACCCTATGTACGGGTTGCCTAATTATCCCCCTCGACGAAGAGAACCTGGACCAAGCGGTCATGCCTTACAGATCCGGGATCGAGAGTATGATGACTACTCTGGCCCCTATACTGATGATTCGTCATCTAAGGATGATGATCGAGATGAAGCCCCGAGGAGGCGACGTGCCAGCAAAGAAGGACACGAAGAATCCCTGATGGACTCCCCTTGACAACTGCTGAGAAAATCAAGGCTTATGAGGCAGAGATTTGAAAGTTGAAGGACGATATTGCAAGAGAACAAGATAGATTGAATCAAGCTCAGCCACCTCCAACTGCGGAGAGGATTCCAATTATAAATTTGGAGAGGCCTTCAAGAAGGCAAAGGAGGGCCGAGGCCCCAACTGAAAAATCAACAAGGGTGGAGACCCCCAGAAGCAACCCTAAGGATCTGATGCCACTTGGGGATCCTGATGATCCCACACCCCCGTTTACGGAGGAGGTGATGAATGCTCGCATCTCAAAGAAGTTCAAGATGCCGACAATCAAGGCCTATGATGGAACGGGCGATCCCGCAAATCATGTTAGAACGTTCTCGAATGCACTACTGTTGCAGCCTGCGAGCGACGCCTTAAAGTGTAGGGCGTTCCCTCAAACCTTGTCTGGCATGGCTCAAAGGTGGTACAGCCGCTTACCTGCAAACTCGATTGGCTCTTTCAAGGAGTTGAGCGCTGCCTTTGTGAGTCAATTCATCAGCGGAAGAGTTCATGAGAAAAGTTCTGCATCCCTCATGTATGTGGTGCAGGGGAAGAATGAGAATCTGAGAGATTACCTCAAGCGGTTCACCAAGGAGACGCTGAACATCACTGATCTGGAAAATAAGGTGGCCATGGTAGCCCTAGAACATGGAACCACTGACCTCTTTTTCAAAAGGTCTTTGGCAAAACATCCTCCTGAAAATATGGCCGAGCTTCAACGGAGAGCCGACAAATATATCAAGGCTGAGGACAGAATGAAGAAGGAAGCCACAGGAGGCAATGGCAAGGGTTCTACTGATTCGAAGAAACGAAAGCAAGAGCAAGAGTACGATGCTAGGGACAAGTATCCCCGGACTAGCAAGGATTCTGATTCACCACCGAAGAAAGGTTTGGGACCGAGGTTCTCTGATTATGCAAGGTTGAACGCTCCCAGGAGTCAGATCTTGCTAGATATTGAGAAGGATAAAGACTTCCGATGGCCGAAGCCACTTAGGGGTGACCCCGCGAAAAGGAACAAAGATCAATACTGTAGGTACCACCGTGATGTGGGTCATGATACAGATGATTGTAGATAGCTGAAAGATGAGATTGAGTTTTTGATCCGGAAAGGAAAGCTAGGCAGGTTCACGAAGAATGATGATCGCGGTACCCAAAGAAGGGACTATGACAGGAGAGACAATGACAAAAGAGACGGCAATCGTGATCGTGATCGTAATACACAGCCCCGAGGGCCAGTAATCAATATGATTTGGGGAGGACCGACAGCAGCCGGCACTACCCGGAACTCCCGAAAGGCCTATGCTAGAGAAGTGATGCACATAGTAGGAGAAGCCCCGAAGCGTGCCAAGACTGAGATAGTGATTGGTTTTGATGATTCAGACCTTGAAGGGGTGAAATTCCCCCATGACGACCCGTTGGTCATAACTCCTGTAATTGGAAACTCGGAGGTGAAACGAGTCCTGATAGACAATGGAGCTTCTGTTGATATCTTGTTTCATGATGCGTTTTTGAAAATGGGATACACCGATTCCCAGTTGACCCCCACCAACATGCCAATCTACGGATTTAATGGAGTTGAATCCAAGGTTGAAGGCACTATTCAGTTGCCCATGACTATTGGACAGGAACCTAAGGAAGCTACTCAGATGCTGAATTTCCTTGTGATCAAGGCATCCTCGACTTATAATGCAATCCTAGGAAGGACTGGACTCCATGCTTTCAAGGCTGTGGCCTCCACATATCATATGAAGATTAAGTTTCCAACCCGGAATGGTGTTGGAGAACAAAAGGGTGATCAGAAGATGGCGAGAAGTTGTTATGTATCCGCACTAAGGGCTGATGGAATCGGGGGGCAGGTACTTCCGATCGAAGACATGGATGTCCGTGGCGATGATGAACACCGAGGAAAGCCAGCAGAGGATTTAATACCTATTCCTCTGGAGCTAGGTGATCCTGAGAAGGTGACTTACATTGGAGCCTCTTTGAAGGAACCCCTGAAGGGCGAGTTGATAGCATTCTTGCAAGAGAATGGCGATGTGTTTGCTTGGACAGCGGCTGATATGCCAGGGATTGATCCCCAGCTCATAACTCATAGGTTGAATGTTGATCCCAATCGGAAGATAATACAGCAAAAGAAAAGGAACTTTGCACCTGAAAGGCAAGAGGCCATAAAGCAGGAAGTTGACAAGCTCTTAGAAGCTGGGTTTATCGAAGAGATTCAGTTCCCGGAATGGTTGGCTAACCCTGTGATGGTCAAGAAAGCCAACGGTAAGTGGAGGATGTGTATAGACTTCACCGACTTGAATGACGCATGCCCTAAGGATTGCTTTCCTCTACCAAGGATAGACATGTTAATAGATGCCACAGCTGGACATGAGATGCTTAGCTTCATGGATGGTTTTAGCGGCTACAATCAGATTAAGATGCACAAGGATGACGTCCCTAAGGTATCCTTCATAACTGATTTCGGTGTTTTCTGCTATCTTGTTATGGCTTTCGGTCTAAAAAATGCAGGAGCTACTTACCAACGACTGGTGAATAAGATATTCGCCCATCTGATTGGAAAAACCATGGAGGTCTATGTTGATGACATGCTAGTCAAGAGCCTGTTCAAGGCAGACCACATTAAGCACCTCAGAGAGGCATTCGAAGTGCTGAGGCACCATAAAATGATGTTGAATCCAGCTAAGTGTGCCTTTGGCGTTGGATCAGGCAAATTCTTGGGTCTTATGGTTTCAAAGCGAGGCATAGAAGCCAATCCTGACAAGATCAAGGCGATCTTAGACATGGAGCCACCACGCTCTATAAGAGATGTACAGAAGTTGACAGGCCGAGTAGCGGCTTTAGGAAGATTCATCTCCAAGTCTGGTGACAAATGCCTGCCTTTCTTTCAAGCATTGAAGAAGGTGAAAGATTTTGAGTGGACTCGTGAGAGCCAAAAGGCCTTTGAACAACTGAAGAAGTACATGACTGAAGCCCCGTTGTTGGCCAAACCTAGTCCCGGAGAGACTCTTTATATATACCTGGCGGTATCCGAGCAAGCGTTGAGCGCCGTTCTCATCCGAGAAGAGAAGAAGGTCCAGAAACCTATCTATTATGTGAGCAAGGTGTTGCACGGGGCGGAGCTGAATTACTCTCCCGTCGAGAAATTCGCATTGGCATTGGTAACAGCCTCGAGGAAGTTACGCCCGTACTTCCAGGCACACAAGATTGAGGTCCTGACGGACCAACAGTTGAGAAACATTTTGCATAGCCCAAAAGCTAGTGGAAGGCTAATCAAGTGGGCGATTGAACTTGGAGAATTTGACATCACATATAAGCCTCGAACAGCCATTAAGGCTCAGGCATTGGCTGACTTCGTGGTTGAATGCACCATTAGCAACCAAGAAGTCGGGGGGCAGAAAATGATAACAACCCCTGAGAAGCAAGATAGAGATGGAGAACTTGAACCTGATCAGAAGGAATACTGGGTGCTCTATTTTGATGGAGCATCAAAAACAAAATCTAGTGGCGCAGGCTTAGTACTGCAAAGCCCCGATGGGTTCACAGTCGAATATGCTTTAAAGTTGGATTTCCAGACAACCAACAATGAAGCTGAGTATGAGGCCTTGATAGCTGGTTTAGGCTTGGCCAGAATCATGAGAGTCAAGAACCTCAAAGTGTGTGGAGATTCAAGATTAGTAGTCTCTCAAGTAAATGGTGAATTTGAGGCCAAGGATGAAACTATGGCAAAGTATCTGCGAGTTGTAAAAGCTGTCATGACTCAGTTTGACGAGTGTTATGTAGAACACATCCCGAGAGAAGAGAACGTTAAGGCCGATGCCCTATCTAAGTTTGCTTCTTCTGAGATAGAAAACTATGAAGGGAGTGTTTACTTCCAGGTCTTGAAGGCCCCGACCATCAACTCAAAATTAGTGGCACCAATTGATGTGGGAAGTTCTTGGATAGATCCCATCAAGGCACACCTTGAGACCGGGTGGCTCCCAGATGATGCCTTGGAGGCACGAAAACTTTCAGTAAGAGCATTGAGATACACCTTGATTGAGGGCATTCTGTATAAGAGATCATTTGTCATCCCGTACTTGAAGTGCTTGAGGCCTCAAGAGGCAAGGGAGGCTTTGGAAGAAGTTCATGAAGGAATCTGTGGGCAGCACCTGGGGGGCAGGGCCCTCGCTCACAAGATAACTCGCTTGGGATTCTACTGGCCAGAGATGCTGGCTGATGCACAGGATTATGTCAAGAGGTGTGACAGGTGCCAGAAGCATGCTCCGATTGTCAGGCAGCCGCCTGAGATGTTAACATCAGTCAATTCCCCCATTCCATTTACTATGTGGGGGATGGACATTCTTGGGCCTTTCCCTATGGCATCAGCACAGAGGAAGTTTCTGATTGTCGCCATTGACTACTTCACCAAGTGGATCGAGGCTAAGCCTTTAGCCAAAATAACCACCAAGCAAGTTTCCAAGTTCTTTTGGGAAAACATAATCTGCAGGTATGGCATCCCGCGAATCCTTGTGACGGATAATGGGACACAGTTCAATAATGAAGAATTCAAGAAGTATTGCGAGGAGAATGCTATTGAGCTTCGTTTTACCTCGGTAGCACATCCGCAAGCAAATGGACAAGCCGAGGTGGCCAATCGGATCATCCTTGATGGACTTAAGAAAAGGGTTGAACGCTCAAGGAGCACCTGGGTAGACGAGTTACTGCCTATACTCTGGGCTTATCGCACTACTTGCAAGGTGACCACAGGAGCAACCCCGTTTCTGCTAGCTTATGGAGCTGAGGCAGTTGTGCCACTGGAGATTATGCATGCATCACCTCGAGTGGAGGCATTTGAACCTGAGACAAATGAAGAAGGTATGAAGCTCGCCCTGGATCTGATTGATGAAGTCAGAGACGAGGCAAACTCCAGAAATGTGGAGCATCAAAAGAAAGCATCCTTCTATTACAACCACAGGGTTAAGGAGAGGTTCTTTCAACAAGGTGATTTGGTTCTGAGGAAGATCGAGGTTCTGAATCCTTGAAAGTCATGGGTGACCAATATACTAAATTAGAAATCAAGATCGAGATCGAGATCGAGGTTCTGGATCCCTAAGATCGAGATCGAGGTTCTGAATCCTTGAAAGTCACGGGTGACCAATATACTAAATTAGAAATCAAGATCGAGATCGAGATCGAGGTTCTGGATCCCTAAGATCGAGATCGAGGTTCTGAATCCTTCAAAGTCACGGGTGACCAATATACTAAATCAAAGATCAAGATCGAGATCGAGATCGAGGTTTTGGATCCTTGAAAGTCATAGGTGACCAAAACACTTCCAAACAACTTGAGGCACCTGTCGGGCGATCAAGAAGCACCCGGCAGGAAACCAGAAGCACCCGGCAGGCAACCAGGATCTCCTGGCAGCCGACCAGATGCATCAAGGAAGGGTCAGCCGACCAGGATCTCCTGGCAGCCGACCAGGATCTCCCGGCAGGCAACCAGGATCTCCTGGCAGCCGACCAGGTGCATCAGGGAAGGGTCAGCCGACCAGGATCTCTTGGCAGCCGACCAGGATCTCCTCGCAGCCGACCAGGAGCATCTGGCAACTGACCGGGAGCCACAAAGAGGCTCAATCTGACTTCCCGATACACATTTTGGCACCCCCTATCGTTTGATTGAATCGTTTGATGGTTTTGCTGAAGGTTTCTCACTTTCCGTGACAAACATCGACCTTCGAATTAGTACCGTTTAGTGCCGTTTTATGCCATTTAACGTCGTTTACTCAGACATTGAAACGTCGTTTAAGCATCGTGTGACATCATTAATGTCAATATGGATTTCCCGTCAACATGTCAGACGATCGAGAAGCACATGTCAGACGATCGAGAAGCACATGTCAGACGATCGAGAAGCACATGTCAGACGATCGAGAAGCACGTGTCAGACGATCGAGAAGCACCCGGCAGGCAACCAGGATCTCCTGGCAGCCGACCAGGTGCATCAAGGAAGGGTCAGCCGACCAGGATCTCCTGGCAGCCGACCAGGATCTCCTGGCAGCCGACCAGGATCTCCTGGCAGCCGACCGGGACCCTTGTCGACTGCCTCGTTGCCCGGAAGAGGTTAAAATTTTCCCGAATCTCCTCCGTTTAGCTTCGTTTAGCGCTGTTTAGTGCCGATTAACACCGATTAGTGTCGTTTAAGCACTGATTAGTGCCGATTAACACCGATTAGTGTCGTTTAAGCACTGATTAGTGCCGATTAACACCGATTAGTGTCGTTTAAGCACTGATTAGTGCCGATTAACACCGATTAGTATCGTTTAAGCACCGCGAGTGCCAATTTGTCCTTTTAACATTGTTTAACACTGTTTAAGCATTGTTTAAGGCTGTTTAGCGCTGTTTAGTGCCGTTTATGCCGCTTAACGTTGTTTAAACATTGTTTAAGCATCGTTAAGACTGATTAGTGCCGTTTAGCATCGAATTAACATTGTCGTGAACGCGTCGGTCGCTCCACGCTTCACATAAAGACAATACTCGTGAAACACTAGTGTACAAAGATAAACCCTGACCCGAGTCTCGAGTTAGACAAGTTAAACTTCAAGGAAAGCCTGATCAGCTTTCCTAGAAGTTGGGGGCAAATGATATGGGCTAAAAGTAAGCCCTAAAGTCACATTTAATGTGGCATTAATTAGGCCAAGAATGGTCCAAACGTGGGGCCCACCAGCTGGGCCCAAAACCCTAATTATAATATTAATTTCGTAATTAGTATTAAGGGTAATAAACAGCTCAGCAAATAAGAGTCAAACAAGGATATTACTCTTGCCCAACTTATCCTCCAAGATGCACAATTCAATATGGAAACTGATTCCTATAAGGAATAGATCTAGAACCTTCCTCAAAGACTTGCCCACCAAGTCTCCGAATCCTACCATAATTCTAAGGCTTCTCAGCCTATATAAAGGGCCTGACCCCTCATTCTCAGAACTACGTTGGCTTGATTCTCAATACGAGATACGTAGGCACTCTGTGAGGACCGATTACAGTCTCGAACGTAGAAACAGCCATTAAAGCGCGAAGCTCAACCACCCTAGCAATAATAATAAATCGTAATCGAGATTTAGATCCACAACAGATGTATTTTCATCTTTTAAAACTCCATAAATATTGGAAAGTTTAAAGAATGTAAAAATTGGAATTTATTCTCTTTTAAGGTTTTAATTTTTAAGAAAAAAAGTTATTTCATAAGATAAGTGCCATCAATACTATGTAATTAAGTTAGAATTTCGGTTCCAAATAAGAACGGCTCGAAACATGTTTTAACGGGAAGACGGCTCACTAGAAAAGATTGTTTTAGCTATTAGAATTTGATATTGATGTCATAATTTTTTTTTATTTTTAGGGTTTGATTTTTATGGATAAAAATTATTATATAAGTCTTTATAATATATATTAAAGTTGAGTTTTCGGATTTAACGAGAGAGTGACTCAATTGAAAGAATCGTATTTAACACGAAATCGATTCATTAAAAAAATTATGTAACTATCAAAATTTAATATTGATAATATAATGTAACATAAATCTGTATTGAATTTTTTTAAAAAAATTGTAATGCCACCTTATGGACTAGTTCTCTATATAATTAGATTATCAGAACAATGGCTTTTATTTATAATCACCAACAAATTGTAATAAATCCGTAACAAATATATTGTTTCACCATGTAGTCCATAACAACATTGGGTTGCAATTTCATTAGTAGATTGTCAACGGAATTCAATTTCGTTACTAAAACTTTTGCAAGAGGCTTCTAACCACAAATTTTTCGGTTACAAATTTCGTTGTCATCCTTGAATGCCAACGAAATTCTAGTTTTGCCAATGAAATTTTATGTTGTAAAATTTTATATTCACACAATTTGGTTTATGCTAATTTAAACCAAA
This sequence comes from Saposhnikovia divaricata, assembly GCA_036435485.1. Classification (NCBI taxonomy): domain Eukaryota; kingdom Viridiplantae; phylum Streptophyta; class Magnoliopsida; order Apiales; family Apiaceae; genus Saposhnikovia; species Saposhnikovia divaricata. The sequence goes on along the minus strand of CM071597.1, from coordinate 151,228,080 downwards.
ACAGAATTGGTGCTCCCTCCATTTCAATTTATCAATCTTGTTTGACTTTTTGCGATCAAATTGACCAAATTTTTACTGAAATTTTCATATGATAGATGATTGAAAACAATTATAAAAATTAAATCATTAGAAAATATATGTAATCTATTTTATTATGTATTTTTTAGTATTTGAAATTAATGAAAAAATGTTTTTTAATTTATGGTCAAAGTTGGATCAAATTGACCAATTTATAAAATATTATAATTGTAATTACTAAAATAGATTATATATTAAATATTTATAATGAATAGATTTTATGAACAGAATTGTTTATAGGGTTTTAAAAATCCTAGTCTAAATCTACTAATTATCCGTATTCAAATCTGATCCATGTTTTAAGCCCATTATTCTAATCCAATTTTAAATCCTATTCAATATATAATCTATTTTATTTAATCTATTTTATTATATTTAATTAGATTATATATTTGGGTGAAAGATAAAAATACCCGTTTTTTTAGTTAACAGTAACAAAAATATCCATTCCCAGAATTTTTGACAAAAATACCCGGTGGAATACGCATTTGCCAAATGGGTATCTAGGATACGCATTTGGCAAATGCGTATCTTTTATAATTTTTTTTTTTTTTTTAAATTTTGCTTGGTTTTGGAACATGTATAGGCGCGTGACTTTCAGAGGGAAGTGGGCAACATGTCTACATGTCTCCTGCAAGTTGCAACCACACGTGTGTCATGATGAGTGTTTCTGAGTTGTCTCTTTTTTAAACAAGATATATAATGCATATCATCCTATTACCCCATTGTCTCTTGCATATTACTTACAAAATGTAAAGGATAAGCATTTGCCAAATGCGTATCCCTAATACCTATTTGGCAAATGCGTATTGAAACGGGTATTTTTGTCGGCTTTTTTAAAACTGGGTAGTTTCGTTACTATAACTCTAAAAAACAGGTATTTTTGTCATTTTTTCTATATATTTTCTAATTGTAATATTTTTTTTAATCTATTTTGTTATGTATTTTTTTAGTATTTGAAATCTTTTATATTTTAATTTTTAAATTTAACCGGATTTAAGTAAACGGACCCATGGGCCTCAACCGATGTACGGTTCTTAAATTTTACATTCGGGGACCGCGGTATATAAAACCTATCTAACCCTAATAATTAAGTAACCTATTTAGGATACGCCGGTCTGCTGTGAAGAGAGGACGATAGATAGATCAATGAATCTAGGGCAACGGCCGAGCAAGCTAATGGATAGGCCGAAAAAGATATTGAAGAAGAAGGAAGATAGAATAAGTAGCTTGGAAGATAAATTAATTCATCGAATTTTCTCTTTTTTAGATTCGAGATTAGCAGTACAAACTAGCGTTCTCTCAAAGCGATGGAAACTTATATGGACTACTCTTGCGCATCTTAATTTATATAACAATGTTAAGTTTATCGAAAATTTTCTTAGTCGCCGAAATAATGATTCGAGGATAAAGAAATTGAATCTTTCTTTTGGATATGCGCCACCTACAACATATTTGGTTGACGAGTTTGTTGGTTATGCTTTAAGGCACAAGGTTAAAGTTATCAATTTTGATCTTCTTGGCCTTCGTGCTACTATTAAATTCTCTACGTTCACTTCTACTTCCGTGAAGAATCTCAGGTTGACTCTGAATTTTGATAGATTGTCAGAATCGGACTGCTGGAATTTGCCTGCGTTAACAACTCTACACTTGATACATTATCCGAGGGAACCCTGCAAGTTACCTGAATCATATTTAATTTGCTTGCCTTCTTTACAAACTCTTTTCCTTGATAGATTGGAGTTGCCAGAATCAATTACTTTGCCTGCACTCAAAACTCTCGGTCTGCGAAGCTGCACTCTGCCCACAGAAGTTTGGGATTTACCTGCTTTAGTAACTCTCAAACTGGATGATGTACGCTTTCCCCAAGATACAAGCGAGTTCTTCTCTGCACTTATCAATTTACGGAATCTCATCTTGTTTTTCCGGAAACAGGTCTTAGGTGATTGGGTTATAAATTGTCCGGAATTGGAGAACCTAACTATCAATGTCGGGATGAGTGCTACTAATGATGGTGGTGAGATAACGGTGTTGTCACGGAAAATCCACAATTTTGGTGCAGTTGGCTACTTTCCTATCACATTTGAAAACTCGGAGTTGAAGCATGTGAATATAAAATCAGGGGATACCACAAAAAACAAGACTTCTTCTGCATTAAAGGTGATCGAAACATATCATTCTCAGCTTACTGATATGTTTTTGGGACTCGGTAGTGCCAGGACTCTTACTCTTGACTTGGAGACCATTAAGGTAAATATAAACTGCATTTTTGTAAAGTTATAATATCTATGCACATTAGTTTATCAACACATTATTACCTTTTTTAGTTGAAGGTATCTAAAGAAATTGATTGAAGTATTTTCTGGGCATGGCTTGTACACTGTTATTATTTTTGTCAGTCATTGGCCTTTCATTAATCTGATCATTCAAACACCCGTTTATCTGATTCAATAGCATGCCCAACAGTCCACAAACAGCTAAGAGAATTATTCTTTTTTATTTTATATATTGGAGACTTGGAGTTATATTTTGATTGAACAAAACTACAAAAGGTTTATTAAACTTAAGTAAAGGTATACACGTGGACTACACACGTTCTCGTTGCTTAGAGTACACGAACACATTTGCCCTCAGTAAGCTTTCAACCTGGTAACTAAGGTAGAGGTATATCTTTCCCCTTCAATTTATTTTTATAGTTATAGTACTAAATATAAGCTATAAACTGTTAAGCTTTAATTTTTCATCTTATAGCGCCGAAAGGAAGTGAATAGTGACGGACTATTTAAAATCGATATGATTCTTATTATCACTATGAAATTATCGGGTGAATGATGGTTGCAGTTTATGAGTTTTAAGTGCAGAAAGAAAACACTTGGCCAACTGACTAGCTATCCCTATATAGTGCATGTTAAGATTCATTTTTAAATTGCAGTTGAGGTCTGTCTTTTGATCATTTTTGTTTTGTTACTTTGTAGGTACTTTCTTCTGTTTCAGACTGGTATGTTGGTTCACCTTCTCCATTCAATAACTTGAAGTATGTGAGGATGCCACCAGGGTACAAACAATCAAATATGTCCACTTACCTCAAATGCTACTTGCTTGCCAATTCTCCAGAAGCCACTATTATCACTACAGGTCCCAAGGTACTTGATGAATTTTATTGACTTTTTAAAATTTGATGCATTTCGTGTATCTTGTTTTGCTAAGAAATACCGTATATGTTGCACTCTGTTATATCCCCAAATCAGCGGTAACATTAAAATGGAATTTTTTTAATAAGAAATTTCGGATGCTCTTATATATAAGCCTACACATATACTGCACGTGTACTCATATCAAATTAATACACAATACAACATAAAATATATGTTAGCTATTTTTTTTTTTTTAATTTGTTAATCAAACATGTTACCAAATATGGTTTCTGGATGAGAATGTGCTTCCACGAATCAAGTATTTTACTCATGGTAAATGATTGGTGACAGGAAAATTCATGGGATAATTTACAGTCTTCACTAGTTTAAGGATTCGATGGTGCATATCCTGTAGACTGAAACTGTGTATGTAGCAGTTATTAGTCATACTAGCTAGGACTGGGTACATTATTCTTCTGATGGGTAGGGTATAGGGTGGGGGGAGGGGGGGACGAGTGCTTGAAATGGTGCTCGCAAGGGAATTGATCGATTTATCTCTGTAAAAGCTATATTTTAAATTGTATACCAAAATTTACCTAATTATTTTTTCAAAAAAATATTGTATACAAATTTCTAGAATCCATTATAATCCAAATCTTTGATTTTGGAGATGCTAAATAAGGAGGGTTGAAGTGGATGCTGTAGACGAGGAGCCACAGACACATTAGTTCTCTAGGTTTGAATAGGGGAGGGGATGGGAGAATTCAAAGTTAGAGGCTAGTTTACCAACTTATATGTAAGACCTATTTTTTTCACTCATCAAATTTTGCTAATTGGTCTTGCTGCTATAGAACTAACCTCTCACTACTACTACTTTCCAAGACCATGTATATTTTAATAACTTATTATATTAGAAGTAAATGAATTTGTTTTGGATGTGTTTCGACCACTGTTCTGGTTTTTTTTTCAGATGATGATTCCTCATTCAGGTGAAGCTTCTGTGACAGCTCAAAATATGGTGATGGAAGAGACTTTGGAAGCTCCAGCCAAGGTTTTGGTTGGTTCTGAAAATGTACATCAAACTGAGTGCAATGACACTATGAAAGAGAGGATGCAAGAAGAGCAAGTGATGCAGAATTCCGAAGCACATGCTGACAGGGTTAGAAATGTTGGTGCTTTAGTTGAAGAGACATGCAATGATCAGGTGAGCTCTTTCAGGGGCAATAGTGATTCTGGGTTATGGCAGGGCTATGGACTTAACCCCGAGTTTGTAAGTCTACTGGATCAGATTATGATTAAGTACCCAGGAACCTTTGAACACCTTACCACCACAAACAAGAAGTTCTATAAAATGAAGCTAAACATGTTGTGCACCTCGGTAATTGACTTTAGCAAAATTGCATTGACTGAGGTTGATACTGAGATGATTTCTGAGTACAAGGACATATTCGCTGACTTGCAGAAGCTGGGATTCAATTTAAGTTGGCTTGTGAACCGTCTGAACTATATAGAACAGCTACACTTCTCACAGCCCTTACCTGAGCTTCATGCAATTGACTGTCATATTGATGACACCAAAAGTAAATTACAAGATCTGCAGATTCGTGTTGATGATGCAAAAATAAAATTGCAAGATCTACATACTCTGCGTGCTGAGAAGATGCACGAGGTTAAGAAGCCTTCTGAAACAATGGGTGCAAACCTTGCTGTTGGTTATGCAGGATATGATCTATTGTCTGGCCCGTAATTATTACAGTATTGGTTATATGTTTTCGATTTATTTGGATTGTGTAAAATGTTCTTTAGTTCCTGAGTCTCTAGAAAGTTTGACTTTTGAGGTATCATGCTTAATTAGTTACAGTACTTTTAGTTGCTTCTGATTAAGAGATCTTGGTTTTTTTATTTGTGATATTATTCAAATCTAACTCCTTAGCCCGTGCACACGTTCATTAGCACAATTGTACAAGTTGAAAATATATGCACTAATGCAAATATTTTGTAATGGCATTGCATAAGAATATTAAAAAATGATAATTACTCCTTCCGTCCAGTGAATTTCTTTACATTTGAGAATTGCACGGAGACCAAGATACTAAATAAATAGTATAAAATAATACACAAGTTGTTATATTAAACAAACAAAAGTACACTGATCAGAATATGGGAGGGAAAATTAACAAAATACCCGCCCAGATTAAGAGGTTGATTACAAAATTTGCCTCCTTTTTATCTACCTTAAGTACAACAAGTACACCTGGTTTACTTTATACACAAAAGAAGCTAATCTATATATACACTTTATAAAATCCATTTCCCACTGCAGCCTATTCATCAAGAAGCTCAGCAAAATAGGAGTACAAAAGATGGCAGCATATTCTCCACTTCCAGATTTGAATATTACTCCAGCCTCCCATGTTCTACAAGGCAAAAGAGATTGAAAAATTCAGAAAAGAAACAGATTGCATATGTGTTATCATTAAACTACTACAACAAACTCAAACGTGGAATGATCAAGAAACTTGCTTATGATTATGGGGTCAGTAGAATAACAATATGCAATATATGGAAAGCTGTCTTTAAAGCAATCAAAGAAGGTGTAGTACCTAATGTGGACAGAAAATACAAGGGTGGAATTACAAGATGTGCTCTTGACTTGCAAAAGGTAAGGCTAATTCCTCTTCACCTCAGAACTAATATTAGGACATTGGCACAACAATTAAATGCATGCAAATCTACCATGCATAAATTTGTTCAAAAAGAGAAAATTAGATCTCATTCCAATGCATTGAAACCATTTCTAACTCTTCCTAATAAGGAAGCAAGAGTTAACCCTCCATACGAATCCCACGTATGTAGGCATGTTTAATATAGTTCATATAGATGAGAAATGGTTCTATATGACAAGGCAAAGTCAGAAATACTATCTCCTACCAAATGAATCCGAACCACACCGAACATGTAAGTCAAAGCGGTTCATAACAAAAGTAATGTTTATGAGTGCAATAGCTAGGCCTCGATACAATGAAGATGGTGTATGTGTATTCGATGGAAAAATAGGAATATTTCACTTTACTATTGAAAAACGAGCGGTGAGGTCAAGCAAGAATAGAGCTAAAGACACTATGGAAGTTAAGGCCATTGAAAGTATCAATAAGTTAGTGATTAAACAATGTTTGGTTGAGAAAATCATACCCGCTATTAAAACTAAATGGCCGATCTCAACAAACATATAATCATTCAACAAGACAAGACCTCATATAAAGGATGATGACCTAGATTTTATCAAAGTGGCTGAATCAGATGGATTCCATATCACTTTAGCAAATCAACCCCCTAATAGTCCGGACTTAAATATCAATGATCTTGGTTTTTTAGAATAATACAAGGATTGCAGCATGAAAATCAACCACTAACTTCCTTCTTTCTCAGTTGTCAACATGTATACATGGATCATATCATTCACTGTGACATATTTTAAAATCTTTTGGTTTCGTACAAAAAATTAATCAATTTTCTATGTTCTGTATTTTAATAAATTGAATTTTTATATTTTATATTTTTGATGAACTGAATTTCTATGTTTTATATTTTATTATATCAAAATATTTTGTTCTTTAGTTTAAAAATTATGCTTTGTACTACATTTAACAAAAAATTTGTAATATGTATTTTAATAAAATAAATTTATATGTTCTGTATTTAAATAAAATAAATTTTATTTCTTGTACTATATTTAATAAACTAAATTTATAAGTTCTGTATTTTGTAAATATGCTTTAATAACTTTAGACTAAAAAATTAAATTTTATAATTGTATTTTAAAATTTTAGTAGGTCACATTCTATATTGTCTTTTCTGTTAGCCGATACAAATTCTATGTTTTACATCCTACAATTTAAACTTATAGAAGTTTTGTACTTTAAAATTAAATTAATTTTATGTGTATTTTAACTTATTTAAGATTTTATGTTATGTATTCAAACAAAAATTACATAACATAATATTTCAAATACAGTACACATTGTTGTTATGTAAATTTATATTAAAATTAAATTTTATAAATAAACAAAATATGTTCATTATACATAAAATCTATGTTTTGTATTTCTGTTTACATCTATAAAAAGTCGTGTTCTGTATTTATGCAATTTTAGATGTTGTATTTACAAAATATATATAGAAAAATTAGGTTTTATATTTAATATTAATTAATAAAAATATATTGAATACAAAATACAACACATTGGTTTAGTATTTTAAAAACAAAACATTTTTGTGTATTCTGTATTTATACAATTTTACATTTCATATATTTTACCAAATGTAAAATTCATGTTCTGTATTTAATGTTATAAAATAGAAAAATATTGAATAAAATACAGAACGATGTTTTTTTTTTTTGAAAGTAAATACAGAACGATGTTGAATAAATATTCTCCGTGGGAACCAGAATAGTTGAGGAACCTAGGAACTCATATCTTAACCCTTCATTACTAAAATGAAATGGATGGACATGATACATATTATGTAGATTACAGTACACAAACACCGATGCACAAGAAAATGTAGTTACGGCCAAAAAACTAATTGCCCTGCCTTTACAAGTATTATAAAATACTTTTTTAGTCATTATAAATTTGATAATTTTTTTTAATGTTCTGCACATTTTGTATTTTACCATTTTTATTCATTTTGTAAATACAGAACACAATTCTTTTCATATTTTGGATTTCAACTCTTTAATATAAAATTTTCAAATTTGTTAAATACAGAACCTTTTCATGAAATTAATTAACATAAAATACACAACCCATATTTTTGTTTATAGATAAAAAATTTGTCTATTTATATATAGAGTTTACATAACTTTTTTCCAAAAAGGTGCACATTTAATTTTATAAATCCAATTTTTAAAACGAAAACATGATTTTTTTTGACACATAACAAATATGTTATTTCTTAATAAATAAATTTTCTATGTTTTGTTCTGTATTTAAATAAACTAAATTTCTAAATTTTGCATTAAAATAAATTAAATTTCTATGTACTGTATTTTAATGAACTGAATTTTTATGTTCTATATTTATTATGTTCTATAGTTTAAAAAATATGTTACATTCTATATTTTATTTAACGAAATTTTTTTGTTATGTATTATAATAGATAAAAAATTTATGTTCTGTATTTAAGTAAAATAAATTTTATGCTATGTATTAATAAACTAAAATTTTAAGTCCTGTATTTCAATAAATTTAATTTTCATGTTCTGTTTTTTAATGAACTGCTCAATACATATATTCCGTATTTTATTAAATCAATCTAAATTCTATAGTTTTAAAATTTGATCTATACTTAAATAAATTAAAATTTATGTTATGTATTTATAAAATAAATTTCATGTTCTGTACATAAAATATACTACAGAATATTTGTTAAAATATAATACAAAACATAATTTTTAAACTGCAGAAGGAAACATTTTGATTTAATAAAATACGGTACATATAAATTCAGTTTATCAAAAATACAGAACAAATTATGAACTGAAAAGTATTATGTTACTCCAATTTGATTTTTTGACCCACTCATGTTTTGTATTTTTAAAATACAATTATAAAATTTAGTTTTTTTTGGCTAAAATTATTAAAGCATATTTACAAAATACAGAACTTATAAATTTAGTTTATTAAATACAGTACAAGACATAAAATTTATTTTATTTAAGTACAGAACATATAAACTTAATTTATTTAAATACATACTACAGAATTTTGGTTAAATATAATACAAAACATAATTTTTAAACTACAAAACAAAAGATTTTGATTTAATAAAATACAGTTCATAAAAAATACAGAACATAGAAATTTAATTTATTAAAATACAAAACATAAAAAAATGATTTATTTTGGGTATGAAGCAAAAGATTTTAAAATGTTAATGATAGATTGTATGTATACATATATGACAAACCGAGAAGGAAGGAAGTTGGTTGTGTCAGTTGAAGTAATGGCTTTGTACTTTTAATCTAACGATGAGTATTCATTTAATCTAAGGGTCATTGTTTGGTTACCCAGTTACTCAATAGTTTTAGTTCCTAATTGATATAGGGCTCAATAGAGACCAGATATTTTTGGAGTCCCTAGAGACCATAATCACCACCATTGGATCAAATCTCATCCTACGGTCTAAAACAAAACAGATTTAATGGCACTTTCGTAATATTAGCACAATATGTGGGCAATAGAACATACGTTATACATACACAATATTTCAACGATTATCAGACAGTTATTCAACCCAATTGACTCGCACGATAATCTCACTACCATTGCAGTTACTGAGACTTTGAGTTATCTACAAACTGATTCAGTCCCTCATCCAAAAGAGAGTGCAATATTATAAACTACTTGAATTTGTATCGCCAAATGTGTATAAAAGAAGAAGAAAAGCAAGCGAATCAATTAGCAACGAGGAACAATATTTAGTGACTGACGAAGAACAACAAAGAAGATGAGTGAAGGTATATATTTCCTAAACCTTCATCTTAAGCGCATTACATCAGTTCAATCAATTGATTCGATTAATTGAATTGTACTGTTGAATTTATCTGTTCTACATATTTAGGGGTTTATAATGTAGTTTTGTTTTATGGTTTTGCATGTGCTTTGATATATTGGTGTAAATGTCTTGCTAAAATGGTTGCAATGTACAGTATTTTCTGATGTTTTTTTTATTAATTTTAGAGAAGTTAGTTCTCCGTTAATGGAGAATCATATGAACAACTTTTTTTGGAGAATTAAATTTATTCATATAGATTGTTCTGTATATGATTTTCAAAAAAATGGATATACTTGAATAAAGGTTATGTGCTTCATGATTTATGACAAATACATATAGTCTGTAAAAATTATTTTAAAAGAAAAAAAAATTGTAAAATGATTTGTTCGTAATTGAGATTACATGTGTACAGTATAATATTGTTCTGACTTAAAAGTACCTCTAAAGTCTTACAAATTTTCTAATGCAGATCGTAGACGTAGTGGAAGATTAATTGCTAATCCTTGGCTTTTCAATTGGCCGAAAAAACCTCCTGTGTACATTGACTTGTGTGAAAGTATAGACAGTCATAGCAATCTGCTGGATGGTTCAAATAAAAGGACTAAAATGAGTAAGCGCAAAACGGTGGTAAAAACGGTTTCTAGTGATGAAGATGACGATTTTGTAACTCCAAAAGAGAATTTTGAGGAGAGTAATAAAGTTTTGGGCAGAAGGTACAGTACTGAGAAAAAAAGACTGAGGTTTACAAGAGAGTTAGCTATCAATGAAAATGATAGCAGTGCAATTGTGGAATTTGGGGGAATATCAGAAATTGTTTCAAACGAGAGGATACTGAGCATGGAAAATGTTGTAAGATTTCAATAAATTGTATTTTTAATTTTGTGTTATAATAGGGATTGTTGTCATATTGCGTAATATATTTCTTGTCCATTGTTTTCGTCTTGCAGGCTACGCAAAAAAGGAGTTTGAGTGCTAGGTATAAAAAAGAGAATCCTTTAAAAAGTAAACAAGCATGTTCCTGGAAGAAGAAAGAAAAGGTTAATTGAGTATTCATTTAAGCATTCAAGTTTGGAGTTAAATATATTGCAGAATGTAAAAATTTAAGTGAATATGTGATTATAAATTTTTTTATGGACTACTCGTCGCGTATTATACTTGTAATTTACTATTTTGCTCTCTTGATTATACGCAGATTTCAACTGAAGCTAGTCCAAACAACGAAAAGATGGCTCTAAAAAAGAAAATAACATCAGTTAGAAAGGGGTTGAAGGATGGTACCCCTAGAAGCAGGACAAAGAAGAAAACAGTGAGAATCTATCATCGTTACATCCAAAAGAAATTCTCACCCTCAATTATGTCGGATGTCATTCTCAATTTGTCTGAATCACAAATTAAATGGGTAAGATCTACTGGGTTTAGGGCATTGCTGAATTTTAGGATGGTGTGTTACACTCACAACTTAGGTTATAACATTGTTGAAGCATTCGATGGGGAAACTTGTTCAGTTTTGTTACAAGCAGGGATTATTAAGATTACTGAAAGTATTGTGCACAGTGTAATGGGTTTGCCAAATGGGAATGCAGTGGTTGAGTGCAATGAAGACCGGTCTGCTTATTCGAAATGGGTAGAACAATTCCCCGGTTGTGCAAGTTGTGAAATAAGACCCACAATGGTGAGGAACAAGATTCTTGAGAATCCAAGGGCAGATGATAATTTCAAGTGGAATTTCCTAATTGTGATGTATAATTTCTTCATTGAATCAAATCAGAATAGTTTCCTTACTCGGGATATACTGAGATTTTCCGGTGATATTGAAACGTGCAACAACTATAACTGGTGTCAACTGTTGATTGAGAAACTTAAAAAAACTCATGCTTATTAGGCTGAAGATACAAAAAGAAACTTTGCAGGACCACTGCCTTTTCTTTATTGTAAGTTATATTTTAATTAAAGTTTTTACATATATTAGAAAAGATGTCAAAGACTACTAACGTCCTCTATTTTTTGGGTGCAGTACTTATATGTCAGCAAAGTTAAGAGTAGGGGAACAACATTCATTCGGGCAAATTACCCAACGTTCCGTGGTTGGTCAGATATGTTATTGCGAGAACGACAAAAATATGATTTGAAACAGAAAAGTTTTGGAGAAGGTGAAATAGTGAAATTTCGTGATGTGATTGTGGTAAGGGAACAATAATTGTTTTAACAAAATCTTGAGATGCTTTATCTTCTTATATGTTTAATTTTGTTTAATTTATACATGTGCAGGATGGTGTCTTAGAGATAAAGGGCGAAAAGGAGGTAAAATTACCCAATTTTTAATGAATGTCGGATATTTTGGAATTTAGATTAATTTTTATCTGTGTATCATTTATAGGAAGAAAGCCAGCAGGAAAACGCCGATGGTACTGAGTTGACAATGCTTGATATAGTAGTTAAAAGAGATATACAGAACGAGAATGAAGCTGGAGCCATTTCTCAAGACATGGATGGTGAAGAAAATTTGGATGTGTGTATTACTAAGCATTTTATTTTAAAATTAGTTTTTTTTTCATATTGGAATGTAGCTGCTAATTAATTCAGAAATTTCTTTTAAATCAATTATTTTCAGGAGTACGGGTCGAATGCTTTTATAGCACAAGATAAAGTTCTGTGCAATGACAAACAATCTGGATGGCTTGAACAAACTTCTTGCCGTCAATGCTGGAGAAGAAATAGATGTATGTAATGCAACCCTATTTACTTAATCATGCTCTAATTGTTCTCTGGTCTACACTTAAAAATAGAACTACATTTTTAAAATTTACATTGCAGGCTAAATTCACAAACAAAGGAAATATGGGTGTGGTTCAAATAGAAAAATTGGATATAAATCAGCTCCATGAGGTAGATATGCATACTCCAACGTTAAAATATGAAGAAAGTATGGAAGCCAAGGTACATGATCTGATCAACGTTATTTAATAATGCACAAACAGCTGTTATTCCTTATTTGACACTGTTTTGTATAACCATTTTTTTGTTAACAAAAATAATAACTAAATGCTTCCATGTGCAAAACAGTTCTGCATGTGGAGAGCATATTCAATTTAGTAAAATTTAGATGAGTTGGGTTATATGGAGACCCATTCCATTTTGTTCTGAAGGCCATAGAGAAACATTCTCATATAACCAATAAATAATATATGTCCTGCATTTTGTTTTTGTTATATACGTACAGAGTATCATAGGCTTACAGAATCCTATCCATCCAATTACTTTCTAACTCTTTCAGGCTGTTAAAATGCTATCAATTTGTTTGAGGAAGTTGCTTCTTCTGAGGGAAAACCAGCAAATAGGAAGCCAAGGAACGACGCTGCAGAGGTATATATTGAGTATTGTGGAGACTAAAGATACCTATCCTCCTATAATCGTTAAATTAGAATACATGTCCTGCCTGTTGTACTTTAATTCACTATGATAAACTCAAATTTAATTTATTTATAATTAAAGTATCTAAAAAATGACCTGCACTAGTCTAGTGGTTCAATTTATAACGTTACACGGATGTAAACACCATCTCATATCTAGTACTCATGACAAGTATAAATCAGGATTAAAATTAAAAATGTTTAATGCCTAATAGGCAATTCAATCTTGCAATACATTTATAACTTTCAACAAGATTAAATTAGATTTTACGTCTTTCTTTTTTTAATGTACTGCATAATACTAATCTACATGCTATACTCCTATATTTAGGTTTGTCAGTACTCGACACACAAATTATTGGTGGGACTTTTTATTGAAAAAATAAAAATAGATATAAAGTTAACATTATACTATGCTCATATGAATGATCAATATTATGTGCTCCATTTCTCCACACAAAAAAAGAGGACATTGCAGTACTTTGTTCGTATTTAAGTACATATTGCAATTTTTTTCCTTTTTCTTTTTAATCTGGATTTTCCATAGTATTTACTTGGAATTACTGCAGGAATTTTGTATATTTTGTGTGTTTGTACTTTAATTAAATTTATGCATATTTTCCCTATTTCTCTGTACATAATTAGTTTCTTCCTTAATACTTTAAAGACATTAAAACTTCGATATAACAAACTTAAATTTTATTATATTAGCTAATTGGATGTTGACATTACTAATCGCAGATATGTGGCGATGGAGTTAATGAAGTGCAGAACACGCAATCACATGTTGATGTAGAAATTGATAAGCATTTTGACGAAAACGTATGTAAAATTTCCTTTTAATTTTGGTTGTTAAAATGTGACATGAGATTAGCATATGGAGTTTAACTTATTATTTATTGTACTTTGTGTTACATTGTGTTCTACCAGGCGTACATGATATCTTTTGAAAAAAATTTGAAGGAATTCGAAGAAGTTTATGGAAGGTGCTTGAATAATTTTGAAGTAACATTAGCACTCTATCCTCAAAATTCAAGGCTAGCAGAACTGAAAAGTAAATATAGCAAATATTTCAAACTGTTCGAAGCTGCAAGTCCAATAGCTAAGAATTTACTATTTGGTAGTGTAGCTGGAAATGCAGGAAAAAAGCCAGTTGTAGTAGATGAAGATGATTTCATACCTAGCAACTCTTTGGGGCTGTCACAGTTGATGCCTAAAAACCTCTATAGTGATCTAAATGACACCAGTAAGATGCAGATGGAAGGATGTTCACGATTGTTAAGTATTCCAGGTACAAGACAGATTCTGCCCAACAAATTTATTGGAGAAAAGGATGTGTATGGAAATGTCGGAGAAAAGGATAAAACAACTGCAGAAATGGGAAGACCACGACGAGAAATAAAAGCATCAGCTCTTTGTAGGTCTCCATATGTCAGCAGGGTGGTTGATGTGGGTAGTCATGGCTTAACAACAGAGGAGAGGAATGTGTGGCATTGGCTTTTCCAAAACAGGAGGAATAGAAAGTTTATTTATTACATAATTGTGTCATATGTTCTGCATTAGTTGTTTCCAATTTAAAGGGTGCTATGTGTACTAATCGATATATTTGAATTTTTTAGGGATAACTTGTTTGAATGGAATGAGAGAATTTGTACAAAAGCACATTTTCAATCACTACAGGAGAATAAAATGGTTATGTCGACACTGATTGATACATGGACCTACCTGCTGAACGAGAATGAGATAATTAAAGCTGATTCTTCACCTCTGCGTCTGTTCATGACTACAGAAACCACTGTAAGTGTTTTACATCGTAATAAATGTACTTAAAAGTCTAAATTATATGCTAGTAGTGGTTAAAAAGGGAAAATTAATTATGTTTATTATATTTTGATGTAGTACGGGCCCTTACAGATTAAAGTCGGAGAGGGTGAATTTGAAAAGACGAATCGTTATGCTCCTTTTGACGATAACATGGACAATGTCATGAAGATGGTTAACGAGATGCATAACAAGCAATACGAAGTAAAGGATTTCGATATGGTAAGAAAGATAAAATTGTACATATATTCTTTCCATTTGTTTTTTTATGCATCATACCATATAATTAAATTATACATTTAATTGTTTAATCTACAGTTTTTTTTCCCATTTACGATATGGGACATTACTATATCATATGCTATAACATGAAGAAAACTCGACTGGAGATCATAGATAACAGAGTCCAAACAGCTGGATGGGAGGAAATTTATGGTGATTTGCCAGCACGCTTGGTATGTGATCTCCGAAGCATTCTTTTTAAGTTAATTTAGTTTGAGGAACTGAGTGTGAAAAAATCTGATCAATACATTGTATTAATAAACTCAGCATGATTGCTTTTGCCAATGGATCTCAATATATAACCTGCCAAAAGAAAGTGAGATAAAAAATTTGATACCACGAGTTCATAGAATGGGTTGGCAAACCGAAATGAATGGGGTTGACTGCGGAATATTTGTAATGAGGCACATGGAGAAATATATTGGTAATTTATGTGGATGGAAAGTCGGGCTCGGTATTGAAAAGGTACATTTAATATATATATAAGTCTACTCAAATGTTCATGTATTTACAGAAACTAATTGATTTAAAAAATGACTACTATGCAGGACAACCAACAAGCACTGTTGAACAAGTTGCGGATAATCTAGTGCCACAAAATATTGACGTGGAGAGGAAATAGCAAAATAACCCTCATATTGGATGGTGCTGCGAATTTGGCAAAGAGCAAGAACTTGGTTACTAGAAAAAGTATATATCAGTGAGGTTGATTCATTTACCACATTGTATTTTGCCTATATCTGTTTTCCTGGAACGCACTGAATTTGTTGTTTCAATGCTTATAAATTGTCAAGCTCAAGTTGATCATTCTTATGACCGTACTGGACAAGTTAAGTAATGATTTATCCAATTTATGGTGAATAAAACAGTGTATTGACTATGTTTTGCCGAAAACAAAGTGCCTAAAGCAAAATACCAACTAAAACTACTTCAACTACTGCATTTAAAGGTTGTGAATACTAAAACTATCCCAACTCAGACTAAAATCTGTAAAACAAGTAGAATTGTCCTCATTCTCGCTAGACAAGCAGTAGTAACCTTATTCTTGCAAATATCCACCCAATTTACTTGACATCCTTGATATCTCCAAAACCTCCAAACTAAGAAAATAAAAAAATTACTCTTTTTTATTAAATTTTTCTGTGATAAACTATCACTTTTCTTCTTTACAACAGTACGTGGTGTCATAATGAAAGATCTCTAACTTGTAAGAAAAATTTCTGAATATTCGAAACTACTTCCAGTCATGTCTCTACTCTCCTGCCCTTAACAGATGTTTCTCTTCTTTTAGAAAGGTTGGAATTAGCAGCATCACTGTTAATTCTGGTCGGCAAACCTGATACCTGTCAACTGAACATTTCAGTTCTGGCAAAAGACCTTCCAACCCTTGCTTTTCATGAAATAAAAAAATGTCAAATCCTAAAATCCCTTCCAAACCAATAACCCAAAGTCTCAATTGCAGGATATTAATTCTGTGATAAATCCCAATTATTCTGTGATAAAGTTCATTTTTTTTGTTATTAAATTTAAGTTCTGCGCACAGCCGAGTACCAAATATTGTAAGATGAAGAAGCAACACCTAATGAGGAGCATTCTGAACCAAGAACAGACTAAAATCAAGTGTTAAACTTAGACTTAAAAAATTAAAAAAAAATTCAGGGAATAAGACGCGTGCAACATTTATTATATGACAATTCACGAAACAAAACTTGTAAGATGCTCGCCAAGTGTGTTATGCACAAACAGTGTTCATATTTTGTTCAGCACATGAAAAAAACATAATGTTCAAGTTGAACAGGCATTGTCAACAAATGCAACTAAATATTTCTCAATTTCTACTAAAGAACTGCTCCATTGGCATCACTAATACAGCAATACTCACTTACCCATGGAAGGTACAAAATGAACTAGATGATTGCAAATGTCGCATTAACCATTTGAAAAATATGATAGCTATAGCATCCAACAACATACAGTGCGCCCAAAAAGAAAAAAATCTGGATGCTCTCCAGAATATAAATACCAAAATAAAATAGATAATGTGCATAAATAACAAAATATCCAATTTACTTGTGGAAATTAAAAACATAAAACTAAAGACATGAGTTTAACAAAATCTATTTAACCAGATTTTGGGATACCCTTGCAAGTTCGTGTATTGTGACCTATATCTTTACATCGGCTACACTGCCTTTGCTTCCCCGTTTCGATAGCCAACTCTCGACTGCTCTTTATCAGGCTCCCACATCCCTTGTTTCTACTTTGATTTGGATTAAGAACAGAAATTTCTGATTCTGGAACAGGAGGAATAAACTTATCTGCTCTGTGACCTCCTTGTAAAGGCGTGTTATCTGTGCTTTGAGTTAACGCAACATTGATCGACTGAACTCCAGTGATTACTGAATCCAACTTGTCCTCATCTTCTCCTGCAATATTCATACAGTTATGAAATTCAAACAATGCCCTTGTCCTTTTCAACTTCTTTCTATCTCATGCTTCACAAATTTCCGTTACTTTAGAAGACCCAAGGAACGAGTGACGGTTGACAGCATTCTTGGACCAACGCGGCTTAACAAATTCCTTCAGAATCTGTTTTATGCTACACTGATGCAAAGCAGCAAATGCATGTCTACATAAGTAACCTTTTCTGAAAAACAATTTACAGCTGCATTGTACATAATTGTCGCTTAGTCTGACAGAAACCTGGCAAAAGTCAATATTAACAAAAAATTAAAGACGATAACGTGAAACTTTGTATAAATAAAAAGTAAGAGATGTGTAAAATGGATTACAAAACCTTATCACTTGTATAATTTGCTGAATATAAAAGAAATAAATTAAGGCAGTTAATTAATAATTCAACAACTAATCAACACTTAATATACTCTACCTCAAAAACCTTATCATGCAGTAGATCGTCTTTACATTTGAAAAGCCTTGTATCATTTTCCCTTGACATATCTGGCATACTATTATGAAAGCAAGCTGTTTTAATTTCTTCCCTGACGAGGTAATAAAGTTTTAGGGTATACCACTTAGATGCATCCTTTTCAATTGGCATTGTGGTGTCCATTTGTGGAATTTGTTTCGACTTTTTTTCATCTTCTGCATACCTGAGACGTTGCTTGTCCATAGCACTCTCAAAACTTGAATAAAACTCCACCAGAGTGTCACCACTTTCATGAAAGTGTTGAAAGAAAAAATTGGAACTTTCAGACCTTGAAGTAGTTCTCAGTAAACCAGCCATCTCAATGTCTGAAAAATAAGCAGAAATCCATTGATGCCTTATATTAAACAACTCAGTCAACCAAATATTGTTTTATATTCTGAAATAACAGCATGCCAACTTTCTTCAAACTCAATTGGCGAAAAGTGATCAGAATAAACTACTGACTTTAATTTTTCCACGAATTTCTTGTTTGACGACAACACAGGTCCGACCTGAAAAAAAATAGAAGTGCATAACAATTAAAACGTGATTAACAAAATAATAAAAAAACACTAAACATACTATAATATTTACCTTTGATGGTAACTTGTTCATAATATGCCACATGCACAGACGATGCTTTGCTTTAGACCACCATTTATCTAAAGCTTTTTTAATTGCAGGACATTGATCAGTTATAACACAAGGGGGGACACGACCCATTGCTTTCTTGAATGCTAGAAGTAGCCATTTAAAATTTTTATGATTTTCCTTCGCCAGAAGCCCCGCAGCAAACGTTACATTCTTCCAATGATTGTCAACACCGGTGAATGGAACAAAAACCATGTTGTATCTGAGATAGGATTGGAAAAATTGCAAAACAAAAAAACCAGATGCATCAGTTTATGCTCAAAGTCAAGATAAATATCTGCACTGTGCTTAAATTCTACTAAGTCTTACATAAAAATCTTGTTAAATTTAAATAAGTTGCCGAATGAGAAAATGAAGAATGTTTGCATAACCACCAATAAAAATGCAGAATGACAAATGTTATGTAGACCAAACAAATTCCATATACAAAATTATGCAGAAAATTCACTAGAATATGAACAAGCTAAACATAAAACCTGTATAAATTAAAGAAATCTAATCGAATTTTATTGTTCAATTTATCTATTTATTATGCAAGAAAAGCGTTCTACTCTAATTTGTTTGGACTTACAATAAAATTGAAGCTTTCATCTAGCAAGCTCATATCTCCAAAAAAAGTAACAACAAGCACATACCTATTGGTCCGAAAAGTGGGGTCAAATGAAACTATGACGCCGAATACATCAAAATTTGCTTGACCAATAGCATACGTCCAGAAAAGGCCCGTCAAATGACCGTCTTTATCAACCTTGTAGTCATAATAAAATGTATTATTAGACGTCTCCTTCTTCAACTTGAATTTTTCCAAAATCATGTCAGCATCTTTATCTCCAATTCGAACTTTCACGTCCCTCGCAAAATTATTAAAATCAGTAACAGTTGCACCTATATCTTCGTAGGATCCCACCATTTCCTTAGCTAAAACATGTGATCTCGTTGCACCAACATTTGCTCTTGCACAATCCATTATAAAATTCTGATTAGCAACTGACAGATTCCTATTACATCTTAAAAACATTTTAGCAGCTCCAGTTGCTAGGGGATGATTATGTTCCTCAATAAAACTCATTACCACAAAACCTTTGAGTCCTGCAGGTTTCATAACGATCTTTGCTTTACAATTGCATCTGCGAGATGTAGTTTTCCTTTGAGCTCCCTCAACACCATTTTCATCCAGACGCTTCGATTTGCCCTGATAGGGGGAACCACCCCTATTACATTGTATATATTTAGCCGACAATTCGCCTTTAGCATCAGATTTTTCAGTTGACTTATGCACATCAAAGTTGCAGATTTGCCCATATTTCCAATAAAAAACATATGCATCTTGCAAAGTTGTAAAGTATTGATTTGTATAAGGTTTCACCTTCTCATCACATATTGGTACCCAATTTTTAATACCAATCGCATCAACATATGTTGTAAACTCTGATTCATTTTCATTATTTAAATCCTCAACATCATCATCAGATTCAGAACTTTCAGTTTCTGATTCTGCACTTGGTTGTTCAGAATCCGAGCTCTCAACATGGGGATAAGACTGAGAACCTAAAAACAAACCACACAATAACAAATATTTAAACAAATTACGACAATAAAAACATGGACTAATTTTATGAAAAAAACATCCAGAACATATACAAACAATGTAGAATTTTGAAAAGGGCAAGAAACGCAATCCTATTTTTACTGGTTGTACAATTTTTGTTAAAAAACATGTGTACCACAAGAAGATCAAACATAATTGTACTGCATCTTACACAAACACTATATCATTTGTATTGCACTAAAAACAACATGAACAAAACAAACCTGAAGACTCTTCTGGATTGAACATAATTGTGAATTGTTATTTACGCACATCCTCAAAAACAAAAAAAGAAAATGAAACCTGTAGAACATAAAAAAGGCAAAGTGTTGATTGTGCAAAAACCATTGTGTTAAATCTGTAAAAACCATTCTCCTATTGTTCCGGTTGAGAGAAACCGCCGCTAAAGTTCGTTACCAACATCACACAACTTTAGATATAAAAGATATACACGCATTTCGAAATGACAAAAATAACCTTGAGACCAGTTAATTAGTTTTTAAAATGAAAAAAAAACTGACCGTATGATTAAACTAAAATGAATGGTCAAGATTTAGGACTCCAGGACTCCACAAAAAAGTAGGACTCCACTGAACTTTATTATATATATATATATATATATATATATATATATATATATATATATATATATATATATATATATATATGAGAAAAAGAACCCTGAGATATATCTCAGGGAACTTTTTCTGAGATACATATAAAATAACTTTTAAATTTTGCTGGGCCTGCAGGGCTAATTAAAAATCTCTAAATGTACTAAAACGCCCATCCCATTTTTATATGTAAAAATTAGGTATCTAAGGGAACTTACCTGAGATATATCTCAGGCTCCCTACTCTCTCTCTCTCTCTCTCTCTCTCTCTCTCTCTCTCTCTCTCTCTCTCTCTCTCTCTCTCTCTCTCTCTCTCTCTCTCTCTCTCTCTTTATATATATATATATTAATATAAATAGAGTTAAGTTCTATGGAGACCAACTTTTTAGTGGAGACTAGAGACCATATATCAATCAAAACATTGCAAAAACCTATTCATTGAAAATCATGTTCTATGAAAATCACTACTGCATTTATTTCATCGAAAATCTTGAAAATCATATATGTTTTACATGCAAATTTCATTAAAAATCTTGAAAATCGTGTATGTTCTGCAAACAAAATATTGCAGAACGTATTGTTCTTCAATACATGTTCTGCTAGCAAATCATATATGATTTTTAAGATTTTAAATAAAATAATAATGTTCATTGAACATTCATTGTAAATATATATGTTTTGCAATATTTTGAGTGCATAATGTATATGGTCTCCACGGTCTCCACTCAAATGTTGGTCTCCATAGAACTTAATATATATATATACATATATATATATATATATATATATATATATATATATATATATATACTAGCTTAAAATCCGTGCGATACACGGATTTTTTTTAATATTATATAATATGAATGTTTTTCATTAATTTGATTTAATTTTTTTCAAACATGAATTTTGGAGGCTTAAATTTTTAAATGAGATGATTTGATGATAATTATATAAATGTTTTCTGTGACATTTCTAGAAAATGAGGAATTTTAGTTAGAAAATACAGAAAAGAAAATAGATTTTAGTTGTAAAAGGTAATCGGTTAATTATTAGTAAATATAAAATTATTATTTTACTATATTAAATAGAATGCTCGTATAATTGGAAAAAGAGAGGACATAGTTAGAGAAAATTAAAAAGGTAATATGTTTTAGTTGAAAAAGGTAATGGATTAGTTTATAGTAATTATAATTTAATTATGTTATTTTACTAAATAAAATTCCTCGTAATGTTTTTAGAAAAAGGAGAAATTAATGTAGTCTGTGATATTTATAGAAAATGAGAGATTTTAGTTAGAAAATATAAAAAAGATGATACGTTTTAGCTAAAAAAGGTAATCGGTTAATTATTAGAATAATAATATTATTATTTAATTGTATTAAATAGAACCGTCCGTGATATAATTGGAAAATGAAAGATTTTAGTTAGAAAAAATAGAAAATGTAACCTGAAAATTAAAAAAGGTAACATGCTTTAGGTGAAAAAGGTAATTGATTAGTTTATAATAATTATAATTTTATTATGTTATTTTAATATATAAAATTGCTCGTAGTGTTTTTAGAAAATGAGAAATTATTGTTGCCCGTAGCATTTCTAGAAAAAGAGGGAATTTAATTAGAAAAAATAAAAAATATGATACGTTTTAGCTGAAAAGATAATCGGTTAATTATTAGTATTATAATATTATTATTTTATTTTTGTTAAATAGAACCGTCCGTGATATAATTGGAAAAACAGAGGTTTTAGTTAGAGAAAAAAAAGGTAACGTGTTTTGGCTGAAAAAAGTAACCACCCGTGATATAATTGAAAAAGGAGAGATTTT
Source organism: Saposhnikovia divaricata (assembly GCA_036435485.1). Taxonomy (NCBI): domain Eukaryota; kingdom Viridiplantae; phylum Streptophyta; class Magnoliopsida; order Apiales; family Apiaceae; genus Saposhnikovia; species Saposhnikovia divaricata. The sequence continues at coordinate 151,205,191 of CM071597.1, read as the reverse complement.
AGTCAAAGATTCAGGTCGTCACATCACCATCCAACCATATCATACATGTATTAACTTTACAACTCAACAATACATCCGTCCAGACCTCAATCTTACGCACAAACAAGTTAGAGCATCAGAAACGATAATCAAAAGTAACACTAAATATTACAATTCATCTGTACAATCCAGAATCTTACGCACTTCCACTTATACAACTACACTTGAAGACAAGTCTGACTATTACAGTTGAAAGCCTATCAGACTTACTTTGTAGTATTTATCAGGAACTAAATCATCTCCGGGGTAAATCTTCTACTCCTCTTCTGCTGCTGCGGAGTTAATCGGCCAAATTCTTCTCTTTCTGAAAAGTTTTTATAAAGCAAGAATGAGCTACATAATGCTCAGCAAGTTCACCATTTTGAAAAATAATAATGTGGTTTATTTCGAAAACATTCCCAACTATATGGGTATATATCTCAAATTTCAAAACATAATTGGACAATATATATGTCCGAGTTTGAATAAAACATCTATACTCACTAAGGAGCTTTAAGAATAACATATGAACCCTTTATAAGGTTCCCATTTCAATATATCTCAAGTTTGAAAATATATACATATGAGTATATCATTTTCGGCAAAACACTCTACGGTTAACATACTGTACAGGGAATACATCATTGCAAACCTCTTTCCTTCCATTAGCTTAGAAGGTTTCTCATTCAAAAACATTTCATTCTTTGAAATAATTGCAAGAGTGCACTAACACGTGCCAATCTTTATAGAAAATCTTGCAGTTCTAGATACTGCACGATGTCAATATTTTTCTTATCAAAAACCACACTATCGGCAACTTGGCACTTAGGCCCAAGAAGCAGTGTTTGAGTATTTTTCCAAAGTGGAGGATGGGACTGGAAGAAAACATAAAAACCTGACAAGGATTGACGATGATCAATCGCCACAACCAAGTCCAACAATCCGCGGGTCTTCTCTACTAGTAGAAGGATAGAAACTACATCCGTAACTACCCTCGGGTGAAAACTACATCCGTAATCACCCTCGATGAAAACTACATCCGTAATCATCCTTTGGCAACACCTGGGCCGGAATAATTGATGGACCGCCTGGCTCACGGTCGCTTACACATCCCGGGAATCATTCGCCAACGATTCCCACACCTGCCAGAGTCCCTTTTTTTTTCTTTCTTGTCAAAAATCATTTTGATAGAAAATTCGAGTAGTTGAAGTTCGACCTCAGTCGACCGATAATTCTTGAAAAGTGTACAAGAATCAAAACCTGACCGGGGGTTTTCGAAAATGTTTTGGGTTCGAAAGAGTTCGAGTTTGAAAACGATAAAGGTATTTTGGATTAGTTTTGTCTTTAAAATGATGAACAATAATTAATAAATGATATTTTGAGATTTAATATAAACAATTAATAAAATAATTATTTAATTAAAATAAGCTTTTAATCCAAGATAGATATTTTTGAGTATTTTTAACAACGTAAAAATACTTAAGTATACGGTACTTCCCGAATGACTCTTCGGGTTTTCGCAATTTAATCATGATACAATAATATACCGCTCCCCGGTCAATAGTATATTTGGACCGCTACGACCTCTATTGATAGAGTCGTTGTCCGAAGGAAACACTTTCATTCTAAGTTCAAGGGTGTACAAACACATATGCATAAATCTCAAACTTCAACATAATCTCGTAAAGCATAAGCATATAATACGTTTGGAAGCTACAAACACAACAGTGAAAATCCTTTATATAAGTTTTGAAAGGTAAACTTGCCTTGGTTAGGGTGGGGTGGTCGAGCTTGCGACGTGGAACGAAGATCTATACATAATCAATATTCGTACGTTAGTACCTTAACAACACTACTTAATCGTAAGGTTTTAAAGGATGTTAGACCAACTTAACGACTCCAATTTGTGACAACTAACCCTCCTAAATGACCTTGTCATCACTTTATCACATTCATTACCCATTCGACTCGAATCCATCCCTCAAACTTGAAACACAAGTGAGTACTCTTAAAACTACGTTAAACTAAGCTCCTAGGTGATTTTTCACTCGCGCGCACTTCGCTTTAACATTTTTATGAAATTGAAAAATACAAATTTTATTCCAATTCTTTTTGGGCAGCCTTCACAACTGTATAATCTGACTACCCTGAAATTTTCATAACACTAGCATAATTTTAAGGGGTCCTAACTCAGTTCACAAGTTGACAACACAGTGCAGTCCGAATTCCAGAACCACACTGCACTAATCCGGCCATAACTCAAGATCTACACATCTCCTGGGTATGAACCTTATATTTCTAGAAACTACATTCAATTATCTTTCCAACCATATAAATTAGGTCCTCGGGTGACAAGATTTAGGGGTTCAAAACCCTCCTACAAGATAGTACATGCTCCCAGGAATTTACACAGCACTCATCTTTTCTCAAATATTCAAGAACTCACTTTATACATCACATCTACCATCAAAACCACCAAGACTTGTCTCTATAGCATACATGGGGTTACATACTCTAAGTACAAGCCTTACAACCATCATAACAAGCACATAACTTCAAGATTTCATCATCTACAACTCAAACCACCAAGATTCACTCCAAAACTTATAGATCTAACAATATAAACTATAAACAAGTCATGCTAAGGATTGAGAGAGTTTATACCTTCCTTGATGTGTGTAATATCTTTCTAAACCTTGTATAATCCTTGTATAGCCTTGGGTAAGCTTGGATGATCAAAAGAAATGAAGAAAACAAAGTTAGTAATTCGGAGTTATTAGAATCCGACTGAAAGATCATGGAAAACGAGGCCCTTACCGAGCTTTTCTGATCAAGGCTTCTAAATGAGAGTTGTAGAGCATATTCACAGCTTTCTAACCATATAAAGAACACGAAATTCCATTGAGTAATGAAGGCTCTAGGCCCGTTTTACTGAGCTGCTGTTCTGCTGGGCAGAATGGGTGTTTTCTTGTGTTTGTTTTGTTTTGTTTGCTAAATAATGACTAATACATGTATTATATATCTTTCTCATTTGGATGTATCTTCTTGTAATGTGTTGTCAACACCTCATTGGCTCACTTGGATTTTCTTATCCACAACAATTGCAACAAAGTCCTCATCTTTTGTTTCTTTCATATTAGTCCCTTGGTTTGTTTCCTTTTCCAACAATTTGATTTCCTTGTTGTCTCGTGAATAAAATTAATACGTTACAACTTATACTTTGCATATTATTGCTCTAATATGGCACAATACCTCGAATGAATATTAATTCCAACATCCCTTGTTTATTTCTCTTTATCTCAGAAAACGTTCTCCCGATTTCTCAAGCATTCTATATTTCTCAATTCTAGGAGTTTATTCTCAATCCTCTTTCTTTCTCATAATATATCCTTCCTTGGACTCTGAATATACCATATCCTTAATCCATGCTTCGTTCGCTCAATCGCTTAATCTCATTGTAAAGTTTCAGCGGTTTCTAGAACGTTTGTTTCACTTCCTTAGTGGTTTTCGTTCCAAATTCTCAAATCACTTATAATAAAATTCCAAAATATTAACTCCTCAATTCCTCAAATTAAATATCTCATTTCTTGATATTACTAATATATAATTCACTGCTCGGTCAAATATTACACGAAAATAGAATTTGGAATTTCTGAATTTCGATCGCATTTACATACACTTATTTACTCCGTAGATTACTAGTATAACTTCTGAATATCCACACTACGTCTCGTACATAGGTGGCATGAAAATTTTCTTAATCCTCAAAATCACTATTCATCCACCAAATCACCATTCATTGATGTACTCCATCATAATAGGAAAAGTTTTAATTCTACCGAAATTTTGGGTTCTTACACATAAAGGGTAATATGTTCAATTAAAAGTAAACGTATTTCAAATTGATTGAAAGATAAGATATTTTAGATATTTATTTAATTTTAGTTAATAGTACAATTATGTTTTTATATAATTATCAATTTAATAATTTTTTAAATTTTAATTTAACATAATTTAATATACTCATATTTACGTATTATACTAATATTTTCTAATTATAAACAATGTACAGGGATTTTAATATATTTTATCAACAATTAAAAATCTAGTGTGATAATTTTGAGTATATATTAATGATTGTAAGATTAGTTTTAAATAAAAACGGTAACATATTTTAATTAGAAAGGAAATATTAATGATTTGAAAATATGGTACGGTTGATGTTTTTATAAAAGGTAATATCTTGAATTAAAAGTAAATGTGAAAATGACAATAACTAATTACTATTAATTATATTATGTCATTATTTATTTTAATAATTAGGATAACCAAATCGAAAACCAAACCGACCAAACTTTCAATCTTTCGGCTTTAATATATTAGTATATATATATATATATATATATATATATATTTAAAAGTTTAACTTACAAAATTTAAAAATTTAACTTACAAAATTCATATCATATCATTCAAATTATTGAAAAAATCATATAATATTAAAGAAAATCCGTGCATCGCATGAATTTTAAGCTAGTATAATTAAAAGTTCAATTGGAAAAGGTTTTTTAGAAGTGAAATAGGTGTTTGTAAGACTTATAATTAAAAACTATATTAGAAGTACAATAGTTGTTCGAATTTACAGAGGAGAAGAGTTCAACTTTTTAAGAAAGACATATAATTAAATTTTTTCTTGAAAATAGAATAAGTGTTTGAATATAAAGGAGAAGAATTCGAATTTATATAAAAGACACAAAAATTAAAAATTATATTGGATGTAGAATATTGGGATGGTGAGGTAGCATCTTTTACTATCTTTTAATTTTTTCTTTTTTAGAAATCCTTTATTTTAAAACATTTTATACAAGTTAAATATACTTGCATTTAGAGAATTAATCTGTAAACCACTATTATTCTCATACTGAAAATTCTTTGTTCGTATTTAAAAAGGAAAAGAACTGATGTTAATGTAATAGAAGAAGACGGGTGACATATTTCCTCTTTTGGGTCTATATAGACCTAAAATCCATAATATAGTCTCATCACTTTATTAATTTAATAATGTATGATTCATATTTGAAAAAACTGGGCCTGAGGACAACCTCAGTTATCTCTCCTAAGGTTATAACAAAATATACCTATAAAGTAAGGCCCGCATGGGCATTTTTGTAAATATTAAACTTTTTTCAATAATTTATAAAAATATCCTTAAATTTATATTGAAATTTGTTCTAACCTCAAGTAGAACCCTGAGGTCAACCTCAGGCACATGAAACACTTCATATTTTTGTTATTCATGTTAGGAATCTGCCCGATTCCCTGCGAATGCGGAAGCGATTTGGTAAATATGTGCGCTTAGATCCCACAAATATACGTGATAGTAATGAAGCAACAAACCAACAATACAGTAAAAGAGACAAGAGATTTAACGTGGTTCGGCCCAGCCTACATCCACAAGAGCAACAACTTCACACTAGATAAAAGAGATTACAATATCCGGGTATCCGGCCCCTTGAATTTCATACAAAAAAATTCAGCCCTACAATACCTATTATGTATATCCCCAACTCACTAAAGTGTTTATCTCAAAACCTCCCCCTATCACTGTTTCCCGACAACCTTTCCTTCTCTCCCTCTCGCAACCCGGACAGTGCCACACAACCTGATAGAAAGACCCCCTGCAGCGGGACCACCTCCGATGGTTGCAGTCAGACCCAAGTACCCTGAGGAATAGTTTAGGCACGAGGACCTTCTATCCCGACACTACCTGAAAGCGGGCTAAACCGGCTCTCCTACTAGACGGACTATCTAGCAGCTATAGAGAGAGAAGAGAGAATTTTGGTGTAATAACTAATGAAGGGGGATGGGGTATTTATAGGAGGGAAGTAGTAGATGGGGTTGGTGAAATGCATGGTTGGTGAAAAGAGTTGGTGAGATGTTTGGTAAGACATTAGGCAGCCTGCCTAACAATCTCCCCCTCTTTCCAAACTCACAGCTCTTCACTTGCATTCCATACATGCACCCTGTTGACACAACTCCAACTTTTCCTTGATCCGTATCATTCCCTACGACAAAGCTCCCCCCGAGTCCAAGACTCCAAACTATACCCTAGTTTGCACATTCATTCTCGAATGCACACTTGTTATACGCACAAGTGTACCATTGACCTATATTTGTCCAACTACATATATGTGAAGCAATCTGTTGTATACACACATACTCACTTGATTCACGTCGGCCAATCCCATATGTAGTCCATCACACACGCAAGTGTGACCATCACACACACAAGTGTGACCATCGATCTTTCATTTACTCCTCAACTGCATATCAAACAAATCAATTTGTTGCATGGTTCACTACTCACTTGATTCGTGTTGATCGATGCCCATATGCAGCTGCAACACACCAACTACTTGTTGATGTCGTGGAAGCCCTTCGACCAAGCATCCATCCCAGCAGTCTTTGCACCATCGTCTAGACTGGAAGGCAATACAACCGCAGCAGTATCCTTCAAGTCACTCTTCCCTCGTGCACGTGATAACCAGATTTTCGAAGTTCTAGTACGTTCTGGCCATGTACTAATCAGACGATATATTCCCCCACGTAGCTCTCCCTTCATCCGAACCACACGGTCTCTTTTGATATTCATAGCTCCCCCTACTACAGAGCATCTGTAGCCTTCTGAAGCTAACCGACCGATAGATATTAGATTCTTCCTCAGCTTAGGCACATATCTTACCCCGTTCAAGCTGCGAACTATTCCATCGAACATTTTGATTTTCACAATTCCAATCCCCTTGATCTCACAAGTAGATCCATCAGCCAAAGAAACTGTTTCATTCCTTGTATCTTGGAATTTGTCAAAATGCTCCCTCTCGGAACATACATGGTAAGATGACCCTGAGTCTAATATCCATTCTCCTGGAGAACTAGTGCCTCGATTGAAGACGGTGCAAACATCTTCACAGTCGAGAGTAACCACAGCCAATGATGCATCTGGATCCTTCTTATTAAGCGGACAATTCGGCCTAATATGACCCCACTCCTTGCAATCAAAGCACTGTATGCCCTTTTCACTGTATCTGGATTTACCCCTGCTATTGGTAGATCCTCTTACAGCACCCCTTCCTCTATTATTTTGACTACGCAAAGCCAAAACTGTCATTCCGTCCTTGTCACCATCCTGGTTCTTCCTTCCAGCATTTGACAAAAGTGCTGACTGAACCTCCTCCATTTTTAACGTGTCCTTTCCGTACAAAATGGTTGTGACCAAATGATCGAATGACTCCGGAAGCGAAGTAAGAAGAATAAGGGCCTTATCTTCTTCCTCCAATTTTACATCAACCTTTTCAAGTTGATCAACAATACCATTAAACACATTCATGTGCTCAATAACATTGCCTTGAGCTGCCATCTTCAGCTTGTATAACTCGCGCTTCAGATTTAACTTTGTAGTCAAGTTCTTCCCGAGATACAATGTCTCCAACTTTGACCATAATTCCTTCGGCGTGCTTTCGTCAACAACATTATTGATAATATTATCAGCAATGCATAGTCTGATGGTACTCATGCATTGCGACTCAGCATCCTCCCAATCTTCATCGCTCATCTTTGTTGGTTTTCCCTCCTTCCCCTTCAAAGCCCTTTCCAGCTTCTGTTGGGTTAGGATATCTTTTACCCTTCTCTGCCAAAGAGTAAAACTTCCTTTACCATCATATGGAGTCACCGTGAATCCTTTAATACTTGCCATGATCTCCGTTTGCACACACAAACCAATCCAAACAACTAAATCAATTGGCCAGGTTAGTGTAAGAAACAATGGGAGCACTTCCGTCAAAACGGCGCCAAATTAGACAACCACTTTTCTTAACGACTTTCCTTCGGCACCAATAATTTAGACACAACTAGCTCTGATGCCAACTGTTAGGAATCTGCCCGATTCCCTGCGAATGCGGAAGCGATTTGGTAAATATGTGCGCTTAGATCCCACAAATATACGTGATAGTAATGAAGCAACAAACCAACAATACAGTAAAAGAGACAAGAGATTTAACGTGGTTCAGCCCAGCCTACATCCACAAGAGCAACAACTTCACACTAGATAAAAGAGATTACAATATCCGGGTATCCGGCCCCTTGAATTTCATACAAAAAAATTCAGCCCTACAATACCTATTATGTATATCCCCAACTCACTGAAGTGTTTATCTCAAAACCTCCCCCTATCACTGTTTCCCGACAACCTTTCCTTCTCTCCCTCCCAACCCGGACAGTGCCACACAACCTGATAGAAAGACCCCCTACAGCGGGACCACCTCCGATGGCTGCAGTCAGACCCAAGTACCCTAAGGAATAGTTTAGGCACGAGGACCTTCTATCCCGACACTTCCTGAAAGCGGGCTAAACCGGCTCTCCTACTAGACGGACTATCTAGCAGCTATAGAGAGAGAAGTGAGAATTTTGGTGTAATAACTAATGAAGGGGGATGGGGTATTTATAGGAGGGAAGTAGTAGATGGGGTTGGTGAAATGCATGGTTGGTGAAAAGAGTTGGTGAGATGTTTGGTAAGACATTAGGCAGCCTGCCTAACAATTCATACGTTTATTTACTTGCATTAATGGATCTTTATGACTAGGTTTATATATATACAATGATGCTTCTTTTATACTAAATTTTAATATAAATTTTTCTTTAAATGAATTTTGCATGATAAAAAGTTTTATAAACTGACGCATTCCATTCGATTTTGTTATAATTTTATCTTTATCTCTTTTCGTTGTGTATAATAATTAATTAATATTTTTTGTATACACAAATGTGTAACTGATTTTTTGACATATCTTTCTACTTTAAAAAAATATTGATGTTATGTAGTACTAGTTGACTAAGCCGCGCTTCGCGGCGGCCTTATAATATTTTTAAAAAAATTTAAAAATATGGATTTAAGAAAGAAATCGAAAAGTAAATATCTATAAATAAATTAATGAGCACAATATTCTACAAATTTCAATATATATATATATATATAACTAATAAACTATATACTTATTTTTTATGTTGATTTTGTTTCACGTTTTCTTAGGCCGACACCCGTTGTAATAAATACATATAAGTCACGTTTCTCGATGGTCTTGTAATGTTTTTAAAAAAATTTCAAAATATAGACTATTTAAGAAAGAAATCAAAAAAAATATTTATAAATAAATTAGTAAATATACTATTGTACAAATTTTAATATGTATATAGAGAACATAAAAAACCACGTACTTATTTTTTACGTCGATTTTATGTCACGTTTTCTTACGCTAATACCCGTTGTAATAAATACATATAGATAAAACAGCATATTTGATTGAATTAATTAAAAGAAGACGTTGGAATATTATGATCAAGAATAATGAGAAGATAACAACGACAAATTAACAATTAAGAATAAATAAATAAATAGTGAATGGTAAAAGTTCAAACCTTTTGTGCCAAGTTTCTCAAGTGTTTCTACTTCTCAAACACAGAAAGTTCTCCTAATTTTTGTTCACATGATCAGGTGTTTCTGTACCGCGATCACTAACAAAAAAATACAAAATCCAAAGCAACGTAAAAAAATAGACGAAGACAAAAGCAAACAGAAGCAAAAAAAAAAATTACAAACATTGTGATAAAATTTGATCGTTATAAGCTATAATTGTATATATACATAAGAATATAAAATTTATTTTCTATTTCAAATATGTAAATTGGATTTCTTTTTTCATACAAATTCAAAAACGTTTTCTGTTTCGAAGATGTTAATATTAAAAAAAGGAAGTTCTGAAATATATATATATATATATATATATATATATTTTTTTTTTTCTATTTTGAATATATAAATTTAACTTCTTCTTCCTTACAAATTAGAAAACCTTCTCTATTTCGAAGATGTTAGTGCTGATATTAAAAAAGGAAGTTTTGATTTCTTTTCTAAAAAATATGGCCTAAAGAAGGAAGGTTTGATTTTATTATTTAAAAAGAGGAACTCTAGAAAAATAAATAAATAGGATCCGAGCAATTCTAGAGCTCCTGGGGTTTTTTCTTTATATATATAAAGATAGATATAATAGGCAACTTATCCGTGCTTCGCGCGGTTTATAAATTTTCATTTTTAAAATATTGAAAATATATGAATTAATTTTATTATTTTTAAAAATTGATTGGTCTTTTAAGAATTTTCTAAAAAAATTGACTCAAAAAATGTACATTAATTATAAGTTTGAAAATACTCTCATTATATATCTAAAATTTTGATAATCTCAAAAATATTATAAACATAAAAAGTAGCAATTATAATATGAACATAGTATTTACGATCAAAAGTTATAAAAATTAAATATAATAATACTTTTTAAACTAGACGCCCCTCTCATAACATACATGTTCAATAGTAGTGTAAGAATTAATTTAATTAAATATTAATTTACTTCGACACAGTATAATGAACAACCGGTGTATAACGTTTTTTTATCGATTTAATCTACCGATAAAATTTGGTTTTTTCAATTTAATCGATTTGGTCATAACCCATGTATAATTATTCATGTGTAAAAACAAAAACTATTTGTATTACTTTTATTACAGGTGTTAAGCGAAGATATATATACTTCCATAATTTATTACGTTTTCATAATCACTAATAATAAAGATTTGCTTTAGAAATTAAGGATTGTCTGTACTACAATGTTCGAAAAGAAATTGCAGTGTTATTCAATAGAGAATAAAAAGGACGCAATATAAACAATTTTTAATCGTCATTTTACCTAAAGATAAACGTAACTATATCTGTAATTAATATTTAATATTGAAATAATAACTATAATGCTGAAATAAAGTTTTCTAATTTTTTAAACAAATAAATTAAATTAAATATATATATTTATTAGGTATAATTAATGACTAATTAATATGTCATTAAGAGTTATTTAATGCAAAAAAAAGAATTTTAATAAAAATTCAAAAATACGAAAATTCAAGAAAAATATCTTGAACGCTTCTAGTAGCTTTCCTATAAATATATAGATCTGCAAAAGAAAATAGAAGAGAAAGATAAATTAGGATAATGTCAATGCAAGTCCATGTCCAATAAGAATAGCTGAAAAATACTTTAATGGCATTTACCTTCATTTAATAAATCATTTATTAAATTAAGGTAAAATCAAATAAAAAAATATATTTTAATGGCATTTACCATACTTAAATGGCATTTACCTTCAATTATTAAATCATTTAATAAATTAAGTGTGACGCCCCCAAATCCACTACTTATAGACTTAGGTCGCCACTTATCGTCAATCCATGCCTTATCCAAAATACAATACAACGCTTAACAATCGTGAAGGTTTTTATCTTACAATAGTGGTTCCATGCTACAAGTCCAAGCATCGACAAGTCTCAGAATTATTACAACATATAACTAGTACACACAATATCAATACACACGTTGAAAGATAAGCTAATAGTCGTCATCGCTTTTGAGATAAGCACACTAGTCCAGATCAGTGCCCTGGTGCATTTTCTCCTTTCTCTTGAAACGAGAGGTTTCGCCTTTTTCCGTCTTCACTGAAAAACAATATCAACAACAAGAATGAGCAACTAGGTGCTCACCAAGTCCATTGACTCGCTCTCTCACTAACAAGGAAGGTGGAAAGAATACAACTCTATTTATGAAAGATACTCGTATGCACGCAATATGCCATGGAAATACTTACTGATAAACTCAAACAACTTAACTCTGAATAAAGAAATTGGAATTCAAAACTTGAGATACCGGTCTTCCGCCTTTACGATACCCCACAACGAGATCAACCGCTGTGTCTCAAGTACCGCACACCTATGATACCCCATAGCACGATCACTACAATGTCGCAGGTACCACTATATCGTTTTGCTAGCAAAAAAAAGGTGGTTGAAAAGTCAACCTGGCATCATTTGTGCCAAAAATGTTAATATTTCTCTTTCGATACCACGAGTTTATTCCTCTTGTTGATCTGAAAGAAAATCCATGGGCCATCTCCCATATTGACCAGTGGATTACATGATTATTCCTCCAGATAACAATTGATTGACTTGGATTCCTATTCGATTCTGGCCGACAGCCAGTCTATATTTAGTACAAGACCGACCTGATCAATAGGTCGTCACAATATTTTCAAAAGAAATTAATTTATTATATTGACACGAACAATATATCAATTCAAGACAATAAGTATCAACCTTGAACAAGTAAGGTTCGTTGATTAAAATAATTCATGTGAAGTCGTCTTGAAATAATAAGAACGACTCGATTCAGAAGAAAACTTCCAATTACGCTAGAGTATGTATTTTAGAGGAAATTCTGATGATATACCATTCTTCTATTCACTATTCTGGATGCAACTATTTTGATTCGAACAATGAATCAAATTTGAATATTGAAACAACATTTATCGGATCTGAACAATAGATCCGATTAAAGTCAATAAAAATCTAACTACCTCGATATATGAGCGTAGTTATAACTGAATAATACTTAAGGGTCATCTCGAAACAATTAAGATACCCTGGATTTCAATCAAATTACGTTATATGAATTTATCAAAATTTTGGGAAAATCTCTAAAATTTTCTAAATCAATATTATGATAAACATGATATTTTATAACGAACTGGCAATTCAAAACATAATTTTAACAGAATAATATCCAAACATTTCTCGAAATATTTCAGAAGGAGTGAGGGTCAGAAGGTACTTGCCTCGATCTCGAAGTGCAAATAAGTGTAGATAAAATTTGTACTCTACCCGTGAACTTGGCTTCGGTCTACGGCTCGGGAATTATTCTCTAAAAATGGCAACCAGAAATACGTGAGCGCTTCGTCAAAATAAAATATTCCCGATCCGATAATATAATTAATAATAATATAATATCTCATAAAAATCTCTTGAATAAATAACGGAAAGTAATTCTAGGATAAATAAATATCTCTTCGAACTCAAGAATTAAATCTGGAGAATATATCCTATTTTTAATATCTGGAAATCTCAATTCATTCTCAAAATGAAAAATTCAAAAATCCATTTTTATTCAATTTAAATCCATAATTATTATTCTCATTTTTAAACTAATTCATCAAAGAATTCTACTTTTAAGCAACCTCACAAATTCTAATTTCTTTTACTCATCAAATTTTAATCTCTAAAATAAACCTGACTCGATCCGGGTAATTAACTAATCCGGAAAATATTAAAATCAGCTTTCCAAAATAAAATCATATTTTATTCTATTTATTCATAAATATACCTCTTTTTATCGACAAATTATTGAAGCCCTAAATTGTGTTCAAAATCACAAAATATTTTCTTTTTAATTAATCAATTAATAAATTTCTAAATTACGTCTAAAACTCTAAATAATTAATTAAGCAATTAAACCATTTTTTTTAATAAAACAATTTAACTCTCTAAATTTTAATAACAATTCAAGTAATTACATCCCGATTATAACATACGATCCTAAATTTGGTACGTTATTATTATATTATTATTCTAACAGCAACGTGGGACCCACCTGTGGGACCCACCTACATCACAACCACGGTTCGACCTCCCCTTCCCCTGTTCTCTCTCGCAATCTCTCTCTGTCTCTCTCGATCTCATCTCTCTCTCTCTCTCTCTCTCTCTCTCTCTGTAACGCCCCCAAATCCGGGTCAGGAGATTTGGTCGTTACATAAAAATCCTCAAAATAAAATCATCACTTTAATAAAACATTATTCCTTGTTATTGTCGAAAATTGAAATATAATCTCTATGACCCAAACAATCCAAGATCTTTTAGGTTATAGTGCTGGAAACAAGAATCCAAATTCCATAAAATAGCAACTTTCAGCTTTACCACATTCTCTTATATCAAAACTTAAATCACTGGTATAACTTCGACAAGAAGTATACCAGGCCAACAATACGTAATAATAATTATTAGAGTTTAACTATATTCAATAGACCTTACTCTGGATTTGGACATCCCGTGTCAAGTTATCTTCAAGATAACGTCTGCTTCTTCTTTCTTCGCCAAACTACCTTACTGAAAAGTTAGGGTTTCGAAACAAACAAGTATGAGCGGAAGAAATGCTCAGCAAGTGTGTAGTAAAACAGGAATAATAATAATATCATTGTTGATGAAAACATATAACATCTATCAAAACTCAAATCACAAGAGAAGTATTTCGAATCAAAAATCTATCAACACAGAATGGATTAAAATAAAGTATGAAATGGGTATTCGGACATGATAGGTTCAGTGCTCTACTAGTGGGATCCCGACTACCTAAACAATTGGTTTAGTTGTACTCCTAACAAGGAAGCATCATTAAGGAAATAATAGTTTCAAGGGTTATCAACAAGTTCGATACAGTAAAAGGGGTATAAATTGAATAAACAAGAATGACAATAAATGTCGACAAGATCTACAATAAATGGAATAATACCATAATAAGCATATTTAAAATAATCTCACTTGAACAAGAAGTGAAGGGAAAACACTTGCCTCGAATTCTCAGCTATCATGAAACGTCAAAGTAAAACTGCTTTCATCTCCTATCTCACGACGTCACAATCTTCTAATTTGATCATTATTTGGTTCATCGCTCTTGCGGTCGCCACGAGTCTAATCCGTCGATATCGAGCTCGCGCGTCAATTCCAATATCAAACATATGACAATACTTTAGTCTCTAGACGACAATTCTAATAGTTTCTATAAACGCTTATAAACTCAACTTGAACGTATTAACCATACTCACCAATTTCTCTGTTGGAAGAAGATAATCGAAGACGTCTCCTCTGCACATATATGTTTTCCCGTTGGAAAACGCCTCACAGTGAATCCAACACCCACAAACAATACTTCAGCCATCTTCATCCTTCCTCATTTAACCCTCACTTATATCCGCCTACAATCCTGAGTCAAACTTTCCCCTAAATCCCCGGATAAATAAATCTTCTCCAAACTCAGGAATCCAATCTATATATAATATTTTAATATCCGTAAATTCTACTTAAAAACGAAAATAGGGTTACCAAATATAACGACAATTCTCCATTTAAAAGGTCTCAAATTATTTCTAAGTATTTGCTAACAAATAAATTATTCAAATAGCACTTCTACTTTAAATAGGCTCTTATGAATTCCCTACAATTCTTTAAATTTCACTAGTTTAATAATATTAACCTCTATTTATACTTAAAACAAAATAATCCCAAAAAATCCATTTCTATCCAATTTAAAACCATAATTATTATTCTCACTTTTAACCAAACATAATTTATCAAAATAATTTTACTTTTAATTATCCTCACAAATTCTAATTTGTTTTACTCATTTTTAATATTAATCCGATTTTAACCTCTAAAATAATTGGTTCATACAAATCTCAAAAACAATTCTCATAAAAGCTCTACTTTAATTAAATCCATTTTAGGGAAAAAAAAATATTGTAAATCTCTATTTATTCTCAAAATCCAAGAATTCATTTTAACCTTGTAAATAATTTAATAATAATTCCGGTTTTAGTCTCTAAAATTATCTGATTTGATCCGGTTAATTAAAATAATAGTAAATATCAGTCTTCCAAAATAAATCCGTATTTATCTTTATTTATTCATTATTATCTCCTCTTTTATCAACAATTATTAAATTACTAAATCACGATCAAATAATCACTAATTATTTCTAAATGATTGTTAACAAATAATTAATCAAATTGTACTTCTAATTTAAATTAACTCTTATAAATTCTCTAAAATTCCCTAATTTAATTAATATTAATCTCACAAGAAAATTATTCAAGACTTTATTTTTATTCACAATTAAATCTCTCTTTTATCAACTAATTATTAGATCTCTAAATTATGCCCAAATAATCACAAAGATATTTTCTATTTAATTAATAACGCAATTATAACACTTTTTATTAAATCAATTATTCCCAACCATTTTAATTATTTATTCCTCACAATCTCTAAATAATATTCCAATTTTAACAAACTGAACCCATTTTATAACTCCCGAATAAACTTACGATCATTAATTTTATTGGTACGTTATTATTTTATTAATATTTTTATTGAACATCGACGTGGGTCCCGCCTACACCGTGTAGGTTCCACCCGGTCTCTCTTTCGAGCCATCTCTCACGCTCTCATCTCTCTCTCTGTACTCTCTCCATCTCTCTCAACATCTCTGTCATCTCTCCCACTCTTCTCTCTCGACATCTCTCTACCTATCTCCCTCGACATCTCTCACTTCGTCTCTCTATTTCTCTCCCCCCCGCTTTTCTCTTCTCTCCCTCGCGTCTCCCTCTCTTTCCACCTCCCTCCGCCTGTTAAACCAACCAACACCACCTCCGGTCGTCTCCTTCCCCGACTACAACAACCACCAGTCTCAACCGAAATCAACCCATTAATCTCTCCTCTCTCCCGACTCAATCTCTATGCCATCTCTCTCTTTAATCAATCTCTCTTCCCTCTCGGTTCTCCTTTTCTACTTTGATAACAACACCGCAAACTCCGGCAACACTAATTCAGAACAACAACTACGCAGCCGTCCTTCTCCCCATGTACTCCGATTATCCCATCGATTTATAACAAACCCAGCAACACAAATCAGGAATACCCACACAACACAAAACCAATCCAACACAAAACTGAACACCGACACAATTAATACGAGCATACTGGTAAAAGAAATGGAATCGGAAAAAAAACAATTGACAGAAAACAAATCTCCCTCCCTGGTATGCATAGCCGATTTATATGTATAAACATGGTGGAGCTTTTGTTTTACTGTAGAAAAGAAAAAAAATGAAGAATGGCGTTTGTTTTTAAAAGAAGTAAAAGGTCTCTGTGTGTTCTGTTTTTTTTTTTTGGGTCAAGACTCCTTTCCTCTTTTTTTTTTATACAACCTGTAAAATGAGACAAAACAACACAACGTGGGGGACATGAAATAAAATATAACAATCTGGAATATTTTGTGTTCCGTAAAAGAATGTCGTGTTTCGGAAAAGAATTACTCGTTTTCTGTGATCGAAAAATGCTGTCTACTCCTCGTGCTTAACAATCCGATCCGTAATATTAATCTCGTTTTCCCCCCCGCTGGCTAAATAAAAACGCGATTTTAATTTCGTTCTCAAAAATAAATTTTGGACATTAAATAAATAATATCAACCGAATAAAAATTTAAAATCCTATTTTCCTAAATTTTCCTGATTTTAGTAAATACCAAATAAATATAAATAAATAATTATAATATAATCTTTACTCCCAAACGAATATATAAAATACTAAGATTTTACAAAAACTCACTAATTAAAATATACTAGTGCATCGCTCTTAAATAAAATTCAAATATCACGTAGGAAAAGTTATTAGAAATTCGCGGTTATTACAGTCTTCCCCCCTTATAGGATTCCGTCCTCGGAATCAAAATTACGTACTAAACAAATCAGGATATAAATTCCGCATTTCGCCTTCTAATTCCCACGTAGCTTCCTCAACTTGGTGATTTCTCCAAAGTACTTTCACTAAATTTACTTTCTTAGCTCTTAACTCTTGCACTCTGTGATCTAGGATCTGTACTGGTTGTTCTTCGTATGACAATTCAGGACGTATCTCCACTTGTTCGTAGGTTCTAACCTGTCTGAAATCAGAATGATACTCTCCTAACGCAGAAACATGAAACATATCGTGGATGATATGCAATGCTTAGATTTAATCTCGTGCCAAGACATTCCTGAAAACCTTTCCAAAATCGAGAAGTAAAACGACCATCTCTATCATATATAATTGAAACATGCACTCTATGCCGAACCATAATTTCCATTAGGTAAAACTTCACCAATCTTTCAACGGAGTACTTATCACTAATTTGTAGAAAATGCGTCATCTCAAAAAAATAGTCTCTGTCTTAACAACAATTCCTCAAACTTGATCAACCCATTCTCTGTAGACGTGAAGGTATATTGGACCCTAGAAAAAAAAAATCAACATGTCTGTCTTTACTTCTTTTAATCACTGATAACCTTAGGAATCATAAGGGTTTATAACAAAACGAATCGTATATGCAAAGCTCATCTTCAACTGAAGTATAATTGTCCGTCAAATAAGATATGGTGCTAGCAAAACAAATGAGAACAAAATGAAGGTTAAATCTCCTTAGACGATCTTACTCCCAACACGTGCCAGTAATCGTATTTCGCATCTTGTTTGTGTCCTTTTCGTACTCTCTATAATGCTCGTTAAATAGGAAAAATCGCAGAAGAAACCTCTAGAAGGTACATGCGGATATCTAGGTGGCTTCTTTCTAACTAGTAGCTCTGGTTGCCCCAACTAGCTCATGCAGCTCCGAATCAGCTAGTTCGTCCATAGCCAAATCTTCGGATGAATCGAACTCCTACACGCGCGATATGTCGGGATACCTAATAACATCACAACACTCGTCATCTGATCTAAACTCTTCTTCTGCAAGACCTAAGTTGTCAATACCTGACATTGACGTCAACTCGTAATAATCTCTAAAGATTCCACAATAGACATCTTCCACCACGAAAAGATCTGTCCAATTCAGCCTAGACATTACAAGTGAGCACGTCATCTCGACTCATAATAGTATTTTCTTTAATTACTTGAAACTTTCTTAGTCATCACGCATCCGTTCACGTAAGGCTCTATTATACAATCACAGCCAAAACAAGCACAATATTCTTCTTATCTCTATTCGAAAGACTCATCGTTCTCACATTTCACTCTTAGAGACATTAAAATAATAACCAAGGGTGAGCGCATACAATGTTTGGCAAGTTCACTATCCCAAATCTTACACAATTTTTTTTTTTCCGACGATAATGAAAGATAATGCTAGAATGGAAAGGAGACTCATAGAATCTTCAATCACGAAAGCCGTATAGGCAACTTCTCAAAATTTGTGAGAATATAGAAAACTTCTTTCAAAATCTCTCGTAACTCAAGGAATTTAAATCATCTCAACCACAAGATCATCAGAAACGAACTTCTCAACAATTTCGAGAGTTTTAAGAAAATCATCAACTTATTTGGTATCTCAGAATTTAAGAAAAGATCACTGGTCTTCCACCACTCGGTATCCCCCACGGTGCGATCAACTACCATGTCTCAAGGTACCGTCCTCCTGTGATACCCCACCCAACCTGATCAGGGCTATGATGTGGTACCACCAAATTTTCTCTTTGCTAGCATAAAATAGGTTGTTGTTTTCAACCCTGGCAACATCAATGCCAAAATAATTATTCGCATTCACGATACCCCACAGCGTGATCAACCGCTGTGTCTCAAGTACCAATATATCTCTTTGCTAGCAAAAGTTGGTTGAAAAGTCAACCCGAAATATTTCTCTTTCGATACCACGAGTTTATTCCTCGTGTTGATCTGAAAGAAAACCCATGGGCCATCTCCCATGTTGACCAGTTGATTATAAGATTATTCCTCCGAATAAAAATTGCTTGATTTGGATTCCTATTCACCTTTGGCCAATCGCCAATCTAAACTTTGTATGAGACCGACCTGAACAATAGGCCGTCGCAATATTTTCAAAAGAATTTAATTTATTATATTGACACGAACAATATGTCAATTCCAGACAATAAAGTAACAACCTTGAACAAGAAAGGTTCACTGATTAGAATAAATCCTGTGGAGTCGTCTTGAAATAATGAAAACGACTCGATTCAAAAAGAAAACTTCCAAATACGCTAGAGTAGGTATTTTTTAGAGGGAATTCCGACAATAAGATGTTCTTCTGTTCTCTATTCTGAATGTATCTATTTTGATTCGAACAATGAATCAATTTTGAATATTGAAACAAAATTCATCGGATATGAACAATAGATCCGATTGAAGTCAATAAAATTTAAACTAACTCGATGTATGAGCGTAGTTATAACTGAAATAATCTTTAAGGGTCGTCTCGACCAAATAAGACGCCCTAGATTTCAATCTAAGTATGTTCTCTAAATTTATCAAGATTTTGGGAAAGCAACTGAATAATTTTCAACGATTTTAGCAAAGTAGACTCTTCAAGAAGTTTAACTTGATTATCAAGAGATAAAATAATAAATGTTACCTTTTTAATAAATGATCCGAACTATGAACCATTTCTCAATGTCAAGAAAAGTAGTCGAATTTGAGGGATAAATTCAACTGGTAGAAATAAATATTTATTTATCTCGAAACAATAACACAAGTCTCAGCCGAATTAACTTAAAGAGTCGTCCCGATCAATGAGACTGACTAATATTTTTAAATTTTAAATGTCATCTTCCTCGCAAAAAGTTTTTTTTTTTTTTAAATTCTTTGATAGATAAAATCAATCCAACATTCGAAGCAAATATTTGAGGGCCCAAAATTTCACCACAAGTTTTCACCACCATGATAAAATCCTTGAGAACAATAATGTTCACAGAAATCTCATAAATTCTTTTGAAGATAGTGGATAAAATGAACTTGCCTCAGGCTTTGTGCTTGCTCAAACCACTTAAGACTTACTCTCTAAAAATTCGTAGTAGACACTCGCAAGGTGTTTTATCAACCATCTCACGCGAACACTCAATTATTAACCTACTGATTGGTACTATATCCCATAGTCCAACATGAACTCTATATGAGCTCAGATGTTCCTTACTTAGCTATACACACTTCCTACTCACTCTCGTTTCTAGTTTACTATAACCTCGCTCTGATACCATTCTGTAACGCCCCCAAATCCGGGTCAGGAGATTTGGTCGTTACCTAAAAATCCTCAAAATAAAATCATCACTTTAATAAAACATTATTCCTTGTTATTGTCGAAAATTGAAATATAATCTCTATGACCCAAACAATCCAAGATCTTTTAGGTTATAGTGCTAGAAACAAGAATCCAAATTCCATAAAATAGCAACTTTCAGCTTTACCACATTCTCTTATATCAAAACTTAAATCACTGGTATAACTTCGACAAGAAGTATACCAGGCCAACAATACGTAATAATAATTATTAGAGTTTAACTATATTAAATAGACCTTACTCTGGATCAGGACATCCCGTGTCAAGTTATCTTCAAGATAGCGTCTGCTTCTTCTTTCTTCGAATTGTACGAATATGTCTCGCCAAACTACCTTACTGAAAAGTTAGGGTTTCGAAACAAACAAGTATGAGCGGAAGAAATGCTCAGCAAGTGTGTAGTAAAACAGGAATAATAATAATATCATTGTTGATGAAAACATATAACATCTATCAAAACTCAAATCACAAGAGAAGTATTTCGAATCAAAAATCTATCAACACAGAATGGATTAAAATAAAGTATGAAATGGGTATTCGGACATGATAGGTTCAGTGCTCTACTAGTGGGATCCCGACTACCTAAACAATTGGTTTAGTTGTACTCCTAACAAGGAAGCATCATTAAGGAAATAATAGTTTCAAGGGTTATCGACAAGTTCGATACAGTAAAAGGGGTATAAATTGAATAAACAAGAATGACAATAAATGTCGACAAGATCGACAATAAATGGAATAATACCATAATAAGCATATTTAAAATAATCTCACTTGAACAAGAAGTGAAGGGAAAACACTTGCCTCGAATTCTCAGCTATCATGAAACGTCACAGTAAAACTGCTTTCATCTCCTATCTCACGACGTCACAATCTTCTAATTTGATCATTATTTGGTTCATCGCTCTTGCGGTCGCCACGAGTCTAATCCGTCGATATCGAGCTCGCGCGTCAATTCCAATATCAAACATATGACAATACTTTAGTCTCTAGACGACAATTCTAATAGTTTCTATAAACGCTTATAAACTCAACTTGAACGTATTAACCATACTCACCAATTTCTCTGTTGGAAGAAGATAATCGAAGACGTCTCCTCTGCACATATATGTTTTCCCGTTGGAAAACGCCTCACAGTGAATCCAACACCCACAAACAATACTTCAGCCATCTTCATCCTTCCTCATTTAACCCTCACTTATATCCGCCTACAATCCTGAGTCAAACTTTCCCCTAAATCCCCGGATAAATAAATCTTCTCCAAACTCAGGAATCCAATCTATATATAATATTTTAATATCCGTAAATTCTACTTAAAAACGAAAATAGGGTTACCAAATATAACGACAATTCTCCATTTAAAAGGTCTCAAATTATTTCTAAGTATTTGCTAACAAATAAATTATTCAAATAGCACTTCTACTTTAAATAGGCTCTTATGAATTCCCTACAATTCTTTAAATTTCACTAGTTTAATAATATTAACCTCTATTTATACTTAAAACAAAATAATCCCAAAAAATCCATTTCTATCCAATTTAAAACAATAATTATTATTCTCACTTTTAACCAAACATAATTTATCAAAATAATTTTACTTTTAATTATCCTCACAAATTCTAATTTGTTTTACTCATTTTTAATATTAATCCGATTTTAACCTCTAAAATAATTGGTTCATACAAATCTCAAAAACAATTCTCATAAAAGCTCTACTTTAATTAAATCCATTTTAGGGGAAAAAAAATATTGTAAATCTCTATTTATTCTCAAAATCCAAGAATTCATTTTAACCTTGTAAATAATTTAATAATAATTCCGGTTTTAGTCTCTAAAATTATCTGATTTGATCCGGTTAATTAAAATAATAGTAAATATCAGTCTTCCAAAATAAATCCGTATTTATCTTTATTTATTCATAATTATCTCCACTTTTATCAACAATTATTAAATTACTAAATCACGATCAAATAATCACTAATTATTTCTAAATGATTGTTAACAATTAATTAATCAAATTGTACTTCTAATTTAAATTAACTCTTATAAATTCTCTAAAATTCCCTAATTTAATTAATATTAATCTCACAAGAAAATTATTCAAGACTTCATTTTTATTCACAATTAAATCTCTCTTTTATCAACTAATTATTAGATCTCTAAATTATGCCCAAATAATCACAAAGATATTTTCTATTTAATTAATAACGCAATTATAACACTTTTTACTAAATCAATTATTCCCAACCATTTTAATTATTTATTCCTCACAATCTCTAAATAATATTCCAATTTTAACAAACTGAACCCATTTTATAACTCCCGAATAAACTTACGATCATTAATTTTATTGGTACGTTATTATTTTATTAATATTTTTATTGAACATCGACGTGGGTCCCGCCTACACCGTGTAGGTCCCACCCGGTCTCTCTCTCGAGCCATCTCTCACGCTCTCATCTCTCTCTCTGTACTCTCTCCATCTCTCTCAACATCTCTGTCATCTCTCCCACTCTTCTCTCTCGACATCTCTCTACCTATCTCCCTCGACATCTCTCACTTCGTCTCTCTATTTCTCTCCCCCCCCGCTTTTCTCTTCTCTCCTTCGCGTCTCCCTCTCTTTCCACCTCCCTCCGCCTGTTAAACCAACCAACACCACCTCCGGTCGTCTCCTTCCCCGACTACAACAACCACCAGTCTCAACCGAAATCAACTCATTAATCTCTCCTCTCTCCCGACTCAATCTCTCTGCCATCTCTCTCTTTAATCAATCTCTTTTCCCTCTCGGTTCTCCTTTTCTACTTTGATAACAACACCGCAAACTCCGGCAACACAAATTCAGAACAACAACTACGCAGCCGTCCTTCTCCCCATGTACTCCGATTACCCCATCGATTTATAACAAACCCAACAACACAAATCAGGAATACCCACACAACACAAAACCAATCCAACACAAAACCGAACACCGACACAATTAATACGAGCATACTGGTAAAAGAAATGGAATCGGAAAAAAAAACAATTGACAGAAAACAAATCTCCCTCCCTGGTATGCATAGCCGATTTATATGTATAAACATGGTGGAGCTTTTGTTTTACTGTAGAAAAGAAAAAAAAATGAAGAATGGCGTTTGTTTTTAAAAGAAGTAAAAGGTCTCTGTGTGTTCTGTTTTTTTTTTTGGGGTCAAGACTCCTTTCCTCTTTTTTTTTTATACAACCTGTAAAATGAGACAAAACAACACAACGTGGGGGACATGAAATAAAATATAACAATCTGGAATATTTTGTGTTCCGTAAAAGAATGTCGTGTTTCGGAAAAGAATTACTCGTTTTCTTTGATCGAAAAATGCCGTCTACTCCTCGTGCTTAACAATCCGATCAGTAATATTAATCTCGTTTTCCCCCCCGCTGGCTAAATAAAAACGCGATTTTAATTTCGTTCTCAAAAATAAATTTTGGACATTAAATAAATAATATCAACCGAATAAAAATTTAAAATCCTATTTTCCTAAATTTTCCTGATTTTAGTAAATACCAAATAAATATAAATAAATAATTATAATATAATCTTTACTCCCAAACGAATATATAAAATACTAAGATTTTACAAAAACTCATTAATTAAAATATACTAGTGCATCGCTCTTAAATAAAATTCAAATATCACGTAGGAAAAGTTATTCGAAATTCACGGTTATTACTCTCTCTCTCTCTCTCTCTCTCTCTCTCTCTCTCTCTCTCTTTCTCTCTCTCTCTCCCTATCTCCGTTCACTACATCCCTCTCTCTGCCCTCTTTCTCCCCGCCTGTCTCTCCCCTCTCCCTCTTAAACTCCGACCCCTTCTTCTCATCTCCGACAACAACCTCCCTCCTCCTCCTCTTCTCTCCCTCATCTCCCCCCCGTACCCCTCTGTTTCTCGACCTCTCTTCACTCTCTCCGCAACAATCTCTCTTCTCACTCCGCCTCTCTCCCACCTTTCCCCGCCTCCCTCTTCTTCAACCCCCATTTCTCCGATTAGTATCCCGGCCAAAACCCAATCGACACCACCCCAACAAAATCCAACTACTAATTCTACTAACCAAACCCACAAGCATCAATCATTAATCAAAAAAAAATCGATACAGCAAAAAGAAAGAAAAAAAATGAAAATAATTTGATAGAAATAACAAAGTAACTACCTGTGTTTGTGTATATATGTAAATGAGTAACTGGGTTTTGTTTATAGAGTAGTAGATGGGTTTGTTTGTAAATTCAAAAATGGTAGAGCTTTTGTTTTGGTTTTGAAAAATGAAAGACAGAGTATGATTCTGGCTTTGGCTGTTGTGCTCTTATGAAATGAAAATTGTACGCCTCAATAATGCTCAATAATAATGAAACCGGTAGTGTGATTATTAATTAAATAGAAAGAAATGGAATATGGGGAACAAATTAAAATGTCATAATAATGACCATGATAGTGCCAAATAATTGTTCTTTCCACTATCCGATAATAATCCCGTTTTCTCCCGTTTTGGCTAATTAAAACGAGACTCTAATTTCGTACTTTAAAAATAAATTCGCTTCAAAAAATTAAAATCCTATTTTCCTAAATTTCCTAATTTTAACGAATACCAAATAAATATAAATAAATATGTATAATATATTATTTATTTGCCTATGAATAAATAAAATCTTAAAATTTCACAAAAACGCGCTGATTAAATATATTAGTGCATCACTCTTAAATAAAATTTAAATATCGAGTAGAAATATTTATTCGAAAAAATTCGCGGTTATTACAGTCTTCCCCCTTATAGGATTCCGTCCTCGGAATCAAAATTATGCACTAAACAATTCAGGATATTTGTTTCGCATTTCGCTTTCTAACTCCACGTGGCTTCCTCAACTTGGTGGTTTCTCCAAAGTACTTTCACTAAATTTACTTTCTTAATTCTCAACTCTTTCACTTTGTAATCTAGGATTTGTACTGGCTTTTCTTCGTATGTCAAATCGGGACGTATTTCCACTGGTTCGTAGGTTATAACATGTCTGAAATCAGAATGGTATTCTCTTAATGCAGAAACATGAAACACATTACGGATATGCTGAAGGTCTGGAGGTAGGGCCAACTGATAAGCTAGTGGTCCTATCTTCTTGAGAATCTCAAAAGGTCCTATATATCTGGGGCTCAATTTGCCTTTCTTTCCGAATCTCATAACTCCCTTCCAAGGTGAAACTTTCAACATCACTTTATCTCCTACTTCAAATGCTTTGTCTTTTCTCTTTTGATTTGCATACTTCTTCTGTCGATCCTGGGCTGCAACTAACCTTTTTCGAATAACCTCGGTCGCTTGCTTAGTTTGTTGAAGTAATTCTGGTCCTAGTATCTTTCTTTCTCCTACCTCATCCCAGTATAGAGGTGATCTACACTTTCTTCCATACAATGCTTCATATGGTGCCATACCTATGCTGGAGTGGTAACTATTGTTGTAAGCAAACTCAACCAGGGGCAGATGATCATCCCAACTTCCTTTGAAATCCAGTGCACAGGCTCTTAACATATCCTCAACTGTTTGAATTGTCCTTTCACTTTGTCCGTCAGTTTGTGGATGGTATGCAGTGCTCAAATTTAACTTTGTGCCAAGATATTCCTGAAAACTTTTCCAAAATCGAGAAGTAAAACGGGTGTCTCTATCAGATACAATTGAAACAGGCACTCCATGCCGAACCACAATTTCCTTCAGGTACATGTTCACCAATCTTTCCACCGAGTACTTATCACTGATTGGTAGGAAATGTGCAGACTTAGTGAGTCGGTCGACGATAACCCAAATCGCATCATGGCTAGCTCTAGTTCGGGGCAGTCCTACGACAAAATCCATGGTAATATGTTCCCATTTCCACTCGGGTATTTCTAAGGGTTGTAAAAGTCCACTTGGTCGTTGATGTTCTGCCTTCACTTTCTGACAGGTTAAACATTTACTTACCCAGTTTGCAATTTCTCTTTTCATGTTAGGCCACCAATAGTTTTGTTTGATATCTTGATACATCTTCGTGCTTCCGGGATGAATAGAGTACTTCGAGTTATGTGCTTCGCTCAAAATCTCTTCCTTTAGTTCTGCAACATTTGGTATCCAAACTCTAGAGGCAAATCTTTTAATTGCTTTAGCATCCTTTGGACTCTGAAATTCTTCTCCGGTTAACTGATCCCTCTCTTCTTCCATCATTTTCTCTTGACATCGGCGAATCTTTTCGATCAACTCTGGTTGTAAGGAGATTTCATATACTCTTTCATTGGTTTGAACAGGAATCTTAATCTCCAAATTAAATCTCTCAATTTCTTTTATCAATTCCTTTGACGATACTACCATATTAAGTCTTTCTTTTCTACTTAATGCGTCTGCCACCACATTGGCTTTCCCTGGATGATAATTAATCGAACAGTCATAGTCCTTGATCAATTCTAACCATCGTCTCTGCCTCATATTCAATTCTTTCTGGGTAAAGATATATTTTAGACTCTTATGATCCGTGAAAATCTCACACTTTTCTCCGTACAAATAGTGTCTCCAAATCTTTAGCGCAAAAACAATCGCAGCCAACTCGAGGTCGTGAGTTGGGTATCTTACCTCATAATCTTTTAACTGTCGGGAAGCATAAGCAATTAATTTTCCATGCTGCATCAATACGCATCCTAAACCCTTATGGGAAGCGTCACTATAAATTACGAAATTTCCCGTATCGTCTGGTAATGTCAAAACCGGGGCAGATGTTAATCGTCTCTTAAGTTCTTGAAAACTTTCTTCACACTTGGGAGTCCATTCAAACTTCTCATTCTTTCTGGTGAGCTTGGTCAAGGGTGTAGCTATCTTTGAAAAATCCTTTACAAATCTCCGATAATATCCGGCTAGTCCCAGAAAACTTCTAACCTCTGTTGGAGTCTTCGGCCTTTCCCAATTTGCAACTGCCTCCACTTTTGCTGGGTCAACGGAAATTCCTTCACTGCTCACAATGTGTCCTAGGAATTGCACTTTTCTTAGCCAAAACTCGCACTTAGAAAATTTAGCGTATAACCTTTCCTTGCGTAACGTTTCCAAAACTAAACGAAGATGATTTACGAGTTCTTCTTGGCTTTTAGAGTAAATCAAGATATCATCAATAAACATGATCACGAACTTGTCCAAATACTTCTTGAATACGCGATTCATCAAATCCATAAAAGCGGCTGGAGCATTCGTCAATCCAAATGGCATCACTAGAAATTCGTAATGCCCATAGCGAGTTCTAAAGGCAGTCTTTGGCACATCTTCAGGTTTAATCTTTAACTGGTGATAACCTGATCTCAGGTCAATCTTGGAAAAATGAGTCGCTCCCTTCAGTTGATCAAACAAATCGTCAATTCGTGGCAAAGGATATTTATTCTTGATCGTCATCTTGTTTAACTCTCGATAATCTATGCACAGCCTCATATATCCATCTTTCTTCTTTACAAATAACACTGGAGCTCCCCAAGGGGATACACTTGGTCTAATTACGCCCTTGTCTAATAGTTCTTGCAGTTGTGTAGCTAACTCCTTCATCTCAACTGGAGCCATTCTGTATGGTGCTTTGGAAATTGGTGCAGTTCCCGGGGCAAGATCGATATTGAATTCTATTTCTCTGTCGGGCGGCAATCCAGGTAGTTCTTCCGGAAAAACATCCTCGAATTGATTCACTACAGGAATTTCGTCAATGGTAGGGGCTTGCTTCTCGTTGTCAACCACATGAGCTAAGTAGGCTTGACACCCACTCCTTAGTAGTTTCTTCGCTTGAACCATAGTCAGAAAATTACGGGTAGGTTTTCTTCCGCGAAATTGTATTCGTTTGCCGTTGGGTCCCTTTAAACTAACCCACTTACGCCGACAATTGATTTGAGCATCATAACGTGCTAACCAATCCATTCCAAGAATTATATCAAACTCCCCTAGATTAAAAGAAAGAAGATCTGTTTCGAAGCGTTGTCCTTGTATTTCGATTCCACAATCTTGACATATCTGATCTACATGAATTTTTTCCTGATTTGCTACTTCTACAATCAATGTCTCCCCTAATGGTACAGACTGAATATCCAATTTATTCCTAAAATTCTCCGATATGAAAGATTTTGTTGCTCCCGAATCAAATAGAACACATGCATCTACAGAATTTACTAAAAGCGTACCTGCAATTACATCACTGTCAGCAATAGCATCCTTCACCGTCATGTTGAAAGTACGTGCAATTGGCTTGTTGCTAGGAGGTGCCATGAGTCTAGGTGCAGTCGTCTCCTTTGGTGGTGACTTGCAATCTCGCGCAATATGTCCTTTCTTCCCGCAATTGAAACAAGTAATGGCCTTCTCCTTGCAGTTAGAAGAATAATGCCCTTTTTGTCCACAATTGTAACAAACAATGTTGGTAAGGTTACAGGGTCGTGGGTGTTTCTTTCCACACGTTTTGCATTCTGGTAGCGGTGGCCTTCCTTGAATAAGATTGGCTGCCTGAGGGGATCTGAATTTCTGATTATTTCCCCTAGTGTCTTGATTCTCAATTCTCTTTATATCATTGCTTTTGTCTTCCCGCTTCACAAATGGTCTCTTTCCATTCCGATCATCCGGCTTCCTCTCAAAATTAGTTCCACAATTCTAAAACTTCCTTTTCTTCATATCCTTCTCCTTTGAGTACAACTCAGTTCCACTTTCGACAATAGATGCCTTCTGAACCACAGTAGAATAGTTAGTGATTTCTAGGACCGCAACTCGATTCTGGATCCACGGCTTCAGCCCTAGTTGAAAACGTTTAGCTCTCTTTTCGTCAGTATCCACATGGTAAGGCACAAACCTAGAGAGTTCAGAAAATTTGGCTTCATATTCAGCTATAGTCATATTGCCTTGCTTAAGTTCCATAAATTTGACCTCCATCTGATTCTCTAAGTATTTAGGAAAATATTTCTCCAAAAATAGCTGCGTGAACCTAGTCCAGGGTATGACTACGTTCCCTTCCATTGCTCTCTTTGATTCCCACCAATAATTCGCTTCACCTTTTAACATGTAGGCTGCAAAAATGGTCTTCTTCTCTTCTTCTACTCCTACAATTTCAAAGGTCTTTTCTATCTCACGTAACCATATTCTTGCCTCAACAGGATCAGTGGTACCCTTAAACTCAGGGGGATTTAATGATTTGAAAGATTTAAATGCAACTGTATTTTTAGCTGGTGGTGCTGGGGGTTGATCATTTCTGACTTGAGGTATTTCTTGTCTAGGTGGAGGATTTTGTGTATATTGTCTTAGGAATTCCACGAGTAAACCCATAGGGTCGTTAGGATTTCGATTTGGTTGTACTGCGGGTACTGGCTCAGGTTGAGGATTGGGATCAACATCAGGGTGATCCTCTGCTGGGGGTACTCCTTGGTTCCTGCGGGGTCTACCTCTTTTAGGTGGCATCTTTTTCTATTAAGATTGAAAACATAGCGCTTGGTCAAACAGGGTAAAGGTATACATTTATAGCAGAATATTGATGCTGGTAACGTAAACCCTTAAAATAATATGTCGAATTCTGAAAATGCTAAAGATATTTCTCATGTGCCACAATAAAATATTTTTCCCATTTAGTTAAAACCATTAATGGTTGCAGAGTTCTAAATCTCAACTATCGCGGTTTAAGGAAATGTTTTTGTTCGTTATAGAAAACACATTTTTTTTAATAGGAATGCTACTAATAAAGCGCAACACTAATCATAAAATCTGAAACAGATGAAGGTACAAAGATACTGATATTAACATATAATCCATAATGGTACAATAAGGTACATTCACCGATTATAAACTATCCAGCTAGTGCAAAAGCCATACCAAATACTCGCTAAAATACATAAACACCCTAATACAGAAGAATCTATCGTGATCAGAAAGTGGTTCACCACTAGCTATACTAGCCAAAAGATAGGGATAGGCAAATCCAGGCTATGTCATCAGCAATGGTCTCAGCGACCAAACATCTCAACCACGCGTCTCTGGAACTCCTCGATGGCTCTGGTAATCAAATCATTAACAGCAGTACGGTTAACAGCTCCTGTACTAGAGGATGGTAAGGCTTTGAGATCAGTCTGCAGCCCGGTCAGAACAGAGATAGAGATCTGATGTACAATCTCCATAGGAACATCCCTCACAAGTAAGCTGCCTCCTCCATGAACTGCAATCGGGTCAACCGACAGTAGTCGCAATATAGCATCCCTAGTAACAAAAACCTCCTCATAGCGAAGCCATACCCAACGAAACTGCTGGAAAAGATGATCATGAACAGACCAAGGTTCTGGCGCTCGATCCACTATCGACGACACAGGCCCACCAACTCACTGCACTGGAAAAGGTGGAGTAGATGGAATCACTACTGGAGCAGGGATATGGATAGCAGGTGCAGGAGGAGCAGTGTCACACACCGGTGCACCATCGACCGGTATCACCACTGGAGCAGTATCACCAACAGGAGTGTCGCTGGTAAGTGGAAATATGAAGTCCGGTATAGAAGGGACCGTTGGAGTCAAAGTATAAATCGGAATAGGAACAGTAACCAAATCTGGGATAGCTGTAGCCCTAGTAGGTGTGGCAACCCTGGAAACTGGATCTGCTGCGCTAGGCACCACCTCCGTACGGACAGGTGAAAGCTGGCTCTCATCAACCGTCTCCGAAATCTCGTGCTTTGGAGTCTCAGCTTTGAACATCTCGGGAGTAACCAAAGGTGTAGTCTGTTCTAACTGCTCGGTCTCTGCCTGAACCTCAAGTGGAGGTGTATCTAGATCAATCATATGTGGAGGAGAAGGTGTAAAGATCTGAATAGAAGAATCCTCTGAGTCACTGGAGATCAGCATATACTCCTCAGATGGGTCATTATCTGACCCTGAACTGGGATCTAGTGGTCCGTAAGGGTAGGGTGTAGGAGATCTGTCTCGCATAGGTAAGAAACCGGTAGATTCTGAAGAAGACATCTACAAAAGCAAAGAGTTTCGGTCACCAACAGGTTCTAATCGACTATATACGCGTATAGATATATATAAGGGTGTAAAGCACTTAGTGCTAAATTCTCAACACCGTATTATACCTCTAAACTCTCACGTCGCGTTATAATTCTAGGCTCGTACGATTCCTAAAAATATAACTAACGCTCTGATACCAAGCTGTGACGCCCCCAAATCCAATACTTGTAGACTTAGGTTGCCACTTACCGTCAATCCATGCCTTATCCAAAATACAATACAACGCTTAACAATCATGAAGCTTTTTATCTTACAATAGTGGTTCCATGCAACAAGTCCAAGCACCGACAAGTCTCAGAATTATTACAACATATAACTAGTACACACGATATCAATACACACGTTGAAAGATATGCTAATAGTCGTCATCGCTTTTGAGATAAGCACACTAGTCCAGATCAGTGCCCTGGTGCATTTTCTCCTTTCTCTTGAAACGAGAGGTTTCGCCTTTTTCCGTCTTCACTGAAAAACAATATCAACAACAAGAATGAGCAACTAGGTGCTCAGCAAGTCCATTGACTCGCTCTCTCACTAACAAGGAAGGTGGAAAGAATACAACTCTATTTATGAAAGATACTCGTTTGCAGGCAATATGCCATGGAAATACTTACTGATAAACTCAAACAACTTAACTCTGAATAAAGAAATTGGAATTCAAAACTTGAGATACCGGTCTTCCGCCTTTACGATACCTCACAACGAGATCAACCGCTGTGTCTCAAGTACCGCACACCTATGATACCCCATAGCACGATCACTACTATGTCGCAGGTACCACTATATCGTTTTGCTAGCAAAAAAAAGGTGGTTGAAAAGTCAACCTGGCATCATTTGTGCCAAAAATGTTAATATTTCTCTTTCGATACCACGAGTTTATTCCTCTTGTTGATCTGAAAGAAAATCCATGGGCCATCTCCCATGTTGACCAGTGGATTACATGATTATTCCTCCGGATAACAATTGATTGACTTGGATTCCTATTCGATTCTGGCCGACCGCCAGTCTATATTTAGTACAAGACCGACCTGATCAATAGGTCGTCACAATATTTTCAAAAGAAATTAATTTATTATATTGACACGAACAATATGTCAATTCAAGACAATAAGTATCAACCTTGAACAAGTAAGGTTCGTTGATTAAAATAATTCATGTGAAGTCGTCTTGAAATAATAAGAACGACTCGATTCAGAAGAAAACTTCCAATTACGCAAGAGTATGTATTTTAGAGGAAATTCTGATGATATACCATTCTTCTATTCACTATTCTGGATGCAACTATTTTGATTCGAACAATGAATCAAATTTGAATATTGAAACAACATTTATCGGATCTGAACAATAGATCTGATTAAAGTCAATAAAAATCTAACTACCTCGATATATGAGCGTAATTATAACTGAATAATACTTAAGGGTCACCTCGAAACAATTAAGATACCCTGGATTTCAATCAAATTACGTTATATGAATTTATCAAAATTTTGGGAAAATCTATAAAATTTTCTAAATCAATATTATGATAAACAGGATATTTTATAACGAACTGGCAATTCAAAACATAATTTTAACAGAATAATATCCAAACATTTCTCGAAACATTTCAGAAGGAGTGAGGGTCAGAAGGTACTTGCCTCGATCTCGAAGTGCAAATAAGTGTAGATAAAATTTGTACTCTACCTGTGAACTTGGTTTCGGTCTACGGCTCGGGAATTATTCTCTAAAAATGGCAACCAGAAATACGTGAGCCCTTCGTCAAAATAAAATATTCCCGATCCGATAATATAATTAATAATAATATAATATCTCATAAAAATCTCTTGAATAAATAATGGAAAGTAATTCTAGGATAAATAAATATCTCTTCGAACTCAGGAATTAAATCTGGAGAATATATCCTATTTTTAATATCTGGAAATCTCAATTCATTCTCAAAATGAAAAATTCAAAAATCCATTTTTATTCAATTTAAATCCATAATTATTATTCTCATTTTTAAAATAATTCATCAAAGAATTCTACTTTTAAGCAACCTCACAAATTCTAATTTCTTTTACTCATCAAATTTTAATCTCTAAAATAAACCTGACTCGATCCGGTTAATTAACTAATCCGAAAAATATTAAAATCAGCTTTCCAAAATAAAATCATATTTTATTCTATTTATTCATAAATATACCTCTTTTTATCGACAAATTATTAAATCCCTAAATTGTGTTCAAAATCACAAAATATTTTCTTTTTAATTAATCAATTAATAAATTTCTAAATTACGTCTAAAACTCTAAATAATTAATTAAGCAATTAAACCAATTTTTTTTAATAAAACAATTTAACTCTCTAAATTTTAATAACAATTCAAGTAATTACATCCCGATTATAACATACGATCCTAAATTTGGTACGTTATTATTATATTATTATTCTAACAGCAACGTGGGACCCACATGTGGGACCCACCTACATCACAACCACTGTTCGACCTCCCCTTCCCCTGTTCTCTCTCGCAATCTCTCTCTGTCTCTCTCGATCTCATCTCTCTCTCTCTCTGTCTCTCTCTCTCTCTCTCTCTCTCTCTCTCTCTCTCTCTCTCTCTCTCTCTCTCTCTCCCTATCTCCGTTCACTACATCCCTCTCTCTGCTCTCTTTCTCTCTGCCTGTCTCTCCCCTCTCCCTCTTAAACTCCGACCCCTTCTTCTCATCTCCGACAACAACCTCCCTCCTCCTCCTCTTCTCTCCGTCATCTCCCCCCCGTACCCCTCTGTTTCTCGACCTCTCTTCACTCTCTCCGCAACAATCTTTCTTCTCACTCCGCCTCTCTCCCACCTTTCCCCGCCTCCCTCTTCTTCAACCCCCCCATTTCTCCGATTAGTATTCCGGCCAAAACCCAATCGACACCACCACAACAAAATACAACTAATTCTACTAATCAAACCCACAAGCATCAATCATTAATCAAAAAAAAATCGAAACAGCAAAAAGAAAGAAAAAAAATGAAAATAATTTGATAGAAATAACAAAGTAACTACCTGTGTTTGTGTATATATGTAAATGAGTAACTGGGTTTTGTTTATAGAGTAGTAGATGGGTTTGTTTGTAAATTCAAAAATGGTAGAGCTTTTGTTTTGGTTTTGAAAAATGAAAGACAGAGTATGATTCTGGCTTTGGCTGTTGTGCTCTTATGAAATGAAAATTGTACGCCTCAATAATGCTCAATAATAATGAAACCGGTAGTGTGATTATTAATTAAATAGAAAGAAATGGAATATGGGGAACAAATTAAAATGTCATAATAATGACCATGATAGTGCCAAATAATTGTTCTTTCCACTATCCGATAATAATCCCGTTTTCTCCAGTGTTGGCTAATTAAAACGAGACTCTAATTTCGTACTTTAAAAATAAATTCGCTTCAAAAATTTAAAATCTTATTTTCCTAAATTTCCTAATTTTAACGAATACCAAATAAATATAAATAAATATGTATAATATATTATTTATTTGCCTATGAAAAAATAAAATTTTAAAATTTCACAAAAACGCGCTGATTAAATATATTAGTGCATCACTCTTAAATAAAATTTAAATATCGAGTAGAAATATTTATTCGAAAAAATTCGTGGTTATTACATTAAGGTAAAATCAAATAAAAAATTGTTAAAATTAAAAAAATGACTATTTTTAAGATTGCAAGAAACTATTTTAGGGAAACCTGAAAACTTTCCGATCTCCTGGCATTATAATATACTAGGTAACTTATCCGCGCTTCGCGCGATTCATAAATTATAAATATTACATATATATATATATATATATATATATATATATATATATATATATATATATATTAACATTTTTTAAAGTCGACGCCCCTCTCATAACATACATGTTCAATAGTAGTGTAAGAATTTATTTAATTAGAATATTAATTTATTCGACATAATATAATGAACAACAGGTGTAAGACTTTTTTATCGATTTAATCTACCGACAAAATTGAGTTTTTTCAATTTAATCGTTTTGGTCATAACCCATGTGTAATTTATTCATGTGTAAAAATAAAAAACTATTTGTATTATTTTTATTACAGGTGTTAAGCGAAGATTTATATACTTCTATAATTGATTACGATTTCCATAATCACCACCAATAAAGATAACTTGAGAAATTAAGGATCGTTTGTACTACAATTGTCCGAAAATAAATTGGAGCGGTATTCGATAGGGAATAAAAAAGGACGCAAATCATTTTACCTAAAAATAAACTTACTTTTATGTAATTAATATTTAATATTGAAATAATAATTATAATGCTCAAATAAAGTTTTATAATTTTTCAAATAAATAATATAAAATAAATTTAATGCATATTTATTAGGATTATGAATGACTAATTAATATGTCATTAAAAGCTATTTAATGCAAGAAAATAATTTTAATAAAAAAAAATCAAAAAAACAAAAATTCAAGAAAAATATCTTAAACGTTTCTTGTAACTTTTCGATCTCCAGGCATTATAATATACTAGGAAACTTTGCCGCGCTTCGCGCGGCTTTGTAATTTATTAAAAATTTATTAATGAAAAAAATAATTAATGAGGATCCTAAAATATAAATTTTAAATTTTCAATATAATTACTGAAACATGTTAAATTTAAATATAATAAGATAATAAGGAATTATTTAATAGGTATTAAATGTGCATTTAATGTGTATTAATTAGGATAAAATAAAATAAATAAATTATTAAGAAATTAGAAAATAGAATGGAGGTAATAGGCGATGCCAAATTTTCAATATAATTAGTGAAACATGCTAGTTTTAAATATAATTAGGCAACTTATCCGCGTTTTGTACGGTTTATAATTTTTTATTTTGAATATTAAAAAAATATTTTTAAAAATTGACCGGCTTTTTAAAAATATCCTAAAATAAAAAGATCTAAAACAATATACATGAATAATTAGTTAAAAAAAGTACTTTCATTATAAATCTAAAATTTTGATTATCTTAAAAATATCGACAACATAAAAAATATCAATTACAATAGGAATGTAATCATTACGATCAAAAGTTATAAATATTAAACATAACTTAATAACGTTTTTTAAAACCGATACTCCTCTGAAACATACATGTTCAATAACAGTGTAAAAAATTATGTAATTAGAATATTAATGTATGTCAACACAATATAATGAAATAACGGGTATATAACTTTTAATCGATTTAATCCGTCGATAGAAATGGTTGGATTTATTTAATTTAATCAGTTTATCATCATTCATGTGTAATTTATTCATGTGCAAAGGTAAAAATCTATCTGTATTATTTGTATACAAATTTCAAATGTTAAGAGAAGATCTATATATTTCTATAATTTATTACGATTTTCACAATCACTGATAATAAAGATTAGATTGTTTAAGAAATTAGATCATCTATGCTACAATCGTCTAAAAAGAAATTGCAGTGAATGTGTAATCTTAAATAAGGAATAAAAAGGACATAATTTATACAATTTTAAGTCGTTTTAAAAACTGATCGGTTTTTTAAGAATATTCTAAATAAATTGATTTAAAATAATTTACATGAATTATTAGTTGAAAAAAGACTTTCATTATATATCTAAAGTTTTGATAATCTTAAAAAAATCATAAAAATTAGTACAATACGAACGCAATCTTTACGACAAAAGGTTATAAATATTAAATGTAACTCAATAACGTTTTTTAAAGTCGACACCCCTTTCAAAACATACATGTTTAATAATAGTGTAAAAAATTATTTAATTAGAATATTAATTTGTGTCGAGACAATTTAATAAAACAAAGGGTATATTACTTTTTTTTATTGATTTAATTACCGATAAAATTGGTTGGATTTATTTAATTTAACTGGTTTGATCATAATACATGTGTATTTAATAATGTGTAACGGTAAAAATTTATATGTATTATTTGTATTCAAATTTCAAATGTTAAGCGAATATCTATATACCTCTATAATTTATTACGATTTCCACAATCATTAATAATAAAAGATTGTTTGAGAACTTAAGGGTCGTCTGTGCTATAATCGTCTAAAAAGAAATTGTAGAGAATCAAAGATCTTGAATAGGAAATAAAAAGGACAAAATGTAAATAATTTTAAGTCGTCATTTTACCATAAAATATATATATATATATATATATATATATATATATATATATATATATATAGACCTTTGCTCCATACAGAACACTCTTATATAACAAACAACAAAGAACACCTTAGAGCATCTCCAAGGGTGTTATGTATATTTGTTAGCTATAATATAATATATTGATAATTATCTAAAATTATAGCTAAGAGGTTCTAGGTTTACTCCAATGGTATTATGTATAATCATTTATTATAATACCTGAGTCTACCACATATCGATTAACCAATCAGAAAACTATGAATTATTTTAGAACCAATCATAACGCATTCCTAAATTTTAGACCAATCATGTTATATTAAGAGTTTTCCTTATTTACATTCTCACCCTACTTCATTAACTATGGTTAGTTAACACTTCTATAATTTAAATACAATAATGATTTTATTTAACATATCTGTTGTGGAATAAAAACGAGGGTTTGTAAATTGCGGCTAGGGTTTGTATGTATTAAATACAAGGGATGGTGAGCTTCGAGCTTTAATGGCTGTTCTTGCGTTCGAGACTGATCGGTCCTCACAAGATGCCTACGTATCTCTGTATTGCTAGAGAATAAAGCCAACGTAGTTCTGAGAATGAGGGGTCAGACCCTTTATATAGGCTGAGAAGCCTAAGAATTATGGTAGGATTCGGAGACTTGGTGGGTAAGTCACCTCCTTGAGGAAGGTTCTAGACTCCTTCCTTGTAGGAATCAGTTTCCAAGTTGAATTGGGTGCCTTGGAGGCTAAGTCAGGCAGGAGTAATATCCTTGTTTGACTCTTATTGCTGAGCTGTTTTTCACCTCCAATATTAATTACGAAATTAATATTTAAAATAGGATTTTGGACCCTATTGGTGGGCCCCATGTTCGGACCATACCGGGTCTAATTAATGCAACACTAAATGTGTCTTTAGGGCTTATTTTTAGCCCATATCATTTGCCCCCCAACTTCTAGGAAAACTGATTAGGTTTTCCTTGAAGTTTTAATGGTCCTTTCCAAGACTCGGGTCAGGGTTCATCTTTATACACTAGTGTTTCACGAGTATTGTCTTTATGTAAAGCGTGGAGCGACCGACGCGTTTACGACAAAGTTAATTCGATGCTAATCGGCACTAATCAGCCTTAACGACATTTAAACAATGTTTAAACGACGTTGAACGGCATAAAACGGCACTAAACGGTACTAACGAGCCTTAAACGACACTTAAACAACGTTTAAGTGACGCCAACCGGCATTAAACGACACTGAACTTGCTTATCGGCACTAACGGTGCTAATCGGCACTTAATCGGTGCTTATCGGCACTTAATCGGTGCTTATCGGCACTAACAAGCCCCCGGGCTTAAACAATGTTAAGCGATTCTAAACGGCGCTAAACGGTGCTAAACGGCACTAGCGGGGGTCCGGGGGCAGCAGCCCCCGGGCGGGGTCCAAGGGGCGGCAGCCCCTGGCGGGGTCTAAGGGGCAGAGCCCCTGGCTGGGGTCGAGCTGGAAATTTTTTATTTCCAAGGGCTAGCACTATTCAGAAATTATCATTTCGACTCAAATTTCTGAATTTTAATCACAAATTTCGATCAGGAAACTTCACATTTTTCGACGGCACTAATGGCACTAATCGGCGCTAAACAGTGCTAATCTGTACTAATCCATGTTTAAACGGCACTAATTTGTGCTAATCAGCACTAATCGGTGCTAACAGGCACTAAACTGTGCTTAAACGGCACTAATCCGTGCTAATCGGTGCTAACAGGCACTAATTTCAAACTCATATTTCACTTCTCTTGATTACCAAATCAAAAAAAATCGAAAACAAGAAAAAACGAAATTTTGCATACCCAACTCGAGCATCGCTGTCGGTCGGCCGGGAAAAAACCCGTACCGACCATCACTCCCGGTCGGCTGGAGGGTGTTGCAAGGGGCCGGTCGGCTGGTTTTTTTCCGGTCGGCCGGTTTTTTTCGGTTGGACGGTTTTTTTTTTCGTTTTTCCCGGTTTTTTTTTTGAAACGAAACAAGAAAAACTCGTACCGATGATCGAAGTCAGTCGGCTGGAAGGTTCCCGGAGGGCCAGTCGGCTGGTGCTTTGATCGGCTGGTGCGAACCCGTATCGGTGGTCGACACCGGTCGGCCGGAATGCTCCCGGAGGGCCGGTCGGCTGGTACCTTGCTCGGCTGAAAAATTTCGTCCCTCTATATTATTTTATTTATTTATTTTTTTTTCCGAACCCATACAGACCGTCGACGTCGGTCGGCCGGTTTCATATCCGTGCCGGCGGTCGATTCCGGTCGGCTGGAGGGCTTCCCGGAAGGCC
This sequence comes from Saposhnikovia divaricata, assembly GCA_036435485.1. Taxonomy (NCBI): domain Eukaryota; kingdom Viridiplantae; phylum Streptophyta; class Magnoliopsida; order Apiales; family Apiaceae; genus Saposhnikovia; species Saposhnikovia divaricata. The sequence goes on along the minus strand of CM071597.1, from coordinate 151,164,804 downwards.
GGTCGGCCGGGACTTCGGTCGGCTATGAAATTTTTTTTTTTGTTTCTTTGTTACAGTGGTTGGCTCGATCTCTATCAGTGATTTTGATCTTCACGTACCGACATCAACCATCGACCAGGAACCAACTTGGTCGCTATTAGTGATTTTCAATTTTTGCATACCGGCTTCGACCATCGATATGGAATCAATGTTTTGGCCATTCATGGCTAGAGTTACTTACTTTCGCATACCGATATCGATCATCGATATGGAATCAATATTGGCCATTCATGGCTAGAGTTACTTACTTTCGCATACCGATATCGATCATCGATATGGAACCAATATTGGCCATTCATGGCTAGAGTTAATTATTTTCGCATACCGATATCGATCATCGATATGAAACCAGCGTTGGCCATTCATGGCTCTATTTGAGGTTTTATATAGTACCTTGAATCCCATCACTAATCCAGTGCTTAGTATTAATCTTCCCATTAAACTTTTCTTAAGCATACTTAGCTTTCAAAGCTCATCTGACTACTCTGGTAGAATATTTTGCCGAAAATTCTTCGTTTCTCTCCCAACATATCATGAGTTTTAACGACTCTTTCCGTCCATAACAGATAACTTTTGCTCCCTTTTCGTATTTAAACGATACTTGACCTGTAAACGCGAACCGAGTTGTGTTTCAACCTGAGATTACAGGTCACCTTTTCCTTATAAAAGGAGGGGAGCATCCTTCATTTCTCTTCACTTCTTCACTTCTCAAACTTTCTTAAGTTCTAAAGCTCTTGAGTTCTCTAGTTTCCAAGCTTCCAAGTTCAAGCTTCAAGTTTCAAGATTCAAGGTTCAAGATGGCTGACAAGCAAGCTGCTGCCCCCCAACTCTCCATGGAGGAGGCTTTACTTTTCAGTTGATTGTTCAGGGAGTTCACTTGCTCCTCAGCGTTTGACTTCAAGTCCGGTGTGTCTTGGCTGGTTGTTAACCTTCTTTTCTTGATTCTAGGTTTCCAACCTTCTTCTTATGCTCACAGGACCTTGCTTTGGTTTATATTCGATTGAAGGCTCTTGATTCAAGTCCTTAAACTTCAAATGACAAATTTGATTGGAGGCAGACAGCCTTTTTGGCTATCAAGGCTAAAATTTTGTGTCGGGATTTGAGATTCAAGATTTTAAGTAAGGAATGACAAAGGACCTCTCATCTCAACACTCTCACTAACTGTTTCTGTGCCTTCAAGGCATTATCAGGGAGCCAACTAGTCTCAAGATGAGCTCGAAGAGGGTCTATCCTTCAGCTTACATCAACTGGTTCTACCAATTTTGATTCGATGGTGGGGTCTTCAGGACCTGGAAGCAAAAGCTCTCTGCATAATTCTTTATCTTAGAAGAGCCATACTTAGACTGGGCTTCGGCCTTAATGTTCTTTTCTCTCTTGGGATATACTCAACATGGCATTTATCGAGCGGGGCTATCACGGCTTTCACAATCCTCAAGTATTTGGCCATATTCTTTTCTCTAGCCTCAAACTCTCCATTGACTTGTGAGACTACCAGCTTTGAGTCTCCACAGACTTTCAAGTTCTTGACCCTCAGGGCTCTTATCAGTCCAAGGTTGGCTATCATAGCTTCATACTCCGCCTCGTTTTAGGTTGTTTGGAAGTCCAACTTCAAGGCATACTCGAGTGTGAACCCATCGGGGCTTTGCAGAACTTAACCCGCACCACTGGTTTTTGTTTTTGATGCTCCATCAAAATAAAGCACCCAATACTCCTTCTGATCAGGTACAAGTTCTTCATCCTTATCTCCACTCTCAGGGGTGGTTACTATCTCCTGCCCCCCGACTTCTTGGTTGTCAATGGTACATTCAACCACGAAGTCAGCCAATGCCTGAGCCTTGATGGCTGTTCGACGCTTATACGTGATGTCCAACTCTCCAAGTTCGATTGCCCATTTAATCAATCTTTCACTCGCTTTTGGGCTGTGCAATATGTTCCTCAATTGCTGGTCCGTCAGGACTTCGATTTTGTGTGACTGAAAATATGGTCGTAGCTTTCTTGAAGCTGTTATCAATGCCAAAGCAAATTTCTCGATTGATGAGTAATTTAACTCGGCTCCGTGGAGCACCTTGCTTACATAGTAGGTAGGCCTCTGAACCTTGTTCTCTTCTTTAATGAGGACGGCACTCAATGCTTGTTCAGACACTGCTAGATACATATAATGAGTCTCTCCGGGACTTGGCTTGGCCAACAACGGGGCTTCGGCCATGTACTTCTTCAACTGTTCAAAGGCCTCTTGGCTTTTATCAGTCCATTCAAGATTTTTCACCTTCTTCAATGCTTGAAAGAAAGGTAAGCATGTATCACCAGACTTGGAGATAAATCTCCCTAGAGCGGCCATTCTACCAGTTAACTTCTGTACATCCCTCACAGAACGGGGTGGTTCCATGTCTAAGATTGCTTTGATCTTGTCAGGATTGGCCTCTATGCCTCTTTTCGAAACCATCAGTCCCAAAAATTTTCCTGATCCAACTCCAAAGGCACACTTGGCTGGATTCAACATCATCTTGTGGTGCCTCAGCACTTCGAATGCCTCTCTGAGGTGCTTAATGTGGTCTGCCTTACACAGACTCTTGACTAACATGTCATCAACATAGACCTCCATGGTTTTTCCAATCAGATGGGCGAATATCTTATTCACCAGTCGTTAGTAAGTAGCTCCTACATTCTTTAGACCAAAAACCATAACAAGATAGCAGAAAACACCAAAGTCAGTTATGAAAGATACCTTAGGGATGTCCTCCTTATGCATCTTAATCTGATTGTAACCGCTGAAACCATCCATGAAGCTCAACATCTCATGCCCAGCTGTGGCATCTATCAACATGTCAATCCTTGACAGGGGAAAACAATCCTTCGGACATGCATCATTCAAATCAGTGAAGTCTATACACATCCTCCACTTCCCATTCGCTTTCTTGACCATCACAGGGTTTGCTAGCCATTCAAGAAACTGAATCTCTTCAATAAACTCAGCCTCTAAGAGCTTGTCAACTTCTTGCTTAATGGCATCTTGCCCTTGAGGAGCAAAATTTCTCTTCTTCTATTTTATTGTCTTCCTTTCAGGATCGACATTCAACACGAAGGGTTATAAATTGGGGATCAATCCCTGGCATATCAGCCGTTGTCCAAGCAAATACATCATTGTTCTCTATTGGTCTTCATCCTTGGATCCTCAAGCCAGGTACTTAAGACATATTGAAGAGTAGCTAGTTCTTAACATCCTCGGCCTTTCGTGGCTTTGACTATTGCATGTGGCTTTTATCTTCTTGCCTTTTATCCAGGGTCCTTTACAGACTTAAACTCTTACTTGGTCGCGTTGTAACCTAACTCTTGACCCTTCGGGATCTTCACTTATGCATTGGTTTGTTTTCCATTCGTGTATTCTTTTATTTTCGGTACTTGGTCATCCTTGACTTGCACTCATCGGGTGCTCGGCACATAAATAAAATCATGCAATCAATGAATGGAAATCAAATTTGCATTAATAACTTCAAATGGGTTCAACCCTTACATAGAGTACTACTGTCCTACTCGGAGCAACATGCTCTTCAATGGTTTTAATGAACCTTATTTCTACTTCTACTATATAAATATGAAGCTAAATCCTACTAGGATAACTTAAGCCCAATCGGGGTTTTGCAAGACTAGGCCTGCACCACTTGATTTTGTTTTTGATGCTCCATCAAAAATAGAGCACCCGCCACTCCTTCTGGTCTCCTCATTCTTATTCTGCAGTTCACTTCCAGCTCGGGGTACTACCTCATGCCCTCCAGACTTCTTGGTATTCCTTACCTTTACGGACATTCATGTCTTCAATCGGAAGGACCTGCCCCCCGATTCCATCAGGCCTTAACGAGGCTACATAACAGCTTCGTGCCATCTTTTGATCGCCTTTATGTTCTCCAACACCATTCCGGGTTGGGAACTTGATCTTCATATGATAAGTTGAGGCAACAGCCTTGAATGCATGAAGTCCAGTCCTTCCAAGGATAGCGTTGTACGTTGAATCCGCCTTGATTACCAGGAAGTTCAACATCTGAGTGGCCTCCTTGGGCTCTTGCCCAATAGTTACAGGCAGCTGAATAGTCCCTTCAACTTTGGATTTTACTCCATTAAATCCGTATATAGGCATGTTATTGGGGGTCAACTGAGAATCAGTGTATCCCATCTTCACAAACGCATCATGAAACAGAATGTCAACGGAAGCTCCATTGTCTATCAAGACTCGCTTCACCTCCGAGTTTCCAATCACAGTAGTTATGACCAACGGGTCGTCATGGGGGAACTTCACCCCTTCCAAGTCTGAGTCATCAAAACTAACCGCTACCTCAGTTTTTGCACGCTTCGGGGCCTCTCCCACGATGTGCAACACCTCTCGGGCATAAGCCTTTCGAGAGTTCCTAGTTGTCCCGGCCGCAGTTGGGCCTCCTGAGATCATGTTGATTACTTGCCCTCGGGGCTGTGGGTTGCGATCTTGATCGTCATCCATTCTATTATAGTCTCTTCTCTGATTAGCACGGTCTTCACCCTTAGTGAAGTGCCTCAGCTTCCCTCTACGGATCAAAAACTCAATCTCATCTTTGAGTTGCTTACAATCGTCAGTGTCATGCCCCACGTCTCTATGGAATCTGCAATACTGATTCTGGTTTCTCCTTGCGGGATCACCCCTGAGTGGCTTCAGCCATCTGAAATCCTTATCATTCTCAATGTCCAACAAGATTTGACTCCTAGGAGTATTCAACCTTGCATACTCAGTGAACCTTGACCCTTGGTTCTTCTTAGGGGCAGAGTCGGAGTCCTCGCTAGTTCGGGGATACTTGTCCCTAGCATCATACTCTTGATCATCATAGTCCTGGTCTTGCTTTTGCTTCTTGGAGTCATTATTACCTCCTCCTCCACCTACGGTGGTTTCTTTCTTCAAGCTATCCTCAGCTTTAATATACTTATCAGCCCTTCGTTGGAGCTCAGCCATGTTCTCAGGGGGATGCTTCGCCAATGATCTCTTGAAGAAGAGGTCAGTGGTTCCGTGCTCCAGGGCTACCATTGCCACCTTATTTTCCAAATCAGTGATATTCAGGGTCTCCTTAGTGAATTGCTTGAGGTAATCCCTCAGATTTTCATTCTTTCCTTGCACCACATACATAAGAGATGCGGAGCTCTTCTCATGCACCCTTCCGCTAATGAATTGGCTAACGAAGGCGGCACTCAACTCCTTAAAAGAGCCAATAGAGTTCGCAGGCAATCGGCTATACCATCTCTGAGCCATGCCCGACAGGGTTTGGGGGAACGCTCTGCACTTTAGGGCATCACTTGCAGGCTGCAGCAGCAGTGCGTTCGAGAATGTTCTCACATGGTTTGCGGGATCACCCGTTCCATCATAAGCCTTTATTATAGGCATCTTAAACTTCCTAGAGATGTGAGCATTCATCACTTCCTCGGTGAACGGGGGTGTTGGATCATCAGGATCTCCGAGAGGCATCAGATTTTTGGGGTTTCCCTTGGGAATTTCCATCCTTGTGGTTGTTCTTCCGAATGAGGCATCAGCCCTTCTTTGTCTCCTTGAAGACCTCTCCAAATCAATGATGGGAATCGTTCCTGAAGTTGGAGGAGGTCGAGTTTGATTCTATCTTGCTTGCTCCATCGCTATGTCATCCTTCAGCCTTTGGATCTCAGCCTCGTGAGCCTTAATCCTCTCCTCAGCCGTTGGTGGAGGTCCATCATGGATCCCTTGAGTCCTTCCTTGAGGCTCTCTTCTAGCACGTTGCCTCCTCAGGGCTTCATCACGATCATCATCCTCAGATGATGAATCATCAGTATAAGGGCCGGAGTAGTCATCATAATCTCGGTCCCGGATTTGTAAGGCATGACCACTTGGTCCTGAACCTTGAGTCATCGGGGGGTAGTTGGGCAGACCGTACCTGGGATTAGTGTTCAAGGGGAGATCCGTAGTATGGATCTGTACCCCTGGTGGCGGGTTGTTCGGATCAACAATCTGGAGAGAGTTGGTCGCTTGTCCTGCCTGATTGGTCAGAGGCAACGTACTCTCAGCATGGGGGATCACCCCTGGTTGTTGAGAAACTTGAGAGTGGATGATGACAGCTGATGCTGGGGGAGCCTGTTGAATGATCGTCCCTGATGCTGGGGGAGTCTGCTCGGTGAGAGGTGGGGCAGAGTTAATTGGCACGGCCTCAGTTACAACTGGTGTTGTTCTTCGTGTTTGAACCATGGTTGATGTTGTCGTCCCACAGACGGCGCCAAATGTTGTGGAATAAAAACGAGGATTTGTAAATTGCGGCTAGGGTTTGTATGTATTAAATACAAGGGATGGTGAGCTTCGAGCTTTAATGGCTGTTCTTGCGTTCGAGACTGATCGGTCCTCACAAGATGCCTACGTATCTCTGTATTGCTAGAGAATCAAGCCAACGTAGTTCTGAGAATGAGGGGTCAGGCCCTTTATATAGGCTGAGAAGCCTAAGAATTATGGTAGGATTCGGAGACTTGGTGGGCAAGTCACCTCCTTGAGGAAGGTTCTAGACTCCTTCCTTGTAGGAATCAGTTTCCAAGTTGAATTGGGTGCCTTGGAGGCTAAGTCAGGCAGGAGTAATATCCTTGTTTGACTCTTATTGCTGAGCTGTTTTTCACCTCCAATATTAATTACGAAATTAATATTTAAAATAGGATTTTGGACCCTGTTGGTGGGCCCCATGTTCGGACCATACCGGGTCTAATTAATGCAACACTAAATGTGTCTTTAGGGCTTATTTTTAGCCCATATCAATATCCATAAATACATATTTTTAAATCAAAAAATATTTACTAAAAAATCAAAATTCAATTTGAAATCAATCACGATATACTATTATATATTTTAAATTAAATTTCATAATTAATCATTCATTAATCAACCGCTCTTTTAATATAAAATCAATAACAATCATATTATCATACACTATTGTTGTGGAATAAAAGTAGGGTTATCGAATGGCGGCTAGGGTTCGTGAGCTTCTTGCTTTAATGGTTGCGCTTGCGTTATCGTGACCTAATTCGGGTCCTCACAAGATGCCTACGTATCTCAGAGTTGAGAATCAAGCCAACGTAGTTCTAGGATGAGGGGCCTGGCCCTTTATATAGGCTGTGGAAGCCTTAGAATTATAATAGGTTTTGGAGACTTGGTGGATAAGTCACCGTAATTGAGGAAGGTTCTGACTCCTTCCTTTTAGGAATTAGTTTCCATGTCGAATTTGGTACCTTGCAGGCTACACAATATCCTGGGGATATTCTAGGACGTTCTTAGTTTCTAGAACGTTCCTGGTTTGTGGATCAGACCCATATTAGAGATAGGCTTTTACCGGGCGTCCCCAGTTTGGGCCGTTCTTTTGGGCTTGACCATTAATTACGAATTTAGTGCCCAACTAGGGTTTCGGGCCATATTTACGGGCCAATAAATGTCACATTAATTATGTCTTTAAGGGTTGTTTTTCACCCATATCATTTGCCCCCCAACTTCTAGGAAAACTTGATTTCGTAGAAGTTTAAGGTCACACCGGCCCTTCCAAGGTATCGTCTTACAATGAAGTGTGGAGCGACCTACACATTCACAACGACTAAAATTCTCTCCCAAGTTAATACTTAAGAAAGTTAAATGTTCCTTGGCCTCTCGAACCTTTTTCTTAAGATTTCTGGGCCTTTCGGGAATAGGATTAGTGCCGTTCCGAGCTCGTAGACACTAATCCAAGTGCAATTCGTGCATAGGATCCTTTATCATAAATTCATTAGTGCTCTATTTCCCTCAACTTATCTAAGTTAGGGTCAATATCAGGCGGTCATTGCTCATAAGCTTTGATAAGGGCTAATTTTTGAGCAGAAGACGCTATTTTGGCCCTAATCGGGGCTAAACAACCCTAAACGGGGTTATAAAGGTCTTGATTTAGGCCAACAAGTTCATACTCGATGTAATTACTATTAGGATATCCACCTTTAACCTTTGGATAGGCTAATTCTTGAGTGGAAGTCCTTAAACGTTGATAATTGAGGCTAATCACCCCCTAATTGCGATTAGCGAAGTCCTAACCCCAAATTTTGGAGTCAAGTTAGTTAAGTAGAGCTTCTTATAACCTCCTGGTTGCAAAAAGAATCACGTGCAAATTCTCATTTTTGAGTTGTCTAGGGAAGAAATACTATCCCCTAGAAGGTGTTTCAGGGTCTTTCAATATCCTTGGTTTTCTGAACACCCCTGGCATCTCCAAACCCAAACTTTGAAGTTGAGCTTATATGATGGGGATTCTTATAATCTCCTGGTATGAAGAAGAATCACATGAAAACATGCATTTTTGAACGTTCTGGAGGCGAAATATCCCATTTTTAGCTGATTTTCAGACCAGGTCTCGCACATGATCATAACACCTTCCAAATTTCATGGAAACACTTGGCTACCTACATAGGCTTGTAGAGGACCTCATAAGGTTCTTGAATCTCAAATTTGAGCTCAAACGGAGCGTTTTTGAGCGTTTTGGAGGGTCATGAAAACACCCTAAAAAACAGGTCCTCCGAAAGCCTTCCAAACACCCTACCAAGGTGGCCTAGTCGGCTCACCCTGGTCGGCCATTCGGCCCATGGTGCCTGGTCGGCTAGGGCTGGTCGGCTGGGCCCCCCCAATATTTTTTTTTTTTTGAATTTTGGCCATTTTTTGGCTAGTTGACTTTGACTTTTGACTTTGACTTTTGACTTTGACTTTGACCAAAATCAAAACTTGTCTTAAACTCCCTTCCTTGTTCCTAGAAAGGATTTAGTGATACCTTGGTTGGTTTGATGACCCTTGGCCTCAAACAACCTACTTCTTGGTTTTCAGGACCTTCCGGGTCTAAACCTTTCTTGAACTCTTGATATCAAATAACCTTTGGTTAAACTATCTCCCTTGGCTTCCAGGAATTCTCATGTACCTATAATAGAGTGTTTTAAACAACCTTAGCCTTGCCCCCCTTGTGTTGAGGGTCTTTACTTCTTTATTTGAAGATGTGGGGACTTCCCTTGTTTTCAACACCTGACTTCGAGTCTAGGATATCGTAGTTAGTTTCTCATCCTAGGTTTTAAGCTTAAGGTCTCCACATCTCCTTCCTTGTTTGTAGGATCTTGTCCTACCTTAAGCTCATCATCCTTAGGCTAGCCTCAGGCCTTAGGCTTAAGCAATCAGCTTGATTCAGGACAATCAACCTCGTTGGCCATCTAGGCTTATATTTTGTGCTGGGATTCAAAACCCACACTCCATACTCTAGAGTAGGTCTTCTCATATCCTTAAAGATGTTAGCCTTTTAGCTAATCATCCTTCTTAGTGGCTTTAACCGTGGTTTTTAGCTTAATCCCCTGTTTAGGCTTGATAAGCATATATTAATCAACCTGGGAGGTTGTTAATTATATTGTTGCTCCTGCCTGTATTTCCATTCGTTTCTTTCACATATTTTACGAATTAGATCGTTTATTTGACCCAATTCCGGGTTCACAGAGCCCTTTTCCTGCTATTTTCGGCTATTTAACCTGTAAACGCGGGTCGTTGGAAAGTCGACCTGCTATCGAGGGTCATCATTTTTCTTATAAAAGAGTGTGGATTGAAGTCATTCTTCACATTTCCTTCTTCTTTCAAAGAAAATTTCTCTCTGAGGAGCTCCCAAGTTTCAAGCACTTCTTTCAGTTTCAGACAAGGCTGTAATGGCAAGTGAGGGTGGTCAGAGCGCCTTAGTTCCTTCCAAGGGCCTTCTTCAGGCGATTAACAGGAGAACCAAAGACAAGAACAGAAAAGGTAAGGTCTTTCCTCCTCGTTATCAATTATCTTTATCTGAGCTCTTAGAAGAGCCCGGGGATGTGTTTCCGAACAACGCGGAATTCGACTCTTTTATGTTCCCTAGCACTTTGGATGCGGGAGATATCAGGAACTTACTCAAATATGAATTCCCTGCTGAGATGAAGCTTAGAATTCCCACACCAGGGGACAGAACTTGTAACTGGCATCCTGAGAACTTGTTTGTGTACAAGGGTGCCATTGATGCTGGCCTTAGGTTTCCAATTCACCCTTGGCTTGTTAGGTTATTAGCTGAGGTTAAAATCAACCCCTGTCAACTATACCCCAACTCCTGGAAATTCATCTTCATTTTCATGGTTGAATGCATCAGAGGAGGCATCCGCCTTAGCATCCCGTTGTTTAGGCATCTATTTGCTTTTAAGAATAGCCCTATCACTAGGAAAGGATGGGTGAGTATCCAACACCGCATAAAATCTAGGATGATTATTGATGCTTCTTCTGTGCCTGATTCTTGCCACAACTGGAGGCACGAATTTTTCATCCTTAGATGGAAAGGAGGAGACTGGGGTAACTTTTTCAGGTCTAAATTCAATCACGTGACTGATGAGGGTGTTAGTGAGCTTCAACTCACAACTGAAGAAATATCCCAACGGGATTGGCTTATTTCAGTCTTTCAGAAAACCCACTATCGTGAAGTTGTAACTGAACGTGCCTTGTTGGAGGCCGGGCTTAGTTATATCCCTCTCGAGGGTAATTCTTACTTTAACTTCTTTTTCTTTCATCGTACTTGTTCTTATTCCAACATCGTTTCCTTTGCTTTGTTTGCAGTTGCTGAGGAAATTGACAACCATCCAAGCCGACTTCCCCATATCACCAAAAGGATGATTAAGAAAGCTGAGAAAGAAGCTAATCCTGAAGACGTGCCGGCCCCTGAGTTCCTTCAGCATTGTTCGAAGGCGGGGAAGAGAATTAGGAGTTCGGATGGGAGCATGAAGACAGCATTCATGCCTGATTGGGGGATATGTGAGCAGGATGCTATCAAGGACAGCCACCTCCTTGCTCGAGAGTGGTCTCGGAACGCCATAGCCCCGGCCGACAAGGTCCATTTTGCAACAGCAACAGATTTAGAGGAAAATGAAAGCATGGGGGCATATCATGCCTATAACGTAAGTAGATCTCCTCTTCCTTTTCATTGTTATGGTTGTATATTGGCCGTCGTGGCTTAACACATTTTCTTATGGCGTTTTTGTTTTGGTAGCTAAATGCTCACTTCCAGAATGCTATCCAACTCGGGAGATCCTACAAGGACAAGGAGAGAACTGCCCTCAAGGCTGTAGAGAAGCTTCAGAAGGAGTCTGAAGAATGGGAGGCTAAGTATTTCACCTCAGAGGACCAACTCTCATCCCTTAGGGGAAAGTATGCAGCTCTGGAAAACAGGACCCAGAATAATGAGAACTCCATCATTCAGAACTACTTAGGTTCAGACACTTTTCTTGCCTTCATTGATGAGCATGACAGGGAGGTCCAGCCGGACAGCATGACCATAGGTTGGGAGAGGGCTGTGAACAGGATTAGCCAAGATCATAAGGGAGTTGTCTTTCCTTCCTTTTATCCGAGTCCCTGGAAGGTGACAGAAGACGATGACCTTGTTGAAGGTGTTGGGACTTCCCCTGTGAGCAAACGTGCTTCTGGTTCTGGGACAAAGGGCATTCCTCAACAAGAAGGGTCTAGTTCTGGGAGACGTCCCTCAAGATCCCATCAGAGCGGGAGTTCAGAATGCCCCTTAGCGGGACGAATCCGTGAACCCAAGTCGGTTAGTATCAGTAGCTCCTCAACCTCAACTTCTCGGAGCGAAGAAGTAGGTGAAGAAGAAGTCCCTGCTCAGACTGCTCCTCCAAAAACCAAGAAGCGGTTGGTGAAGACTGCTTCTATCAAGAAGTGATTGAGCCTTGCATGGCCTGTGTTAGCCTCGTGTGGCTTTAGTTCTTTTAATATTCCGTCTTCGATTATGGTCCTTCATGAACTTGTACTTTTATTCGTATGTGTGTAACTTAAACTTTGATTGTGCCCTCCTGGGTATTTTATCTATGTGCTTGTTTTCTATGTTTCATATGTTCTTTTATTTCCGGTACTTGGTCATCTTAGACTTACACACATCTGGTGCTCGAAACATCACAAGGATTTACAGAATCATAGAACAGAAAACAAGCTTGTATTGATAACGCAAAATGGGCTCAGCCCTTACATAGAATATTATGTCCTACTAGGAGCAACATGCTCTGCAATGGTTTCATATGAACCTTATTTCTACTTCTATTAGATAGGCTAAAAGCTAAGTCCTTAATAGGAGAGCTTTAAACATAGTAAACCTTGAGATTCGAGGCGTGCCAGGAGCGGGGTACCTCGTTTCCATCCACGGTTTCCAGCTTATAAGAGCCTCTCCCCAACGTCTTTCTCACTCTATATGGTCCTTCCCAATTAGGGGCCAACTTTCCTGTCTGTCCAACTCCAGAGGCTTCAATTTTTCTCAAAACCAAGTCGCCTTGTTTGAAGAACCTTCCTTTAATCCTATGGTTGTAGTGAAAGGCTGCTCTTTTTTGGTGCTCAATATTACGGGCATTTGCTTCATCTCTGACCTCATCGATTAAATCAAGAGCAGGTCTCATGCCTTCCTCATTGGTTTCTTGCTCATATGCTTCCACCCTTGGAGATACATGCGAAATTTCCAAAGGGACAACTGCTTCTGCCCCGTAGGCTAGCAAAAATGGAGTAGCTTCTGTCGTTACCTTGCAGGTAGTACGATACGCCCACAGTATAGGCAGTAATTCATCAACCCACGTGTTTTGAGATCGTTCGACCCTCTTCTTAAGTCCATCAAGGATAATTCGATTTGCTACCTCAGCTTGGCCATTAGCCTGGGGGTGAGCTACTGAAGTAAAACGAAGTTCAATGGCGTTCTCCTCACAGTATTTCTTAAACTCCTCATTGTTGAATTGGCGTCCGTTGTCCGTCACTAGGATTCGTGGGATCCCATATCTACAAATTATGTTCTCCCAGAAGAACTGGGCAACTTGTTGGGTGGTTATTTTTGCTAGCGGCTTGGCTTCAATCCACTTGGTAAAATAATCGATAGCCACTATTAGGAACTTCCTTTGCGCTGAGGCCACGGGAAAAGAACCAAGTATGTCCATCCCCCACATGGCAAACGGAATGGGAGAGTTAATTGACGTTAGCATCTCTGGTGGCTGCCTAACAATTGGAGCGTGTTTCTGGCATCTGTCACACTTTTTAACATAGCTTTTGGCGTCAGCCAACATTCCTGGCCAATAAAATCCCGGGCGGGTGATCTTATGAGCTAGGGCCCTGCCCCCCAGGTGCTGCCCACAGATCCCTTCATGAACTTCCCTTAATGCCTCTTCCGCCTCTTGAGGCCTCAAGCATTTCAAATATGGGATAACAAAAGACCTCTTATAAAGGATGCCTTCAATCAAAGCATATCTCAATGCCCTCACCGATAGTTTTCGTGCCTCCGAGGCATCTTCGGGGAGCCAACCAGTTTCCAGATGAGCCTTGATAGGATCAATCCAACAGCTTCCTACTTCAATAGGTGCCACCAATTTTGAGTTGATGGTCGGGGCCTTCAGGACCTGGTAATAGACGTTCCCTGCATAATTCTCTATTTCAGAAAAGGCGAACTTTGATAAGGCATCGGCCTTGACATTCTCCTCCCTTGGGATATGCTCTATACAGCATTCATCAAACTGAGTCATAACAGCTTTCACAACCCTTAGGTATTTTGCCATAGTTTCATCCTTGGCTTCAAATTCACCATTCACTTGTGATACTACGAGTCTCGAATCCCCGCAGACTTTAAGGTTCTTGACTCTCAGTATTCTGGCCAAGCCTAATCCGGCTATCAAGGCTTCATATTCAGATTCATTGTTGGTCGTCGGAAAGTCCAACTTCAGAGCATATTCTACTAAGAACCCATCAGGGCTTTGCAAGACTAAGCCTGCACCACTAGACTTTGTTTTTGATGCTCCATCAAAATAGAGCACCCAATACTCCTTCTAATCAGGTTCAAGCTCCTTAGCTTTATCTTCATCTTCCTTGTTTAATACTACCTCTTGCCCCCGACTTCTTGGTTGATGGTACATTCAACCACGAAGTAAGCTAAAACCTAAGCCTTAATGGCTGTCCTAGGCTTATACGTGATATCAAACTCCCCGAGTTCGATCGCCCACTTGATTAGCCTTCCACTGGCCTTCGGGCTATGCAATATACTTCGTAACTGTTGGTCCGTCAGGACTTCAATCTTGTGTGCCTGGAAATAAGGTCGTAGTTTCCTTGAGGCTGTCACTAGTGCGAGAGCAAATTTTTCAATGGTCGAGTAATTCAATTCAGCTCCATGCAGCACCTTGCTCACGTAGTAGATGGGCTTCTGAACCTTGTTCTCCTCTCGAATGAGGACGGCACTCAGTGCTTGTTCAGATACCGCCAGATATAGGTATAGGGTCTCTCCAGAACTAGGTTTGGCCAACAACGGGGCCTTGGTCATGTATTTCTTCAATTGTTCAAAGGCCTCTTGGCTTTCTGATGTCCACTCAAATTTTTTTACTTTCTTCAAGGCCTGAAAGAAAGGTAAACATTTATCGACAGACTTTGAGATGAATCTTCCCAAGGCAGCTATTCTACCAGTTAATTTCTGCACGTCTTTCACGGAACGTGGTGGTTCCATGTCGAGAATTGCTTTGATTTTATCTGGGTTGGCTTCAATGCCTCTTTTTGAGACCATCAGGCCCAAGAACTTCCCTGACCCAACGCCAAAAGCACATTTGGCTGGGTTCAGCATCATCTTATGGTGCCTCAGCACTTCAAACGCCTCCCTTAGGTGTTCAATATGGTCAGCTGTAAGCAAGCTCTTGACCAACATATCATCAACATATACCTCCATGGTTTTCCCAATCAGGTGGGCAAATATCTTATTTACCAGTCGTTGATAAGTAGCTCCTGCATTCTTTAGTACAAAAGCCATGACAAGGTAACAAAAAACACCAAAGTCAGTTATGAAAGATACCTTTGGGATGTCATCCTTGTGCATCTTAATCTGGTTGTAACCACTAAAACCATCCATGAAGCTTAGCATCTCATGTCCTGCCGTAGCGTCTATTAGCGTGTAGATCCTTGGTAGAGGGAAGCAGTCCTTAGGGCACGCATCATTTAAATCAGTGAAGTCTATGCACATCCTCCACTTACCGTTGGCTTTCTTGACCATCACAGGGTTAGCCAACCATTCAGGAAACTGAATCTCCTCAACAAAACCAGCCTCCAAGAGTTTGTCCACCTCTTGTTTAATGGCCTCTTGCCTTTCTGGAGCAAAATTCCTCTTCTTCTGCTTAACGGTCTTCCGCTTAGGGTCGACATTCAACCTGTGAGTTATGAGTTGGGGATCAATCCCTGGCATATCAGCTGCTGTCCAAGCGAACACATCCTTATTTTCTTGTAGGAATTCAATTAACCTGCCCTTCATGGGTTCTTTCAGCGACGCTCCTATGTACGTGACCTTTTCAGGGTCCTTACTGTCCAGGGGTACAGGAACCAAATCCTCTGCTGGTTTCCCCCGGTGTTCGTCATCCCGAATATCCATGTCCTCAATCGGGAGGACCTGCCCCCCGACTCCATCAGCTCTTAACGCGGCCACATAACAACTTCGGGCCATCCTTTGATCACCCTTCTGTTCTCCAACACCATTCCTGGTTGGAAACTTGACTTTCATGTGATAACTAGAGGCAACAACCTTGAACGCGTGGAGTCCGGTCCTTCCGAGGATCGCGTTATATGTGGAGGCGGCCTTAATTACCAAGAAGTTCAACATCTGTGTGGCCTCCTTAGGCTCCTTTCCAATAGTAATCGGGAGTTGGATAGTTCCTTCAACGCTAGATTCGACTCCATTGAACCCATATATGGGCATGTTATTTGGGGTCAGCTGGGAATCATTGTATCCCATCTTCACAAACGCATCATGAAACAGGATGTCAACAGAAGCACCATTGTCTATCAAGACTCGCTTCACCTCCGAATTTCCAATTACAGGAGTTATGACCAACGGGTCGTCATGGGGGAACTTTACCCCTTCTAAGTCCGAGTCATCAAATCCGATCACTACTTCAGTCTTTGCCCTCTTCGGGGCTTCTCCCACGATATGCATCACCTCCCTGGCATATGCCTTTCGAGAGTTCCTTGTTGTTCCGGCCGCAGTAGGACCTCCCCAAATCATGTTGATGACAGGCCCTCGTGGCTGGGGGTTGCGATCACGATCGTTATCCTTTCTATCATTATAATCTCTTCTATCATAATCTCTTCTTTGGTTTCCACGACCTTCACCCTTTGTGAATTTGCTCAGCTTTCCCTTGCGGATCAAGAATTCAATCTCGTCCTTGAGCTGTCTACAGTCATCAGTGTCATGTCCAACGTCCTTATGGAACCTGCAGTATTGATCTTTGTTTCTCCTTGCGAGATCTCCCCTAAGTGGCTTCGGCCATCGGAAATCCGCATCTTTTTCAATATCCATCAGGATTTGACTTCGAGGAGCATTCAACCTTGCATATTCAGAGAACCTTGGCCCCAAATTCTTCTTGGAAGCAGAATCGGAGTCCTTGCTTGTCCGGGGGTATTTGTCCCTTGTGTCATACTCCTGCTCTTGCCTTCGCTTCCGGGAGTTTCCGTTTCCTCCATTAGTGGTGGGAGCTTTCGTCTTCTTCATGCTTTCTTCTGCTTTTATGTATTTACTTGCCCTCCTTTGGAGCTCAGTCATGCTCTCAGGGGGATGTTTTGCCAACGACATCTGAAAGTAGGGGTTCGTCGTTCCATTCTCCAAGGCTATCATAGCTACTTTGTTCTCCAGATCCGGGACATTCAACGTCTCCTTAGTGAAATGCTTGAGGTAATCCCTCAGGTTCTCGTTCTTTCCTTGTTTTACTTGCATGAGAGAAGCAGAGCTTTTTTCGTGGACCTTTCCACTAACAAATTGATTGATAAAGGCAGTACTCAACTCCTTAAAAGAACCAATCGAGTTTGCGGGCAATCGGCTGTACCATCTTTGAGCCATGCCTGCCAAGGTTTGAGGAAACGCCCTACACTTAAGAGCGTCACTAGCGGGTTGTAACAGTAGAGCGTTCGAGAATGTCCTGACGTGATTCGAAGGATCGCCCGTCCCATCATATGCTTTTATCGTGGGCATCTTGAATTTTCGGGAAACATGAGCGTTCATCACTTCGTCCGTGAATGGAGGTGTGGGGTCGTCAGGGTCCCCAAGCGGCATCAGGTCTTTGGGATCACTCATAGGGGTTTCTACCCTCGTAATTCCTCCAGTTGGGGCATCAGCCCTTCTCGGTCTTCTTAAGGACCCTTCCAAATCAACGATGGGGATCTCCCTTGGGATTGGAGGAGGCCTATTCAGATTTTGCCTTGCTTGTTCTCTGGTTATATCATCCTTCAGCTTTTGGATCTCGGCTTCAAAAGCCTTGATTCTTTCAGCAGCTGTTTGAACGGGTCTATCATTGACCCTTTGAGTCCTCCTCATGGGTTCTTTGCTTGTACGTCGCCTCCTCGGGGCTATATCACGTTCATCATCCTCGGATGATGAATCATCGGAGTAAGGTCCAGAGTAATCGTAATATCCTTGCTCAGGGGGGGCTAGACCCCTAATATAGGGTGGCTGATACGACTCGGGAATCCGTAAAGCGTGTCCACTTGGTCCAGGATCCCTTCGATTTGGGGGATAGTTTGGCAACCCGTATAACGGATCGGTATTCACGGGGAGTGTAGTGGTGGAGATCTGAACTCCTGAGAGCGGGGGACGGCTAGTCAATGGAGCAACCACCATCTGAAGTTGATTAGTCTCTTGTCCCGGGTGATCAATCACCGGTAAGGTTCTCTCAGCATGGGGATTCGTCCCTGTAGTCTGAGAAACTTGAGGTTGTGTAATAGTCTCAGTCGATGGGGGCACAAGCCCTTGCTCCGTAACAACGAGCGGTGTAGAGGAGATGATTGGTGGGTCAGATGTAACAGGAACGTTCTCGGTTGATGTTCTTCATGTGTTAACCATGGTTGATATCCTGTCCCACAGACGGCGCCAAATGTTGTGGAATAAAAGTAGGGTTATCGAATGGCGGCTAGGGTTCGTGAGCTTCTTGCTTTAATGGCTGCGCTTGCGTTATCGTCACCTAATTCGGGTCCTCACAAGATGCCTACGTATCTCAGAGTTGAGAATCAAGCCAACGTAGTTCTAGGATGAGGGGCCTGGCCCTTTATATAGGCTGTGGAAGCCTTAGAATTATAGTAGGTTTTGGAGACTTGGTGGATAAGTCACCGTAATTGAGGAAGGTTCTGACTCCTTCCTTTTAGGAATTAGTTTCCATGTCGAATTTGGTGCCTTGGAGGCTACACAATATCCTGGGGATATTCTAGGACGTTCTTAGTTTCTAGAACGTTCCTGGTTTGTGGATCAGACCCATATTAGAGATAGGCTTTTACCGGGCGTCCCCAGTTTGGGCCGTTCTTTTGGGCCTGACCATTAATTACGAATTTAGTGCCCAACTAGGGTTTCGGGCCATATTTACGGGCCAATAAATGTCACATTAATTATGTCTTTAAGGGTTGTTTTTCACCCATATCAACTATAAATAGATTTTCATAATACATGATGTACGATTAAAATTTTTTAAATAATTATAATCTAACTCAACTATAAGTCTGAAAAATCGAATTTGAAATCAGATTTGAAATAACTTGGATAAAATCCATACCTTCAAAGACTATCATACACTATTAATAGATTTTTATAATACATGTTGTACAATTAATTTTTTTTAAATAATTATAATCCAACTCAACTAGAAATCTGAAAAATCGGATTTGAAATCAGATTTGAAATAACTTGGATAAAATTTATACCTTCAAAGAATCGATTGTTTTAAAAACTCAAAAATATATTTATTCAAAATTTGTTAATAAAATTAATTATTTAATAAATATAAACCAACACTACAAAATCGGATTTGAATCATATTTTAAATAACTTGGATAAAATTCATATCTTCAAAAACTCGATTTTTTTGAAGGCTCGAAAATATATTTATTTATCATTCTTATATTATTATATTAACCATGATTAGTTAACAATTTTAATTTAAATATTGTAGTTACTTGATTTTACATATCCATATATTACATATTTTTTAATGTTAAAAAAATTATAATAAATTAGTATAAAATTAAAATCAATCAGGATCACAGTTAGATATAGTTAGCCAATTAGAAAATTTTGAATTATTATAGGACCAATCAAAGGTCATTCCTAATTTTAGACCAATCATATTATATTAAAATAAAGTTTTCCTTATTTACCATTCTTATCCTATTATATTAACCATGATTTAAATATAGTAGTTACTTGATTTAACATATCCATATACTCCCTCCGTCCCAGTTTTATTGTCCACTTTACTTTTTGCACGCATTTTAAGGTGCAAATTAAACATAGTTCCATATATTTTTTTAAAAAATTTCTTTTTTTGAATAAAAGTTTAGATACTGAATTTTTATTCAGAAAAAGAAAATTTGAAAAAAAATTAATGGAGCTATGTTTAATTTGCACCTTAAAATGCGTGCAAAAAGCAATGTGGACAATAAAACTGGGACGGAGGGAGTATTACATATTTTTTAATATTTAAAAACAATTATAACAAATTAGTATAAAATTAAAATCAATCAGGATTATACATAAATATAATAATAAGCGATTTTTACAATTTTTATTTTCCACTCTATTGATTTACAATTAATCATAATTAAATTATTATACATTACGGATTAATTTTATAAATATATATATATAAGAGCCATTTAGAATTTACCACAGAAATTAAATTAATCATATCATTCTCATCCTAAATTACTTATCTTGGTTACTTAACAATTTTTTTGAAATACAAAATTTATTTTATTTAGTACATGCATAAATTAAATACTTTTTAAAGTGATAAAATATTTACAAACTTATCAATCTTTTAATTTAAAGTCAATCAAATTTATACTATTATATATTACGAGCTAATTTTCATAAATATCAATTACAATCATACTATACATTATATAGTTATATATTACAGATTAATTTTAATAAATACTTAATAACTAATTAATCACAATTTTTGATTTAAATCGATTACAATTATATCATTATATACTGACACATCTATTTTTTGCACATGTCTCTATGTATAGAGCCATTTTCTAAAATTATGTATTTATTAATTGATTTTAATATAAATATATTATTTCAATACATAAGTCTACTTCATCTATATTATATAATATAGTATTTTAATAATATTGGATATGTTAACGGGATATGTTGGATATGTTTGGTTGATTGATAATATTTATTTTTCTATAGTAAATTAATTTACTAATAAAAGAACATACAATTTGTAAAAATGATATTGAACAAACACATATGAAACTAGATTATAAGAAAGTTTCCTTTATCATAACTACATTCATTTAATGGACCTTACACAGTAGAAATCCCTTCTCACATTGCTGAAACATGCAACATTATGGTCATGAGAAATAAGTGTTTATGAATTTTCAATATGTATTTGAAAAATTGATCGCAACCCATATAAATTTTTTGATTAAATTAATATGATAAATATTCTGGAAACCCGCAGTACTTTACATTTAAATACACCAAATTTCCAAAAGAACAAAACTTTAAATATGGGTAAAAAACCTATGAACTTGGTATAAAGATTCCGAAAAATGAGAAAAATCAAATGAAAAATAAAATTAAGAAAATCAATAAAGAGGGGTTTAGAACGTTTCAACGGGGGATGTGGATGTTACGATAATTGTTTGATAATATTATTTTTATTGCAATTGGTATAAAATGACGAATAAGTAATTCTATACTTAAATTAATTACATTCTCATGAAATTAACTTTTTTCCTAAATAATAATTAAAATAATATGTTTATATTAGTTATTTAATTAATTTTACCGTTCGGTGCGTAGCACGGGTAGAACGCTAGTTATATTATCTAAAATTATACCTAATAGATTTAGAGGTTTTACAAATGTAGCTAGCCCAATTTTAGTTATCTATATTTTTTTGCTAATGGATAATGGTTGGAGTATTGAATTTTTACCTAATATCTAAAATGTGCCACATAGATGCCATGTAGGTGACACATAGATGAATTTAACTAACAGGTTTTACCATTGGAGATGCTCTTAGATCTATTAGATCCTTTGGTCCCGCCAGAGGCACCCAATACAAAAAGTTGTTATTTTTTTTACCCTCTATCAAGTCTGAAAAAAAATTGGAAATTACTGTTCACTGATGACGTCATCAATGAACAGTAAATTTTCAAAAAAAATTTTTGCTGCTTTGCTAGAGGGTAAAAAAATAACAATTTTTTGTATTGGGTGCTATGACGGAACTCTTAAATTATATTAGATATGAGGTGTTCTTTATTGTTTGTTATATAAGGTATCTGCTATGGAGTGCAACTCTCTCTCTCTCTCTCTCTCTCTCTATATATATATATATATATATATATTCATAAATATAATTAATAATTATATATTGAAATAATAATAATAGTACACATAAAGTTTACTAATTTTTTTTTGCCCTGCTAATTGCTCTGATCTTCTCTTATCATTTATGGCGAGAAAGAAATGCAAGAGTTCATGACAAAGGGGCATCTGGCCCGAATAAACTGATTCATAATATCATTGTGGAAATTAAGTCGAAGCTTACCAACACGGAATGGTTCATGAAGCATGCTAATTTGGATCTTTATAGATGGCTTTTTATTTGATTCTTGTTTTTCTTACTTCCAATCTGAGTTTGACGTTTTCTTTTAATGTATTTGAAGTAGTCTTGCGAATCTTTCTCATAGCTTTTGCTTTTGCTTTTAGTTTGATTTTTTTTAAGGGGATTTAATTTAATAATGAAAAGTCATACGTCATTTACAAAAATAATCAAATTGAATAAACATAAAATAGATTATATAGCTGATTCGTCCAATTTTCATGTAGAGACAATCAAACTATTTGTTGAAAATGATATATATACATGTACCCACTTCGCCACAACTAGTTTGAGCTACCAACAGCAATTGAATCAAAACGAATATCCCGTAGATCTAATATTCCGAACATTAAATTATACTAAAACATGTGAAATTCTCACAAGAAGAGGATAAACAAATTCATAATAAATTGGAAACAAAATTCACACACAATAAGAGATTTATTTAAACAAACAAGCAATCTAAAAGGAAATACTTGTCCAGGAGGAGGATTATTGGAAAAACAAGAATAAACCAAAGGGATTAATTGAGTTGGGAGTTTTCACCGGTAAAAATTGATGGAAGTCCCCAGTGGTTGCTACGAAACCTATGAATGAAAAAAGAGGGTTTCGGAGAGAGAAAGGAAGAGAGTGATAAAATTGTTTGATTTCTGAACCAATACAGTAACCTAATTTTTAGTTTGATTTAAAATTTTCAAGTTTTTTATTTTACAAGATATTAAGTTTGAGCATTTTTTATATTAATGATTTCAAATGAAAGCGGGTTGAAACGTCTTGTTAGGTCCGATAAGATTGTAGAAGGGGGGGGGTTGAATACAATCTATACCAATTTATCGAAATTTGTTCTTCAAATAATATATTATTTTAAACAAATTTGTGCGGAATAAATTGAAACAAATTTCAAGTTGAATATAACAATATATTAACTTGATGGGTGATACAATTTCAATACAGAAATTAATCAAGTTGATAAAAACTAATTTAGAAAATTCGACATGAACTTTTCTAAATTTAGTTAATAAAAATCAAGATTAGAACTAGGAAACTTAATTCGCTAGTAGTACAAGAACAATAAATAAACAAGTACCACCGGATAAAATATTACAAAGGAGATGAACTTGATTTTACAGAAATTAATTTGAGCTTGTAGTGTTCTTGAGTTGAGAGAGAATGGAGCTTCTTGTTTCTTTCGGATTTTAAGTTTTGAGCTGCTTTGCTGCCTGTCTTGTATTTATCCTTATGCCTCTTTTAATCCTCTTTGCTTCAGTATGACTTAGCTGGTCATATTAAACCTTTGGTATGACATAATCTGGATATTGAGGCTGATCGGTATGACATAATCTCACACAAATCTCCTTGATATGACTTAGAAATAAACTAATATGACTTGCATATGGCTCGGTATGACTTAATATTTGTGTCGGTATGACATAATTTAGTTTAACATAAAGCTCAGCTGTAATATTTAAACTGCTCAAACTGGAACCAGTCGCAGGGTAAGAGAGTGGGTAGCACGCGCGCGCTGTTTCTTTGATTCCTTCAGGCGCGTGATGCGCACGCGCGGCACAGGCGCGTTGAAGCTTTCCAGCCGACATTCTTTTGCAGATTGACAGACTTGTCTGTTTTCTTTTATTTCCTTTTCCTTATGCATGCATGTTCACCATACTTTGCTGTCTTTTTTTTTTCTTTTGTCGACCAAAAACAACCTGCAACTTCTTTTTCTTTTTTTTTTATTTTGTTTCTTTTTCTTTTCTTTTTCTTTTCTTTTCTTTATCTATTGTATTTAATTTAATTAACTTGATTAATCAATTAATCATTTAAACGAATAATGATTAATTAATTAATAAGTTAATTAATTAAATCAATTAGACTAATATATTAATTCAAAATTAATTAACATGATAATTAATTTAATAAATAAATTAATTCAGAATGAATTAATTTATTAAATTAAAACAATTACATAATTATATTAATTAAAAGAGAATTAATATAAATCTTTTGACAGCTCAAATCTTTTTCTTGAACCACTGAAAGTAATAAAGAATTACCACCGAATTTTCGTTGACGCTCGATGCACGGTCTGGTTCATGAGCGACTAACTCCAACGGCTTTTCTTTATTTTTGACTCTTTGAATTGGTTCCTTTCTTTTCTTAACATACCAGTCTTGACAGCTTGAACCACTGAAGTTAATGATAAACAACTACTGTTTAATGTTGACACTCGATGTACTGTCTGGTTCATGAGTGACTAACCGCAATGACTGTTCTTCATATATTGACTTTAAAATCTGGTTCCTTTTCTTTTCTTTTTCTTCTCTCTCTATTAATTCTTCTGTACTGTCTCTGTCAGTGTTGAAATCTCTGTCACTTTAAATAAATCCACTTCTTTAACGAATACTTCACTGAGGCTTGATCAGATGTCTGAACTTCTTTCAATGTAGTAATTCTTCAAGTCTGTAGATTGACCTTGATCTTTTTCTTCTTATAGATAATACTATCTGAGATTCCTTGTGATAGTCTATATACTATTTACTATTACAATCTTGTTTAAGTTGAGTTGTATCCTCGAAATACAAATAGGCTACATCACATGCCTTTCAATCTCCCCCTATTTGTTTGTTAGACAATAACAAGCAAATACCTAGAGGATAACTCAACTAACTCACTTAAACAAGAAAAAGATAAAACTTTTAAGAACTAAGTAAATAATACAAAAAAAATTTTCTCTGGTTTAGATTTAACAATTCCAGAATCTTCAGTTGATGAAATGATAGATGATTGTTCCTCTAGCACTGAACTGATCTTCAATAGATAACTCATCTTCATTTCTGATTCTTCCATTTCTGATTCTTCATATCTCTGCCTGATAATCCTTCACATCTTACATTGGTGATTATCAGCAGTTCTTGATTTACAATCACTTCCCATTTCTGACACAGCTTTTCTCACTAAAGAAAAATAGTTGTTCCTACTATATAGACAATGATGAATCAATACCATTTCTATAACTTCTGGTGAATTTACTACTCTTCCACTTAGACTTTATACATAGTACATTGAAAGACTAATAGAATAGTATTGTGATGTAATTCTCCTTATATCTCCACTTTCATAACAAATGAAAGTTCTTTTGCTTCTTCATCTAAGGCTCCCCCTTAGAAAATAGACTTGCTTCTCATCCTAAGCACAGTCTTTACTGTTCCCCCTTTCTAACTGACTCTTCTTTTACTTGTACCCCATACTTCTCCCCCTTAGTTGAGTATATCCTACTAAGGTAAGCTTCTGAGCTTGAATACATCTTTTTCAATATATTTCTCCCCCTTAGTTGAGGAATCGTCCATTCAACTAATTGACAAAGTAGTTGATACCAAATTGTTACCAATTTATACCAATCGTTAGAGTACATTGAAATCAATTGATAAAGCTTTGTTAGAAAGGAAGTTTCATTTTCTTCCTCACTGTGAGTGTGTGATAGTGTTTAGTGTACCTCACAAGTGTTTCACTCTTCTCTCCACTCATTTGTGTTGAGTGTCTCACTTCTCTCTGTGTTTATACTCTTGCTCACTAGTGTTTCACTCATTGCTCCAACATCCTTTAGTGTACCTGCAAAGAAAAATCACCATAGGCCCTTCTAGAGAGGTCAGTGGTGGTGCAATGGGAGTTCGCAAATCCCAAATCCTCGTTGGACTCGTTAGACAAATCTGAGTCATAATCTACAAGTTGCTAATTTTCCCTTTTTAGGGTTTTCAGATTTGAATTCTGAGAAGGTAGACAATGATCTATAAAATTTAGCATTGAGATCAAAGTTCCTTTCAAATGTCTGTGAAGACATCACCTTGTTAAACTCATCAGGTAAATCTGAATCATAGTTCACAAGTTGCCGATCCGCACCTATGTCGGATCCGTTACCCGCAAGATCCAGAGATATTCCCTCTGGGGAGTTAGATAATGATCTTGTTGAATTTTGCATTTGAGATCAATACCTTCTCTCGAGGTCTGTGAAGACTCTTAGTTCATTAAAGAACCTTTAACTTATAATCATAACCGTAAAATGGTTGGATTACAAGTTTCCGTCAATTCATCCTTAGTGTGTGCAATCTCACTTTGTGCATATGAAGTATTTTGGATAGTGTATAAGGTAGTGACTCTCCAACTGAATATCCCACACATTCTTATTTACTGCATCAAGTGCATTTACTCCCTGGTGACCTCTAGTCTGATAGGTTACTTCCATTTAGGGTGTAAGATAGAATGTGTTTGAGTTTGACTGTAGTCTGGGATAAAAGTTGTTGGGTTTACAACCTTATGACTAAACATGAGAGAATACAAAATTTCATGTAGATGAACCTGCATCACAGAATATGAGCAATATAGAGATAGAATGCATTTTTAACATTGAAAAGTTTTTTTTAAGAAAATATTGCATTTTATCTTAAGAGAAATGATATACAGTTGTGATTTCAAAAGATTTACAATGTAAGCAATCACAGCTGTAGAAAGAGATTTTGAATTTAGGAAGATAAAGATCCTGAGCCGGTTTTACTAAACAAGAACATAGGCAAAAATCCAATTAATAAATATTAATCGAATCAATGTATGTTAATGTTT
This sequence comes from Saposhnikovia divaricata, assembly GCA_036435485.1. Lineage (NCBI taxonomy): Eukaryota > Viridiplantae > Streptophyta > Magnoliopsida > Apiales > Apiaceae > Saposhnikovia > Saposhnikovia divaricata. Next base: position 151,138,476 of record CM071597.1, on the reverse strand, counting down.
AAACCAATACAAACTAAACTATTTTATCATGTTTTAGGTCCTGTAAGATAGATACCAACTATTAGAAATTGTTAGCACTTGATAGGTCTTGTCTTCCAATTGTTAGATCCTGAAAATCAAACATTAGTTCCTAACCAATTGTATAGACACATACCAATTTGATACTAACATTGGTCAATTGTTAAGTCCTTAACACGAAGATCTGTTAACAGCAATCACAAAACAAAGATTTATACTTAAACTGCAGGTTTTGTGTGTGTTAATAAGAAGAACAACAAAAGAACCAAGTACAGTGACCTACTTGTAAGTTTTGAAAGTATAGTGACTAAACTGTAAAAACTATACAAACTATTTATATACACATGAAAAAGAATATACAAAAATAAGAAATAATATACATAATAATTATACAAAATAAAAACTATAAGAAAAGAAAAATTCAAATTCGAATTAGTACAGAAACAAATAAAAATAGTAAAACTATACATAATTTAATAATTTACATAGCTTAAACTATAAACGAACATACGACTAAAATAAAAAGACAAACACTACAAAACATGTTAAATAAGATTAACATTTAAAAAATACAATACATGTACAAAAACATTAAGTATATACAAGAGTATTTATAATAGGTTAGCAAATCCATATATTTTCTGACACAACAACTTTCTACTAGAAAATTATTTAGAGAGAAAATATGATTTAATAAACTATCATAAATATGACATCTATTTTAAAATAATGAAATTTTCAATAAAAATAGCTTCCTCAAAAATTCTAACTAGAGAATTAGAGAACAATATTTTTAGAGAAAATTATTATTCTAAAATAAAGAAACATGGATTAAAACATTAGAATGATTATGACAATTCTTTTTAGAAAGATAACAAGATAGAATTCGAAAAGAATGTCATACCAGTTACTTGGCGCTCAAACCTTGGCACCAACTTCCACGTTTCTTGTTGTTCCAGATTCGCAAGTGCTTTCTCAGATTCCTTAGATTCTATACCTTGATTCTGAGAAGCCCTTTTAGTTCTTATTACAACATCTGGATCACCAATGATCAGCTCTATTCCAAAGACACTGTCTGAGAAAGTTGGATCTTGATGAATCACCTTGTTCTTCATTGTGATGTTGTGTTTGACTAGTGAATCCTTTGTTTACTTCCCTTGAGTTGTTGCCAGAATGACTTGATGATTATTTTCCAGTGACATTGGTATCGCCAATAACAAAATTGTTTCCACCACTATCACTTGGATAATTATCATCATTAACATTTTAATCTTATGACTTCAAGGCAACTCCTCGATAACAACAATTATTAACTCCTAACAACTGTTTGTTGATAGACAATCTTGGTTCTTAAAAATAAAACTTGATTACCAAGAGTGTCTTGTCTGCAATCTTAGAAATAATATTCTAAGTCCAATACACCTTGATCCATAGTATATAACATTTATTATCAAAGTGATTAGAATCTTGCAAATAAGCATAAAAATTATTCAAAGTATTTGAACAATGGTAACTTTAGATATTACAATATCCATAGTTCTACTTAGGTTATTTTTATACCATGTATAATAATATGAGTGAATTGTAAAAGATATAAAAATCATTACTTAGAGGAGTTCTAAGTAATTTCACACATACCAATACATCTCACAATTAGTTAGTAAATAGAATTCTAACTAAATATCATTAACTGATATAAGTCAAAATTTCAATACAACCAATTGTTAGAACCATAATATTAATTATAGTGAATTTCTGAAAATGGAGCATTGATAAAATTCACTAGAATTAACATCTCACAACTAATTAAAGACCAATACAGATTAGGTCCAAATTAGTTATATTGTTTATTTATTTTAATAAATATAAGGTACAGAGCAAATATTAAATTGAATTGCTTCAAGTCCGTAACCCATATAAATCAAAATAAATAATTAAATACTAAATCTCTATGAGTTAGATTTTAGCATTTAAGTATTTAAATTATCCTTAAATAATCACCACTAAAATATATTGCAATTATACACATGGCAATCATTCAACAGATAATTCTCAGCGTGAGGTCTGGATGTAAATAAGTTCACAAGTCCGTTCAATACAGACAATTGAAAACTTGTGAGCTTACTTAAGAATTACTTAACAGATGGGATTTACAAATCATATAGCATTAATAAAATCCCAAGTTTACAAGCCAATCTTGAAAAATTAATTTCATCAAGTGATTTAGCAAACGTGTCTGCAAGTTATTCTTAACTAAAGACATGCTCTCAAAAGAATTGATACCTTATGCAAGTTGCTTAGTCCTTGAGTGTTTCACAGAGTTGTTGGAGATGAAATTGATTCCTTGTGTTCTCCTGCTTTCATACAACTGATTTGATCTATCTTTATGTAGCAAAACATGTCAGAACTGATGTCTCTAGGGTACCATCTCCGTAGATTTTGGTCCAACTTAAGACATCTGAAAATCAAGTGTAATAACTACAAGAATAGATTCTCAAGAATCCACTTGGGACCATGCACATTTGCATAATTGAGAATAAAATATGTGTGTAAGTGATCTATTAGCAATTGAATAAGATAATGAGCTGATGATTCCTCTATAGCCTGATTAGGTCCTAATTAGTAGTTCCTGAACTTGTTGGGTCAAATATCTCTAGAATACCATTTCCTCATATCCGGGTCCATCTTAAGATTTTTGATAACCAACTTGTTAGATCCAAACTAACAGGTCAAAATCCAGCTATAGTGAGGTGTTGGCATGTAGTCTTGACAGGTCTAGAATATTCTGAATAGAAACAAAAGATCCTTGACTTATTTTTATTGTCATCATTCTTTTGGCTTACTGAAGTAAATCAAAAGAATTGCAACTTTACCAACATCAAAACAGCAAATATCTTGATACCAATTTATAGCTAGTAGACCAACATATAATATAATCAAGATATCATTGCACATATATATCATTTATGTTTGTGCCTAAATATGTAGAGAGTTCTATGAATATGACACCAATTATTAAAAGATACCAACTGTTAAAGTTTGATATCGAATATTAAATTATAGTTAGGGTGTCATACCATGTCTTCCATGCTTGCTTAAGTGATGATACCAGTTTATACTAACCTGTAGAGATCTTCAATTATCTTACCAACCAGGAGTGCACTTGTTCACATTCCTCTAGCATCCAGATTCAGTAGGTCTAGATGTCCATTATAATCTTGAATGTGCAGCAGGTTCCTGATATCCTCAAGTCTTGTCACTGATGCTTCTTGTCAAATATACTGTTTGATCAAATTGTAACCTAGCATCCAGTTTGTCTTTGTCCCTCATAACAATGCCTTGACATCATCCAGGTAGACTTCTGGTAATCCTTGTACCAAATACAGCCTTGTTATTTGGTCTAGATACCAGCTTCCCTTCAATCTGCCTTTTGTAGTGATTGAGATCATCTTGCATTGCAATCACTCAATTTGGATCTTTAAGAGCCATTGTAGCTTTCTTAGTTTCTTCTGAAAGAAAACTAAAGAAATAATCATTAGTACTTGAAGCTCTGCTAGTCTTTTACTTCCACCACTAGAAATACTAAGAACTAGGACAAAGAATTAATTGAGTCAACATTCTGTGTCTTGGCAGACATGTTCTCATAGTATCCTTTGACTTTCAGTGTGGTGTTGAGTTGACTAGATGATCCTTCTGTTGCTCCCCCTAAGCTGTTGCTGGGTTTACATGAAGATTCTCAATGTTGACATTGCTTGGATCTGAATCATCATTACCATTGACAGCTGGGAGCTAGAAGTCGATGAACATCACTAAGACTTTTAATCACCTTCTGTTGATTAATAACAATCACCATCAGTGGTGTCTTGTCTTCAGATTATCTGAACAACAACTTGTTTCTTGAGAGAAGTCATCACTCATCATCACTAAGGTATATTTTTCATTGATGTAGAACTTCTGTGTGATGCTTCTTTGACTTCTCTTTATGACATGCCTCATAATTTTATTTTACTTTAATTCCAGATGAGGTAGTCTCCTTTACTGATTTGATTTCCAGAAAAGAATCTCTTGATATGACATTCAGGTGAGAGAGCTCCTTATGTCATAGCTGAACTCCTGTCTGATGAAGCTTTAGATTTGACCTTGTTGACTTCACCTTTGACTGAGATTCCATGTCAGCTACAGATAAGTTCTCTTCCTTAATCCTCGAACAGTAGGCTCTTCATCTTGTAAAAGATGCTTTATTACTGACAACATTCCTTAGCTATTGAATAGCCTTGACCCTAGGTCATACCCTTGCTGTTGTCTCCAAGGGATAAACCACTTGGCCAGATACCGTCACCACTCTTGATAGCAGGGCTCTATCTTCGGTCATATGCCTTGAACATCCACTGTCCAGAATCCACATAACACGATGTACCTGTTACACATCCTGCAATGTCAAAACGGTTAAACCCTTTTTGGGACCCAAATTTGATTGGGTCCGGAATACTTGAAGTATTGGCCTTTGTTAGGCACAACAACATTCTTAATCTTAACACCATTAGTCAGCAAACATTTTACCCTATAAACAGATTTGACAATCTTTTGTTTCAGTTTAGGTATCCATGTTTGTTTAGTAACAATATCATTGACTGGACATTTGACTTTGTAAACAGCCTTCATAAAACTTTGTTTAGGCTTTGGTACAAATGTTTCTCTCCTAACATAAGGAGGACTAGCAGTCTTTGATCTAACATTATTCCTGTTCATATGTTGTCGAGGAGCAGTCTTATTATAACATGCATGATTACCATTAAAGTAAACAGACATCACATTAAAAGCACAAGACATACAGTTGACAACACCACATGCTTTATGATTAGAATCAATGATAGGCATGTTACTCATGTTAGACATGTTATTGTTCTGCTTCAACTTGTTACCACCTAATCTAGTCTTAGAAGAACTAGTTGTTTCAACAACCTTGACTGGCACTTTAGGTACATCTTTCTTGGATGAAACATTTTCTGGATTAGTGTCCTCAAAAGATTTAGCCTTAACCAAGACTGTGACATCTTTCTTGGATGAAACATTCTTTGGATTAGCGTTCTTAACAGATTTATCCTTAACACATTTATCCTTAACAAAGACTGTGCCATTTGCACTATCCTCATTTCTCATTTCTTCCTGAATAACCACAGAAAGAATATCTGGTGGTCCAGCATCAGATTTTTTAAATAGAGGTTCTTTAACATTCTTGAGTACATGTGGTATTCCCCTTTCTTTAGCACTAACAGGGTTAGGGGAATTTATGCCCAATGATCCAACAGCTTCATTGTAGCCATACCCTATACCTGTTGTTCGTTCTACAACTTGATTGTTAAAAAACTCTTTGGAAACTTTAACAGAATTATAACAAGCCCTGACTAGTGTTTCAAGTTCATTAATTCTAGCCATTTGTTTGCCTACAACTTCTAGAATAGCTTTCTCCTTTTTATGAAGCATTGTTATTTCATCTCTTTGTTGATCTTGATTAATATGCACCTTTTTCAATTATAACACTTCATTTCCAAGTTTAGTGCTTAGCAGATCTAGTCTTCTATATCCAGTTTATGCATTATCTAAGGAATTAAAAATACTACGAATCAACTCAGGGTCAGAAGGAGTTACCGGTTTGTTATGATGATCAGATGCTCCATCATTTGCCATCAGCGCAAGATTTCCAACTTCTTCATCTTCACTGTCTGTGTCATCCCAGCTTTTGCCTTGTACCACATAGGCCGTGTCTGTGTTCTTCTTACCAGATGCATACTCTCTCCTTGCATCTTGTTGAGATTGATGACACTCAGTTGCAAAGTGTCCAAGTTCATTACATTTAAAGCACCTAATCCTGCTTCTGTCTACCATTCCAGTTTGGTAGCCACCCCTTGTGCTACTTGAGGAAGAACCTCCTCGCTGGAATCTATTGTAGTTAGATTTGAACTTGAACTTGGGATTCCTCCTAAATCTGAAGTTACTGAATTGCTTCACCATCATAGCCATTGACTCATCTTCCAACTGATCTAGCTCTTCCAATGAGTAGAAATCTCCACCATCCTGACTGATAGGTGTATGACCAATCTCAACTTCAACCTGTTCCTTATCAGCGCTGCAAGGTTGAACAACCTTAGCTTCCACATCCTTTGGAGTCTCAACCACTAGAGCTGTAGAAGAACTTGGAACCCTACCTTCACCATGAATTTCTTTCTGTTGAACTTGTTCCAACTCATAGGTTTTCAAAATGCCGAAGAGCCTTTCAAGGGTAATTTGATTCATGTCTCTGGCTTCTCTAATGGCAGTTATCCTATGTTCTAGGTGAGTAGGCATGGTTAGTAGAAACTTCATGTTAATCTCCTTTTGTGTATATTGCTTGCCATGGATTTGCAAGTTGTTGATTATTTTGTTATACCTTTCAAACACTTCCTGAATGCCTTCATTAGGGCCAGCTCTAAAGTGTTCATACTCAGAGATTAAAATTTGAAGTTTGTTTTCCCTGACTTCATCAGTTCCTTCATTAATAGTCTCAATAGTTTCCCACATGTGCTTTGCAGTTTTACAATTCATCACATGACTGTACATCACAGCATCTAGGGAATCTAATAGTATGAGTCTTAAATTCTTGTCTAGTCCTGCATCCTCTTTTTCATCAGGAGTATAAGATGCAGGGTCTTTTTCATGGGTTCTAGCAGGTTTTGTAACAACTCCATCAGTAACAACTTGTTGTTCAATGACCATAGGAATTTTAGGTCCATTTTTCAGAACATCCAAATATTTAGAATTTGTAACATCAAGAAACAGCTCCATTTTATTTTTCCACATATCATAATTATCCTTATTAAATATAGGGATCTTAACAAGGACTTTTGAAGACATGATGAATTTTTAAGTGAGTTAAAAATTCGAAATGGATTTTTGACTGAATAAAAATAGGATCTTGATTTGTGTATCAATCAATAGGCTCTGATACCAATTGTTAGGTCCGATAAGATTGTAGAAGGGGGGTTGAATACAATCTATACCAATTTATCGAAATTTGTTCTTCAAATAATATATTATTTTAAACAAATTTGTGCGGAATAAATTGAAACAAATTTCAAGTTGAATATAACAATATATTAACTTGATGGGTGATACAATTTCAGTACAGAAATTAATCAAGTTGATAAAAACTAATTTAGAAAATTCGACATGAACTTTTCTAAATTTAGTTAATAAAAATCAAGATTAGAACTAGGAAACTTAATTCGCTAGTAGTACAAGAACAATAAATAAACAAGTTCCACCGGATAAAATATTATAAAGGAGATGAACTTGATTTTACAGAAATTAATTTGAGCTTGTAGTGTTCTTGAGTTGAGAGAGAATGGAGCTTCTTGTTTTTTTCGGATTTTAAGTTTTGAGCTGCTTTGCTGCCTGCCTTGTATTTATCCTTCTGCCTCTTTTAATCCTCTTTGCTTCAGTATGACTTAGCTGGTCATATTAAACCTTTGGTATGACATAATCTGGATATTGAGGCTGATCGGTATGACATAATCTCACTCAAATCTCCTTGATATGACTTAGAAATAAACTAATATGACTTGCATATGGCTCGGTATGACTTAATATTTGTGTCGGTATGACATAATTTAGTTTAACATAAAGCTTAGCTGTAATATTTAAACTGCTCAAACTGGAACCAGTCGCAGGGTAAGAGAGTGGGTAGCACGCGCGCGCTGTTTCTTTGATTCCTTCAGGCGCGTGATGCGCACGCGCGGCACAGGCGCGTTGAAGCTTTCCAGCCGACATTCTTTTGCAGGTTGACAGACTTGTCTGTTTTCTTTTATTTCCTTTTCCTTATGCATGCATGTTCACCATACTTTGCTGTCTCTTTTTTTTTTCTTTTGTCGACCAAAAACAAACTGCAACTTCTTTTTCTTTTTTTTTTTTTATTTTGTTTCTTTTTCTTTTCTTTTCTTTATCTATTGTATTTAATTTAATTAACTTGATTAAACAATTAATCATTTAAACGAATAATGATTAATTAATTAATAAGTTAATTAATTAAATCAATTAGACTAATATATTAATTCAAAATTAATTAACATGATAATTAATTTAATAAATAAATTAATTTAGAATGAATTAATTTATTAAATTAAATCAATTACATAATTATATTAATTAAAAGAGAATTAATATAAATCTTTTGAGGGTGATAGCCCAAAATATTCATCTGGAAAACTGGCTGGCCCTTTTTACTGACGGGACACGGTACATCGTGTATCGTGATATGAGGGGTGTTGCGGAACACGATCTTCCGTAACATGGCATGATACGGAACTGAGTCTTCCGTGTTATGCATGATACGGAAGACCTTGCTCCGTGACTATGCTGCGCACCCACCAAACACGGAACACCGTCCACCGCATCATACATAACACGGAAGACGTAGCTCCGTATCATGCTAACACGGAGGACGATTTTCCGTATCATGCTAACACGGAGGACGATTCTCCGTATCCCGTCGGTATTTCGGGCCATTTTTTTCAAAATCAGTAATTTTGGCAAAAACTTGTAAAAAATAGGCATTTTGGTAATTTTCGCATCTTTTGACAGCTCAAATCTTTTTCTTGAACCACTGAAAGTAATAAAGAATTACCACCGAATTTTCGTTGACGCTCGATGCACGGTCTGGTTCATGAGCGACTAATTCCAACGGCTTTTCTTTATTTTTGACTCTTTGAATTGGTTCCTTTCTTTTCTTAACATACCAGTCTTGACAGCTTGAACCACTGAAGTTAATGATAAACAACCACTGTTTAATGTTGACACTCGATGTACTGTCTGGTTCATGATTGACTAACCGCAATGACTGTTCTTCATATATTGACTTTAAAATCTGGTTCCTTTTCTTTTCTTTTTCTTCTCTCTCTATTAATTCTTCTGTACTGTCTCTGTCACTGTTGAAATCTCTGTCACTTTAAATGAATCCACTTCTTTAACGAATACTTCACTGAGGCTTGATCAGATGTCTGAACTTCTTTCAATGTAGTAATTCTTCAAGTCTGTAGATTGACCTTGATCTTTTTCTTCTTATAGATAATACTATCTGAGATTCCTTGTGACAGTCTATATACTATTTACTATTACAATATTGTTTAAGTTGAGTTGTATCCTCGAAATACAAATAGGCTACATCATATGCCTTTCACGTCTTTTACAGAGAAGACAATTCATTATGAAAGTTCATGTTAATGATTAAAATTAGATATTGATGTTATAAATTTTATTTCATTTTATTTTTAAATTTCGAATTTTATTGATAAAAACTATCATACGAATTCATAACATATGTTAAAGATAGAATTTCGGTTTAACTAGACAACAACTAAATAGGAAGAATCGTGTTTAATGAGAGAACTGATCATTAGAGAGGATCATGTTAAATATTAAAATTTAATATTAAATGATTTAATATAAAATAGATATATGTTAAAATTGTTTGAAAATAAAAATTATGACACCGATTTTATTGACTAGTTATAAATATAATTAATCCACAATTTCAACTACTTTCACTATTAAGCCCCATGGGCATGGGCCGAAAATATGAAATTTTGTATATAAAGGGGAAAATAACCGGGTGTACAAAACATACTAGTAAACCTATTTACAGCACGCCGCTCTGCTGTGAAAGAAAAATCAATAAAACTAGGGCAACGTACGGCTGAGTAAACAAATGGATCGGCGGAAAGAGAAAAGTAAAATTACAGAAGATAGATTAAGTGGATTGCCCGATGATCTGATTCATCGGATTCTCTCTCCTATAGGATCCAAATATGTGGTGCAAACCAGTATTCTCTCGAAACGATGGAAGTTAATCTGGACTACTACTCCGTTTCTCACTTTTAATGACGGTATTACCTTTATCGACAATTTTTTATCGAAACGAAACAATGATTTGGAGATAATTAAATTGAATCTCTCTTTTGCAAATCTCCCACGTACAGACAAGGTTGACAAGTTTATTAGTTATGCAATTTCACACAAGGTTCAAGTCCTTACTGTTGATCTACTTGGTCTTGGCGCTAAAATTGATTTTTCCACGTTCAATTCTACTTTCGTAAAGAATCTGACATTGAATCTTAATTTTAGTAGATTTTCAGAATCAGATTGTTGGAATTTACCTGAGTTAACAACTTTACACTTGACTCATCATCTTCGAAATCCCTGCACGTTACCTGAATCGTATTTGATTTGCTTGCGTACTTCTTTGCAAACTCTGTTCCTTGATCGTTTCGAATTGCCAGAATTTATAAGTTTGCCTGAATTGAAAACTTTCCACCTGCGAAGATGCAACCTGGCCACAGAAGTTTGGGATTTACCAAATTTATTAACACTCAATCTGGATGATGTAGTGTTTCCTGGTAATGATACTAGTAAGTTCTTCTCTGCACTCGTCAATTTACGGGAGCTCCACTTGGTTTTCCGGGGATATATAACACATGATTGGGTCATAGATTGTCCTGGATTGGAGGATCTATGTATTAAGGCTCAGATGAGTAATACCGGTACTCACGATGGTAGGATCATAGTTTTGTCGAGGAAAATCCGCAATTTCTGTTCAGTTGGTTACTTTCCAATCACATTTAAAGATTCTAAGCTGAAGCATGTGGATATAAAATGCCAGACTTCTGCATTAAAGGGGAATATGAAAACCTATTCCCAGGTGACTGATATGTTTACCGGACTTGGCATGGCCAAGACTCTTACTCTTGACTCGGAGACCATTAAGGTGAAATTAGACTTCTTCCAGTAATGTTATATCTATTAGTTTAGCAACACTTTTTTTTTTTTATCTTTTTTTTTTATTGAACATATTATGTAGTACGATATACCCTTTGATCCAGTATCTGGTTAATGTACTTTTAATGTAAAAACCTTTATCATGATGGTCCCTTTCCCATCAATTAATTCCTAAAATTATAGCCGCTTTAAACTGTTTAGCTGTTATTTGAGTTGATTTTGACAGACTGTTTATAATTAAAAATATGCTTCTTATTATCGTTGTACATATTTAGTGAACAGTTATTGAGGCTTTTAAGTTTCCTAAGTTCAAAAAGTTGCAAGTTTCCTAAGAAAACACATGGCCAACTAGCTAGATATCTTTATTTAGTGCATGTTGAAGTTCATGTTTAAATTTGCAGTTCAGGAATGTATCTTAATAATCTTTGTCTTGTTATATCCCTAGGTACTTTCTGATGTTGCAGACTATCCTGTCCATCCTCCTTCTCCATTTTATAACTTGAAGTATGTAAGGATACCACCGGATTGCAAAGAATCAAGCATGTCTACTTACCTCAAAAGCTACTTACTTGATCACTCTCCAAAAGCCACCATTGTTGCTGCATTTCCCAAGGTACTTGATGAATCTTATGGAATTCTCAACAATTCGGTGCATTTCTTCTGTCTTATTTTGCAAGCAAATACCGTGTATGTTGCATTCTGTTATACCCCATGATCACCTCTGACCTTTCACATTGATATAAATTTATTTGCTTTAAATTTTGGAATCCTGCACAAGCCTAGAAATATAGCTTTTGTGTCCCATGTCAAATACACAATTCATCACCCAGAATCTAGTACCTTAGCTGAAATATTTTCAAAGTGTTAATCCTCACAATATACTGTTTCTGCAAGACAAGCTTACACCACTAGTCCATGGGATTGGCATATTTACTGACCTTATTTTACTCGTGGGGGGCAATGATCAGTTACCATGAAAGTCACGAGATGAGTTGTAGTTTTCACATTTTTGTAAAAGATGTAATTAAAATAATGGACTTTGATTATCATAGTTATTTTCAATATATCTTTTCTTATGTATTCACTGATCTTTGAGGTATGAACTGGTTAGCTAAATAAAGTGCATTATTTTAAATTTTAAGGTTCCTTGTATTTTCGACAGTATTGTCCAATATGTCATTTGGATTACATACGAAAATAAAGATTATATATCGAATTTTCTGGAATCCATTATATTTAAGATCTTTTGATCTATGAGGGGCAAATGAATAAGAGTGTTGCAGGGGTCGGAGGCAGATTTGTTTCTCCAGGATTGAATTGGGTAAGGGGAGGGATAAATTTGAAGTCAGATCACTGATACATATGTTTTTATCCCACTAAGATATATTTTTACCAATGTTTCTGAGTTTTTCTTTTTTCAGAAAAAGATTCCTCATATAGAGGCAGCCTCTGTAACAACTCACAATGTGGAGATTCAAGAGACCATGTCACCTCCAACCAAGGTTTTGGTCGATTCTGAAAATTTACATAGAACTGTGTGCATTGATACTGTGGAAGTGGGGGTGCAAGAAGACCATGTGATGCAGAATTCTGAAGTGCTTGTTGATGCTTTGGTTAAAGGGACATGTAATGATCAGGTGAGCTCTTCCAGGGGAAATTGTTATTCTGGGTTATGGCGGGGCTATGAAGTCGACACAGAGTTCGTAGGTCTACTTGATCAGATTATGAGTAAATACCCACGAACCTTTGAACACCTTACAACCAAAAACAAGAAGTTTAGTAAATTGAAGCTGAATATGTTGTGCACCTCGGTGATTGACTTTACAAAAATCCCTTTGACTGAGGTTGATGCTAAGGTGATTGCTGAGTACAGAGACATATTTGCTGACCTGCAGAAATTGGGATTCAATGTAAGTTGGCTTGTTAATCGTCTGAACTATTTAGATCAGTTTCACACTACCCAGCCCTTAACTGATGAGCTTAATGCAATTGACTGTCATATTGATGATGCTGAAAGAGAATTACAAGATCTACTGATTTATATTGATGATGCCAAAATTAAATTGCAAGATCTACAGAATCTTCGTTCTGAAAAGATGCAAGAGAAACCTTCTGGTACAAGTCTGGTTGTCGACTACATTGGATATAATCTGCTATCTGGTCTCTAGTTACAATGGATATTGGCCGTGGTGACAAGAATTACAATATTAAGTGATTAATTAACTTATGCTAGTTACATTGGATTTTAACTACATTGTTATCGACTTTGGTTTTATTAATTTCACTATAAATATTTTCTTGAAATTTGTTTACCAGGTTTTTAATGTTTTTTCTAGTTAAATGATATTCTGATTTTCCGGGGTTTCTAATTTTTGATTAAAAAAATCTCTTGTAATTTTTTTTTGTTTGCGATTTTTTTTTTGTTTAAAATGAAAGGACATGTTTAAGAGAGGACATATTTGCTTTTAATTTTTCTGATTATAAGAAAAAAATTTGATTATGAAAAAAAATATAAAATGACTATCTTTTTAAGAGAGGATAATTTAATTACCAAATTTGACGTTTTCTTCCAATTTTTCATAATATTTTTTGATTAATTAATTAGGATCTTACTCAAATGAGAACCCTATATTATGATTAAAATTGATATTTAATCTCAATCCCACAATTTTAAATCAATTTTAAATCTCAGTCACACAAATTAAACACACACATACACATCCAGCACACACATAAACAAACGCACATCACACAATCACATATGCCCGCCCGTCCGTCGTCCGTTTCTTCGATCAAGACCACACATTAACAAACGCACATCACACAATCACATATGCCTGCCCGCCCGTCGTCCGTTCTCTTCGATCAAGACCGTGCACTGATTGACTAAACAAGGCGGTCAGTCATTTTCTTTTGCTTATCATTTTCAATATCTTACTGGTAAACCATCCCCGTTTTTTTTGGCCAAATTCATGGCCCCAGTTTCAACCTCCTCCTGCTTATATGTCATGTACATGTACATGAATTATCTCCAAATCATTTATATTTACTTCTACATTAATTGATAACGGATCTTTAATATCAAATATAAATTTCAATTTTACCCAACCATCAAATATTTGTTAGGAATCTGCCCGATTCCCGAATGCGGAAGTCATATGGTAAATATGAGTGCTTAGATCCCACAAATATAAGTGATAGTAATGAAACCAACAAACCAACAATACAGTAAAAGAGATAATAGATTTAACGTGGTTCGGCCACAAGAGCAACAACTTCACACTAAATAAAAGAGATTGCAATATTCGGGTATCCGGTCCCTGAATTTCATACAAAAATTCAGCCCTACAATACCTGTTATAGGGAGAATATTGTATAACAATATTTTGGAGGTTGCTGGAATCACGGAGCAAAATACGGATATTTTTTGCTAAGAACACGAAGAACACGGAGGTGATTTGTAATTGTTTATGGCTGTCTTGTCTATTGATATTCAGTGGTGAACTGTTTCTCAGACTTTACAAGATGCCTACGTACCCTACTTATAGGGATCAAGCCATACGTAGTTCTCTTGGAGAAGAAGTTATCTAGACGGGCTAGGGTTTCTATGGGCTCGACTTGACCCAAATCCACTAGACGCCTCCTTGGGCTTTTTACCCATTTATCCTGCCTATGGCCCATAAAAGGTTACCCATGGCTAGCATGATGCTCTAATTAAACATTGCTACTGGAGAAACTGGCTAGATGGCCTCGCATGCGACCTCGCTGGGCTAGTCATGCGAGGTGATCCGTGATGTATGGAGATAATCGCACTCATGCGACCTTGCTGGGCCTGACCGTAAACCTTCATAATAAGTATACTCTAGGCCACGCTGGACCTCTAGGCCTCGCTAGACCTCGTGAACTGCGACCCCATCCCTTAGGGATCGTTGGCGATGCCGCCCTATCGAACAATATCATGAATTCTTCTACGATGATGAACTTTAATGACCCGTTCTTCTTTCCTAGGCCCATTATTTGTGATGCAACATTATTCTAGCCCATTTAGGCCTGCTTAGGACCTATGCCAAATTAGGGCATAACAACTACCCCCGAGTCCATATTGCCATTGGAAATGCGATATGGACTCAGAAGACTCCTTTCCAAGTAATTCTGGTGCGAGGCCAAGGCCCATTACTCATCATTTTCGGCCTCTCTTCGCAGGCCCAACGAATTCGAACGGTTTCTAACAGCTGTCATGTCTCGAGATCTGCTCTGGGTTGCCAGGATGATGACACGTGTAACAGATCCTTCTCTCTCCTGCTTACTATATAACTCAGATTTCCCAATCATTTGTCACTTTCCTTATAAACAACGCAACGAATTGCTGCCAATTTGCTCCCAGATCAAACAGAGAACCTGATCGCTTTCATACAAGAACGACCTCGAACTTTTCTAAGATCTTCACACTTTCTTCAATCAACAGTAAGATTTCTTCTCTTGTTCTTCATTTTTACTTCATTTGAATGCATGCATAGTTTATAATTCCCTCTTTTATCACTTGTACATGTATGCGATGCGAGCCCTAATGTATGCGACCCCTCCTTTGTAATTTAATACTCCGAGCCTAGCCCCGCCAGGATAGAAAATGCGATCCCTCATTTAGATACAAAACAGTCCTTTCCTCTTTAGAATATAAGTCAACCCTTTCACCGTGTGCGATGTGAGGACACTTAGAACCTTCTATATTTCTGAATCCCCTTGATATTCTGTAAGTGCACACACTAATAATTCACTTATACAGATGTCTACCGACGATAGCTCAAGGACTCCTTCACCCCTTCCCCGCATCACAATAAGCGAGCAGGCGGCCGCTAACATTGCTAAAGCTACAAGTGCGAGTGACAGTTCGTTCAAATTGTATTTGGACCACCAATGGTCCAATGAAGAATACACTCGGGAAACTGATTTATGCTCCTGGAAAACCAAACATCCATCCGCCTCGCAGAATGCATCTGCCGGACTCCCCTTAAGTTCGCAGAATCAACCTTCTCCACAAATTCCTTCTTCTATTCAAGACGTTGTGAATGAACTTTTGGAGAAGGGAAATCAACTCTTCTCCAGTATCCCCAAACTCCTCTCTCCTCTTAACAAGAACCTTCTCCCTACGACCCCCATAACGATTGCTAGCGACTCCTCTACAAACTCGCTAGGCGCTGCCTATTATGAGCACGAGGGTGGAGATGACAACGAAGCCAATTCTGATGATTCCGATTATGAGGAGCCTTCCTCTGATGATGGCGGCCTCGATGAAGTAGCCAAGGTCATCAATTTCACTGATTATAATTATATACCAAAAGTTTCTCCCCAATCTTACGCACCAACTCCCCAACCTGAGCTAGAAGGAACTATATATGTTGGCGGACCTCGTCCTGAAGATATTGAATCAGGTTCGAAAGTGAAACCCGGCCAGCCTCGCGTCCTAGCTTGCAGGGAATTATCAACGACCCTAGATACAGAGTCTCTAGCTAAGGCGGTTGACATTTTCAGGCCAGAAGGCAAAATTATTCTCCCCAAATCTTCAATGCGATGTTACCGCTTTGATCATCAAGAAAATGGTGGCAGAGTGCCTCGAATGGTTCTGACCTCGTCAATGATGAAAATATGCGTATCCTCTCCCCTCCACCCTTTTATTAGGGATGTCTTTGAAACGTACCATCTGGCCTCGATCCAAATAAACCCCAACGGCTACAGAGCCATGATTGCCCTCTACGTTATTTACCATAAACTTGAATATCCTGAGTTGGATGCGAGGACTATGGGTTATTTTCTGTAGCTGAAGCGATGCGGGGCCTCAGACTTTGGCTATGTCTATTTCTCAGTCTGGCCAGAGTTCAACAAAAAAGAACTTTATCATAGTGCTCCAAGTAACGCAGGCTCGTGGAAAGGTCCTTACTTCTATGTCCACGAGGTGCCCAGAGTTAAGACTTCCTTTAACTACCTCCCAGGTATGGAACTATCCTTTTAACTTCACCCTCCTTTTATTTAACCTATACGCTAATTCATCCTTCCTGAGATCGCAGTTGGTTAAGTGCGAACCGTCCTGAAGGGCGAAGAGAAGAAACGTGCTGACGATGTGCTGAAAACTCCACGAGAGGCCCGCAACATTCGAACCCTTCTTTCTCTTGAGAATCTAGTCGAGTGCGGTTTCTTGAAAGAAGGAGTTGGTTTTCCTTTAAACACGAGGCCTTCAAATGCGAAGAAGGCTTCATTGAAAAGAAAAGCTCATGAGGAGGCCTCGTCCTCTCAAGTTGTAGTTACCACTAGCGAGGGTATTCTCCTCGTCACAACACGACCATTACTCCGTCCTCGTTAACTTTAACACTGCTTTAATCTTACTGTTGTCGCATTTATATAACTTGTATTATTATGCTTCTAATTGTATTCTACTTCCACTTCTCAGGTATGTCGGGCAAAAGCGGTCGCAGGCCTCCCTTTCTCCAAAAAAGCGGGGCCGCCCCTATCACGAAAACTGCTACAGTCCCCCAAAAGCCGAAGACTACCGAACTACCACCTCCTCCACCATCGACAACAAACACCGAAACTATCCAGCGAGTCCAGGGTACCCCTGAAGAACATGCCTCCAAGAGAACTAGAAGGGACGAACCCGTGCTTCCTGTTCCCAAGCCCCCAGCAACTGCTACTCCTGTTCATCACCTTTTTGTGAAGCATGGATATAATCATGCTACTGAAGAGGAGTGTACGAGCTGGGTGGGAGCCGAGCTGATTGACAATGCCGAATCTCTTTCCAAGTGCTTAGCTGAGGTGTTCATTCGTCAAACTTCGCATCTCAAGGAATTGAAGACCCTCGCATTTGTCAAAGCCAAATTGGAGAAGGAGGTTACAGTCCTTAAGTTCCAAAAGGAAGAAGACAAGAGGTCACTGATAGAGACTCATAGGCAAGCCCTTGAAACGGATACTGCCACCTTGCGATCTGAGCTTAAGAAGATCACCAATGAAAGGAATACTCTCAACAAATCTCTGAAGGAGGCAGAGGAGCACGAGGAGACTCTTAAGAAGGAGCATGTGGAAGAGATGGGTAAGCTGAAGAAGGAGCTCGAGGTAGCCAAACTTGATCATGACACTGTGGTGGAGGCTGCCCAGGTCGAATTCATGAAGGGCTTCATCAGAAAAATTCCTGAATTCGACTGGGAAAGGCTCGGGCCTGGTAATGCTGAATTTGCAGAATCTCTTCGCAAAGAGATCGAAGAAGAAGATGCGAAGGAGGCAGCCAGGCTCGCTAGCGAATCCACCCAGACCAACGCAACCGAAGCCGCAAATAATGAACTCTTTTCTTTTGTTTCTGAGTACCGAACTGGGGATGCGGACACCCCTTGAATGTCTCGCAACATGTAATATTTTTTTATAACTTATTTGGGCTCGCATGGCGACCCATTAACTGTTGGAATTTTAATAACTGTTATATCTTGCATGTCTTCATCTCTTCGTAAAATACATTGTGTATACTCTTAACTGTCTGTAGTTAATATTGCTTTCATCCTTTGTATATTCGAAACATTTCCAAGTAGACTAGCCTCGCAGCTGCGAAGCATCCTTTGCAATTGAAATCGTAGCTTTCCTTTTTCTTGTAGCTTTTATATTTGCTTTATCAACTTCAAAGTGTGCCTCATCCCCTTTGGAATCATGATGTGCGATGCCTTCCTTGCGACGTCGCAGACACGATCCCGAGGCTGAGTTCACCCCTTGACTTTTTTTTATTTTGAGCTTCTTTGAGTAGATATGCTTTTCAATAACTAATCTTCGAGAACAGTCCCTCAGGTCGTAGTAAGTGTACGCTCACATCTTCCTTGACCTGAGGGGGATTCGGCTTCGCATCCACTATGCTGGCCTAGTCCTGAAAATTTAAAATGCTAAAAGAAAAAATAAAAATTGCAAAATGTTTTTGTAGAACAAACTTCATATATAAATACTAGGGACGATGCCCCACTTTCATTACATCATAAAGAGGAGGTGTCTATATGATCACTACCCCGCAGTACTTTGTATGAATTTATTCATGCTAAGTAATGATAGATAGAGACTACCAGGGCGAGGCCTCTACTGATAGTATTTCCTTAAATGTTCTGCATTCCAAGCTCGAGGTACGACCTTATCATCCATATCTATTAGATAATAAGTCCCCTCACTGATAACAACATAGATTTTGTAGGGCCCCTCCCAATTGGCTCCAAAGACTCCATGAGCTGGGACCTTGGTGTTAGGCATCATTCTCCTAAGCACCAAGTCCCCCACGCGAAGATGCGGCACACGAACCTTCCCATTATAATACCTCGCAGCTCTTCTTTGATAAGCTGCGAGCCTTAACTGGGCTTCCTCACTTGATTCCTGAATCATGTCTAAATATAGCCTGTGATTGACCTCATTTGCTTCGGAGTCGTAATGCTCTCGCCTGAACGAGCCCAAGCCCACCTCAACGGGCACCATGGCCTCGCACCCATAAGTCAAAGAAAATGGGGTCTCTCCGGTGGTAGACCTTGGCGTCGTGTTGTATGACCACAAGACCCTTGGTAAATCCTCAGGCCAACTGCCCTTGCTCTCCTCCAATTTAGCCTTCAGTGTATGTTTAATTATTTTCTTAATGGCCTCGGTTTGACCATTTGTTTGTGGATGGCTCACTGCAGAGAAACTTTTCTTTATACCCAAATTTTCATAAAACTCTTTCATTTCCTTACTGTCAAATTGCTTCCCATTATCGGATATGAGCTGATATGGGATTCCATAGCGACATACAATAGCCCTGTACACAAAGTCCTTCAATTTTTTGGCCGTGATGGTAGCGAGGGGCTCAGCTTCGGCCCACTTGGTGAAGTAGTCCACGACCACGACTGCATATTTGACTCCTCCTTTGGCTTTGGGGAGTTCACCAATAAGATCGATCCCCCACATAGCGAAGGGCCAGGGGCTCATTAGCGAGGTGAGGTTCGCTACTGGAGCATTACTGAAATTGGCGTTTCTCTGACATTTATCACACCTTCTAGCGAATTCAAAATCATCTCTTTTCAATGTAGGCAAGAAATACCCTTGTCGTAAGATTTTTTGAGCTAGGGAACTACCCCTCGAGTGATTGCCACATATTCCTTCATGGACCTCCCTTAAGATGTAATTGCATTCTTCTCCATCTACACACCTCAACAGTGGTGTATTGAACCCTCTTCGATATAGCACCCCATCATAAATCACATAGCGAGCTGCCTGATATTTGACCTTCCTCGCTTCTTTCTTTTCTTGAGGTAGAACTCCCTTCTTGACATACTCCCATATAGGGGTCATCCATGTCGACTCCTGGCTCGCTAGTTCCAGAACAAATTCCTCCGGAACACTGGGTTTACTTTGAATTTCCAACGGAATGATCCCAAGTAGAGTGGCCTCGCGGCGCGAGCCTAATTTGGCTTCTCCCTTCTTATGTGGACCACTTTGACTTCGTTAAACTTCTTGATCAGCCTCTGTGCACTTCGCAGATATAGCTCAATCTGCTCGCCCCTAGCTTGCCAGCCACAATAAAGTTGATATGTGACTAACATAGAATCACTATAAGCTGTAAGGTTCCCCACCTTCATTTCCAATGCTAGTTTGAGACCAATGATCAGGGCCTCATATTCTGCTGCATTGTTGGAAGCTTCAAATGCGAAGTGAACGGCACTGCTTAACTTGCGACCCTCAGGGGTGACAAGCTCGATCCCGGCCCCAGCTCCTTCTTTATTAGACGCCCCATCAACATATAGTTCCCACCACGAAGCTGAATTCTCATTTTTAACCTAGGGGTCTGTTACCTCTGGGATCGCTATTAATGCCCAGGCATCTTCCTCAGATTGGGAAGGGAATTCCAATATAAAATCTGCTAAGACTTGCCCCTTTATTGCACCTCGAGGCTTGTACTCAATATCGAACTGACTCAGCTCTATCGTCCACTTTAATAATCTTCCTGAGGCCTCGGGCTTATGTATCACTTGCCTCAAAGGGTAGGCAGTACGAACCTGAATGCTGTGTGCCTGAAAATAGGGCCTCAACTTCCTCGAAGCCAATATCAAAGCGTAAGCTAGCTTCTCCATGTTGGTGTAATGAGTCTCCCCGTCTAACAGCCTCTTACTCACATTATAGACAGGGTATTGAGCTTTCTCCTCCTCTCGAACGAGGACAGCACTGACCGCATGCTCTGAGACAGCCAGGTAAACGATGAGGAATTCTCCTTCCTTAGGCTTAGAAAGCAGAGGCGGCGAGCCTAAGTGTTTCTTTATTTTTTGGAAAGCCTCCTCGCATTCAGGGGTCCATTCAAAAATTTTGCCCACCTTCTTAATTGCTTTGAAGAACTCGTGACACTTGTCTGATGATTTAGAAACAAATCGATTGAGGGCTGCTATCCTTCCAGTTAGACTTTGAACCTCTTCGACAGTTCTAAGTGATCTCATTTCCATTAGGGCCTTTATCTTGGCTGGATTGGCCTCAATTCCTCTGTGGTTTACAATGAACCCCAAGAATTTTCCTGATTCGACCCCGAAAACACACTTTTGGGGGTTAAGCTTCATCCTGTACTTCCTCAGTATGTCAAACATTTCTGCGAGGTGGGATATATGATCCCTGGCCTCCTTAGACTTCACGAGCATGTCATCAACATAGACCTCCATTGTCTTCCCAATTTACCTCTCAAACATCATGTTGACGAGCCTTTGATAGGTGGCCCCGGCATTAAGGAGACCGAAGGGCATCCCAATGTAACAGTAGAGGCCTCTATCCGTGATGAACGAGGTGTGCTCCTGATCGGGTCCGTACATAGGTATATGATTATACCCAGAATAAGCATCCATGAAGCTTAGGAGCACATGCCCCGCTGTCGCATCCACCAGCTGATCAATCCTTGGGAGTGGGAAACTGTCCTTGGGGCAGTACTTGTTGAGATCAGTGAAATCTACACAGGTTCTCCACTTGCCATTCGGTTTCTTCACTAGGACAGGGTTCGCGAGCCAATCAGGGTAGAATGATTCCCTAACGAGCCCGACCTCGAGGAGCCTGTCTACTTCTTCTTTGAGAGCCTCGGCTCGCTCTCCACTTATGGGTCTCCTCTTCTGCCTCACCCCTTTTTTACTAGGGTCTATATTAAGCATGTGGCACATCACATTAGGATCTATGCCAATCATATCCTCATGAGACCATGCAAATAAATCCAAATTAGCTTTAAGAAATTCCACGAGCCTCCCCCTAAGGTCAGGGTTTAGCTGCGACCCGACCCTCAACACTTTAGTAGAATCCTTGGCATCGACAAGAATAGAAACTGTGTCTTCAGCAACTCCGGCTCGCTCCACATGCTCGGTGATGCGAGGATCTAAATCAATTTCAACCTCGCGAGCCTTGCTAGACTCTGCTTCCTCTTGCCTTGTTCCTCCAATCACAGGGGTTGTACCGACATGGCCATGTTCAGTTACAACTGTTGTTTCTCGAGTAATTCCATTAGGTAAATCCTCCAATGTTGATCTCTCCTTGCGAACCCATTTCCCCTTACGGGCTCGCACAGCGGCTTGTTCTGGACTTTCCTCGTCATCACTAGCCTCTTCAACAATTCCTTCTTGAAGAACCAATACTAGATGCGAAGCCTGCATCATAATAGCCCCTGGCACTGGCTCTACTTGTATACCTAAATTGTCAAAGTAATCCTCCGGCAACTCTTCGATAGATATTATATTACACCCAACCGGGGGTCGCGAGACATCTTTGCGAGCTCTTTCTTCCTCCTCGCACTCCATTGTATCTATCACAGAACTGCTTCCCTTTTCTGCTGATTTAAGGGCCCTGTTGTAGCACTCCCGAGATTCATGCTGAATTCCTCTAACGCAACCCACGCCCTGCGGAGTGGGGAACTTCATCGAGAGGTGGTAAATAGAAGTGACCACCCTCATTTCCTTCAAAATTGGTCTTCCTACTACAGCATTATAAGCCGATGGTTGATCCACGACCATGAAATCTGCGACTTGGGTGGTGATGCAGGGCTCGTCCCCTAAAGTAATAGGAAGCTTGGTGAGGCCTTTCACATTGACCGAGGCTCCGGTGAATCCATAAAGATGCCCCACTGTAGGAATAAGGTCATTGTTAAATTATATAGTTTAATGATTAAATATTAACACATAACATATTTTAGTGATCCAAATTGGTAAATAATAAATTTATGAAATAGTATATATAAACACTATTATATAAATGATTAAATTTCATATTTCATATTATATATAATTTATAACTACGTTTACAAATTAATGTTACTTTACAAATAATATGACATTTACTTATTTTTAAACTTAAATTAACTTACCAAGTAATTTAAATATCAACAAAGAATGAAAATTAAATTATAAAAATTAATTTTTTTAATAAAATATTAACTAACCGGTCCATACCGGTCCGGTTCCGGTCCGGTCCGGATTTTTCCGGTTCGGTCCGGTCCCAAGACCGTTTATGATCGGTCCGGTCCCCGGTCCATGAATTCAATAAAATTCGGTCTTCGGTCCGGTCCGGTCCGGTTTTGGACCTTTGTGCAACCCTACTCGCGGGCATACCTCTCTCTGGCCTTGTTACTGTCGCCTCCAATATGAGGTCCTCCTATGATCACATGGATGTTACCGCCTCGTTCTTCCCTCTCCTTGCGAGGCGCCACATTCTGTCCGACAGGAGGGACATTGGTGTATCCCAATCCTGGTTTGCCAGAGTTCCCTTGATGTTTCTTTACTTCCCGGACTGCCCACTCTGTTAACTTTCCTTCTCAAATTAAACGATCAATTTGCTCTTTAAGGTGCCAGCAATCTGCAGTATCATGCCCCGTCTGTTCGTGAAAATCGCAATACTTCTTTGAATTCCAGGTTCCTTGTGCACCCATGGCAGGAGGTTTTGTGAACACCCCCTTATCAGCATTGACTGCATAAATATGATCAACGGAGGCGACCAGGGGAGTGAATTTGTCTTCATCTCTAGCTTGGCGAGCCCGAGGTGGGGAACGCCTCAGGGGATCGCGGTCCCTTCTTTTTGGGCTTGGACTACGATCTTGTCTTCGCCTGGGACTCCGAGAATCTTTCCTCTTTACTCCCTTACCTTTGCTTCCACTACTTTCTCCTTTGCTCTTTCTTAACTCTTCCATTGATTTCTCAACCCGCTGAAAAGGTTCTGCCTCTTTATATAATTCAGCGAGTGTACTGGGTGTGGATGCTTGCAATTTCTTCCAAAGCTTGGTTCCTTCTCGCAACCCAGCAATGAGAAAATTCTTCACAGCCTCGTCATTTGCTCCTCGCACTTTAGGGACTTCGGCATTGAATCTTTTAAAATACTTTTGCAGGCTCTCTCCTTCTCTTTGCTTAATATTAGCCAAAGTGGACATAAGGGGTGCATAAAGCATCGACGATTGGAACTGCTTGATAAAGATGTCTACAAACTGATCCCAAAAATCAATAGTTACTAGGGCCCCAAGCTTTGAAAACCACTGCTGAGCACTTCCCCTCAGCGAGGCCGGAAACAGCCTACACCTCGCTAGTTGCGAAACCTGATAAACATCCATCTCATTATTGAATCGAATCACAAACTCTGCTGGATCAGTATCGCCATTATAGGTCATATCAGAATGATGGCCTCGAAACACTGCAGGAAGTGGAGCAGTTCGAATTTCATGGGTGAAGGGCGAAGATGAGCCCATAGTGCTAAAAATCCCTTTCTCATTATTCATCGCATCCAAGGCGTTTTTTAGCTCTTCCAACTTGTAGTCCCCGATTTTAGCCTCCTTGTATTCCTTTCCCTTCTCTCCAGTACTTCCATGATGAGATTGAGTCTTCTTAGGGGCACTAAACTCCTCCTGATCGTTTTTGCGA
Organism: Saposhnikovia divaricata; assembly: GCA_036435485.1. Classification (NCBI taxonomy): domain Eukaryota; kingdom Viridiplantae; phylum Streptophyta; class Magnoliopsida; order Apiales; family Apiaceae; genus Saposhnikovia; species Saposhnikovia divaricata. The sequence goes on along the minus strand of CM071597.1, from coordinate 151,113,754 downwards.
TCCTTCTTTTTAAATCCTCCTCGCGATGTCGAGATCACTCATGGTCTCGATGAGATGGGGGTCTGTCATCGCGATGATGGGACCGCTCACGCTCTCTGTGAGAGGGGGTCTGTCATCGCGACGATATGACCGCTTACGATCTCGAAGTGGAGACACTGGTTGATAAGAACCCTTGCTTTTATTTTTAGATCCTCCTCCCTTAACATCGTTAACCCTTTCTAACTTGAGGCGAAGGTCATGCTCAGTCAGCTTCTTTCCAAGACGGTCAAAGACACTTACTGATCGTCCTTCAGATGAGGCGGGCTTACCATGCGAGCCTCCTTTTTCTTCCCTAGTAGCTTCCTCTCTGTCCCAATAAGGGTTTGTTTGGTCTGTTACTACATCGTCAAAGTCTTCTATTAACTTCTTGGTGGGGCCTTTACATCCCTCCCCCTTATGGGTTTGGGGTCTCATTCTTGCATTCCTCTTCACACCCCTAGAGCTATGCCGCTTCTCCATCTTAGCCATCCTTTCCTGCACGGATGCCACTGTGTCTCCGATCCCCTTTAGAAAAGACATGACTTCGCTCTCTAATGTCACCTTCTGGACAGGGGGTGGTGTTTTTTCCTTCGCGAACTCAGCCTCGGTCCCATCTCCATACGCTTCGCTCTCTGGTGAATCCTTCCTCTGAGGGTCGTCTTTGTTTTTCTTGTGCGACCCCGGGGTCTCCCCCACTCCGTTTTTCTTCTTGTTCGATTTAGTCATTGCTCTCCCAATTCAACGACTGCCCCTCCTTCTAGCACCAAATGTTATAGGGAGAATATTGTATAACAATATTTTGGAGGTTGCTGGAATCACGGAGCAAAATACGGACATTTTGCTAAGAACACGAAGAACACGAAGAACACGGAGGTGATTTGTAACTGTTTATGGCTGATCTTGTCTATTGATATTCAGTGGTAAACTGTTTCTCAGACTTTACAAGATGCCTACGTACCCTATTTATAGGGATCAAGCCATACGTAGTTCTCTTGGAGAAGAAGTTATCTAGACGGGTTAGGGTTTCTATGGGCTCGACTTGACCCAAATCCACTAGACGCCTCCTTGGGCTAATATATTTTACCCATTTATCCTGCCTATGGCCCATAAAAGGTTACCCATGGCTAGCATGATGCTCTAATTAAACATTGCTACTGGAGAAACTGGCTAGATGGCCTCGCATGCGACCTCGCTGGGCTAGTCATGCGAGGTGATCCGTGATGTATGGAGATAATCGCACTCACGCGACCTTGCTGGGCCTGACCGTAAACCTTCATAATAAGTATACTCTAGGCCACGCTGGACCTTTAGGCCTCGCTAGACCTCGTGAACTGCGACCCCATCCCTTAGGGATCGTTGGCGATGCCGCCCTATCGAACAATATCATGAATTCTTCTACGATGATGAACTTTAATGACCCGTTCTTCTTTCCTAGGCCCATTATTTGTGATGCAACATTATTCTAGCCCATTTAGGCCTGCTTAGGACCTATGCCAAATTAGGGCATAACAATACCTATTATGTATATCTCCAACTCACTGAAGTGTTTATCTCAAAACCTCCCCGTATCACTATTTCCCGACAACCTTTCTTTCTCTCCCTCTCCCAACCCGGACAGTGCCACACAACCTGATAGAGAGACCCCTACAGCGGGACCACCTCCGATGGCTGCAGTCAGACCCAAGTACCCTAAGAAATAGTTTAGGCACGAGAATCTTCTATCCCGACACTTTCTGAAAGCGGGCTAAACCGGCTCCTCTACTAGACGGACTATCTAGCAGCTATAGAGAGAGAGAGAAGAGAGAATTATGGTGTGTTTGATAATGAAGGAGGAGAGGGGTATTTATAGGTAGATGTAGTAGGTGGTAGGTGGTGGTAAATGTAGTGTGAATTTGGAAATATATTGTAGGCTACCTAACAATATTGTAGGCTACTTAACAATCTCCCCCTATTTCCAAACTCGCAACTTTTCACTTGCACTTCATACATGTGCCTCATTTGCACAACTCCAACTTTTCCTCGATCCATATCATTCCCTACGACAAAACTCCCCCCGAGTCCAAGACTCCAAACTATACCGTAGTTTGCACATACATTCTTGAATGCCCACTTGCTATACGCACAAGTGTACCATTGACCTCTATTTGTCCAACTACATACATGTGAAGCAATGTATTATATACACACATACTCACTTGATTCACGTCGGCCAATCCCATATGTAGTCTATCACACACGCAAGTGTGACCATCACACACGCAAGTGTGACCATCGATCTTTCATTTACTCCCCAACTGCATATCAAACAAATCAATTTGTTGCATGGTTCACTGCTCACTTGATTTGTGTTGATCGATGCCCATATGCAGCTGTAACACACCAACTACTCGTTGATGTCGTGGAAGCCCTTCGACCAAGTATCCATCCCAGCAGTCTTTGCACCATCGTCTAGACTGGAAGGCAATACAACCACAGCAGTATCCTTCAAGTCACTCTTCCTTCGTGCACGAGATAACCAAATTTTCGAAGTTCCAGTACGTTCTGGCCACGTTCTAATCAGACGATATATTCCCCCACGTAGCTCTCCCTTCATCTGAACCACACGGCCTCTTTTGATATTCATAGATCCCCCTACTACAGAGCATCTGTAGCCTTCTGAAGCTAACCGACCGATAGAAATTAGATTCTTCCTCAGCTTAGGCACATATCTTACCCCGTTCAAGCTGCGAATTATTCCATCGAACATTTTGATTTTCACAATTCCAGTACCCTTGATCTCACAAGTAGATCCATCAGCCAAAGAAAATGTTTCATTCTTTGTATCTTGGAATTTGTCAAAATGCTCCCTCTCGGAACATACATGATAAGATGACCCTGAGTCTAATATCCATTCTCCTGAAGAACTAGTGCCTCGATTGAAGACGGTGCAAACATCTTCACAATCGAGAGTAACCACAGCCAATGATGCATCTGGATCCTTCTTATTAAGCGGACAATTCGGCCTAATATGACCCACTCCTTGCAACCAAAGCACTGCATGCCCTTTTCACTGTATCTGGATATCATTGCTCATCTTTGTTGGTTTTCCCTCCTTCCCCTTCAAAGCCCTTGCTAGCTTCTGTTGGGTTAGGATATCATTTACCCTTCTCTGCCAAAGAGTAAAACTTCCTTTACCATCATATGGGGTCACCTTGAATCCTCCAATACTTTCCATGATCTCCGTTTGCACACACAAACCAATCCAAGCAACTAAATCAATTGGCCAGGTAAGTGTAAGAAACAATGGGAACACTTCCCTCAAAATGGCGCCTTATTATACAACCACTTTTCTTAACGACTTTCCTTCGGCACCAATAATTTAGACACAACTAGCTCTGATGTCAACTGTTAGGAATTTGCCCAATTTCTGACAAATGCGGAAGCGATTTGGTAAATATGAGTGCTTAGATCCCACAAATATACGTGATAGTAATGAAAGCGATAAACCAACAATACAGTAAAAGAGACAAGAGATTTAAAGTGGTTCGGCCCAGCCTACATCCACAAGAGCAACAACTTTACACTAGATAAAAGAGATTACAATATCCGGATATCCGGTCCCTGAATTTCATACAAAAATTCAGCCCTACAATACCTATTATGTATATCCCCAACTCACTGAAATGTTTATCTCAATACCTCCCCTATCACTGTTTCCCGACAACCTTTACTTCTCTCCCTCTCCCAATCCGGACAGTGCCACACAACCTGATAGAAAGACCCCTGTAGCGGGACCACCTCCGATGGCTGCAGTCAGACCCAAGTACCCTAAGAAATAGTTTATGCATGAGGATCTTCTATCCCGACACTTCCTGAAAGCGGGCTAAACCGGTTCCCCTACTAGACGGACTATCTAGCAGCTATATAAAGAGAGAGAGAGAGAGAGAGAGAGAGAGAGAAAAAAGAGAATTATGGTGTGTTTGATAATGAAGGAGGAGAGGGGTATTTATAGGTAGATGTAGTAGGTGGTAGGTGGTGGTAGATGTAGTGTGAATTTGGAAATATATTGTAGGCTACCTAACAATATTGTAGGCTACCTAACAATGTTGTCCAAGAAATTGTCGTGCAAGATTAAATTATCTTTCCGTTTTATGAAATTACTGATAATCAAGTTATATTTTTTATTGTTCAGTAAATATCGAATTACTGTACATGAATATTGAAATTATTACAGATATTTCTTGATCAAGGACACTGACTGAACTTGAATAGGAGATTTTGTTTGTTACGCTGTGATTTTCGGGTTATTTATGGTGATTTTCGGGTTCCGGTGGTGATTTGTTGATGGTGGCCGGAGGTGGCGGCGATGATGTGGCGGTTTGTGGTGATTTTGGACGTGGTGATTTTTGTATGCGGGTGGTGATTTTTTGATGGCGGTGGTGGTAGTGTGGTGGCCTGAGGTGGTGGAGTGTGGTGATTTTTGTTTATAGCCGGTGATTTTTGTTGGGGGTGGTGGCGGCGTGGTGGTCTGAGGTGGCTACAGTGTGGTATTTTCTGTTAAACGATGGTGATTTTCTGGGTTGGCCAGACTTGGTCACCGAAGATGGTAACCGGAGTAGGGAAGAAGATGATAGCGGAAGATGATGGTGAATTAAATGAAGGATAAAATAATAAAATATAAAATATTTAATTGTGGGGCTAGGATTTAACTTAGATATAAAAAATGTGTGGTTAGGATTAGATCTCTTATCTCACCATAAGTGGGGGTTCATTTGAGCAAAACCCTAATTACATATTTACCATAAACGTATCTTACACAAACATATTGCAATATACTACTAGCTTTTATGGATGGGCTTCGGTGCACTTCAGGGTCGGGAAGTACTATCCCCGTCCCCGATTCCCGAATTCAAATCCGATACCCGTTCCCGGCCCGATCCTCGTCGGGTACTATTTTTCATTCCCCATCCCCGGTCCAAACAGGTAGCGAGCATTTCTGCGGGGAATCGGAAAATTTTATTTTGAACAAAAAATAATATTAAATAATTTTAAACACTAATTATTGAGGTTTGAAATAGTTATTCTTGCGATATATAGAGAAATTAGAAACTACGGTGTTAGGTCCAATATGTTTGTAGAAGGGGGGGTTGAATACAAACAGTACTGTTTAATCGAAATTTGTCCGGACAAATTTAATTTATATTTTGACAAATTTGAGCGGAATTAAATGAAACAAAATTCAAGTTGAATATAAAATTATATTAACTTGAGGGGTTTGTTACAAATACAGTACAGAAATTATATCTAGTTAATAAAAACAAATTAGAAAATTCGACATGAATTTTTCTAGATTTGTTAATAAAAATCGAGATATAGATTAGGAGTAAAAACTCGCTAATAGTACAAGAGTATCAAGTAATCAAGTTCTATCAGATCAGATATTAAAAATAAGATGAACTTGATTTTCTATGAATTTTTCCAGCTCCTGCAGGTTGTGTTCTTGATGAGAGAGAAGAGAGAAAGTTGCTTTCTTTGAATATAATATTCAGTCTGTGTTGATATGTGTCGCCTGTGTTTCTTCTTATATTGTCTACTGCCACTTTTCTTTAATTAGAACTGTCAAGACAATCGGCAAGACAATCTGTTCTTCCAAGACAATCAATTTTGTACTGCCAAGACAATAGGCAATACAATCGGCAAGACAATCAGGTTCCATCAAGACAATCGGCAAGACAATCAATTTCTGAGATATTTGTCTTGCTTTATCAATAATTATCAATCTGTCGGAAACTTTTCTTTTTGATCATCATCAAGACAATCTGATTTGAACTGCCAAGACAATCGTCAAGACAATCAAATCAGATTTTTATTCTCCTTTTTTAAAGTTGTCGGGTATAATGATCATCAAGACAATCGGCAAGACAATCAGGGATTGTCTTGCTTTACTGATTTCCTACTTCAAGACAATCGGCAAGACAATTAGAGATTGTCTTGCTAGTTCATTTTTCAGTTTTAAATTAAACTGATTAATAAATAATCATTTCAATTTAAACTTACTTAAATAATAATTATTCAGATTTAATTAATTTAAATAATTAATTTAATTAACAAATTAATTCTTGATGAATTAATTTATTAATTAAATTGACTACTTGATTTAAATTAAAGAAGAATAATTATATATCCTTGGATTGTCTTAATTCTTTTATGAATCACTGAAAGTAATAAAGGAATACCACTGAATATTCTGTTGACGTTCCATGCACGGTCTGGTTCATGAATGACTAACTTCAATGACTGTCCTTTAATTTTCACATTAAAATGTGATTCCTTTTTCTTCTCATCTCTTTCTCCTTCTTGTACTCCACTATATTCTGTCTGAACCTGTCACTCTAGAAATCTCTGTCTTAGAAATAAATCCACTTCTTTGATGCTATACTGAGGCTTGATCAGCAAGCTGAGCTTCTTCTAGTGTAAAAAATCAAAACTATAGATTGACTTTACGGTTTTTCTTCTGACAGATAGTATCTTCTGAGATTCCTGTGACAGTTAAAGTTATTTACTTATTACAATCAAAGCTTAAGTTGAGTTGAGTCCTCGAACTACAAATAGGCTGTGTCATATGCCTTTCAATCTCCCCCTATTTGTTTGTTAGAAAATAACAAGCAAATACCTAGAGGATTACTCAACTAACTCAACTTAACTTAGTAAAAGATAGAACTTTAAATACAAAGTAAATAAAAGAAAGGTTCTGGTTTATATTTAACATTGTCCAGATTCAAACATAAAAGATAAATACAAGATAGATGATCCTTTAGACTGATCATATAATACAATTTCCCTATCTTGTCATATCTAAGCCCTAAAGATATCACATGTAGAGCTGGTCTTCACTTAGAAGTATCTTCCTCCCTTATCTCTCCTGATTTAACTTCATCTTCTTGTTCTTGAAATCTTCTGATCATCTCTGTGTCAAATTGTTCTTGATCATCCAAGGTTTTGATCAAATCTTTGTCAAGTACACGTTCATAATCTGACACAAGGCCTTTAGGTTTCTTAGGCAAAAGTCCAAGGTTGCCCCATAGCCGATTCCGAAGAATGTAATATTTCTTTTCAAAGCCAGTTAAAGCATATGATCGGATAATGTTAGCAACAAAGATACTTTCTTTATCTTCGAATCCTGTAGTCCTTAGCATATGTTCTAACCAGACCAGATGAGATGCAGAATATAATTTCATCGACTTAGAATCAAGGAAACAAGAATGTATTGTATTACCCTTGAGAAACTTAATATGATGTGGAGTTTGAATAACTTGTGGACTATTCCTTTGAGCAAACTCTAAAAGTCTTTCGTGAAGTAAAATATTCAGTTCAGAAAACCTTTTTACCTTTAGAGACATAATCCACAGTTCAATCAAGGTTCTCTGTTGAAAGATTTGAAGTGACACATAGAGAGAACCCATTGTACGAGAATCAATCTAAATTATCAGCTGATCTGCACATTTGTCAAACCCAGCTACTATCCTCGAGATTTCCAGCATCAATGCATCCATATATTGCAAGTAATTTGGATTGGTCTCTTGAAACTGTTGAAGTAGTTTGAGAAAACGTTCATCATCATTAGCAGTATTTTGAATAGAATCAAAAATTTCTATTGCTTTCTCCCACTTTGGACCAATCTTCAACTGAATATCTCTTTTCCTTTCTTGTACACTGATTGCATGTAGCTTTTGTTTCTCTGCATCTTCAGCTTGCTTCAGCTTCAATCTTTTATCCACTACCTGTCTGGTCTTCTCAAGCTTAGCTTGTCTCATCTGACGATCAGCATTCTCCTCTTGAAGTTCCTTCTCAAATTCAGGATCATCTTGCCAGTTTGAAAGATCTTCTTCAATGTCATTTAATTGCTGTACCTCAAACTTACTATTCTTGAGATCAAAATCAAAATCTGATACATCCTGATCATGAGCTTTTTCTTTTCCCTCTGCAGACTTCTCCTTATGCCTCCCTTGAGTTGACTGACCTCTAGACTTACCTCCTCCAGCTCCTCCAGACTTCTTCTCCCCCTTAGTTGAGGAATCCTCTACAGACTTTCTTTGACTGTCAAGCTCTCTATTTTCATCATTACCACTATCATAGTCTTCAAAATATGCTCTTTGTTCTGGTGTGAAATGATGAGTAGGTTTAACAATGTTGTATAGATGGTCAAGTCCTTCAAACATGTAATCATATTTTTCTTCAAGCTTCGCAAAGGTTGTTAAATATGATTGAGTAGTTACATGCATTTCCACTTGAAGTTCATCCACCCTATTAGAGAGTCTGTCAATAGCATTTAGAATATCTGATCTTTCTGTAGATGCTTGAGAGTTGGATTGCATCAATGTATTGATTGCTAGAGTGAGTGTGGTCTTTATGTTCTGAACATCATCACGAATAAACATGAGCTGATTATTGACAGAGGTAGAAGAAGAAGACCGTTCATCCACTTGTGCTTTGAAAAATTGTTTTTCAGCCTCAGTTTCCATCAATTTCTTTTGCAGATCTTGTATTTGAGCCATAAGAGACAAAGTGTTTGTGTCAGTGTGTGCGCTCACCTGATGTTCACTCAAGGATATGTCACTCTCCTTTCGTGCATGTGTTTCACTCAAATTTATGGTGGTCCTCATATCACTCAACACTAGCTCCTTTCCTTGAGCTGTACCTGCAATAGAAATCACCCTAGCCTCTTCTAGAGAGGTCAATGGTGGTGCAATGGGAGTTCGCAAATCCCAATCCTCAGTCATCTCTATTAATTCATTTGGATTTGATAACTGAATTTCTTCAGTGATAGGATGACCAAGTTGCCCTTCACTTTCTCCAGATAAATCTGCGAGTGAAGAATCCCTTGAGGGAGCCAGGAATGTTCCTCCTGGGAGGGGAGATGATGACTCTATTATAAATGGCAAAGAGTCAAGATTTCCCTCTGAAGCCTGTGAAGGCTCTTCTATCGTAACAATGGTAGGCACTGTCTCAGTAATAATCCTATCGTGCACTCCTTGCTCAGTGTCCTTAACAACATTGGATTCTAAGGTAATGTCTTCCCCCATTGTGAGTAATAGAGGTGTGCTTGACTCTGTACAAGGTGCCACGGCCCTTTGGCGAATTTCAATAACTTCATCCTGTTGAGAGGATGAAATTAGGAACAGTTCATCTGCCATTTCAATGTCCAAGTCCTTTTGGGAGGAAATGGATGGGCTAACAGATGCCTCAAGTAGTAGGTTTCTTCTCTTCTTTAGTGGAGGAAGAGCTGTGGAATCACTCAAATTGTCACTTCTTCGATCAGCTCTTTTTGCTAACTGCTTGCTTCTGGATTTAGGTTTAGAGATTTGAGTAGACACAGTGTTTGGCTCTAAGACCTGGGATAGAGGTTGTGGTTCTACAAACTCTTGGTCTGTCCTATCAGCCACTTGGGCTCCAGAAATAGTTTGAGAGATAGAATGTAATACCTGCTCCGTTGATGCAGTAGCTGTACCTGAAGGAATGGATTGTTCCAATTGAGGTTGAAGTTCAGGGACAGGTACATTTTCAGTCAGAGGTTCAAGAAAAGGAACAGGTACATTTTCAGGTTCAGGTTCAGGTGCATTTACAAGTCGGGGAATGACAGGTAAATCTATGAAGCTAGACAAGTATGGTGTAACATACACCGGCACATTTGGTAATTTTTTATGTGTGTGTAGGCTAGTGAATATTTTCTTGGTTTGCCTGCCTGGTACCACAGGATTGTCATTCCTAAAAATTGCTTGTTGACCAATAGGAACAAGATGATTAAATATCAAAGTTAAGAATCTAGGATAATAACATAAGACTTTATTACCCTCATCAAAATCCCTTCCGGACTTAACAATTCTACTAACAATAGTATTCCAAAGTAAATTTCCAATATTTATTCTACGGTTGTTAGCAACAGCATAACCAATAGTTTTTAACATAGAGGTAAGTAAATGAAAATTACCTCTGGCTGTATTAGCAAATACCTTGGAGATTGTGTCGAAAAATGCATCCCATTGTTGAACCAGGTTCTTTTTGCTCAAATTGTTCATATCAATTACTCCACGATAATTAATATCACTGAAAAATTGATACAGTTGTTCACTGGTTGGAAAAGGATCAAAACTATCCACCGGAAGGTCCAGTACAGTACTAAGGGTTGATTCAGTCACAATGTGGTGTGTTCCATCAAAGTCAAAAGAAAATGAGGTCAAGTCTTCATACACCACAGTTTCTGTGCAAAACAATCTTAGAGGTCCTATTTTTATTGGGGCTTCCATCGAAATAGTCGTTCGGATAATCGAATCATCATTCAGAAATCGTATCCAAGGCTTAAATCGATCATGGGGACAATCGTTTGGATTAAAATACCCAACCAAATTATGCTTCATTATCTCAAAATTATCAGCCATTTTTTAAACACAAAAACACACTTTAATTTCGTAAAATTAATACAATTCGAAAATTTTCAGAATTAATAATTAATTAAAATTAATTAAAAATTCGAATTAATTGAAAGTTGTCAGAAAAATCCCAAAAATTAGTATGATGTCCTCCTAATCACTGGGAGTCTCAATCTATTTTTAGATTTCACAGATAAAATTTTAAACACCCAAAACAGTGAAAAACCGATTGAGTTTTTAAAAAATTGAGTTTTAAAAAACTGAACCAAATTCTTTGATACTCAGTTCAAAAGACAGGAAATTGAACGATCTACACGAATCCGGTCTCAGATTTCAGTTTGGTTGACACAAATTGAGCAGAGTTTCGACTAAAGATTGTGTGTATCGTGTATATATATAGGGTAATATGTTCCTATAGTTAACTTTAGGAAATTCTCCTAAAGTTAACCATTAAGATTGTGACACATATGCACAATCAATAATGCCCCCTGCGGGGCCATTTTAAATAAGAAAAGAAATCCATCAAAACTAGCTAGTTTTAATGGGTTAACTTTAGGAAATTTCTTATAGTTAACTATAGGACCATTTTTCTCATATATATATATATATCAGTACTGTGTGTAAAAACACGAGAGTGATACCAATTTGATTGTCTTGACTGTGTTTAATTAATTTTTTTTTTGTTTAAGTACTGAAATGACTCTCCAAGACAATCGGGCGATTGTCTTGCCGATTGTCTTGGTAGTTCAAAAACTATCAAGACAATCGTTTGTCTAACTGATAAATTAAAAAAACGTAAAATATTTTTTTTTTAATAAATAAAATAACGTGCCAAGACAATCTGTGGATTGTCTTGACGATTGTCTTGATACCAGAGTAAAACTTTCAAGACAATTGATACTAGTATTTACACAAGTATATATATTTATATAAAAATCTGCTAATTTTGAAAAACAAAAATTAAAATTACCAAGACAATCGAATGATTGTCTTGGCTATTGTCTTGACATAATACATATACTAATAATATACATATTTATGTACAGAATTAATCTAATTAAAATACACCCTTATTTATTACTAAAATTACCATAAATAAATATTTAGCAAACACATGGATTAACCTTTTTACGACAATAAATATAAATAACAAAAGGACAAACACTACAAAACATTTAATAAAATATTATATTTATTTACAAGAACATTTATAACAAATTAATGAATCTAAATATTTTCTAATAAAATAACTTTCTAATAGAAAATTATTTAAAGAGAGAATATGATTCATTAAAATATCACAAATATTTCAAAATACAAGAAGTAATAAAGAAGTTATTATAAACATGTTGACAAAGATTTTTAGCAATCACAAGCAATAAAATAAGTTGATAAAATAATTATGCAAGTGATTAAAATTAAAAATTAATAACAAAATCACTTGCAAATTATTAAAGAGCAAACCTCAGATATTAACAAGCTTAATTACTAGGACTGTTTAACATACCCAATTCACCAACAATTCTGGTGAATGTGGATTCGTCAAGAGACTTAGTAAAAATATCTATTGTTTGTTCTTCTGTGGGTACAAATAACAATTCCACAGTACCATTCATGACATGCTCTCTTATAAAATGATACCTGATGTCTATATGCTTGGTCCTCGTATGCTGCACAGGATTGTTGGAGATTGCTATGGCACTTGTATTATCACACAAAATTGGAATATTTGTTAATACAAACCCATAGTCCTTCAGCTGATTCCTAATCCACAAGATTTGAGCACAACAGCTTCCAGCAGCTATGTATTCAGCTTCAGCTATTGAGTTCGAAATTGTTAGTTGTTTCTTGCTGTACCAGGAAACTAGCCTGCCACCTAGGAATTGACAACTTCCAGAGGTGCTTTTTCTATCTACAACACTTCCTGCATAATCTGAATCTGTGTATCCAACAAGATTAAAACCAGATTCTTTAGGGTACCAGATACCTAAATTAGGTGTACCCTTAAGATATCTTAAGATTCGTTTTACAGCAATGAGATGAACATCTCTAGGATCCGCTTGGAACCTTGCACACAAGCATGTAGCATACATAATATATGGTCTACTTGCAGTAAGGTAAAGTAATGAGCCTATCATACCTCTGTAACTTGTGACATCTACCTTGGCATAATTTTCACAAGCTCCAAACTTGACAGTTGTAGATGATGGTGTCTTAGCTGAAGATGAGTCCTCCATTAGTAGACCCAAATATTATATCATCCACATAGACTTGGACTAGTATTGTATCATTTTTATGTTTCTTAGTGAAGAGAGTTTTGTCTATGACACCTCTATCAAAGCCATTTTCAAGTAAAAATTCAGAAATGGTGTCATACCATTTTCTTGGTGCTTGCTTGAGACCATAGATAGCCTTGAAAAGGAAGTAGACATAGTCCAAAAGATCTGGATCTTCAAAGCTAGGGGGTTGTCCTACATAGACCTCTTCATCTAGCTTACCATTTAGAAAAGCACTCTTTACATCCATTTGATAAACATTAAAGTTTGAGAATGCTGCGAATGCCAAGAATATTCTAATGGCCTCGAGTCTTGCCACTGGAGCATAGGTTTCATCATAATCAATGCCTTCAGCCTGTGAATAACCCTTTGCTACCAGTCTTGCTTTATTTCTTGTGACTGTGCCATCTTCATCAAGTTTGTTTCTGAATACCCATGTAGTGCCAACCACTGTTCTATTTGAAGGTCTGTGTACCAGCTTCCATACTTCTTGTTGTTTGAATTGATTGAGTTCATCTTGCATAGCAATCACCCAATCAGGATCAGAAAGAGCTTCTTCAGTTTTCTTAGGTTCCATTTTAGATAGAAACCCTGAATAATTGCATTGATTCTGATAAGCTCTTCTAGTCTTTACTCCAACATCTGGATCACCAATAATTAACTCAAAAGGATGAGCTCTATTCCAAACACTTTGTCTAGGTAGATTAGTTCTTGATGATTCACCTTGATCTGAATTGTGTTGTTGAGTATGACTTGTTGACCCTTCATTGTCTCCCCCTGAGTTGTTGCCGGAATGACTTGATGAATAATCAAAAGTGTCAGTGGTGTCTTGAAAATTATCATTGTTTCCACCACCATCACTGTGATTATTATCATCATTATTTTGATTATTATCAACAACAACATCAGGTTGTTTGTCATCATCTGAATCTAAGTCTGTTATGTCATCAAACATTAACTTTTCAGATGGTTCTTCTGTTTGGATACTGGGGAGTTTAGTGTCATCAAATGTAACATTGACACTTTCCATCATCTTCTGTTGATCAATCACATACACCTTATAAGCTCTTCTTGTATACCCAACAAAAATTGCTTCATGTGCTTTGGCTTCAAATTTTCCACCTAGATCATCTCCTTCTTTAAGTACAAAGCTTTTTGTTCAAAATACATGAAAGTATTTGAGTGTTGGTTTCTTTTCAGTCATAGCTTCATAAGGTGTCTTCATCAAGTCTTTGTTGATAAGGGTTCGATTCTGAGTATAGCAAGCAGTGTTGATAGCTTCAGCCCAAAAGTATAATGGAAGTCTTGATTCACTTAGCATGGTACGTGCAGCTTCAATCAAAGTTCTATTCTTCCTTTCAACTACTCCATTTTCCTGAGGAGTTCTTGGAGCTGAGTACTGTCTGGTTATACCCTTTTCAGTACAGAAGTCATTTAGAACTGCATTCTTGAATTCAGTTTCATTGTCTGACCTGATAGCTCTCACTAGATGCTTTGAATCTAGCTCTATCAACTTGATTTGATCAATCACCAACTGTGGAGTTTCATCTTTCGAGTTCAGGAACAAGACCCATGTGTACTTTGAAAAGTCATCAACAATCACAAGAGCATATCTTTTATTTGACATTGACATCACATTAACTGGACCAAACAAATCCATATGAAGTAATTGTAAAGGTTCAGTTATTGATGATGTGTCAGTGCTCCTGTGAGTTGCCCTTTTTAACTTACCTTTTTGACAGGCATCACATAGTCCTTCCTGTATAAATTCCATTGAAGGCAAATCTCTCACTAATTCTCTTTTGACTAGAGAATTCATTGTTTTGAAATTGAGATGAGAGAGTTTCTTGTGCCATAGCCAGCTCTCGTCATTAGATGCTTTAGTATAGAAGCAAGTGATTTCTTCAGTGCTTCCAGAGTTCATGTTGGCTACGTACAGATTGCCTTTTCTAACTCCAGTCAGTTGTGGCTTTTCATTTTTCTTGTGTGAAATCAGACAATTCTTCTTGTTGAAGTGAACATCATATCCTTTATCACAGAATTGACTAATACTAAGCAAATTATGCTCAAGTCCTTTCACATACGAGACATCATCAATGATAACATTTCCAGCTTCTAATCTGCCATATCCATCAGTTTTACCTTTGCTGTTATCACCAAAGGTAACGACTGGGCCGGCTTTCTCAACCACATTTGTCAGCAGGGATCTATCTCCAGTCATATGCCTTGAACATCCACTGTCCAAGATCCAGGTCACTCGTTCAACCTGTTCCACACCCGGCAATGACAAGTAGGTTAAACTTTCTTCGGAACCCAAATCTGATTGGGTCCTGCGTACTTGAAGAATTGGCCTTTGTCAGGCAAAACAACATTTTTTATCTTAACATCATTAGAGAACAAACATATTACCCTATAACAGATTTAACAATTTTAGATTTCATCTTGGGTAACCAAGTTTGTTTGGCAGAAATAACACTTGTTTCATTGACTGGACATTTGACCTTATGAACAGCCTTAGTAACACTTTGTTTAGGCTTAGGTGTAAATGTCTCTCTCCTAACCTGAGGAGGATTTGCAGTCTTAGAACTAGCATTTCTGTTTCTGTTTATATGTTGTCATGGTGCAGTCTTGTCAGCATATGCATGATTACCATTAAAGTATGCAGACATGATATTAAAAGCACAAGACATACAATTGACAACACCACATGCTTTATGAGAAGTATCAATAACAGGCATGGTATGTATGTTAGACATGTTGTTTTTCTTTTTCCACTTGTTACTTCTTAACTCAGTTTCAGATGAACTATTTGACTCAACAACCTCAACTGGTTCCTCAATAGCCTTTTCATTTTCAAGAACTATGCCATTAGCACTGTCCTCATTTTTTATCTCTTCCTCAATTTCTATAGAAAGCATATTAGAAGGTTCAGCAACAGACTTTCTAAAGAGAGGTTCTTTAACATTCTTGAGCACATGTGGCATACCCCTTTCTTTAGCACTAACACGATTAGGAGTATTTATGCCCAAGGAACCAACAGCCTCGTTGTAGTCAAACCCTATTCCTACAGTTCGTTCTACAGCTTGTTTGTTGTAGTACTCTTTAGATTCTTTAACGAAATTATAGCAAGCCCTAACTTGTGTCTCAAGTTCAACAATCCTAGTAAGTTGTTTAGACACTACTTCCACTAAAGACTTATCCCTATAGCTAAGTAGTGCCATTTGCTCTTTTTGTTGTTCTTGATTAACAATCAATTTTTTTAGTTCTAACACTTCATTTTCAAAATTAGTGTTAAATTGATTTATTCTAGCATTTTCACTTTGTGCACAACTCAAAGAATAAAGTAGACTACTAATCAACTCAGAATCAGTAAGTTTTACCGGAGTTCTGAAAACAGTGGATGTCTCAGCATTTGCTACCAACGCAAAATTTCCATATTCTTCATCTTCGCTATCTGTGTCATCCCAACTTTTACCGGCAGCAACATATGCTTTTCCAGGCTTCTTCTTTTCAGAAGAAAAATCTCTCCTCTGGCCTTGCTTGGGTTTATGACATTCTGTGGCAAAATGTCCAAGTTCATTGCAATTATAACAACGAATTTTGCTTCTGTCAACAGTCCCTGTTTTATAACCACCTCTGTTACTAGAGGATGAAGAGCCTCCTCTTTGGAATCTGCTGTTAGACTTGAACCTGAACTTGGGATTTCTTCTGAATCTGAAATCGCCAAACTGTCTCACCATGAGTGCCAAGGATTCATCCTCAAGCTTATACAATTCTTCCAACGAATAAAATTCTCCACCATCCTGATTGGCTGGAGTCTGACCTTGCTCTCCTCATTTACTAGAGCTGCAGATGAACTTGGAACCCTTCCTTTACCATGAATCTCTTTCTGTTGCACTTGCTCCAACTCATAAGTTTTTAGTATCCCAAAGAGTCTCTCTAGAGGAACATTATTCAAATCCCTAGATTCTCTTATGGCAGTTATCCTATGTTCCAAATGAGTAGGCATGGTCAGCAGGAACTTCATATTAATCTCTTTTTGAGTATAGTGCTTGCCATGGATTAGCAAGTTGTTTATGATTTTATTGTACCTTTCGAACACTTCTTGAATTCCTTCATTAGGACCAGACCTAAAGTGTTCATATTCAGAGTTTAATATTTGAAGTCTATTTTCCCTGACTTCATCAGTTCCTTCATTGATTGTCTCAATAGTCTCCCATATTTGCTTAGCAGTTTTGCAGTTCATAACATGACTATACATTACCGCAACTAGGGAATCTATTAAGATTAATCTCAAATTTTTATCCAAGCCAGCATTTTCCTTTTCATCAGTAGTATAATCAGCAGGATCCTTATCATAGGTTCTGGCAGGAGTAACAACAACGTTGTTAACAATAACTTCAGATTCATGAACCTTGAAAGTCATAGGTCAATTTTTCAGCACATCCAAATATTTAGAATTTGTCACATCGAGAAACAATTCCATTTTGTTCTTCAACATGTCGTAGTTATCTTTATCAAAGATCGAGATTTTCACAATAGCTTTTGAAGACATGATGAATTTTTAAGAGAGTTAAAAATTCGGTCTAGATTTTTAATTGAATAAAATAGGATCTTGATTTGTGCGTCAATCAAAAAGCTCTGATGCCAATTGTTAGGTCCAATATGTTTGTAGAAGGGGGGTTGAATACAAACATTACTGTTTAATCGAAATTTGTCCGGATAAATTTAATTTATATTTTGACAAATTTGACCGGAATTAAATGAAACAAAATTCAAGTTGAATATAAAATTATATTAACTTGAGGGGTTTGTTACAAATACAGTACAGAAATTATATCTAGTTAATAAAAACAAATTAGAAAATTCGACATGAATTTTTCTAGATTTGTTAATAAAAATCGAGATATAGATTAGGAGTAAAAACTCGCTAATAGTACAAGAGTATCAAGTAATCAAGTTCTATCGGATCAGATATTAAAAATAAGATGAACTTGATTTTCTATGAATTTTTCCAGCTCCTGCAGGTTGTGTTCTTGATGAGAGAGAAGAGAGAAAATTGCTTTCTTTGAATGTAATATTCAGTCTGTGTTGGTATGTGTCGCCTGTGTTTCTTCTTATATTGTCTACTGCCTCTTTTTCTTTAATTAGAACTGTCAAGACAATCGGTGTAATAACCCTAACTTTAGAAATGCTACAGTGTTTAAATGATTAGTAATTTTCAGGATTTAGGGAAATGGTATGTAAGTACTCTATAATAGAAACAGAAAATGAATAATTGGAAACCATATTAGCGATGTACTATGAAAATAAGTGACTCGAAACGATGACGGATTTCAGAGATTCCTGAGTATGGATTTTAAGATGTTTGATTTCAATTGAGCACTATTGTATTTGATATTAAGGAGTATGGATTTAACAAGGATTATTTATATTGGGAAATTATATGAAATTAAGTTAAGCCAAGGAATGAGCAAACCAAAGAAATGTCAAGGGAATTTTGAATTTTAAACGATTTCGAAACCACTTGGATAATGAGGTATATTCGAAACGAATCGCAATTAGGCGAGTATGGAAACAAAATAACCAAGATTAGTAATATAACAAGGATACATACCACATTATTATTTACCAAGATTATTAGCATTTTACTTAGAAAATTAAAGATGAGATTATTAGATCATCCAAGTGATATCATTGGTGACATCACTTTCCACTAACACTTGATTATGGACAAATTAGTAACTTCACATGGGGGAATTATCTATCAACTTCACTAAGTTTCTATAAAACTTTAGAACACTCAAGATTTAGCTAGATAATATCACAATAATGCATTGTAGACAAGATAAGATCAAAACAAAGCAAGAGAAATCCATTACTCTCCATTTCTCTCAAACTGCCCAGCAAGAACAAGGAGGAAAGAAAAATTCATATCTCCATTTCTATCCATGATAAATCACCAAAGTTTAACCCAAGCCTCTACACTCCATGGGAAATATTCGCTCCAAATTTCATAGCAATCCAAGTAGTGTAGCCTAGGCAAATAACCTCCCCAAGTTGATGAAGCAAACTGTCCAGATTGTTGACAGTTTCTGGGATGATTTTCAAACAGCCATATCTCCTTCGTTACTCAATGGAATTTTGTGTTCTTTATATGGTTGGAAAGCTGGTTAGATGCTCTACAACTTTTCTTTAGAAGCCTTGTCCAGAAAACCTAGGTAAGGACCTCGTTTTTCATGATCTTTCAGTCGGGTTCTAATAACTCCGAATTACTAACTTTGTTTTCTTCAATTCTTTTGATCATCCAAGCTTACCCAAGGCTATACAAGGACTATACAAGGTTTATAAAGCTATTACACACATCAAGGAAGGTAACCATCTTTGGAAACCCTAGCTTTTACTTTGAGTTTAGTGGTTTAGTGAGTTATAAAGCTTTGATGCATGTTTAGGACCTTAGATTTATGATTGGGCTTGATTGATTGTCACAAATGGTATCCTAGTAGCATAGGCAGTGGATACCCTTTGTTGAATGTTAAATTTGAGGTATGAGTTGTTTGGAGTGGATGGTATGATATTTGGAGTATTTGGATTTTTGGATTATTCGATTTATAGCCGTCGTAATGACGAATTGTTGTTGAGGCTTAAAACAGTAGGCACTCGAGACACATACCCTCTGTAAATGTTAAACCACTGCCTAGAACTTGTAGATCTTGTTTCATAGATCATTTTGGCAAAAGCCTTGTAGCATTTTGATTTACGGTTTAGGAGAAATTGCCAAATTCGTAAAAGTGGTTCGATCGCATAAGTGCTAAGTTCATGACTTCAATTGAACCCCTTAATGGTATGATTTTGGTGGCGAATTGAATTTATTAAATTCTAGAT
Organism: Saposhnikovia divaricata; assembly: GCA_036435485.1. NCBI lineage: Eukaryota > Viridiplantae > Streptophyta > Magnoliopsida > Apiales > Apiaceae > Saposhnikovia > Saposhnikovia divaricata. The sequence continues at coordinate 151,094,169 of CM071597.1, read as the reverse complement.
ATCATAAGGTGTATGTGTTCGAAGGAATCACCTCGAAAGAATAAACGGTTGATTTTATAGAAAAGTTTAAGCCGAGGTCGCGTAAGTGAAAACCACTGAAAACTGAGAAAACGTAATTGTGTCAACTTTGACTTTGAGGCTATAATTACCATACTTAAACATCTTTAAAAGTTATGAAATTTTGGGACAATATAGTAGGCTGAATAGAGAGTAAAACCCCACTGACCTTGTGTCAAAATTCGAAATTTACAATTTATGAGAAATTTTACAGTCATGTGTGGTTAATAAGGAAATGGTGAAAAACATTGAAACTTTCATGGAGTCTAAAAATGGATAAGTTCTTGGAACTTGTGGTCTTTAAAGGGTATGTTAAACTTATATTATGTGTCAAGGGTGTTATTATATATATATTTAAGGGTTAAGTGGTTAAGTGGAATATATTCTGATGGTGATCCATGTCGTTTCTACAGATACTCGAGACGAGCACCGGATCATACTTTTTTGGATTATAGATCGAGGCAAGATTTCTTCTATCTTTACTTTGAAAAATTATTCATCTTCAAAGGAAAAATGATTTCATGGAATATATATATGTGATTCTATTATTATTATATTGTTAAGGATTTGTTTTCCTGATTTTGGAAATTAAAGGGAGATGTGTATGAATATGAGTATGGATATGGATTAAAGGGAGCAAGATTTCTTTTACCCTTATTTTGATAAATTGTTTATGTTTAAAGAAAAGTGGTTTTGCTAGATAATATATGAATCTTATATCAATATATGATATGGATTGTGGAATGGATATGAATATGAATGGAGCTAATGTACTTTATGGCTTCAAGAGATATGAAAAAGAATGGTATCAGTTGTTATCTAGGGTTATATGGTTTATAATATTCTTTTAAAGATAATCTTTAAACATTTGTGATTTAATAAATATTATTTGATTATTATTTAATACTTTTAAAATAGTTAAAATATTTTGTATATAAGAGCATATTTGACTTTATTAAATACGGAGGAGATGTCTGAATTATAATCAAAGTATAATGATATATGAGAATGGAAATGAAATATGAGAATGGAAATGATATATGAGAATAGAAATGATATGTGTGAATGATATATGGAAATGTGAATAGATATGTGAATGGAAATGGAAACGAAAAACTGGAAAATGTGGAATGATGTTTTATAAATGGAATAACGATTTGAAAAAGGGGGATTGCAACAAAAAGCGTAAGAGGTTGTGTGCGGCACAGTCCAGCACTCAATATTTATTACGGCCCAAGAGTTGCCGAAGGAGGATGTAGCAGGTAGCCTTCCTCCAGGGTTGATGACCAGGTGGGATCATCCCTTCTACTAGTAGTAAACAGAGAGCAGGTACGGTCAGGCGACTGATCATCGTCCTACGTATCTGGCGCTAGCAGATATCCCCAAAACTTTTAAAGAAAGAATTGATAATGGTTTCAGATTTGCATTTTGAAAAAGGAAATGGTATGAAATTATGGAATTATTTTTATAGATTGAAGAGAAACTGATTTAATATTATTTTTATATAGTTGTTGTATAAAAGGTAATGGAAAGATTATATTGAGAGATTTATTTCAAATGTTATATTATCTTGAGACATTATACTGAGAGGTGGTATTGATTATTATCTGGTGATAGAAGAGAAACTGATATTATATTATATTAGAAGAGAAAATGATATTATATGGTTTTATATTTCTTTTCTTATGAAAATAAATAGATGGTGTATTTAATAAATAAAAATTAATTCTTTTCTTAAAGATTATGATGGGTCTTCTGTTTATATATACATATATAAGTTTTCCTTTGATACTAGTTTACAAATTTATCTTGCTGAGCTATTATAGCTCACTCTTGCTATTTATTTATATAACAGCTAGATCAGGTGCCGAAACATCGCAGTGCAACCCGGAAGAGGGTAAAGGGGAAGTCTACCTTATGAGAAAGTATCGACACCTATTCTCAAGGTAGTATATACTTTTATATGGGTATAGTAGATGGTATTCTGGGATTGTAATAATAGTTTGTCTTTAACTGCTATCATTAATGGATGTTGTTCTCTGAGTATATGACTGGTGTGTGTTAATATTAGAGTGTAGGGTCTATTGTGTGAGTTTTATTATGCATTTATATTCCAGCTGCTAAGAGTAGAATTTTAATGAATGGAAATTGGACCGTGATGACCTGGATCCATGACCCCGGATCTGGGGCCGTCACAGTTTGGTATCAGAGCTTAGAGTCATATTGCTCAGGAACAAAAGTGATAATAATATACACATATAGATATATATGTAATGATATAAAATATGAACTCACATCGAGTTCAAGGGTGATTTATCGAACGAAGCGTTTATTCTAAGTAGGGATTATAATTTTATAGATTATTACTAATAAAAGTTTATGTTTTAGTATAGGGAGAGGAGATTGGTGAGCCAAAGTTAAGGGTATTTAAAGTCTTCTTGTGTTTAAGGGAGTTTGAAGAAATATTGTAAGTGGATTGGTGAACAGACACTGATTGTTTCAATTGATTGTGAAGATGAAATGGTGAAACTGAGATTTGTCGGTAAAGCCAAGATATACCTTAAGGACCAAGACAGACTGAGAAATTCCGAGATTGACTTAAATGAAAAGGTTATTATGCTAAAAGTGTTAAGTTTATGTAGCACACGGGATCGGTATGGGAAAGGGAATACTTGATGTATCGGGAAGTGTACGTTAGATAACCTCGTGAGTATACGAGATATGTTAGAATATGCAATTTAGAAGTATAGTTTGAAGGGTCCTTAATACTAGAGCAGTGTCAGGTCAAGACGATCAATATTATGAAAGTATTCTATTATGGATCAAGGTAGAGAGTATCGAGCCAAGTCACGACTAAGTAAATGAAGATAATTGGGAATAGCAGACGATAGGTTAAGGCTACATGGTGAGTGCCAAATTTAAGAAATTTTGGAGGGTACGCAGTCTAAGATATAAATAGTATTTGAGGAAAACCTTCCATTATTTGGATTTTCAATTGGGCAGAGGCTATTAACGGTACCTATTTTCAAGTTCCTAAAACCCTGCTAAATTATATTATTGAGTTTCAAATTTTCCTCTACTAATGGGTAATTATTCATTAAGTGTCGGTATCTTTTAAAAAAAAAAACTTTCTCGTACCCTTGGGGATGTGTTTCAAAATTTTATTTTATCTATCTTATTCAAAATATTCCTCTAAGATTACTTTCGGAAGATGGTATTGATCATTTTGGATTTAAAATTTTCTTTGTATTTTTACTACAACTAAGAGGAACAATCCTATATGTATACACAAGGACGATCTGTCTGTGTGATTGAAAGTCGGAGGGGACGCCCTCACTTGTGTGACATACGGGTTCTTCCATCATATTGATTTCTCAAATATTCTTTTGTTTCGAATAAAGGTTATTTAAAACTCTTAATTTTATAAATTATTGTGGGACCCTTGCTTGTTTCTGGGTTCGTTTCAATTCAAAGTCTCTTAAATTCTATTAATTGTTTTGAATATAGAAGATTTCATTAATGGATGGAAGCAATGTTTATAGTATACGTGATTATTCGAGGAAACTCGAGATTCCAAGGGAAACTTCGTTAAGAGATAATTAGAGCTAGAAGCGTTTCAATATAAGAGAGGAAGGAATTTCGTGAGAAGAAATGGGTATATTTGATGATTAGTAAGACAAAAGAATATGAGGAATTTTAAGGTATAATTGAGATTTACTATTGAGAGTAAGGTGTATTTTGAGGATAGAGTCAGAATAAGGATAAACAAAGGAAGTGGGGATAATTAATGAAGGATTCGAGGTGCAATAACTATTAGTGAGGGAAGGCCAATATTGTGACTAATACCCTAAGTAGCAGAGAGAGATTAAAGATGTTAAGTATTCAAAGGATTAATCCAAAAGGTGTGAATGAGTAAAACTTGAGGTAAAGATTTTAATGAGAATAACAAAGGGAAATTTCAGAGGTGGAGTAGATAGTATATAATGAAGGAACTAAGGTGGATCAGCAAGATGTAAAGAGTGTATAGTGAACAATAGACTTATGGGATAAGGTATCCGGAGGAAATTGCAGGTACGCTCTAATTTAACTATTTAAGTGTAAATGTTTGGTTAGGGATCGACTAAGTCAATGAATGGTGTAGGTAGGTTGACAATCTAGATAAGGAAAATCAATATCTGTTAAGGGTCAGAGAACTCTGTAAAAAGGAGATTAAGAGTATTGGGGAAAGTGCGAGAATATTTTTCAAGGATGAAAGGAAAGTATATGTTTGTATAAGTACAAACAGGAAATATATATTATAAATAATATTTTCTTACAATTGTTTCAAAGAATATTATTATAACTTATTTTCTGGAAAATTTTACAGAGGTGATATATACAAATGTTGGAGTATTAATATTTTATGTCATGATAGAGATCAAAACATAGTTAAACAATAGTGAGATACACTACCATTCAGAGAAGGCCAATGTGGTGGCCGATACCCTTAGGAAAAAGAGGAAGGAGCGATGAGATAATATAAAATGACGGAATGCAGGAGAAGGTTGGTAAGGAATAGATAGTGAAAGTACTGTTGTTGATAAGCTAAATGGCATGTTGATGAATGACAAGCAAATGTATGTTGGTGTATTTCTGTACAAACAAGATAGAGATGTTTAAGGAGAAACTAAAGGATGGAGGAAGTAATATGCGAATTAGAAGGTGTAATGTGAGAAAGGTATTCGGCAATATCTTCAACGTGATTCCGGGACGGAATCCTTTTAAGGGGGGAAGACTGTAATAACCCTAACTTTAGAAATGCTACAGTGTTTAAATGATTAGTAATTTTGAGGATTTAGGGAAATGGTATGTAAGTACTCTATAATAGAAACTAGAAAATGAATAATCGGAAACCATATTAGTGATGTACTATTAAAATGAGTGACTCGAAACGATGACGGATTTCAGAGATTCCTGAGTATGGATTTTAAGATGTTTGATTTCAATTGAGCACTATTGTATTTGATATTAAGGAGTATGGAGATTTAACAAGGATTATTTATATTGGGAAATTATATGAAATTAAGTTAAGCCAAGGAATGAGCAAACCAAAGAAATGTTAAGGGAATTTGGAATTTTAAACGATTTCGAAACCACTTGGATAATGAGGTATATTCGAACGAATCGCAATTAGGCGAGTATGGAAACAAAATAACCAAGATTAGTAATATAACAAGGATACATACCACATTATTATTTACCAAGATTATTAGCATTTTACTCAGAAAATTAAAGATGAGATTATTAGATCATCCAAGTGACATCATTGGTGACATCACTTTCCACTAACACTTGATTATGGACAAATTAGTAACTTCACATGGGGGAATTATCTATCAACTTCACTAAGTTTCTATAAAACTCTAGAACACTCAAGATTTAGCTAGATAATATCACAATAATGCATTGTAGACGAGATAAGATCAAAACAAAGCAAGAGAAATCCATTACTCTCCATTTCTCTCAAACTGCCCAGCAAGAACAAGGAGGAAAGAAAAATTCATATCTCCATTTATATCCATGATAAAATCACCAAATTTTAGCCCAAGCCTCTCCACTCCATGGACAATATTCGCTCCAAATTTCATAGCAATCCAAATAGTGTAGCCTAGGCAAATAACCTCCCCAAGTTGATGAAGCAAACTGTCCAGATTGTTGACAGTTTCTGGGATGATTTTCAAACAGCCATATCTCCTTCGTTACTCAATGGAATTTTGTGTTCTTTATATGGTTAGAAAGCGGGTAAGATTCTCTACAACTTTCCTTTAGAAGCCTTGTCCAGAAAACCTAGGTAAGGGCCTCGTTTTTCATGATCTTTCAGTCGGGTTCTAATAACTCCGAATTACTAACTTTGTTTTCTTCAATTCTTTTGATCATCCAAGCTTACCCAAGGCTATACAAGGACTATACAAGGTTTAGAAAGCTATTACACACATCAAGGAAGGTAACCATCTTTGGAAACCCTAGCTTTTACTTTGAGTTTAGTGGTTTAGTGAGTTATAAAGCTTTGATGCATGTTTAGGACCTTAGATTTATGATTGGGCTTGATTGATTGTCACAAATGGTATCCTAGTAGCATAGGCAGTGGATACCCTTTGTTGAAGGTTAAATTTGAGGTATGAGTTGTTTGGAGTGGATGGTATGATATTTGGAGTATTTGGATTTTTGGATTATTCGATTTATAGCCGTCGTAATGACGAATTGTTGTTGAGGCTTAAAACAGTAGGCACCCGAGACACATACCCTCTGTAAATGTTGAACCACTGCCTAGAACTTGTAGATTTTGTTTCATAGATCATTTTGCCAAAAGCCTTGTAGCATTTTGATTTACGGTTTAGGAGAAATTGGCAAATTCGTAAAAGTGGTTCGATCGCATAAGTGCTAAGTTCATGACTTCAATTGAACCCCTTAATGGTATGATTTTGGTGCCGAATCGAGTTTATTAAATACTAGATATCATAAGGTGTATGTGTGCGAAGGAATCACCTCGAAAGAATAAACGGTTGATTTTATAGAAAAGTTTAAGCCGAGGTCGCGTAAGTGAAAACTGAGAAAACGTAATTGTGTCAACTTTGACTTTGAGGCTATAATTACCATACTTAAACATCTTTAAAAGTTATGAAATTTTGGGACAATATAGTAGGGTGAATAGAGAGTAAAACCCCACTGACCTTGTGTCAAAACTCGAAATTTACAATTTATGACAAATTTTACAGTCATGTGTGGTTAATAAGGAAATGGTGAAAAACATTGAAACTTTCATGGAGTCTAAAAATGGATAAGTTCTTGGAACTTGTGGTCTTTAAAGGGTATGTTAAACTTATATTATGTGTCAAGGGTGTTATTATATATATATTTAAGGGTTAAGTGGTTAAGTGGAATATATTCTGATGGTGATCCTTTTCGTTTCTATAGATACTCGAGACGAGCACCGGATCGTACTTTTTTGGATTAGAGATCGAGGCAAGATTTCTTCTATCTTTACTTTGAAAAATGATTTATCTTCAAAGGAAAAATGATTTCATGGAATATATATATGTGATTCTATTATTATTATATTGTTAAGGATTTGTTTTCCTGATTTTGGAAATTAAAAGGAGATGTATATGAATATGAGTATGGATATGGATTAAAGGGAGCAAGATTTCTTTTACCCTTATTTTGATAAATTGTTTATGTTTAAAGAAAAGTGGTTTTGCTAGATAATATATGAATCTTATATCAATATATGATATGGATTGTGGATATGGATATGAATATGAATGGAGCTAATGTACTTTATGGCTTCAAGAGATATGAAAAAGAATGGTATCAGTTGTTATCTAGGGTTATATGGTTTATAATATTCTTTTAAAGATAATCTTTAAACATTTGTGATTTAATAAATATTATTTGATTATTATTTAATACTTTTAAAATAGTTAAAATATTTTGTATATAAGAGCATATTTGACTTTATTAAATACGGAGGAAATGTCTGAATTATAATCAAAGTATAATGATATATGAGAATGGAAATGAAATATGAGAATGGAAATGATATATGAGAATAGAAATGATATGTGTGAATGATATCTGGAAATGTGAATGGAAATGGAAACGAAAAACTGGAAAATGTGGAATGATGTTTTATAAATGGAATAACGATTTGAAAAAGGGGGATTGCAACAAAAAGCGTAAGAGGCTGTGTGCGGCACAGTCCAACACTCAATATTTATTACGGCCCAAGAGTTTCCGAAGGAGGATGTAACAGGTAGCCTTCCTCCAGGGTTGATGACCAGGTGGGATCATCCCTTCTACTAGTAGTAAACAGAGAGCCGGTACGGTCAGGCGACTGATCATCGTCCTACGTATCTGGCGCTAGCAGATATCCCCAAAACTTTTAAAGAAAGAATTGATAATGGTTTCAGATTTGCATTTTGAAAAAGGAAATGGTATGAAATTATGGAATTATTTTTATGGATTGAAGAGAAACTGATTTTATATTATTTTTATATAGTTGTTGTATAAAAGGTAATGGAAAGATTATATTGAGAGATTTATTTCAAATGTTATATTATCTTGAGACATTATACTGAGAGGTGGTATTGATTATTATCTGGTGATAGAAGAGAAACTGATATTATATTATATTAGAATAGAAACTGATATTATATGGTTTTATATTTCTTTTCTTATGAAAATAAATAGATGGTGTATTTAATAAATAAAAATTAATTCTTTTCTTAAAGATTATGATGGGTCTTCTGTTTATATATACATATATAAGTTTTCCTTTGATACTAGTTTACAAATTTATCTTGCTGAGCTATTATAGCTCACTCTTGCTATTTATTTATATAACAGCTAGATCAGGTGTCGAAACGTCGCAGTGCAACCCGGAAGAGGGTAAAGGGGAAGTCTACCTTATGAGAAAGTATCGACACCTATTCTCAAGGTAGTATATACTTTTATATGGGTGTAATAGATGGTATTCTGGGATTTTAATAATAGTTTATATTTAACTGCTATCATTAATGGGTGTTGTTCTCTGAGCATATGACTGGTGTGTGTTAATATTAGAGTGTGGGGTCTATTGTGTGAGTTTTATTATGCATTTATATTCCAGCTGCTAAGAGTAGAATTTTAATGAATGGAAATTGAACTGTGATGACCTGGATCCATGACCCCAGATCTGGGGCTGTCACAATCGGCAAGACAATCTGTTCTTCCAAGACAATCAATTTTGTACTGCCAAGACAATAGGCAATACAATCGGCAAGACAATCAGGTTCTATCAAGACAATCGACAAGACAATCAATTTCTGAGATATTTGTCTTGCTTTATCAATAATTATCAATCTGTCAGAAACTTTTCTTTTTGATCATCATCAAGACAATCTGATTTGAACTGCCAAGACAATCGTCAAGACAATCATATCAGATTTTTATTCTCCTTTTTTAAAGCTGTCGGGTATAATGATCATTAAGACAATCGGCAAGACAATCAGGGATTGTCTTGCTTTACTGATTTCCTACTTCAAGACAATCGGCAAGACAATCAGAGATTGTCTTGTTACTTCATTTTTCAGTTTTAAATTAAACTGATTAATAAATAATCATTTCAATTTAAACTTACTTAAATAATAATTATTCAAATTTAATTAATTTAAATAATTAATTTAATTAACGAATTAATTCTTGATGAATTAATTTATTAATTAAATTGACTACTTGATTTAAATTAATTAAAGAAGAATAATTATATATCCTTGGATTGTCTTAATTCTTTTCTGAATCACTGAAAGTAATAAAGTAATACCACTGAATATTCTATTGACGTTCCATGCACGGTCTGTTTCATGAACGACTAACTTCAATGACTATCCTTTAATTTTCACATTAAAATGTGATTCCTTTTTCTTCTCATCTCTTACTCCTTCTTGTACTCCACTGTATTCTGTCTGAACCTATCACTCTAGAAATCTCTGTCTTAGAAATAAATCCACTTCTTTGATGCTATACTGAGGCTTGATCAGCAAGCTGAGCTTCTTCCAGTGTAAAACATCAAAACAATAGATTGACTTTACGGTTTTTCTTCTGACAGATAGTATCTTCTGAGATTCCTGTGACAGTTAAAGTTATTAACTTATTACAATCTAAGCTTAAGTTGAGTTGAGTCCTCGAACTACAAATAGGCTGTGTCATATGCCTTTAATACGGCTAGATTAGATGTTAAGTTATAACGTCTTTTCATCACCATTTATCTAAAAAGAAGTACATCTTCAGCTTCATATGCATATTTGTTAACTCTTAAAGTTTTATTTTGAAATCTAAAAATTACCTAATTTCAGTGGCTCATATGCACTGAATTAAGATAAAAAATATTACTTAAAAAATCAAATTTAAATAACATGAAAATGAAGTTATTTAACTACTAAAAATACAAACATGTATGATCAACGCATCATTTTGTTTCCAATATAAAGTATTGAAATTCGTGTATATATATATATATATATATATATATATATAGGTCATTGCTCCATAAAGAACACTTTTATATAAAGAACAATAAAGAAGATTATGGAATCATTTATTTCAATAGATCCAATGGCCCCGCCAGGGGCACCAAATACAAAAAAATTCTTATTTTTTTATCCTCTTTCCATTCAGCAAAAAAAAAATCACTGTTCACTGACGACGTCAGTAGTGACGTCATCATGAACGATGATTTTTTTTGCTGAATGGATAGAGGGTAAAAAAATAAGAACTTTTTTGTATTGGGTGCCATGACGGAACTCTTAGATTAGATTAAATATGAGTATTATAATGGTGTTCTTTACTGTTCTTTATATAAGGTGTTCTTCATGGAGTGCAACTCATATATATATATATATATATATAATTATGTATTGTAGTGTGGTGAAATCGAGTTCGAGATTGAGAAGCGGGTTGGGTAGAGAAAATGGGGGGGGGTCGGGGATTGGACCGGGAGACATAGAATCCAGGCCCCGGCCCACTCCCCGATGTTTTTTGAAAATTGTCCCCGTTCCCAGGTCTGTACCCGAAAAAATTTCCGAATCCCCGTCCTATTTGGTGTGGGGATCAGATAGGAATCGGGCGGGCCGGAATGAATGTCATCCCTACTAGCTTTATACACATATGCTTTATAAATATTAACTAGCATTAGTGCCCATGTGAGGCACGAGCCTCATAAACAAACTTGTATTATAATATAATTTTATGATTATATTATTCTTTTATCAATCGTAAAAGAATTAGGTACAACAAATATCTATATACAATTTATAAACCAAATTCTCTTGTCAGAACTCATGCAGTGTTCATGTTCGACTGTTGGATATGGTACAAATGAGTAAGATAAGATCGGAGCGTTGGACCTGCCTTGCAAATAGCTCCCCTAAGCGCACGCCAACTAACCCAATTGGATCTAGTAATAACCCTTAATAGTTTGAACATTGCCTCCTCCACTCAAGCAATATCATTATTAGTCCATGCACTTAGATTCCTTGAGTCGCATAACTTACGCTTTTTAAACGTTCCAAGAATCAAGAGTCAACTCGAAGTTATGAATTTCTGTAAATTATTGTTTTCATATTATATTTTAATTTATTGGATTTGACCCGACTAGTTTGTTTGGTTAGTTTGTTTGCTGGGCGTTTTAGCTCACTCTTTTAATATTTCAGGTTTTGTTCTGTTCATTGAGTTTGTGAGAAGCCTGTAGTGGGATTTTTCTTAGATGGTGTCAAATATTATTGGGTAGTTGCGCCTATGATTTTTGTGACTTAAATTTTAATAGAATTGTAGTAGTTTAATGTTAGAATTTTCGAGATTACACTTTTGTATTGTATTTTTGGCTCGAATTAACATTCCGAAAAAGTGTGAGATGTTACAATTCACTCATATAAATGTCTCATTCAGACTTATAACTCAACTCAAGAATGCATGCTCAAAAAGAATGAAACTCAAATGATCTCCATAAATTGTCAACTATCAAACTTACCCTAATAAAAATCGATTTACTCCAGAATGATTTTGAGGTAATTATAAAATAATTCTATTTTCTTCCAAAAATATAAACTCTTAATATTTTCTAATTAGCGGATAAAACAATAAAAAAATTATTTTGTAAATATTTAAAAAATATTCACAATAATTTAAAAATCTATAAATTATTAAAAATGCATGAATAAATATTTGTAATATTTTTGTAATTTACACAAATAAAATTTGACACGGATAAAATACTGTATCGATCCATAAAATCATAAAACGAACTCAACTTGATAATATAGATAAAACGATCAATTTTACTAAAATTCAAAATAATTGAAATAAAATAGACGATATCACACAGTACCAAAGAACGAACCACTTCTAATACTTAAAGATAGAAATGTATGAAAATGGAATAAGATATACATAATTTTATTCCTACTTTATTAGAAAAGCCAATAAAATATTTAAAGAATAACAATAATAAATTCTGAAAAATTCGGGTTGTTACAAATGCACCCAATTAGCTCCACAAAATCTATTAATGAGAGAGATAGAAATTTATCAAACAATTTCATTGAATATTCGATAATTTTCTGAATAGAAAAACTATTGAAAATATTCAAACAAAATAGTCAATAATTCGACAGATTTTTAAGAAGTAAAACTATCGAATAACTTTTTGTCTCCGGCATCTTTCTCAATTCGAAAACTATCGAACTAGTTTAAGAAAATTATCAAAATAGTTACCTTTCAGTACCTATAGTTTTCTTTTCGATATTTTCAGTGGTAGGTTTGCACATTCTTTGAATTAGAAAAATTCTATCAAATTTGTCTTAAACTTTTAGGAATTAACAAGTCGGACTTTAAATCAATTCTTTCTGAGTCGAATAAACATGTTGACATTCTTTGTTTGTTTAATGCCTAGTGCAACTGGTCGGGTTCACAGATGACTAACACTGAGTTAAATCTTCATGTCTTCATTACAATCCAATTGACAAGTCGATAGCAGTACATGTAGCTTAAATAATAATTTACTAGAATCCTTTGGTACTTACTTGGTATCATAAACACTTATGTAATTCCTGAATCTTTATTTGTCAGTGAGGTCTGAACATATTTATAAATTTCTTTCCATGACCTGTTTACAGTCTTTAAAATTATTTTCCGTATTTTGATTCTTTGTATTTACCATGTCTTCTATTCTTTTGGATTCATGTGCTTCAATTAATATTATTCTCTGTCATGTTCCTGCAATTCCATAATAGGGGCCGAGAAGGCTGCTAACCCTGGTAAGAACCTTATCAAATAGCTGGAGCCGTAGCGAAAGCCAGTCTTCATAAGGCAATTGTCATTGCTTATGGACCCGAACCTTGGTGATCTATCCATGCTCCCCGCTTTCTTCTTTGTTCTAGTTTCACTTGCTTGAATCATTCGGAGTACCCTTTTGGGCACTCACTCACTCTTATTAGAGAGCGTTCGCAACTTCGTTCATAGAAGACTTTCAAGAGCTTTCCCTTTAAGACGGATTTTACTCCATTTTTGTGAATCGAGTTGAAGATTACAATTGAGTTTGTATTTATGTTGTTGCAAGTTCTACTCATCAACAATAAGGTGGACTTAAATTAAATTGACGCGATAAGGTGTTAGAAGCACCCTGACGGGCTAGTTTGCGTGCCTCGGTAGGAAAGAGATCACCACCACATGAGGTGTGTAATGCATAGCTAAAAAAATGCCAGTCACTATCTTAATGTTAAGTTATCATTCCATGTTACATTATGTTTAACAAACATCATCATCATTATCATTATTATTATTATTATTATTATTATTATTATTATTATTATTATTATTATTATTATTATTATTATTATTATTATTATTATTATTATTATTATTACTATTACTATTATTCTTATTATTATTCTTATTATTATTATTATTATTATTATTATTATTATTATTATATTATTATTATTATTATTATTATTATTCAAAAAAGTACAACTATAATGAGTATAAATTATTTAAACTAATTTTATTTTACAAATTAATAAACAAGAATAATAATATATAAATTTTTTTACACGTTAAATAATTTTAAAACAATTGATGAAAGAATAAATATATATGGTAGAATGTCCAACAGTCAACTATAAAATTGTTCTTTAAAGTCACTATATATTTTAGTGTGAATTTAGTTAAATTCATTTACTATGATGTTGAAAATGCCCGCCTTGTTAAGTTAGGAGTTTTCATGTTAAGCAACCAGTCGCTCTAAAATATTAAGGTCAATGCATAATACTAGCTGAGTATTAGATGATTTTACGATGTAGAATCATGATTCCTTTATTTTCAAAGGGTGTTCATTGTCCCTTATGTCTATCTCATATGGATGTATTTGTATAGCATGCTATCCATTGCCAAAAGCAACCTTGCTTCAAGTACCGAAATGACATGGTCAGGTGCTATGTCACATACTATGGAGGGTAGGGCCAGCTAAAAAGGAGGTCGCAATCAACTTTCTCACCCCTTTAGGAGAAGTTAGGTCAACTCTCAAACCAGTTGATGTATTGGTTTATAGTTAGAATGTTATAAAACATACATATGTCGATATCATAGATGTTTCACCATTGAGTAGTTTAAAAAATAGGGTGTTTATATTTGGCCAAGCGGCAACTAGGGCGGTAGGTGAATAAGCATGATCAAGCTTGTAAAGATAATCAACATAGTTTAATGTCTTTTGCCTTTGATACATTCAGATTTTTGGCTTTTGATGATGTTGAATTTCTTAGTGAAAGGCATATGACATAGCTTATTTGTAATTTGAGTATCCTATTCAATTTAAATTAGATTGTAATAAGTAAATAGTGTAATTGTCACATGAATCTCAGATAGTATTATCTGTCAGAAGAAAGAAGACAAAGTCAATCCATAGTTTTGATGTTTTACAGTGGAAGAAGATTCAGTTAATTGATCAAGCCTCAATGTAGGATTAAAGCCAATGGATTTATTTACAGTGACAGAGATTTCTGGAGTGACAGAGACAGTAAAGACAGAGTGAAGAATGAGATTGAAGAGATTTTAGAAGAGATAAGAATCACAATTTAAAGTCTGAAATGAAGAACAATAGTTGGAGTTCGTCGCTCATGAATCAGAGAGTATATCGAGCGTCAACAAATAATTCAGTGGTTGCTCCTTATTATATTCAGTTGTTCAGCAGAGTTTTTGGCTATCAAGTATTAATAATAATTCTATTAATTAACTACATTATTGATTGATTTATTTAATTAATTCTGCAAGAAAAAATTTATTTAATAAATTAATTATCAAGTTAATTAGTTTTAGAATTATTGATTAATAAGAAAAAATTTATTAGATTTGTATTAGTAAGAGTATCTATACTTTTAATGGGGTTTCAAAGTCATACTCTTACTAAGGGAAACTACACTCTTATAAGGAGATTAAGTTCATACCCTTGCTGGGAAAGCCATACTCATACCAAGCTTTGAAGCTTTACACTTGGTGGAACAAGGCAATTGTATACTCTTACTCAAGGATCAATCTATACTCTTACTAAGTTGATCATACTCTTACCGAGTTATTTATACTCTTACTGAAGCTTGGAGACATACTCTTGCCGAGAGGAATTTCATACTCTTACTAGACTGTAGCTATACTCTTAACGAGTATCTATACTCTTAGCAGGGTTTGAACTTATACTCTTGCCAAGCAACTATAGTCTTGCCGAGTGTTTAATTGTTATACTCTTACCAAGGTTTGTAACATACTCTTACCCATATGCTATACTCTTGCTGGATGATTTCAAAGACCACAGAATGGACAGATGGCGGTAAAATGATGTTAGATATTTTGTTAAATACAAGACCAAGCTTCATTATCAACAAGAGATAGGAGAAATAAATATATACAGAAGCTACAAAACTCTCTCATCTTTATATCTCTGCATAAACTTTTAATATTCAAAGAAAATCAAGTTCAAGCCCCTTTTAATATTCAATCTGCTGGAACTTGTTTATTGATCACTCTTGTACTACTAGCGAATTTATATTCCTAGTTTATATCTCGATCTTTATTAATAAATATAGAAAAGTTCATGTCGATTTTTCTTTTGAGTATTGAATATACAGAAGAGAATACAGAGGGGGGTGAATGGATTCTCAAACTTTTCTTCTGATAAGTGTTTTAGGTGAAGGTTGTTTTAAGGGTTTGAATCTGGTTGTGTAACAAAGTGTGTGTTTGTGTTTAACAGATTATGTAAGTACGGAATATAAACACAAGAACACGATCACTCACTTTAATCTAATATTGTATTAGATAAAGATTTGCTACAATATGTGAATACAAATGTTAGTATTCTCAGCTTCTTTCTCAGAGAGATATTACTTGTAAAAACTATTGATCACTCTTTTTGATACTTGCTAAAGAAGTAGGGTTGTTCACTTATATCACGTGAACAACTTGCTTACAACAAATAAGGTAGCAAACAAATTTGCTTTCTAATGTGTCTATCCTATTTGAGTAAACATTCAACCTGCTACAGATTTGACTTCTTAGAACTCTGTTCAGATCCACTTCTTTAGCTCTTTGTCTCTTGTACTATCTCTCCAAGCTTTTTTGTAGGCTTTCCAACGTGCTTTACAGTATGTGGTCCATAAAGCGTCTTGCCTTGTTGCAGGTTTCTGACTTGTACAATTCTTCAGTATTTTGTCTCCAAGATTGCAGTCGAGAAGTAACTCTGTTGGTGATTCGAGAACTAGAATTGGCTTAATCGATAACTCTGAGTTCTCGAATACTATTGAGCTGACATATCGAATCACTTCTCGAATAAGTCCTTTCTCCAGGAATCCTTGAGATATCGAATAGAGCATTTTACTTATCGAATCCCTGAGATATCGAATAGCTTCCTGAGTCATTGAGATATCGAATGGAACATTGACTTGTTGACTCCTAGAGAACTCGAATGATACTTTGACTTGTTGAGTTTCTGAGTTCTCGAATAGAGTATTAGACATATCGAATCTCTGAGATATCAAATGAGATATCGAACAGTGCATTCAGAGATATCGAATAATGTCTTTGTAGATATCGAATCCCTGACTTTTCGAAAGCTAGACTTCTCGAATAGATCAAAATACTTCTCGTATTGGTACTTATGCAAATCTTCATTCTCCAAATTCTAACTGTGTTTATTTTGAAAGTCTTGGTCTTCAAGCTTGAGGCATGATCCTTGGAACTTCTTTCAAGCATTATTCTCTGACTTTAATTACAGTTACACAGGTAGAATTTGGTGCCTATTACAAGTACTACAACAAGTAGAGACTCTACAACTAGAGGTTCCCTCAGTTAAGAGGTCATGTTGGTAATGCACAGCATTACAGTCAATTAGGCTTGTTATTAGATGTATACAGGCATGCCTCTGTGACTAACAATCTCCCCCAAATTGTGAGTAAGACCCTTAGTCACAATTTCATGTCTGATAACAAGCCTAACATACATAAAGATAAAACTTGAAAAGTACAGGTATGTAATTTGATTGAAAATACAAAGAGGCATCCTTACAAGTTATGAAGAATTACTAGCCATATCCTTTTGGATTCATCTCTTGAGCTTTGGCTTGTAGATTCTCATTTTTCTTCTTTTTTTCAGCTTCTTTAGCTTTCTTCTTTGCATTTTCTTCCATAGCAAGAACAATGTCTTCTATAGTAGTGAGTTCCTCAATTAGAGGAGAGCCTGATACATCTTTAAGAACTTCATTCAGCTGTTTCTCAGAGTAGGAACTGATGTAGTCCATTCTAATCTTCACAGTCTTCCATATTTCTTGTATTCAATAATGTAAGGATTATACTTGACTCTACACAGACCCATGGCTCTTAACTCATCAGCCTTAGCTTACTTAGAAACAAACTCCTCATCTCTTTTCTTTAATAGCTACTCACTTTAATTTTTCTGTTCTGCCTGGTGATCTCTCTTCATCTTGACAAAGTCAATCAACTCCAGCTTCCATACTCTTTCCACTCTATCTTTAGAATCCAACATAGCAGTAATCCTTTCTATATCATCTAGCTTGCCCCAATGCTGACATGTCCCTTGCCTGAATTTCTTCTGTCTTCCATCAGTATATTTAATTTCAAGGCAGTCATCTGTATATTTATTTTCACTCAAGAAGCCATCTGTATGTTTCCAAAAGCAATGAAGGTTCTGAGAATGTGCAATGCCTCTACTTCTCCACCAGTTCTTATCCCATTCTTCTTTTGTAATTTATCAATAATGTCAATGATAAGTCTGTGATTCTGGAGAGTGAGATCCTTGGGAATGACCAGCTATTTGATATCCTCAATCTTTGTGCCAGACTGATAGATAATTGGTCTTGGATAAGTGCAAACTTCAGGCAACCTAGCTAGTTGACCATTCCTCAGATCAGCATATAGACTCTTGTTGTTCTCTCCCTTCTTCTCTATCAACCCCAGGATAACATCAATCTCTGTGAATTTTAGGTGTCATAAGACAGGTGTCATATTTTACCACTGGTCACCATCATAATCTCCTTGAGATAGATTTGATTTAGCTTCCTTGGAATCACTGTCAGAAATTTGATTTGTTCTCTGTAACACCCCCAGATCCGGGGTCCGGGATCCGGTCGTTACGGTTTCCAATTCTGTCCACAACACTTGAACTTTCCTTAACATAAAATAAATTACATCTCTATGACCCAACATAACAATGTAAAACACACCCGTTATAGTCCCAGAGATAAAATCAGAGTAACAATCAAATTTTATTAATCACATTATGAGTTCTTACAATCCAAAAGAATTTCAATATAAATACATACTCTTTGCCATCCATTTACATAAGTCATACTAGACCATATACTTGGTACTGAAAGAATAAATATATCCTACCAATAGCTTCTTCTTCAGCTCTGGTAATCTCATCGTCCTCGCCCGCGTCGAGTGCGCCTTGTGCGAGTCATCTGGTCTAGCTGTTGTTGTGATATAATAATAAAGCAAGGGTGAGCAATAGCCCACCAACAATAATATATAACTAAACGATAATATATAACAGTTCAAAAGTATCTTTCAAACCATATGCCATGCATTTACGGAAATGATGCCAGTATAATATGAACGATGAAGTTACAAGGTAACTTAAAGTATTTGTTTGTAGAAATATCTGCTACATCAAAAGTAAGCGAGATATTCTCATTTCATTAAAAAGAGGAACTTGCATGAAAAGATTGCAATTCCAGTTATGAACACTTTTCTAGCTCTACCAACAGTAATCATGTTGCAGGAAATAATTAAGTTTGGATGATGAACCAATGATGGAGTATTCACCGCGCCCGCTGTTCCAATCTTGATGATCAGTCGAGATCGTACAGCTCAAATTAGATTTACTACCGGTAGAAGGAAGAACTGACGGCTTTACTTGTATACCGCCTTACTAGCTCTCCCCGGCCAACGGTTGGGCCAAAGGGGATGGACCGGCGCTACTCGGCCTCTTACACGACTCCTAGTTCAAATAGAATTCATGATTCTGAATGTAACGTTCGTCCCCCTTTCCCCAAGTATAATACTTGTTGATAAGACTCTACAAAGTAGTCGTATCTAATTGGAAAGGAAAATTCACCAATAACTTCCAAGCTATTGCTTGGTAACGAATATCAACTTGTTCCAACAATCTTACCCCTCGAAAGATGAGAAGGTAAACAACAACTTAATAAGTCCATAGCACCCGAGTTGCAAGTGAAGAGAATACTTTATGACCGGGAAGTCGACAAGATAAATAACATTTTCCAAGTAAGGTTCCCTTATTTTTAGAGAGATAGACTCAAGAAGAATGATGTCTGAGAACCTTTCTTGATATAAGATTAATAATAATATGACTCCGAGATTTTTTTCCGTAATAATCGAAGAAGATAAACCTTATTGAGGTTATTCTAAGTATGGAATAAATATTCAGAGAATATTTATTGAATTAAAATATTTAAAGAATATTTAGGAATATGAAAGAATATCATTAATCAGAGTATTTCTCCAAATAATCCTTGAAGAAACATCAAGAGAATATTTATTGACTAAATAAATATTTAAATGAATATTCAAAATAATATTCATTAATTAATAAGGAATTTAAATGAATATTCAAAAAGTAATATTCATTTAATGAATAATATTCTAAATGAATATCAAGTAATATTCATTTAGTAATCCAAACTTTAAAGGAATATTCGAGATGATATTCGATAAATAAATCAAGCTTCAGATGAATATTAGAATAATATTCATCAAGTAATTAATATCTTAAATGAATATTCAAAAGTAATATTCATTTAATAAAATAATAGTCTAAATGGATATTCAAATAATATTCATTTAGTAGTCCAATCTTTAGAAGAATATTCGGAATAATAATCGATATTCTATTCGACTTTGAATGAATATTGAAAAATATTATTCGTCGAATGGTTACGTTCAAATAATTATTTGAAGTAAGGATATTTAAATAAATAATCTCGAACGAATATTCAAATAATATTCGTCGCCCAAATAATGGAAAATATTTACTTAAATATTTTCCTCCGAGGTAATCTCGATATATCAAGAAATATTGACTCCCGGTCTATATTTGACGAATAAGATGTATACGCCCTTCTATGAGGGTCTTACAATAACCGGCTTATAATTGATACGTTAGTTATCTAATTTATAAGCCAATAAACAATCAGGGAACAAGCATAACGATATAACTTGAAAGTAAGCATGCATGCTATGGCATATGTATAACAGAAAACATATATATATATATATATATATATATATATATATATATTCAATCACAACAACAGCCTAAAAGAAGGGAATTGAAACTTGCCTGGTAGTCGAGTACGGTAAGGGGTGGTGGTAGCGGGTCCCGGGTCAGCTTGGTGATCTATAAATAGCCAAGGCATTCGGGATTAATCACTTAACATCTTAAAAGTTAATTTATACTTAAATCAAAACACGTTCTCGAGTTATCTCGTTATACCCCTTTTTGTGGATTCCTTTTATCATTGATCCGACCCGACATTCGTTCGTTAATACGACATGTCACTGTACTTACACTTGGGACATACTTAAGTCATAGAAGTTCTAAAGTCGATCGTTACGAACCAATATTATACTCCGAGTTTTATCGCCCGTTTTCTAAGTGTTTTACCGAAGTTATAATAGAGTCGTCTTTTAGGGGTTCGTTCGCGTTTAACCTCGACTCGAATATTTTTAATAAATCGAAAAACGATCCTTTTGACATACGGTTTTCTTTCACACCTTTCTTTTTACCTCTAGTATTTATTTACCAAGATTTGTCATGACTTTACATATTTTACGAGGGTTCAACTTCAGTTACGAACTTTCGTTTACGGATTCGAACTACTTTTAGTAAATCGGTCATAAATCCTAAACCGTAAGTCTGTTTGATTCGATTCTTTTTCCAAAATGATCTACGACTCAAGATTTACAAGGGCATGTTAGATACTTGTCCAGTTTCAGCCATTAGACCTACTGTGATGCACAGTTTTCAATGATTAACGAAATTTCGGCATTATAACGGCTATAATACGAACGTTCCAAAAATCGCAATCAACAACCCAAGCCACACCAGGCATCAATACAACTTATACACATAATAATCATCTCACAAGTCCAGAAGCTACTGATCTTAGCATCAAAATCATCATGCATCTTAAATCATATAACTAATTACATAATCATGCTTATAACTATCACTATAATCATACCAAGCTAAATCCATCAAAAACATTCATAAATCTCAAATCAAATGCTAGGGTTTCAAGAGATCTACCTTCCTTGGAGTATGATATTACCTTAATAAGCTTGGTATGGTCCTTGTCTAGCTTAATCAAACCTTAGATCATCCAAAGAAATCATGAAAACAAAGTTAGTTTCTAAGATCCACTATTCATCGTCAATCTTGTAAAAATCATATAAAATCAAAAACTAAGAGTTTGGTTCTAAAATTTTTACCACACCTTCTACTCTTCAAGGGCTTTCTTTTGAGCTATAGAACACAAGAATCCAACCATGGGAGCTAGGGTTTTGAGCCCCATCTTTCTTCTGATCAGAACCTGGACAGTTTTGGTCCTCCAACTTTAAGCATGGATTTGACTAGGCTATACTACTTGGATTTCCATGAAATTTGGAACGAATCTTGCCCATGGAGTAGAGAAGCTATGGTTAAAATTTGGTGATTTTATCATGGATAGAAATGGAGATATGAATTTTTCTTTGTGTTATGTTTCTGCTGGACAGTTTGTATGTTCTATGTTTTCTTTTGCTTTTCTCTCTTTTCTCCCACTTGATCATCTACTTTTTGCTCATATAACTAGATATTATCAGCTGGTAGGATGAGATTGATAGCATTGGGGTAAGAGCCAAGAGTCTTGGATAAGTTTTGATAGATATTTGTTTTGTTTCTTGTTTGATTTAAGTGATTTAAATCACTTAACTCCTAAATTGTTTTGATTTAATCCTTGATTAAATAATTTAATCCACTTGATATAATTCTCTTGATGATCATATAGGATATTTAATCTCGATACGAACTTAATCCGTAATCTAGGATTCGTTCGCTTTATTGATTAATCTCGTTATAACGTTTTAGCGGTTTCTAGAACGCTTGTTTCACTGCCTCAGTGGTTTCCTACCTTCATTCTTAAATCAAATATAATAACATCCCAAAATATCAAATCCTCAAAGTTAATATCTCAATTCTTGGATTATAATAATATTTAATCCACTGTCCGGTCAGATATTATACCGAAAAAGAATTTGGAATTTCTAAATTCTGATCGTCTCTGCATTCACTTATTTCCTCCGCGTATTACTAATATGACTTCGAAACATCCATATCACGTCCCGTACATAGGGTGGCGTGAAAAGTTTTCCAACTTACAAAATCACTATTCATCCACCAAATTACTATGCACGTACAGGAAACACTATGCACGTACGGGAAACACTATGCACGTACGGGAAATACTATGCACGTATGGGAAACACTATGCACGTACGGAAAACACTATGCACGTATGGGAAACACTATGCACGTACTCATTTCCTTTCAAGGATCCATTAGCTCCTTCCTGGATGGTAGATTATTCTTATCTAGGTCCTCAACCATCGAATTACTCTATTCTGACAATATACCAATGCATCAGGATCATTGTCCAAAGCAATATCCATTCATTACAATCATTGTTCTTTGAAACCACCATTCATTAGTGCTCTTTAACCACAATAAGAAAAGTTTTAATTCTACCCAAAATTCGGGTTATTACATTCTCTCAGACTCCTTCTATACTCCAATGTATCCCCTCCAACCTTTGCTCGTGTGACTTGCAAAAACTTCAAGAAGGCAGCATCATGATAAGTTTCTGAATTTGCTACTTCTATCAGCTTGGTCTTAGTAACTACATCCACTTCAGCTGGTTGATCTTCTTCATTTCTGGAGGTTTTAGCTTGCTCAGTTGGCATAGATCCTGCAACCACTGTAGAGGTGATGGTTTGTTTTTTGGCCACTTGGGGTAGTGATGTGTACAGGAGGTAGAGTGACAGTTGGTAGAGAAGGTAGAGGTGCATTGACTTTGGCTTTGCCCTTGCCTTGAACATGAGAGGTTGTAGGTTTTGAGATTTTTGGTTGACGACCCTCAGTTATGATTATGCCTTTCTCCTTAGGCTTCTCTCCCTTAGTCTGCTGCTCACCCTTAGGCTTTGATGTCCTTAATTTCCTCTTCTCCCTCTTAGGCTTGTTGTCAGGCACAGAGGCTTTGGTAGAGACCCTTGGGTTGGAAGAGGTGGGATGAACAGATTCATCAGGTAGAGGGAGTCCCATATGCTTCATCATAGCAGACAACATCAGTTGTTGATGAAGAAGAACATTAGCTGTGGTGGTAGCTTGAGTGTCCAACTTCTCAGTGAGAGTTGTTATTGTGTCTGTAAGATGAGCATTTAACTGCTTGAGTGAGCTCACTTCTTTCTCCAGAGTATCCACCTTGGTGAATAACTCATTAGCTTTAAAGCCAGACAATGATTGTTCCTTGAGCCTCACTACCTCAAACTTGGTCATATTATGCATAGGGACCTCAGTCACCAGTTTAACTCCATGTTGATTTGCAAACATGGTCCTTAGCATGGCATTGGCATCAGTTGTCTAACCAAAGAGATTCTGAACTTGAGTTGCTAGATTGCTGACAGTTCCATGAAGCAAAGCCATGCCATTGTCCATCTTGATGCAGGTAGATTTGCAGTCTTGTATGGTTTTGAGGACAGGATCTAAAGTTGGAAACTTGGCAGCAAATTCTCTCTTGATTTCTCCCATTGTCTTGGCTGTTTCATCACACACCTTGTTGACTTATGTCTTAACACCCTTGCCAAGATAGTGTGCTGCCTTGAGGAATCCCTTGTAAGAATCATTCATGGCTTCCTACACTTCACTAGGAGTCAGAGATTTAGCATTTGAACCCAGTGAAGTGAGGTATTCCTCTATTAGATATTGAAGGGCTTCATTGAGAGTAATATCATATTTCCCTTGCAGCCAGGCATCTACATTCCCATCTCTCTCAGCCTCATCTGCTATTTTCTATTTTTGCATCTCTACATCATCTCTTTGACACAGCAGAATGGCTTCATAGTCTGGGTTTGACATATTGGATGTGACAAGGTTTTGGGCTATCTTTACAAACTCAGTAATCTGATCCACAACTAAGCTTTGAAGTGCTTCAACCGTCAATTGTGGTGGAGCAAACCCTGATCCTGAAGCACTGTCATGTTGCACAGGCTTCAGCCATTGTGACAGAAAGTCAGAGCTAGAGCTAGGCAAGCTAGACTCCTTAATTACAGATGCAACTTCTATAACCGGATAGAATGACTCTACTACTGGTGTCTCCATAGAAGTGGGATGAGTTACACCAGCAGTTGACACAGGCACAGAGTCTCTAGTGAAAACTAGTGAATCCTCTGTGTTTGTGATGGTGTCATTAGGATATGCCCCAGCTAGCATTCCCTCACCATCTAAATGTGGTTCCTAGGTGGTGAGCAAAGTGTCATGCACTAAGTCACTTGAGTCCATTAGCTCACCAAGAGAAGAAAATTCTTGGTGATCAATGCCTTGCTCCTCAATTGCTTGAGTTGCAGGCTCCAAAGAAATATCATTGTAAGATTCTGAAAGAAGAGTGTCTTGTAGATTGGATTTTGGCAACTCCCCCTGAGAAATAGAGGGAGTTTCAAGTGTGATGTGCTCTCCACTTAGTGTTGTGCCAGCCTTATCACTCCCAGGTGCTGACTCATTACAAGATAGTGCATTGGGGAGGATGCTTGATTCTATAGATGCACCCTGTTGAGAGGGTACATCTAGTGAGCTGTTTGCCCCTGATTTTACAACTTCAACCATTTGTGTGAGTGAAGAGGTGGTTTTCTTAACTTTCTTCTTCTTTGGCTTTTGCAAGGGTGACACAGGCGCCTCACTTTCTAAGCCTAATTCAGCATTCAATACTGCTTCTGTTAGCATTTCCAAGGGTTCAAAGGCTATCTTCTTTATTTTCTTTTTACTAACACCACCCTATTGAGAGGATGATGCAGGTGGCTCTGTGTTTGGTTCAGTGTTTGGTTGAGGGGGTTGGTTAGCTGGCCCTGGGTTAGCATTTTCTTCTACTTGCTTGGGCTGTGCTAACTCAGACTTAGAGGCAAATGTTGGCATATTGCGGGGGTAAGACTCAAATAACCTCTGCATATGAGGGGTTATTACAAGCCTAACATCCACATCATTCCTAGTCTCCAAGTTACCAAAAATGAGTTTGGTCATGGATTTCGGATAGCCTATTTTATTTCTATTCATCCCAGGCAATTCAATCAGTTTATTATCTACAAAATTAAAAGCAAATTGAATAAAACGAGGGAAGAAGATTTCATTACCTCTCTTGGTTGAGTTCTTACCAAGTCTCCCATATAGCTCCTGCATAATTAGATTACCCACATTGATTTTCCTATCATATGCTAGGGAGTACGCAATTTGCTGTGCAGGTGCACTGATTTGATCAAAACTCGACTTCCTAGCAGTGAACACATGTAGCAGTGTGGCGAACACAAAACTCCATTCCTTTCTGAGGCACTTCCGGTTCATTTTTCCAATCTTGATTGTATCAGCATATCTGATAAAGTCGAAGAATGTAATCAACTCATCATCAGATACCAGAGGGTGATATAGCTCCTGATGAAGTCCTAGTGCTTGATTCATATCCTCTGTAGTGATAGTAACCTCTTTCTCTTGTATTTTGCAATAGATGATATAAGAGGTTACTGCATTCTCGAGAGCAATAACTTCCATAGTGGCTATCCTCCAAAACTGTTCTAGGAGATCTAGGTACAGAGTTGGGTTGGCTGAGAGTGCATCCTTGATGTATGACTCAGATATCCAGCGAACGAAGCACTTGAAGTTAGCATTGGGTGCTTCCACATCATTAGTAATAGCAATGAAGTTGGTGTGGTTAGGAATTGTGAGTTGGGTATTTGCCATTGTTACACAGAGAGACGAGAGAAGAGAATGAAGGTTGAAGAAGAAATTTAACTTTTGAAGTTAGGGTTTTCAGAGGTTTTGGAACTTTAGATGCTTGAGAAATCGAATGAAATGAAATGAATAGATGTAAAACTGTATAAGTATGAAGTACTTGAATTGTCGATTAGATATATGTTTTGTATCGACAAGTCAGTCATTCGAGAAGTAGAAATCAACTATTCGATAAATCAAGAAAGGCTTAATCGATATCTCAAGCAGTTTGTAACTCACAGCTGGCTATTATCTAACTTAGAAATAATTCCAAATTAAATAGAATATGTTTTTATGAGTGATTTAAAATTCTGAATAAAAATCCAAAAATGGTTAAGATTCAGCGAAAATTCAGCCTTTTCAAATGATTCGACAACTCAAATGTTCTATTCGAGAACTCAGTCATTAGAGAACTCAAATGTTCTATTTGAGAAGTCAAGCAAGTCTCTGTTCGATTTCTCCAAAATGCACTATTCAAGAACTCAAGAGTGTTCCAAATAGACTTGTTAGAGAAGTCGACCATAGTCATGAAAGTCATTAGAGAAGTCTGACTTATCGAGCTACACTTTCCACTCATAAAAGTTAATTTTCACTACATTTTCAAAATTCACCAAAATTATTCAATGAAGAATATTCTAACAAATTAAATAGTGATAATCTTAAAATTTCATAGAAATTTCAAGCTAATACGAATATGATTTTCAACATATGCAACATATTTGAAATATTTATAAATCATATTTCAGCCAACACTTACTTCAAAAATATTGAGAATTTAGATAAAGTAAGTGTTTACTGCTGCAACAATCTAGTTGATATTTTCACTTAGCCAGATTCTGAAGAATTCAGCATTCCAATCTCACTAACCAACCTTGTGAAGGTGGCTTCATCCAATGGCTTAGTGAATATATCAGCTAACTGTTTATCTGTAGGGACATAATGCAACTCAATGGTTCTGTTAGGCCGAATACACAAATAATAATCAACTTTGTATGAGAGATTAACAAGTAAAAGCGTTTATGCACTTAAAAACTTCTTGTATTTCGAACCCTCTTCGTGATGTAAAATATCACAAAGAGCTGCTAGGTTACAATAATGATAATTCGTTATCGATACCCTTCTAGGGTTAACCTATCTGTATTTATATAACATACAGCTACGATACAATCTCTAATTGATATTCCTAATAATCAGCTATACAATGATATCAATTACAGATTGTCACACGTCTCCTATGTCAACTCGATCTCTTTGATAGCTATCCAATCTTCAAAGATATCGCTTCCATAATTAATCTTTAATCACTGTTGAACAGTAGACGCGCTTCCTCCAGACAGAGTTTAACAAACTCTGTCAAGCTTCCAACTGTCAGAGTTTACGCAAACTCTGACTGCTTCCAGCTAAACTCTGATAACTCCCTGTAACACTTAAACACTGATTAAAACACATCAATTATATTTAACAATCTCCCCCAACTTGTTCATTAGCAAAAATGTACAAGTTAATGACAGTAATTGATGATGTCAAAACAAATAGACAAATACAGTGTTTATACAGATTCAGAGTTTAAGCTTCTACTTAATAAACACTATAGAGAATAAGAAAATTCTTACAGAACTTAATCTCTAATCATTTCAAGATCTGGCATGGTTCTGAGATAATCAATCAGCAATCTTCTTTCTGCATTTTCAAGTTCAATCTTCATTGCTTCTTTGATTTCTCTGAGTTGAGGATCACTTTCATCTGTTTGGTAGATAGCAGCCCTAAGATCATAAATCTTGTTCCTTCTCATTTCATTACCCAGTCTGATAAATCTGACTTTTTCTGCCTGAGTATTGAAGTCAAGTACTGTGATTCCCAAATCAGTTTTTAACTTTGCAGTACCTTTCTTCATTTCAATGAGATTGCCTTGGTAATCCCTGTACTTAGGAATATATCTGCTGTTGTATTTCTGTCCTCTAATTGCCAGATTCTGAGTCATTTTCTGTCTGAGTACATTAGCAACTGATTGAGTCCTTCGACTATTCACCTTGAGAAGATATAGAACATACTCTAGTTCTTCCCAACATTTCAAGCCAATATCATCCTCACCAACTTTGAATACTGTCCCATCAGCCATGAAGTATAAAAGAAAATCCTTGTCTAAACTCTTCTGATGAACCAACTGCACTGATTCCAGTCTATCCAAACTCTCTTGAGGTACACCACGACCTGGAACAGCCAGCGAAGAAGGATCTCTAGGACCAGTATATTGCCTTCTGTCTCTATGTGAACCTAGTCCAGCCTTATTATTTCCAATCTTGCCAGATAAAGCTTTTCCATCAGAAATATTCATTGAGACTCCAGATAACACATTTGGATCAGAAATTGTTCCTTTACCAAAAATAGATTTCAACTGTGAAGAGTGTAAAGGTGTGATCATTGCTTGAGATGCAACAAAAGTTGTAACTTTCTTCTGTGAACTTTCACCTTCAATGCCTTTTAGCTTGAGTTTAGCCTCTGCTACAATTGCTTCCTTTGAGAACCGAGAACTTTGACTAACACCAGTCCTCTCTCTGATCACAACACCTTTAACAATAGGTCTAGGAGCTTTTCCTCTTTGTACCTTATCAGACTTTAAAGCTTTAAGATGTTCTTCTTGTAAACTCTTTTCCTCAGCTTCAATGTCCTCAATCGTTACTCCTTCCTCATTCTCTTCAATGAACAGCTTAGCAGCCAATTCTTCATCGGTTTGTGGATTTGAAGATAACAGTAAACTCTTGGTCCTTGAAGTTCCTTGAGTATCAGTATTTCTCCCAACAGACTGTGATTTGGATGACTTACTAGTTCTCAGAGTTTGAACCTCTTCAGCCTTTTTCTTTCCTTTGTTACTTGCCCCTCCATCTCCAGCACTATCCCTTCTGACAACTCTCTCCCCCTTTTTGACATCATCAGGCATAAGGATAGAAGTAATTAACTCCAGGGAGGTAGCAATAGAATCAATTTTAGCAGATAAATCAGATTGATTCTCTTCAACTTTAGCCAGCCTGGCAAAGAGATTATCTTGAGATTTAAAGAATTTTGTAGTCAGTAGTTTCGAATCTCTTTCCATCTTCATCTCTCTAGCTACAACTTCAGTTCGCAAAGCAGTAATTGCCAAATTAGTATCATCAAATCGTCTATCCAGAGTTTTAACTTGAACTATAGTTGATTTCAAGCAAGAAAGAATCTCTGGATTAGAGATAGTATCAGCACTTTGCTTAACAAACTTAGCTGCTCTACCTGGTGGAAAAATACAATCTTCTTTGTACCATTCAGCAGCACTCTTGGCAAATTGTGCTCTCTCAACTTCATGAGAAGTACAAGGTTGAGTAAAAGGTGTATGTTTATCATCAGTTTGTACTGGTGCACTCAGAGAAGTATCAGAGTTTGCACTACTGTCACCTTCAGCTTCAACACTTGTAGCTTTAGCTGGTTCATCTTCAGCCATAGATTTAGCAATATCTTCTGTAGGTTTTTCAAGATTTTCTCCATGTTGCTCAGGCTCAGCAACAGGCATTGACTGAGAAGTTACGTTGGTTGCCTGATCAATTTCTAGGTGATTCAGTGTTTGGTTCTGGTTGAAGTTCAGGGTGTGGTTCAAGTTGTTGTGGTTCTTGTTCAGGTTCATCTTGTTGTGGTGCATCGTGTTGCGGTTCCTGTTGGTCTTGTTGTGGTTCATGTGGTTGATTTAGAAAATTTCGTAGAGCAAGAGGCATGACAAACTCAGGAAGATTTTCTTTACCAACATCCTTGTTAGTCATATCAGAGAATATGCGCTTATTGACTCTAAACGGATCAATTTCATCAGTTTCATCAATTTCAAGACCAGGTACACATGCATTGAACAACATTTGACAGAAACGAGCATAATAGACAGTGGTAGACTCTGACAATTTATCACCTAAGCTCATCAAAACATGTCGACCAAAATCAAAATTAGAACCATAGAGCAGAGAATACCCGATTTGAAGACTGTCTATTGGAATGGCATCCCAGTTTGTGACTTTCTTCTGGAACGTCCTCGTTATGCAATCAAAGAAGAAATTCCATTCTTTTCTGAGATTTGGCCTTTTTATACTGCCGAGGTTGTCAAGAGATTCCATGTAACCTATCTCTTGTAGCATCTCTCTCAGATAAGTTTCATTAACGAGAGTATAGGAAGTATGTGTATCAAACCCCATTGTATCTCGTACAGTCTGTGGAGTAATCACATGATCTTGGTCTTCGTAAGTGAAGATAATGGTAGGAGTTCCACTTTCTCCTCCATCCACATAAACTGAATTCTGCCAGAATGAAACAATTTGAGATGCAGAAAGAGTAGCAGGTCCAGTCAGAGCTTGTCCAATCTCTGAATCCCTCAAAAAGTCCTGCATGAGATGAAACGATTCTGGAACGCGTTGATGATAGAGTGGAGCTTCATAGTTATTAGGAACAAACCGTAAGCCAAGAGCAGTGAATGCTTTAGATGCCATTGAGTTAAGAATTTCCAAGAATTTCAAAAGATATGTATGTAGAAAGGTGTTTGTGTGAGTGCCTAAGAGAAAATAAGAAAACTGTGAGAGTAAGAGTAAAGCAAACTCGTTTGGACACAAAAGTGATTAAATTAATAAAAACTCAATCTCTTATGTAACAAACACTCAATCAGTTCCTTGATTAATGTGTAGTGGGACACGATAATAGGTAAGTGGGACACATTAAAGGCGAGTGGGTCATGTGCGCCTATTTTTAAAAAGAGTATTTTAAAATTAAAACATTAAAATATTTGATTTTAACAAAAATCAAATAATACTCTTTTAAAAATATCTGGACCCAAGTAAAATCAGAATTTGAAACGTTTACCTGTTGCCTTTAAAAACCAGAATACGAAGCGATTAAGGACTTCGTTCTTACCCATCTCTATTTAAGGCCTAGAGACTTGCTCAGATTATTTCATTAAACCTTTAACCTTTCAGTCTCCCCTGTAAAATCACAAACCCTTCAAACCAAATACCCTTGAAAAACAATGGCCAACCTTACCATCAAAGAGAAAAACCTTCATCTTGTCGAGAATAGGGACATCTTCAGCTATACGCGTGAAGAATTTGAAGCGTTTGAGTGGGAAAGGCAGCTTGAGACGCTGTGGCTGCAAATGGATGCTGGTCTGGAAGAGCTCGAGAGAGAGAAACCTGCAAGGGTGATCGACATCGATGCTGCCCTCCAAGCAACATTGGCATGGCTCTCCTCGAAGGCATCCTCATCCACCACCACCAACCATTGTTAATGAATATGTCAGCAAAAATAACCTTATCCCTTCAACTTCCACCCAAATAAAGTGGCAAAGATGGGATCTGGGAATTTTTGCTAACAATGGAGTGGTGTGGACGGACCTTTTACTTTCCTGTTGAATAGATTAGCAGATAGAGAGAACAAAAAGATGTAATATTTGCTTGTAATCTCTTTCTTATTATCAATGAAAATTTTGTTTTTCTAATCATATTCATTGTGTTCTGCAACTGTTATTTGTGTTATATGAACTGTTCTTCAAGAAAATTAATCAAGAAGAGAATATGAAGACTGATTGAAGTAATCATATAAAGAACACATTCATCAACTATCCACTGATTAACAGTTGTCAAAAACCCTACTTACTCCAAGACTTTCAAATTGTCCAAGTGAAAATTTACCTTAGAGTACAAATCACGAATCAACAGCGTTTGTCAATTCTCCAACTTTATCACCGAAACCCTTTCATAAATTGCACAGTTGTGAGTATTTGTGTGTGTGAAGCAGAGTTTACTAAGTCAATTTTTAGAGCATCTAATTTTTCATAAAATCCATAAAGTAAATCAATAAACACTGGATGCACAAACTGTCATAGTAAACACTGACTGTATGATGAAAGCTAAACTCTGAAGTAATCGAACTTTATACAGTAATTTTTATTTTATACCCCCTTTATATACACAAATTTTTTTCATTTTTTTTCATTTTTTTTTATTTTTTTTTATTTTTTATTTTTTATTTTTATTTTTCATTCCAGTAATCAGAGGTTGGAACCAGTCACCAAAAATTCAAAAATTTTAGCCCTTATCATTTTGATAAGTTCCTGGGTCATCCTAGTATTTAACTAGTCACCAAAAATCAGAGAATTTTAGCACATATTATATACCAATAGGTTCCTGGGTCATCCTAGTATCCAACATAATCTCAAAGGAGTATAATAACCTATATACATTTTCTTTGGGGTATTGCAGTAAACATTTTATTTTATCAGAGTATAACTAACAGAGTTTAGAGTTCATCAACATCAGTAGTTCTTCATGAAAGGTAATGCACACAGTATTTATAGACTCAGAGTTTAGGATAAAATAAACTAAGAGATGCTATAAATATGAGCCAGTATCATGCTGTGTTAACTTTCTGCACAATCTAAGATTAGATCTCAATAACTCAGAAAGATTCATTATTAATTGCTGAGAATCATGCTTCATACATATTTCTTCATTGGTGTTTTCATTCAGACAAAAATCAACTCAAAGTTCACAGAGTTTATCAAACTTATTAACAGTGTATGACATACAGACATGCTGACAGAGTTTAGCAGAGTATGCATAACAGAGTTTAATCAACAGAGCTCACTCAACATTTAACCAATCAGGAAATATGATTAATACATCACATAAGTAAAGTTTGAATCTAACCAACATTTCTAGTCAGAACCAGAGATCATTCCTAGTTCATTAACCAGCCTTGTAAATGTAGCTTCACTCAATGGTTTAGTGAAGATATCTGCAAGCTGTTGTTCTGTAGAGACAAAATGTAGTTCAATGTTTCCTTCTTCCACATGTTCTCTGATGAAGTGGTACCTTATGCTGATGTGCTTGGTCATTGAATGCTGTACTGGATTACCTGTCATAGCAATAGCACTTTGGTTATCACAGTAAATAGGTATATTACTGTACCTCAATCCATAATCCAGCAATTGATTCTTCATCCATAAGATCTGTGCACAACAGCTACCAGCTGCAATATACTCTGCTTCAGCTGTAGATGTGGAGATTGATTTCTGTTTCTTGCTGTACCAGGAAACAAGTCTGTCACCAAGAAATTGACAACTTCCACTAGTGCTCTTTCTGTCTACCTTACAGCCTGCAAAGTCTGCATCAGAATACCCAAGTAGCTTAAAATCTGATTCTCTGGGGTACCACAGACCTAATGATATGGTGCCCTTGAGATACTTAAAGATTCTTTTTACAGCTGTCAGATGTGGCTCTCTAGGATCTGCCTGAAACCTTGCACAAAGACAGGTTGCATACATGATGTCAGGCCTACTAGCTGTCAAGTATAGAAGAGATCCTATCATGCCCTTGTAGTTTGTCATATCCACTGAAACTCCTGTGTCTTTGTCCAGTTTAGTTGCTGTTGCCATGGGAGTTGATGCAGATGAACAGTCAAGCATACCAAATTTCTTGAGAAGATTTCTGGTGTATTTTTCTTGATTAATGAAAATTCCATCTTCTGTTTGTTTCACCTGTAGGCCTAGAAAGTAACTAAGCTCTCCCATCATGCTCATTTGATATCTGGACTGCATGAGCTTGGCAAACTTCTTACAGAGTTTATCATTAGTAGACCCAAAGATGATGTCATCAACATAAATTTGAACTAAAAGGAGGTCACTTCCTTGATTGAAATAAAACAGAGTTTTGTCAATTGTTCCTCTGTTGAATCCACTTTCTAGAAGAAACTGAGCAAGTGTCTCATACCATGCTCTTGGTGCCTGCTTAAGTCCATATAGTGCCTTATCTAGCCTGTAGACATAATCTGGATATTTGGGGTCCACAAATCCTGGTGGTTGTTGAACAAACACTTCTTCTTCAAGCTTTCCATTCAGAAAAGCACTTTTCACATCCATCTGGAACACTTTGAATTTCTTGTGAGAGGCATATGCTAGAAAAATTCTGATTGCCTCCAATCTTGCTACTGGAGCAAATGTTTCATCATAATCTATTCCTTCCTGCTGTGAATAACCTTTTGCTACCAGTCTAGCCTTGTTCCTCGTGATAACACCTTCACTGTCAGTCTTGTTTCTGAAAACCCATTTAGTACCAACAATAGATCTGTTCTTTGGCCT
Organism: Saposhnikovia divaricata; assembly: GCA_036435485.1. Lineage (NCBI taxonomy): Eukaryota > Viridiplantae > Streptophyta > Magnoliopsida > Apiales > Apiaceae > Saposhnikovia > Saposhnikovia divaricata. Next base: position 151,059,818 of record CM071597.1, on the reverse strand, counting down.
TGGTACAAGGGTCCAAACTTCATTTCTTTCAAATTCATTTAACTCTTCCTGCATTGCTGTTATCCAGTCTGCATCTTGAAGAGCTTCTTCCACTTTCTTTGGTTCATTTTTAGACAAGAATGCATGAAATAGACATTCACTTGCAGTAGCACTTCTTGTCTTTACTTTTGCATCTGGATCACCAATTATCAAATCAGGTGTATGTGATTTAGTCCATTTCCTAGCAGAAGGCAAATGACTTCTATCAGCATGTGATCCTCCCCCTTGATCCATGCTCTCCTGATTCTGTTGTGATCTATTTTCGTTTTCTGAGACTCCCCCTGAACTTGACTGTCCAGAGTCAGAATTTGAATTTTCAGAGTTTGAAGCATCAGAGTTTGATCCAGATTTTTCAGTTGACTCAGTATCAGTGTTCGAGTCTTCATCTTGATCATGCTCCCCCTCAACTGGTTCTCCTCTTTGTTGTGACTGAGAAGTTTCTCCAGAATTTACCAGTAGAGGTTCAGAGTTTGTTTCAACAGAGTCTGTCAGAATTGTTTCATCAGAGTTTCCTTCATCAGAGTTTAAACTTCATTTTCAAAGTTCAGTTGATCATATTCGTCTTTGTCTTCAAGTCCAGTTATCTTATTATCATCAAAAGAAACATGTATAGATTCCATGATCACTTTAGTTCTCAGATTGTAAACTCTGAATGCCTTTGTTGACAGTGGATAGCCAACAAAAATTCCTTCATCTTCCTTTAACTCAAACTTGGTCAACTGTTCTGGATGAGTCTTCAAAACGAAACATTTGCACCCGAAAATATGAAAGTATTTCAGGTTGGGCTTCTTTTTCTTCACCATCTCATATGGTGTCTTTCCATTGATCAGTGTTGCATTTTGAGTAAAACAAGCAGTTTGAACAGCTTCTGCCCAGAAATAAGTTGGCAATTTTGCTTCATCAAGCATAGTTCTGGCAGCTTCAATTAAGGTTCTATTTTTCCTTTCAACTACACCATTTTGTTGTGGTGTACCAGGTGCTGAAAATTCTTGTTTCACTCCATTGTCCTTACAGAATTCTTCCATTGTTGCATTTCTGAACTCAGTTCCATTATCACTTCTGATGATTCTGACTTTGTTGCTTGATCCTTTGTCCAGAAGCTTCACATGCTCCATCAGAGTCGATGCAGTTTCATCCTTCTTTGCTAGAAAATACACCCAGGTGAATCTAGTGTATTCATCAACAATGACTAAAGCATATTTCTTCCTTGCAATAGACATAACATTTACTGGACCAAAGAGATCAACATGCAGAAGATGATAGGGATCAGTGATAGAAAATTCTGTCTTGCTCTTGAAAGATGACTTCCTTTATTTAGCCTTCTGACATGAGTCACATAGGCCATCAACATTTAACAGGGTCTTTGGGAGTCCTCTTACAAGATCCTTTCTGATCAGTTCATTGATGTTGTTCAAGTTCAAATGTGAGAGTTTCTTGTGCCACTTCCAACTCTCTTCACTAGACATTCTTGTAGACAGGCAAACAGCTTTTCCAACAGAGTCTATCAAAAGCTTGATTTCATAAATGTTGTTTTGCCTGTGACCAACTAGAACAACCTTTCCTGTAGATTTGCTGATAACTTCACAATATTCAGGTTGGAAATCTACATGATATCCCTTGTCACAGATTTGACTCACAGATAGCAAGTCATGCTTGAGTCCTGGGACATGAGCTACATTGTTGATGATGACATTTCCAAGATTGATATTGCCATATCCCAATGTTCTTCCTATATTGCCATCACCATAGGAAACTTTTTGGCCAGCCTTCTCCTCATATTCTGATAGCAGGGCTTTATTTCCAGTCATGTGTCCTGAACATCCACTGTCCACGACTAGGGTTGCCTCCCTGTTACCCTGCAATCACAAACAATTACTGAGGATTAGTTTTAAGGATCCAGACTTGCTTGGATCCTTTGGCATTCTTAACTTTGTTAGCTTTTGCAGCGGAATTAACATTATCAGAGTTTGAGCTAACAGTATCAGTGTTTACACTTGCAGTATCAACTTTAACCCATTTTAGATTGGGTTTCAGTTCATAGTAATTATGATAGATAGCATGATATTCTCTGCAAGTATAAATGGAATGCCAAGTGCTTCCACAGTGTGTGCATAAAGTCTGTGGCTTAGTTCTAGCAAAATCCTTCTTTACCTCAGACTTTGTAGGTAAAGAATTTATATTTTTATTTTTCTTGCAGAAATTTGCAAGATGCTTAGTACTACCACAGTTATGACATGTCTTTCTTGGAGCATAACTAGCAAGCATTGGTTTATTTCCTGAAGTGATGCCTACTTTTCCATTTCTGTTCTTGTTTGACACTTTCTTTTTCTCAACAGATTTTAACTCCTTCAGTTTATGTTTGAGTTGTTTATCTGTCATTGAACCAATATTAACCTGTTTAACACTAGTTTTTACTGGTTTTCTTTGGACAGCTTCTTTTTCATTCTCAGACAAAAATTTACTGGTTCCATGAACAAATTTAGTTCTGACTTTAACTTGATTTTGAAATCTAAGTTCATCTCCCTCATTATAACCTAGACCAACAGTGTCTGTTTGAAAAATCTGTTGAGTGTCCTTTCCAGAATTAGTCCAAGTCCTAATTTTCTTATTTGCTTCCTCCAACTCAGATTCTTGTTGTTTATACTTCTGAAGCAAAATCTGTTCTTTGCAAACAGCATCATCTCTCTCTTTCTGAACTTGTTGCATGTTTTCAAGTTTCTCTTCAACAAGTTTATTTCTCTCTTTAAGTTCAGAATTTTCAGCTTTTATCCTCTCATTTTCTAAAGTCTGATCCCTATAACTTATATGCAATGACTTAAGAAAAATTCTTAATTGAGCAATGTCATCAATATTATAAGCATAGGTAGTTGGAGGTACCTGATTTTCAGAGGATTCTGATTCAGTAGTAGCCATGAGAGCATAGTTCACTTCTTCATCAGAATCTGAAGTATCTGCCCAATCTCTGCCTTTAGTGTAGAGTACCTTTCCAGTTTTACCCTTCTTGCACTCAGGAGCATAGTGACCCATCTCCTTACACTTGTAGCATTGAATTTCAGACTTATCCTTCTTCCCTTTAGAATCTCTCTTATCAGACTTCCTATAGTTTTTCCTGTCTTCATTTGAATCCCTAGAAAACCTTTTTCCTTTCTTGAAATTCTTGAAGCCCATTTTCTTGAAAGTCTTCACCATCAGCACAGCCATTTTTCTCATTTCTTCTTCATCATCCTCAGAGTCAGATGATTCAGAAGAGTTTGAATCATAATCAGAGTTTGGTGAATCACTTTCTGAATGTATGACCAAAGCTTTTCCCTTCATTTTCCTTCTTGTTGCCTCTTTCTTCTGAGGCTTCTCTTCAACATTAAGAGCAACAGACTTTCCTTTTCTGCTTGATCTCCTGTTTCTCTGCTCCATTTCCAATTCATAAGTTTTGAGCAGTCCATAAATTTCATCAATCTCTGTTTCAGCAAGATCATAGTTGTCTCTAATAGTGGTTGTTTTCACATCCCACTTTTCAGGTAGAGAAAGAAGAAATTTGAGAATCGAGTCTTCTAGATCATACTCTTTGTTGACCAATGACAGATCATTAATCAGTTTACAGAATCTATCAAATGTTTCTGTCATGGTCTCTTCAGGTTTAGCCTCAAAATGCTCATACTCTTGTGTGAGTATGTTTCTCCTATTCTTCTTAATAGCTGCAGTTCCTTGACACCTGACTTCAAGTGCATCCCATGTCTCTTTTGCAGTGGTGCAGTTAATGACTTTGTTAGACATAACATTGTCTAAGGCACTATGCAGTAAATGCCTAACTTTTGCATCCTTAGCAATTGATGATAGATCTTCAGGAGTCATGTCCTTCTTTTCCTTTGGAACCATTTTTGCTGCTTCACCAGCAACTGCAACAGATAGCTTTGTAGGATTGTGAGGGCCTTCATAAATCCTGTCAAGATATTCTGGATCTGTAGCCTCCAGAAACATAGTCATCTTGACCTTCCACATAGCATACTCTAATGGCCTCAGAATAGGAACCCTGATTGGTTCATAACGACTCACAGTAGTAGGAGCCTTTTCAGAAACAATAGGTGTTGGTGGAGGAATTTCTGACATGATTATTGTTGTGTTTGGATCTTAACCTGTAATAAAGTAACAGATTGGCTCTGATACCACTTGTTAGGCCGAATACACAAATAATAATCAACTTTGTATGAGAGATTAACAAGTAAAAGCGTTTATGCACTTAAAAACTTCTTGTATTTCGAACCCTCTTCGTGATGTAAAATATCACAAAGAGCTGCTAGGTTACAATAATGATAATTCGTTATCGATACCCTTCTAGGGTTAACCTATCTGTATTTATATAATATACAGCTACGATACAATCTCTAATTGATATTCCTAATAATCAGCTATACAATGATATCAATTACAGATTATCACACGTCTCCTATGTCAACTCGATCTCTTTGATAGCTATCCAATCTTCAAAGATATCGCTTCCATAATTAATCTTTAATCACTGTTGAACAGTAGACGCGCTTCCTCCAGACAGAGTTTAACAAACTCTGTCAAGCTTCCAACTGTCAGAGTTTACGCAAACTCTGACTGCTTCCAGCTAAACTCTGATAACTCCCTGTAACACTTAAACACTGATTAAAACACATCAATTATATTTAACAGGTTCCATTAGTTGCATGCTCCCTAATGAAATGATATCTGATGTCAATGTGCTTTGTCCAAGAATGATTGACAGGATTGGCAACTATAGAGATTGCACTTGTGTTGTCACACATGATTGGAATTCTTTCCAACACAAGTCCATAATCTCTAAGCTGATTTCTAATCCAAAGCACTTGAGCACAGCAACTTCCAATAGCTATGTATTCAGCCTCAGCTGTGGAAGTTGACACGGATTGTTATTTCTTGCTGTACCAAGAGACTAACCTTTGTCCAAGAAACTGGCAGCTACCTGAGGTGCTTTTCCTATCCACTCTGCATCCAGCATAATCAGCATCAGAATAACCAACCAGATTGAACCTTGTGTCCTTAGGATACCATAAACCCAAGTTTGGAGTGCCCTTCAGATATCTAAAGATCCTTTTTATAGCAATCAAATGTGACTCTTTTGGATTCGATTGAAACCTTGCACACAGACATGTAGCAAACATGATGTCTGGCCTACTTGCAGTGAGATAGAGTAGAGAGCCAACCATGCCTCTGTAGACTGAGATATCTACTCTCTTGCTTTTGACATCTTCATCCAATTTGGTGGCAGTGGCCATAGGTGTCTTTGCAGGTGAACAGTCTTCTAAGTCAAACTTCTTTAATAAATCCTTGATGTACTTGGTTTGACTGATGAAGATACCATCCTTCCTCTGACTAACTTGCAATCCAAGAAAGAATGTTAACTCTCCCATCATACTCATCTCATATCTGCTTTGCATGAGCTTAGAGAATTTCTCACATAGCTTCTAATTTGTAGAGCCAAATATGATATCATCCACATAGATCTGAACTAGAATAATATCATTACCATGCATCTTGTAAAACAGTGTCTTGTCCAATGTGCCTCTAGTGAATTGATTTTCAAGAAGAAACTGTGATAAAGTATCATACCATGCCCTTGGAGCCTGCTTAAGTCCATACAATGCCTTAATTAATCTGTAGACAAATTCTGGGAAATTTGGATCCTCAAAACCAGGTGGTTGTTGCACATAAACTTCTTCTTCCAACTCCCTATTCAGAAATGCACTCTTGACATCCATTTGATAGACTTTAAAGTTTGAATGAGCAGCAAATGCCAAGAAGATTCTGATGACTTCCAGTCTAGCAACAGGAGCAAATGTCTCATCATAGTCAATGCCTTCCTGTTGAGAGTATTCTTTTGCAACCAACCTTGCTTTGTTTCTTACTATTACACCATCTTCATCCATCTTATTCTTCAGAACCCATTTTGTTCCAACAATGGTTCTGTTCTTTGGTGCAGGCACAAGTTCTCATACTTTGTTTCTTTCAAATTGATTCAGCTCCTCTTGCATAGCAATAATCCAATCTGGATCCAACAGTGCATCACCAAGTTTCTTAGGTTCAATCTGAGATAGAAAGCAACCATAGAGGCACCCATTTTGAGTTGCTCTCCTAGTTCTCTCTCCTGCATTTGGATTTCCAATAATTTGCTCTGCAATGTGTGACCTATCCCATTTCCTTGAGTGCTCAATTTGATTTCTCAACCTTGATGTTGCTTCATCATCCAAGTCATGATCATTTTCATTTCCTCCCATTGTGAAGTTGCTACTATTCACATGTGTGTCTTGGATGCTAGTCTCTTCACTGTTGATTGGATCAGATTCTTCTCTTGTTTCATCATTCACTTGAGTTTGTTGAACTAGAGTTTCAACTTCAGTTTCAATCTCTTCATCAGAATCATCTAGATTTTCAAACTTTAATGGATCTCTATCTTCATCATTGGCTTCTTCTAATCCAGGTAGTTTGCTGTCATCAAATGTCACATCTGTGCTTTCCATAACTTTCTTTTGACTGGTGACATAAACTTTGTATGCAATTCTCTCCATAGAATAGCCAAGAAAAATTCCTTCAAATGCCTTTGCATCAAACTTCCCAACATATTCTGAATTGACTTTCAACACAAAGAATTTGCTTCCAAAAGTATGAACAAACTTTAGAGTAGGCTTCTTTCCACTCATCAAATTGTAAGGTGTCTTTCCAGTATTTTTGTTGATGAGGGTTCTGTTCTGGATATAGCATGCAGTGCTCACAGCCTCAGTGTAACGCCCCCAAATCCGGGGTCAGTAGATTTGGGCGTCACGCTATCAAACTCAACAATTCTAACAAAAATTGGCCATGATGTATTCGTAAATACAACATAAACCTGCTGGATACTAAACTAAAAATCTGAAAATCAAAATAAAACTGAAATAAAAATTAAAACTCAATCAAAAGCTCTTTGACCCCAATTCCCAACTCAGGATCTTAGGTTACAGTTCTAGAAACAAGAAAACCCAAACCAACTTAAATACAAATCTATTTACAAAACTTATACAAACTTAAATCACTGGTATAACTTCGAATAGAAGTATACCAGGACAACTACTCAAATACATACTATAACTACTAAAACTATAATTTACATACAATAATTCAACTTTAAATCTAAATACCCTGATCCACGTCAGCTTCACAACAGCATCCTGCTTCTTCTTTCCACTTTCTGAACTGCACATGCTAAGCCTCGCCAACTAGTTTACTGAAAGGTTAGATTTTAAAAAAAAACAACAAGTGTGAGCCAAAGAATGCTCAGCAAGTTATATATATAGAACTGTACTGGATGAAATAAGAATGCAATAATCGCAATTCAAGAAATAGTAGCAATAAATATAAGCGAAGGAATGCTCACTAAATTATAATCAATACTATACTTGAAAACTGGATTCTTAACTTTAACAGAAGATTAATATCATTTAAAACATTTATAACTCGAAATCAAGATTAATAACTGAGAAGGGTCGTAATACTAGATTCAATACTTTTAATACTTGCAAAAATACTTTATCTAACACTTTAACGAATCTCCAAGAAATTCTCAGTTACTCAAATCTCATTCATGTCGCTAAGCATTTGCATACCTAGCTGCCTAACCGGCCTGACAATCATGAGTTTGAATTACTAAGAAGATCTCAAATCATTCTCGGTTCTCACTATCACTGCGCAACACATGCCACGGTGACCGTAATAACCGTGAATTATTTTATAACAGTCAACAAGAATATACAACTACTCTATAAAATAACATTATCTATCGTCGCTACTCATACCCTTTACATAATATAAACACCCCCCTTTAATATTCTAACATAACACTCTTTTATTTACTACTAACCATCTCTGCCCCAGATAAAACTTTGAGAGAAAGAATATCAAGAATTTTTCCAATCATTCTTACTCCACTTTCACGTACAATGTTACTTGCGAAGGGAATAACTGAAAAACTTCTATCTATCCTTAATCTCATTATTTTACTGAGGTTTCAACTTTTATCATATAGACAACAATTTAATCTGAAATACACAATTTCTAAACCGATAATCATTTACAGTAAAACAGGTATATCTTATCAAAACATTCCTCTCATTAAAACTATTCCATCAATAAAACATCAAAACATTCATCTTTTTAAAACTATTCCACAAATAAAACATACTTTCCGTAAAACTTTTTGAAACATTTAAATTGATTTTATTATTCTTCTGATTACGGACAATACGGGTGATCAGCCACGTAAAGTCTTCCTTTCTTTGAAATTAGGTTCTCAATTAGGCAACACATTGGCCTTTAATGCTGGACTAGGACCACCCTAGCCTCTTACGCTAAACAAAGGTGCTGGACTAGGACCACCCTAGCCTCTTACGCTTAACAAAAGTGCTGGACTAGGACCACCCTAGCCTCTTACGCTTATCCAACTTATAAACCATCTTATTAATACTTTAAAACATTTCACTTTTCAGTCCTTTATACTCACTGGCAAAAGACCAGCCCAGTATAAGGAAATTTTAAAAACATCTTTAATTACTTAAGCCATTTTAATGAGCGACAATACTTAAGAAAGAATAATACTGGCAATAAAACTGTATTTCTACTTTTCACATGATATATGAATAAAATATATCCTTATCAATACTTTGAAGGAGAGAATACTAGCAATACGGATTTGAAGGGAATAATTATATTGAATAAAAACATATGTATCTCGCTTGAACGATAAGCGAGGGTTAGTACACTTGCCTCGTTTCCACGCGTCGATTCGATACTTAATCTCGGTCTTTATTCGATCACGCATACATCTTCTTCAATAAACCGTCAACATGTGCACTGGCTCTATATCGAATCCCTAATCATACTCTACGATTTTCAAGCTCCCCAAACAATCTCTCCTCTCTCTCTCTCTCTCTCTCTCTCTCTCTCTCTCTCTCCACGCTACACCACAGCCTCCACAGCCACGCACGACCTCGCCGGACTGCTCCCGACACACAACTCACATATATACACGCATAATTATATACATAACACACCCAATTGATTTCTCTCTCTATTTCTCTCAAATCTCTCTTCTCTCTTCTTCTCCCATTCTTTTCTTCTCTCTTTCTTATTTCTCTCCCTGCGTTTTTTTTTTCTTTCTCCCGACCTTTCTCGATACTTCTACTGTTGGGCTGCTCTACATCTCTTAATGGGCTTGGCCCATTACTCTTGTTACTACTTTATTCTCTTTTCGGCCCAATTATAACAAATAAATGACTTAAAAAAAATCATAATTAAATAAAACTTTCGGAAAATTACACTTTTCATTTTTTTAAAATAAAGAATATAAAATTACAAGCACGTACATATTTTCGAAATATTTTTCGGATAAAAAAATGAATTAAATATGAATTTTCAAAGTTTTGATCCTTTAAATACAATAAAACTCTTAAAATCATTTTAAAATACTAAAACACCCAAATTAATCCACCCAACACTTTTAAAAACTCAATAAATATATCAAGATAATATTACAAAAGATTTCATGATTTAATCCAACTCCGATAAATAAATAAAGATTTTTGAAGATCAATAATACTTGTTTTAAATATTTTTAAATCACTAAAATACAAATAAAAATATTGGGGCACACATTGGCACACATACATCCATATATACTCATATAAACTCGATACTAAATATCGTTGAACTCCACAACGATATTCTCAAATCCAATTCCATACTTTAAATACTAATTAACATAATTAAAACAATAAAAATAATAATAATAATAATAAATCCTACAATAATCCGGGATCTTACATTCTACCCACCTTAAAAGGATTCCGTCCTCGGAATCAGGTAAAGAAGGGTTACTGGGGTTTACTCTACCAACTCGGGTTGCATCCGCAGCTCTACTAATCTGTACTCTGGATACTTATTTACTCTACTGGGATCTCTACTGATCTCTCTATATAGAACGACTCTAATCGTAGTACTATACGTCACGCGTTACTAGTATTCCAAACTCGATTGACATACGTTCAAGACTACTCGAGATCTTATGATTCATGATATTTGAAAAGAACGATTTCACATCGTAGCAAAGGTTTCTACAATTGTGGAATCAATGAGTTTTCAAACAAATATTCTTTGAAATGAGAGATTACTGAGTGATCAACATGATCAAATGAACCTTGTTGCGTGCCTTATTCAAGACATGACTAAAGGTAATTAACCTTCTTGTACTTCACAACACACAAGTGATGGCGTCCCATCAGACTGCTATCACACAGACAAACAGTCCTTGTGTCCCCTATAAATAGGGTTGTTCACCTCAGTTGGAGTAAAGAAACACAAAAAGATTCGAACATCGAATTAACAATCAATTGATGAGAAATTCTCAGACATACCCCTGGATTACAACTAAACGGATTCCATGGGTACTACTTTAGAAGAAAAGGATAATCACGAAAGAATGATTTGCAGAATACTAAGAAATAATGATTTATCAATAATAGAATCATTCACTGATGAAGAAAATTAAATACTCAAATATCACTTGACAGGGTTTTAGAAATAAAGGAAATAGGCATCAAAACAACCTCTGTCATAACTGGAATCCCAAATTCGGGGGAAAGACAATTGTCAAAATAACTCAACAAAGGAATATTTCTCAAGAAGAAAGGTATTGCCAGGGTCTCCACGTACATCTTCTTTGTCGACTCCTTCGCTGACTCGTCATTCGATCTAGACTCTGAAGGTTCCACTACCTACAGGTTCAAGGGTTTCTACCCAACTCCGCTCAACTATCTGCCACCACTCACATCTTAACTCACTAACTGGTACTATATCCAATAGTCCAACACGAGTCCTATATGAACTCTGACGTTCCTTACTTAACTATACATACTCCTACACACTCTCGTTTCTAGTTTACTATAACCTACGCTCTGATACCAACTTGTAACGCCCCCAAATCCGGGGTCAGTAGATTTGGGCGTCACGCTATCAAACTCAACAATTCTAACAAAAATTGGCCATGATGTATTCGTAAATACAACATAAACCTGCTGGATACTAAACTAAAAATCTGAAAATCAAAATAAAACTGAAATAAAAATTAAAACTCAATCAAAAGCTCTTTGACCCCAACTCCCAACTCAGGATCTTAGGTTACAGTTCTAGAAACAAGAAAACCCAAACCAACTTAAATACAAATCTATTTACAAAACTTATACAAACTTAAATCACTGGTATAACTTCGAATAGAAGTATACCAGGACAACTACTCAAATACATACTATAACTACTAAAACTATAATTTACATACAATAATTCAACTTTAAATCTAAATACCCTGATCCACGTCAGCTTCACAACAGCATCCTGCTTCTTCTTTCCACTTTCTGAACTGCACATGCTAAGCCTCGCCAACTAGTTTACTGAAAGGTTAGATTTTAAAAAAAAACAACAAGTGTGAGCCAAAGAATGCTCAGCAAGTTATATATATAGAACTGTACTGGATGAAATAAGAATGCAATAATCGCAATTCAAGAAATAGTAGCAATAAATATAAGCGAAGGAATGCTCACTAAATTATAATCAATACTATACTTGAAAACTGGATTCTTAACTTTAACAGAAGATTAATATCATTTAAAACATTTATAACTCGAAATCAAGATTAATAACTGAGAAGGGTCGTAATACTAGATTCAATACTTTTAATACTTGCAAAAATACTTTATCTAACACTTTAACGAATCTCCAAGAAATTCTCAGTTACTCAAATCTCATTCATGTCGCTAAGCATTTGCATACCTAGCTGCCTAACCGGCCTGACAATCATGAGTTTGAATTACTAAGAAGATCTCAAATCATTCTCGGTTCTCACTATCACTGCGCAACACATGCCACGGTGACCGTAATAACCGTGAATTATTTTATAACAGTCAACAAGAATATACAACTACTCTATAAAATAACATTATCTATCGTCGCTACTCATACCCTTTACATAATATAAACACCCCCCTTTAATATTCTAACATAACACTCTTTTATTTACTACTAACCATCTCTGCCCCAGATAAAACTTTGAGAGAAAGAATATCAAGAATTTTTCCAATCATTCTTACTCCACTTTCACGTACAATGTTACTTGCGAAGGGAATAACTGAAAAACTTCTATCTATCCTTAATCTCATTATTTTACTGAGGTTTCAACTTTTATCATATAGACAACAATTTAATCTGAAATACACAATTTCTAAACCGATAATCATTTACAGTAAAACAGGTATATCTTATCAAAACATTCCTCTCATTAAAACTATTCCATCAATAAAACATCAAAACATTCATCTTTTTAAAACTATTCCACAAATAAAACATACTTTCCGTAAAACTTTTTGAAACATTTAAATTGATTTTATTATTCTTCTGATTACGGACAATACGGGTGATCAGCCACGTAAAGTCTTCCTTTCTTTGAAATTAGGTTCTCAATTAGGCAACACATTGGCCTTTAATGCTGGACTAGGACCACCCTAGCCTCTTACGCTAAACAAAGGTGCTGGACTAGGACCACCCTAGCCTCTTACGCTTAACAAAAGTGCTGGACTAGGACCACCCTAGCCTCTTACGCTTATCCAACTTATAAACCATCTTATTAATACTTTAAAACATTTCACTTTTCAGTCCTTTATACTCACTGGCAAAAGACCAGCCCAGTATAAGGAAATTTTAAAAACATCTTTAATTACTTAAGCCATTTTAATGAGCGACAATACTTAAGAAAGAATAATACTGGCAATAAAACTGTATTTCTACTTTTCACATGATATATGAATAAAATATATCCTTATCAATACTTTGAAGGAGAGAATACTAGCAATACGGATTTGAAGGGAATAATTATATTGAATAAAAACATATGTATCTCGCTTGAACGATAAGCGAGGGTTAGTACACTTGCCTCGTTTCCACGCGTCGATTCGATACTTAATCTCGGTCTTTATTCGATCACGCATACATCTTCTTCAATAAACCGTCAACATGTGCACTGGCTCTATATCGAATCCCTAATCATACTCTACGATTTTCAAGCTCCCCAAACAATCTCTCCTCTCTCTCTCTCTCTCTCTCTCTCTCTCTCTCTCTCTCTCTCTCTCCACGCTACACCACAGCCTCCACAGCCACGCACGACCTCGCCGGACTGCTCCCGACACACAACTCACATATATACACGCATAATTATATACATAACACACCCAATTGATTTCTCTCTCTATTTCTCTCAAATCTCTCTTCTCTCTTCTTCTCCCATTCTTTTCTTCTCTCTTTCTTATTTCTCTCCCTGCGTTTTTTTTTTCTTTCTCCCGACCTTTCTCGATACTTCTACTGTTGGGCTGCTCTACATCTCTTAATGGGCTTGGCCCATTACTCTTGTTACTACTTTATTCTCTTTTCGGCCCAATTATAACAAATAAATGACTTAAAAAAAATCATAATTAAATAAAACTTTCGGAAAATTACACTTTTCATTTTTTTAAAATAAAGAATATAAAATTACAAGCACGTACATATTTTCGAAATATTTTTCGGATAAAAAAATGAATTAAATATGAATTTTCAAAGTTTTGATCCTTTAAATACAATAAAACTCTTAAAATCATTTTAAAATACTAAAACACCCAAATTAATCCACCCAACACTTTTAAAAACTCAATAAATATATCAAGATAATATTACAAAAGATTTCATGATTTAATCCAACTCCGATAAATAAATAAAGATTTTTGAAGATCAATAATACTTGTTTTAAATATTTTTAAATCACTAAAATACAAATAAAAATATTGGGGCACACATTGGCACACATACATCCATATATACTCATATAAACTCGATACTAAATATCGTTGAACTCCACAACGATATTCTCAAATCCAATTCCATACTTTAAATACTAATTAACATAATTAAAACAATAAAAATAATAATAATAATAATAAATCCTACAATAATCCGGGATCTTACACTCAGCCCAAAAACATGTAGGCATCTTTGCATCAAGCAACATTGTTCTAGCAGCCACAATTAGAGTTCTATTCTTTCTCTCAACTACTCCATTTTGTTGTGGAGTCCTTGGAGCTGAGAATTGTTGAGAAATGCCATTCTCTTTGCAAAATGCTTCAAGTAAGGCATTTCTGAACTCTGTTCCATTATCACTTCTCAATGCAATCACACTTGCATTGTTGGCTTTTGCTTCCTTATCAACTTTCTTTATGTGCTCAATGATTACTTGTGGAGCCTCATCCTTTGATGCTAGAAATTCCACCCATGTATACCTTGTGTAGTCATCAACCATCACTAGGGCATACTTCTTTCTTGAGAGTGACATAATATTGACAAGCCCAAACAAATCCATATGAATTAATTGCAGGGGCTTGGTGATTGATGTCACTGTCTTTGACTTGTGGCTTGACCTTTTCATCTTTCCTTTTTGGTAAGCCTCACACACTCCTTCTTGACAGAATTCAAGTGTGGGCATGCCTCTCACTAACTCTCTTTTGACTAGAGAATTAATGGCCTTGAAGTTCAGGTGTGATAACTTCTTGTGTCATAGCCAACAGTCTTCATTTGATGCTTTTGAGTAGAAGCAACAAACTTTGTCCTTGTTTGCAGAGTCCATATTGGCTACAAACAGGCTTCCTTTTCTTACTCCAGATAGAGCAAAATCACCAATCTTCTTGTGGGTGATCAAACATTCATCTTTGTCAAAATTTACCTTGAATCCTCTATCAGTAAACTGACCAACACTTAACAGATTATGCTTGAGACCCTTGACCAGTGCTACATCTTCAATAATGACATTACCAACTTTTAACTTGCCATATCCCAATGTGTTACCATGTTGTCATCTCCAAAAGCAACCATTGGGCCAGCCTTCTCCTCATATTGTGATAGCAGGGCCATATCACCAGTCATGTGATTTGAGCATCCACTGTCCAAAATCCACATGACCTTCTTTTCACTTTCTTTGCCCTGCAAACATAAAGGTATTACTTCTTCTTTGGTACCCAAACAAGTTTGGGTCCACTTGGCTTAGAAACAGATTTATCAAAAACAGCATGCTTATCAACTTTCTTAGGACTAGTCTTCTTGTCACTGTTAGAAGTCTTAGAATCTGAGTTCTTAGACTTAGGTGACAGAGGTACCTTCCTAACTCTAGGAGGACTTGAAGACTCTGGCCTTGTGTAGTGTGTGTGAATGTTGTGACTGATGCAACCATCCATGAATTGTCTTCTTAAATTAAAACAGCTAGTCATAACATTCATGTTGCATGGCATACAATCAAGTTTATCACAGAAAGGTGAATCTCTATGTCTTAAAGGCACAGAGCAATCATAGAAAGGCTTAGCTACACTATCAGTTGGTTTCTTGTATGCATGAGTTAAGTGATTAGTCCTAAAACAGTTTTGACAAACTTTTCTAGGGGCATTTGGCACATAAGCATAATTATTATTCTTGTTTATCCCTAGCTTGCCATTCCTGTTTTGTTTCTTATTAGCCACTTTCTTCTCAGATTCATTTTTCCTAGCTAAAACAAATTTCACAAACTTCTCAGGTCTAGGTCTACCTCCTACTGGCTTCTTGGCTTTTGCCTTGACACTCTCACTCTTAGAGGATGCTGGTTGTTCACTAGATTGTGTCTCATCCTCATCATTCAACATTTTCTTAATGAGTAAGGCATCCTCATCAATTTCAAATGTTGGTTCTTTAAAAATTGGAGACTTAGTCTTTTTCAAAATGTGAGGCACTTCATCCTGAACAACTATGTCATCTTCAATGACAGCATAGTCTTTCCTTTGTTTAAGAGTGCCATAGTCAAGTCCAACGGCAGCCTTGGGTTTAGCTTGGTTTTTCCCATGGTAGGACTGCAATAGACTAGAGGAGTTCTTAAAGGTTTTCAGTTTGAATTCATTTTCAGCTAGTTCATCCCTAAGAGCCTTCTCAACCTGACTAGCACATAGAACCTCATTCTGCAGATATTCAACTTCTTTCTTAAGGTTATCTACTTGCATATCAGTTAGCTCAAGTTCCTCATTCTTCTTGTTTAACAGTTCATTCTTAGCAGACAGTTTGGCAATCTCTTTATTAGCAGCAGTCATACTAGTATGAATATTAAACATTTCAATAGATAGTTGTTGAACCATGCATTTATACTCAGAAACAGACATATCTATGGTAGTGAGAGATGGTACCTGAGAGTCAGACAGGGATTGTTCATCCTTGGAATCAGCCATCAAGGCATAGTTTCAGAATTCTTGCTCCTCTCCATCACTATCAGAGTCATCCCAACACTTCCCTTCAGCTATGTAGGCCTTGACTTTTGTTTGCTTTTTTAGAAGGGCCTCATACTTAGCTTCAAGATCTAGAAACTCCTTATCCTTCTTTTTAGGCTTCTTGCATTCACTGGCCAAATGCCCTAGGTCATTGCATCTATAACACCTTATAGATGACCTATCCACATGGCTGGTTTTGAATTTATTCTTGTTTGCTTTCACAGGTGCCTTGCTCTTGTTGAATGGATGGTGGGGTCTAGGTTTGAAGGGTTGGTTCCTCTTGAATATGATGTTTGGAAACTTTCTAGCCATGAAAGCATATGAAGTGTTTTCCATGCCATCTAGCTCTTCAAGAGTATAGAACTCTTCTTCTTCCTTCTCGTCAACAGGTTGAGTCACTTCACCTTCATTTTCTTCATCATCTACTATCTCTTCTATCCTCAGCTAACTTGTAGATGCTTCTAGGTCTTGAACAGATTTAATGACAATCAAGGCACATGATGTGTTTACCATTCTGCCTTGGTTGGCTTGGATAGCCCTCTTCTGAAGCAACTCAAGCTCATGAGTCTTTAAAACCCCGTAGAGCACATCATATGTGACTTTGTTCAAATCTTTTTCTCTTAGAGAAATGACGCTTTGCTCTAGATGGTTTGTGAGGACAATAGAAACTTCATGTTCAATTCCTTGGTGCTGTAAACCTTCCCATTCATCTGTAGCTCAGTCACTAGCTTGTGAAACCTTTCAAACATGTCAGTAATGCTTTCCTAGGTCTGAGCCATGAAAGCTTCATACTATGTGACCAGTATCTGTTTCTTGTTTTCTCTAACCTCCTCTGTTCCTTCACATAACACCTCAATATGATCCCACATCTCCTTTGCTATTTACAAGAGGCTATGTTAGCAAACATTGACATTTCCATAGAATCTATGATTAATAACATGAGATGACTGTCGAGAGCAACCATCTCCTTTTCTGTCTCTGTCCATTTGGATGGTTCTTTAGCCACATAGGATCTTGGAATGGTTACAGTTCTAACAGTCGTTTCAGGAATCTCCTGTTGTGGAACAAAGGGACCATTCTTGAGTATCTCAAGATATAGAGGGTTAGCAGCTTTGATGAACAACAGAATTTTAATCTTCCAGAGGTTGTAATTCTCTTTGTCGAACTTAGGGACCTTCACTGTTCCTGTAGTCTTTGGTGTATTCATGATCTTTTTCTGTTTTTAAATAAACAGCCCGCTCTGATACCACTTGTTGAGTATTGAATATACCGAAGAGAATACAGAGGGGGGGTGAATGGATTCTCAAACTTTTCTTCTGATAAGTGTTTTAGGTGAAGGTTGTTTTAAGGGTTTGAATCTAGTTGTGTAACAAAGTGTGTGTTTGTGTTTAACAGATTATGTAAGTGCGGAATATAAACACAAGAACACGATCACTCACTTTAATCTAATATTGTATTAGATAAAGATTTGCTACAATCTGTGAATACAAATGTTAGTATTCTCGGCTTCATTCTCAGAGAGATATAATTGATCACTCTTTTTGATACTTGCTAAAGAAGTAGGGTTGTTCACTTATATCACGTGAACAACTTGCTTACAACAAATAAGGTAGCAAACAAATTTGCTTTCTAATGTGTCTATCCTATTTGAGTAAACATCCAAACTGCTACAGATTTGACTTCTTAGAACTCTATTCAGATCCACTTCTTTAGCTCTTTGTCTCTTGTACTATCTCTCCAAGCTTCTTTATAGGCTTTCCAACGTGCTTTACAGTATGTGGTCCATAAAGCGTCTTGGCTTGTTGCAAGTTTCTGACTTGTACAATTCTTCAGTATTTTATCTCCAAGATTGCAGTCGAGAAGTAACTCTGTTGGTGATTCGAGAACTAGAATTGGCTTAATCGATAACTCTGAGTTCTCGAATACTGTTGAGCTGACATATCGAATCACTTCTCGAATAAGTCCTTTCTCCAGGAATCCTTGAAATATCGAATAGAGCATTTTACTTATCGAATCCCTGAGATATCGAATAGTTTCCTGAGTCATTGAGATATCGAATGGAACATTGACTTGTTGACTCCTAGAGAACTCGAATGATACTTTGACTTGTTGACTTTCTGAGTTCTCGAATAGAGTAGTAGACATATCGAATCTCTGAGATATCAAATGAGATATCGAACAGTGCATTCAAAGATATCGAATAATGTCTTTGTAGATATCGAATCCCTGACTTCTCGAAAGCTAGACTTCTCGAATAGATCAAAACACTTCTCGAATTGGTACTTAGGCAAATCTTCATTCTCCAAATTCCAACTGTGTTTATTTTGAAAGTGTTGGTCTTCAAGCTTGAGGCATGATCATTGGAACTTCTTTCAAGCATTATTCTCTGACTTTAATTAGAGTTACACAGGTAGAATTTGGTGCTATTACAAGTACTACAACAAGTAGAGACTCTACAACTAGAGGTTCCCTCAGTTAAGAGGTCATGTAGGTAATGCACAACATTACAGTCAATTAGGCTTGTTATTAGATGTATACAGGCATGCCTCTGTGACTAACATTTTCTAATTTGTTTGTATTAACTCGATATCACTCTACTGATATTGTAACAACCCTCAAGTTTAATATATCGTTATATTTAACTTGAATTTTGTTTCATTTAATTCCGCATAAATTTATCAAAGAGTAATTAACACTTTGCACCCCTTTTCTTTTGACTTTTTTGCGATTCGTGTCACTAATATGTATCTTCTCATATTGCACCCTTAACTTTAAATGTCCCTTCGATTTGCACTTTTTCAGTTAACAATTTTTAATACCGTTAATTTTGAATTTTTTTTAAAAAATTTGACAGGGGCATTTTCAGTAATTTAGAAAACTGTTTTTCAGAAAAAATGAAAAAAAATCAAAAAATTATATTTGTTTTTAAAAAAAAAATATTTTTCGGTTTTAAGAAATATATGGTTTCAAAAAAATTTGGGAATAAATTATATAATTTTTTTGGCAAAAAAAATTCAAGAATGAAATCTGTATTTTTTTTATTAGTTTCTTATTTATAATTGTTGTGGAATAAAAACTAGGTTACGATTTGTAATTAATGCTAGGGTGGTTGAGCTTCGAGCTTTAATGGCTGTTTCCGTCTTACGAGACTGATCGGTCCTCATAGAGTGCCTACGTATCTCGTTATTGAGAATCAAGCCAGGACGTAGTTCTAGGTGATGGTGCCCTCGAGGCTATAGAGGCGAGAGCTCACCTAGGATGCAATGGCTTGTATGTCCTTATTCGAGGATTAAGCCAAACCGTTAGTGACGTATTGAGCTCTGCCCAAAAATGTAGTTCTGAGATGAGGGGTTAGACCCTTTATATAGGCTGAGAAGCCCTAGAAATATGGTAGGAGTCAGAGACTTGGCGGACAAGTCTTCCTTGAGGAAGGTTCTAGATCTCTTCCTTATAGGAATCAGTTTCCATGTTGAAATATGTATCCTGGAGGCTAAGTCAGGCAAGAGTAATATCCTTGTTTGACTCTTATTTGTTGAGCTATTTATTACCCTTAATATTAATTACGAAATTAATATTATAAATAGGGTTTGGGCCCATCTGGTGGGCCCCACGTTTGGACCATTCCGGGTCTAATTAATGCCACATTAAATGTGTCTTTAGGGCTTACTTTTAACCCATATCATTTGCCCCCCAACTTCTAGGAAAACTGATCAGGTTTTCCTTGAAGTTTTAACGGCCTTTTTCGAGACTTGGGTCAGGGTTCATCTTTGTACACTAGTGTTTCACGAGTATTGTCTTTATGTAAAGCGTGGAGCGACCGACGCGTTCACGACAATGTTAATTTGATGCTAATCGGCACTAATCAGCCTTAACGATGCTTAAACAATGTTTAAATGATGTTAAACGGCATAAAATGGCACTAAACGGCGCTAAACGGCACTAGACGGTGCTAAACAGCCTTAAACAATGTTTAAACAGTGTTAAAAAAGGATAAAATGGCACTCACGGTGCTAAACGACACTACTCGGTGCTAATCGCACTAAACGGTGTTTAAACGACACTAATCGGTGCTAATCGGCACTAAACGATGCTAACGACATTATCGGTGCTATCGGAACTAACGGTGCTATCGGCACTAATGGTGCTATCGGCACTAACGGTGCTTACAGCACTAACGGTGCTATTGCCACCAACGGTGTTATCGGCACTAATGGCGCTAAATGGTGATCGGCTGACGTTTTCTGAAAACGTTGAATCATCATTGTCATGTTTGAATCATCACTAACGTGTTTCAATGTTCTGAACCACTTTAGTGAGGTATGAAGCGAGTCAGGGGTGTTCTGAATATCAAAGTGATCTTTCAAGGTTGACGGACCATCAGCATCCACTTCCAGTTGGCTAAGGCCCTCAAAAAATGAGGTGGTCGGCAAAGGATGGTCCAAAACTATAGAAAATTCAATTAGCTTCGCGTGGACTGTAAGATCATCCAAATCTGACATCCGGAGATCAAGATATGGCCCAAACAGCGTCAACAGTCCGTGTAGGACTAAAAATCAGTCTTGGTCGGCTGACGCCCTCCTTGGAGCTTGGTCGGCCAAATGGTGGTCGGCTAGTGGTCTCCAAGACTATAGAAAACTCAGAGATCTTCGCGTGGACTGTAAGATCGTCCAAATCTGATACCCGGAGCTCAAGATATGGCCCAAACAGCGTCAACAGTCCGTGTAGGACTAAAAATCAGTCTTGGTCGGCTGACGCCCTCCTCGGAGCTTGGTCGGCCAATGGTGGTCGGCTAGTAAACCCGGACCTGAAAATCATCTGTGGTCTTGAGGATCGAGAAACTTGATCTTGATCTCAAGGATCAAGAAACTTGATCTTGATCCCAAATCACTATTTTGGTCATTCGTGACTTTGTTATCTTGAGGATCAAGAATCTTGGTCTTGATCTCAAATCACCCGTGATCTCAAGGAGAATCATCCAAGATTCGATAAAAAAGTCGAGATTCAGGATCAGAAACTATCCGAGGTGTAACACCCCCAGATCCGGTGTCAGGGATCTGGTGGTTACGGTCTTACATCCATTCATAATACTTGACTTGAGTCCACAATAAATAAATCACATGCTGTGACCCCACAATAATTACCACTCACACACACACAACAGTTATAGTCCCAGAGATGAAATTGAAATAAGTCTTACATTAAAGGGGTTACGAATAAAAGTTATTACAATCCCAAAAGGATAACATCATAGGTTTAAAAGTTTTGCCGTTGATTACATTAATTATACATATAGTTAAACAGGAAACAAAAGCTGTCTAACTATGCTACCTCAGCAATGGCGGCTAGCATCTCAGCGGGTAGTCTGGTGGGTCGGGTAACCTGCTTGCGCCGAGTGCGCCTGACGCGAGCCATCTGTCCTAGCTGTTGTTGTGACATAATATAAACAAAGCAAGGGTGAGCGAAAGCCCACCAACAAATATATACTGAACGATAATTTAAAACAGTTCAAAGCTATCTTTCAAACCATATGCCATGCATTTACGGAAATGATGTCAGTATAATATGAACGATGAAGTTACAAGGTAACTGAAAGTATTTGTTTGAAGAAATATCTGCTACATTAAAGTAAGCGAGATATTCTTATTGTTATTAAGAAGAGGAACTTGCAAGAAAAGGTTGCAATTCCAGTTATGACACTTTTCCAACTCTGCCAACAATAATCATGTTGCAGGAAGTAAATAATTTGGATGATGAACCAATGATGGAGTATTCACCGCGCCCGCTGTTCCAATCTTGATGATCAGTCGAGATCGTACAGGTCAATTTAGATTTACTACCGGTAGAAGGAAGAACTGACGGCTTTACTTGTATACCGCCTTACTAGCTCTCCCCGGCCAACGGTTGGGCCAAAGGGGATGGACCGGCGCTACTCGGCCTCTTACACGACTCCTAGTTCAAATAGAATTCATGATTCTGAATGTAACGTTCGTCCCCCTTTCCCCAAGTATAATACTTGTTGATAAGACTCCACAAAGTAGTCGTATCTAGTTGGAAAGGAAAATTTACCAATAACTCCCAAGTTATTACTTGGTAACGGATATCAACTTGTTCCAGTAATCTTACCCCTCGAAAGATGAGAAGGTAAGCAACGACTTAAAAAGTCAACAGCACCCGAGTTGCGGGTGAAGGGAATACTTTATGACTGGGAAGTCGACAAGATAAATAACATTTTCCAAGTAAGGTTCCCTTATTATTAAGGAGATAGACTCACAGAAGAATGATGTCTGAGAACCTTTCTTGATATAAGATTAATAATAATATGACTTCGAAATATTTTCTGTAATAATCGAAGAAGATAAACCTTATCGAGATTATTCTAAGTATGGAATAAATATTCAGAGAATATTTATTGAGTTAAAATATTGAAAGAATATTTGGGAATATGAAAGAATATCTTTAATCAGAGTATTTCTCAAAATAATCCCTGAAGAAATAGCAGGACAATATTTATTGAATAAATAAATATTTAAATGAATATTCGAAACAATATTCATTAATTAATAAGACCTGAAAAGAATATTTAAGGTAATATTCATAATTAATTAGGAATTTAAATGAATATTCAAAAGTAATATTCATTTAATGAATAATATCCTAAATGAATATCAAGTAATATTCATTTAGTAATCCAAGCCTTAAGGAATTTTCGAGATAATATTCGATAATTAAATCAAGCTTCAAATGAATACTAAAATAATATTCATCAAGTATTTAATATCTTAAATGAATATTCAAAAGTAATATTTATTTAATAAAATAATATTCTAAAAGAATATCCAATTAATATTCATTTAATAGTCTCATCTTTAGAAGAATATTCGAAATAATAGTCGATAATCAATTCGACTCTGAATGAATATTGAGAAATATTATTCGTTGAATAGTTAAATTCAAATAATTATTTGAAGTAAGGATCGTTAAAATAATTAGTCTCGAACGAATATTCAAATAATATTCGTCGCCCAAATAATAGAAAATATTTACTTAAATATTTTCTCCCGAGGTAATCTCGATATATCAAGAAATATTGACTCCCGGTCTATATTTGACGAATAAGACGTATACGCCCTTCTATGAGGGTCTTACAATAACCGGCTTATAACTGATATATAACTATCTAGCTTATAAGCCAACAATAACATTCAGGGAACAAGTATATCAATTCAACTTGAAAGTAGGCATGCATGCAATGGCATATGTATAACAGCAATCATATATATATTTATTCAATCACAACAACAGCCTAAAAGAAGGGAATTGAAACTTGCCTGGTAGTCGAGTACGGTAAGGGGTAGTGGTAGCGGGTCCCGGTTCAGCTTGGTGATCTATAAATAGCCAAGGCATTCGGGATTAATCACTTAACATATTAAAAGTTAAGTTATACTTAAATCGAAACACGTTCTCGAATTATCTCGTTATACCCCTTTTAGTGGATTACTTATTATCGCTGATCCGACCCGACATTCGTTCGTTAATACGACATGTCACTGCACTTATACTTGGGACATACTTAAGTCATATGAGTTCTAAGGTTGATCGTTACGAACCAATATTATACTCCGAGTTTTATCGCCCGTTTTCTAAGTGTTTTACCAAAGTTATAAAAGAGTCGTCTTTTAGGGGTTCGTTCGCGTTTAACCTTGACTCGAACATTTTTAATAAATCGAAAAATGCTCTTTTTGACATACGGTTTTCTTTCACACCTTCCTTCTTACCCCTAGTATTTATTTACCAAGATTCGCCATGACGTTACATAGTTTACGAGGGTTCAATTTCAGTTACGAACTTTCGTTTACGGATTCGAACTACTTTTAGTAATTTGGTCATAATTCCTAAACCGTAAATCAAAATGCTTCGATTCTTTCGCCAAAGTGATCTATGTTCAAAACTCTACCAGTAGGGTTCATTAACTTGCCAAGAACAGAGAGTTATGGCTACTGACCAGTTCGGTTTCTTAGTGTTAATGAAAATCGGGCATTACGACGGCTACGAATCGAGCGTTCTAAAATTCATTACGCAACAACCAAGCCACACCGGGCATCTAATCAATTTATACACATAACAAGCACCTCAACAAGTCCAGAAGCCACTGATCTTAGTATCAAACTCATCATGTTAATCAAATCACTAAATCACTAACTAAACATGCTTATAACATGAACATAAACATAACTAAGCTAGAACCATTCAAGAACATGCTTAAAACTCAAAGTAGAGCAAGGGTTCCAAGTCTTATACCTTCCTTGTAGTATGTAATAGCCTCACAAAGCTTGGTATTGCCCTTGGATGGCCTTAACTTAGCTAGGATCAACCATGAAAACAAGAAAAACAATGATTAGTTCTTGGAAACACTATTCATCATCACCTTTGATGATTTATTTGAAAATGAAAGGAAGTGAATTTGAGGCTGAAATTTCTAGGGGATCTAAGCCATGATATGAAGTACTTACCCTAAAAATTAGAAGAACAAACAATGGTGGGAACCTCCTCTTCTAGCACCTTGGCCGAGAGTTGTGTTTCAAAGGGGAAATGGAGAGTTTTGCTTTTGTTTCTTGCTTGGCTTGGTGGAAATGAATTATTAGGTGTTGCCTTAAGATAATATCTATCCTAAAGTGATTACATCATACTCCACTAGCCTAATCTTGGTGCTTCATCTTATGACAAGTGTAGGTTCCTTATTAAGCACATCCTTTTTGCAAAAATGCACTTATACCACTTAGCTTGTAGTTGACTTACATGTGACATACTTTGGTTTCTATTACTCCATCCACTTGCACATACATGTATCTTGCTTTCCCTGCTTGATTCTGTGTCCGGTTATTACCCGTTTCGATTGATCGTTCGTGAGAATATTTCACGGATTTCTAATTAGGGTTTACCGGGAATCCTCTTTAATATTAATACTTTCATTCTCCATCTTTCATTCTAACTTTCCATTTTATATTCCTTTAATCCATTCGTTAAATACTTAAGGCTATCAGTGTCCAGGGAACTCTCGGAGAAAATAAAAGTGCGGTTTTTCAGAATCCGACAGCTTTTACATACACTTATTTTCCCCCTGGATCACTAATACGAACTCGGAAATCCGTTCCGAATACTTCTATATAGTGTCGTCTCATATTATTGTATACTCCCACCAAAACACTATTCATTCTGTATTCTTTACTTGTTCTCTTAGGGTTGTATAATTGTCCGTATTCCCTTTCGATCGTTCCTTAACCTTTTTACGGAACTACTGGATTAATCGTTATCGATCTGGATGACATGAGAGTATTCTCTTGCTTGAAGTTGCCATATCTTATTCCCTTAGAAGATAGATTATTCTTACCTATGTTGTCACCCTTTAGCATTCTTCAAGACATAAACATAATAAAGTCGAATTCCATTCATTCTTTCCCAAATATCAATTATTACATTGTAACCATATCCACTATTCATTCTTACATCATTAAATACATAAAAGTTTTAATTCCACCCAAAATCTGGGTTCTTACAGTCTCCCCTCCTTAAAAGGATTCCGTCCCGGAATCAGTTTGAAAACAAATGGGGGTACTTCTCTTGCATTGCGCTTTCAAGTTCCCAGGTGGATTCTTCTACATTGTGGTTCTGCCACAAAACTCTGACTAGCTGAATGACCTTGTTTCGGAGCACTTGTTCTTTCCGGTCTATGATTTCCACAGGTTGCTCCACATAGGTCAGGTCTGGTTGCATGTCCACTTGCTCATACTCTACAATATGCTTTGCATCCGGATTATACTTCCTCAGCATCGAAACATGGAACACATTGTGCACCTGCTGTAGATTCGGGGGCAATGCGAGCGCATAAGCTAGTTCCCCAATCCGTCTCAATATCTCAAATGGTCCAATGTATCTGGGACTCAGCTTTCCTTTCTTCCCAAATCTCATTAAACCTTTCCAAGGTGACACTTTCAAGAACACTAGGTCCCCTACCTCGTATTCCTTGCCTTTCCGAGCTAAGTCGGCATATTTCTTTTGTCGATCCTGGGCTGCTACCAACCGTCCTCTGATTAGATCTACCGCATCTTTAGTTCGTTGGACCACTTCGGGCCCGAGCATCTTTCGCTCTCCAACTTCATCCCAATACAAGGGAGATCGACATTTTCTTCCATAAAGGGCCTCATAAGGTGGCATCCCAATGCTTGAATGATAACTATTATTATAGGAGAACTCAACCAATGGCAAGTGATCATCCCAACTCCCCTTGAAGTCTATCGCGCAGACTCTCAACATATCCTCTAGCGTTTGGATGGTCCTTTCACTTTGCCCATCTGTCTGGGGGTGGTAGGCTGTGCTCATGTTCAGACGGGTCCCTACACATTCTTGAAAACTTCTCCAAAACCTGGAGTTAAATCTAGGATCTCGATCGGATACTATTGCGACTGGGACTCCATGTCGCGCCACTATCTCTTTTAAGTAGATGTCCACTAGTCTGTCGACCGTGTACCTTTCGTTGATCGGGAGAAAGTGAGCCGATTTCGTCAGTCGATCTACAATTACCCATATGGCGTCATGATTAGCCTTGGTCCTTGGTAAACCTACTACGAAATCCATGGCTATATGTTCCCATTTCCATTCTGGAATCTCTAAGGGATGTAGAAGTCCGCTGGGTTTCTGGTGCTCTACCTTCACTCGTTGGCAGGTCAAGCATCTGCTTACCCACTCCGCTACGTCCTTTTTCATATTGGGCCACCAGTAATACTCCTTCAAATCCCTATACATTTTGGTGCTACCGGGGTGCACTGAGTATCTTGAGTTGTGTGCCTCATTTAAAATCTCATTCTTGAGTTCCTGAACGTTTGGGATCCATATCCTGTATGTGTACCTCATGATCCCTTCCTTGTCTCTTTCGCACTTAATTTCCTCCCCGGTCATTAGCTCTTCTGTGGAGTTCTTTTCTTCCTCCATCATCCGTTCCTGGCACAGTCTAATCTTTTCTAGCAATGGAGGTTGGATTCTAATTTCCATCAACTTTTCTTGGCCCTCTCCAGGTAACTTAACCTCGATTTCCAACTTCTCAAAATCCTTCACTAGCTCTTTCTCTGAAGTTATCATCTTGAGCTTCTCTTTCCGACTGAGGGCGTCAGCCACCACATTGGCTTTGCCCGGGTGATAGCGAATTTCACAATCGTAATCCTTGATTAACTCTAACCATCTCCTCTGGCGCATGTTAAGCTCTTTCTGAGTGAAAATGTATTTGAGGCTCTTATGGTCTGTGTAAATCTCGCATTTTTCCCCATACAGGTAGTGTCTCCAAATCTTTAAAGCGAAGATTATGGCTGCTAGTTCTAGATCATGCGTGGGATATCTGACTTCATAATCCTTCAATTGCCTAGACGCATACGCTATTACCTTGTCGTGCTGCATAAGCACGCATCCCAGTCCTTTATGCGAAGCATCACTGTAAATCACGAAATCTCCTTTTCCATCAGGTAATGCCAGCACTGGGGCTGTCACCAGCCTCTTCTTTAACTCTTGGAAACTCTTCTCGCATTTCTCAGTCCATTCAAATTTCTCAGTTTTATGGGTAAGTCGAGTTAATGGAGCTGCGATTTTCGCAAAGTCTTGGACAAATCTCCTGTAATATCCGGCCAGTCCAATGAAACTCCTCACCTCAGTTGGAGTAGTTGGCCGTTCCCAGTTTGAAACTGCTTCTATCTTGGAGGGGTCAACCAACACTCCTTCTCTATTGATCACGTGCCCTAAGAATTGTACCTCATTTTTCCAAAACTCACACTTGGAGAACTTGGCATATAACTGCTCTTTCCTGAGTATTTCTAAGGTTATCCTTAAATGTTCAGCGTGTTCTGCCTCTGTCTTTGAGTAGATGAGAATATCATCAATGAAAACTATCACGAATTTGTCCAAATATTCCTTGAACACTCTATTCATTAGGTCCATGAAGGCTGCTGGGGCGTTGGTCAATCCAAATGACATAACTAAGAACTCATAATGTCCATATCTGGTGCGGAATGCAGTCTTCGGGATATCTTCAGGTTTGATCTTCAGTTGGTGATATCCCGTTCTCAAATCAATCTTAGAGAAGTATTCAGCTCCTCTTAGCTGGTCAAACAAATCGTCTATCCTGGGCAATGGATACTTATTCTTTATGGTTAGCTTGTTCAATTCTCTGTAGTCGATGCATAACCTCATACTTCCATCCTTTTTCTTAACAAACAACACTGGTGCGCCCCAAGGCGACACACTGGGCCTTATCATGCCCTTGTCCAACAATTCCTGTAATTGTTTAGCTAGCTCCTTCATTTCTACTGGGGCTAGTCGGTACGGGGCCTTCGAAACCGGCACCGTCCCCGGGGCTAATTCGATGGCAAACTCAATTACCCTATCCGGTGGTAGTCCGGGAAGCTCTTGTGGGAACACGTCCTCGAACTCATTAACTACCAGAATGTCTTGCAGTCTTGGCACTTCCTTCTGAGTATCTATAACGTAGGCTAAATAAGCCTCGTTCCCTTTTCGTAACAATCTCTTGGTTTGCGCCATGGTCAGAATTTTCTGGGTCTGTCGCATCCCCTTGAACACTATTTCTTTCTTCCCTGGGGTTTTCAACTTAACCTTTTTCCCTTTACAATCTATCCGCGCATCATTGCGAGACAACCAATCCATACCCAAAATGACATCGAATTCCCCTAGCTTAAAAGGAATTAAATCGACATAGAAGGATCGTCCTCCTATTTCTAGCTTACAATCGGGGTGAATTTGATTAACCGGTACGATTTCCTGATTAGCTATTTCTACTTGTAAGGAATCTCTTAGTTGCTGGGTTTTAAGTTTCAACTTATGCGCAAAATCTCTAGATATAAAAGACTTAGTTGCTCCTGAATCAAATAAGACATTTGCACTGACTGAATTGAGAGAAAAAGTACCTGCTATCACATCTGTGTCCCTCACGGCATCTTGTACTGACATATTGAAAGTCCTAGCAGTTGGTGGCCTATTTGAGGCAACCTTGCTTGCTCCTGATGCTGCTGGTTTGCTCTTTGGGCAATCCTTCCTCATGTGCCCTCGCTGTCCACACTGGAAACAGGTTGTGCTGTTAGGGATGACCGTGGTGCAAGAGGTAGCATAATGCCCAGCTCGCCCACACTTATAACAGTTTATCTGCTTCAGGTTGCACACCCCGGAGTGCCTCTTCCCACAAGTAGCACACAATGGCAATGGAGGTCGAGAAGGGTTGGAACGGGACATTCCTGATTGATGGCCGCCCTGGCTCACACTTACACTCGCAGATGGTTTAAACCCTACATTCCTCCCTGGTAGGGAAACCGCTCCTCGATTAAACTTGGTTGGGGGTTTTCCTCCAGCGGATCTTCCGCCCATACTAACATGCTTTCTCTTTATCCCCCCTTTCTCTCTCTCTCTCTCTGCATCTGATCACTACCAGCCTCCACAATGGTTGCCTTCTGCACCAAGGTGGCATAATCTGTAATCTCTAAAATAGCCACCCTATTCTGGATCCACTGCTTCAGCCCTTGTTGAAACCTGTTAGCTTTCTTCTCTTCTGTGTCTACAAACTCTGGCACAAATCTCGATAGCTCAGTAAATTTGGCCTCATAGTCCGCCACTGACATATTGTTCTGTTTCAGTTCCAAAAACTTAAGTTCCATCTGGGTCTTCATGAACTTCGGGAAGTACTTCTCCAGGAATAATTGTTTGAACCTTTCCCAGGCTATGACAGCATCAGTCTCCATATTTTTCTTGGCTTCCCACCAATAATTGGCCTCTCCCTTTAGTAGGTAAGTAGCAAAAACAGTCTTCTGAGCCTCATTGATACTCAGAATCTCAAAAGACTTTTCCATTTCTTTGATCCAGGCCCTCGCCTCAACGGGATCAGCCGATCCGTGGAACTCTGGGGGCTTAAGGGACTTAAAGGCCCTAAAGGAATTTGCCACTGAAGTGTTGTTGCCTGGTGGTGGTTGGGGGTATTGGTTCAAATTCTGCCTAAGTAGATCCATAAACTGGCCCATGGGGTTTCCGCCCTGGTTCTCCCCTTCCTGTTCTACTTCAGTTTCTCCACCCTCTATTTCCCTTTCAAATTCTTCAGAGTACAGGGGTTCATCCTCTGCTCCATACTGGGAATCTTCTTGCTCATTATAGTCCTGATCTTGTTCCTCACTACTTTCACGGTTTTCCTCGTGTTGGTTGTGACTCTCTTGGTCAGTAGATTCGCGGGGGTTAGCCCTAGTGCCCATTCGTCTTGGAGGCATTTTACTGAAAATTTGGAAAATTATACATTAGGTTCACTTACCTATTTTAAAGGATTTTTTCCTTGCACAATTCTTTACATGATTGGGTTTAAAATCCCACAGTTTTATATCTCATGGCAACTTAATCGAAAAGTAATACATATGCTAATGAACTCGTGATCACATCCTAACAAAATTGTAATGACTGAAATGGAAACAAATATATACCAGGTACCGAAAAGGTACAACATCCGAGTTACAACGATAGTTTAAAGTACAGCCATCCTAATAACAACAACAAGTCAAAAGTGAAATACGCTGTCTATCTGTCTAGTCTGCAAAAAGGGAAGACAAGTACAAGAAAACCATCCCTACAAAAGCCGGCACTACTATGTCCGTACATGACTAGACAACTAGACCACTGCATCACTACATCTGAAATCAGCCGCCACAACGAAACATCCTCCGAACCCTCCCCATGGCGATGCGGAAAACCTCCTCAGCCTCTGCTCTGTCTACCCTACCATGCCCATCAGTAGGCAACTGTCGCACCCTCACCCGAGCCCTCAGCTCGATGCGGGTCACAGCCCTATACCCAACTCTGTCACTGATAGTCCTCCTGCCCTGCACCCTCATCCGGGCGGCTCTCTCTGTTGCTAACTCACTCCTAGACTCTGCCAACCTGGCATCTGCCACAGACAACTCTCTATAAAGCCCGTTCACAATCAAGTTGTGAACACATACTAGGACTCCTCCTATCGGGGCATGAGGTGGGGTGGATGGCTCAGCTGGAGCGGCAGTCTCTGTCTGCTGGGGCTCTGGGGTAAGCTCCTCAAACTCGTCGGGGTACGGGCTCACAGGTAGTGGTGGTGGGGTAGGGGCTCTCTCAACAGGGAGGGGTGGCACTCGTAGTCTGGAACTCCCTACTGCATCCTTCACTGGCTCCACCTCATCCACAGCCTGTCCAACAACAACAGCCATGACCTGGTCAGTGGTCATATCAGTATCCTCCTCCATGGTCCTAATCTCAGATACAACCCAATAATCATCATCCTCAACAACTAACTCAGCATCCTGTCCTGTCTGGATCCCCTCCGGGTCCTCCTCCCCCTCAGTCTCAACAACATCTGTGTCAGCATCAACCTGGACCTCCTCAGGGTCCTCCTCCTCAGACTCGATCACATCAGTATCAGCATCAACCTGGACCTCCTCAGCGTCCTCCTCCTCAGGCTCCGTATCCTCCTCAGGCAAGTGCTCATAGTATGGGTCCCTAGTCCGGAACATGTCCTCATCATGCTGCCTCGCAGCTGCCTCCTGGGCCGACAAGTCGCTCGCCTACACAAGACGAACTATGTTACTATCATGATACTTGTAAAGTTCCCGTAAGGGTTTTAGGTGAACCTGGCAAGGGTTCTTATTATATTATTGGATTTATTATTATATAACGTCGTATCATCTCTTGGGATATATAACTCTCGCTCTGATACCATCTCTGTAACACCCCCAGATCCGGGGTCAGGGATCTGGTGGTTACGGTCTTACATCCATTCATAATACTTGACTTGAGTCCACAATAAATAAATCACATGCTGTGACCCCACAATAATTACCACTCACACACACACAACAGTTATAGTCCCAGAGATGAAATTGAAATAAGTCTTACATTAAAGGGGTTACGAATAAAAGTTATTACAATCCCAAAAGGATAACATCATAGGTTTAAAAGTTTTGCCGTTGATTACATTAATTATACATATAGTTAAACAGGAAACAAAAGCTGTCTAACTATGCTACCTCAGCAATGGCGGCTAGCATCTCAGCGGGTAGTCCGGTGGGTCGGGTAACCTGCCTGCGCCGAGTGCGCCTGACGCGAGCCATCTGTCCTAGCTGTTGTTGTGACATAATATAAACAAAGCAAGGGTGAGCGAAAGCCCACCAACAAATATATACTGAACGATAATTTAAAACAGTTCAAAGCTATCTTTCAAACCATATGCCATGCATTTACGGAAATGATGCCAGTATAATATGAACGATGAAGTTACAAGGTAACTGAAAGTATTTGTTTGAAGAAATATCTGCTACATTAAAGTAAGCGAGATATTCTCATTGTTATTAAGAAGAGGAACTTGCAAGAAAAGGTTGCAATTCCAGTTATGACACTTTTCCAACTCTGCCAACAATAATCATGTTGCAGGAAGTAAATAATTTGGATGATGAACCAATGATGGAGTATTCACCGCGCCCGCTGTTCCAATCTTGATGATCAGTCGAGATCGTACAGCTCAATTTAGATTTACTACCGGTAGAAGGAAGAACTGACGGCTTTACTTGTATACCGCCTTACTAGCTCTCCCCGGCCAACGGTTGGGCCAAAGGGGATGGACCGGCGCTACTCGGCCTCTTACACGACTCCTAGTTCAAATAGAATTCATGATTCTGAATGTAACGTTCGTCCCCCTTTCCCCAAGTATAATACTTGTTGATAAGACTCCACAAAGTAGTCGTATCTAGTTGGAAAGGAAAATTTACCAATAACTCCCAAGTTATTACTTGGTAACGGATATCAACTTGTTCCAGTAATCTTACCCCTCGAAAGATGAGAAGGTAAGCAACGACTTAAAAAGTCAACAGCACCCGAGTTGCGGGTGAAGGGAATACTTTATGACCGGGAAGTCGACAAGATAAATAACATTTTCCAAGTAAGGTTCCCTTATTATTAAGGAGATAGACTCACAGAAGAATGATGTCTGAGAACCTTTCTTGATATAAGATTAATAATAATATGACTTCGAAATATTTTCTGTAATAATCGAAGAAGATAAACCTTATCGAGATTATTCTAAGTATGGAATAAATATTCAAAGAATATTTATTTAGTTAAAATATTGAAAGAATATTTGGGAATATGAAAGAATATCTTTAATCAGAGTATTTCTCAAAATAATCCCTGAAGAAATATCAGGACAATATTTATTGAATAAATAAATATTTAAATGAATATTCGAAACAATATTCATTAATTAATAAGACCTGAAAAGAATATTTAAAATAATATTCATAATTAATTAGGAATTTAAATGAATATTCAAAAGTAATATTCATTTAATGAATAATATCCTAAATGAATATCAAGTAATATTCATTTAGTAATCCAAGCCTTAAGGAATTTTTGAGATAATATTCGATAATTAAATCAAGCTTCAGATGAATATTAAAATAATATTCATCAAGTATTTAATATCTTAAATGAATATTCAAAAGTAATATTTATTTAATAAAATAATATTCTAAAAGAATATCCAATTAATATTCATTTAATAGTCTCATCTTTAGAAGAATATTCGAAATAATAGTCGATAATCAATTCGACTCTGAATGAATATTGAGAAATATTATTCGTTGAATAGTTAAATTCAAATAATTATTTGAAGTAAGGATCGTTAAAATAATTAGTCTCGAACGAATATTCAAATAATATTCGTCGCCCAAATAATAGAAAATATTTACTTAAATATTTTCTCCCGAGGTAATCTCGATATATCAAGAAATATTGACTCCCGGTCTATATTTGACGAATAAGACGTATACGCCCTTCTATGAGGGTCTTACAATAACCGGCTTATAACTGATATATAACTATCTAGCTTATAAGCCAACAATAACATTCAGGGAACAAGTATATCAATTCAACTTGAAAGTAGGCATGCATGCAATGGCATATGTATAACAGCAATCATATATATATTTATTCAATCACAACAACAGCCTAAAAGAAGGGAATTGAAACTTGCCTGGTAGTCGAGTACGGTAAGGGGTAGTGGTAGCGGGTCCCGGTTCAGCTTGGTGATCTATAAATAGCCAAGGCATTCGGGATTAATCACTTAACATATTAAAAGTTAAGTTATACTTAAATCGAAACACGTTCTCGAATTATCTCGTTATACCCCTTTTAGTGGATTACTTATTATCGCTGATCCGACCCGACATTCGTTCGTTAATACGACATGTCACTGCACTTATACTTGGGACATACTTAAGTCATATGAGTTCTAAGGTTGATCGTTACGAACCAATATTATACTCCGAGTTTTATCGCCCGTTTTCTAAGTGTTTTACCAAAGTTATAAAAGAGTCGTCTTTTAGGGGTTCGTTCGCGTTTAACCTTGACTCGAACATTTTTAATAAATCGAAAAATGCTCTTTTTGACATACGGTTTTCTTTCACACCTTCCTTCTTACCCCTAGTATTTATTTACCAAGATTCGCCATGACGTTACATAGTTTACGAGGGTTCAATTTCAGTTACGAACTTTCGTTTACGGATTCGAACTACTTTTAGTAATTTGGTCATAATTCCTAAACCGTAAATCAAAATGCTTCGATTCTTTCGCCAAAGTGATCTATGTTCAAAACTCTATCAGTAGGGTTCATTAACTTGCCAAGAACAGAGAGTTATGGCTACTGACCGGTTCGGTTTCTTAGTGTTAATGAAAATCGGGCATTACGACGGCTACGAATCGAGCGTTCTAAAATTCATTACGCAACAACCAAGCCACACCGGGCATCTAATCAACTTATACACATAACAAGCACCTCAACAAGTCCAGAAGCCACTGATCTTAGTATCAAACTCATCATGTTAATCAAATCACTAAATCACTAACTAAACATGCTTATAACATGAACATAAACATAACTAAGCTAGATCCATTCAAGAACATGCTTAAAACTCAAAGTAGAGCAAGGGTTCCAAGTCTTATACCTTCCTTGTAGTATGTAATAGCCTCACAAAGCTTGGTATTGCCCTTGGATGGCCTTAACTTAGCTAGGATCAACCATGAAAACAAGAAAAACAATGATTAGTTCTTGGAAACACTATTCATCATCACCTTTTATGATTTATTTGAAAATGAAAGGAAGTGAATTTGAGGCTGAAATTTCTAGGGGATCTAAGCCATGATATGAAGTACTTACCCTAAAAATTAGAAGAACAAACAATGGTGGGAACCTCCTCTTCTAGCACCTTGGCCGAGAGTTGTGTTTCAAAGGGGAAATGGAGAGTTTTGCTTTTGTTTCTTGCTTGGCTTGGTGGAAATGAATTATTAGGTGTTGCCTTAAGATAATATCTATCCTAAAGTGATTACATCATACTCCACTAGCCTAATCTTGGTGCTTCATCTTATGACAAGTGTAGGTTCCTTATTAAGCACATCCTTTTTGCAAAAATGCACTTATACCACTTAGCTTGTAGTTGACTTACATGTGACATACTTTGGTTTCTATTACTCCATCCA
This sequence comes from Saposhnikovia divaricata, assembly GCA_036435485.1. Classification (NCBI taxonomy): domain Eukaryota; kingdom Viridiplantae; phylum Streptophyta; class Magnoliopsida; order Apiales; family Apiaceae; genus Saposhnikovia; species Saposhnikovia divaricata. Next base: position 151,023,819 of record CM071597.1, on the reverse strand, counting down.
CTTGCACATACATGTATCTTGCTTTCCCTGCTTGATTCTGTGTCCGGTTATTACCCGTTTCGATTGATCGTTCGTGAGAATATTTCACGGATTTCTAATTAGGGTTTACCGGGAATCCTCTTTAATATTAATACTTTCATTCTCCATCTTTCATTCTAACTTTCCATTTTATATTCCTTTAATCCATTCGTTAAATACTTAAGGCTATCAGTGTCCAGGGAACTCTCGGAGAAAATAAAAGTGCGGTTTTTCAGAATCCGATAGCTTTTACATACACTTATTTTCCCCCTGGATCACTAATACGAACTCGGAAATCCGTTCCGAATACTTCTATATAGTGTCGTCTCATATTATTCTATACTCCCACCAAAACACTATTCATTCTGTATTCTTTACTTGTTCTCTTAGGGTTGTATAATTGTCCGTATTCCCTTTCGATCGTTCCTTAACCTTTTTACGGAACTACTGGATTAATCGTTATCGATCTGGATGACATGAGAGTATTCTCTTGCTTGAAGTTGCCATATCTTATTCCCTTAGAAGATAGATTATTCTTACATATGTTGTCACCCTTTAGCATTCTTCAAGACATAAACATAATAAAGTCGAATTCCATTCATTCTTTCCCAAATATCAATTATTACATTGTAACCATATCCACTATTCATTCTTACATCATTAAATACATAAAAGTTTTAATTCCACCCAAAATCTGGGTTCTTACACGAGGTTTGCTGAAAAAATCGAGATTCAGGACCACGAACTAAACCGCGATCGACCGGACCACGGAGTAGCTCGTGATCGGCCAGAGGGCTCCAAGCCACCATGGACGGCCACATCATGGTCGGCTGGAAGGTGGTCGACCGAAAGGCCCGAAATCTTCGTGGTCGGCCGGGAGGTGGTCGGCCGGGAGGTGGTCGGCTGCGGCCCCTCGTGCGCCGTGGTCGGCTGCCTCGTGGTCTCCTACGACCCTCCGGGTGTCGTGGTCGGCCACTTTGTGGTTGGCTAGGAAACCCGAACCTGAAAACCATCCATGGATCTTGATCTCAAGTTACTATCTTGGTCATTCGTGACTTCATTATCTTAAGGATCAAGAACCTCGATCTTGATCTTAAGTCGACAGGGATCTAGGATCTAAAATCATCCGTGATCCTAAGGATCAAGAACTTCGATCTTGATCTTTAGTCGTCAGTTTGGTCATTCGTGACTTCTAACGATATTACTCCTTAATTTATGATTAGCGCTGCTAATCTTGTGCTTAAGGCTAAACTCGATACTTAATTTCTTAAGCGCAACCATCCGTGCAGCAAATGTTTCAACTATTTCTTTTCTGGAATATATGAATTATAACGACTCTTTCTATATAACACGGATAATTTCTCTCCTTTTTTCGTCTATAAACGATAGATGACCTTGGCTCAGAATTGAAAATCAGTCTTGGTATGTTGATGGAGGTGTTTGATATGCCTGGAAGGGTTTCGTGAACCTTGAACTCAAACGACTTGTTTCTTAATCTTCGTGACCTTCCGGGCTTTAACTTGTTTGCTGAATCCTTGGTCTTAAGGTTATCATCAACCCTTGAATCTCATCCTTGTGATGAATTTCTTTAGTTCTTACATCATCCTCGTTACTCATGGAGGAGGTCTTCCTTCTCGGTTGATCATTAAGATAGTTCACTTGCTTCTTAGCGCTTGACCTTAGGCCTGGTATGCCTTTGTTGGTTTTCAACCCTTTAGCTTGATTCTAGGTTTCCAACCTTCTTCTTATGCTCATATAACCTTTCTTAGGTCTCAACTTGACTGACGACTCTTGATTTGAGTCCTTGAACTCAAACGACAAGCTCGATTGGAGGCAGTCAGCCTTGTTGGCCATCAAGGCTTAAATTTTGTGTCGGGATTTGAGATTCAAGATTTTAAGTATGGAATGACAAAGGACCTCTTATCTCAACATTCTCACTAATAGTTTCTGTGCTTTCAAGGCATTATCAAGGGGACAACCAGTCTTAAGATGAGCTTTGAGAGGGTCTATCCTTCAGCTTACATCAATTGGTGCTACCAATTTCGAATCGATGGTGGGGTCTTCAGGACCTAGAAGTAAAAACTCTCCGCATAATTTTCTATCTCAGAAGAGGCGAACTTAAATGGGGCAGCAGCCTTAATGTTCTCATTTCTTGTAATGCGTTCCTCATAGCGCTCATCATATTGAGTCATAACAGCCTTCACAACTCTCAAATACTTTGTCATAGTTTCATCCTTAGCTTCAAATTCACCATTCACTTGCGAGACTACCAGTCTTGAATCTCTAAAAACTTTGAGGTTCTTGACCCTCGGTATTCTTGCCAAGCCCAATCTGGCTATCAAGGTTTCATATTCAGCTTCATTGTTGGTAGTAGGAAAATCTAACTTCAAAGCATACTCAACTGTGAACCCATCGGGGCTTTGCAACACTAAGCCCGCGCCACTAGATTTTTTTTCTGATGCTCCATCAAAATAGAGCACCCAATATTCCTTTTGATCAGATACAAGTTCTTCATCTTTATCTCCACTTTCAGGGGTGGTTACCGTCTCCTGCCCCCTGACTTCTTGGTTGGTAATGGTACATTCAACCACGAAGTCAGCCAATGTCTGAGCCTTGATGGCCGTTCGAGGCTTATACGTGATGTCAAACTCTCCAAGTTCGATTGCCCACTTAATCAATCTTCCACTTGCTTTCGGGCTGTACAATATGTTCCTCAATTGTTGGTCCGTCAGGACATCGATTTCATGTGACTGAAAGTACGGTCGTAGTTTCCTTGAAGCTGTTATCAATGCCAAAGCAAATTTCTCGATGGATGAGTAATTTAACTCGGCTCCGTGGAGCACCTTGCTTACATAGTAGATAGGCCTCTGAACCTTGTTCTCTTCCTTAACGAGGACGGCACTCAATGCTTGTTCAGACACTGCTAGATACAGATAAAGAGTCTCTCCGGGACTTGGCTTGGCCAACAACGGGGCTTCGGCCATGTACTTCTTCAACTGTTCAAAGGCCTCTTGGATTTTATTAGTCCATTCAAAATTTTTCACCTTCTTCAATGCTTGAAAGAAAGTCAAGCACTTATCACCAGACTTGGAGATGAATCTCCTTAGAGCGGCCACTCTGCCGGTTAACTTCTGTACGTCCCTCACAGAACGGGGTGGTTCCATGTCTAAGATTGCTTTGATCTTGTCGGGATTGGCCTCTATCCCTCTTTTCGAAACCATCAAACCCAAGAACTTTCCAGACCCAACGCCAAAAGCACATTTGGCTGGATTCAACATTATCTTGTGGTGCCTCAGCACTTCGAATGCCTCTTTGAGGTGCTTAATATGATCTACCTTGAGTAGGCTCTTGACTAACATGTCATCAACATAGACCTCCATGGTTTTTCCAATCAGATGGGTGAATATCTTATTCACCAATCGTTGGTAAGTAGCTTCTGCATTCTTTAGACCAAAAGCCATAACAATATAGCAGAAAACACCAAAGTTAGTTATGAAAGATACCTTAGGGATGTCATCCTCGTGCATCTTAATCTGATTGTAGCCGTTGAACCCATCCATGAAGCTCAACATCTCATGTCCAGCTGTGGCGTCTATCAACATGTCTATCATTGGCAGGGGAAAACAATCCATTGGACATGCATCATTCAAATTAGTGAAGTCTATACACATTCTCCACTTTCCATTCGCTTTCTTGACCATCACCGGGTTAGCTAACCATTCGGGAAACTGAAGCTCTTCAACAAACCCAGCCTCTAAGAGCTTGTCAACTTCTTGTTTAATGGCCTCCTGCCTTTCAGGAGCAAAATTTCTCTTTTCTATTTTATTATCTTCCGCCCCAGATCAACATTCAACTTGTGAGTTATGAGTTGGGGATCAATCCCTGGCATATCAGCTACAGTCCAAGCAAACACATCGCTATTTTCTTGCAAGAATGCTATCAACTTGCCCTTCAGGGGTTCTTTCAAAGATGCTCCCATATAAGTAACTTCTCAGCTCGCTTGGCCGTCATGGCTTCAATGTTTGTCTTGGTCTTGGGTGTTGAACGTCGATGTTCAAAGGTTGAACGCCAAAGTTTGAAATCAAGGGTTTTCAATCTCAATGGTGTTTTAAATCACCGAAATATCTATCAGAGCTGCTGGTCCAAGGCCAGGGGGTTTCTGGTTAGCCCCACGAGGTCTTGAACCTTCTTTAGGAGGTTTTCAAAATTACATATTGGTTTTCAAGTCAACATGAAGTTTCAACCTTTGGATCTTAATTGGAGGTTCATGACCCCCCCTCAAGTTTGGCCTTCATAACTAACCTTGGCCTTCATGGCTAACAGCTTCTGTTCTTCAACCTAGGATTCGGGGTTGATTCCTCGATATAGATTTCGATAAATGCAATCCCGTTGGCTTCTTGCCTTTTAAACTTCTGAGACGAGAGCTTGCTTGAACTTCTTAATCCTTGCTTAAGGTTATCTATTGGCTTTCATCCTTGGATCCTTAATCCAGGTACTTAATAAGTATTGAAGAGTAGCTAGTCCTTAACATCCTCGGCCTTTCATGGCTTTGACCCTTCGGGATCTTCACCTATGCATTTGTTTGTTTTCCATTCATTATTCTTTTATTTTCGGTACTCGTTCATCCTTGACTTGCACTCATCGGGTGATAGAGTACTATTGTCCTACTCGGAGCAACATGCTCTGTAATGGTTTCAATGAACCTTATTTCTGCTTCTACTAGATGAAGCTAAGTCCTACTAGGATAACTTGAGCCCATCGGGGTATTGCAAGACTAGGCCTGCATCACTTGATTTTGTTTTTGATGCTCCATCAAAATAGAGCGTCCACCATTCCTTCTGGTATCATCATTCTTATTCTGAAGTTCACTTCCTGCTTGGGGTACTACCTCCTGCCCCCCGACTTCTTGGTTGCCAATGGTACATTCAACCACGAAGTCAGTTAACGCCTTATCCTCAATGGCTGTCCAAGGCTTCTGTGTGATGTCCTCTGCTGGCCTTTTTGGTGTTCCTTTCTTCTGCGGACATCCATGTCTTCAATTGGAAGGACTTGCCCCCCGACTCTATTAGGCCGTAACAATGCTACATAACAGCTTTGTGCCATCTTTTGATCACCTTTATGTTCTCTAACGCCATTCCTGGTGTAAGAACCCTAATTTTTTGGTAATATTTCCTTTTATTTAATATCTTGTGACATTGTCAATATGGAACCTTTCTAGTAATCCCCGTTGATTAATAGAATTGATTGTCTGAGAAACTGCGTTGTTGCATTTATTATGTAAGATAAAAAGGAAGATTGTGAAGGCAGGAGTCTTATTGTTAGTAAGATTTATAAAACTTGGGATTTGAGAATGGTTAGAGTATTAAAGGATTTATTAAGAATTATGACGAGGAATTATGGACATTCGAGGAATTTACACAATTAAATACTTAAGAAATTATAAGGGAAATCTCTACGCGACAAATATTATTACGAGAGATTAATTAAGATACGATACGAATTAAAGGTTAAATGACAAGCATTGGTGGAAGAATAATGATACAAGGAGTAGTATTGCATGCAAGTCCCATGCAACCAAGTGGTTAGGAGCAAGCAAACTAGTTAGCAAATTGGAAGAGGAATAGTAACTAGTTACTTGCTTTTCAAAAAGGGGAGACAAGTAGTACATGAGACCATGCCTTGCTAGTATGTTAGGTCCAAATGTGTTGTAGAGGGGGGGTGAATACAACTTTTCGAATATGAGAAGCAATGAATACGATGCAATAAATGAACACACAGATTCAAGGAATATATGTCTTATATATAACTTGAAAGGGTTGCTACAACATTCATTACAAAGTATAACAGAAGTTCAGAGAGAAGTGAATGATACTAAGCTCTGTGAATGCACTCTCTCTTTTTCTCTTGTGTTTTTCTTAAGAATTGCTCACTAACTAAAACATTACAAAAATACTTCTATTTATACTACATGTAATCTATGTCCTGTAGACTTCAAAGACTAAGATGTACGTGGCCCAATGATGTCCACATAAATCTTGCCTTATCTTGAAAGCTTGGAAATCTGCCAATCAGAAGATGCCATGTGTCATGTTGAAGCTGCACTCTAAGTAGAACTTCTACTTGAGAATTTCTACTTAGCCATCTCGAATTTCTAAGTAGAACTTCTACTTAGAAACTTCTACTTGGTCATCTAGAATATTTAGTACTTAGAAAATATTCTGTTCTTCAACTTGAAACTTCAATGCACATCTTGAACTTGTGATATCTTCATGTCTTCTTTGTTCTTCACTAAGCTCTTGAATATGGATCTTTATTACTGACATAAACTTGCTATCAATGTCCTGACACTTGATGCAACGGTCTGGTTCATAAGTGACTAGTCTTGATAGGGTTTTTGCTTCTTGAATAAATTACCATATCCAATTAGAAATGTGGCTTTCCAATATTTGCTTTCCTTCTTGTTCACTTGAAATCAATTGGTCTTATTGATACTGATAGTTATGATCTTGATTCTTGTCTTTCCAAATCACTGAGGCATGAACAACTTTGACTTGAACTTCTCTCAATGATTTCTTCTTCGATTGATCATAGTTAACATGTCGAATTGTATCAATTACCTTGTCTTCATTTAGTGTTGATTTCTTGTGACTTCTTGTTCTTGATTGTCTTCTGGTTAAGTATCTTTTCCTTTAGTTTGAGTTACATTAGTTATAGTGTTACAAGTTTACACACTCTGCCTTTCAATCTCCCCCAATTTGATTGTCTAACAATGACATTCAAATTAATGAAGGATAACTCAACTAAACAATGAGACGAGAAAAGATAATTAACATTACAGTCTTGAATAATTTACAATTGAAATTTACATGAAAACAATACAAAGAACTTAAACTAGAAACAGAATTCGAACTTCGAATTAAAGATCATTTGAGTGATTCCTATCACCTGGATTATTTCATACCTTTTAGTCAAACTTGTATCACCTTATTGGATTCACTCTAAGGTGAATTTTCCTCAAGTGAGTTAAAGCAACCGAAAGACATGAAGTTTTTCCAACTTCAAGTTCACACCACTCTGAGCTTTAACCCTAATTCCGTTTCCTCTTTCTAGCTTCAGCAGCTTGGTCTCTCTCTTCTTTCTGCCTTTTGCGCTTCTCCTTCTGCTGCTGTTCTTTCTTGTACACTGGATCTTTAAGCTGCTTCCACCTAGCATTCAATAGACTTACAGCTTCCATTTCTAGAGGGTTCTTGGGCTCTGGATAAGGATGTTTGAAAAGCCTTCTGAGTTTGTCCACCTCCTGAGTAGTTCTGATCTTTGGAATATCCTCAAAGTTCTTCATGATGAGCTGAGGTTTCTAGTGAGATTTATCAGATTTAAACTGACAATAGATCATCTTGGGGTAGCCCTTGACATGGTCAGTATTGTGGACACTGGCCGCATCTCGCTCCATTCGCTTCTTTTCCACCACTACTTCAGACAGGTAACTCATGAGTCTCTGCTTTTCTTCAACAAACTTATCTTCCACTTCGCCCCATTTGAATACATATAATACTCTCTCCAGAAATGCAGCATCTTGAGTCCGTAGCAGCCATTGTCTACTCATATGCAAGATTGTTTGATTCTGGTCTGCATCTATGAATACTAAGGCATCAGCTGTATCTTCAACATAAGCATGTATCCAGTATACACTATCACTTCCTGGAACACCAATAGCCTCCCTTATTTCTCCTTGTTCTAGTGCTCCAGAAGGAAGAGTCAGAGCTTCATCTACATTCTTCATGGCTTGAAGAATACTCCATTTCTTCTCTATCAGCTCCGGCTCAATCTTCACGTCATCAAGAGGGTTTGGAGCAATGACATCACACTTCCACACCTCATTGCTCTTTTTGAATATAACTTTTTCAATGATCTTCACGGATTTATCTTTAAGCTCCGAAGCGAATCCCTTACTCATCATTTGTCTACAGACAGCTTTGAGAGATTCCACTGAAAACTCCATTAGATCATTTTCCTCCATGCTAACCCTCTTCATCTTTCCGTCAACTACCATCCGGACAAAATTTGGATAAGCTGAGAATTCTGGACCCTTGTCCTCTGCTAGCTGCATTAACTGATCCCTATACAGAATGCTTAGCTCCTCAGAATGAGAGTATTAAATTTTTGTCGCTAGCAAGAACAACTCTGACGCAGATCTTCTCGTTATGAATTGGTCATCCACATATAAGAAAGATGTTGGGACTCCTTCTACCAAAGACAAGATAATCTGCCACTCCTTAAGATTTGCATTGTATCCAACCCTGACTTTAGAAATTAGTCTCTTCAAAGCATTTATATAGTCCCCAGTCATTGGATTCTGCAAATTCAAGTTGTAGAACAGATCATCTGCATCCTTGTTATGAACTCCTTTCGCACAGGGTCCCATCATTATCTTCCTTGCTTCATCCCATTTCTGCCCTATCCTTCGTTTGTCCAGATCAACTTGAGGATTAGCTAGCCTTGCAAGCTCATGATCATACTGCTTCCCTTGTAGCTCCACCTTCTTTTCTAGGAACGCAGCATGTTCTTGCATCATCTTCATTTTATAGAACTGAGCTTGTTCCAAGGCTAACTGTTGAGCTTTAAGGGTTTCCTCATCAACAGGAAATTCTTCAGGCATTCCGGAAGACATCCCAGCACCTCCACCTTGTTCCTTCAAAGATCTTTTTATAGCGTGTGCCAACGGTACGTCTTCCATGTCAGAATCTGAGTCAAGTACCTCCTGTACTATTTCCTGATGACTCAGGTCAACAAATGGTTCATCAACCATTACTGCCTTACCCTTTCTCATCCTCAGAGCCTCTTCATCAACAGACGGCTCAACTTCTGGTTCCTTGACAGGATCAGCGGGTTCTTCAATTTCTTCGATGTGAACTGCCTGCTGTCTCGTCTCCTTTCCACTCTCCCCCTTAGGTGAGTTATCCTGAGCTCCACCTTGGTCTTCAGATCCACCAGCTGCATAAGAACCTCCAAAACCAGAACCAGAGGCTCCCGCTCCACTAGCACCACCTGCACCAGCATCGGGGGGAGATTGTTGTGACTCGAAGCACTCCGGGGGCACAAAACTCCTGACTGCGAACATCATTCTACTGATCTCCACAGCCATTGTATGCATTGTAGACTCCAATGCCCCCATCCTCTCATTGAGAGTGCTTCCTAAGACACCACCAGCATGGCCCAAGTCATTGACCTTATTTGTCAAATCATCGAAAGCTGTAGCTTGACTTGCCATTCTTGCTGCGTAGTCGTCTAGAGCCCTTTGGTTGTTTCCAATGTTCATCCCGAACTGCCCCATCGTCTGTCCAAACTGCCTCATCTGATTTTCCATAGAATTCATACGCGTATCAAGATTTTCAATGTTAAGGGACGGTGTTTGGTTTAGGTTACCTCGCTCTAATACTCGTTCTGTTGGTATTTGGCGCTCGGTTTCGGGCCTTGAAAATGAAGGTCCCTCTCTCCCTAACCTCTCACACACACTCCCTGTCTCACGCTCGTGTATGTCTTCAATGATTGATCCAAATAATGAAGCAGTACCTGCAGAAAATTGATAAGAAATGTTGTTGACAGTTATGGGATCAAATTCTGTTTGATCCTGAGTTGGAATCTCAGGCTGAGAGGCTGCAAAGTGTTCTTGTACAACATCAGAACCGATCCTTTTTGCAGCATCAGTACGTACCGGTGAAGGTACGGCTGAAGTTCTTAAGACTTCATGTCCTCTTGAAGCAACAGAATCTTCAAGAGGTACATCATCCTCACCAAAATCAAAATCCCTATGTGTAGATTGTTCAAGGGGTGAACCACTCGCGTGAGGTGGAGTGGTTGCGTGTGACACGCTAGGGTTTGACTGTGGTTGTGAAGTAGCAGCGTGAAAAAGTTTGGCTTTCTTTCGAATAAGTTGCTGCTCTTCGGTTTCACTCTCCTCATCATCTTGTACATATACACGTGCTGGTTTTCTGACTTCTGTTAACAGGGGTGATAGAGAATAGGAATGTGTATCAGACTTAGAGTCAGAAATATGGCTCTCACCCTGGGATAGATCCTGCGGGTTAGCAGTCTCTTGGGTCGCGGAATCAGATACATAGGAGGAGGAATGAATAGTATGCAGGGAGAGATTACTTGATTGATTACCTTGTGCATCATCGCTTTCCTCATCAGGAATCTCATCAAATGCCTCAGCATGAACAGATGGATTTTGAGCATGTGATGAAACTTGTGATGATGCCTCCAAATTGGTAACTCCTGCATCATATCTAAGCCACATTTGTATATTTTCAGGAATAGACATCGGTTTACCTTGATGTTTATCCTGATTAGCAATGGTTGAAAGTGACTTAGTGCCCATCCCTAGCGATGCAGATGTTGGGCTTCTGGCAAATCCCTGTCTAACAGCAAGAGCATCCTTCGGTATTAAGTCATTGATCAGCATTTGAAGAAACCGAGGAAACCAGCAGACGACATCAGTGGTAGTGAGGTCTCTGCTTGCAGGAGATCCCATTGAGCCCACTATTTCAGAGAGAACTATGCGTCCATAGTTTATATCCAGTTCTCTTGCTAGGGCAACTGCAAAGGTTTGCATTGGAATTGGAATTGGAATTTGATGAAAATCTTTTTCGCGTGCCCGAAAACATCGTGTGATGGCCTCGAAAAAGTAATTCCATTCCACATGGAAGAATTGTTTTTGGATATTTCCTGTGATTGGGCCTTTCGGAGGATAACATCCAATTTCTTCAAAGAATCTGAGGCATTCTGCAGCAGTAGGTTCTGGATCATAGGCATCTTTAATTGGGAATCCCAGAACCCTGTTGACAATTTCTTCGGTCACCTCATATTCCTGACCCGCTAAGGTAAACCTGAAACCTAAGGGGGTTGATTTGCTCCCAAAAGTAACCGCACTAGTCCATAATTGCTGTAAGGCATCATGTACTAGTGTAGGTTTAGCAGTAAAAGCATGGCTAGCTTTGGAGTACAAATTGAGAAATCGTATCCAAAACTTAAACCGCGGGAGTTGATCACCAATTTCCGTAGAAATATTATAAAAGTTGTTTTTAGCAAGTGAAAATTGGTGAGCCATTTTTGATTAAATGTTTTTCTTTAAAAAGATGTGATTTTTGTTTAATTTTGAAAAACAAATAATTTACGAATTACTCAGTTTTATTCCTTTTAATTTTTCGAGAATATCAAAAGATAGTCTGAAAATTTAAACTACGGAATATGAACAGCCAATTACTAGATCTGAATATTCAACAAAGATGAATATTCGTGTGTTTATCAGTGAAATCGTGTGTATATGTGGAGAATATGAATTCGTGTTTTTGAACAGATACACAAAACTTGATGTTTGTGTGTATGTATATGCGCGTGTATATGCGGTTACAAAACACAGTATCACAATGATTAATGATAACACAGTGATTAACAGTCAAAAATTTGGCAGTAATTCGTGATTAGTATGAGTTTAATCACAAAAACACGGGTTAATTGTATGAAGTCTGTGAAATCGCACTGTTTTTGTGAAACGGCTGCTGTGAAAATGAAATTAGGTAAAGTGAATTAGGCATCGAGTTAGAGATGTATATATAGATGAATGTGAAATGACAAAAATGTCCCATTTAAAAAGAGTGAAAATTACCAAGTCCATACAGGGAACATCTAAGTCGAACTCTATCCCGAACATTTCTATCTCGAACATCTCTATCTCGAACATCAAGTCGAACTTCGAGATAAAGTTCGAGATAGAAGTTAACTCGAACAATTAAGCACAAATGAACACTAACCAATTTTCAGCAGAAACTATAGGGAAATCCTATCTCGAACATTTATGATATGTAGTAAACTTGGAAAAATCCCCTCTTGAAAAAATAGGGAAATTCAAGATACTTTTCGAGTTAGAAGTCTATCTCGAACATCAAGTCGAAATTCGAGTTGAGTTTCGAGATATACTAAGAACTCTATCTCGAACATCAGGTCGAAATTCGAGTTGAGTTTCGAGATAGACTAACTCGAAGTTTATCTCAAATTCTTTCCAAAATACCCCCTTGAAGCAAAAAGTACAGGGTAATTCAAGATATGTTTCGAGTTAGGAGTGTAACTCGAAAAATTCCTTTAGCTTAACTGAGAACTCTATCTCGAACACCAAGTCGAAATTCGAGTTGAGTTTCGAGATAGACTAACTCGAAGTTAATTCTCAGTTCTTTTCAAAATATTCCCTAAAATGGAAACCTCATCTCAACTTTTGAGATAAAATTCGAGATAGAATTTATCTCGAATATTTTGAAGATAGAACTAGGCACACTGGTAACTCGAACTCGAACTCGAAGTCAAATTTCGAGATGAATTTCGAGATATCCAACTCGAAATTCTTCCCAGACTTAGAATTTTTCAAAAACTTCACTCTGACAGCTTAAGTCGAAATTCAAGTCGAATTTCTAGATGAGTTTCGAGATAGAACCTAACTCGAAATTTTGAAGTTTTTCAATTCTAAGGCCTCTAATTACATGAAAATCATAGGTAAATTCATCTAAAAATCATGCAATATTTAGAATATTATGAATTTAACTCCCCCTATGATCATGCAATCTAACAAGCATAAATTCACAGATTTGTGCTATAAAAGACACTTAAAACACAAGGAATTTATGCAAAAACACACTATATGCAACCTATAACAATCATTAATTAGGCATATTAAAGTCTAAGCACATAATGATTGAGTAGCTTGCACATACAAACATAAACATGGATTTTACAGATAGAAGGCTTTACTAACTTGTGTTAAGCATTCCCAATTCACCAACCAACCTATTGAATGTTACTTCATCAAGAGGTTTGGTGAATATATCTGCAATTTGTTGCATTGTGGGCACAAAATGTAGCTCCACAGTCCCCTCCTCGACATGTTCTCTTATGAAATGATACCTGATGTCAATATGCTTGGTTCTTGAGTGATCTACAGGATTGTTGGTTATGGCAATGGCACTTGTGTTGTCACACATGATTGGAATTTTCTTGTGCTCCATGCCATAATCCTTCAATTGGTTCCTCATCCACAGTATTTGAGCTACACAGCTTCCAGCAGCAATGTACTCAGCTTCAGCAGTAGAAGTAGATACTGTATGTTGCTTTTTACTTTGCCAGGACACCAATCTTCTGCCAAGAAATTGGCAAGCACCAGATGTGCTTTTCCTATCAATCCTGCAACCTGCATAGTCTGAATCCGAATAGCCAATAAGATTAAAACCTGTATCTCTTGGGTACTAAATCCCTAGATTTGGTGTGCCCTTGAGATACCTAAAAATTCTTTTGACGGCTACGAGATGTGATTCTCTAGGATCCGCTTGGAACCTTGCACATAAACAAGTTGCGAACATTATATCTGGTCTACTTGCAGTTAAATAGAGGAGTGAGCCAATCATACCTCGATAGCTTGTGATGTCAACTGATTTGCCTGATTTGTCTTCATCAAGCTTCGTGGCTGTTGCCATGGGAGTCTTAGCTGCTGATGCATCTTCTAGATTATACTTCTTGAGTAAATCTCTGACGTACTTGGATTGACAGATAAAGATACCATCTTTTCTCTGACTGATCTGTAATCCAAGGAAGAAGGACAGCTCTCCCATCATGCTCATCTCATATTTTTCCTGCATTAGCTTGGCAAATTTCTCGTACAAGCGCTCATTTGATGACCCAAAAATAATATCGTCCACATATACTTGAACAAGTATTAAGTCATTTCTCACAACTTTATAGAACAATGTTTTATCAATTACTCCCCTAACAAAACCATTTTCAATTAAGAATAAGGATAGGGTTTCATACCATCGTCTTGGGGATTGCTTGAGGCCATAGACAGATTTGAAGAGTAGATACACAAAATCTGCATGTTCTGGATCAACGAAGCCAGACGGCTGTTCCAGATACACTTCTTCTTCTAACTCTCCGTTCAGAAAGGCACTTTTCACGTCCATCTGAAAAACTTTGAAGTTCTTATGTGCTGCAAATGCCAAGAACATCCTGACTGCCTCAAGTCTTGCAACTGGTGCATAGGTTTCATCATAATCAATTCCTTCTCGCTGAGAATAACCTTTTGCAACCAAACGAGCCTTGTTTCGTGTTACAAGTCCGTTTTCATCCAGTTTATTTCTGAATACCCACCTAGCTCCAATTACGGATATGTTCTTTGGTCGGGGTACCAGTTTCCAAACTTTCTGCCTTTCAAACTGATTGAGTTCCTCTTGCAATGCAATCACCCAATCAGCATCGCCAAGAGCTTCTTCTATTTCTTTAGGTTCAAGCTTGGATAAGAACCCAGAATATAAGGAGATATTAGCCATGTCAGCTCTTGCAGTTCTTCTAGTAGTCACACCAGCATCTGGATCACCAATAATTAACTCAAACGGATGGTCTCTATTCCATACCCGTTCACCTGGAAATTGTCTTGATGATTCAGCTTGACTTTCTGAGTTGGGGTGCTGACTACTTTGATTATTTTCACTAACTCCCCCTGAGTTAGTGCCAGCTCCTACAGAACTAGAGTCAACTCGACTCGAGCCTTGAACCGTAGTCCTTGAGCTGCTATTTACTCCCCCTGAGTTGTTGCCGGTTGGTACTGAAGAAGTCTCTCCTGATCTTGTAGAATTAGCTTGTTCACTAGACTCAGGTTCTTCATGTACGCTTGGAACATTTAATGGAACAACCAACTCAGGTTCATCTTCAAGATCTTTTAAGTCCAGATTCTGAAATTTTAGGGACTCAGGTTCACTAGAATCTCTTGAAATTGATGAGAGTTTGGTATCGTCGAATCTGACGTTGTAACTTTCAGTCACTTTTTGATCATTCACCAAGAACACTCTATAAGCTGCCACCACGTCTGTAGAGTAACCAACAAAGATTCCTTCACGAGCTTTTGCTGCAAACTTGCCTAGATTTTCATCATCTATAAGCACATAGCATTTTGCTCCGAAGACATGAAAGTATTTGATTGTTGGTCTTCTGTTGTTCTTTAGCTCACATGGTGTCTTTTCTTTATCTTTTATGATCAAGGTTCTATTTTGAGTGTAACAAGCGGTACTCACTGCTTCGGCCCAGAAATACAAAGGAAGTTTTGAATCATACAACAAAGTTCTTGCTGCTTCAACCAGAGTTCTATTCTTCCTTTCAACTACTCCATTTTGCTGTGGAGTTCTCGGGGCTGAATAATGATGACGTATTCCCTTAGATACACAGAAGTCATTTAGCACTGCGTTTTTGAATTCAGTGCCATTGTCTGATCTAATCGTCTTCACAGTAAGTGTTGAAACATTCTCAATTTGAGTGATATGATCAATGATTAAGAAAGGTACTTCGTCTTTCGTCATTGCGAACAATACCCATGTATACTTGGAGAAGTCATCCACGATTACCAAAGCATATCTTTTCCTAGACAACGATAGGACATTCACTGGGCCAAACAAATCCATATGAAGAAGTTGCAGAGGCTCAGTAATACTAGAAATTTCTTTGCTTTTATGCGATGCTCGCTTCGACTTTCCCATTTCACAAGCTTCACAGAGTCCTTTCGGAGCGAACTCCATTTGAGGTAGATCTCTCACCAATTCTCGCCTCGCGAGAGCATTCATCGTTTTGAAGTTTAAGTGAGATAACTTTTTGTGCCATAACCAGCTTTCATCATCCGAGGCTTTGCTGTAGAAACAGGTGACCTCATTCTGATTTGCTGAATCCATATCTGCAACAAAAAGATCTGCCTTTCGAACTCCTCTCAAAGCTAGTGAGCCTTCCTTGATGTGAGTGATTGATACACCTTTCTTGTTGAAGACAATTTCGTAACCTTTGTCACAGAATTGACTTATACTCAACAGATTGTGCTTTAGTCCCTCAACATAGGAAATATCTTCAATGATGACATTGCCAGTTTTCAGTTTGCCATATCCCTTAGTCACACCTATGCTGTCATCTCCAAAGGTAACATAAGGGCCAGCCTTCATAACCAACTCTGTAAGCAGGGACTTGTTTCCAGTCATATGCCTCGATGCTCCACTGTCTAGCACCCATATGACTTTATTTCTATTCTGCTTAACGCCCTGCAATGACAGATTGGTTAGACATTCTTCGGAACCCAACTTTGATTGGGCCCGGCTTTTCGATAAGATCGAGAATCAACAGATTTAACAACAGGAGATGCACTTTTCTTCACATTACTAGAGCTTTCGACTATCTCCTTTCCTTTTTCAGACTTGACAGATTTGTCAGTCTTAGGAGAAGGTTTGTCACTCCTAACTTTAGGAGGACTGACAGTCTTGGCTCTCCCATACTTTTTCTTGATATTAGAACTAGCAACAGTATTTGAGCATGACTGGCTAGATGCATTCATTAAATGCACAAAAGTTTGCATGATATTAAAAGTGCATGGCATACAATTAGGTTGACCACACTGTGCATGATTCTGATGTAGATTATTCATTGAATGTGTGGTAGGCATGGCATGTGCAGCAGGAACATTCATGTTTGCTTTGCATGCATAAGAAAGATGTTCAGTAGATTTACAATGATAACATGCTTTCTTTATTCGTTCAGCCTTAACCTCTTTTATGCCTTTCTCTCTCTTTCCTTGTTGTTTAACAGCCTTAGCTCCTAATCCCAGTCTAGATTCATCTCTAGGGAAATTGATTTTCACTTGTTTGATAGGAGTTGTAGGTTGTTCTTTCTGGCGATCTTCCATCTCAATCTCATATCTAGCTATCAATTCAGTCTCTTCTTCTTCTATTCTAGGAACAAGATGTTTGTAGATAGGTTTGACAGCCGATTTAAGAATTCTAGGTGTTTCCTTTTTAAGGTCACTGGAACTAGGGTCAATAGGTCTCTTTCCTTCTTTCTTAGGAAGGTCAGAATAATCAAGTCCTATACCTACTCCAGTTATTTTCTTAAATGTGTCATTATCTACATACATTTTACTAGCAGCTAGTTTGTAAGCTTCGCATTTTGTTTCTAACTCAGCTAGATTGTTCCTAAGACATGCTTCTACTTCTTCCTTAAGGACGAGCTTGTGTTCCAGAGATGTAATAAAGTCTCTTAGGGAAGTATCTACAGTGCAAGCAGCCTCTAGCTCTTCCACTTTTGCCTCAAGCATTCTGCATTTGGCAACAAGTGTTTTCTGTTCCTTTTGAGAAGAGTCTAGGCTTTTGCACAACATATAGATCTCTTCACTAAGAGCCCCGTTCTGTTCCTTATAATCATCAATAGACATTTCTACTTTAAGAGTCAGAACTGGTACCTCTGGTTCCTCTGATGTCTCAGCCATGAGGGCAAAGTTTGCTACATGAGTAACATCTTCCTCATCTGAATCATCCCAAGCTCTTCCTTCTGTCACCAATAAAGCTCGTTTTCCATGTCTTTCCTTCAACAGTGCTTCATAGTTGCTTTTGAGGGCTTCAAATGTCTCTTTTGGATAAGTCTGTTTAGGCTTTTTGCAGTCCGAGGCAAAGTGTCCAGCTTCACCACAATTATAGCATTTGAACTTCATTTTGAAATCCAAAGGAGATTTGTAGCTGGTATTCTTGCCTTTTCCTTTGTAGCCTGACGAACTACCACCACCCCTAGCAGCCCGATAATAAGATGAAGATTTTCTCTGTGGTCGGTTGCTCTTTCTAAATCTCATGTTGCTGAACTTCCTTGCCATGTATGCCACGACACTATCGTCCATGTTGTCCAGCTCTTCTTGGGTGTAGTAGTCATCATCACTGTCAGATGCGCACTCGTCATCATTATCAACTTGATGTGGTGCAAGTGATGATTTAGGCTTTGCTGCAACCATTGCCTTCTTAAACTCTTCCTCATCAGCAACTAATCCTGATGCACTTTCTTTTCCCTTTGAATCATTGTCCCATGCTTGATCTTGAAGTGTTTCCAGCTCATAGGTCTTTAATATTCCATAATATTCTTCCAGAGAAGTTGTATGTAAATCTCTGGTTTCTCTTATTGCGTAGACCCTATGTTCAATGCTTTTTGGCTGGTTCCTCAGATATCTCGTATTAGTCTCAACCATGGGGAGAGTTACACCTCTCAGATTCAAATCCAATACCAACTGACTGAATCGTAGGTAGACATCTGTTATGCCTTCTCCTTTCCTTATTCTAAAGGTGTCATACTCCATCTTGAGTATGAGTGTCTTGTTGCTTCTGACCTCTGCAGATCCTTCCATGACAACTTCTATCTTGTCCCAAATCTTCTTCGCTGTAGTCAGACCTTTGACTATGTTGAACATTTCATGATCAAGAGATTCCATCAAGGTTTGTCGTACGGCAGTATCACAAGCTATTTGCTCCTTGTCAGCATCCGAAAAGTCCGCTGCCTTTTTGGGCTCAGACCGAGGTGCTATAACCACCCCTCCTTCCGTATGTGCAGGAATAACCACCATTGGGACAAACTTACCCTTGTCAAGGACTTCCAGATATTCAGGGTTAACAGTCTCTAAATATAGTCTCATTCTGAAAACCCATTCTTCATAGTGATCTCGGTTGAACATTGGAATCTTGAATGCATTTTTAGGAGCCATCTCAATTCTGGTCACTAAAAGTTTCTAAGTACCCAAGACTAGGCTATGTAGAATTTATATGTAGAACTTTTGCCTAAGTCGAAATTTCTCTAAGTAGAAATTTTGCTCAAGTCGAAATCACCAAGTAGAAATTGTCCAAGTCGAAATTCTATGTAGAAATTCTCAAGTAGAAATTCTATGTAGAACTTTTGTCCTTAGAATAATTTTTCTGCAGATTACTTTAATATTGAATAAACAATATTATCTCTTTAACACCTTTTGACTTTGAATGCTTTACTCACCTAACCCACCTAACCCACGTGCTAGGTAATGAATATGTCTTGTTTACTTTCGGCCGTGAATAATGCAAATCACAAAGTCCAAAAACACCTTTTTATTCTTTTACTATTTTTCTGTTTGAAAAGGAGATCAAAAAGTTGTTGGGTTGTCTTCTTTGATAAGAACAGATGATGAACACTCAAGAACACCAAATATGAAAGTACCCAGATTAATTCACAAAAATTAATTAAAATACATCCAAGCTAAATAATCACACCTGGAGCATTTAAATAATTTTTCAGATGAGTTTTCAATACAAACGATTTAAGGCACACTTTTCAAGAAAATGAAAAGTAGATCTAGAAAATGAAAACTCACGATTCTTCTACTCAACACAAGGATCTATGTTTTGTATGTTAAACATGAAGCTCTGATACCAATTGTTAGGTCCAAATGTGTTGTAGAGGGGGGGTGAATACAACTTTTCGAATATGAGAAGCAATGAATACGATGCAATAAATGAACACACAGATTCAAGGAATATATGTCTTATATATAACTTGAAAGGGTTGCTACAACATTCATTACAAAGTATAACAGAAGTTCAGAGAGAAGTGAATGATACTAAGCTCTGTGAATGCACTCTCTCTTTTTCTCTTGTGTTTTTCTTAAGAATTGCTCACTAACTAAAACATTACACAAATACTTCTATTTATACTACATGTAATCTATGTCCTGTAGACTTCAAAGACTAAGATGTACGTGGCCCAATGATGTCCACATAAATCTTGCCTTATCTTGAAAGCTTGGAAATCTGCCAATCAGAAGATGCCATGTGTCATGTTGAAGCTGCACTCTAAGTAGAACTTCTACTTGAGAATTTCTACTTAGCCATCTCGAATTTCTAAGTAGAACTTCTACTTGGTCATCTAGAATATTTAGTACTTAGAAAATATTCTGTTCTTCAACTTGAAACTTCAATGCACATCTTGAACTTGTGATATCTTCATGTCTTCTTTGTTCTTCACTAAGCTCTTGAATATGGATCTTTATTACTGACATAAACTTGCTATCAATGTCCTGACACTTGATGCAACGGTCTGGTTCATAAGTGACTAGTCTTGATAGGGTTTTTGCTTCTTGAATAAATTACCATATCCAATTAGAAATGTGGCTTTCCAATATTTGCTTTCCTTCTTGTTCACTTGAAATCAATTGGTCTTATTGATACTGATAGTTATGATCTTGATTCTTGTCTTTCCAAATCACTGAGGCATGAACAACTTTGACTTGAACTTCTCTCAATGATTTCTTCTTCGATTGATCATAGTTAACATGTCGAATTGTATCAATTACCTTGTCTTCATTTAGTGTTGATTTCTTGTGACTTCTTGTTCTTGATTGTCTTCTGGTTAAGTATCTTTTCCTTTAGTTTGAGTTACATTAGTTATAGTGTTACAAGTTTACACACTCTGCCTTTCATAGTACTTGCCTATACATACATATTATGTATCACCCAACACTTAACATCAATTATTCTACCAACAACCAAAACACAAAAATCAAAACACAACCCCCCCTTGTTCTTGCTCTCGGCCAAAGAAGAAAAGAGAAGAAGAAAAATTCTTCTTCCCCCTTTCCCATCACTCATAAATCAAAACATAAATCCTAGGCCCTCTCCATCATCTAGACAAGGTATGTTAGTAATTTCAAACTATTTCATCCATCCAAATTCAAGTTATAAATTGTTAAAGATTGGGTGAATAGTAACCATGTTTGATTTTCTTTTAGATCTTGGATTGTAAGGGTTGTAGGAGACCCTTCAAGGTGTTATTGAGTTGTGTAAAGCTTATCCAAGGGTCCTAGGTGCTCAAGAAGGTATAAAAATCACAAACCCTCTTGGTTATGTAGTATTTATAATGTTTGGTAGTAGATCCATGTATATATGAGCTAATCTTGGTTGTATAAGTATTGGATGACATGGATCTTGAGTTTTGATGTTGAGATTGTGACTTTTATGATTATGGATAGTATATATATCTCCATGAGTGTTATGAACCATGAACTAAGTGAATTAAGTGTTGGTTGTGTTGTGGAATTGTGAAAAATGGTTGATCTAAGTAGTATATGCTTGCTGAGTTTTTCCAGGAGCATTGACCTGTCTTGTAACACGGTTTTGAACCCCCAAATGTTGTCCCCTGATGTCCTACCATATATTGTTGGAAAGATAATTGAATGTAGTTTCTGGAAATGTAAGGTTCATGGCTAGGTGATGTATAGATTTTAAGTTATGGCCGGAGGAGTGAATTGTCTTTCTGGATTCCGGACTGCACTAAGTGACCCCCTTGTGAACCTTGTTTAAACCCCTAAAAATATATGTGGGATCATGGAAAAATTTGAGAAGTTAGGGAATGCAGTGGTGAAGACCACCCAAAAAGAATTGGATTAAAATATGAATTTTTGGATTTTATAAAAATGCTAGAGTAAATTTCGCGCAAGGGAAAAAGTCGATTAGTGGAGCATAATTCTAGGGTTAATGGTTATTATTCGAATGTGGTAACTAAATTAAGTCGAATAAGTGACGAGCGTAATCGAGTGATGACATGAACCTATAGTGGGGCTAGAGTGTCATAAGACGAAGTCGTTAAGTTAATTTCGTACCCCCCTAAAACCCCGTAATTAAAGAGATATTGTTAATGTACTAACGAGCGGTTATTGCTTATGTATAGATCGTTCGACTCCGCACGCTCGACCACCCCAACCAAACCAAGGCAAGTTTACTTTTCAAAACTTATCCATATACAAGGACTTTTACTGTTGTGTTTGTAGTTTTCAATTATATCAAATGCTATGTTTATCGAAATATTGATGCAATTGAGATTGTATAAGTACATATATGCTTGTACCCCTTGAACTTAGATTGAAATGTTTTCTTCGGACAACGACTCTAGCAATAGAGGTCGTAGCAGTCCATATATACTATTGACCGGGGAGCGGTATACTATTATATCGTATCTAGATTGCGAAAACCCGAAGGGTCATTCGGGAGTATCGTATACTCAAGTAATTATTTTTATATCTTCGTAAATACTCGAAACCCTATCTTGGATTAAAAGTTTATTTTATCGAATAATTATTTTATTAATTATTAATATTAAATCTTAAATATTATTTATTAATTATTGTTCATTATTTAAAGACAAAGTTAATCCAAGATACTTTTTAATACTTTCAAACTCGAACTCATTCGAACTCAAAACATTTTTGAAAACCCCCGGTCAGGTTCTGCTTCTTGTATGATTTCAAGAATCATCGGTCGACTGATGTCGAACCTCAATTACTCTGTTTTCAATCAAAATCAAGTTTTTAAAAGAAAAAGAAAAAGGGACTCTGGCAGGTGTGGGAACCGTTGACGAACAATTCCCGGGATGTGTAAGCGGCCGTGAGCCAGGCGGTCCATCAATTATTATTCCGGCCCAGGTGTTGCCGAAGGATGATTACGGATGTAGTTTTCATCGAGGGTGATTACGGATGTAGTTTTCACTCGGGGATAGTTACGGATGTAGTTTCTATCCTTCTACCGGTAGAGAAGACCCGCGGATTATTGGACTTGGATGTGGCGACTGATCATCGTCAATCCTTGTCAGGCTTTTATGTTTTCTTTAAGTCCCATTCCTCCATTTTGGAAAAATGCTTTGACACTGCTTCTTAGGCTTTTGTGCCAAGTTGCTGATAGTGTTCTATTTTGATGAGAAAGATGTTGACTCAATGCAGTATCTAGAACTGCAAGTTTATTTTGAAAACAAGGGCACATATTGATGCACCTTCGAGATTCATCAACAATGACAAGTGATGTTATATCTGATTGATACAAACAAGTTTAATAACTGCCAATCATATGAAATGCTATATTGCTTACCTTATACGTATATTTCTTGCTGAGCTATAGTTGCTCACTCTTGCTTGTTTTCAAATTTTACAAACACAACAGCTAAGCGAAATGGCAAGAACCAGACAGACTGCTCGAAAGCAGGTGACTAGACCCGAGCCAGCAGTTGAGATTCCACCGGTAGGCCCCATTAGCCGGATTGGTTGGCAGCTTTTGTTAGTTCGTTTTATTTATCAGTATGACCTGTGCAAGGCAGTGTATCGTAACAAACTTTCAAGCCGCCAACTTCGCTTCATATCGAAGTGTTGCTGGTAGCAGAAATACTATTTAATTCGGTCTGTAATAACTCTGATAATTTTATTACTGTTTAATCAATCTGTGACGTTTCTGAGGCTCTAACCTGTGTGTGTGTGTGTGCGGTGTGAGTGATTGTGGGGTCGATGGCTGTTTTATTCATATTATGTGTAAGAACAGGTATGTTATTAATGGAAAATGGACCGTGAGCGCCTAGATCTCCGACCCCGGATCTGGGGGCGTCACACCTGGTTGGGAACTTGATCTTCATATTATACGTTGAGGCAACAGCCTTGAATGCATGAAGTTCAGTCCTTCCGAGAATAGCGTTGTACGTTGAAACTGCCTTGATTACCAAGAAGTTCAACATCTGAATGGCCTCCTTGGGCTCCTGTCCAATAGTTATAGGCAACTGAATAGTCCCTTAAACTTTGGATTCTACTCCATTAAATCCATATATAGGCATGTTTTTGGGGGTCAATTGAAAATCATTGTACCCCATCTTCACAAATGTATCATGAAACAGAATGTCAACGGAAGCTCCATTGTCCATCAAGACTCGCTTCACTTCCGAGTTCCCAATCACAGGGGTTATGACCAACGGGTCGCCATGGGGAAACTTCACCCCTTCGAGGTCTGAGTCATCGAAACCAATTGCTATCTCAGTCCTGGAACGCTTCGTAGCTTCTCCCACGATGTGCATCACTTCTCTGGCATACGCCTTTCGAGAGTTTCGGGTTGTACCGGCCGCTGTCGGGCCTCCCCAAATCATGTTAATAACTGGCCCTCGGGGCTGTGGGTTACGATCCCGACCTCGATCATCATCCCTTCTATCATTGTCTCTTCTATCATAATCCCTCCTTTGAGTTCCACGATCATCACCCTTAGTGAATTTGTTCAGCTTTCCTTTTCGGATCAAGAATTCAATCTCATCCTTCAACTGCCTACAATCATCTGTATCATGCCCCACATCGCGGTGGAATCTACAGTACTGATCCTTGTTTCTCTTTGCGGGATCACCCCTAAGTGGCTTCGGCCATCCAAAATCTTTATCTTTCTCAATATCTAACAAGATCTGACTCCTAGGGGCATTCAGTCTTGCATAGTCGTTGAATCTTGGTCCCAAACTCTTCTTCGGTGGTGATTCAAAATCCTTTCTAGTTCGGGGATACTTGTCCCTAGCATCATACTCTTGTTCTTTCTTCCGTTTCTTAAAGTCATTGGAGCCCTTGCCATTGCCTCCAGCAGCTTCTTTTTTCATGCTATCCTCTGCCTTGATATACTTGTCGGCCCTTCGTTGGAGCTCGACCATGTTCTCAGGAGGATGCTTTGCCAAAGACCTCTTGAAGAAAGGATCAGTGGTTCCGTGTTCCAAGGCTACCATGGCCACTTTATTCTCCAGATCTGTAATATTCAATGTCTCCTTGGTGAATCGCTTGAGGTAATCCCTCAAATTCTCGTTCTTCCCCTGCACCACATACATGAGGGATGCAGAACTTTTTTCATGAACTCTCCCACTAATGAACTGGCTAACAATGGCATTCTTCAACTCCTTGAAAGAGCCAATCGAATTTGCAGGTAGCCTGCTATACCACCTTTGAGCCATACCCGACAGGGTTTGAGGGAACGCTCTACACTTTAAGGCGTCACTAGCAGGTTGCAGCAGTAGTGCAGCTGTGAACGTCCTGACATGAGTTTTAGGATCGCCTTTTCCACTATAGGCCTTGATCGTCGGCATCTTGAATTTCTTTGAGATGTGGGCATTCATCACCTCCTTAGTGAACGGAGGTGTTGGATCATCAAAATCTAGCGGCATCAGATTCTTGGGGTTGTTTCTGGGGGTTTCCGCCCTCGTTGCTCCTTCAGTTGAGGTATCGGCCCTTCTTCGTCTCCTAGACGACCTCTGTAGATCTATGACGAGAACCCTTCCTGAGATTGGAGGAGGTCAATGCAGACTTTGATTCTGCCTTGCTTGCTCTCTGGCGGCGTCATCTTTCAGCCTCTGGATCTCAGCCTCATGAGCCTTGATCCTTTCCTCAGTCGTTTGTGGAGGTCCATCATGGATTTTTCGGGCCCTCCTTCGGGCTCTCTACTAGCACGTCGCCTCCTTGGGGCTTCGTCACGGTTATCATCGTCATCCTCAGATGTCGAATCAGTAGTATAGGGGCCGGAGTAGTCCAGATACTCGCGATCTCGGATCTGCAAAGCATGACCACTCGGTCCAGGTTCTCAAACAGGGGGTAGTTGGGCAGCCCATACATTGGGTTGGTATTCACGGGGAGATCCGTAGTATGGATCTGTACCCTAGATGGAGGGTGATTAGGATCAACCAGGAGAGAGATCACCATCTGAAGAGAGTTGGTTCCCTGATCTGGATGGACAACCATAGGCAGCGTACTCCCAGCAGGGGGATTCGTCCCTGGAGGCTGAGAAACTTGAGTTTGGGGGACCGTCCCTTGTTTAAACGTGGTTGTCCCAGAGGTAAGAGGCGGAACGAAGCTGATTGGTAAAGCTTCGGTAGAGCTTGGTGCAGTTCTTCGTGTGCTAACCATGGTTGATGTTTTCTTCCCACAAACAGCGCCAAATGTTGTGGAATAAAAACTAGGTTACGATTTGTAATTAATGCTAGGGTGGTTGAGCTTCGAGCTTTAATGGCTATTTCCGTGTTACGAGACTGATCGGTCCTCACAGAGTGCCTACGTATCTCGTTATTGAGAATCAAGCCACGACGTAGTTCTAGGTGATGGTGCCCTCAAGGCTATAGAGGCGAGAGCTCACCTAGGATGCAGTGGCTTGTATGTCCTTATTCGAGGATTAAGCCAAAACGTTAGTGACGTATTGAGCTCTGCCCAAAAACGTAGTTCTGAGATGAGGGGTTAGACCCTTTATATAGGCTGAGAAGCCCTAGAATTATGGTAGGAGTCAGAGACTTGGCGGACAAGTCTTCCTTGAGGAAGGTTCTAGATCTCTTCCTTATAGGAATCAGTTTCCATGTTGAAATATGTATCTTGGAGGCTAAGTCAGGCAAGAGTAATATCCTTGTTTGACTCTTATTTGCTGAGCTGTTTATTACCCTTAATATTAATTACGAAATTAATATTATAAATAGGGTTTGGGCCCATCTGGTGGGCCCCACGTTTGGACCATTCCGGGTCTAATTAATGCCACATTAAATGTGTCTTTAGGGCTTACTTTTAGCCCATATCAATAATTTAACTCAACATAAAATAAAAAAAATTCAAAAAAAAAAATCAGAAAATAATATTTTCATTTTTAAAAATACAAATTGGGAAAAAAATATTTCAAAACTGTTAAGAAAAAATGAAAAAAAATATTTTCAAAATTTACTTTTATGAAAAAATTTAGCTTTTTAAAAAAATACATTCATTTTAAAAAACATATTTATAAATTTTTAAAACCAGAAAAATATTTTTTTAGAACAAATATAATTTTCTGATTTTTTTTTTTATTTTTCTAAAAATCAAATTTTTAAATACCGAAAATACCACTGTCAAATTTTTAAAAAAAATTCAAATTTAACGGAGTTAAAAATTGTTAACGAAAAAAGTGCAAATCGAAGCGACATTTAAAGTTGAGGGTGCAATATGACAAGATACATACTAGTGAAACCAATCACAAAAACGTCCAAAGAAAAGGGATGCAAAGTGCTAATTACTCTTTGTCTAAATTAAGTTTAAATCAAACGGACAAATTTCGATAAAAAGGTATAGATTGTATTCAATCCCCCTTTCTACAATCTTGTTGGACCTAACACTTAGGAGAATAAAGAACGTCATGAACAGGAATGTAATGATTGCGGGTTCAGCTAATATGTATTCCAAAGAATATGATTTGCAATCCAACGAGATGTTGCGATGCAACTTGTTGCTTGTTGCCCGTTTAACTCGCACAATTGTAAATTAATCTTTTTAAAATTTTGACTAATTTATTTTATTCAAATCTTGGATTTTTAAATATGGCATTCAAATGATAATTTGTTTTAGAATTTCTATCAAGTTTGTTACAGTTGTGTACGTGTGTCAGTTTTAACGAATGTATACCAATCACATTAAATGAAAATACGATGTTTAAAATGTCAAAAAAACTATTTTATTCAAATTTAGATTGAAAATAAATAATTTTAATAATATGACATTTTCTAAAATTAACTATAAGAACATTTTTCCTCAAATTTATATATATAAATATTGAGTTAAATTTATGGAGAGCAAAAATTTAGTGGAGACCAGAGACTATATATCAATCAAAACATTGTAAAAACTTATTCATTGAAAATCATGCTCTATGAAAATCACTATTTCATTGAAAATCTTGAAAATCATTTATGTTTTACATGTAAATTTCATTAAAAATCTTGAAAATCATGTATGCTCTGCAAATAAAATATTGCAGAACGTATTTTTCTCCAAAACATGTTATGCTTGCAATTCATATGTGATTTTTAAGATTTTGAATGAAATAATAATGTTCATTGAACATTATTTACAAATATATATGTTTTGTAATATTTTAAATACATAATATATATATATATATATATATATATATATATATATATATATATATATATATATATGGAGACCTATTATTTTTGGAGACCCTAGAGACCATAACAATTACCATTGGATCAAATCTCATCCTGCGGTTAGAATTAAAACAGATTTAATAACAATTTTGTAATATGTTCAATATAACTTCCATATGTGCTGCATATTTTTCAGATCATGTTATCATCTCTGTCAAAGTTTAGTCACCGTCTCCAGTGATCCCATTATTTATCCGGCAATCTCATTATGTGCAAAACATAATTTCTGATTAATATTACTAAACTTTAACAATAAGATAACTTAGACATGTAACACAACAATATAACTTCCATATGTGCTGCATATTTTTCACATCGCGTTATTATCTCCATCAAACACCAGTCACCATCTCCAATGATTTCATTATTTTTTCGATGATCTCATTATGTGCAGAACAATTTCTGCAAAAAATTATGGACAGAGTATTACAGAACAAAGATACATTATCTCAAAATTATGTGCAGAATATTGCAAAATTATATACGTGCTTGCAAAACTGCTAACGAGGAGCGTGATTTTGTAAGAAAAGAGAGTGCTTCGATTCGTACTACATTTGGTGATAACGATAATGACTATAGGCATCAGAATATGGCAAAGCTTATGTTCATTCACATGCTTGGTTATCCTACCCATTTTGGTCAAATGGAATGCTTAAAGTTGATTCCGGCTCGTGGATATTCCGGGAAAAGGATCGGGTATGTTTGCCTTACGTTGTTGCTCGATGAAAGGATATGAAATTGTGATGAACTGGTTTTATGTGTGTACATCTATGTGTATATTATTTCTGACCGTTGGATTAAACTAAAATGAATGGTTAAGATATTGGACTCCAGGTCTCCACAAAATACCTAGTCTCCACTGAACTTTGTTCTATATATATATATATATATATATATATATATAGTCTCCACGCCGTCTATACTCAAATGTTGGTAACTTAACTCATATTATTAGAACTAGCTTATAGCTCATGCAAAGCACGTGTTACTTTTAAATATTTTATATGATTAAATATAATAGAATAAAATAATTTATCATGGATATAATTTAACTTTGTAATATTAATTAATAAAATTATTAGTAATAATAATAGTTATTTTAATAAATGATATGTATTATTTAAAACTAATAATATCAAATTTTAATGTACATTTGTTGTTGATTGGATTCGAACCTTGATATTTAGAAGAGGGATTTAAATATAGAATATTCCTTATTATTAGATCTTACGGTTATCATCTATTTACTCAATATCCAACGGCCACTCTTCTTTTAACGGTTGGTTGAACCAAACAACCAAAATACCAATTATCCCCTATTTTGTTTATTATATATTAGT
This sequence comes from Saposhnikovia divaricata, assembly GCA_036435485.1. NCBI lineage: Eukaryota > Viridiplantae > Streptophyta > Magnoliopsida > Apiales > Apiaceae > Saposhnikovia > Saposhnikovia divaricata. The sequence goes on along the minus strand of CM071597.1, from coordinate 150,994,831 downwards.
ATAGATTACTAACCGATAACCCGTGCTTCGCACGGACATAGATTAGACACGAACCGAGATTGAAATATTAATATTAATACACTATTTAATTATGTAGTTATAGAGAATCGAATCTGATATAAAGCTAAAAAATTTAAATTAAATAAATCTTCATAATTATGTTTTTGTAAGGAATGGAACCTGAGGTGACAATAAAAAAAAATTAAAGTTAATAAATCTTGTATAATTATGTAAGTGTAATGAATCGAACCCCGAATTTAGTGATAACCAAATTTGGTATTTTGGTACTATTGCGTACCATTAAAAAATGGTTTTCCACATTAATAAAGAGTATAGATTAATTTTAATATGTTATTGGAAGAATTCGAACCTTAAATTTTTGTATATAATAATTTTTAGTATTAAATATAAATTAATATGTTTTTGGCGGGAATCGAACCATAAACCTCTTATAAATATTAATTTTAATATGTTATTGGAAGAATTCGAGCCTTAAATCTTTGTATATAATAATTTTTAGTATTAAATATAAATTAATATGTTGTTGGCGGGAATCGAACCATAGACCTCTATATATAATAACTTTTAGTACTGTTGTATCTAACGATCATGATTTACTTGAATTGAAGATCCAACGGTTATGGATAGTTTGGTTAACCAAACTACAAATTACAAAAGATCTCTAGTTTGCTTTGGCAAACGTATGTTGCACAATACCGTACCGCAAAAAGTTTCTGCTTTTGCGGTACGTAGAGAGATGATCCCCTATTTTCATACCAAAAATTCTACTGTACACGTACCGTATAATTATTTTCATACCAAAAATTCTACTGTACACGTACCATATAAAATTTGTGGAGTACCGTATGCTACCCTCTATAAAAAATTGCATTAAACATTTAACAAAATCGTGCCATTTGGGTTAAAAAAAAAAAACAAAACAAAACGGGGCCATAAAATACTATTCGCAAGGCTCCGTTGATATAAGGAAACATTTTCCAAAGCCGTTAACCAATCGACATTTCACACTCACGCACGGGGACTTCAATTGAGTCTTCAAAAATTCCAGGTTCAACTGAGATAACTCAACCGAGTCTTTTATGTTTGTTTACTATTGAATTCATGTTAATTTCAGGGTTCTGATTGCTTATTTCTCTGTTTTTATTATAATTGTACATCTCATTTATAACCTAATTAACTTCTCGCCTTTATCTGTATCTCGATGTTTGTATGCCTTTGTTTCTGTTTAACTAATTCTTAACTTAATTATGTTTGTATGAATTAACATCATGATTAGAGTATTAATTGTATATAAGTTTGGGTGTTATTGATTTCACGATAAATTAATCATTCCGTATAGCGTTATTTTGCACTACATGTTTAAACTGTTATTGTTTCCAGATATGACTGAATTTTAGAGGAGTGAAATGGATGGTGAGTTAGAAAAGAAGAAGAAAGCAAGAATTACGAGCGGAGAAGATGAAGAAGAAGAAGATAGAATTAGCAGATTGCCTGATGATTTGCTCCATCGAATACTCAAGTTTGTAGATACCAAATTGGGTGTTCAAACCAGTGCACTTTCGAAACGGTGGAAGTTTGTTTGGACTACTCTCCCTTTTCTCAAATTTGAATGGGATCAAATATGTGCAGCTACAAACACAACTAACTTAACTCGTCATGTTTTAAATCATCGAAACCATCAATCCCAGATTTCCTCTTTGAAGATAGCATATCTCCCTACAAGTTTAATTGTGAAGTTTATCGAGTATGCTATTTCTCATCAAGTTCAAGACTTAAACGTTCAATTTCGATCGGATCATAAGCCTTTTAAATTATCTAACTTTAGCTCTAATTCTATTCGGAAACTAGTATTGAGGATGAAACCTGGAGATTCTCTGTTAGAATCAGATTGTTGGGATTTACCTGCTTTACCAACTCTGCACTTCAAATGTTACGTAGGTTATATATCTATAGTAAAATGGGTAGAAGATAAGTTACTGGAACAGTATTTGATCTGCTTGCCTGCCTTGAGAGATCTGTGGCTTCAACATTGGGATTTACAGTCCTTTGCTTTTAGTTTACCTGAATTAACTACTCTTCTGCTGCGTATATGCAAATTGCCCAGTAAAGTTTGGAATTTGCCAGCGTTAAAAAGTTTAACTCTTGATGAAGTAGATTTTCCTGAGAATACGAGGGACCTGTTTACTGCACTTGTGAATCTACAAAATCTGACATTATCTTACAACAAGGTAACTACACATAATTGTTTCATAACTTGTCCTGAATTGGTGAACCTGGAGATCAAGACCCTCTACAAACACTTCTATGGAATTCCTAAATGTACAATTGTTGTTTTTGCTCCAAAACTCAGCAATTTTACTTCTGTTGGTATCTTTCCGATTATGTTTGAAGAGTCTAAGTTGGACAATGTGAATGTAAAACTACGGGGTTGGACAGATGACAAGTACTGCTCACGGGAGGAGTTGAAAAAAATGCTATCGACAATTTACAGTTACGCTGCCAGGATTTGGTAGTGCCAAGATTCTTAATCTTGACTTGGAGGTCATTGAGGTAACTTAATTTTCAATTTGGTAAATATAGACACTAGTTGCTCTTGTTTCCTTCTCTTAGCAAAGAAGTATATATGATATTTTGTTTTGTAATTTATGACTTTGGTATTTAATTTATTAGCAGACCTTATAAATCTTTAGCAAATTTAGTTATTCATTGGTAAGGCATCCCACCATTTGGTTCTTAATAAATGTTATCGGTCCAATTTTACTATTACTTTAGAGCATCTCCAAGATACTCTCTTAATAGCCTTTAAAAGTTTTAATTTTAGAAGACCTCAGTTAAAAATTTAATAACTTATAATAAATTTGTATCTCAGATGTGAAGGAGCAAAACTTCTAAGCTAAATAATTTTCTAAGTGATTGGCAGATTAGTAATAGCATTTGTTATTAATCATTTGGAATTTATAAATATTATTAATTGTAATTTTTGTAATGATTGTTATCAGTTATGAAATGAAACTAGAAAGTATATATATATATATATATATATATATATATATATATATATGGGTCCTCTTTTTGAATATTGATCCAACCCATCTATAACCGTCCACTAAAGATATGGGCGGTTGGGATTTAAAAGTATACGCTATATTATATAGCGTAGTACGCTATATTATACAGCGTAAGCCTTTTTACCTTTTTATCCCTAAATCTGTCACGTGCTGTCACGTGCCGGTTTAAACTTACGCTATATTATATAGCGTAGTACGCTATATTATATAGCGTAGACGGTTTTTTTTTTATCGAAACCGGGTTTATTTCACACAGAATATCATATAGTGTATTGTGGTTCATATACATTATTTTACAAAACATTTAGAAAATCATCCACAGACCACCGGACATCACAAATCCACCGGAATCGGAAGTAAATCATCATCAATTTCATCATTTCTGCATATAAAGTGAGTAACTTCGTGTCTATTTCTTGTATGTAGATGTCATCTAATTATTAAGATGTGTGTAGATTTGTGTACATGTATGTATGTATGTATGTATCACCAAAATCATCTAATTGTAGATTTGTGTACATTTATGCATGTATGTATATAATTTTCGAATAGGGTCGAATTAAGGTTCGAATTTGGGGATAATTTTCGAATTAGGGTTCGAATTTGTTGATAATTTTTCGAATTAGGGTTCAAATTTGTGTATAATTTCGAATTAGGGTTCGAATTTGTGGATAATTTTCGAATTAGGGATCGATTTTGTGTATAATTTTCGAATTAGGGTTCGAATTTGTGGATAATTTTTTATTAGGGTTCGAATTTGTGGATAATTTTCTAATTATTAGGATTAAAATTTATTGGATTAAAGTTTGAATTGTGGATTAAGTTTGAATTGTGGATGCATTAAAGTTTTTTATATGTATTGGATTTTAGATGGAAGATTTTTGCGGTCCGGTTGATTCTTCTCTCCTTACCGACCAAGAAAACCATATAAGTAGTAGAATATGGGTTGGTGATCATCGAGATAAACTTACAATCCGTCAAAGTACCTCGTTGCTTAATCAATGGGAATTAGAGCCTTATCAAATTCATCTTTTACAACATTGGGGTTTCGGGATGTTTACCAACCCAAAAGCCATTATGCAAAATGATGTGGCTTTAATTACGTCATTAGTGGAGCGTTGGAGGTCGGAAGCCAACACATTCCACTTTACTTTCGGGGAGATGACGGTGACACTTGAAGATGTGTACATGTTGACGGGGCTTCCGGTTGTTGGAGAGGCGGTAACTTTGAGTGACACAATTAACGTAAAAAATCTTTGGTTACGTGATTGGCCGGATCCGACACTCTCATTTGAGGAAAGGGACAATGCTTTGGAGAGAGGTGGTGTGAAATTAAATTTTTTGAGGGAGAGATATCGCAAATGCCCGAACAAGGAGGATCGGGAGCTTCTAGAAATATATACACGGGGTTATGTGTTTTATTTGTGTGGGGCGATATTGTTCCCCACAAAATCAAACAATGTTGCTCATCCAAGATTAATTCCCTTGTTGATTGATACTTCTAGAATTTTTGGGTATGCTTGGGGTGCAGCAGCACTTGCCTATCTATATAGGAATTTATTTGAGGCAAGTCATAAGGATTGCAAGTCTATTTCGGGATGCTTGACAATATTGATGCTTTGGGCACGTGAGAGGTTGCGCCCGGGACAACCTATGCTAGCATCTCAAACCGAGTATATATGGCCTAGGGCTTTGGCATGGGCAGTTGCTCCCGTTGGCCTAGGAAAATCTAAGTACTTCAATGTCCATCACAATATTGATGCATATCGCGGGATGTTCGATAACTTTGATGCACAATGGGTTAAGTGGAGGCCATATGCTCGCTTCTATCGGCCTTTTGATCTTCAATTTCAGTGGGCCCTTATAGCCGGTTTAGCTCATGTGCCCCTTGTGTTTTTTGAAGATGTTGAACATCAACTTCCGGAAAGGGTGGGAAGACAGTTTGGTTTTCCATTAAGCATTCCACCACCGCCACCGGATGATATGTCAACGTTGAGGGCGAGATCTGAACATTCTTTTGTATATCAACATTATCTCAATTTTGCACGATATGTAGTTGTTTGGAATGAATTTGTGAATAATGGTATTGGTATTTTGGGACCACCTTTGAATGCCATATCTCTAGAGGAGTATATGGATTGGTACTATAATGTTACCAAATTAAAGATTTTGCCGCCTTCAAAACCAACCAAGGATCCGAAAATATTCCAACAACCGAAAGACAAGTTCGACAATCCCAAGGCAATGGACTTGGTACGTATTTTTTATAACATGGAGTATGTTATTTGAGATAATTTCGTTGAATATTCTTGTATTTATATTTATACTTTGTCCTTGCTTCATATGTATTGTAGATCATATGTACCGCGCGAGATCTGAGTAGGCTTTGCTCTTATGATATGCCTGGGATTTTTCACGAGGAAATATTGCCAAACTTCGTGAATAAATTTGATGAATTAATGCTCGAGACATATGGCCCGACTTATGAAAGGCCCGATTTCAAGAGTTGTTTGCCTAAAAGAAAGGCAAGAAAGGCAAAAAAGACCCAAGAAATTAGTCCCTTGAAGGAAAATTATTTTGAGGGGTATGAACGCTATGACCATCCTACTCAATTCGACGTTGATCCTAGTGCACACTTCGACGATGATCCTAATACTCAGGAAACTTTTATTGTTGGTCATAGTGCTCCAATTCTTAATCCTACTCAATTCGACGATGATCCTAGTGCACACTTCGAAGTGGAAGAGGCTCCAAGGGACATGGTTGGTCCTAGTGCTCAATTTGATAAAGGATCCCTTATAAAGCCGATCAAGATAAATAAAGTGGATTGGTTGAATGAAAATTGGTGGGAATGTGGTAAGCCTATTAACCTTCCGCGTAATTGTAGTGCAAAAGCGATTATTTCTTTGAAACCGGAGAATGAAGTGGAGGATACTATAGTCGATTGCTATACTGTATTGCTTGAAAAAAGGGAAAGAACTCTCTTTGGTCATCAAGTTGGCGCCGTCAAATATTACTTCATGTCTCCGTGGTTCTTCCAAGTAATGGGGGCTCATCATTGCAAACCTATTAAGAAGAATCCCGCAAAAAGGAAAGCTAGTGAATGGGCGGCCATTGATATGGACTTTAGAGCATATGGCATAAAGGAAGGGGGGAAATGGTAACCAATTTCGACTATATTATCATGCCGGTTGCAACGAGCGGTCATTGGATCCTATTCTTGTGGTCAATGACCAATTTTAGAGTGTCTTTGTTTGATCCTCTAAGGGACGATACTAAGCACATGAAATTAAAAGAGCTATACAAGACGGAGTTCTACATTGTGGTATATTTTATCTTCCTTTTTTTTAATTTCTAGTAGTCCATGTTTGTTTGATACATTATTAAGACAATTCATGTTTGCTTGATAGGAAAAATTGGTCCCTCTCATGTTGAATCGGTTGGATCCTACAAAATTTGAACATGTCGTATTCCCTGATGTTGAAAACGTCTATGAACGACCTAGCCAAACCAATGGTATGGATTGCGGAGTTTTTGTTATGAAGTATATAGATTGTATATTGACTTGCAATACCCAAGCTTGGTGTGGTGTCCAATGGAATGAAGATGTGATTAACACATTCCGACGGCGTATTGGTTGGGAGCTCCATAAAGACGAAGCTTGGCATTTGTCTTTGTATTCCCACGATTGTAGACTAGCGGGATTGTAGGTTACTAGTTTGTTTTTGGAAATTTTAAAGATTGTAAGTTACTAGTTTGTTTTTGAAATTGTAAGTTACTAGTTTGTTTTATTTTGAATTGTAAGTTAGAGATTTTTATAGATTGTTGAATTGATTTTGAATTGTTGAAATTTTTATAGATTGTTTTTAGAGATTGTGTTTCAAATGTTGAAATTTTTATAGATTGTTCTTAGAGATTGTGTTTGAGATGTTTTTAGAGATTGTTTGGAATACTATACAGGGGGTGTTGCAAAAACAGGGGAAGCAGGGCTAAAAATTTCTGTACTTACGCTCTATAATATAGCGTAAGGGTTAAAAAACAGGAGAAACGCGTTAAAAATTTCTGTACTTACGCTATATTATAGAGCGTAAGTACAGAAATTTTTAGCGCGTTTCCCCTGTTTTTCAACACTTACGCTCTATTATAGAGCGTATTTACAGAAATTTTTTTTTCCTCTGTTTTTTTCTTTTTTCCTATACCAAATTCAAGCACCAAATTTCTACTAAAATCAAAAGCACCAAATTCCAAATTGAAAATTGCTAACCAAATCAACAAAATCAATACCAAATTCACTCAAAAGTAAAATCAAAAGCAACAAATTGAAAATTGCTAACCAAATCAACAAAATCAAAAGTAAAATCATGAATTACATTTCCTTGGTTTTTTTGAGTTGGAATTTTCGGGAATCGACTCTCCTAATTTTTTTGGACAATTTCGTGAATCATGTTTAGCATCAAGTTTTTTGCAACAATTACATTTCCTTGGTTTTTTTGAGTTGGACATTTCAATGCCACTCTTCACTCTTTCCCTCTTGCGACCTTTAGTGGTGGAAATTATAGGGTCTTCCAAATTTTCAAAATCTTCACCTTCACGTTCATCCTCACATGATGGAGTTTTTTTCGTAGAAGGCTTCTCTATAGGAAAATTTTCCACAACTTCCACCTCTTTTTCAATCAATCCCATGACATATTTAAATCTTGGAATCGAAAAACTTCCACGAGCCGCTAAATCTTGAAAGGCTTTGCACAAAGTTGTATATCGGGCGGGTTGTGATTGAAGAATATTGCCAATGATAGGACGTTTATACGATATAGACCCGGCAATTTTATTTGCTCCAATTGTCCATCTCAAGTTAATTAAATAGTTAGGGATCTCTGTCCATTGAATCATATTCAAGTATCGAATAACATGACGACAAATCATTCCCGAACTTTCAAATTTCCGACAAATACAATTTATCATATCATTGGTCACGGTTATTTGATACACTTTTCTATTTTCCTCCGCCACCGTGGTCTTATATGTTTCGTACACCTTAAATAGCATCGTACTCATGGAATCTCTCTCATTCACAACATAGGCTCCACTTTGTTTTAGTTCGTGTTGAAAACGTCTAAACATTTCCTTTGTATAAATAGATGCCGCATGATTCTCCAATGAGGAGGATGTTATTCTTGACCTTTCCTTTTCCTTTGTTTCATAGTCCACTTCTTTCTCACGAAGATATTGTTTCTCCAATGCTTTTTGTGAATTCTCTATAAACTCTTTCAAACCGGTTCTAGCATTTACATACTCGTCAAAAAATGCATTCATTGACTCACTTCTCGAGGTAGTGGTTATCCCGGTAGTGAAATGAAGTTTAGTGTACACACGAACCCACTTATGTCGAACGGAATACATTTCTTGCAACCAACCATGATCAACCAAGTTATATTTTTCAACCAAATCATTCCACCTATCTTCAAATTGTTCAACCGTCATTGACTTGTACAAACATAAGTTGAAATCTTCTTTGAAATGTGGTTCATATGCGTACAAACCGGATAACTTCTCCCCGAATTTGGTACTTATATGCCAAGTACAATAAAGATGGTTCGTGTTTGGTAAAACTTCGGCAATTGCATTTCCAAGTGCAATGTCTTGATCGGTGATGATGGAGATTGGAGGGTTGTTTCCTATAGCTTCCAACCAATTCTTCAAAACCCATATATAAGAACTTTCTTTCTCATCCCTTATTAGTGCAAAACCAAACAATATGGATTGGTAGTGGTGGTTCACCCCCATAATAGGTACAAATGGCATACTATACCTATTTGTACGGTATGTGGAGTCAAATACTACCACGTCTCCAAAATTTTTATATGCATTTAATGATCTTGGATCAACCCACAACATGGAACGCACCCGATTATCCTCATCAACATCTACTCGATAGAAAAATTCCCCAAAACTATTACATTTTAATTCTTGGAGTAATGTCAAACCTTCTTTGGCATCACTCGAATCAAATACATGATGTCTAATATCACGCAAAACATTCCGAATGTCTTGACTAGTAAATCCAATATTCTCTAAGCTTCCCGTATGCTCACCCATTACATTCAAAGATTGTTGAGGCCCAATACCCGACTTACTCAAAATTATAATCAATTCTCGCATGATGGGTGTTATGTTTCTTGGCCTTTGCATGAAATGTACCTTACTAGGTGAAACCATCTCATGATTGTGTACCAAATGAACCAATGTTACCTCCCACTTATTTGATTTCTCTCTATGAACAACATACATTCGCGCCTTACATTTTGTTCTACCAAGAGAATCTCTTTTTCTCTTTTTTTTAGGAACTTCATCTTCATCATCCAAAGATTTTGAGGCTAATCTCCCACCCTTTCGACATATATACAAACGCGAACAAATCTTGTTATTTTTTGAACGTTTATGTGTAGTTCTAATTATTACTTCAAAACCAATACGCCTACCATAATCTCTATAAAACCTCTCCGCTTCATCTAAACTATCGAATAATTGACCAATACATGGGCAAACATCATTCAAATCATCCAAAGAAACACCATTCTCAACATCTTCAACATCATCACCATCATCAACATCATCACCATCATCAACATCATAGACAACATCACCATCACCATCATCATTCTTAACATCTTCATTATTATCATCATCAAGATCTATTATTTTAGGTGTGTGTGGACGTTCGTTAACATCTTCATTTTCTACCTCAATCTCAATCTTACTAGGTGTCTTATTAGGAGATTTTAATTTTGAAAAAATGAAAGAAGCCATGGGTTAAATAGAGAGCTAACCTTGAATTCCAAGCTCAATCTTCAAAAATCTTAATTTGGGATTGGTACTCCAAGCTCAATCTTCAAAATCTTCAAAATCTTCAAAATCTTCAAATTTGGGTAAGATTTAACAAATAAACTAAGATTGGTAAAGTAGAAATAGGTATAGATTGGTGTAGATTAAGTTTGTAATGGTGTAAAATATATTTCCAAATGATTTAAGATTGGGTATAAACTCAAGAACACTCTTGAAATGATATTTCAAAACATGAAGGGCTGTTTGAGCTGAAATTGGTGTAGTTCTCGGCTAAGATATATAATAGAGCGGAACAGATTAAGGGTAAAATGGGAATATTTGTTACGCTATATAATATAGCGTACTACGCTCTATTATAGAGCGTATACGCTATATAATATAGCGTAACTCCTATTCATCCTGACCGTTGACTGGACGTTTTAATGGTATAAGATAGGTTGGTTGGATATATTAAAATATCCAACTGTGGTTGGTGACCAGTTTCCTATATATATATATAGGCAAGTGATCCAATAGAAACCAAAATTAAAATAGAATATATATATATATATATATATATATATATATAGAACAAAGTTCAGTGGAGACCATATTTTTTGTGGAGTCATGGAGTCCACATTTGTTCTGCATACATTCATCAGCATTTAACAATGTTTTACCAATGCAAAAATGCTTTCCTCCTAAACAAGACCGTAAATTGCTCCGAAACACGCCTAAACATCTCTTGAATTGATATAAAATATTTAAATTGCTTTGTTCTTGAATACTTGGTTCTGTAAAATAAAATTTGTTCTACAAATTCAATATTTTGTCGTTGTGGGCAATATAATGTATATTTGTGATGGATTTCGACGAAATTTTTTAAAAAACCCTAACTAATCTTGGTGATGACCGTAGAAAATTGTTAAATGCAATGTAAAATGCTAATGAATGTAAGGTGGACTTAGGACTCCACAAAAAACATGGTCTCCACTGAACCCAACTCTCTCTCTCTCTCTCTCTCTCTATATATATATATATATATATATATATATATATATATATATATATGTTACTCACATATCTGTTTTAGCTTATTAATTTGTTGGATATGGTGCACAGTATATAATATTTTAAGGCTATATGGCGTAATGTATATATGTTTTCCCATTTTTAATTTTTTTTTTTTGACGAATTTTCCCATTTTTAATTAATTTGTCAAAAAAATTTTTTTAGTCTTAGTACTCCTTTTAATATTTGTGTTATTATTTTCACTCTCTATTAAATGTTCGTATATATATATATATATATATATATTTAAGAAAAATATGTATTAGGGTGAAGGTGCAAGAAATTAGCTGGTTTTTATCATGACTTGTATTTTTTTTTTTTTTGTACAAGTAAGATTCCAAATCATTTTTATTAATCAAAGTTACAATCCATTAACTTATTAGTAGTTTATTTTCTTATAGGTCATTGTTAACAGGGATGAATCAAGAAAATTGAAAAAAAAATAAAAAAGCATCAAGTATGTTGGTTATTTTTTGATAATTTGGTCTTTTCCATTTATTGGTAGAAAGTACTCTTAATATTAAAAATTATTTAAGGAGCATAGTTTTCAAGGTGCCGCCTAGGCAGAAAGGTGAATTATTAATTGCCTAGGCAAACACTAGGCGAATTAGGCGTCGCCTAAACATGCACATGCGACTCAGGTGGTCAACTACGTATATTAACTGATTTTCTAATATATAATTTGGCTTTGCTTATAATCGTTGCAGTTTGTCTTAGGGGTGTTCAAACAATCCGTTAAACCGTGAATCCGGACCGGACCACAACAATCCGAACCAACAAAAACCGAAACCGTAAAAACCGTTATTATTGGTTCGGTTAACCGGACCGTTTATACATAAATGGTTTGGTTATGGTTTTCAATATTTTAAAACCGATTAAACCAAACCGGACCGTTATATAATAATACGCTAAAAATTCTTGTAGATAGTTATAAGTTAAGATTATAATTTCTAGTGTGTAATGTGTCTACGTATATATAATAAAAGGATTAAATTACTTAATAAATATAATATTGAGTTAATTGTCAATATGTTGTAGTTCTACACTAAATTAATTTGTTTACTATTTATATAAATTCAATTGAATTATATAAACGTAATATGTAAATAGTAGACTAAACATTAATAAACAAATATTATAATACATATATGTAGTGTATAATATTAATGTGTATTAAATTTTACTTTATATTTATTTAAATTAGAATTTCATTTTAAGTTTAACAAAAATTAAAAAAATAATATTCTATAAAGTTCAAACCGTGGTTTGAAACCGCACCAATCCGTTCTTCTATGGTCCGGTTTGGTTTGGACTTAGCATCTAAGTGGTCTGGTTTGGTTTTGATTTTTGAAAAACCGTTTATATTGGTTTGGTTCGAAAAAAACAAGAATCCGGACCAAACCAAACCGTGAACACCCCTAGTTTGTCTTTAGGGGTGAAATTAATATTGATTTCATATAAAAATACTAGCTCTCTGCTCAGTTCATAATGATAATTATTTCATCTTTTTTTTTATTTGCCATTTTATTATCATTTATGCACATAAAAGAAGAGGCGTATGAGGTTAAAATCTCATTTACGGTTAAATTGGTATTGTTGCAATTGTACCATCTTATTGATAATAACAATCTCAAAATTAAAAAATGTAAGATAATAATATTTATTTGATTTACTCAAATATCGAATCTTACATTAATGTAGTTATCCTTGAAAATGTTCATAAGCTGTCTACATAACGTTTACTACAAATGCCCATAATATATACTACATTGCGTAGTCTTAGGCAATCATTTAGGCCGTGTTTCGCCTTCACAAGTATGATGAGGAGTGGTATAAGTATTGTCGTTGGAGATGACACATGTATGTATGCACTAAGTCACTAGGACCCAATCTTAGTTACTCCGGCTCGGCACTTCCGGCCGACGTACCCGTGTCAACCAGACACGGGACACGACCGGGACTCCGTACCGGATTTGTCACATAAACCCCGACACTTCTTCTTTGTCGTTGGGAAAATTTTGAAGGTCGCCGGAATAAATACGTCATCTTGAAAGGGAGTGAACAGACAAAGAAATGAAGACGGGGACTGAAAGAGCAAGAGAAGAAGGTGGAGAAGGGGGGAGGACACAGAAAAACAGAAAAAGAAATGACGTCGGCTGTATATGTATAGTTATATGTATATGTATGAAATGGGTCATGTATAATTTTAGTTGGTTGTCCAGATTCATTTTGAGAGTTGATAAATCAAAATCATAGCTATCTTCCAACACATAATATTATATTATTATTATCATCAATATTAATATATTTGTACAGTATTATGTAACGAACAGTCATGTTTATTGTCTCTACATGTTAATTAAGATGTTTTAATTTTCTTTATACCATGTCATAATTGTTTTTTTAAAAATAATATATATATATATATATATATATTTAAAATTATTAAATTTTATATAATTAATGCCGTGTCCCCTTACCCGTGTCCAAATTTTGGACAGTGTCCGCGTGTCCCAAATTTTTAAAAATACCGAATCCGACACTCGGATATGTGTCGTATCGGACAATCCGTACCCGATTCTGAGTAATATAGGACCCAATTTTTCTATATTATATTTAAGGATGGGACCAAATGTCTCTTAAGTCTCTTGTACACAATATGTTTGATGAGGATGAACTATAATATATTTAAGCTGTTGAAAGTCTGGTTCTATCTATAAAGCAAGATATTATGTTTGAATATGTATTATTACACTCGTACACACTGTAACTTTGGTCATGATATCAGTCAATTCTATTCCTATTGTACGTTCTAAGCATCTCTTGCGGCCTAAAATTTTTGAGCTTAATTACTCCATCCAAAGTTCACAATCAAAATTTAACATGCTTTTAGGCTATGTTTGTTTGAAGGAAACAAGTGTACATATTGTTCCCTTGAAAAATATTGGGTGGACAGTGGGTGCCCATTTTTGACTTGCTCTTGCAGAGAATGATCATATCCCTTGTCATTATATTCTCATGTGATCTTGCTTTCTGCAAAATATCATACTCTTTGAACGAAACATGATCTACTGTCTTAGGGTTTGTTAATTTTGAAATACAGATGTAAATTACAGTTTATTTGACTGAGGTTTTATACATTGCTCTATGTTTTATTACATTGTAGGCACTTCTTTTAATTTTCGACTTTCTTGCAAGTTTCTCCTCTCCATTTTATGCCTTGAAGTGTGTGAAGCTTCCTGATGGATGTATTGAGGCAAGTATATCTAATACTCTGAGAAGCTACTTACTTATTGGCTCTCCAACAGCCACCATTGTCACAGCATCGCCCAGGTATTCAAAATATCAATTATCTTTGTAAATCGATGCATTTGTTATCTTGTTTCTAGTAGGCATATGCAGCACATGCCGCATGTAGCATTTAGATTGTCATGCTAGGTATATCTCCTTCGCATTATGTTCTTCTAATGGGGGAGCATGAGCATGAAATGGTGGATCTACAGATATCGATTTTCAAGTTCGTAAAAGGATTTGAAGTTTTGTTTGTTTATGCTACTATTAAGCGAATTTTTCTTAGAGAGAAGCTGTATTAAATTAGCTTCCAGTCTTATTGACAGTAAGGTCTTAGCTTCAACACTATTTAGATATAATTTGTTTTGACTTGTTAACAATTAGGTTTTATAACATTAGAAGAGTTATACTAAAGAATAATAAAGAAACTATTTATACTCTGAAAGCAGATAAGAAAAATAATACTTATTGATGTTCGCATTTAACTTCGTTTCCTGCTAGTTCAGGTCCAAATATTTTGAAAAACGGCAGGTACATTTTCACTAATTCTCAACTCCTTAAGGTTAAGGTAAAATATTATTCACGGTTTGCTTTTGTACGCACACACACGAAACAATAGAGCTCGAAAATGATGCTTGACTTTAATGTTTAAAATTGCGAATACATAAAACCATAAGAACTCAAAGCTATACTTTGATCTTATACTTTATTTAGAGGAGTTATTTAGTATACTCATCGTCCTAAACTTTGATTATTTGGGCCCTAATTGTGGATATCGATTCTTCTTTTGTTTAGTTTTAACAATGCTTTAGAGTACGGAGTGTGTAACTGATTAAGGTTAAAAAAATGCGTCTTAAAATGTTAACCTTCCATTTGTTTTCTGGTGCAAACATTATTGTCCAAGTTGTCATTATGTCGAGATCTTTCGATCTATGTCAGAAATCGATAATATTCCAAACCCTTTGTATAGGTCTTGACTCTTGTCATACTCGAATGATTAATGGACGTGCCAAACAGGGTCGTAAATCATAGGATGAGTTAAAGCCTTCAGTAATTTCTTTAATGCTTGATATAATTAGAGCTTTGGGCATTCACTTGTGTAGGTATATTCAACTGTACCTCACACACACAAACACACATGTACATACACACATGTGAATCAAAGTGAAATTGAAACTGATCTCAAACAACAAAAGGTGTTAAAATGGCGAGGGGCGGCAGTCCGGCACAAAAATCAGTCGGGCTAGGTTAGAGCCGGAAAAATAATCTGAGTTCAGAGGCTAGTTTACCTACTTGTGTTATACTTAAATTTTTATGTATCATCTATTGAAGCAATGTCAGCTTGGTAGGTGTTCTTACTGCTAAATATTCTTACCTCATTTTACGTAGGAAGTTGACTAGGATAACTAAAGTTACTATTCAGGCGGTCTACTTAATTTCTGCACAGTATATTATATGAAGACACATTTGTTTTGTGGATAAATATGTACATATGTTTTAATTCTCAGTCAGAATGTTGAACCAAACTATCTATTTTTTTTCCAGAACATGAATTCTTGTACAAATACAGCTACAACAAAAACTCAAAATGTGGTGCTGCAAGAGCCCTTGGGAGCTCAAACCAAGGTGTTGGTCAATTCCGAATATTTGCAAAAAACTGTATGCGTTGACACTGCAGACACGGGGGTGCAAGACGAGCTCATGGGGCAGGATTCTTTGTTAGATTCAGACATTGTTAGACAAATTGGTGCTCCAGTCGAAAGGACTGAAAAGACAGGCAATGATCAAGTAAGCTCTTCTGGGGGTGCTAGTGATTTTGGGATATGGCGGGGCCATGAGGTGAAATCTGAGTTTGTATGTCTGCTCGAGCTCATCTCCAATAAGTACCCAGAAACCTTTGAACACTTCACCACTAAAAATAAGAAATTTTGTACATTGAAACTGAATCAGTTGTGCACCTCAGTAAATGACTTTACTAGAATATCTATGACTGATGTCGATACTGAGATGATTGCTGAGTTCAGGGATGTCTTTGTGGAGTTACAGAAATTCGGATTCAATGTGAATTGGCTTGTGAACAGTCTGAACTATATAGAACAGATTCGGTTTTCACAGCCCCTACTTTCGGAGCTTCATGCAATCGACTGTCTTATTAATGATGTCAAAAGCAAGTTACAAGAATTTCAGATCCATATTGATAATACTAATACAAAATTGAAGGATTTACAGTCTCTTCGTATTGAGAAGATGCAGCAGATTCAGAAAGCTTTTGGAACTTTTGGTACAAACCTTCTTGTTGGCTACATTGGAGATGATCTTCTGTCAAGTCCTTAGTTTTATCTGAATTTATTGTATGTTTACGAGTTGTTTGGTTTCTTTATTATCTTTTCTATTGTCAGTCAATCAAGTCTTTATTACCTTTAAGCTATTAAAAGGTTCATTTGTTTGGATTCCTATAAATTGTCATGGAAGTTTTTGCTTGTTTGGTATCTTTTAAGATATCTTACTTTGGATAAGAGTTTGCTGTTTTGCTTCCTCCACACTTTCTACGATTTCTACCTTCCAACAAGTTTTCGTTCTCCTTTCTATAACTTGAATTATGTAAGGCTATTACAGGAATGTATAGAATCAATACTTGTCCTTTTGCTATAGATTTAAATAATTAACCTCATATTATCTAATCTTCTTAGGCAGTATGCATGAACTTTTTAAATTATATTAATCTTTCCGTCCCAAAATACATGTTTTTTTTTATTTTTGATTGATCAAATTGACCAAATTTTGATTGAAATTTACATGTCTATACTATTATATAATAACAGAAACATTAAAAGTTTGGTCGGTCAGTATGGTGCATGTTGATTTTACTTATTTACCCTTACTTAATTACATATAAAATTCATCTAATAACTAATCAATTTTCTTTTTCAGGTTGGTTGATCGTTAGGTACCTGTTGATTTTACTTATTTACCTTTACTTAATTACATATAAAATTCATCTAATAACTAATCAATTTCCCTTTTCAAGTTAAACATATTATCTTTTCTATTTTTCAGTAATTAATTAATTTTCTTTTTCAGGTGAAACATAGTCTTTTTTTTATATTTTATCTAACTGAAATTTCTCCTTGTTTTTCATGACAAAAAATTCTCCTTTTTTAAAAATGTTACGAGCAACTTTGTTTAATAAAATAACATAATTATATTATAATTACTATTAAATAATCAATTACATTTTTTAGCCAAAATACGTTACCCTTTTCTCTTTCCTCTAACTAAAATATATTCTTTTCCAATTATATTTTACTCATTTATCCTTACTTAATTACATATAAAATTCATCTAATAACTAATCAATTTCCTTTTTCAGGTTAAACATATTATCTTTTCTATTTTTCAATAACTAATTAATTTTCTTTTTCAGGTGAAACAAGAAACATAGTATCTTTTCTATTTTATCTAACTACAGTTTCTCCTTTTTTTTCCTAACAAAAAAAATTTCTCTTTTTTTAAAAATGTTATGAGCAACTTTTTTTAATAAAATAACATAATTATATTATAATTACTATTTACTAGTCAATTACCTTTTTTTAACCAAAACACGTTACCTTTTCTCTTTCCTCTAACTAAAATATGAAAGGCATATGATGTAGCCTATTTGTATTTCGAGGATACAACTCGACTTAAACAAGATTGTATTAGTAAATAGTATATAGACTGTCACAAGGAATCTCAGATTGTATTATCTGTCAGAAGAAAAAGATCAAGTTCAATCTACAGACTTGAGGAATTACTACACTGAAAGAAGTTCAGACATCTGATCAAGCCTTAGTGAAGTATTCGTTAAAGAGGTGGATTCATTTGAAGTGACAGAGATTTCGACAGTGACAGAGATAGTACAGAAGAATTAATAGAGAGAGAAGAAAAGAAAAGGAACCAGATTTAAAAAGTCAATATATGAAGAACAATCATTGCGGTTAGTCACTCATGAACCAGACAGTACATCGAGTGTCAACATTAAACAGTGGTTGTTTATCATTAACTTCAGTGGTTCAAGCTGTCAAGACTGGTATGTTAAGAAAAGAAAGGAACCAATTCAAAGAGTCAAAAATAAAGAAAAGCCGTTGGAGTTAGTCGCTCATGAACCAGACCGTGCATCGAGCGTCAACGAAAATTCGATGGTAATTCTTTATTACTTTCAGTGGTTCAAGAAAAAGATTTGAGCTGTCAAAAGATTTATATTAATTCTCTTTTAATTAATATAATTATGTAATTGATTTAATTTAATAAATTAATTCATTCTGAATTAATTTATTTATTAAATTAATTATCATGTTAATTAATTTTGAATTAATATATTAGTCTAATTGATTTAATAAATTAACTTATTAATTAATTAATCATTATTCGTTTAAATGATTAATTGATTAATCAAGTTAATTAAATTAAATACAATAGATAAAGAAAAGAAAAGAAAAAGAAAAGAAAAAGAAACAAAATAAAGAAAAAAAAGAAAAAGAAATTGCAGGTTGTTTTTGGTCGACAAAAGAAAAAAAGAGGAGACAAGCAAAGTATGGTGAACATGCATGCATAAGGAAAAGGAAATAAAAGAAAATAGACAAGTCTGTCAACCTGCAAAAGAATGTCGGCTGGAAAGCTTCAACGCGCCTGTGCCGCGCGTGCGGATCACGCGCCTGAAGGAATCAAAGAAACAGCGCGCGCGTGCTACCCACTCCCTTACCCTGCGACTGGTTCCAGTTTGAGCAGTTTAAATATTACAGCTGAGCTTTTTGTTTAGGTCATACCGAGCTTTTTATTAGGTCATAGCGACCTTTTAATTAAGTCATACCGACCATATGCAAGTCATATTGGTTTATTTCTAAGTCATATCAAGGAGATTTGTGTCAGATTATGTCATAACGATCAGCCTCAATATCCAGATTATGTCATACCGAAGGTTTAATATGACCAGCTAAGTCATACTGAAGCAAAGAGGATTAAAAGAGGCGGAAGGATAAATACAAGACAGGCAGCAAAGCAGCTAAAAAAAGACATATCCGAAAGAAACAAGAAGATCCATTCTCTCTCAACTCAAGAACACTACAAGCTCAAATTAATTTCTGTAAAATCAAGTTCATCTCCTTTGTAATATTTTATCAGGTGGAACTTGATTATTTGTGATTCTTGTACTACTAGCGAATTAAGTTTCCTAGTTCTAATCTTGATTTTTATTAACTAAATTAGAAAAGTTCATATCGAATTTTCTAAATTAGTTTTATCAACTTGATTAATTTCTGTACTGAAATTGTAACACCCATCAAGTTAATATATTGTTATATTCAACTTGAAATTTGTTTCAATTTATTCCGCTCAAATTTGTTTAAAATAAAATATTATTTGAAGAACAAATTTCGATAAATTGGTATAGATTGTATTCAACCCCCCCTTCTACAATCTTATCGGACCTAACAAAATATCTTCTTTTCCAATTATATTTTACTTATTTATCCTTACTTAATTACATATAAAATTCATCTAATAACTAATCAATTTCCTTTTTCAGGTTAAACATATTATCTTTTCTATTTTTCAATAACTAATTAATTTTCTTTTTCAGGTGAAACATAGTATCTTTTATATTTTGTCTAAATAAAATTTCTCCTGTTTTTTCCTGACAAAAAAAATTTCTCCTTTATTTAAAATGTTACGAGAAACTTTGTTTAATAAAATAACATAATTATATTATAATTACTATTAACTAATCAATTACTTTTTTTAGCCAAAACACGTTAACCTTTCTTTTTCCTCTAACTAAAATATCTACTTTTCCAATTATATCACGGATGGTTCTATTTAATAAAATAAAATAATAATATTATAATACTAATAATTAACCAATTATCCTTATCATATTTTCTATATTTTCTAATTAAAATCTTTTTTCCCCAAGAAATATCATAGACAACATTAATTTCTCATTTTCTAAAAACACTACAAGCAATTTTATTTAGTAAAATAACATAATTAAATTATAATTACTATAAACTAATCAATTACCTTTTTCACTTAGAACATGTCGCCATTTTAATTTTCAAGTTATCTTTTCTGTTTTCTCTAACTAAAATCTCTCTTAATCAATTACCTTTTTCAGTCAAAACACGTTACCTTTTCTATTTTCTCTACAAACAATTTTATTTTGTAAAATAACATAATTAAATTATAATTACTATAAACTAATCAATTACCTTTTTCACCTAAAACATGTCGCCTATTTAATTTTCAGGTTACCTTTTCTATTTTCTCTAACTAAAATCTCTCTTTTCCCAACGGACGGTTCTATTTATTTAAATAAAATATAATATTATAATATTATTAATTAACTGATTACCTTTTCCAGCTAAAATGTATCATCTTTTCTATATTTTCTAACTAAAATCCCTCTTTTTCTAGAAATCTCACAGACAACATCAATTTTAAAAACAATACGAGCAATTTTGTTAAATAAAATAAAATAAATATATTATAATTACTATTAACTAATCAATTAACCTTTTCAGCCAAAACACGTTGCCCTTTTCTCTTTTCTCTACAAACAATTTTATTTAGTAAAATAACATAATTAAATTATAATTACTATAAACTAATCAATTACCCTTTTCACCTAAAACATGTAGCCTTTTTAATTTTCAGGTTATCTTTTCTATTTTCTTTAACTAGAAACTCTCTTTATTTCAATTATATCACGAGCGTTCTATTTAATAAAATAAAACAATAATATTATAATATTAATAATTAACCGATTACCTTTTTCATCTAAAACGTATCATCTTTTCAATATTTTCTAACTAAAATCATTCTTTTTCTAGAATTATCACGGACAACATTAATTTCCTTTTTCTAAAAATATTACGAACAATTTTATTTATTAAAATAACATAATTAAATTATAATTACTATAAACTAATTAATTACCCTTTTCACCTAAAACATGTTATCTTTTAATTTTCTCTAACTAAATCCTCTTTTTTTTAATTATATCACGGGCATTCTATTTAATAAAATAAAATAATATTTTTATAATTACTTATAAGTAACCGATTACCTTTTTCAACTAAATCTATCATCTTTCTATATTTTCTAACTAGAATCCCTCTTTTCTAAGAAATATCACGGATAATTATATTATAATTAATATTAACTAATTAATTACCCTTTTCAGCCAAAATACGTTACCTTTTCTCTTTCTCATTATATCACCCTAAAACATAAAAATATCACGGATAACATTTATATAATTACTATCAAATCATTTCATTTAAAAATTTAATCCTCCAAAATTCATATTTAAAAAAAATGAATTCAAATTAATGAAAAAAATTCATATAATGTTAAAAAATGCCGTGCATCGCACGGGTTTGAAGTTAGTATTATATAATTAAAAAAGAAAAAAAAATTATATCATTAAGAATTACATATAATCTATGTTACAATGCAATTTCAGTTTTCATAAATAATAATTATTTACTTTTTAATATTTAATCAAAGATTGATCAATTTGATCACATCAAAAGGTACATCTAAAATGATAGAAGGAATATTTTTGCACTTAGCCGTTCTGCGGACTTGCAATCTTGTATATCTATTTGTTTCATCAAATTCTTGCACTTAGCCCTTCCCAAATCTGTTGGTGTTTACTTATTTCATTCATAGATAAGATTTTTAACTTTATAATTTTGAAAAATACTATGTTCTACATTTCCATTCTTCTCTTCTATATTGATTACATTTAAATCTTAGTTTGTCATTCATATATATCTCTATATCTGTATCTGCAATTAGGCTTGTGAATGGATCAGGTTTGGACCGGATTAGCCCGAATCCATATCCAAATCCATTTAAATGTTTGGATCGAATCGGATCGAATTAAGTGTCGAATTTTTTTAAGACCAATCCATATCCGCTCCATTAGGATTGCGGGTAATCGGATCGGATATCCAATCCAATTAATTTTTCTTTCAAAACAATTTATATTGATATTAAAATCTAAAATGATAAAATAAACAATTTTAAGATGTAAAAGTATACATTAACATCCAAATACAAGAAGAATAGAACATTGAAAATCAAAAATAAATATCTATTAATCCTGAAATGTACCAGACAAAATTAGAATGATCAAGAAATGAACTCTAAGCATAAAAATAATTCAAATTAAAATATGAATTCAATTTTAGATGCAATACAATAATGATGTATTCATTATAAACGTAATACATTTTTGAAGATATTGTATAAAATATTACTAAAGAATTTTGGATATACATTATTTGTATAATTTTAATTATATGAATATTAATATATAATAAAATACATATTTAAATAATTATTATTATTCGGATCGAATTCTTAAAAGATCGGATCATGTAAAATCCATATCCGTATTATATGGATCGGACTCTAATCGGATTGGAACTTTATCGGATCGAATTTACTTTATATAAATCCATATCCAGTTATAAGATCTCGGATCGGATCGGATCGGAGCTCCGGTCCATTGACAGGCCAATCTGCAATTGAAACTCATTAAATTTATTACTCCCCTACATTCCTTTTTGTAAATCTTTTTCAAAATTTTTACACAAACCAATAAGCGGCAGCCAAACAGTGTAAATATAATTAATAAGGCTATGTCATTCCTATCCATATTTATAATATATTATTTATTATTTTAGTCGAAACATTAGAAATTTCGGTACGTGTGTTTTTGATATCTATTTTTTTGGTATTTCGTTTTTTCTAGTTAATTACTAGTTATGCATTAGTATATTTTTACCTAAATACCCTTATTTATATCTATCTATTTTACTATATTAAGGCCAAAATATTAAAAAATAAATAATTATATATAATTAATCAATTTCCTTTTGCACGTAAAATATGTTATCTTTATATTTCTTCAGTAACTAATCAATTTCCTTTTTCAGGTAAAAACTCACCTATCTTATTTAATAAAATATGGTAATTATTAATGTTGTGCCCAAAATCACCATGAACTAGATTTAGTTCCATTAAGCCAAAAGGTCCAATCCATAAGCACTGTGTGAGCTAGGAGATATACAATACAAGATATGAAGACCAAACGTGGAGAAATGAGGTTCAATCCCCAAACTAATATATTTATTATTTGTGTAGGTACAGATTTCTGTAGAGAGGTTCCTGAGAAACAGGTTCCTGAGCACCAGGTTCCTGAAACTTGAGGGGGGACCGAGACATTTGCATTCTAGCTATCTCTAAGAGAACATGAGATCATTGGAAGCACTCTCAAGCACAACTCACCTACAAACACAACCCTAATTCTTCATAGAATAATTGATCGTTAGCCTTAACAACTCACCTTAAACCTCTCAAAAGTTGCTACGAAATCCACTTATCAACATTGACACTAGGAGGGGGAGTTATCATCTTAATTAAGAGTAGAAAGATGGCAGACAATTCATATAGCGAAGCAACCCATTCTGTTGAGAAGACACCAAACGAAGACGAATTTGTTCATCAAGCAAAGAAAATCACACTAGCAGATGTTCTCGAAGCCCTCAAGTCGATTGGGGAAAGATTGTCAACTCTGGAATAGGCGTCCAACAAGAAGAAAAAGAAGTCGAAGTCAGCTCTGGGAGAGAAGGGTAAGAAATCGAAAATTACACCGAAGCAGTAAGATTTGGAAAAGGAGGAACCTGAACATGAGCAGAGGTTGAAGATGATGAAGATGGTCATTAGAAGGATGGTGATGATGAAGAACAAAAGAACCTTGAAAAGGAACAAACTCCCGTTAAGAAAATCCAAGAAGCCCACGAAACCTACTATGTACAAGGTTCCCCCACCAACTTTTCTAGAGCTCAGTTTGTCCTAAGTGGAAAGAGGAACCAACATGGAGCTCGGACAAGCATGTTGGAACCTAGAGAGACATTAGGATTGGGAACCTCGATGGTGACCTTTCTTAGAGTTGGCATGTACTCAACATGATTAATTATACTAATCTTAACTAGTTTTTTGTTTTTTGTTTCTTGTCTTATTTTTCAAGATTAATCCTTTCGTCTTGTGAAGTTACTTAACAGAGAATTTTAGCCTTTGATAAAGATTACGATGAGGTTACTTGAAAGATGAAGATTAAAGTCAAGATCAGATTCAGAGATCCAGTAAATTTGAGTTGATGTTCTTAAAACTTTACTTGGAATTTGAAGAAAAGGGCACTTTTAATGTTAAAGAGGTTCCTAATCCGCAAATGAGTTATTCTGGTGTTTACGTAGCGATAGAAAGATTATGGAGCGATTCTTGGATAAATACTTATTAAATTCTTTAAGTTTTTAGATTCGAAGGGATGTAAGTGAAAACATGGTTGCATTATGTTTGTTATAGTGGATTAGTCCGCATAAACTTGAATGCATAAGTGTAGAAACTATACAAATCCTTAGGTTACAATATAGAGGAAACTTGAACAAAAAAGGAGATGCGTAGAAAAGTTAAGAGATACACATTACATCAACAGTAAGTATAACTCTGAAAAATGTGTGCAAATGAAAGAATACATATAGACAAAATTGAGAAAAAGATACTTATGATTGGAAACCAGTAATTAAAGTTATGGAGCACGAAGGCCCCACAAATCAAGTTAAAAGTACAAATGCGGAGCACTACGAGGGGCCCGCGATCTCATCAAATGATATCGAATAGTTCAAATTTAAAATAGTTCAGATCAAAAGAATTTCAGTAACCACAGGAGTTGGAACCTCTTTCACGGGTAGGGGACTGACCTCTGCAGCCTCAGGAGTGGAACTTGGCGGCCTCTCAATCGCAGTATCGGGAGGTACAGTGTCAAGCTAGGCCATAGCTGCATTTTCGAAATCATCGATCATAGCTACCCACTAGTACAAAATTGACCTATTACGTCGCCTCTTTTACGTTGCACATAATGAAAGGCGACGTATATAATACTTTATACGTCGCATTTTTAAAAAGGTGACGTATATAACCCTTTTGAAATGACTTTTTACGTCGGTTGGCGTCGTATATTATCAACATATACGTCGTCTTCTTTTAACCGACGTATAAAAAAATAATTTGCGTCAGTTCTATTAGCCACCATATAAAGTATTAACACATATACATCGCTTTTTTATCTATCCGACGTATAAAACATATATATATATATATACGACACATTCTCTTAAATCCGACGTATATACTATTTTTAGCAAAATAATACTCAATAATCTAAGTTGTTCCGGAACTCTCTCCACTTCCATCACTTTTTCTTCTCTTCATCTCTCAATCTCGCACCCACACAGACGCACACGAAACACCCGTCATACACACACCACAAACTCGCACACAAATCTCCTCCATCTCTTCCTCATCTCCGCTGCTACAAGTCTACAACACAACCACCACCGTCGGCAACCTATCGACCACGGTGGTGCCTCCATTTTCTGACCGACCAACACCCACAATCCATACATAAAAGTAATCCTCTCATCCTCCTTAATCTATTCACACCATCAATTTTGACAAAATCATCCTGAATCCAAATCCCCTTAATTATATATAAACCATAATTTTTATACCCAATTTGGATAAAATTGATATCAGGTCTAAGAAGCAGAAAAAGAAAGTCAAAAAAAGAGGAGGTGGTGGTGGAGGCTGATTTACAAAAGTATGCAATCTCTCCCCATAACTTTACAAAGAGTTCTGTATATTTTATGTGTACTTGGGTTTTGTTTTTCTAATTGTTTGATAATTTGTGTTGGGTGTTCTTGTTTTGATGAATTTGATGCATATGTGAGAATTAGCCATGTATGGGATTTTTTCGAGCTTGTGTCGAAAAGTGGAAATTATTGTGTTTTACATGGTTTGATCTTTTTTAATTTGAAGTTGGTATCTTAGTAGTAACATTGTAGAATGTCTACAGAATTTAATCAATGATGTTGGGGTTCGGGATTGTATATTTTTTAAATAGTATCATTTTTAAATCTCTCTAAGATCTTCATCAATAACCAAGAGAATTTACTGCTTCCGGAGTCCGTTACTTTGTCAGTCAACTTCTGAATGCCACTTTAGAATTCTGATTGATAAAGACATGTTTGAAGTGATTCTTTAATTTGTTTTTCTTTGACCAATAACATTGACCATTCTTTGTTTCTGGTTATGGGTTTACAGTACTCTCGGCTGTTTTGCTCTGGAAGAACATCCTATCTTACACAATGGTAGTAATTACATCACAAAATATTTCCACTTGTTACCTACTTTGTCCTTGACATTAACATGAAAGTGATAATTTTTTATGCAGACAAAGAAAGTATTTTCGATATTCGTCTATGCTGCTGTTAGGTACACATCTAATCGCAAAATCCTTAAGGTTTTTACTTGAGCAGTCAATAAGCATGTATGTAATTTAGTTTTTTTTATAGTGCTGCGATGCTGTGTTTCTATACTTATATGGTAATATCTGGTGGAAACCCTCCACCAAAGAAGTTCAAGGCATCTGAAGTTGCCCCTTCATAATTGAGACCACTGGCCATATTGCCATTTGAGGTATAGGAGACTTGATTTTCATTCAACTGATAAATAATTACAAATGAAGACTTCATAAATCCGTAAAATATATTATCAGCGTACATGTAACTTTAATATTTTGTAGCATAAAGAAAAGAAAAATCGGTCTATCCCTTGTCGCAAAATAACAAGAAAAAACCTAAGTGTGGTTAATATGTTTAATCTTTATGTATTTATATTATGAGATCATCAACTTATTAGCTTTATCAGAACTGCTTTAAGACCAGAAGTGTAGCTTTGGGAGTATGAATTTGTAAATGCAGGAACTGCTTTAATAGAGATACAAAGAGATTAAACGACACCCCAGTAGGTCGCCGGAAGCATTAATTAACAGATGGAAGCAGGCATTGGTTATTATCGGAGAAGTATGTCCATTGATATAAATAGTAGATTCTTGTCACGTCCATATGATGGTATAGCTAAACATTGTTTCTCATTTCCAGTCACCTCTGCCCATTTATAAAGAATATATATATTTTTTTCAAAGAACAGTTTATAATTTTAATTGTAATTCTGAAGCTCTTACATGAAATAGAGGTTACTGAGTGCAGTTCTGTATCTCATCATATGAATACTTATATGTTTAGGTATCTAGATTTAATGCAATGTGACTACTCATTTTGTTATGCTAGTATTTAAGAAATGTGACTACGCATTTCTATCACTACCGTTTCTAATATTTAAGAATCAGAACAGATATGCTAGTATCTATTGTTCCAGATGGTAAATTTTGCCACAATAATCATGCTGCAGTACTTATTTAGCGAAGTATGATGTAAAATTTGTTTAAGTCATCTTTTCTTAAATTTATTTTCCTTTCAATTTAAACATTAGCAAGAACAATGATGATTTCTTCGGATGGAGTTTATAATGTCAGGGCTAGAGTTCTGGGTGGAGGCACTTGCATCAATGCTGGTTTCTACACCAGACCAAGCACAAGGTGCGTAAATATAATAAAAATTTTGTTACTATTTTTCTTTTTTCTGATGCATGCTGGCTAGTTGTTACCGGTTATATAGTGCTTCATTTCCAACGATTATAATTTTGTTTCCATGCATGACTAATCATGGTTACTGCACTGGGATCAATCCTTACGAAAATAACCTCTCGGTTACTGCACTGGGATCAGTCCTTACGAAAATAACCTCTCTACTTCTACGAACAGGAATGGCGTATAATCTGTAAACATTTCCAACGATTTCTTGTTACTTTAGAGAGTGGCTTGTGCAACTTGCAAGTCATTATCTGAGTTCTAGATGGCATGAGTTAATTAGCCTATTAAAAACATGATACAGTAATAAACTTCTTGTCAATGATTAGCTGGGATAGTCATTTATTACATGTGAAAAATATAAGTAAAGGGTTGGATCCAACCTTCTGCTAGTTTTGTAAGTGCATGATAAATGTTGGATAAGTGTGGTCCTGAATCAGAGTCAAGTGTCCCTCTTCTTAATATAGCTTTCATAAGAGGAGATCGGGTAGAGAGATTAGGTAGATTGGAAGAAGAAGATACATCTATGGTAGCCATGTTATTTGTGAGGCATCAAATAAACCTGTCTCTTGGCCCAAAATACCTAAATAACTGGAGTTGCTCTGATCTCTGCTTTTCGCAAGGTATAAAGCATGTCAATGTCTTCCTCACAATTCACGCATTGAAAAGCTTTTGCTAGTTCAAAAATCTGTTTGCCTACTCATGCCCTGCTTTAGTTGCATTTTTTCGCTATGTTTAAGTTGGAGAATATATATTCTTTTCATTCTTTTTAATTAGACGAAAATTTGTAATCATTTTTTAAAATCTCAACTTCTAAGTAGTAATGGTGGTCTCTAACTCTGAACTCTCTATAGTAGTTTGCTTGTTCTGTGTGGTTCAAGTCTGCTCATATGTGTTATATCAGTATCATTGTTAGCTAACAATTGGCACATTAGTATTAGAGCATGTCATAGAATTTATGTGTTTGTAATGATTAAACAGTGATGCATAAGATGGCAACATCTTACTCATTCACAAAAATGTGTAACAACTAGCCACTTCTTTTTTTAATTATGTAGATATGTGTTTGGATTGCAGGGACATCAGAAGGTTAAATTTGGACGCAAACCGGTGAATGAGTCATATCCATGGATTGAGGATCAGATAGTTCACAGGCCTAAGCTGTCTCCTTGGCAGGGAGCTGTGAAGGACGGTCTATTGGATGCTGGGATTTCACCTGATAACGGATTCACCTAAGATCATTTATACGGAACCAAGGTTGGTGGAACCATATTTGATAGATTTGGTCGTCGCACAGCTGTAGAACTACTTCGATCAGCCAACGCACAAAAACTTGATGTTTTGATTCATGCAACAGCTAGTTTGTGTTTCCTTTTTTTTTTTTCTCTTTGTTCTGTTTGGTTTTGGTGTTTCTTCTCTTGGGTATGTCCTTGAGATGTTTCTTGGACCTGAGCTTATCTGCTCTAGGTTGTATATTATTTTTCCGTTGATATAAAATTTCTGCTCTAGGTTGTATATTATTTTTCTGTTGATATAAAATTTTTACGAGGTGCCGTCCTCATTTACCCAAAAAAAATGAAAAAATAAATTATTTTTTTTACAATATACGTCGGTTCTTGTATAGGCGACGTATAAAACATAATCAATATACGTCGGCTTTTTTGTTTTTATACGTCGCTTAAATTGACTCATATACGTCGATATTTTGCTTGACATTGTAGCACAATAGTCTCCCAAGTCTAGATTTGAACCGGGATTTGCTTCATCGAGTCATATATAGATGCTCTTGAGGCACGCCATTGTTCATCGAATTATCCCATTTCCAGTGTGCAGCAAGGTTATCAGTTTCAAGTTCCACCACATCCTTACCGTCCCAATACGCTATATTCAAACCCTCCAACATAGCATAAAATTCATTAATCCTTCAATCCAAGATTCAAAATTGTTAAGGGTAATTTTTTTATACGAGATTTGGTAGTATTAAAATATTGGTATTCATTTATTTTCGAATAAATGTGATTATTTCACCTTTCGAACGGGGATAGTTTTGTGAAAAGATTTATTTTTTTAAATTACATATTCGAAGATTTAGTTAATTAATCTTTTAATTGATAATTCAATTTAATTGTTTTGTTCGAATTTTTCTATTTTGATTTAACGATTTTTTGTTACATATTATTTTTAGGAAAAGTTGTAGATATTTTGAGAAGATATTTTCAAGACCTAGATATTTTGATTAATTTTTTTTCAACATATTATTAAATTAGAAAGTTTCTTAAAGAAGTTGTCCTTACTAGTAAATATGGAAAGCTTCTTAAGGAAGCTTGACCTTGTCATTGTAAATAAATAAAATTAGTTAAGATCCTTAATAGTAAATATTAATAATTTTAAATATATAAATGAATTTTGATTAAAGTTTTTATTCTTGGTATAAAAAGAAAAAGGAACCTGAGATATATCTCAGATAACTTCCCTAAAATACTGAATAAAATCAATGTGTTATGGTATGTATAATTTTTTGACATGCACAATATTTTAAAATCTTTTTTTGATATGCACAATTTTTTATATAATGAAGGGTTTTTTATAAAGGATTTCAGGGAAGTCACCTGAGATGTATCTCAGGTTCCCTATTCTCTTGCCTAAAATCAAAATCACACACTAAAATATACACAAGAATTCCAAGAGGTGACTTTGGATCAAGAGGAGTATTCTCGGATTAAGAAGCAGGGATTTTGAAGTAAGATATTCGGAAGGAAGATTTAGGTGGACTCGTGGTTTCGTCTCGAAATTTCGTGATTTAAAACTTCAATTTTTTAAGGTGATAATTTTTTTCAAAAATAAGGATTTTGTGATTTTGGTAAGAAATATCAATTTTGGGTTTATGATGATTTTACGAGATTATTAAATTTAATTTATTTCTTGGAAATTTTATTTGTATGAATTTATGTGAGAATTATATGTGAATTTTGGGTAAATTGTTATATATAATATATTATATTATATAGAGAGCATTTAGAGGAGAGAAAGAACTATAGATTTCATTGAGAGATTCACCTAGTACAAGCTCATGAATGGTGCCTATTTATAGGCTTACTACATGTAAGTTAAATGGACTTGTAAAGTCAAAAGTCATAGAAATAAAAAGCCAAGAGCCTAAGGTTAATGGAGTTGAAAGATCAAAGGGTGGAACCATAAAGGTCATCCACTTATATATATAACACTCCCGCTTGGATGACACGTACAGACATCATGCCTCGTTAAAACCTTAATAGGAAAAACCCTGTGGGAAAAAAACCCTAGTAAAGGAAAAAGAGTACATGTGTTGCACATATAGTACAGGTCTCCCCGTCATTTAAATATGACTATTTGTATATTCATATATCTCGAAGTTTTTGCATTCCAATCTTGTGTACCAATTTCTCGAAGGAAGATGTAGGAAGTGCTTTTGTGAACAAGTCTGCTGGGTTTTCACATGAGCGAATCTGACAAACATCGATTTCTCCTCTCTGTTGAAGTTCATGGGTGAAGAAGAACTTTGGATCAATGTGCTTCGTTCGATCTCCTTTAATGTAACCTTCATGAGTCTGATTGATACAAGCTTCATTGTCTTCATACAAGGTAGTAGGAATTCCTTTATTGAGTGAAAAGCCACATGAATCTCGAATATGATGAACAAGAGATCTTAGCCATACACATTCTCGACTTGCTTCATGAAGAGCCAATAATTCAGCATGATTTGATGAAGTTGCTGCAAGAGTCTGTTTTGTAGACCGCCAAGATATAGCGGTATCACCATATGTGAATATGTAACCTGTTTGCGATCTACCTTTGTGAGGATCAGACCGATATCCAGCATCAGCATATCCTACTAATTCCGCCTTTCAGTCCTTTGAATAGAACAAACCCATATCCATTGTACCTCGAAGATATCTAAAAATTTGTTTCACACCATTCCAATGTCTTCGAGTTGGAGCAGAACTATGTGTTGCCAATAAATTAACTGAAAAAGAAATATCAGGACGTGTACAATTGGCAAGGTACATTAGTGCACCAATGGCACTAAGATATGGTACTTCAGGACCAAGAAGTTCTTCTCCCTCTTCTCTTGGGCGGAATGGATCCTTTTTCTTTTCAAGTGAGCGAACAACCATAGGTGTACTCACAGGATATGCTTTATCCATAATAAATAGCTTAAGAATCTTTTCAATATATGATGACTGGTGGACAAAAATTCCTTTGGGTAGATGTTCAACTTGAAAGCCAAGGCAGAGTTTTGTTTTACCCAAGTCCATTTCAAATTATCTTTTCAAATATTCAATCGTTTCATGAAGCTCATCTAGGGTCCCAATTATATTTAGATCATCAACATAAACCGCAATTATAGTAAACCCCATTTTTGTCCTTTTAATAAAAGCACATGGACAAATTACATTATTAACATATCCATTTTTCAAAAGGTACTCGCTAAGGCGATTATACCACATTCGACCTGATTGTTTCAACCCGTACATTGATCTTCGTAATTTAATTGAATAGATCTCTCGGGGTCTTGAACTATATGCTTCAGGAATTTTTAATCCATCGGGGATTTTCATGTAAATGTCATTATCTAGTGACCCATATAAGTAGGCAGCCACAACATCCATTAAATTTATTCGGAGCCCTTCTAGAATTGATAAACTTATTAAAAATCTGAATGTTGTTGCATCCATTACCGGGGAATAAGTCTCTTCATAATCAATTCCCGGTTTTTGTGAGAAGCCTTGTGCAACAAGGCGTGCCTTATATCTCACAACGTCATTTTTCTCATTTCTTTTGCGCACAAATACCCATCGATATCCAACCGGTTTCACACCTGCAGGTGTTTGGACAATAGGTCCAAAAACTTGACGTTTTTCAAGTGATTTCAATATTCTGCCTCAATTGCTTCTTTCCATTTTGGCCAATCATTTCTTTTTTTACATTCATAGATCGATCTAGGTTCATGATCCTCGATTTCTTCAGAAATGTCAAGTGCAGCTGCATATGCAAATATTTCATCCATGACAATTTCTTTTCTATTCCACCTTTTTCCTGAAATGACATAGTTTATCGAGATCTCTTCATTGTCCTCAATTTCAGGTGTTTGATCATCCTTTGAAGACGTCTCTTCAGTGATCAATTCTATTTCATTTGGAATGATGTCATTTGATGTACCAGCTTGTTCATCAAGTTTCCTTGATTTTCTAGGATTTTTATCTTTGGATCCAATAGGTCTACCACGCTTCTGGCGTGATTTAGACTCATTTACTAGCAAGACTTTATTTTCTTCATCAGGAAGTTTTATTTTATAAGGAACATTGACAGCCAGTATATGTGACTTCGCCAATGTCTTGACATCAGTAAATGAATCAGGCAATTTATTTGCAATTTCTTGTAGGTGGATAATCTTTTGAACTTCAAGTTCACATTGATTTGTGCGAGGATCATAATGAGAC
This sequence comes from Saposhnikovia divaricata, assembly GCA_036435485.1. NCBI lineage: Eukaryota > Viridiplantae > Streptophyta > Magnoliopsida > Apiales > Apiaceae > Saposhnikovia > Saposhnikovia divaricata. The sequence continues at coordinate 150,961,481 of CM071597.1, read as the reverse complement.
AGAGATGCAGTATTCCACAAAATTTCTTGTCTTTCTTTTTCAAATTTTGACTTATCTCCCCCTAATGCAGGAAAAACTGTCTCATCAAACTGACAATCGACAAATCTTGCCTTAAATAAATCACCGGTCATGGGCTCCAAATATTTTATAATTGAGGGAGAGTCAAACCCAATGTATACCCCTAAACTTCTTTGGGGTCCCATTTTTGTTCGTTGGGGAGGAGATATCGGAACATAAACTGCACACCCAAAAAGTGAGAAATATTTGGTTCTTGACCATTTACAAGCTGCAATGGGGAATATTTATGATAAGCATTCGATCTTAAACGAACAAGTGATGCAGCATGTAATATTGCATGTCCCCAAGCAGTATTTGGTAAGTTTGTTTTCATAAGTAAGGGCCTAGCAATCAATTTTAGCCTCTTAATAAAAGATTCTGCTAAACTATTTTGGGTATGCGCATGCGGAACCGGATGTTCCACATCAATCCCAATTGACATGCAATAATTGTTAAAAGACTGAGAAGTAAATTCTCCTGCATTATCCAATCGGATTTTTTTAATTGCATGATCTGGGAATTGTATCCTTAATCGAATGATTTGGGCAAGGAGTCTTGCGAATGCAACATTACGAGTGGACAATAAACTAACATGTGACCAACGTGTCGATGCATCTATAAGTACCATAAAGTACTTAAATGGTCCACTTGATGGTGTAATAGGTCCACATATATCTCCTTGTATTCGTTCCAAAAAGGATGGACATTCAATTGCTACTTTCACATGCGATGGCTTTGTTATTAGTTTTCCTTGAAAGCAAGCAACACAAGAAAAATCTTTGGACAATGGAACAATCATATTTTTTAAAGGATGTCCATTTGAATTTTCTATGATTCTTCGCATCATTGTTGAACCCGGATGGCCTAAGCGATTATGCCACATAAGAAAATTTTACGGGTTTGCTAATTTTTGGCTCATTAAAATGTGTATCTCTACTGGATTAATAAATGTATAATATAATCCAGATTTATATGATGGGAACTTTTCTATTATTTGCTTCCTCCCAGAGATTATAGACGTGATACATAAATATTCATCATCATTTTCGTTTGTTATCTCAATATGATAGCCTTGTGGCGTATATCTTTAAAACTCAAAAGGTTTCTTTTTGATCGGGTAAAGAACAAGGCATTCTCAATAAATAAATGTGTACCATTAGGTAACACTATATTTGCTCTTCCGGAGCCTTAAATAATATCTGATGCACCCGATATTGTATTTACATTAGCTTTAGCTAATAACACTATATTTGCTCTTCCGGAGCCTTCAATAATATCTGATGCACCCGATATTGTATTTACATTAGCTTTAGCTAATATGAGATGCGAAAAATATTCTTTATTTTTCAAAATTGTTTGTGTTGTTGCACTATCCGCCAAACAAAATGATTCCTCATCTTTCATAGCACATAATGAGCTACTACTAGCCATAATTCTTCACAAAAGAAAAATATAAATAAAGACCAGAATAATATCCAAAACAACTTATTCATGATAAGAGATAATTATATAGAATGCATAAAGCAAAGCGAATCATTATAGAGTTTGAACATAAATGTGAAACATTCAATAAACAAAAACAAAGTCTTAATATATGGCCTAATTATTGTCACCACCAGATTTGGTCATTTCTTCATTCCCATCCTCAAAGAAATCACCAACTTCCATGTGAGTGAGGCCCGAAGGATCAACTGGATATGCACCACCAAGGTGTGCTTCAAGATGAGTAATTCCCAAGGGATTATTTTGTTCCGCGAAATTAGTTTCAACATTTTTCAAAGAAGCTTGATAAAGGTCAGCAAAGTGCTTGGAGGTACGATATGTACGTCTCCATTGACCTTTCATTCCACAACGACTACAAACACTATCAACTCTTTTCAGCATCGCACCTCCCTCGGGTTTTTCCTCTTTTTTTGTCCACTTCTGGTGGTGAGGCTTCCTTTCAAAGTTGGTGAAATTTTGATAATTATGACCTCGACCATGTCCAAAATTACGATCACAACCACGTCCACACCCACGTCCAAATGGCTTATTATCTTTATATTCATTATTAGTCACCGCATTCACTTCAGGGAATGGTGTTGAGCCAGTTGGACGTGCTTGATGATTTTTCAGCAAAAGTTCATTGTTTTGTTCAGCAAGAAGCATGATAGAAATCAGCTCAGAATATTTTGTGAACCCACGTTCACAATATTACTATTGTAGGAGCATATTATTGGCATGGAAAGTAGAATATGTTTTTTTCCAACATATCTTTATCGGTGATATTCTCGCCACATAATTTCAGTTGAGATGTAATTTTAAACATGGCTGAGTTATACTCGCTCACACTTTTATAATCTTGCAATCTCAAGTGTAGCCAATCATAGCGAGCTTTTGGGAGTATCACCGTTTTTTGATGGTCATATCTTTCTTTGAGATCCTTCCAAAGAGTTGATGGATCTTTAATAGTTAAATATCTAGTTTTCAACCCTTCATCAAGGTGATGGCGGAGGAATATCATAGCCTTTGCCTTATCTTATTCGAAGGTTTTATTTCCCTCTTTTATTGTGACGCCCCTAGATCCGGGGTCAAGGATCTAGGTCATCACGGTCCAATTTCCATTCAATATCAATATCTCTTTGGTCTTTTTTTTTTACTTAATATTTATGCAATTGACCCCACATTAATACACACACACACACACACCAGTCATATGCTCATAGAACAACATCCACAATATTAAAAGTTTATAGTTAAACAGTTATTACAACCCAGAATTCTACTAAGTACATTGTTGAATAATACTTCTACATGAAGCATTTCAACAATCAAAAGTTTATTATACCAGCTTACACATTTAATATACATATTCTACCAGGACCCGCTTGTCTACGCTACCTCTGGAATAGGTGCCAGCGTTCTCTCAGAAGGTTGCCTTTCCCTTACCCTCTTGCGGAGTGTACTGCGGAGTATCGGCATGCCTAGCTGTTGTATAAAATAAATAGCAAGAATGAGCTAAAATAGCTCAGCAAGATAAATTCTATCGACTACCATCAAAGGAAATAGACCATTACACACACACACACACATATATATATATATATATATATATATATATATATATATATATATATATATATGTGTGTGTGTGGAAATTCATCATACTTATTAAGAAAGAAAAATCTTTATTTATTAAATACACCATCTATTCATCTTGATAGGAAAAGAAATTTAGGATAATATAATATGAGTTTCTCTTCTAAAATATTATAATAATCCATACTTCATTTCCGTATAATATTTCAAAATAATATATACTATTTGAATCAGATCTCTTAATAAAATCTTTCCATTTCCTTGTATATGACACTTATATAAAAATAATATAAAATCAGTTTCTCTTCATTCCATATAAATAATTCCATCACCTTATCTCATTTTCTTGGTTTCAGCATATAAATCTGAAAACCATTATCAACTCTTTCTTTTCAAAAACATTGGGGATATCTGCTGTCGCCTGATACATTAGGACGATGATCAGTCGCCTAATCGTACCTGCTCTCTTTTTACTACCGGTAGAAGGAATGAAGATCATCCCTGGAGGAAGGCCACCTGCTAACATCCTCCCTTGGCATCTTCGTGCCGTAATAAAAATAATAAATGCTGGACTGTGTCGCACACAGCCCTGACACAGCCACTTACGCAAGTCTGTTGCAATCCCCCTTTTTGTCAAATCATTTATCTACTCACATTTATCATTTCCATTTCCATTTCCATTTCCATTCACATTTATTCATCACCTTTAAATCATATGTCATAATACTTTAATTATGACTCATACATCTTTTCTATAATTATTAAAGTCAAATATTCCTTTAGAACATAAAGTATATTCGCTCTATCCATATTCGTATCTATCTTTCTTTAATTCTCAAAATCAGGAAATAAATCCTTAGCAGTATAGCATCGTAGAAAAATATATATATTCCAAGAAATCATTTTACTTAAAAAAAAAATAAAATAGTTTTCTAAAGTAAGAGTAGAAGAAATCTTGCTCTCTTATATACACATATATATATTGTTCCATCTACTTTTAAAAATAGTAGATAATAATCAAATAATACTTATTAAATCACAATATTTAAAAAGAATATCTTTAGCAAAATATTATAAATCATATAACCCTAGATAACAACTGATACCATTCTTTTATTTACTTTAGATAATAACTGATACCATTCTCTCATATTCTCTTAATCATAAGGCATGTTCACTTCATGCATAATCATCTCTATACATATCCATCTCATACTCATATCCATATTCATATCCATCTCATACTCATATCCATATCATATTCATATACATCTTCGTATACCTTTCTTTTCAATATCAATACTCAAAGAAGACAATTTCTTCACAATATAGTAATAATAGCATCACATATATATTCCATGAAATCAAGTTTCTTTGAAGATAAATAGTTTTCAAGTAGGGATAGAAAAGATCTTGCCTCGATCTCGATGTCCTGAAGGTATGGCTCGTGGCTCTCCCGGAGTTTCTATAAACACGAAAAGGACCGTCGTTAGAATACCACATCTCTTACTCACCTCACTCTTGCATAACAATACCCTTGACACTTTAATATATGTTTCACATGTTATTCATAACCCAAGTGTTCCAACAACCTAACCATTTTAGGTTAAATCAAGGTTTCGGTGCTTATTCACCATTTCCCTTAACAACCATACCCGACTGTAAAAATTCTCAGAAAATCTCAATTTCGAATTTTAATGTAAGGTCAACTGGAAATGACTCTTTGACCACTCCACTACAATATCCCAAAATTTTATAATTTTTAAAAATGTTTAAGTATGGTAATTATAGCCTCAAAGTTGGCAAAATTGCAATTTCCCGGTTTCCGAACGACTTTCACTAAAACACACTTTTCTCCTAAACCGTTCATCAGATTTTGACGCACTTTATATCAAAACGATCTATGACTCAAGCTCTATCATCTCATGGTTAGTTGGTGTTCTAGACAGGAACCTACCGTACGCGTATGAGGTTTCAAAAACAGGGCATTCTTTGGTTAAACGAAAATCGGGCATTATAACGGCTATATTTTCATACTTTCCAAAATATTACTCCTCCAAATCCATCATCCGCCTTATACACCATCACCTACACCATGTGGTCATCTTACCAACCATGGTTACAAGCACCAAACACTTCTATATATCATCTCATCACTTATAAACACACATCTACTCATGATTTATACTTAAAACAAACTTAACCATTAAACTCATCATAATACATCATAAACTCAAAGTAATACTAAGGGTTCTTGAATTTTATACCTTCCTTGGAGCTTGAACAACACTCAATAAGCCTTGGATAGTCCTTAAATAACCTTAAGGTAGCTTGGATCAACTAAATAAATCATAAAAACAAAGTTAGAAATTCGGATTCACTAGACACCAGTTGAAAGAATCGCAAAAACGAAGGCCTTACCTACGTTTTATGGATGAGGCTTCTAAAGGAAAGTTGTAGAGCATCTAACTAGCTTTCCAAACATATAAAGAACATAAAATTCTATTGAGTAATGAAGGAGATATGGCCGTTTGAAAATCATCACAGAAACTGTCAAAGATTCTGGCAGCTCGGTTCTTCAACTTGGGGAGGCGATTTGACTAGGCTATACTCATTAGATTGCCATGAAATTTGGAGCGAATAATGCCCATGGAGTGGAGAGGTTGTGGTTCAAATTTGGTGATTTTATCATAGATAGAAATGGAGATATGATTTTTCTTCTTGAGCTTGGTTCTGCAGGGCAGTTTTGGGAGAATGAGAGAAATGGAGTAATGAGGAAGATGGAGAGAGATTTTTTTGTGTTAACTTTGATCTTATCTTCCTATAATCCTGATTATTCTAGAGTGTAGTGGAAGCTTGGTGAAGAGTATGGAAAAATCCTCATGCAAAATGACTAATCTACCCTTAAAACAAGTTAGTGGAATGTGATGTCACTTATGGTGATCTCATAATCTCTTTTTCTTGTTTTTTCTAAGTATTATGCTAATAATCTTGGATAATAATAATGTGGTATGTATCCTTGTTATATTACTAATCTTGGTTGTTTGGTTTCCATACTTGTCTAATTGTGATTCGTTTCGAATGTACCTCATTATCTCAGTGGTTTTGAAATCATTTAACAATCCAAATTCCTTTGGTATTTCCTTAACTTAATAATCCCTTAGTTTATACTAATCCACTAATTTCTCAATATATAATTCTTTTAATATCTCCATGCTCCTTAATATTCAATAGAGCATTCGAAATCAAAATTCTCAAAAATCCATATTCAGGAATTTCTGAAATCTATCGTCATTTCGAGTCACTTATTTTCTTTGTACAACACTAATATGGTTTCTGTTTACTCATTTTCTATTTCTATTATAGAGTACTTACATACCATTTCCTAAATCCTCAAAATTTTATTATTCATGTGATCACTGTAGCTTTGCTAAAGTTAGGGTTATTACAGTCTTCCCCCCTTAAAAGGATTCCGTCCCGGAATCATGTCGAAAATATCCATGAATACCTTTCTCATCTGACACTTTCTAACTTCTACACTACTTCCTTTATCCTTTTGCTCTTTCATAACATTTCTATCTTGCTTGCGCAGAAATACACCAACATAAACTTGCTTGCCATTCATCCACATGCCATCTAGCTTATCAATAGCAGCACTTTCACTATCTTTTCCTGTATTCAGTCATTCTATATTATCTCATTTCTCCTTCCTCTTTCGACTAAGGGTATCGGCCACCACATTGGTCTCCCCTGAATGGTAGTGTATCTCACTATGGTTTGTCTATATTTTGATCTCTATTATGACATAAATATTAACACCTCAATATTCCTATATCTCATCTCTGTAAAATTTTCCAGAAAATAAGCTATAATAATATTCCTTGAAACAATTGTAAGAAAATATTGGTTATAATATATATTTCCTGTTCGTAACTATACGAGCATGTACTTTTCCTTCATCCTTAAAAATATTCTCGCACCTCCTCTCATGCTCTTAATCTCTTTTCTATAGGGTCCTCTGACCCTTAATAGATATTGATTTTCCTTATCTAGATTGTCAACCTACCTACACCATTCATTGACTTAGTCGATCCCTAACCAAACATTTACACTTAAAAGGTTAAATTAGAGCGTACCTACAATTTCCTCCGGATACCTTATCCCATATGTCTATTGTTCACTATACGCTCTTTACATCTTGATGATCCACCTTAGTTCCTTCATGAAATACTATCTATTCCACCTCTGCAATTTCCCTTTATTATTCTCATCAAAATCTTTACCTCAAGTTTTACTCATTCACACCTTTTAGATTAATCCTTTGAATACTTAACATCTTTAATCTCTCTATGCTACTTAGGGTATTAGTCACAATATTGGTCTTCCCCTACTAATAGTTATTGCACATCGAAATCCTTCATTAATTATCCCCACTTCCTTTGTTTATCCTTATTCTAATTCTATCCTCAAAATATACCTTGCTCTCAATAGTAAATCTCAATTATACCTTAAAATTCCTCATATTCTTTTCTCTTACTAATCATCAAATATACCTATTTCTTCTCACGAATTTCCTTCCTCTCTTATATTGAAACGCTTCTAGCTCTAATTATCTCTTATTGAAATTTCCCTTGGAATCTCAAGTTTCCTCGTATAATCACGTATACCTTAAACCTTGCTTCCATTATTCCATCCAGTAAGGAAATCTTTTATATTCGAAATAATTAATAGAATTTAAGAGACTTTGAATTGAAACGGACCCAGAAACAAGCAAGGGTCCCACAATAATTTATAAAATTGAGAGATTTAAATAATCTTTATTCGAAACAAAAGAATATTTGAGAAATCAATATGATGGAAGAACCCGTACGTCACACAAGTGAGGGCGTCCCCTTCGACTTTCTAACACAGACAGATTGTCCTTGTATATACATATAGGACCATTCCTCTTAGTTGGAGTAAGAAATTTAGAGGGAAATTTAAATCACGATGATAAACCATCTTCCGAAAATAATCTTAGAGGAATATTTTGACTAAGATAGATAAATAAAATTTTGAAACACATTCCCAAGGGTACCAGAAAGTTTTGAAAGAATACCGGCTCTTAATGAACAATTACCCACTAGTGGAGAAAATTTGAAACTCAATAATATAATTTAGCAGGGCTTTAGGAGATTAAAAATAGGTACTGTTAATAGCCTCTGCCCAATTGAAAATCCCCATAATGAAAGGTTTTCCTCAAATACTATTTATATCTTAGACTGCGTACTCTCCAAAATTTCTTAAATTCGGCACTCACCATGTAGCCTTAACCTATCGTCTGCTATTCCCAATTATCTTCATTTACCTAGTCGTGACTTGGCTCGATACTCTATGCCTTTATCCATAATAGAACACAACCTTATAATCGATATACTTACGTAATGTTGATCGTCTTATCCTGACGATGCTCCGGTATTAAGGACCCTTTTAAAACTATATTTTATAATTGTGTATTCTAACATACCACTTATACTTACGAGGTTATCTAACGTACACTTCCCGATACATCAAGTATTCCCTTTCTCATATCAATCCCGTGTGCTACATAAGTTTAACACTTATAGCATAATAACCTTTTCATTTAAGTCAATCTCGGAATTTCTCAGTCTGTCTTGGTCCTTAAGGTATATCTTGGCTTTACCGACAAATCTCAGTTTCACCATTTCATCTCCAAAATCAATTGAAACCATCAGTGTCTGTTCACCAATCCACTTACAATATTTCTTCAAACTCCCTTAAACACAAGAAGACTTTAAATACCCTTAACTTTGGCTCACCAATCTCCTCTCTCTATACTAAAACATAAACTTTTATTAGTAATAATCTATAAAATTATAATCACTACTTAGAATAAACGCTTCGTTCGATAAACCACCATTGAACTCGATGTGAGTTCATATTTTATATGATTACATATATATCTATATGTGTATATTATTATCACTTTTGTTCCTGAGCATTATGACTCTTAGCTCTGATACCATCTGTGACGCCCCTAGATCCGGGGTCAAGGATCTAGGTCATCACGGTCCAATTTCCATTCAATATCAATATCTCTTTGGTCTTTTTTTTTTACTTAATATTTATGCAATTGACCCCACATTAATACACACACACACACACACACACCAGTCATATGCTCATAGAACAACATCCACAATATTAAAAGTTTATAGTTAAACAGTTATTACAACCCAGAATTCTACTAAGTACATTGTTGAATAATACTTCTACATGAAGCATTTCAACAATCAAAAGTTTATTATACCAGCTTACACATTTAATATACATATTCTACCAGGACCCGCTTGTCTACGCTACCTCTGGAATAGGTGCCAGCGTTCTCTCAGAAGGTTGCCTTTCCCTTACCCTCTTGCGGAGTGTACTGCGGAGTATCGGCATGCCTAGCTGTTGTATAAAATAAATAGCAAGAATGAGCTAAAATAGCTCAGCAAGATAAATTCTATCGACTACCATCAAAGGAAATAGACCATTACACACACACACACACACACACACACATATATATATATATATATATGTATATATATATATATATATATGTGTGTGGAAATTCATCATACTTATTAAGAAAGAAAAATCTTTATTTATTAAATACACCATCTATTCATCTTGATAGGAAAAGAAATTTAGGATAATATAATATGAGTTTCTCTTCTAAAATATTATAATAATCCATACTTCATTTCCGTATAATATTTCAAAATAATATATACTATTTGAATCAGATCTCTTAATAAAATCTTTCCATTTCCTTGTATATGACACTTATATAAAAATAATATAAAATCAGTTTCTCTTCATTCCATATAAATAATTCCATCACCTTATCTCATTTTCTTGGTTTCAGCATATAAATCTGAAAACCATTATCAACTCTTTCTTTTCAAAAACATTGGGGATATCTGCTGTCGCCTGATACATTAGGACGATGATCAGTCGCCTAATCGTACCTGCTCTCTTTTTACTACCGGTAGAAGGAATGAAGATCATCCCTGGAGGAAGGCCACCTGCTAACATCCTCCCTTGGCATCTTCGTGCCGTAATAAAATAATAAATGCTGGACTGTGTCGCACACAGCCCTGACACAGCCACTTACGCAAGTCTGTTGCAATCCCCCTTTTTGTCAAATCATTTATCTACTCACATTTATCATTTCCATTTCCATTTCCATTTCCATTTCCATTCACATTTCCATTCACATTTATTCATCACCTTTAAATCATATGTCATAATACTTTAATTATGACTCATACATCTTTTCTATAATTATTAAAGTCAAATATTCCTTTAGAACATAAAGTATATTCGCTCTATCCATATTCGTATCTATCTTTCTTTAATTCTCAAAATCAGGAAATAAATCCTTAGCAGTATAGCATCGTAGAAAAATATATATATTCCAAGAAATCATTTTACTTAAAAAAAAATAAAATAGTTTTCTAAAGTAAGAGTAGAAGAAATCTTGCTCTCTTATATACACATATATATATTGTTCCATCTACTTTTAAAAATAGTAGATAATAATCAAATAATACTTATTAAATCACAATATTTAAAAAGAATATCTTTAGCAAAATATTATAAATCATATAACCCTAGATAACAACTGATACCATTCTTTTATTTACTTTAGATAATAACTGATACCATTCTCTCATATTCTCTTAATCATAAGGCATGTTCACTTCATGCATAATCATCTCTATACATATCCATCTCATACTCATATCCATATTCATATCCATCTCATACTCATATCCATATCATATTCATATACATCTTCGTATACCTTTCTTTTCAATATCAATACTCAAAGAAGACAATTTCTTCACAATATAGTAATAATAGCATCACATATATATTCCATGAAATCAAGTTTCTTTGAAGATAAATAGTTTTCCAAGTAGGGATAGAAAAGATCTTGCCTCGATCTCGATGTCCTGAAGGTATGGCTCGTGGCTCTCCCGGAGTTTCTATAAACACGAAAAGGACCGTCGTTAGAATACCACATCTCTTACTCACCTCACTCTTGCATAACAATACCCTTGACACTTTAATATATGTTTCACATGTTATTCATAACCCAAGTGTTCCAACAACCTAACCATTTTAGGTTAAATCAAGGTTTCGGTGCTTATTCACCATTTCCCTTAACAACCATACCCGACTGTAAAAATTCTCAGAAAATCTCAATTTCGAATTTTAATGTAAGGTCAACTGGAAATGACTCTTTGACCACTCCACTACAATATCCCAAAATTTTATAATTTTTAAAAATGTTTAAGTATGGTAATTATAGCCTCAAAGTTGGCAAAATTGCAATTTCCCGGTTTCCGAACGACTTTCACTAAAACACACTTTTCTCCTAAACCGTTCATCAGATTTTGACGCACTTTATATCAAAACGATCTATGACTCAAGCTCTATCATCTCATGGTTAGTTGGTGTTCTAGACAGGAACCTACCGTACGCGTATGAGGTTTCAAAAACAGGGCATTCTTTGGTTAAACGAAAATCGGGCATTATAACGGCTATATTTTCATACTTTCCAAAATATTACTCCTCCAAATCCATCATCCGCCTTATACACCATCACCTACACCATGTGGTCATCTTACCAACCATGGTTACAAGCACCAAACACTTCTATATATCATCTCATCACTTATAAACACACATCTACTCATGATTTATACTTAAAACAAACTTAACCATTAAACTCATCATAATACATCATAAACTCAAAGTAATACTAAGGGTTCTTGAATTTTATACCTTCCTTGGAGCTTGAACAACACTCAATAAGCCTTGGATAGTCCTTAAATAACCTTAAGGTAGCTTGGATCAACTAAATAAATCATAAAAACAAAGTTAGAAATTCGGATTCACTAGACACCAGTTGAAAGAATCGCAAAAACGAAGGCCTTACCTACGTTTTCTGGATGAGGCTTCTAAAGGAAAGTTGTAGAGCATCTAACTAGCTTTCCAAACATATAAAGAACATAAAATTCTATTGAGTAATGAAGGAGATATGGCCGTTTGAAAATCATCACAGAAACTGTCAAAGATTCTGGCAGCTCGGTTCTTCAACTTGGGGAGGCGATTTGACTAGGCTATACTCATTAGATTGCCATGAAATTTGGAGCGAATAATGCCCATGGAGTGGAGAGGTTGTGGTTCAAATTTGGTGATTTTATCATGGATAGAAATGGAGATATGATTTTTCTTCTTGAGCTTGGTTCTGCAGGGCAGTTTTGGGAGAATGAGAGAAATGGAGTAATGAGGAAGATGGGGAGAGATTTTTTTGTGTTAACTTTGATCTTATCTTCCTATAATCCTGATTATTCTAGAGTGTAGTGGAAGCTTGGTGAAGAGTATGGAAAAATCCTCATGCAAAATGACTAATCTACCCTTAAAACAAGTTAGTGGAATGTGATGTCACTTATGGTGATCTCATAATCTCTTTTTCTTGTTTTTTCTAAGTATTATGCTAATAATCTTGGATAATAATAATGTGGTATGTATCCTTGTTATATTACTAATCTTGGTTGTTTGGTTTCCATACTTGTCTAATTGTGATTCGTTTCGAATGTACCTCATTATCTCAGTGGTTTTGAAATCATTTAACAATCCAAATTCCTTTGGTATTTCCTTAACTTAATAATCCCTTAGTTTATACTAATCCACTAATTTCTCAATATATAATTCTTTTAATATCTCCATGCTCCTTAATATTCAATAGAGCATTCGAAATCAAAATTCTCAAAAATCCATATTCAGGAATTTCTGAAATCTATCGTCATTTCGAGTCACTTATTTTCTTTGTACAACACTAATATGGTTTCTGTTTACTCATTTTCTATTTCTATTATAGAGTACTTACATACCATTTCCTAAATCCTCAAAATTTTATTATTCATGTGATCACTGTAGCTTTGCTAAAGTTAGGGTTATTACAGTCTTCCCCCCTTAAAAGGATTCCGTCCCGGAATCATGTCGAAAATATCCATGAATACCTTTCTCATCTGACACTTTCTAACTTCTACACTACTTCCTTTATCCTTTTGCTCTTTCATAACATTTCTATCTTGCTTGCGCAGAAATACACCAACATAAACTTGCTTGCCATTCATCCACATGCCATCTAGCTTATCAATAGCAGCACTTTCACTATCTTTTCCTGTATTCAGTCATTCTATATTATCTCATTTCTCCTTCCTCTTTCGACTAAGGGTATCGGCCACCACATTGGTCTCCCCTGAATGGTAGTGTATCTCACTATGGTTTGTCTATATTTTGATCTCTATTATGACATAAATATTAACACCTCAATATTCCTATATCTCATCTCTGTAAAATTTTCCAGAAAATAAGCTATAATAATATTCCTTGAAACAATTGTAAGAAAATATTGGTTATAATATATATTTCCTGTTCGTAACTATACGAGCATGTACTTTTCCTTCATCCTTAAAAATATTCTCGCACCTCCTCTCATGCTCTTAATCTCTTTTCTATAGGGTCCTCTGACCCTTAATAGATATTGATTTTCCTTATCTAGATTGTCAACCTACCTACACCATTCATTGACTTAGTCGATCCCTAACCAAACATTTACACTTAAAAGGTTAAATTAGAGCGTACCTACAATTTCCTCCGGATACCTTATCCCATATGTCTATTGTTCACTATACGCTCTTTACATCTTGATGATCCACCTTAGTTCCTTCATGAAATACTATCTATTCCACCTCTGAAATTTCCCTTTATTATTCTCATCAAAATCTTTACCTCAAGTTTTACTCATTCACACCTTTTAGATTAATCCTTTGAATACTTAACATCTTTAATCTCTCTATGCTACTTAGGGTATTAGTCACAATATTGGTCTTCCCCTACTAATAGTTATTGCACATCGAAATCCTTCATTAATTATCCCCACTTCCTTTGTTTATCCTTATTCTAATTCTATCCTCAAAATATACCTTGCTCTCAATAGTAAATCTCAATTATACCTTAAAATTCCTCATATTCTTTTCTCTTACTAATCATCAAATATACCTATTTCTTCTCACGAATTTCCTTCCTCTCTTATATTGAAACGCTTCTAGCTCTAATTATCTCTTATTGAAATTTCCCTTGGAATCTCAAGTTTCCTCGTATAATCACGTATACCTTAAACCTTGCTTCCATTATTCCATCCAGTAAGGAAATCTTTTATATTCGAAATAATTAATAGAATTTAAGAGACTTTGAATTGAAACGGACCCAGAAACAAGCAAGGGTCCCACAATAATTTATAAAATTGAGAGATTTAAATAATCTTTATTCGAAACAAAAGAATATTTGAGAAATCAATATGATGGAAGAACCCGTACGTCACACAAGTGAGGGCGTCCCCTTCGACTTTCTAACACAGACAGATTGTCCTTGTATATACATATAGGACCATTCCTCTTAGTTGGAGTAAGAAATGTAGAGGGAAATTTAAATCACGATGATAAACCATCTTCCGAAAATAATCTTAGAGGAATATTTTGACTAAGATAGATAAATAAAATTTTGAAACACATTCCCAAGGGTACCAGAAAGTTTTGAAAGAATACCGGCTCTTAATGAACAATTACCCACTAGTGGAGAAAATTTGAAACTCAATAATATAATTTAGCAGGGCTTTAGGAGATTAAAAATAGGTACTGTTAATAGCCTCTGCCCAATTGAAAATCCCCATAATGAAAGGTTTTCCTCAAATACTATTTATATCTTAGACTGCGTACTCTCCAAAATTTCTTAAATTCGGCACTCACCGTGTAGCCTTAACCTATCGTCTGCTATTCCCAATTATCTTCATTTACCTAGTCGTGACTTGGCTCGATACTCTATGCCTTTATCCATAATAGAACACAACCTTATAATCGATATACTTACGTAATGTTGATCGTCTTATCCTGACGATGCTCCGGTATTAAGGACCCTTTTAAAACTATATTTTATAATTGTGTATTCTAACATACCACTTATACTTACGAGGTTATCTAACGTACACTTCCCGATACATCAAGTATTCCCTTTCTCATATCAATCCCGTGTGCTACATAAGTTTAACACTTATAGCATAATAACCTTTTCATTTAAGTCAATCTCGGAATTTCTCAGTCTGTCTTGGTCCTTAAGGTATATCTTGGCTTTACCGACAAATCTCAGTTTCACCATTTCATCTCCAAAATCAATTGAAACCATCAGTGTCTGTTCACCAATCCACTTACAATATTTCTTCAAACTCCCTTAAACACAAGAAGACTTTAAATACCCTTAACTTTGGCTCACCAATCTCCTCTCTCTATACTAAAACATAAACTTTTATTAGTAATAATCTATAAAATTATAATCACTACTTAGAATAAACGCTTCGTTCGATAAACCACCATTGAACTCGATGTGAGTTCATATTTTATATGATTACATATATATCTATATGTGTATATTATTATCACTTTTGTTCCTGAGCATTATGACTCTTAGCTCTGATACCATCTGTGACGCCCCTAGATCCGGGGTCAAGGATCTAGGTCATCACGGTCCAATTTCCATTCAATATCAATATCTCTTTGGTCTTTTTTTTTTTACTTAATATTTATGCAATTGACCCCACATTAATACACACACACACACACACACACACACACACACCAGTCATATGCTCATAGAACAACATCCACAATATTAAAAGTTTATAGTTAAACATTTATTACAACCCAGAATTCTACTAAGTACATTGTTGAATAATACTTCTACATGAAGCATTTCAACAATCAAAAGTTTATTATACCAGCTTACACATTTAATATACATATTCTACCAGGACCCGCTTGTCTACGCTACCTCTGGAATAGGTGCCAGCGTTCTCTCAGAAGGTTGCCTTTCCCTTACCCTCTTGCGGAGTGTACTGCGGAGTATCGGCATGCCTAGCTGTTGTATAAAATAAATAGCAAGAATGAGCTAAAATAGCTCAGCAAGATAAATTCTATCGACTACCATCAAAGGAAATAGACCATTACACACACACACACACACACACACACACATATATATATATATATATATATATGTGTGTGGAAATTCATCATACTTATTAAGAAAGAAAAATCTTTATTTATTAAATACACCATCTATTCATCTTGATAGGAAAAGAAATTTAGGATAATATAATATGAGTTTCTCTTCTAAAATATTATAATAATCCATACTTCATTTCCGTATAATATTTCAAAATAATATATACTATTTGAATCAGATCTCTTAATAAAATCTTTCCATTTCCTTGTATATGACACTTATATAAAAATAATATAAAATCAGTTTCTCTTCATTCCATATAAATAATTCCATCACCTTATCTCATTTTCTTGGTTTCAGCATATAAATCTGAAAACCATTATCAACTCTTTCTTTTCAAAAACATTGGGGATATCTGCTGTCGCCTGATACATTAGGACGATGATCAGTCGCCTAATCGTACCTGCTCTCTTTTTACTACCGGTAGAAGGAATGAAGATCATCCCTGGAGGAAGGCCACCTGCTAACATCCTCCCTTGGCATCTTCGTGCCGTAATAAAATAATAAATGCTGGACTGTGTCGCACACAGCCCTGACACAGCCACTTACGCAAGTCTGTTGCAATCCCCCTTTTTGTCAAATCATTTATCTACTCACATTTATCATTTCCATTTCCATTTCCATTTCCATTCACATTTCCATTCACATTTATTCATCACCTTTAAATCATATGTCATAATACTTTAATTATGACTCATACATCTTTTCTATAATTATTAAAGTCAAATATTCCTTTAGAACATAAAGTATATTCGCTCTATCCATATTCGTATCTATCTTTCTTTAATTCTCAAAATCAGGAAATAAATCCTTAGCAGTATAGCATCGTAGAAAAATATATATATTCCAAGAAATCATTTTACTTAAAAAAAAAATAAAATAGTTTTCTAAAGTAAGAGTAGAAGAAATCTTGCTCTCTTATATACACATATATATATTGTTCCATCTACTTTTAAAAATAGTAGATAATAATCAAATAATACTTATTAAATCACAATATTTAAAAAGAATATCTTTAGCAAAATATTATAAATCATATAACCCTAGATAACAACTGATACCATTCTTTTATTTACTTTAGATAATAACTGATACCATTCTCTCATATTCTCTTAATCATAAGGCATGTTCACTTCATGCATAATCATCTCTATACATATCCATCTCATACTCATATCCATATTCATATCCATCTCATACTCATACTCATATCCATATCATATTCATATACATCTTCGTATACCTTTCTTTTCAATATCAATACTCAAAGAAGACAATTTCTTCACAATATAGTAATAATAGCATCACATATATATTCCATGAAATCAAGTTTCTTTGAAGATAAATAGTTTTCCAAGTAGGGATAGAAAAGATCTTGCCTCGATCTCGATGTCCTGAAGGTATGGCTCGTGGCTCTCCCGGAGTTTCTATAAACACGAAAAGGACCGTCGTTAGAATACCACATCTCTTACTCACCTCACTCTTGCATAACAATACCCTTGACACTTTAATATATGTTTCACATGTTATTCATAACCCAAGTGTTCCAACAACCTAACCATTTTAGGTTAAATCAAGGTTTCGGTGCTTATTCACCATTTCCCTTAACAACCATACCCGACTGTAAAAATTCTCAGAAAATCTCAATTTCGAATTTTAATGTAAGGTCAACTGGAAATGACTCTTTGACCACTCCACTACAATATCCCAAAATTTTATAATTTTTAAAAATGTTTAAGTATGGTAATTATAGCCTCAAAGTTGGCAAAATTGCAATTTCCCGGTTTCCGAACGACTTTCACTAAAACACACTTTTCTCCTAAACCGTTCATCAGATTTTGACGCACTTTATATCAAAACGATCTATGACTCAAGCTCTATCATCTCATGGTTAGTTGGTGTTCTAGACAGGAACCTACCGTACGCGTATGAGGTTTTAAAAACAGGGCATTCTTTGGTTAAACGAAAATCGGGCATTATAACGGCTATATTTTCATACTTTCCAAAATATTACTCCTCCAAATCCATCATCCGCCTTATACACCATCACCTACACCATGTGGTCATCTTACCAACCATGGTTACAAGCACCAAACACTTCTATATATCATCTCATCACTTATAAACACACATCTACTCATGATTTATACTTAAAACAAACTTAACCATTAAACTCATCATAATACATCATAAACTCAAAGTAATACTAAGGGTTCTTGAATTTTATACCTTCCTTGGAGCTTGAACAACACTCAATAAGCCTTGGATAGTCCTTAAATAACCTTAAGGTAGCTTGGATCAACTAAATAAATCATAAAAACAAAGTTAGAAATTCGGATTCACTAGACACCAGTTGAAAGAATCGCAAAAACGAAGGCCTTACCTACGTTTTCTGGATGAGGCTTCTAAAGGAAAGTTGTAGAGCATCTAACTAGCTTTCCAAACATATAAAGAACATAAAATTCTATTGAGTAATGAAGGAGATATGGCCGTTTGAAAATCATCACAGAAACTGTCAAAGATTCTGGCAGCTCGGTTCTTCAACTTGGGGAGGCGATTTGACTAGGCTATACTCATTAGATTGCCATGAAATTTGGAGCGAATAATGCCCATGGGAGTGGAGAGGTTGTGGTTCAAATTTGGCGATTTTATCATGGATAGAAATGGAGATATGATTTTTCTTCTTGAGCTTGGTTCTGCAGGGCAGTTTTGGGAGAATGAGAGAAATGGAGTAATGAGGAAGATGGGGAGAGATTTTTTTGTGTTAACTTTGATCTTATCTTCCTATAATCCTGATTATTCTAGAGTGTAGTGGAAGCTTGGTGAAGAGTATGGAAAAATCCTCATGCAAAATGACTAATCTACCCTTAAAACAAGTTAGTGGAATGTGATGTCACTTATGGTGATCTCATAATCTCTTTTTCTTGTTTTTTCTAAGTATTATGCTAATAATCTTGGATAATAATAATGTGGTATGTATCCTTGTTATATTACTAATCTTGGTTGTTTGGTTTCCATACTTGTCTAATTGTGATTCGTTTCGAATGTACCTCATTATCTCAGTGGTTTTGAAATCATTTAACAATCCAAATTCCTTTGGTATTTCCTTAACTTAATAATCCCTTAGTTTATACTAATCCACTAATTTCTCAATATATAATTCTTTTAATATCTCCATGCTCCTTAATATTCAATAGAGCATTCGAAATCAAAATTCTCAAAAATCCATATTCAGGAATTTCTGAAATCTATCGTCATTTCGAGTCACTTATTTTCTTTGTACAACACTAATATGGTTTCTGTTTACTCATTTTCTATTTCTATTATAGAGTACTTACATACCATTTCCTAAATCCTCAAAATTTTATTATTCATGTGATCACTGTAGCTTTGCTAAAGTTAGGGTTATTACATTTATGGTGTCACCAAGACCCATAGCACTCAAATGAATTTCGGCATCCAGGATCCATGTCAAATAATTTTTGCCAGTAACATCAAGTGCGTTGAACTCAAGTTTCTTAAGATTCGACATTGAAAAATACTAGATGAAGGAGATTTAAATAACTTAGGAACTGAGATGCTGCTTCGTGATTGATACCGTAATATCGAAATTTAAACGCGAGCAATTTCGTGCTGATAACGTGTTATATATAATATATTATATTATATAGAGAGCATTTAGAGGAGAGAAAGAACTATAGATTTCATTGAGAGATTCACCTAGTACAAGCTCATGAATGGTGCCTATTTATAGGCTTACTACATGTAAGTTACATGGACTTGTAAAGTCAAAAGTCATGGAGATAAAAAGCCAAGAGTCTAAGGTTAATGGAGCTGAAAGATCAAAGGGTGGAACCATAAAGGTCATCCACTTATATACATAACATAAATAACAATATGTAAAAAGGGAAATACTGAGTTACTTGTTAAATGTTGGGTTTAAATATTGTTGGAAATGGGTTGACCCAATTTGGTAATTGGGTAATTATGATTCATGAGAATTGAGGGTTTGTAATCTATGCATTTGTTGATTAATTAGGTTATATGAATACGTAGGGGGTGAGGAGACAAATTGACTCACAGTGGTTTTGTGTATGGGGGATGGCCGGAGCACTGGAAACCACCACCCCGGTTTAGTCGCCGAAAGTGGGGTTCGTTGGTGGTGTACGGATGGAGAGCGGGAGAAAGAGGGAGTGGTGGTGATAGAGGAAGACGTGGGGAATGTGTTGGTGTGTGTCGTGTGCGTGGTAGGTGTGTTTGTGTGCGTGCGTGTGTATGTTGTGTTGGCCGGAAAAGCCACCACCAATGATGGTGGTGGTGGTTGGTGTTGAATGACGGGGAGAGGGGGAGAGAGAAGTGCAGAGAGAGAGAGCAGAGAGAGAGGAGCAAAGTGGTGGAGGTGGCAATGCCGGAAAACTTCTCCGACCGGAGGCTCGTCGGAGAAGGAGGCGGCAGTGGTGGTGATATTGTTTAAGAATTTAATAAAACTAGGGTTATTTTTAAATATTTTTAAAATTATATGATTAAATAAAATAAAGTATAATAATTTATTATGGATATAATTTAAATTTGTAATATTAAATAATAAAATTATTAGTAATAATACTAGTTATTTAATAAATGACTTGTATTATTTAAAACTAATAATATAAAATCTTAATGTAAATTTGTTGTGCACGGGATTCGAACCTTGAATCTTTAGAAGAGGGATTTAAATATAGAATATTCCTTATTATTAGATGTAACGCTTATCATCTATTTACTAAATATCTAGTGGTCACTATTCTTTTAACGGTTGGTTGAACCAAATAACCAAGCTACCGATTATTCCCTGGTTTGCTTATTATATATTAGTACTAGCTTATAGCCCGTATAAAGTACGGGTCACTTTTAAATATTTTTAAAATTATATGATTAAACAAAATAGAGTATAAAAATTTATTATGGATATAATTTAACTTTGTAATATTAATTAATAAAATTATTGGTAAAAATAATAGTTATTTAATAAATGACATCTCTATATTATTATATAAAAGCCGAAACATTAAAAGTTTGGTTGGGTGGTACGGTACCTGTTGATTTTACTTATTTATCCTTACTTAACTGTACCGATGTTATAGAAATCGCTTATCGGACTAAATCGGTTGAGCTACCGATTTGCGATTTATCGGAAATCGATGATTTATCGGAATGATAAATCAGAATTAAATCGGATGTCTTTTAATAATTTATTTTATAATATTTACTAAATTAGACCATTATTATTGTTATTATATACAAAATTTATTAAATTTAATATATATTTATTAAATTAGAGGTACACTACACACACGGATAAGGCTGAATATTCCTCCTCCACAGACGCCGTTCCATCCTCACTTGTTGAATTCATCTCTTTCAGAACTTCTTCTTCCTCTTCTTCCAACAAATCACTGCATTCTTCTTTGTCTTCTCGTCTTGCCCGTGGGGTGTTGGTGATTTCTTATTAGTGAGCTTGTCTAGTAAGGGTAATGATGCAATTGCCGTTAGTTTGCCGGATAAGGCAGCCGATGATGTTAAAAACAACAAACGGATGGTTAGATTTGTGGGCTGGAGCTGTGGTTGCCATAATTTCTCCACCTTCCATATACATGTAATACTCCTCTACAAACTCAGTCCTCACAGCTCCATTCCCTCTACCCTCAAAACCCAAATCTTTTCACTTCAAACTCACCTCTAACTTCACACACATAACTACAAACAACCCGATTTTTCCGATATTGACCCGATTTCAACCGATTTTGACCCGACTTTTCAGAATACGTTTTTCTTACCGATTTTGTGTTGTTAAATCGGCGGTCAACCGTTTTCCGATTTGTCGGCCGATTTATCCGTTATATCGGCGATTTCTACAACACTAAACAGTACATGTTATTTTTAATTAATTATCCTTACATAATTACTTATAGTTAATAATAATTAATAAATTTTTTTTAGGTAAAACTTGTTACCATACCAGTTTTTCAATAGCTAATCAATTTGACTTTTCAAGTAGAATACATTATCTTTTATATTTTATCTAACTAAAAATTTTCCACTAATAAATTTTTTTTTTAGATAAACCATGTTACCTTTTCTATTTTTCAATAACTAATCAATTTTTTTTCATGTAAAATACATTATTTTTTATATTTTATCTAACTAAAATTTTTACTTTTCTAAAAACACTATAAGCAATTCTATTTAATAAAATAAAATATTACAAGTAAAATTATAATTACTAATAATTAACCAATTGCCTTTTTCAACTGAAATACATTGCCATTTCTATTTTTTTCATTTTTTCCAATAAAACCTATTTGGATTGCTTAATTTAAGTAAAAATAAAATAATACTCCCTTAGTCTCGTCTGGTTCTTTATCTTTAGGAGAGGGTGTCTGACACGCATTTCAAGGTGCATTTTAAGGATGGTTACATAACTAATTTTTCAAATTTTCTTTTTTTTTTGTATAAAAATAGGATTATTCTATTTTTATACAAAAAAGAAAATTCTAAAAATACATAAGTTATGGAACTATACATCATGTGTACCTTAAAATGCGTGCCAACCCGCAAGGGTTGTCTCAATTGGTTAAAGAGAGGCCATCTCACCTCTTGGTCACATGTTCGACTCCCATGCGAGGCGGATTTGTGATTATGCCATCCTGGGGCAGAGCCTGTCGCACTTGTGCGGTTTGCCTTGGATCACGTGGTTTGCAGGCTATTGCGTGAGCCCATGGGTTTACCCAGAGCGCACCCTAAGGGTAGCGGCTGCGGGTTCCCATGTTAAAAAAAAAATGCGTGCCAAACAATCTCTCCGAAAGGTAAAGAAATGGTTGGGACAGAGGGAGTAATATTATAATAACTAATAACTAATCGATTATGTTTTTAGCTAAAACATATCATTTTTTTTCTATATTTTTAAAGTAAAATCCATCATTTTCTAAAAATATCAAGGACAACATATATATAATTATTATCATATCATGTTATTTAAAATTTTAAACCTAAAATTTCATATCTTAAAATTTTAAATTCAAATTAAAAAAAACCATTATATTAAAGAACATCCATGCATCGCATGGGTTTTAAGCTAGTATTGTTTAAAATTAATAATATAAAATCTTAATGTAACTTTGTTGTTGACGGGATTCGAACCTTGGATCTTTAAAAGAGGGATTTAAATATAGAATATTTCTTATAATTAGATCTAATGGTTATCATCTATTTACTAAATATCTAACGATCACTATTCTTTTAATGGTTGGTTGAACCAAACAACTAAACTACAAATTATACTTTAGTTTGTTTATTATATATTATTAATATATAGATTAGGAAATTGATTTAAAAACATATTTTTGGGAAACTAGGAATGTCAATAATAATAATAAAAGAAATGGAAGGAATGGTTGTTTCAAGAAATTTAGAAGAGAATGATTTGTTTTGAATTACGAGGAGTTGTAAATATTGGGGTTAATTAATAATGGTAATATTATTATTTTTTTTTTTAGAAAAAATGATGATTTATAAATAAAATTGAGTTGTTCAATTTAGTTATAATAATTGGTTGTGTGTAAAGTTAGGTAATAAAAAGAAAAGAATAGAATGAATGGTATAAATGATTTTTGTATATATAATTTTGGTGAATAAATAAAAAGGGGATATTCTTTGATAATATTAAAAGGTGGACTTTGTTCGGAAATTATATCCTATTATTTAATAAGAGTAAAAGGGATAATAAACGAGTACTACCATATGTTATGGGTTCGACTCCTGACAACAACATATATTTAATAAATAAAATTTAAAGTCACTAATAAAGCTTAATATAAGTAGATATTAAGAAGGTTATTTTGATAATCAACACAAAAATATAAGTAGATCTCATAAACCGAATAAAATTTTCAACGTAAAAAAATCATCAATTTCTTCTCCCTTTTGGTTCTACGTAGTTTTAATTGGAAAATAATTGTTAAACCATCACTAAATTAAAGAGTATTTTGTTAATTTCACGTGGGCTGTAAAATCGTCCAAATCAAATTTTAAAAATTAAAGATAAAACATAAATATTAAATTGAACATGTAAAATCTTATATATATCAAATTTTAACAACAATTTAATATATAAATTAATAACATATAAAAATTAAAAAAATTATTATAATTATAGATATTAAAAAGGAGCCGTACGTTGCACGGGTTATAAGATAATTGGTTATAATATTAAGAGTGGTGATAATTTTGGTAAAGGATTATATGCGAGGGAATTTAGTAAATTATTTATTTGTTTATTAAAAGTCGCTTTTTATGATTTTTTTTAAGAATTGGTTGGATTTATCAAAAAAGGAATAATTTTTTAGAAATAATTTAGTTATTTATTTATTCATTTAAAACAATTAAAATGAGATCTAGTATTATTTAAATATTAGACAATATTTGTGCGGAGTGTTGTGAATTTCTTTATTAGGAGCGATTTAGATGAATATTTAATAAGATTTTTTTTTTATGTTTTAATATTATTAATTGTTTTGGTGAATTTTAATTAAGTATTTGTACTAAGGCATTCTCTTTTAAATGAATATTCTATTAGAATTTTATGAGAGCGCGTGGACCAATAATTTTCAAAGATTGGGGTTATTGGTTATTGCTCGAAGGGAGCTAATTTATTTATTTATAGCGTTTATCGTCGGATTTGAGGCAAGTTCAATCTTTTCCTTATTTTTAAAGAATTTATGAGATTTATGTGGATAATATTTTATTTGATGGACCTCTGTTTGTTGTGAAATTTTTGGTGAAATGTGGGGGTATTTAAATATTTGATGAAAAAGTTTGGAGTTAATATATTTATTGAAGTGTTAAATCATCCATAACTCCTTTGTGCGTGAAAAAACCAATTTTAAAATATCTATCGATGTCATTCATAGGGACGACTCCTTAATATTATTCAACTTAAGCTTGTCTTATTGCTTCGAGAGAACTAAGTATTTTGTTTCAGCCAGCTAAATTTATTTCTCAAATTTTAACACTCTTCTTGACATCGGTAGTGGTACATTCTTCCAACCATTTATTAAAATAAAAATTTACATTTATTTTTTATTTTAAATTTTAACTCTTGATAATCAAATTATACTTTTAGAAGTGTCTACTTCATTGAACTGTTGAAGACTATTCGATTGCACATCACCAGAAGTTTTGCTTGTTCTAGTTATCTTGATTGTTCTTGATATAAATAGCTATACTTATCAGTTCGAGATAGCTACCTCCTTTATCAAAGCGGATGATGCATTGTTCGCATAATCGGATTAAATTTTTACTCTAATTCTTAAGGTTAATCCATTGTTTGGGTTAGCAGTTGAGCTTGAGAGTGCTCTAATTGTGCGTTAGGAGTGACATTAGGGAATTCTTGAGTAAATTGGTCAACATGGGTAATAACCCGTGGTTTCGGTGAGGTACATTTATCCGTAAATACGGATAATTATTAAGGCACTAATGTTACCCGAGGTTGAAAATGATAACCCCCATATGATGCTAGCAAAGAGAAAATTTTGGTGGTACCACATCATAGCCGTGATCGGGCTGGGTGGGGTATCACAGGAGGACGGTACCTGCGGTATGGTAATTGATCACATAATGGGTGTACCGAGCGGTTGGAAGACAAATAATCTTTTTTTGAATTTCGAGCTGGAAGATTAGGTGATAATTTTCATGTAATTCTTGAAATTGTTGTGTAATTCGCTAATGGTGTTCTTATGGTTGAGATGACTCGAATTCTTTGAGTTATCAGAGATTTTGATAGATTTAAAAATTCTCACAAATATTGAGATGTTGCTTATACTACTTGCATGATTAAATATTTTATAAGTTTTCTATCAGTTCCAGTATTATCCTTTATCATCGTGTTATAAAATTTACTTGTGTAAGATTTAGGATAAAGAACTTGCTGAGCATATTATATGCTCACCCTTGCTATTATGACAATGTGTTAGCAGCCAAAGGTGGAAGAGTGAATCTTTCGGATAGAAGCACAAGGACAAGGGGAAGATCCAGAGCCACTCTTACCCAATTTAGTGTCATCATGCTAAAGTGTATGCCTTAGAGTCCTAACTTTAGTGCTTACCTTTGTAGACTATTAGCAAGCATGATGCAGACCTTTTGTTGTAATAAATTGATTATAGAGAGACAATGTGTAATGAAGAGGGATCCTTGGATCGGTGGGGCAAGACAAGAAGAGACTTTGTATTTATTTTCCTAATGATTGTATAATATAGGTATTACATGAATGGGGACGTGATGACCTGAAATCCACTGGTAGTGGATTTGGAGGCGTCACAGTCCCCATTCATGTAATACCTCAGAAAGAATGATGTTGGTGAAGGGTTTAGAGCACACAAACGCAACGAAAAAATGCTTAAAATAAATCAAAATCGAAATCCTCTGCAGGATCCATGCGAAGACAAAAAAATTTAATTCAAAGATTAAGAATAAATACCTTAAGAAGTTTTAACAGTTCATCAATTGAAGATTAATGGAGGTCCAAATCTTCTTCAATCTTCACGTATCCCGCACTCGCGATCTACGCTAACGGTATCCACACGAATGCTTGTCTCGAAAGATTGATGTGTACTAGCACCCGAAAACTGCTTCCCTCTATCTTCCTCTTTTTCCTTAAACGGCTAGGATTTTGTAAAACATATGTCATACCATAAAATCAGCCATAGTGAGATATTTATAGAGATGAGAATTAGTTTTCTAATTATAATCCAATTATAATTAATACTAATTTGAAATTCTAATTTGTTATTTAGTTAAGTCTCACTTGATTAATTAATAACTAATTTCACAATTATATTACGTAATTCCATTTTTCTTTTTTATCTAATTGATTGAGTCATACTTAATTAATATTTTAAATAGAATAAAATACTTAATTAATTTAAATTCATAATTTAAATTATTTCTCCTTTAAGCGTTATTTGTGTGTGACCCTGTAGGTTATTATTACTGATAGGTCCCGTATGAGGGATATTTTAAGCTAGAAGGGGGGTTAAATAGCTTAATATCCAGTTTAAAAATTATTATGACGATTTAAAATATTTTTCCATTTTAAAATATTTTACCGAGTCGTTAGCAATTTATAAGTGCGGAAAATAAACGACAAGTAAAGAAAATACCACACAGGAGATTTTATCCTGGTTCGCGATGGTGCAACCCCTAATGGATTCGCTCACCCCTACTCCAGTCCCCGAGCTCCTCTCCGGACTCGAGATTTTACCTTAAAATAAACTCGCTCCTTTAGTAGGCGGAGAAGCCTTTACAACCTTACAAATATTTGTCTTGGTGCGTAACTACCCGTTACCACCTCAAAATAAATGCGAACAAATACAAGACTCGTCTTGGTGCTTAACTACCCGTTACCACCTCAAAGTCGTTGTAAAACCTACACAACGTATCTTAGACAGCAACTCCCCGCTACTTCTTCAAAGTTGATGTAGAACTTTGGTGTAGACTATTGATTCTTGGCTTTTGTCGGTCTTGGGTCTTAGATGATAGGTCTTGGGTCTTTCCTCTTCTTCACGGTGCAAAGGCCACTAACTCCCCGCTAGTGCCTAGGACTTGGGTCTTAGAACGAGAATCACCTCACTTCAACTTCACCTCACTACAAAAGTTAAACAACAATATCTACGAAACAAATATGGTTAATATTATATAAGTTGGACTAGTAAGAGTAACTTTAATATTCGTATAGGAATATTAAGTTATATTGTAAGTATACTTCCTTTGATATAATATTAAGATCAAAGTATACTTTTGATTGCTCCCGATAGATATAAATAATGATGGAGCAATATTGGAAGACCTTGTTTAAAAGCTATAGTTCTTTAAGGCATCGAATTGTATACCTTTATTCGACTAATACAATATCGAGGTATAATTATAACTTCTAGCACGAATCAACTTTTTAGCCACACGAAACGATAAAAGTAAGTGCGATAATTAAAACAAGTGGCTAACTTGTGCTCTTTAGAAGTAGTATTCTTTCTTTTGATAGATCGTTTAAATCAAAGAATACTTTAATAACAATACTCCGTTAAGATGAGATAAAATAAATATAACTCGAAGTTTGTTGATATATAAAGTCCGTTAAGCTAATAGGCTTAAGGCTTTTAAGATGTATACTTCCGTTTGAATAAATACAATGTCAAAGTATAATCTTCTTTTAACTTCTTACACTAAATAAGTTTATGGCCACGACAAGTAAAGTAAGTGCGATAAATAAGTGGCTAAACTTGTGCTCTTTTAAGAAGTTTAAGTTGCATGATGTATTTCGTTATTTGAATATCCCACGGAACATTAAAGATGTTAGTTGGGAATCCGAACGAAATAAATATTGTTACAACTTTGACGTATGTCAAATATAATCTCACAACTTTTAAGATTAAGTACTTTGATAAGATCTTTCTTGTAATATAACGTTTCTTTTCAAAGATCAAGTACTTGGTTCAACTCTTTGCTTATATATATAGCAATAAAGGTATATGAGTTGAACTATGTGTTTATATTATCGTTCTCTTTTATAAAGAGACTTTTGGAATCTTATAGATCCAAGAATAGAGATTAAGATGAAGTAGAGAAGTTAAGCACAAATCTCAAATATAAACATGAAGACGAAGCTAAGAATTACCACTTTTAAAAGTCGCCGGAAAAAGTTCGCCGAAAAAATTCGCCGGAGGTTCGGCCGGATTTCGGACGTGGTCGAACTATGGGCAGCCCTTCCGGAGGCCGGAAAGTGGTTGTAAATGAGCTTGCTTGGGTGGATGAAGCTTGGTTGGGTGGAACTAAGCTTGGTATATCAAAAACCTTGTATATATGGATATATATTTGGGAGAGAGAAGGTTTTTGAGATGAAGTAGATGAAGAGAATATTTGAATATGTTTGGAGAGAGTCTACTTCTAAAATCCCAGCATGTATTTGGCTCTTAGCTTGTTTTAAATGGGTGTGTGGAGGGGGTTTATTTATAGAGAGAGTTGGGTGAAAGGAATGGTGGAGATTTGATTAAAAGGAGTGGTTGAGATTGATTTCACTTGGATTGATGACATGGATAGCAAAAGGATTTCCAACTTGTAAAGTTTTGTGTTTCTATGCAAGTGGATGAGCAAAAGATCCCAGCAACTATTTGAGCTTTAATAAACTCGTACCGATTAATAATTAAATACGAACCACGTATCGTTAATTAAATACCCGATAAATTGAAAACACCCAATAAATAATTCTAAAATTATGGAACAATTAGGAATATTATAAAATAATATTTTGGAAAGTTTGGTCAATTTTGGTCAATGTTGACTTGGTCAAATGTGGGACCAACTGCCTCGGTTTACGTGCCGGACCAAAATTCTCGAAAAATTCCGAAACTTTTACCATGCATATAAAATAGTATTTAAATGATCAATCTCAAGTTTCAAGTCATTCTAGCAAGTGGAAGTATTTTATTTGGATTTAAAACGATTAAATCAGCTTTCGGTTCTGAATAAAATACGATTTGTCTTTTCTTGATAGAGATAAATCTTTCGACCAATGTTTTGACTAGAATAAATACTTATAATATATTTCCTAATATATAAAATATTTAGAGAGAGTAGAAAATATTTTTGAATGATTAAAATAATTTTCTCCTAAATATGATGAATTTAAGAAGTGGGAGAAAAATTAATTTGAATATTTCTGGCACGAGATAGAAACAAGTATTAATATTCTACCACTGAATATTAATATACTTGAGTATAAAGGTCTTTTGTATGATGTGAAAATATTTTGAGTACGAAGACTGAATATTTTTCGAATAAAAACTGATCTTTTTAAATGTAGCACGAGTTCTCTAAAGAATATCAAATCTTTAATATTCCTTGTTTGAGCTTGTCGCCTTATCAGTATTGCAACGGAGATCTACAAAATATCAAGTCTCGATATTTCTTTTTCGATCTTATTGCCTCGGTGTAGAGATATATTCCGTAAAAGATATTTTGATTTTTCAGCAAAAATGGAATATCTCTTATATTTGAAAAGTAGGATGATAAAGTTTTGCTAGAGTTGACCATTTGACTTTTGACAGAATCAATTAAATAAATGACCTAGTGGAGAGGATTCTGCGTGTATTTAAATTTTATGTTAAATCATACAAATACCAAAATATTATATCGAAAATATCCTTTCAATTACGTTTGCAACAATATAATTAAAATTGTAAACAATTAGCGACATTTAATTATACATCAGTGTTACCCAAGTAATAATGATTAAATCAGTGAAAGATTAAGATTTTCGTGAGTAATGTTCCATGTAATATAATCCCTTTAACCTTAATATTATATATTAAACTCGAGCCAAGCAATGTGTCATTCTTTTCATGATTTAATCTTAATTTTCTTAATCGATGAGTAGGCAATTAATTCAAATCAACATTTGAGCACGATTGTGCATTTCATAGTCTCATTCAAACAAGAGGCCAATAATATCACTTCTATAACTAGGATGGTTAAATCCCATCTAGATCATTCATATTTCTAATACGATTTATAATATACCAATCTCCACTTTTATCATAACCCAATCAAAGGTAACTTGTAATGTTATCAAAGTATATTAATTCTCGTATATTAATATATTGATTTCAGGTCTAAGGATCATTACACCACTATGACTATGAGAATTACTTATGACACTATTAACATGTAGAATATTATCATATGACCAATGAGATGTGGTCATCAGTCAACGAACATATTAGTCTCTATGTAGCCTTAAATAATAACACTCGACTAGGGATATTTAGGAATAAAGATACCATTTATATAATCTCATTTTTAAGTCACATACTTAAAGATATATAATACGTATCACAATTCCAAGGATATTTATTATGCAAAGATTTATAACGCAGAAAATAAGACATAATAAATACATATTATAATCAATAAAACATAATTCCTATTATTTAATAAATTATTTTCCCTAAAACACAAAAGTCTTGTCTCTAGAGCAGAAATACAAACCGTTGGTACTTGCATGGCACAGATTTAAGCGAGTATTATTAAAGACGAAATATTAAAAGTTTGGTTGGTTGATACGGTAAATGCAATCCGTGAATCACATGGGTTTTAAAGTGGTATATATAATTTAGACAAATCAAACATGTTAGCAAAATATGAGTACAAATTTATGAACCTAATATAGATATAAGATAAGGTACAAAAAAATATATTTAATATAGATTGACATTATTTACATTAAAATATTAAAAATAGAAAAAAAATGTAAACATGTACATAGAAATTTTTTTTACCAAATCAAAATATGCATAGAAATATGTAAAACAAAACAAATAATAATAATAATAATAATAATAATAATAATAATAATAATAATAATAACAATAAAAATAATAAAACAAAGGGAATTTAGCAAATATACTAGGTTTTTAATTAGTTATTGCAAAAATACTATCTTTTCAAAATAATTGCAAATATACTATCTTATACTATCTTAATTGTAAATATACCCCATCTTCTTCAACATTCCCTTAATCTATACATACAATCTCCCTGTCTCTATACTTTCCACAACCATCCATATGCTTTTCACATCCATCCAGCTCTAACAAATTATGACCGAGGTCGCCGGCGCACTTCGTCATTCTAACAAATTGTAAACATTTTCTTCTATGACGCACTTCTAACAAATCATACAATGACTACATTTCTATTATAAAATCATACTTCTATCAAAAGACTACACGAAGTCCAAGTGCAGTAGTATTATACGAAGGCGCCGCCGCAGCAAATTATACAATGACGAAAATCGAAAAATGGTAATGCAAAATTGTTTGGGGGTTGATTGTTGATGTTTGGGATTGTGAAATTGGTTGTAATTTGTGGTGGATACAGTGGTGGCTATGGAGGTGGGAATCATAAAGGTGGTGGTGGCGGTGGCTATGGAGGTGGGCGTCGTGAAGTTGCAGCTGGTTGCTCTGGTTACAATTGTGGTTACTGGCCCCGCTGGGGCACTCATACCTTTCTTTTTCTAACAGCTGCAATTGAATGCAATCACATGCAACTACATGCAACTGAACGCAACTATATATGCAACTGAATGCAACTAAAAACTAAAAGTTAAATTTCCATTTTTTGATGATGCTCAGCCCTTATATAGATCTGGATGTTGGTAAAAAAAATTAAAATTAAAATTACAATTTTTAGTTGCATTCAGTTGCATATGTGCATATGCAACTGAATGCAACTAAAAACTAAAAGTTAAATTTCTATTTTTTGATGATGCTCAGTCCTATATAGATCTGGAAGTTGGTAAAAAAATGAAAATGAAAATTACAATTTTCAGTTGCATTTTGTTGCATATGCAACTGAATGCAACCGCATGCAACCTGATGCGCAGCCATTACAAATAAGATAGTATTTTTACTAAATTTTCAATACAGTTGCATCTGGTTGAATGTAGTTGAATCCCGTATTTTTGCAATTTTTTTTCAAAAGATGATAGTTTTGAAAAATAACTTTAAAAGAACAATATTTTTGCAAAAATATTTATATGTTGGGATATTTATGAAAAAAGCCCTAAAACAAAACAAAACAAAACAAACAAAAAACACGAATTTAATTACTAATGTGTGATTGTGTTATATCTCAGGTCGTGTTTTTCACCGCTCTACTTTGTCACCTGAATTACATTCCATTGTAATGCCAGATTGTTCTTGATTTATGAAAATTCACTTTTAATTTTTTTTTTAAAAAAGTTTACTAATGTGGGATATTAGCGTGGTTTTCATATTGGAGTCTCAGAGAATCACACCATACAAAGAGTTGTCACCGGAGTGAATACTGCCAACCTAAGCGAGTAGCAGGGACTTTACACGCCAGAGATTGAAAAGCATCACTACCATGATTTGTTTGCTCATTTTTCCTTAAAGCAGCAGTGGCATTGTCCTTGCAGCACAAGTTGAACGTGTGGTTTGCAGTAGAGATAGAGGTGATTGACACCACAGGGACCAAAGATTGTAACATGTTAGCTCCTTTTAATTTTCTTTTGCAACACACCTCTTTTCCGTAAGACCAATTGTTCAGAGACTAAGTGCCCAAGCTTTAGATTAAACTCACATATCACGCACGACCCCAATCCACTTGTAGCATTGATATTTTGACATTCGTACTTTGTCATCTTCTTCATCTAATTGTTCTAATCTTTGAATTTGCTTCCATGTCAACTTCATGCATGATTCGGAATTAATGTTACGCTCGTCTTTGTTAATATGTACAATATAGTATATTATTGGATAGTTCTATTATTATAACAGTTTTCTTTTAATAATATGTTAAATATAATTGATGTGTTTTAATCAGTGTTTAAGTGTTACAGTGAATTATCAGAGTTTAGCTGGAAGCAGTCAGAGTTTAGTGTAAACTCTGACAGATGGAAGCTTGACAGAGTTTGTCAAACTCTGTCTGGAGGAAGCGTCTACTGGTCAATAGTGATTGAAGATTTATTATGGAAGCGATATCTTTGAAGATTGGATAGCTATCAAAGAGATCGAGTTGACTTAGGAGACGTGTGATAATCTGTAATTGATATCATTGTATAGCTGATTATTAGGAATATCAATTAGAGATTGTATCGTAGCTGTATGTTATATAAATACAGTTAGGTTAACCCTAGAAGGGTATCGTACAACGAATTATCTTGATTGTAACCTAGCAGCTCTTTGTGATATTTTTACATCACAAAGAGGGTTCTTAATACAAGAGGTTTTTAAGTGCATAAACGTTTTACTTGTTAAATTCTCATACGAAGTTGATTATTAATTGTGTATTCGGCCTAACAAGTGGTATCAGAGCCAATCTGTTACTTTATTACAGGTTAAGATCCAAACACAACAATAATCATGGCAGCAATTCCTCCACCAACACCTACTGTTTCTGAAAAGGCTCCTACTACTGTGAGTCGTTATGAACCAATCAGGGTTCCTATTCTGAGGCCATTAGAGTATGCTATGTGGAAGGTCAAGATGACTATGTTTCTGGAGGCTACAGATCCAGAATATCTTGACAGGATTTATGAAGGCCCTCAGAATCCTACGAAGCTATCTGTTGCAGTTGCTGGTGAAGAAGCAAAAATGGTTCCAAAGGAAAAGAAGGACATGACTCCTGAAGATCTATCATCAATTGCTAAGGATGCAAAAGTTAGGCATTTACTGCATAGTGCTTTAGACAATGTTATGTCTAACAAAGTCATTAACTGCACCACTGCAAAAGAGATATGGGATGCTATTGAAGTCAGGTGTCAAGGAACTGCGGCTATTAAGAAGAATAGGAGAAACATACTCACACAAGAGTATGAGCATTTTGAGGCTAAACCTGAAGAGACCATGACAGAAACATTTGATAGATTCTGTAAACTGATCAATGATCTGTCATTGGTCAACAAAGAGTATGATCTAGAAGACTCGAATCTCAAGTTTCTTCTTTCTCTACCTGAAAAGTGAGATGTGAAAACAACCACTATTAGAGACAACTATGATCTTGCTGAAACAGAGATTGATGAAATCTATGGTCTGCTCAAAACTCATGAATTGGAAATGGAGCAGAGAAACAGGAGATCAAGCAGGAAAGGAAAGTCTGTTGCTCTTAATGTTGAAGAGAAGCCTCAGAAGAAAGAGGCATCAAGAAGGAAAATGAAGGGAAAAGCTTTGGTCATACATTCAGAAAGTGAATCACCAAACTCTGATTATGATTCAAACTCTTCTGAATCATCTGACTCTGAGGATGATGAAGAAGAAATGAGGAAAATGGCTGTGTTGATGGTGAAGACTTTCAAGAAAATGGGCTTCAAGAATTTCAAGAAAGGAAAAAGGTTTTCTAGAGATTCAAATGAAGACAGGAAAAGCTTCAGGAAGTCTGATAAGAGAGATTCTAAAGGGAAAAAGGATAAGTCTGAAATTCAATGCTACAAGTGTAAGGAGATGGGTCACTATGCTCCTGAGTGCAAGAAGGGTAAAACTGGAAAGGTACTCTATACTAAAGGCAGAGATTGGGCAGATACTTCAGATTCTGATGAAGAAGTGAACTATGCTCTCATGGCTACTACTGAATCAGAAACTTCTGAAAATCAGGTACCTCTAACTACCTATGCTTATAATATTGATGACATTGCTCAATTAAGAATTTATCTTAAGTCATTGCATATAAGTTATAGGGATCAGACTTTAGAAAATGAGAGGATAAAAGCTGAAAATTCTGAACTTAAGGTAAGAAATAAACTTGTTGAAGAAAAACTTGAAAACATGCAACAAGTTCAGAAAGAGAGAGATGATGCTGTTTGTAAAGAACAGAATTTGCTTCAGAAATATAAACAACTAGAATCAGAGTTGGAGGAAGCAAATAATAAAATTAGAACTTGGACTAATTCTGGAAAGGACACTCAACAGATTTTTCAAACAGACACTGTTGGTCTAGGTTATAAT
This sequence comes from Saposhnikovia divaricata, assembly GCA_036435485.1. Lineage (NCBI taxonomy): Eukaryota > Viridiplantae > Streptophyta > Magnoliopsida > Apiales > Apiaceae > Saposhnikovia > Saposhnikovia divaricata. The sequence continues at coordinate 150,925,614 of CM071597.1, read as the reverse complement.
GAGGGAGATGAACTTAGATTTCAAAATCAAGTTAAAATCAGAACTCATTTTGTACATGGTACCAGTAAATTTTTGTCTGAAAATGAAAAAGAAGCTATTAAAAGTAAACCAGTAAAAACTAGTGTTAAACAGGTTAATATTGGTTCAATGACAGATAAACAACTCAAACATAAACTGAAGGAGTTAAAATCTGTCAAGAAACAGAGAGTGTCAAACAAGAACAGAAATGGAAAAGTAGGCATCACTTCCGGAAATAAACCAATGCTTGATAGTTATGCTCCAAGAAAGACATGTCATAACTGTGGTAGTACTAAGCATCTTGCAAATTTCTGCAAGAAAAATAAAAATATAAATTCTTTACCTACAAAGTCTGAGGTAAAGAAGGATTTTGCTAGAACTAAGCCACAGACTTTATGCACACACTGTGGAAGCACTTGGCATTCCATTTATACTTGCAGAGAATATCATGCTATCTATCATAATTACTATGAACTGAAACCCAATCTGAAATGGGTTAAAGTTGATACTGCAAGTATAAACACTGATACTGTTAGCTCAAACTCTGATAATGTTAATTCCGCTGCAAAAGCTAACAAAGTTAAGAATGCCAAAGGATCCAAGAAAGTCTGGATCCTTAAAACTAATCCTCAGTAATTGCTTGTGATTGCAGGGTAACAGGGTGGCAACCCTAGTCGTGGACAGTGGATGTTCAGGACACATGACTGGAAATAAAGCCCTGCTATCAGACTATGAGGAGAAGGCTGGCCCAAAAGTTTCCTATGGTGATGGCAATGTAGGAAGAACATTGGGATATGGCAATATTAATCTTGGAAATGTCATCATCAACAATGTAGCTCATGTCCCAGGACTCAAGCATGACTTGTTATCTGTGAGTCAAATCTGTGACAAGGGATATCATGTAGATTTTCAACCTGAATATTGTGAAGTTATCAGCAAATCTACAGGAAAGGTTGTTCTAGTTGGTCACAGGCAAAACAACATTTATGAAATCAAGCTTTTGATAGACTCTGTTGGAAAAGCTGTTTGCCTGTCTACAAGAATGTCTAGTGAAGAGAGTTGGAAGTGGCACAAGAAACTCTCACATTTGAACTTGAACAACATCAATGAATTGATCAGAAAGGATCTTGTAAGAGGACTCCCAAAGGCTCTGTTAAATGTTGATGGCCTATGTGATTCATGTCAGAAGGCTAAACAAAGGAAGTCATCTTTCAAGAGCAAGACAGAATTTTCAATCACTGATCCCTATCATCTTCTACATGTTGATCTCTTTGGTCCAGTAAATGTTATGTCTATTGCAAGGAAGAAATATGCTTTAGTTATTGTTGATGAATACACTAGATTCACTTGGGTGTATTTTCTAGCAAAGAAGGATGAAACTGCATTAACTCTGATGGAGCATGTGAAGCTTCTGGACAAAGGATCAAGCAACAAAGTCAGAATCATCAGAAGTGATAATGGAACTGAGTTCAGAAATGCAACAATGGAAGAATTCTGCAAGGACAATGGAGTGAAGCAAGAATTTTCAGCACCTGGTACACCACAACAAAATGGTGTAGTTGAAAGGAAAAATAGAACCTTGATTGAAGCTGCCAGAACTATGCTTGATGAAGCAAAATTGCCAACTTATTTCTGGGCAGAAGCTGTTCAAACTGCTTGTTTTACTCAAAATGCAACACTGATCAATAAGCATGGAAAAACACCATATGAGATGGTGAAGAAAAAGAAACCTAACCTGAAATACTTTCATATTTTCGGGTGCAAATGTTTTGTTTTGAAGACTCATCCAGAATAGTTGACCAAGTTTGAGCTAAAGGCAGATGAAGGAATTTTTGTTGGCTATCCACTGTCAACAAAGGCATTCAGAGTTTATAATTTGAGAACTAAAGTGATCATGGAATCTATACATGTTTCTTTTGATGATAAGAAGATAACTGGACTTGAAGACAAAGATGAATATGATCAACTGGATTTTGAAAATAAAGATTTAAACTCTGATGAAGTAAACTCTGATGAAACAATTCTGACAGACTCTGTTGTAACAAACTCTGAACCTCTACTGGTAAACACTGGAAAAACCTCTCAGCCACAACAAAGGGGAGAACCAGTTGAGGGGGAGCATGAACAAGATGAAGACTCAAACACTGATACTGAGTCAACTGAAAAATCTGGATCAAACTCTGACGATTCAAACTCTGAAAATTCAAATTCTGACTCTGGGCAGTCAAGTTCAGGGGGAGTCTCAGAAAACGAAGATAGATCACAACAAAATCAGGAGAGCATGGATCAAGGGGGAGGATCACATGCTGATAGAAGTCATTTGCCTTCTGCTAGGAAATGGACTAAATCACATACACCTGATTTGATAATTGGTGATCCAGATGCAAAAGTGAAAACAAGAAGTGCTACTGCAAGTGAATGTCTGTTTCATGCATTCTTGTCTAAAAATGAACCAAAGAAAGTGGAAGAAGCTCTTCAAGATGCTGACTGGATAACAGCAATGCAGGAAGAGTTGAATGAATTTGAAAGAAATGAAGTTTGGACCCTTGTACCAAGGCCAAAGAACAGATCTATTGTTGGTACTAAATGGGTTTTCAGAAACAAGACTGACAGTGAAGGTGTTATCACAAGGAACAAGGCTAGACTGGTAGCAAAAGGGTATTCACAGCAGGAATGAATAGACTATGATGAAACATTTGCTCCAGTTGCAAGATTGGAGGCAATCATAATTTTTCTAGCAAATGCCTCTCACAAGAAATTCAAAGTGTTCCAGATGGATGTGAAAAGTGCTTTTCTGAATGGAAAGCTTGAAGAAGAAGTGTTTGTTGAACAACCACCAGGATTTGTGGACCCCAAATATCCAGATTATGTCTACAGGCTAGATAAGGCACTATATGGACTTAAGCAGGCACCAAGAGCATGGTATGAGACACTTGCTCAATTTCTTCTAGAAAGTGGATTCAACAGAGGAACAATTGACAAAACTCTGTTTTATTTCAATCAAGGAAGTGACCTCCTTTTAGTTCAAATTTATGTTGATGACATTATCTTTGGGTCTACTAATGATAAACTCTGTAAGAAGTTTGCCAAGCTCATGCAGTCCAGATATCAAATGAGCATGATGGGAGAGCTTAGTTACTTTCTAGGCCTACAGGTGAAACAAACAGATGATGGTATTTTCATTAATCAAGAAAAATATACCAGAAATCTTCTCAAGAAATTTGGTATGCTTGACTGTTCATCTGCATCAACTCCCATGGCAACAGCAACTAAATTGGACAAAGACACAGGAGTTTCAGTGGATATGACAAACTACAGGGGCATGATAGGATCTCTTCTATACTTGACAGCTAGTAGGCCTGACATCATATATGCTACCTGTCTTTGTGCAAGGTTTCAGGCAGATCCTAGAGAGCCACATCTGACAGCTGTGAAAAGAATCTTCAAGTATCTCAAGGGCACCATATCATTAGGTCTGTGGTACCCCAGAGAATCAGATTTCAAGCTACTTGGGTATTCTGATGCAGACTTTGCAGGCTGCAAGATAGATAGAAAGAGCACTAGTGGAAGTTGTCAATTTCTTGGTGACAGACTTGTTTCCTGGTACAGCAAGAAACAGAAATCAATCTCAACATCTACAGCAGAAGCAGAGTATATTGCAGCTGGTAGCTGTTGTGCACAGATCTTGTGGATGAAGAATCAACTGCTGGATTATGGATTGAGGTACAGTAAAATTCCTATTTACTGCGATAATCAAAGTGCTATTGCTATGACAGGTAATCCAGTACAGCATTCAATGACCAAGCACATCAGCATAAGGTACCACTTCATCAGAGAACATGTGGAAGAAGGGAATATTGAACTACATTTTGTGTCTACAGAACAACAGCTTGCAGATATCTTCACTAAACCATTGAGTGAAGCTACATTTACAAGACTGGTCAATGAACTAGGAATGGTCTCTGGTTCTGACTAGGAATGTTGGTTAGATTCAAATTTTACTTATGTAGTGTATTACTCATATTTCCTGATTTGTTAAATGCTAAGTGAACTCTGTTGATTAAACTCTGTTATGCATACTCTGTTAAACTCTGTCAGCATGCCTGTATGTCATTCACTGTTAATAAGTTTGATAAACTCTGTGAACTCTGAGTTGATTTTTGTCTGAATGAAAAACACCAATGAAGAATTATGTATGAAGCATGATTCTCAGCAATTAATCATGAATCTTTCTGAGTTATTGTGATCTAATCTTAGATTGTGCAGAAAGTTAACACAGCATGATACTGGCTCATATTTATAGCATCTCTTAGTTTATTCTGTCCTAAACTCTGAGTCTATAAATACTGTGTGCATTACCTTACATGAAAAACTACTGATGTTGATGAACTCTAAACTCTGTTAGTTATACTCTGATAGAATAAAATACATACTGCAATACCCCAAAGAAAATGTATATAGGTTGTTATACTCCTTTGAGATTATGTTGGATACTAGGATGACCCAGGAACTTATTGGTATATAATATGTGCTAAAATTCTCTGATTTTTGGTGACTAGTTAAATACTAGGATGACCCAGGAACTTATCAAAATGATAAGGGCTAAAATTTTTGAATTTTTGGTGACTGGTTCCAACCTCTGATTACTGGAATGAATAAAAAAAAAAAAAGAAAAAGAAAAATGTATATAGAGGGGGTATAAAATAAAAGTTACTGTATATAGTTTGATTACTTCAGAGTTTAGCTTTCATCATACAGTCAGTGTTTACTATGACAGTTTGTGCATCCAGTGTTTATTGATTTACTTTATGGATTTTATGAAAAATTAGATGCTCTAAAAATTGATTTAGTAAACTCTGCTTCACACACACATATTTTCACAACTGTGCAATTTATGAAAGGGTTTCGGTGATAAAGTTGGAGAATTGACAAACGCTGTTGATTCGTGATTTGTACTCTAAGGTAAATTTTCACTTGGATAATTTGAAAATTTTGGAGTAAATAGGGATTTTGACAACTGTTAATCAGTGGATTGTTGATGAATGTGTTCTTTATATGATTACTTTAATTAGTTTTCATATTCTCTTCTTTGATTTATTTCCTTGAAGAACAGTTCATAAAACATAAATAAAATTTGCAGAACACACTGAATAATATTAGAGAAGCATAATTTTTCATTGATAATAAGAAAGAGATTACAAGCAAGTATTACATCTTTTTGTTCTCTCTATCTGCTAATCTATTCAACAGGAAAATAAAAGGTCAGTCCAAACCACTCCATTGTTAGCAAAAATTCCCAGATCCCATCTTTACCACTTTATTTGGGTGGAAGTTGAAGGGATAAGGTTATTTTTGCTGACATATTCATTAACAATGGTTGGTGGTGTTGGATGAGGATGCCTTCGAGGAGAGCCATGCAAATGTTGCTTGGAGAGCAGCATCGATGTCGATCACCCTTGCAGGTTTCTCTCTCTCGATCTCTTCCAGACCGGCATCCATTTGCAGCCACAGCGACTCAAGCTGTCTTTCCCAGTCAAACGCTTCAAACTCTTCACGCGAATAGCTAAAGATATCCCTATTCTCGACAAGATGGAGGTTCTTTTCTTTGATGGTAAGGTTGGCCATTGTTTTTCAGAGTGTTTTGTTTGAAGGGTTTGTGATTTTACAGGGGAGACTGAAAGGTTAAAGGATTAATGAACTAATCTGAGCAAGTCTCTAGGCCTTAAATAGAGATGGGTAAGCAACGGAGTCCTTAAACGCTTCGTATTTTGGTTATTAAAGGCAACAGGTAAACGCTTCATATTCTGATTTTAATTGGGTCCAGATATTTTAAGAGAGTATTATTTGATTTTTTTTTTAAAATCAAATATTTTATTGTTTTAATTTGCAAAATACTCTTCTTAAAAATACGCGCACGTGACCCACTTTCCCATTAATGTGTCCCACTCACCCATTATTGTGTCCCACTACACATTAATCTAGGAAATGATTGAGTGTTTGTTACATAAGAGATTGTGTTTTTAATTACTCTAATTACTTTTGTGTCCAAACGGTTGTGTTTTATTCTTGCATCTCACAGTTCTCTCATTTTTCACTTGGGGATTCTCGCAAACACTTTTCCTACATACATTTCTCTTGGAAATTCCTGCAAATTTCTTAACTCAATGGCTTCTAAAGCATTCACTGCTCTTGGTTTACGGTTTGTTCCTAACAACTATGAAGCTCCACTCTATCATGAACGTGTTCCAGAACCGTTTCATCTAATGCAGAATTTCTTGAGAGATTCAGAGATTGGACAAGCTCTGGTCGGACCTGATATTCTCTCTGCATCTCAAATTGCTACATTTTGGCAGAATTCAGTTTATGTGGATGGAGGAGAGAATGGGACTCCTAACATCATCTTCACTTATGAAGAACAAGATTATGTGATTACTCCACAAACTGTAAGAGATACAATGGGGTTTGACACACATACTTCTTATACTCTGGTTAATGAAACTCATTTGAGAGAGATGCTACAAGAGATAGGTTACATGGAATCTCTTGACAAGCTTGGAGGTATAAAGAGACCAAATCTCAGGAAGGAATGGAACTTTTTCTTTGATTGCATTACTAGGACGTTCCAGAAGAAAGTCACCAACTGGGATGCCATTCCAATAGACAGTCTCCAAATCGGGTATTCTCTACTCTATGGTAGTAATTTTGATTTTGGTAGATATGTTCTGATGAACTTAGGTGATAAACTGTCAGAATCTACCACTGTTTATTATGCTCATTTTTGTCAAATGCTGTTCAATGCTTGTGTACCTGGTCTAGAAATTGCTGATACAGATGAAATTGATCATTTTAGAGTCAATAAGAGAATATTCTCTGATATGACTAATAAGGATGTTGGTAAAGCAAATCTCCCTGCTTTTGTCATGCCACTTGCTCTGCAAAATTTTCTTAATCAACCTCAAGAACCACAACCATAACAACAACAACCTGAACAACAACCACAACCACACCCTGAACCGCTAAACATTGATCGTACTCAAACACCAAACACTGAACCGCCTACATCACCTACTCCCTCAGCACCTACAAAACAACCTTCACACACTACTCACACAAACTCTGAATCATCACACTCTCCACCAAAATCACAGTCTAAAGCACAAAGAGTTAAGAAGGCAATTCATGAACGACATGCAAGGGTTAAGCAGGCAATGGAGACACAAAGAAAATCAAAACAGACATCTCCTGAAGCTGTTTATACTAGAAGAGTGAAAAGAATAAGACAAACGGCAAACATACCTAAATCACTCTCAGTGGTAGAACAATCTCCACAATCTAGTGAAGAGGATTCAGATAATGTACCTCTAGCAAAGCGACGAAAACTGGTATTCTCTGATTCTGTGGATAAAGATATTGATGCTCCAGAGGTAGTTTCACAGCAAACACCTCCTGTTGAGGTTGAGAAAGATGCAATGCCTGCAGAGGACAAAATGCCTGCAGAAGAGGATGCTAGAGATAGTCTTTCTCCGATAAATGATATTCTTGATTCATTTATGCCATTCTCTGATCCTATCTCTGATACTGGTGCAGCTGATCAACCTACAGTTATTCTTTCTGAAATTGTAGCATCCCATACTGAGTTATTATCTGATGCTCACCAAACTATTGAAGGAGGAGATGAAATTGATCAAGCAACCAAGGTTACTTCTCAGTCTATGCCTGTTGCTGAGCCTGAGCAACATGGAGAAAATCTTGACAAGGCTGCCGAAGAAATTGCTGAAATCGTGGCTGAAGATGAACATGCTAAAGCTACAAGTGTTGAACCTGAAGGTGAAAGCAGTGCAAACTCTGATTCTTCTCTGAGTGCACCAGTACAAACAGACAATAAACATACACCTTTCACTCAACCTTGTACGTCTCATGAAGTTGAGAGAGCACAATTTGCAAAGAATGCTGCTGAATGGTACAAAGAGGATTGTATTTTTCCACGAGGAAGAGCAGCTGATTTTGTTAAGCAAAATGCTGATACTATCTCCAATCCAAAGATTCTTTCTTGCTTAAAAGCAACTGTAGTTCAAGTCAAAACTCTGGATAGAAGATTTGATGACACTACATAGGCAATCACTGCTTTGAGGAATGAGGTTGTAGCTAGAGAAATGAAAATGGAAAGAGACTCAAAACTCGTGACTACAAAATTTTCTACAGCTCAAGACAATCTCTTTGCCAGGCTGAGTAAAGTTGAAGAGAATCAGTCTGACTTATCTGCTAAAATTGATTCTATTGCTACCTCCCTGGAGTTAATTACATCTATTCTTATGCCTGATGATGTCAAAAAGGGGGAGAGAGTTGTCAGAAGGGATAGTGCTGGAGATGGAGGAGCAAGTAGTAAAGGAAAGAACAAGGCTGAAGAGGTTCAAACTTTGAGAACTAGCAAGTCATCTAAATCACAGTCTGTTGGGAGAAATACTGATACTCAAGGTACTTCAAAGACCAAGAGTTTGTTGTTACCTTCTAATCCACAAACTGATGAAGAATTGGCTGCTAAGCTGTTTATTGAAGAGAATGAGGAAGGAGTTACAATTGAGGACATTGAAGCTGAAGAAAAGAGTTTACAAGAAGAACATCTCAAGGCTTTAAAGTCTGGTAAGTTACAAAGAGGAAAAGCTCCTAGACCTGTTGTTAAAGGTGTTGTGATCAAAGAAAGGGCTGATGTTAGTCAAAGATCTCGGTTTTCAAAGGAAACAATGGCAGCAGAAGCTAAACTCAAGCTGAAAGGTATTGAAGGAGAAAGTTCACAGAAGATAGTTACAACTTCTGTTGCATCACAAGTAATGATCACACCTTTACACTCTTCTCAGTTGAAATCGGTTTTTGGGAAAGGAACAATTCATGATCCAAATATATTATCTGGAGTTTCTATGAATGTTTCTGATGGAAGAGCTTTGTCTGGCAAAGTTGGTAATAATAAGGGTGGACTAGGTTCACACAAAGACAAAAGGCAATATACTGGTCCTAGAGATCCTTCTTCACTGGCTGTTCCAGGTCGTGGTGTTCCTCAAGAGAGTTTGGACAGACTGGAATCAGTACAGTTAGTTCATCAGAAGAGTTTAAACAAGGATTTTCTCTTGTACTTCATGGCTGATGGGACAGTATTTAAAGTTGGTGAGAATGATATTGGCTTGAAATGTTGGGAAGAACTAGAGTATGTTCTGTATCTTTTCAAGGTGAATAGTCAAAGGACTCAATCAGTTGCTAATGTGCTCAGACAGAGAATGCTTCAGAATCTGGCAATCAGAGGAGAGAAATATAATAGCAGATATGTTCCTAAGTACAGGGATTACAAAGGAAATCTCATTGAAATGAAGAAAGGTACTGCAAAGTTAAAGACTGATTTGGGAATCACAGTACTTGACTTCAATTCACAGTCAGAAAAAGTCAGATTTATCAGACTGGGAAATGAGATGAGAAGGAACAAAATCTATGATATTAGGGCTGCTATCTATCAGACAGATGAGAGTGATCCTCAGCTCAGAGAAATTAAAGAAGTTATGAAGATTGAGCTTGAAAATGCAGAAAGAAGATTGCTCATAGATTATCTCAGAGCTATGCCAGATCTTGAGGTGATAAGAGATTAAGGTCTGTAAGGATTTTCTTATTCTCTGTAGTTTTTGTTAAGTAGAAGCTTAAACTCTGAATTTGTATAAACACTGTATTTGTCTATTTGTTTTGACATCATCAATTATTGTCATTAACTTGTGCATTTTTGCTAATGAACAAGTTGGGGGAGATTGTTAAATATAATTGATGTGTTTTAATCAGTGTTTAAGTGTTACAGTGAATTATCAGAGTTTAGCTGGAAGCAGTCAGAGTTTAGTGTAAACTCTGACAGATGGAAGCTTGACAGAGTTTGTCAAACTCTGTTTGGAGGAAGCGTCTACTGGTCAACAGTGATTGAAGATTTATTATGGAAGCGATATCTTTGAAGATTGGATAGCTATCAAAGAGATCGAGTTGACTTAGGAGACGTGTGACAATCTGTAATTGATATCATTGTATAGCTGATTATTAGGAATATCAATTAGAGATTGTATCGTAGCTGTATGTTATATAAATACAGTTAGGTTAACCCTAGAAGGGTATCGTACAACGAATTATCTTGATTGTAACCTAGCAGCTCTTTGTGATATTTTTACATCACAAAGAGGGTTCTTAATACAAGAGGTTTTTAAGTGCATAAACGTTTTACTTGTTAAATTCTCATACGAAGTTGATTATTAATTGTGTATTCGGCCTAACATAATAATTTCCTTTATTATTGTTTAGTTGTTGATTATATAATCTTTTTTCCTATTCTAATTGAGAACAAGTTCATCATAATAAAAACCCAATTTTCGCTTTCCTTTCTTTATACTTATCAGTTTTGATATTGTAATTTTTTTAGCACCAAATTAGCTCCGTATATACGGATTTGTTGACAATGATTATTAGTAAAGTTACAAGATGCTTATCATTAAGACAATGTCCGGTTCAGATTTTAACTAGAAGTTGGCACAAAGAACCTATCAAAGTTGCATGGGAAAACCTGAAGTTGGATGGACTAAATTGAATTTTGATGGATCTTGCATATGTATGATAGGTAAAGCAAGCATCGGAGGCATATTAAGGAATGACAAAGCTGAATTTATGCTAGGATATTCTGAATTCATTGGAGAATCAGATAGTAGCACTGCAGAACTTAGAGCACTCGAAAGAGGTCTTGATTTGCTTCTTGAAAACGGATGGAGTGATCGTCACGTATGGCTTGAAGGAAACTCGAAGTCAGTGATCGAAATAATCGTAAACAAACAAATAGTCAGATTTGCACAAAGTACAAAAACTTGTAACTAACATTAATTTAATCATGTGGTGCTAGATAATTTTATACTCACACATGTTTATAGAGAAGGAAATCGAGTTGCGGATAAATTGGCTCAAATGGGACATCATATGAAGAGGCCTCAAGTGTGGCACAACACTCCGCCTCAAGAAGTTTTGTGGATCATTCACGAAGAAGCTGAAGGCAAAACCTTTTTTCGTAGAAGATGAGCTAGCTCTAATCTTTCTGTAATGTACTTTGTCAGCAATACCTACGATTGTTTTATAGTCGTGTAATGTTACAGATAGGCCATCTGTTATTTGTAATTTGTATAGCATCAAGTTGTTGAAATTGATACTAAAAACTTATTAATAAGTAGTTAGCGCATATATAGGAGGCAAGCATGTGCAAGTTGCCATATCCTTTTTAACTCTTAAAAAATTTGAAGGAATTGAATTAGACAAGAATAAAAGAAATTTATTGAAATTATTTCTTTTGAAGTACTTTTAGTCACAATATTATTCATGGCTCACTAACCTTTGTCAAAGATCCTTACAAAAACCTTATGAATAAATTCTAAATTTAACTTATACATAATATTGCGTTTCCACCCTACCATGTATTTTTTGTTGAAAATAATGTTCAAGACCTAGATGTTTGTGACACCGGTTCAATTTAGCTCGATGTATTTAGATGTTTCTTATTTTGATGTTTGTGACTTGCTTTAACAACGTTATATTTAAGACGAAGTTATGAAATATTACAAGTTGGATAAATCATGTTTGGTGTCCTTGCCTTCCTTACGAACTCTTTGTCTTGATCTGCTTCGACTTGCCACCATCTGTTAGTTTTCCCGCTTTGATAACACTTGGTCTGAGACACTGCACTTTTTCATTCGGAGTGTGGGATTTACCTTCTTTGATAAGTCTCACACTGGATGCGGTGGATTTTCCTGAACTTGGTCTACAAAATCTCACCTTGTCTTGCTGGCGAGGCATAATGACAGATTGTGGTATTAATTGTCCCCATTTGGTAGCAGGTAAATTTCTGCTGATTGCACTGGCAAAGTAATTGTTTTGTCATAGAAAATCTGCAATTTCAGTTGTGAAGGTTTCTTTGGTATCATATCTGGAGTTTCTGAGTTAGAGAATGTGAGTATAGAATTGTGGGGTAGCACTAGATACACGTCCATTTCACCATCCGAGACCATGAAAATATAAGATGAAAAAGAGTATCAAATTCTTACTCTTGATTTGGAGGCCGTAGAGGTAAGTTAATATCAAACTCTTTTGATGATGTAGTCTTTTATTGAAGATATTATGGACATTTATACTTGTTTAGAACTTTTGTCAGTCTTCGGTCATTCATGGATGTTACCCTATAACCCCTATCACGAGGGTCACTTTTGTTAGGAATTCCCGTTTCCTGTCTTTGCGTATTAAATACGGAGATTATAACAGTCAATAATAAAGACAGATGAACACCAAGATTTATACGTAGAAAACCCCCTTAAAGTAAAGAGGTAAAAAGCACGGGACCAGCTCCGAATGTTTCCACTATAATGATAACAATGGTTACAATATTCTCTCTCAAGTTTACGAAGTAACACTTGAGGCACAACTGAATAGAAATACAACGATTCCCTACTCCTTCGGTACTTGACCGGATAACCTGGACGAACTCCCTTTGTAGCAACTACAACAGCTGGACGAACTCCTAATGCTGCAGCGGGACAGATTCCGATGGCTGCAGCCTGACACTCACACAAACTCCCTCGAAACGAAAGAATAGAGTAGCACGAGGGCCCCCTATCCTGACCTGCTTGAAACTACCACAGGGTAAGTTTCCTACTAGACGGACTATCTAGCAGCTATATATACTGAGAAGTATGAGAGGAAGAAGAGATTTTGGTGTGTTTTTAGAATGAAGGGGAGAGGGGTATTTATAGGAGGGGGGAGGGTAGTAGGTGGGGGGGTTGGTGATTTTGGAATTATAAGGCAAGCTGCCTAACAATCTCCCCCTATTTCCAAACTCACAACTAATCACTTGCACTCCACACCTGCGCCTTGTTTGCACAGCTCCAACTTTTCCCGTGGAACGACCTCCGTCATCATATCAGCCGGATTCTTATCCGTGTGTATCTTCTCTATCTGTATCACCCCATCTTCAACCTGTTCCCATAGCCAATGGTAACGTACATTAATATGCTTAGTACGACTGTGACAAGTAGCATTCTTGCTCAAGTCAATAGCACTCTAGCTATCACAATACAACTCAAAGTTTTCCTGTTTCAGACCCAATTCTTGGAGAAACCGCTTTAACCAAACCAGCTCCTTGCCTGCTTCACAAGCAGCAATATATTCTGATTCGGTTGTTGACAACGCAACACACTTTTGTAACTTGGACTGCCATGCTACAGCTCCCCCCACAAAAGTGAAAAGCATCCCTGACGTGGACTTCATCCCATCTGGACGTCCTACCATGTCAGCATCTGTAAAACCTTCCAAGACTGGTTCACCGTGTCCATACTTGAAGCATAACCCGGAAGTGCCCTTGAGATATCTGAGAATCCACTTAACTGCTTCCCAGTGCTTTCTTCCTAGATTTGACAGATTTCTACACACAACTCCAACAGCATGAGCAATATCTGGTCTTATACAAACCAATGCATACATAAGACTCCCCACTGCGGATGAGTAGGGAACTTCCTCCATATCCTTGTCTGTTGACGGACACATTTTCTTGTCCAGTTTAAAATGTCCCGCCAATGGTATGCTAACAGGTTAGCATCATCCATATTAAACCTTTTCAATACTCGTTCAATATATCCTTGTTGTGACAACCACAAATTCCGAGATGTTCTATCACGAACAATATTCATCCCTAGGATTTGTTTTGCTGGATCCACGTCTTTCATATCAAAGAACTTGGACAAATCTTCTTTCAGCTTGCGGATCATGTTAGCATCTTGGCCGACCACTAACATATCATCAACATAAAGTAGCAGGATAATGAAGTTACCGTTAGGAAACCTTTGCACATAAGCACAGTGATCGGATGCAGTTCTCTTGAACTTATGATTCCTCATAAATGAATCAAACTTTTTTGTACCACTATCTTGGCGCTTGCTTAAGCCCGTATAAACTCTTCTTGAGTTTACAAACCATGTGCTCCTTTCCTTTCACTTCAAATCCTTCTAGTTGGTGCATGTAGATCTCTTCCTTCAAATCTCCATGAAGGAATGCAGTTTTCACATCTAACTGCTCAAGCTCAAGATCCATGCTAGCTGCTAATCCGAGAACTGTTCGGATTGATGTCATCTTTACAATCGGAGAAAAGATTTCATCGAATCAATGCCTTCCTTCTATGCAAAGCCTTTAACCACCAAGCGTGCTTTATACTTTACAAGCTTTTCATCATCCCTTTTTACTTTGAAGACCCATTTGTTCCTCAAAGCCTTCCGTCCTCTCGGAAGTGTAGTCGACTCATAAGTTTCATTCCTGTTTAAAGAATCCATCTCCTCTTGCATTGCTTTCAACCAGCAACTGCTTTCTTTATGAGTCTTGACTTCCTCAAAGGTCTCGGGCTCCCCCTCATCAGCAATTAAGATATACTCGGATGAAAGATATCTTCCTGATGGTCTCCGTTCTCTCGAAGAACGCCATGGTTGAGTTTCTTCAACTTCAGGCTGAGGCGGTAGCTCCCCCTGCTCAGCAGCCTCATCATCTGCCATATCATCTCCCTCATCTTCTACTGTATTTGGATTTCTAGCTTTCCTTGGTTGTTGAGTGCTCCCAAAATTCTCATAATTTTGAGACTCATGGAAAACCACATCTCTGCTCCTGAATATCTTCTTTGATTCAGGATTCCACAACCGATACCCGAACTCTGGATCCCCGTAGCCAACGAGAATACACGGAGTTGTTTTATCTTCAAGCTTTGTTCTATCCTCCTTTGGGATGTGTGCAAGAGCCTTGCATCCAAACACCCGCAAGTAGGAATAGGAAACATCCTTTCCTAACCAGATCTTCTCTGGAATCTAAAAATTCAGAGGTGCCGATGGAGATCGATTGATCAAGTAGCAAGCTATTCTTACAGCTTCTCCTCAAAATGACTTCGCCAATTTAGCCATTTTCAACATGCATCTGACTCGTTCAGCAATGGTACGGTTCATTCTTTCCGCAATACCATTCTGTTGTGGGGTGCCAGGAACTGTTCTTTCATGCCGGATACCATGCTTTGTAAGGTACTTTTGAAACTCTTTTGAAGTGTACTACCCCACCGTAGTCACTATGAAGGCACTTCAGTTGTTTCCCTGTTGATCTTTCAACCATGGCATGAAACTTCTGGAAGTACTCAAACACTTGATCTTTGGATTTGAGTATCTCAACCCACACCTTTCGAGATGCTTCATCAATGAAGGTAACAAAGTACCTATTTCCGCTTAAGGACTCCACCTCAAACGGACCACATACATCAGAATAAACTCTTTCTAACAGCCCCGACTTTTTCTTCAGTGGACTTCTAAAAGATACTCTATGTTGTTTCCCGAATAAACAATATTCGCACGGCTGCAATGCAGTTCCTTTAGCAAATGGAATGAGGGATTTCTTTGCTAGAATCTGCAACCCTTTCTCGCTCATGTGGCCAAGCCTCTTGTGCCACAATTTTTCCGAGTCTTCATCTTCAACTGTATTCAAAGCATTTGAACACATCTTCACTTGTGTCTTGTACAAAGAGCCACAAGTGGATCCTCTTGCAACCACCAATGTACCCGTAGTAAGCTTCCACCTTCCACCACCGAAGGTATTTACGTACCCCTGCTTGTCTAGCGCCATGCCAGAAATCAAGTTGAGCCGTAAGTCTGGAATATGCCTGACATCTTTCAAATTCATTGAACAACCCGTGTTTGTCTCAATACAGATGTCACCAATGCCTGCGATCTTTGACTGATCAGAGTTACCCATTCTTACTGTACCAAAGTCACCTGCTTTGTACCTCGTAAAGAATTCCTGAGTGGGTGTTACGTGATACGTTGCTCCAGTATCTATCACCCATTCGACCTTCTGATCATCAACATGTAAGCATTCTTCTTCCCCAAAAGAAAGGATCACAACATCTTCTGTCATAGTAGCTGTTCTACTTTTCTCAGCATGTTTCCCTTGCTGACCATTGTTCCGCTCGCTGAGCCAGGCCCTACAATCCCTTTTGTAATGACCCTTCTTCTTACAATAGTAGCATTCAACATTGGCATTTGATTTACCACCAGAATTTCTAAAATTCCTGCTTTTACTACGCCCTCGGTTTGTCTCCCTGTAGTTGCTTCTGCCTTTCCACATCGGATAATTTGCTAGGCTTACCATTACACTGGATGAACCCTCCATTTCTATTTACCAAAGACTATGGGAATCTCACTTAGAACCACACAAGTTGGCCAGGAAAGTGGATGTGTTTGGGAGCCTTCCGTATTAGTACGACGCGTTATCAAGTAACCACTGCGCACAAAGCACTTTCCTAGACACCAACAACGTGGGCCCCAGCTCTGATACCAACTTGTTAGGAATTCTCGTTTCCTGTCTTTGTGTAAATTAAATACGGAGATTATAACAGTCAATAATAAAGATAGATGAACACCAAGATTTATACGTGGAAAACCCCCTTAAATTAAAGAGGTAAAAAGCACGGGACCAGCTCCGAATGTTTCCACTATAATGATAACAATGGTTACAATATTCTCTCTCAAGTTTACGAAGTAACACTTGAGGCACAATTGAATAGAAATACAACGATTCCCTACTTCTTCGGTACTTGACCGGAGAACCTGGACGAACTCCCTTTGTAGCAACTACCACAGCTGGACGAACTCCTAATGCTGCAGCGGGACAGATTCCGATGTTTGCAGCCTGACACTCACACAAACTCCCTCGAAACGAAAGAATAGAGTAGCACGAGGGCCTCCTATCCTGACCTGCTTGAAACTACCACAAGGTAAGTTTCCTACTAGAAGGACTATCTAGCAGATATATATACTGAGAAGTATGAGAGGAAGAAGAGACTTTGGTGTGTTTTTCGAATGAAGGGGAGAGGGGTATTTATAGGAGGGGGGAGGGTAGTAGGTGGGGGGGGTTGGTATTAGGGGTTGGTGATTTTGGAATTATAAGGCAAACTGCCTAACAACTTTTCCACAAAGTTACCCCTATATTTTTGGTACTTATCATCAATTCTTAATTGTTAAACTTTAATGTTCCATCGTTTGAATAAATGTCAAAAAGTTAAAAGATTTTTTTCAAGTAACAGATTTGCTTTTTATTATCACTATGAAATCATCTGGTCATGTATTTCCTAAGCAAACACGATTCTACACTTTTGTTTAGCTTCTTCAGCAACTTATTTCTGCGAAAATCAAATACTTAGAAAGGTATTTTAGTGCTAACTAGCTTCGTCTTTGTTTAGTGCTTGTTCAATTTATAGACCTGAATTGCACTTCAGGGTCAGATATTAATCATACCTATTTTGTTAAGCCGTAGGCACTTTCTGCTATTTCGGACTTTCTTGTCAATTCTCATTCTCCATTCTATAATTTTGAGTTTGTGAAGGTACCACAGGAATTTAAAGAATGAAGTATGTCCTGTGACCTCAAATGCTACTTACTTGGTCACTCTCCGAATGCCACCATTGTCACTACATTGCCTCAGGTACTGAGATGTGTCACATTAATATGTTTTTTAATTTTCCCTATACTTACATAGAGATATGATGGATTTAGATTGTAAATGAAGATAAATGCAGATTCCTTACATCTATATTCTGCCCTATTCTTGCCTCATTTTCGAGCCTTGTTAACGGTAATTAAATGATTTTCATTAATTCCTTTTTGTAAATAAATCCCCTAATTAAATCCCCTATGCCCGACTTCTCTCGAACTAGTAATATTGCCCGTGCTTCGCACACGAGAATTATTTTCTATCTTTTCATTTTTTAAATTTGATAATCTCGTTGCAATTGATACAAACATTGTCAATAGCCATGAATAAATACTAAGCGATTCATGTCTAAAACGTAAAGTACATATAGTCATTTAACGACGACATTTTAAAAGCGATAACGAAAACATAGAGGGACGATTAAGTGTTGAACTGACTATAAATGGAGATGAATCATTTTTTCATATGTTTAAAACACATCCAACATGGTTTAAAACCAGGGGAAAAAACATTAAGAAAGTCTTGGAAGTAGAATATAAATTCAGAACTAATTCAAACAAAACGTTTGTTGTAAGCTAACAACAAATTATTCCTTAACAAAATGATAAACAAATTCTCAGAATGAAATTCTGGCCAAATTCTTCCTCACTGACTCCATAACTGCACTGCTTCTTATAGCTAACTTTGTTTTAAATTTTCCTGCAAATATAAAACGATTTATCAAACTAAAGAAATGTTTTGCTAAAGCAATTAGTATAATAATGATAATGAAAAATATATGTAACCATTTTAATTTTCTTTGTGCATGATGTGGCAGAACCTGGCGTATTCACAGAATCTTGAACCTCAATGATATTAATCTACATATAACATATAATAACTAATCAATACACAGGTTACAAAAAAGCATCTTGCATTTGAAGTGAATTTGTCAATATGTATATAGATTAAACTAATGAATTCCAAACTCACATTATCAAAAGCAGAAGAATCAAAACCAGATACTGTTGTCTCAGACTTTGATGGATTAGCATTGCCAGCTTCATATGCATCAGCAGCATGATAAACATTACTATTGACTAGAATGTTGTCATCATTCAGTTCAATTTGTAGAGTTACTTCTTTGCCGGAGATCTCCTTGATTTCAACAGGATATGTTTTGTCTGTCTTATCCTACAAATGTATATGAAATATATAATGCAAATTAGTTGTAAATCTTATATAACCATCTTAGATATTTAAAACCTAGAAATATAGCTTACATTAATTCCCTCAGCAATCAATTTTGTTGCTGTTTTCCCAATCAGTCTTTTTGCTGCACGATCCAATAGTACAAAGTTGAAAGCTTCAGTATCATCTTCAGCCAAAACAACAATCCGATACCTGATAATCATATGTAAATGCATTATAAAAGACAAACATTTTAAAAAAATGTCACATTATGGTACATGATAATTTACATATTAATTAGAAATACTACCTCTTTTGTGGAAGTGGAAAGTTTCTGGTGCATTTGAAGCACCTGTACTTTCCTTCCAATTTAGAAACCTCCTCATTGCATTTGTTTTTGTGACAACCGTTATACCACCAACAATCAGCTTCTTCTACCTTATTCACTTTAACTTTGCACAAAAAATTTTGCTACAAAACATGTAAAAATAATGGTATGATTAACAGTTGAATGACAATTAAGTTTGAACATTAAAACAAATCTATATCACAAATTATAAAAACTCCACCAGTAATCTTTTAGTAATGCAAAAGAGTGCTAACATGCTCTTTAACGTGTAAGTACAAATGAACCTTATAATACCTTAAGGAAATCAGTGCTTGTTTTTCCGCTTAATTCCTTCAAAGTTAAAGTTTGAATCACAGTTGCAGGTGCATACACAGTATTAGATTGTGCTAGGGATTCTGCAGCTTTTTCTGATGTAACATAACCTTCTTCATCAAGTCTATAAGGAAAAAAGGCATTCTTTAATAGAATGTATTTAAGTAGTTAACATAGGTAAAATCGACATGCAATTTAGTTAATTTTTAACAATTCGAAACAGAATATAAAACCTTTGTTTCATTGCATGCACCACTTCATTATCAAGGTTGATACAAATTTTTGAAGAAGGCAAGGTGCTAATCTGAACTGAGGCTGCAATGAATAATGTTAAACATGATGAATCAAAATTAAGTGAAAGTAACATTAACAAACTGGGTAACAATATATGCTAACTTACTACGAAAAGTTCTAAGCTTGACACTGGAGCATATGACAATAATAGGTCGCTCCACAGTTGCTCTATATGCAGCATCCGTATTCACAGCAAGATTTCCCCAAACAGTAACCTTGGATGAATGTCTACATGTATAGGTAACAAATGACATAATATGTATAAAAAAAGGAATATAATAATCTATAGGCACAAAAAACATAAGCTATGGTATATTAACCTCCCATCAGTAATCCTAAACTTCGCGATGTCCTTTTCGCCATACATAGTGCTGATTTTGGATACGTATTCAAAATCCTCAAGCACTCCAATAACATCTTTCACAAATTGTAAACAAAAAAAAAGAATAAGAAAAATATATGAAACATTACCAAAACGAAACAGGTAATTTTGCATTCACAAAATTGAAAGAGTACTTCTATTAAAGTGCATATTAAGATTCTAGATTATAGTTCAAGAAAAACCTGTTGAAAATTCAGGGTATTCAGCATTTGCATAAGAACTTGCCAAACTGAATAAGTCGCTTAAATCAACAAACTCAAACTTTTGTGTTGGTATCATAAAGTCATCCTCCTCCACTTTTTCCACATGTGTTGAAGGTGAGAAGTTAATGATAATAGGCAAGGAGACTGGCTTAAGATTAGATAAAGCTTCTTTGGTATAAAAGTTTGACACAACATAAATTGCACCCTCCCTTAGTGTATCAGCATGTGTTTTCCAGTCATTAGCATAAATGAAGGCATGGACATGACAATCCTGTTGAGAAATCAAAATATACTACTTTGAGAATATATACTATATTCAGTAAAAAAAACTGGTTTTAGAAAAGGCTTTCGGTGGAAATTAAAGCATAGTAATACTCACATCATCATCTAGTAAGATAAGATTATATCCTTTGAGAGTTTGAGTTCCACTGGATGCGTTTGATATGGAAGGCCACATTCTTGTTACTCTAACTTTGATTCTCCACGTGGTCCTCGTAGTATCGAGAGAAGACAATTGATCGAACATGTTTACTGCGATTCTGAAACATATAAAAATTCGTTAACCACTTCAAAATACTGCAGCAAATATACACCTAAGAAGTAATGTTAATAGTTGAATTTACTTAATGAATAAGAAAAACAAAGTGAAGATATATGTATTAAACACTGTACGGCATAGTAAACCTGGAATTGCATAAGAAAATAGATGAACATTTAAGCAAGCAGGAGAACATACCAGTAAGGTTGTCGTCTATAGCTTAACGATTCACAGTAATTGTTCAGTGGTTATCGTGGGATAGAATTACGTGGGATAGTGGTTATATAGCAAAACAATTAGTTGTTTCTGTAGTATATCCTTTTTAACAAATTTGAAGAGCCTTGATTTCAGGGATATATATAGTTGAAAAGATATTGGTAGAGTTGATTTCTACAATCATACTAACAGAATATCTTAATATACTCTTGTATTAAATTTAGGATGTATTAAATTTAGGATGTTCATTACTAAAAAGTCTTGCCACAAAAATTTGTCTATAATTAAAAAGATATACGATATATTTGAAATTTATATCGTTTTAATTTAATTGCCATATGTAAATAAATCGCATGCACCGATTTCAATCAAACACAAATCTATATTGTTTGATTTTTATAAAAGATTTGATTTATAAATCATCTTGATAGTATTGTTTATTGTCCAAATATATATTATTTCAAATTTAGCCGACCGAATAATTTAAATGGCGAAATTGATGGAATTTTAAATACGAAAAATATAATGGTGAAGGAGTAAAAATAATTTAATTCCTTCCTTAATAAATTCTTATATAAAACTTAAAAATGCATGTAGGTCTGTAAATAAAGTATTATAGATTTTAGAATGCAAGACTAAGAATCGATCTTTTATTATTTTAAATAATAATTTCTTTTAATCTTTTCAACTTTTTTAAAATAAAAGAATAGTATTTATGAAAATTGGATAAAATAACAGTAGCGGACCATCAAATGACGTTGTCTTGTAATTGTTGTCAACAGCGACGATATCTGTGAAAATTATAAAATATTTATTACGACATTAATTATAAAATTATGAATGTTTTTTTTAAAACATTCTACTTTTTTTTAAGAATTGTAAATATTTGGTTCTTATTAAAAGTGGAGCAATATTTGGTTCACTAAAGATGATCTTAAAAGGATCCTAAAACGAACAAACACTATAAAAACTCCAATCAGGGTGAGAAATTTAATTGCATGCATCGGCGTACAAATTGGGGTTTTTCCTTTCTAAGACTAAGAATCCAATTTAGTAAACGATTTACTCAGAGTGATCTACAACTATGGAGGTATAGAAACATATCTCAATGTTGTTCTAAATGTAACATGCTTAATTGTATGGTTATATTCACCGAAAATTCTTGTTATGCTTGATATGTTGAATTTGTGTTTCAATTACAATTTTGCATAAGTTAATTTTATTATTTCTGTACTATGAATCACTTAGTTAAAACCTTAAAGATTGGTTACTATTATGGGTTTTCTAAGTTTTGTTGTTTCTTAATAATCTACATGAGTAAATTGCTGATGATCGTATCTTGATTTGATAATAATGATTTAATTAATTGTCTGTATAACAGAGTATAACTTTAACGTTTGGGACCAAAGATCAAGCGTACTACACTGGTATATCTAAACTTGTTTCCATATGACATAAGGATACAATGTTTCAACACGAATCTATTGGTTTTGTAAACTCACATTCTTATACATCATATGTTGCTCAATATGTTACGACTTAACAGGAGATAGACAAATTTTGGGAAGTTTTCTATCGCCTAACACAGATAATGAATGTTTTGGATCCGTTGTAAGTATGACATTTTAAGTTTTCTTGTACTTTACCAGTACTAATGCTTATGAGCAATACTTTTAGTATAACAATTGTATTGTGAAAATATGACACAGAGGATTCCAAAATCATTTTGCGAAGCATTTGGATGTCAACTATCTTCAAATGTGATTATAAAGTGCAAAAAAATAGCATGGAAAGCAAGCTTTGACAATGGCAAAAAGAGATTTTATGGATTGGAGAGTTTAATGCGATTCTACAAAATAAAGTTATACAATCTTATCCAGTTTGATTACTATGGTCAAAACCTGTTTGTAGTTAGCATTTACAGGGAGCCAGCAATCGAGTGCAAGTATCCAACTACTAACCCAAATGAAAATTATAAAAACGAAGACATGACCACTTGGATTAAGGATGAGTATGTTATTGACCGGTTTTCGATGGAATACGACAAATCTCAAGAATTGTGGTCATTCAATGCTTGTCAAAATTGTGTTCTTTATTTCAATATCAACATTAGAAATTCTGATATTGATCTGAAAACAAAACATCTGGTAAGCACATGTTAACTAACATTACACTACTTTGTCAAATATGAGAGTTTTTTTCAGTTTTTTTTAAGTACAAAATTTGATACAGTTTTCTTCTACTAATGCAGATTTTGAGTCCAGAATTGGAAGGACTGTACAAACACTAGAAACATGGTGAAAAGTTGTTTGTAACATTTGGGGAGCTCTTATTTGTGATTGATGTTCACAGGAATGATGGAAAATGCATACTTGGAAAAGGATGGTATGACTTTTCACAGATAATAAATATGAAAGACGGCGATACATTGGTGCTCTATAGATTGCCAGATTATGAGAACAACAGAATTAATGCATGCATTTTTTAAGCTACTGATGAAGGATTCGATGAAAACAAAGGTATAACATAATACAGCTTTATAGTATGAAATATATCTACTCATTATAATTATGACTTTAAATTAATTTTTTTAAATTTGACAACAGTTTGTAAAGAATGGAAAAGAGGTTTTTTCAAAGTTGTTTCGGAAGAATTCATCAGTGGAGGATTTCTGGTATATACTATACTTGGTTCTCAGTTTTCTTCTACTTACTTGACTTTTACTTTTTAATAAATGACTTAATTTATCTAATATAATATGTCATTACAATGGTAATTTTCATGAAATACAGGTTGTTCCAAGACTAATTAAGGAATTCTACAAAGAAAAGATGATTAACACCAGAAAAATTGAAATTAACGGGGAAAGTTGGTACATCAATTACAATTATATAGGAGGATATGTGTCAAACTTGAAAGAAATAATCAACCATTTCTCTTTGAGGGCAAAGGATACTATCATATTTACAATGAATAGAAGTAAGGTGTTGTGTGCAAGGATATATCAAGAGGATGGGAAGGAAATAGATTACGCAAATAGGAAGTTTGAAATATCAAATACTGCAATCTACAGTTCGGTTTGGGATGTAAACTTTCTATCAACAACAGGTTTCCTGCACCTAACATAATCTTGGTAAATTAAACCAAACTTGTGAATTTATGACTAATACAACACTTTCTGAATGTTATGTACAGAACTGGGGAATCATAGTGCAAGTCAAAAAAAAAATGGACGCAAATCGAGCAATGCTGATAGCTCAAGCCTAGTTGAAAAAGTAGTTGAACCTGAAGAGAATGAAGAAGGTAATGTAATTCTCAAATTTAGTTATTTCTCTTGTGATTCAGCTATGCCTTAAAAAATTTAAAGCTACAACACTTTGTAAATTATTATTAAGACATAATTGCATATATTTTGTAATAAATGTTTATGCCACAATTCATATAGATATGGATGTTGAAGATCTGGCCGGGGAAGAGCATGGACTTGATGAGAACCAGATTAATAATGCAGCAATATCTTTCAATGTCTGCCTAACATTGTGCAATGTTAACAAAACATCACATGGAGTGGTAGGTCATAAAATCAGAATTACCTATTATTTGTTATAATAAACATTTGCAATGCATGATTGTTCTTATTAAGTTATTATATGGTTTTGCAGCATATTCCTAAAACTATCATTCCACATGGTAGACAATGGATAGCTGGTGAAAAGGTTTTGATGAGGACTACAAATGGATCTTGGTCAGTTGGAATAGTATACAACCATAAAATCCCAAGATTTTCTGCTGGGTGGAACCTTTTTGCAAAAGACAATGGATTACAACAAAACCAGAATTTAGTCTTCACTCTTGTTGAAGATCCTAATGGAATTGCTTTTGATGTTCAACTACCATAAAATAGATTACTCTTAAGGATCATTAAGAACAAACAATCATCTCTCAAAGTATTTTTTAATCTCTCCAACAAATTAAGTGTTTACTTCATTGTAGTTTGTCCATTTGAACCGTCTGATTATGTAATGAATTTGGATAATTTAGTTTTAAATGAAGTTCAGTTTCCTTAAAAGTTATTTCGTAATAGTTTGTTAGCAGGTTTTTTTAATTATAACTGTATTGTAATGATAATTCATAGTATCATGATCCCATTTTGTTTTTAAAAAAAGTACTTATGTAACACGAAATTTTAAACGTTTTATGTAACACAAAACTGTATAAACGTTGAAAAACTTTTCATATGTTAATAAACATTAACGAAGAGGTTACATGTAATCCTCTCGGTGAACTCATGAAATGTATTACATGGAAGATTTATCAGGCCTGAGTTACAGCAAATATGTATATATGTGATCTTGAAATTATGATTCCTCTAATTTGGCAGCTGATAAGGATGGATAAATAGCATACTATGGAACAGAACAAATCTTTATTATTATTTGATACACTTTCCAAATAACAAAGGATATGGGAATATATATCAACATTGGTGCAAAACATGTTGAGTATCTTTTAATCGATCAATTACCAAAAAATAGTATGATATAACGTCATTATAACAATTTAAATTATTGACATATAATTTATATAATAAATCATATGACAATGAATTATTCTTTAAGCTGCAATGTATACATAAGAACAATGTGTCATTATACATTAATATGTTTTGGCTCATCTATCAGTATTTTAGTATCCTAAAAATTGATGCAAATTAATTTATTAGTCTGCATTTTACTATTATTTTGATAAATTTGTGAACTTGTTAACCGCTTAAATGAGGTGTTGTGCAAGGTCATATTTGTTTGGTTGAACATTGTCAATTTTTCAAAATAAAATAAAATTTTAATAAAAACATCATTCATAGGAAAGACAATTACAAATAAGTAATTTATTGCATTAACAATAAAAAATACTCTGCTTAAACTTAGAATAACAAAATTTTGTAAATCCAAACATTGTTTAAAATATTAAAAGCATTCCTTAATAACAAATTATAAAACTGTCATCTTGAATGACTTAAATCATATTGTTTTGTGATAAACGCAACTGTGCCCTAAATGATTTGATAATATTCTAATGATCATGTAAGTTACCCTGAAAATCTTGATTAACCAACCTGCAAAACATAATAGGTCACGATTATTAATAAGTATTAAATACATTGTGATTATCAAGTTTCATATGTAATAGAAAAAAAAAAAAGAAAAAAACTCATACCTATTCCTCATCATGAAAACATCCGGATGTGGAAGATTAATATAAATCTTAGAAGAAGGCAAGCTATAAATATGTGGTCTTCCTGGTTTGCACAACAATATTAAAATTGTGTACATAGGAGAACATATGATATATAAAAAAAATATCATACATCACAAACCTTGGCAAACAGAAAGCTTGATACTTGCCAGAATTAGAATTACTGGCATCATGTCGTGGTTTGCATACAAAGGTTCAGTATTTGCATTCAACGGACCCCAGAAACAAACTCGGATAGAAACACTGAACAAAACAAATGTCAATTAGGTGTGACATTTATATAATATTAATTTACCTGAACCTGGAAAAGTATTATACCTTCCTTCCATTATTCTAAATCGCACATACTGTCTTTGACCAAAATGTGTGTCAACTGTCTGCAATGGTTGAAGATCTTCCAAAACTCCAATAACATCTTGGATTTTAGGAAACAATATTAAAACTTGCAACAATACTGGAGTTATTGATACATAATGAAAACATAAAATTTACCTGTAGAATAGTTTGGTTTCTGAAAAGGATCGTATGACCAAACGATATCATAAAGATCTCGGAGCGGTTTAAACTCAAATTTGTGCATTGGAATTATTCAGTCATCATGAGGATAAGCAATTATCATAGTAGAAGGAACAAATGTAAGGCATTTAACTGTGCGAACAGGCCTGTAAAAACCAAAAGCTTGACGAACACGAACATTGATAATCTGATATAATTCTCCTTCCAATATAGGATTGTGAAAAGTATTCCATATAGCAGGAGTGACCATTGCATGCATATGAGTGTTTTGATTATAAACCATATCATGATTAATGAAATTTTCTAATATATCAAAGTGAAAACAACTATTGATTTAACACAAACTTATAGAGGAAAAGGAATCTTACCAAACAATCTAAAAGAAGCATATTGTAACAAAGGATAGCACCATTATTGGAAATCGTATTCCAAATCCTTGTTACACGGACCTTAAGTGTCCATCCAACTGTAGTTTCATTCAGTGTGGAAAGATGATCGTGCATGTCCATAACTGTTTGCAATAATGATTATATTAAAAGATTAAAAAACAATAAATACTAAAAACTTCTAATGAGCCTTGATATGATATACAAAAAGTAATGAAAAAACCATTGAAATGAAAGAAACATGAACCTTTGGAGGTATTTGACAATAGCTACTGTGTTTCTGGATTAGTAGGATAGTTTAAACGTGTTTTTTTTTCTTTTAGAGTCTATCAGTTAGTTACCAAATATAATCTTTTAATTATGAGGTATCCTACTTAAAATAAAATGATTTTATCACTCATGTTAACAAAATATTCTAACTTAAAATTAATGATATGATTGATGATTCATGCATAAAGTTAGTTAACAGATAAAATCTTTAAATTAAGAGTTATCTTTAAATTAGGAGGTAATCACTTTAAAATCAAATTAGTTTATGAATCATCTTAACAAATTATTCAAAATTAAATTTAATGATATGATTGATGATTCATGCTTGATATAAGATCTCAAAACATAAAAGACAAATTTAAAAAAATTAAATAAATTAAACTTTTACTATATAAACCAAATTTATACTATATCTTATTGACGGGAAAAAAACACTAAGAAAAAAGAACATATTAAATTTTATCAATAGATTGCTATACTGCAATGTACTACTAAAATTTAATTTGTTACTACTAATTAAAATAACTAACCGAGAGGTTAACTTAAACTAATTAAAATAACTAACCAAGAGGTTACATTGGACGTGACATGGCGGTTTTAAAACCACCACCTAATGCAAAACCGTCCAAAAAGTCCTATAAAAATAGATATCAATATTTAAGAAAAAAATATATACAACATTCTTTCCTTCTTTTCCTAATTCTTAATTCAGAAATGAGTTCAAGATCTTCAAAGAGAAGAAGATACTCAAGTATCAAGAATCTGTTGGTGAATGACCTGAATAACATTAACATGACATCAGCAGAATTGAATGAAGAAATTCGTGTAGCAAATGAAGACTTTGGTTTATTTTTCAAGAGCATGTTTGACAGACAATCTTTGTTATTTGCTCAAACCATTGGCCTAGAGGAAAAATACGGGTACGAAAAAATGTTATTGCTACCTATTTTCAAATTGATTATAAGGATACAATTACATTGTTTAAATTGTAGGAACATTATCGAGGTGTTGGAAGGTAACGGACATGGAAGTGTTGGAGAATCTTCCCAGCAAAATGTTCTACTTAACACTGCGTATTCTGAAAATGAAAGAAAATTTGTGGAAGATACAAACACATCAATTGTTGGCCATGTAAAAAAGTTGAAAGAACAATTGGATGAAATGTTAACAGGTTTTTAGACTTTCCAAGCAGGATGGATTGAAAAGATAAATGATTGGAAAGCAAAGTCTGAGGAACTTGAAGAACAGAGACTAAAGATGGGTGGTAGACTTGTGGATTTCATCCGTAACATATAGTTCAATATGTGGATTCCATCTGTAATATATAGGCAAGCCTGTATAGTATTGGGAATGTCTATTTTAGTGTTTGGTTTAGTCTAATTCAATGAAGACATGTTCATGTCATTTACTAATGTTGTAATCATGTTGTGTACATGTAAATAAAAACGTCTTGTCTTGGTTCAGCCTGTATGTTTGCTTGTGTAATGTTTCCAACTAAAAGTATATTATTGCTAATGATATAAAATGCAACATAAGTACAATAGTGCTACATCGTTTATAAATGGATAAGTTGTGGAAAAAGGATATTGAGCAAAACAGAGATGAACATACAGGCTTAAAGACTATTGTTAAACCATTGGCAACATATAGCAAAGAACTAAGAAACTATAAGGAGTATAGTTGTAAATTGAACTACTAAACAGGGATTTAACTGCTCTACATGCAATGCTTAACTGTTTAGTGACAATAATAGTTGAAAAATTTCTAACATTTGAATCTGGACCAATAATTTGTATCCTTGCTTCATTAATCTGTTTCAATAATTTGTAACAGAGGGATAAGTTAAAGTGATAGAAACAGCATGCATTCAGTAAAACATATGAAAAACACTAACAAACAGATATTAAATCCATCTCCAGGTGGAGAAAAAGTTGAAAATGAACCACAATAGTTATATTACATTGATCAAATTTAGGCCAAAATATTCTTGAAACATAAAAGATTAAGTCTGAACATAAGAAAGCAGAATTTTGTAGAGAATTATCTGGAGTTTGCAGTAAATACAATCAGTTTCCCACATGTGTTTCATGGTGATGGATTTTCCCCACGGATGGTTGTCATCAATGTAAATCTCTTCAACAGTTCTCGGACAGAGTGAGTACCATGTTTCATCTCCTAGCGGAACACCATCTACCTGATACATTGGATTTGGATTCCTTGCATTTCGGCAAAACTTGAATACAGGCAAAAGATAATCGACCTCGGAAATGTTAAAATACATATCTTGCAGAAATGACATTTGCTCGATTATACGATTCCTCAGATAAGTATTATTCAGCAAGGTATTCATCTCCATAGCAGTTTCATTTCTCTGAAATGTTCTATAAATGGCTTTAAAAAATAAGTATGAGAATCTAGATGGGAAATGGTTACCTGATAGATCACTTAAAACAGATAGATGTTGCTGAACATCCTCTCTCAAGAAGAGTTTTCGAGTAGAATTGTAAAATTTTGCTTGCTCAACATCAAACCGAACAGCAAATTGTATAAACCCCTCAAAACAATCACGAACTACTTCAATAGGTTCATTATGAAACTGGTACAATACATCCCAGTTTAGACTCTCTAGAACAAACTTAATCGTTTGCCTTGATTGACCCATTGCCCAAACGATTAGTAGCTTTGAAAAACCAGAGAAATTATTGTCCTCCAGTATAATGAAATTGAAAACTTGACTAATAACATCAGCTCTTAAATTTAGAATGTTGTTAGCATCCATGGCTTTGGTTATAAAGCAATTTTAAATGATTCTGAACAGAGGTACAGGCCAATGTCTGGAGATGAAAGTATTGGAGAATGTGAAAGGATGGAGTGAATATAAACTAGAGTTGTAGTTAACAGCACGCGTGCAAAAATGAAACGACCATTCATCTCCCATATGTCTTAAATATTTCTGTTTTTTAATATTAGTTCAATGTTGAATACATGAATCTCTTTATAGATTCTGACAATATAAGTAACTTGTAAAGTTAAACAAAATCAATACATGAAATGTCAGCATTATGTAACAAAACTGCAAGAATATATAAATCTTCTTAAGCCTATAATATTTAGTGTGAAAATATCATATTATCATTATATACAATAAATTATAAATTTTCCTCTTTAAAATGAATGTGATCACAAACCGAAATATATTTTCATAAAATATTAAAAATTCCTAACATACAACATTAGCAATTAATTTAGTTAAACCTCGGCGATAACTATAAAATAGTATGTCCAATCCAGAAGGATACGTAACTCCATAAACAACTATATTAAAATTTATATCGACGAAAAATCTATATTTTGAATATAAATAATTGGTTAAACATAATAGCAACAATATACATTTTAACTCAATTAATAATCGAGAAATTTTTTTCAAATTTGTCGGTACCAATGATATTAATTTATAGAGATTTTACTGTACATACAACTGACCATGAGTGAAACAACCTCGGCAAGTTAAAATAGTTAAAATGTTTAAACCTTTCTGGTGATTTGAAATTTAAATAATAATTTTAAAATATTTGATAATTATGTCTCTTTTTCGTAATATTATTGCAAACAAAATTATGGAAATATAAAAACTGTTGAACTATTATTTGATAATTATGTTTCTTTTCCGTAATATTATTACAAACAAAATTATGGAAATATAAAAAACATTATTAAACGGATTTATCCTATTTTTTAAATCTTTTTAAAAATTCTAATTTTAAAATTTATTTAAAAGTAAATCTTAAATTTAAATAAATCTGTATTTTTTTGTAATTATTAAACGGTATTAATCATATTCATCATTATGGCCATAAGGTGGTCAATAAAAATAACGAAAGGTCTTGCTTTTGCTGTATTACATTTTACATGTTTAATTTAAACGAAAATGTTACTAACATTCACAATTCTTGTACCCAGATAATGGACTTTTGGTTGCAAAGCAATTACATGTATTTCATTTTTATAAAATGAATGTGATCACAAACCGAAATATATTTTCATAAAATATTAAAAATTCCTAACATACAACATTACTAATTAAATTAGTTAAAACCTCCGCGATAACTATAAAATAGTATGTGCAATCCAGGATATGTAACTCCATAACCAACTATATTAAAATTTAAATCAACAATAAATTAATATTTTCAATATAGATATTTGGTTAAACATAATAGCGACAATATAGATCTTAACTCACTTAATTAATAATCGAGAAAATTAATAAAATTTGTCGGAATCATTGATATTAATTTATAGAAATTTTACTGTACATACAACTGACCATGAGTCAAACGACCTCGGCAAGTTAAAATAGTTAAAATGTTTAAACCTTTCCGATGATTTAAAATTTAAATAATAATTTGAAAATATTTGATAATTATGTTTCTTTTCCATAATATTATTACAAACAAAATTATGGAAATATAAAAAATGTTGAACTATTATTTGATAATTATGTTTATTTTCCGTAACATTATTACAAACAAAATTATGGAAATATAAAAATTATTATTAAACGGAGTTATCCTGTTTTTTAAATCTTTTTAAAAATTATAATTTTAATATTTATTTATAAGTAAATTTTAAATTTAAATAAATATGTATTTTTTTTATAATTATTAGACAGTGTTAATCATATTCATCATTGTGGACATAAGATGGTTGATAAAAATAACGAAAAGTCTTGTTTTTAATGGACTTTAGGTTGCAAAGCAATTACATGTATTTATCCATTATAAAATGAATGTGATCACAAACCGAAATATATTTTCATAAAATATTAAAAATTCCTAACATACAACATTAGCAATTAAATTAGTTAAACCTCCGAGATAACTATAAAATAGTATGTCCAATCTAGAAGGATACGTAAATCCATAAACAACTATATTAAAATTTAAATCGACGATAAATTAATATTTTGAATATAGATATTTGGTTAAACATAATAGCGACAATATAGATTTTAACTCACTTAAGTAATAATCGAAAAAAATTAATAAAATTTGCCAGTAGCAATGATATTAATTTATAGAGATTTCACTATACATACAACTGACCATGAGTGAAACGACCTCGGCAAGTTAAATTAGTTAAAATGTTTAAATATTTCCGGTGATTTGACATTTAAATAATAATTTTAAAATATTTGATAATTATGTCTCTTTTCCGTAATATTATTACAAACAAAATTATGGAAATATAAAAAATGTTGAACTATTATTTGATAATTATGTTTCTTTTCCGTAATATTATTACAAACAAAATTATGGAAATATAAAAAACATTATTAAACGGATTTATCCTATTTTTTAAATCATTTTAAAAATTCTAATTTTAAAATTTATTTAAAAGTAAATTTTAAAATTAAATAAATCTGTATTTTTTTGTAATTATTAGACGGTGTTAATCATATTCATCATTGTGGGGTGGTTGATAAAAATAACGAAAGGTCTTGCTTTTGCTGTATTACATTTTACATGTTTAATTTAAACGAAAATGTTAGTAACATTAAACGATGTTAGCTCGTAAAAGAATATGGCATTAAAATTCTATTCATAGATTGACAAAAAGATTTATTATTTTTTAAAAGAAAATATAACGATTCAATAGTGTTATTTTTTTTAAATCACTTATTTTAATAATGGGTAAGATATTTAAAAAATTTTAAGAATTTAAAATAAAATACTTCTTGATATACACAAAACAGGTAGTAGTTGAGACACTTATACAATTTAATGATTGTCTTAATAAAAACTTAATTTAATGCTTGTCTTAGTAAAAACTTATTAGGGGTATTTATGATAAAAGTAAGACCGTTAGAGATATGTCCATTACCTAATTTTAGAAAAACATGAAAATAATATAGGTAACAAAAAATCCCAAAATTGTAGTTGCATGCAGAATATATACATATCTCAACTGTGGGAAGAGAATACCGGTTCTGTGCAAACTCTGTAGAAGACTGACATTCATCAAATGGAGGTAACAAATCGCATTACTCATCTTCTTAATCTCTGATTTCCGCGATAATTAATTAATCTCCGGAATTCGCATGTATTGATTGTATGTATTGATTTGGATTTAGTTTGTAATTGTATATTTCAATTGTTATCAATCATATATATCATTACTTTGTCTTAGTTTTTTGCATATTTTGTTGATTTCTGATTACGGTGTATGAATGTTTGGTCAATCAATTGGAAATGGTGATAAGCCCAATCATAACTCTATTTGGATTATATGTTTGTTTACATAATATTATATGATTATACAAAGGCTCTCTCTTGCAACTTGTACGAATTCTTTGTAATTGGTAATTTCTATCAAACTTGTTTGCATAGTTTTTCTTTAGTACTTGCTTAAAGTAATTACGACCTTGTTATCATA
This sequence comes from Saposhnikovia divaricata, assembly GCA_036435485.1. Lineage (NCBI taxonomy): Eukaryota > Viridiplantae > Streptophyta > Magnoliopsida > Apiales > Apiaceae > Saposhnikovia > Saposhnikovia divaricata. The sequence continues at coordinate 150,891,710 of CM071597.1, read as the reverse complement.
TTGTTTCTTGTAAAACAGATTCTGCATTACAATAGTTCTATTTACTTTAAATACAGGGTACAATTGTGACTTACAGGAGTCGAGATAAAGCCTTTTGTACTGGTATGATGCATTTTCTGGAAATCAATTACTCAAATACAGTACTGATAATAATGATTTTTATTAAGTTATTGTGATTTAGAGTTTCAATCAATAAACGACTTTTAATGTAACAGGAGATAGACCCATATTGTCAAGTTTTGTTTTAGCCAATAATGATAAGCATGGCTATGGATCATTTGTAAGTATGATCTGTAAAGTAAAAGATTTTACATTGTGATAAAATTGAACTACTAATCTTGAACAGGAACAAATGACATTTACATTTTTACTTTTTTGTACAGAGAATGCCTAAATCGTTTTTTGATGAATATGGAAATCAACTATCTCCAAAGCTGATCATTAGGTGCAAAAAATTAGTTTGGACAGGGAAATTAGATGATGAAAGTAAAGAAATTTATGGCTTAATAAATTTCATGAGATTCTATGAGATAAAACTTTACAACCTTGTTCAGTTTGATTACTATGGGAATGATTTGTTTAAAAGTGAAAATCTTCAAAGATACTGCTGTTGAGTGTAACTATCCGATCAAGAATCCAGAAGAGTTTTTTATGAATTACAATATAAATACTTGGAAAAAAGAGCAATATATCATCAACTGTTTGTCATTGGAATATCAGAAAGCTTATGCGCTTTGGAAGTTTAACTGCTATGAGAATTATGTTCAATCATTCGATATCCATGTTGGTAATGCTGATCTTGATAAGAATATCTTGTCTCTGGTGAGTCATATTTTAAAATTGTTTTCTTAGCTGGGAAACTATGCATCTTTAGTTTGTACTAACTCATTTCTGGTTCTCTTACTTTTGGAAATCAGAAAGTAAATACAGAAGTGGAAAGATTTTACAAAGATTGGACAGATGGTAAAAAGTTATTACTAAGGTTTATTGAAACATTATGGGAGATTGATATTGAGTGGAAGGATGGTACATGTATGTTGGGAAAAGGATGGTATGATTTTGCTTTAGAAACCAAACTCAAGGTTGGCGATAGATTGGTGTTGTTTAAAGTACCTTCTGCTGGATCCAACATTGTCAATGTCTGCATTTTTAAAGATGAAGATCAAATTATTGATGACAATCCTGGTAAAAGAAAACATTTTAATTATTATAATGTTGTACTTTGTTTTTATATAGCAGTTACATTCCTCTTGACATTATTGAAAATATAAACAGAAAGTGAAGAGTGGAGAAGATCTTTTTTAAAAGTTGTTACAGAGCCTTGTTTAACTGAAGGACTTATGGTATGTGTTTCTGTTTTCAATTCCTTATGCATAAATCTATCAAATGCACTCTCTGCTCTAATGTAACTTCATTAAAACTTATAAACTTTGTGCCATTTACCTTGATAGTACATATTACTTACCTGTTAATATATTTTATGTTAATCAGTATGTCCCAAAATGGATTAAGGAAATCTACAGTGAAAAGCTTAAACGGATAAAAAAAACTTGAAATTGGTGGCAAAGAGTGGGGCATTTCTTACAATTACATTGAAGGATACCTCACAAACCTTAAAGCAATGATGGAAAAATTAAAATTGACACCAAGGGAGACTGTAATTTTCACCATGAATAACAGTGATGTGTTGTACGGAAGGATCTTTAAGGAAGATGGGAAAGAAATAAATTATTCAAGAAGTTCTTCCAAGCTTTCAATTAACGGAATTAGCAACTGGTTCTGGAATGTTGATTGGATTTCAGATTCTGGTCTCAACTTATCTTACTTAGAGATACACAAATACATAAATTCTTAACAAATGTATGTGTTAACAGTTAGAGTAACAATTAAAACAATTACCATGATCATTTCTTTTACAGATTCTGAGGAGGAAAGTGATAATGTTATTAAAGAGGATGAAGTACGAAGAGATCCTACCATTGTTGGTTTGGTATGTCTCACATTTAACTTTATTCATGTTTATCTACTTACCTGAGTTGACTGTGAATCTTTGATTACTATATTTGAATGTTACTCTTTAATTTTGTAGAATAATATTGAAGACGGGATCTATAGGCAATTTATCATTGCTTTAAAGCCTAAACAGTTTGAGGAATGCAGGCTGGTATTACTTTTTATACATTCAGTAATTCAAAAATATTCAACATTTAAATATATAAATTATACTCATTAATTAATTTTCTTCATGAATTGTTATCAGACAATGCCAGACAAATTCTTTCTGGAATATGGTTACCAAATACCTTTAAGTGTCACACTACAGTTACCAACGGGACGTCAAATAAATGCTAAATTTGAGAAGACTCAGCATTATCTATATCTATATCATTTATCAATCTTCTTTAAGGAAATTATAAAATTGTCCGGTTCCATTTTGGTATTTGGTTATAAGGGAAAAGGTATTTTTATGGTTCCTGTGTTGAATGATGATTCATTAGAGGTAGAATATTTACTAATCAGAACAGTTCGAAGAGCTACTGTATACCATCAAGGCAAGTTAAATTTTAAAATTGGAAAAAAATTGGATAATAATTAAAACTGGAATTTTATAATTTAGCTTTTAAGTACTTTTATGTTATTTTGCAGATAAGAATTCTGGAGTTGGAATGAAATTCCTACTATCTGTCTCAGGTCGAATAATTGAATATGGAGAAATGGTATGGTGTAAAACAAATTATGGTATCGAATTAATTACAACTGTCTTGTATGAAGCATGTTAAATGACTGTTTTGGAAACATTATATATGCTGCATGTTTGTTGTATGAATTGCATATTTTTGGTTGTTTCTAGGAGATCCCAGAATCTTTTTATGAACGTTTCGGAAAGCATATACCTGCTGCAATTAAGTTTGAACTACAAAATGGGGAAATTTTCAATGGCATCTATGTGGAAAATGAGAAGAAAATTCTTGGATTGCTTGAGATAATTGGTATAAAACAGCTTGAGAAAAGAGATAATTTACTGTTTACCTATTGTGGCAATGGAAAATTTGAACTTTGTATTTTCGATAAGTCAAAGGTTGAGAAGTTTTTCCCTTGTTTTGAAGCTGAAAATGAAGCTCAAACTGGTAAATTTTGCATTCACAGATTGCTTCCTTAATATTTTAACTTTTGTAGAATTTAAAGTTTCTATTTATTTAATATGACATGAATGTAAGATTATTGATTAATCTTTATCTCTTAACGTAGTATCAGATATGGATATGGAAGTTCAGCTCAAGAATAATGTTGAACAGAATTTGATGATAGAAGCACCTGTATCTGATAATGGTGAAGAGGAAGAAATGGATGATGAAGAGATGGAAGATATTGTCAATGGAGAGCAAGAGGAAATGGCTGAAGAAGGAATGGAACAAATAATCATGGAATTCACTACATCATTAACAATTTCAAATGTGAATCAGTCATCACATGGAGTGGTAATTTGTAAATTTATAATTTATAATTTATAATTATGATTATTGAATTTAGTAGTTCCAACTATGTAAATTTAATCGCTTGTCTAATATGCTTATGCAGCATATACCAAGAAATGTGAAGCCACTGAACAGAGGTTGGAAAGCTGGTGAGCATGTGAGATTAAGAACTGCAGTTGGTACTTGGACAGTTAAGATAGTATTTAACAATGGAATTCCACGGTTTTCAGCTGGTTGGAACCAATTTTCGAGATATTATAAGTTCAAGGCCAATCAGAATCTGGTTTTCACTTTGTTGGAGGATGAAGATGGAATAGTCTTTGACGTTCAGATTCCTTAGAATATTAGTGTATTAGATTTTATCAATCTCTAAGATGTTGAAGATATATTTTTCTTATTAGAAAACTATCATGTTTCCTTTTGTTTATATCTTTTAAAGTCCTGCTTTGATCTTTAATGAGATATATGTGGTCCTCTACGCAAATAAGGTACTTGCCATGGTATGACTTTAAAATAATGTCTTTGGAAAACATAGTTTATCTGAGAGTTTTTTAGTTTTGGATTCCAAGTTCTGTAGAGAACTCAGGTGTGTCATCTGTAGAGAAGAATTTTGGCGAACTATATAGTTCACTCAGATCAACACATTCAAATTTATGTCTACAGATTGAACTAACTTCAATTGGTACAGGTTGAACAGTAGTCCAAAATTGTGAAAATGATGGACACTAATAAGGCTAATTTAAAAAATATGTCGTTACATTGTACAGAATTTAACTTTAATATATATTTCCACAATAGTTCATATGTCTTTAGCAATGTTGAAAATACAAATATACATGAATATTTATATAAAATGCACAAATATTAAAGAGTACATATAAATAGGCATTCCAAAAACCCACAATGAATAAGGTAATTACAAACATATTAAAAAATATAATTGGTCATTGTGTTATGTTGGTAAATTGTAGAAAACTTCCTCAAATACAACATTAGCTATTACATTAGTTGAACCTCCGCGGTCACTATCAATTAGTACATGCAATCCAAAAGGAGACGTCACTCTAGATACAGCTACATACAACTGACCATGAGTGAAAACCGACCTCGGCAAGTATAAACCAACTTTATCCAAGGATTGTCCTTGGCTTTTATTAATTGTCATGGCAAAACATAGCTGTACTGGAAATTGAACCCTCTTAAACTCAAATGGCCATTTTGAATCTGTTGTCCATCTCAATTCTAGGAATAATGTGCATTGTACCAGCTTCAGAACCAGTCAATATTTCACAAAGAATGCTATTTGGTAAACACTTCTTCACAATCATTCTGGTTCCGTTACAGAGTCCCATGAGCTGATTTAAATTTCGCATGAGCATAATAACAGAACCAACTTTGATAGTTAAATCATGTCTTGGTAGACATGGCATATTAATTGAATTCAAATACTCAACAGGAAAACCTGCTTCATAATCGTTATTCTCATCAACATTGTCACAAAGTGAATCTTGACTGAAGTATGTGTGGGAAGAACCTGGAATCTGGTCGAGAATGTAGGAATTCACATCACTCACAATAGCATTTGTTGGAGTCAGAATAGAACGTTGCTTCAAGAACTCTGGATTTGTAATGTTGGATTTTAAATCTGGATAAATAACATCAACAATATCCTTTATTGGCTGACTTGATGAATGAATTAAAAATTTATCCGGGATCACAACATCTGGATCATTGATAGTATCATTAGCATGAACATTAGGTAGAGTTCCATCTCCAACATCAAGTACCCACTTGCTGAACTCTGCTATATCTTGGATTTCTTGCATCGTCTTTCCATTTGACAAACGCATGTTTTGCTTCAACAAAAACACAACACAATGTTCCCACAACTTTGAACGATTAAGAGAAGAATTTACAACTTCTGCTCTTGTTGCTTTTGGAATAACTGGAAGAATCTGCCTAAAGTCACCACCAAAAACAATAGATATCCCACCAAATGGTTTAACACCTCTCAAAGGATCAACAGAAGACATAATATCTCTTAAACTACGATCAACACTCTCAAATGCATGACGATGTTGCATAGGAGCTTCATCCCAAATAATTAGACTTGTTTGCTTCATTAACTCGGCAAGTTCAGATCCGTGCTTAATACCAGCAATGGAATGTTGGTCAATTTTTAACAGAATATGAAACCTTGAATGAGCTGTCCTACCACCGGGTAATAATGTCGCAGCAATGCCAGAGGAAGCTACTGGGAGTACAATTTTTCCTTCACTCCGTAATTTGCAACAAATAGTATTCCAAAGGAATGTCTTACCACATCCTCCACTTCCATAAACAAAGAATACTCCACCATCGTTTTTCTCAACACTGCTTAATATGGAATTATATGCATGAAGTTGTTCTTTGTTTAAATTCTTGTGCATTGCTTCATGACGTTGTTGCATATCATCCCGATCATAAGAAAACTCTTCAGACACTAACCTGTTATCCAAATCTTGAATATATCTCTCATCAGGAAACGGCAATGTGGAAAAATCTCTCAAGCTTTTAGCAACATCATTGAATAGTTTTTTAATTTCTGCATTAAAGTATAAAAAATGAGATATTGGTAGAATGTCGCAAATAAATAGTTAGAACATTATAAAGAAAGCCATCAATTAACAATTACATGGGTAAAATGTGTACAATACCTAACAATGTTAAGCTCTGAATTTCAGATTCGCTTAACTGGAGTCTTACATTATTGCACATTTTACGCTTAGAGTAGAGAATATCATCTGACATGGCTACCAATGTTGTTCCCATAACTTAAGAGGATCAGCAACTTGATTATTTGATAAAATGTGAACAAACAACTCCCTAAGTTGTTGAGGCATGGCGTGAACCGCATTTTCAGACATAGTAAGGTGCCACTGCCTGTCATCCTTAAGAAGTCCAAGAGCATCACAGGCTTCCTTGAAAGAATTATGAACGATACCATTTACAGTTTTCAGATCTTTGTAAGAAGTTGCTCCTTTGCTATGTAGCAATAACATCCTCAAAAAAAAAGACTCACCAGAAGAAGCATGTACATCGGTTAATCGACCAAAAACAGTCCCTCTTTCTCTTATTTTCCATTTACATAAGTCTGGCTTCCAAGTGAAATTCTGAGGAAATTCAGCATATGTAAGATGTCTTACCACTGGAAACATTTTGTTTGCTTCAAACCAACCTTCAAGCTTGCTATTTTTTTTTTGGCCTTTTCAGCAACTTCTTCCAAATTAGAAGTTTGCTTAAAGTTCACATTCTTTTCACCCTCCAAATGTACTGGTAACGCTCTACAGACGGAAAACGATAGTGGATGTCAAAACCCAACAGTCTCCAGGCAGCCTCCGCGGCACATATATCGACCATCAAGATAATTCTTTATTTCATCTCGGGATTTTGTTTTAGAACCTGCAGAACTCTCACAACCAGTAGCTTTTTTCTTTCTTAAAAGCATGGTAGCGGTGTCATGGCCTTTTAAACAGTATTTAAACAAATACTTCAATGATCGAGAACTGTTACATACCTCAAGATTAATATGACACTGAAAGCGGACTAATAAATCCCTATTATATGGAACAACAAATTGGTTGTCAAGTATAACACCCTTTTTCTTGACATTAAAATCCGTACGACGTCTGCGGTAGACTAGAAAACCACAGTCGTCAAAAAATGTATTTGTATTATACCTGCATGATTATAAATTTGGAAATGTTACAAAGAATTATATCTGAAATCTAAAGAGTGTAAGCAGAATATAATTAGAAAAAACATACTTTTTAGGAAAATGACGACCGCATTTCCCTTTTACCATGCATGGAGAATATGTGTAATCCTTTCCACATGGACCATGTATCATGAAATTGTTAACAACGTGATAACCAATTGGATCAGTTTCTTGATTTGGAATCTCTGCAGATATTAATTTGTCTATGTCTTCAACATTTTTTGGTCGATCACTTGGATGAAACCATATTAACATGTGACAGTGAGGAAGACCACGTCTTTGGAATTCAATTACATGCATAACTGGAGGTAAATTGTTTCATAAAACCAAATTAGGTAGATTAAAAATGTAGAAAATATTGCAATTAAGTTAAAGTAAAGAAATAGTGGAAATAATTAAAGAATAGTTACCTCCAATACATTTTCCAAAATAATCCTGTTTCTTTATTAAGTCCATCAATTGGTCAAGCTTTAACTTAAACACTCTAGCCACAATATCAGGTGCATCCTCGACACCAACTCCAGGCAAAAATTCTAACATGCTTTTGATCTCAGGCCATTGTGTATTGCATGTCATAGTCAAAAATAATGATGGATGACCAATGGTTCGACAAATGGCAAATGAATCTTTGAAATATTGATTCATGTATCTTTGAGAACCTGTGTGCGTAGCTGGTAAAATAACTTTCTTACCCTTGTTATTAGAATCTGTATCACCTTTTTGAACAGAATCTCGGATTGACTTATAGAGTTCTGAACGAATAATATGTTGGTGTCCTCTTAGCCAATCCAATCTATATTGCTCAACTGCAGCAAAAGCATCAACAACATATTGTTGCCACAAACGACCACCAAGGTGGAGAGTTTTCCCTAAGATTAAACACAATGTTAAAAAAAGGTAAAAAAATATTAAATAACATAATAAATAACATGATTTAAATTTAAACAAATATTTATACCTTCATCAGGACGTATCATAAGCTTATATGCATAGAATTCCCTCATTGAGACTGTAGACCTATGTTTGACTTCATCTGGATGTTGATCGTTCACGTCTTGAACTGGAACTTTCTATTTTTTATTATGCAGTGGAATGTCAAGGTGAAAACCATCATCGCCATAAGGAAATAGCAAGGGATACTGAAGCTGCATATAGTGCTTACACGTTTCAAAAACCCTTTTCAGATACCTCCGTTTGGTCTCTACAACAATATCTCTAAAAGGACAATTATCGTCAGAATCGCCAACAATTAAAGCAGCTACTTCATTTGATGGGCCTATCATATTTTTGCGACCAGATACTGATTTAGAAGAAACCAAAAGCAAGTCGAACTCATCAGGCTGATTTTGATTGATTCGATCACGCACCATACGAAAGCTTTGAGCCATCTTATTGTTTTCATCTAACATATGTAAGAGGCTTTCAACAATTTCAGGATCCAGTTCATTTGTACCAGGAACTGCATTCATTCTATTCTGAACCTCATTTTCCGTATCATAAACATAAAGTTGACAAAACTTTGGTGAAACACCTTCTTTGGGTTTAAGACTACCAATCAAATGGTAATTCTGGCCATACAATTTAAAACAATAGGGACCACCGCCATTGTTAATTTTACGATCAATCTTACCACCAAGTGAAGTAAACTGGAATAGCGAATTGTAACTCCTTATGTTTTGTTTGAAGTGAGCAGATTTTTCACTACCATACAATAATGACGCTAAATATGGAGGAGGTGGCCTCTCTTCTAGAAGTTTAATTTGTCCATCCTTACAACATATTGAGAATGTTGGTTGATTGTTCCTGGATGATTTATTGTTCCTTTCCTCATTCCACATTCTTGCCTTGCACTTTTGACAAATTGCAGATGGAGGACCAAGATTCATATAACCTTTCCACAAATCTGGAGTACATTAAAAAAGATATGAACAAAAAGCTAAAACATTATATTCCTTAAATAAAGATAAAATTTAATGAATATGTTACCAATAGTTTCCAAATCATTATAATATTCATCATCAAATATATATTGTCCTCGATGTGCAGCATCTTCATCGATTTCTCCGTCTGTAATCAATTAAAATAAATAATAAAAATTATTACATAAATATGCATACATTTAACAAAAATGAAATATAAAAATGTTACCAGATACAACTGCTTCATATACTTGTTTGTCTGGATTCATGATATTATCATCAAGATGATTGTTTCCAATAAGATGATCATCAGCCTCATTGAATTCCGACATCAAATTTTTAACACCGGAACTTGACGATTCACCACAAACTGAATCATGAACTGCTTTAATATTATTCTGTACACCTGATTTGGTTATAATAGCATAAGAGGATTAGAATGCACTTAACAACTGAATTTTAAAACACACAATTACAAACACTTACTTGACATTGGCTGGAACCATTCTGCAGAATAAAAAACTACCAAAAGTTAATAATATAAAAATGTAAGAAATTAAACAATATGTATATTGTTTGACCTGGAAGCTTTACACCAATCTGTTCAGGATCTGGAACAGTTACTGTAATGAAACGCTGGTTTTCTTTCTTTTTTGCTGAAGCAGAACTTTCTAGAATGCGAGTATCCATTCGAGTCTTATAATTGTTCAAATTGGATTTTGGAACAAAGTGTAAACCTCGATCTGCAGAAAAAATAGTTAACTAAAAAAATAGATTTTGATTTGTAATAGTACATTATAATTTAGGAAACGTACCACGATTGTACGAATTCAAAAGTTTTTGATGATTTATTTCACCATTTAGTGAGTTGCTTTGGGTAATTCTGGATGTCGGCAAATGGAACTTGTTTAGTTTGTTATTGTTTTGAGAACTTTTTGTAATAAGTCTTGAAACTGGAGTCTGAAATGTGGTTCCTGGAACAAACATGATTATAATGAGAAATACATTATAAATCATGAAACATGGTTCATGGAATTAACATGATTCATGATAATTAATATTACTATTATGAGACATACTCGGAAATGTTTACCTGAACCGGGTACAGCCATGGACTTTTGAGATTCAACACTTGGATTTGAAGCTTATGCAAAAAATGAAAAAAAAAATATAAATATTTTGCCAGAGGACATCATAAATATGTACAAATAAATAAACAAAGATATACCTGAAGTGTTAATCCTGTTAACAACGGGTTGCTTTGGGGTAAAAATATTGACATTAGGATCTTTGACATTATCCTCTATTCTGACAAACATGATGATTAGAAAGTATATGTAAATCATATTATGTTACAGACTGACAGAAAGAATACTACCTTGAAGGGTATATCCAGTTTGGAATAGTTTTCGTGAGGAACGACTTGAAATGGATGAACCTGGAACATAAATATGATAAGAATGTAAAATAATCGTGGAGGAGTACTATATCATAAGTTACCTGTATGATTCAACGTGTGACTGGAAACATTAAGATTCTGATTCTCATTAGTAACATTGGAGATCACTGAATTTTGTTCACTACAAACATTATTATTGGGCTTGAAATTAACATGACCGCCACCATTGTAACTCTCAGAACGTGCTCGTCTCTGAGAAACTGAATAAATAACACTAAAAACAGTTGACAATAGTATAAAAAACACATTAAAGTCTGATGATACGTCGAGAAAATAACAGAAAATTGACCATGTTTGGACGAAGCAGAAGGGGATAGGGATGAAAGCGGAATTCGTTTACGACCAGCAATGTATATACAATCAATAACTACATAACAGAACACATAACAATGTATCCATCAAAGCATATTGACAAAGAACACAGAACAGAACATACCGGATTTGTCCATAATGGTGTTCTTCAATGGAGGCGATAACAACGATTTAGATTAACCCAAATTAGAGGATTACAGACAGTAAACAATAATCACTAATTGACAAAAATATCTCCACCAAAGAAGAAATTATGAATCCAAATAAACAGACGACATGATTATAGGAAGATTTTGAAAAGAAGTTACCATAACAATATTTTGAAAACTGACGCAGTTAGAATTAGATATGTATATGACTCATTTTGATTTGGATGACCTGGTATAATGTTAAATGACCAAAAAACCTGTACACATACATTGGATGTTTAAAAAGTGGAAGGATAGATTAAGTAATTTTAATGTGAAATGACCAAAAAACCTGTAAAGATATATAGGAGTAAAAAGAGGAAGGATAGAATATGTAATTTTAAAATGCTAATGCTAGCACTTATTTAGAATATATTGATTGATATGTATTTCTTTAAGAGCCAACTACACCCAATTCAACAGTTTTGAGTGACGAAAACCTTTTACACTGAGATAAAATTGGATTTTGATTGGCAGCTTAATGAGTTTTAATAAAGATAAATGCAGATACCTTTCATTTATCCTCTACACTTTTCTTGTCTCATTTATATGCAATTGGTGTCTTCATACGCAAAGTCAGTAGTTTACTGATATATTCAACTCCATGATTTTTCATAAAATAAGCCTGTTTTATCTATGTTTTTATATGTTAATAGAGTATAAGCTATTTTTGGTTTTGTAATTCTTCCAGGATGAGTTGATTACGCAACATTGCAAGTTTTTCTGACCACTCAGAATCTGTTGGCAAGTCCAGTTGCAGGACCAGGCTATGATTTGGCGAGCTGTTCTAGGGGGTCCAGTGATCTTGTGTTATGGCAGGGGTATGAGGTCAACTTGGAGTTTTTAGACCTACTAAATTGCATAACAAAGAAGTATCCAGAAACCTTTTACTACTTCACCACCAATAGCAAGAAGCTGTGTACACTGAAGCTGAATATCTTGTGCACCACAGTAAAAACCTTTATGGGAACTTCTCTGAATGAGGTCGATGCTGAGATGATTGCAGAGTACAGAGCTTTATTTGATACGCGAGAAACACGAGAAACAAACATGGCCATTAAATTTGAATTTAATTTTGGTATATAATTATTTTATAATTATCCTACTTAAAAAGCACATCTAATCTATGTCACAATACAACTTCCAATTTTCAAAAATAATAGTTGAATAATTTTTAATATTTAGTTAAAGATTGATCAATTTGATCACTAAGAAGTCTAAAGGTACATGTAAAATGGGACGGAAAGAGTATTTTTTGATCAATTTTTCGTTTTTGTTGAATATTCCGGAAAAAAAAAATAAATTAAACATAGGTCTTCGAAAAGAGTCCAGATCCCTTTGGTTTTTGTTGTTATTAACTATTGAATGTATTAGCTCGGGAAATTGTAGATGGAGTGCGCCTAAATAGGGCACGGACATAAAATCTTCATGTATATTCAGGGTAACCGAATAGTCTGTATATGGTGCTGATTGGAGTAAAGTGAGATTCACAACACCTATGGATAATGAATATTGTGGTGAAGACAATTTAGTGAAATTATGGAATCTAAATGGGATTTACCTGCTTTAACAACCTTATGCTTTAACTTGGGTGAATCATGTTTGGAGTCCTTGCCTTCCTTACGAACTCTTTGTCTTGATCACTTGGACATACCACCATCTGTTAGTTTGCCTGCTTTAACAACACTTTGTCTGAGAGACTGCACTTTTCCACTCGGAGTCTGCACTTTTCCTGAATGTTTTATTAAAGAAAGGAACAAGTTTTTCTCTGCCCTTATTAGTCAGCAGAATCTCACCTTGTCTTGCAATAGATGCATAACGACAGATTGTGTTATTAATTGTCCCCAATTGGTGAACCTAAAAATCAGTGGTAGAAGGTATATTTCTGCTGATTGCACCAGAAAATTAGTTGTTTTGTCAGAGAAAATCTGCAATTTCTGTTGTGAAGGTTTCTTTGGTACTCTATCACATTTGGAGTTTCTGAGTTAGAGAATGTGAATATAGAATTACGGGGTAGCACAAGATACAGGTCCGTTTCACCATCCGAGACGTTGAAAATATAAAAGGAAAAAGATTATCATGTGGTTACTGACATGTTTTGTAGGCTGGGAAGGGCCAAAATTCTTACTCTTGATTTGGAGGCCAGGCAAGTTAATTTCGAACTCTTTTGACGTTGTAGTCTTTCACTGAAGAAATTATATAATATTTGATTGCATGATTAACAACAGTGGTTGAAGTATATTATTCACAAGCCTTATACTTCTTTAGAAGTATAAGCCTTGTACTAATCAAATCGATGTCAGTCTTTGGTCATTCAGACTTTCTTGTCAATTCTCATTCTCCATTCTATAATTTGGAGTTTTTGAAGGTACCATGGGGATTTAAAGAATCAAGTATGTCCTCTGACCTCAAATGCTACGTACTTGGTCACTCTCCGAATGCCACCATTGTCACTACATTGCCTCAGGTACTGAGATGTGTCACATTAATATGATTTTCTTTTTAACTTTGGATTCCTTTGTAACACTACATCTATGACATCTAGGCAGCCTTTTCTATGAAACTCAAAAAGTTTTAAAGAATGCTTATTATCGTATGATACATCTAACTAGGTATAGCGAGGACCTAGTTGGACAATGTTAAAACTGCCTGTTTAATTATTCCTTTTGTATACATCTATGCCTGCTTTCTCATTCCCTATCTTGTTATGTTAGTTTTAGATTGTTCTGTCATTATTAGATCAACATTTACCTATACTTTTTAATTGCTCAGCAGTAATACTTTCAATTACCCTCATACATGTGTATTTGTTCCCTGACCAAGCTTTTCCTCAATTTCCTGTTTTTTATTTTTTAATTAAATCCCGTATGCTTGAAATCTCTAAAATATGCAAGTTATTGCTTTGAGAGCCAAGTACAACCCAATTCCACAGTTGTGAGTGCAGAAAACCTTTAACATAGAGATTTGATGGATTTGGATTGTAAATGAAGATAAATGCAGATTCCTTTCATTGCCCAATTCTTGCCTCATTTTCTATCCTTGTCATTGGTAGTTGTTTCCAGACCAACCTTATCATTTGTTTCCTTTTTGTAATCAAATCCCATGATTAAATCCCCTATGCCTGACTTCTCTCGAATATGTATTGCTTTAAGAGGCAACTACACCCCAATTCAACAGTTGTGAGTGACGAAAACCTTTTACGTAGAGATAAAATGGATTTAGATTGGCAGCTTAATGAGTTTTAATAAAGATAAATGCAGATATCTTTTATTTATCCTCTGCACTATTCTTGTCTCATTTATATGCAGTTGTTGTCTTTATTGTTAGAATTCAAACCCAGCCTAGTAAAAGTCATAAATTACAGCTAAAATCATCCGGAAAAAATGGTAGGTTGCAGGGGAAATTATCAAAGATAGTGGCTGGTCTTTGTTCAAAGTAAAATAAGGTGGGTACATTAGACAGCTGAATGATGATGCAAGGAATGAGGTAAATCAACATACGCTTTTGGCCTATAAATATAACTTTCTCTTTATACACCAAGCAAGAGTATTGAGATAGAGAGAAAAAGAGCAGCAGCTCTGTCGGAAAACACTGTTCACGCCGTAGAAGACGAAGTACTGTTCATACGGTACTATTCATACATACGGTACTATTTATGGATACTGTACGACACTATTCATACGGTACTATTCATACATACGGTACTGTTCACTTATACTGTGAAAGGATATTTTTTGGAAAAAAAATGGCGAATATGGTGCAACAAAATATTCCAAAGTTGACGGCTACAAATTATGGAAATTGGAGTATTCAAATGAAGGTGTTACTCGGTTCGTACGATAATTGGGATATTGTTGCCCGAAGATGCTACCGCTGAAGTAGCACTTTCTAATGCCGAGATGACGGCGTTAAAAGAATTTCGAAAAAAAGACAACAAGGCGTTATTTACAATTTTTCAAGGTGTCGACAAATCAACCTTTGAAAAAATCTCGGAAGCTAAGACAGCAAAAGAGGCGTGGGGGATTTTACAAAAATCATTCCAAGGTGTGGAGAAAGTGAAAAAGGTACGGCTCCTAGTTCTTCGTGGCGAATTTGAAAATATCAAAATGAAGACTTCAGAGAATATCGGTGAATATGTTACGCGTTTGAAAACGGTGACAAACGAAATGAAAAAAATGGCGAAAGTCTCGATGATGTTCGGGTCATGGAAAAATTGTTCCGCTCGCTAACAATAAAATTTGATTATGTTGTTACTGGTATCGAGGAGTTGAAAGATTTGTCCACGATTTCTATTGATGAGCTAGTTGGTTCACTTCAAGCGCATGAGCAGCGGATGAACCAATATGATGATGCAAGCCATTTGGAAAAGGCGTTGCAAAGTAAAGTATCCATCGGTGACAGTTCTGGCAGTAGCAGTTCTTCACATGGCAGAGGTGGCTATAGAGGTAACTACCGAGGTGGACAAGGACGTGGAAGACAGACGTTCAGTAGAGGCCAGAATAATGAAGACTATCAACCATCTGGTCGTGGTAAAAATTTTAGAGGCCGAGGAAGAGGCGAATTTCAATGCAAAAACAGTTTATCAAACCTGCGCTGCTTGTCTTCTAAAAATTTTCATAAATTGAAAAATAACTATTTGCCTACCAAACCTTTGCCATTTCAAAACTGAACATAATATATTTACATTATAAAAATTTGGGTTTGAGAAACTTAGATTATCTAGGACAATCATCCATCCAAATTTGATTCAAGAACAGGGCAAACTTTTCTGTAACAGTCACACTCAAACATTTTTAATAAATTCAAAAATCAATGTTTCTATGCAAATCTTCCTATGAGATCTTTATAGTTCCCTCCTATTTCTTCAATAAAAATTTCAACCCAGAATTCAAAGTTTAACCAAGTGAAATATAATTCCAAAATTTTAGAGGCCGAGGAAGAGGCGGATTCCAAAATTTTTTCGGTGACATATCCATAATATCTGATACAATACTCAAAACATTACACACAACATCATATATATATATATATATATATATATATATATATATATATATATATATATAGGTGCAAAATATGAAAAGCAGGGTGTCTCGAGCATCAGCTAGCCAACCTGTGATTCGAACTTGATCTACAACTTCGCACTTCTATTAGTGAAAGCCTATCTCCTAGAAATTTCCTGAAAAATAATTACGCTTTGTATGAGACGCCACTCAGTGAGCAATAATCTCTTCCACAATTTATACTCCAGACATAATTAATTAAAAAGAAATCAAGTTAAAATAATCATACATTACATATTTGAAAAGTATAATCATGTGAACAGATCAGTCACAAAATGATGGAAATACATGTAACCTAAGTATGTGCTTTTGTTTATTATATTCACGTTATTTGTTGTGACCTGTCAATTTACTATAACATCCCCCGGAATTCACGTTATTCACGTTGATGGCCTCAAGGGTTCATAATTCACGTTATTAGCCGGCATATAATTCACGTTAGTAGCCACAAAGGATAGAAATTCACGTTGATAGCCACAAAGGCTGATAATTCACGTTGATAGCCAAAAAGGCTAATAATTCACATTAAAGGCTAGATAGGCCCATATTTGATGCTACAGCATTGATGGTCACAACGCCTTTAATTAATCCCATGCCACTAAAATGCATGCACGTGTGTTCATGTTTCCAAATTTTGTCATGTAGTAACTATATTCATCCAGAGATCGAATCTACACGTAAACACATTGTTCATGTAACATGTAAAATCATGTAATCAAATAAGTCATCCAAGTCACACATTAAACACACAATTAACAGACATAGAGAATATTCGATTATTACTCACCTTGACTCGTTCGATGACTTAAACTGATGTATTGTTTGTCACGAACTCGACACCCTTCTGAGAGCCTAAACAAATATAAACTATAATTAATGATTAAGAAATAATTGAGTCTTACTACTCATGTATATGAATATATTTGCTAATGCATGTACATAGGAACAATGTACCCTTAATACTATCTCCCTTATATGCCTATTTCTAACGAAATTTCGGCATGACCTATTCGTAAATTGGACTATACCCGGTGTATAACCACCTCAAATACAATCTCAAACCAATTTAAGACATCCATAAGCAATCCACAACACCAACAATACCCACTCCATCTCCATTCATCATTCGTATACCATTTTCAAATTTAACTCCATTGAAATCCAAGGTCAAAATCTTAACTATTAATACCATACATCACATACTTTGTAATCAAAAGACTTTGTCAAAACTAACAACTTTAATCTTTTGACCAACCTCAAATAAGGTTGTTAACTCATTGAAGATAATTCTCCATAATAGAACAAACATAAAACACACTCAAAAACGTAAAACGCTATCGCGCACACTTTACTCAAACATTTTTAGTAAATCCAAAAATTATTCATAAATTACCAAAATTTCCCAGAATCTTCTTGGATATCATATAAAGATCTCATAAAAATTTCCAAGTTAATACCATATTCTAACTAAGTGGATCATTAATCCAAACTCAATGCAAAAACAGTTTATCAAACCTGCGCTGCTTGTCTTCTAAAAATTTTCATAAATTGAAAAATAACTATTTGCCTACCAAACCTTTGCCATTTCAAAACTGAACATAATATATTTACACTATAAAAATTTGGGTTTGAGAAACTTAGATTATCTAGGACAATCATCCATCCAAATTTGATTCAAGAACAGGGCAAACTTTTCTGTAACAGTCACACTCAAACATTTTTAATAAATTCAAAAATCAATATTTCTATGCAAATCTTCCTCTGAGATCTTTATAGTTCCCTCCTATTTCTTCAATAAAAATTTCAACCCAGAATTTAAAGTTTAACCAAGTGAAATATAATTCCGAAATTAGAATCCGAGACCTTGCTCTATTCTGCGCAGATTTTACTAAAACATCGTTTTCTCCTAGCTCGTTAACTTAAATGACACACCCTTTTCTCCTACACAAACTAGACTCCAAATAGAACAATTTTCATTTATAAATCACTGCCCAGAACAGAACACAACAGGTTCAAATATCTGTTGCAAAACAGGGCAGTAGCTGTGTAAAACCATTTTCATACTTAAACCACATAAAACATCTAGTAATTCAAAAACCATAAATCACTAATTAAACCCTAAGTTAGAATAATCAACACACACCATAATTTAGCTTAAGAATTCAAGAATCATACCTTGCACAAGCTTAAAAACAAGTACCAAACTTCAATTAAACCAAGCTTTCACTTTTTCCACCAAAAGTACTATTCACCTTCTTTTTCCTTCTTCTTTTACTTTGCAAACCACCACAAACTCAAGCAAGCCTTCAATTTCAGCTTCACACACTATGTATATACGATTATCCTTTAATTACAATCACTAATCAAGCATGATCTCAAGGTTTTTCCTCTCTTTTCTCTCTTCTCTTTCTCTCTTTTCTCTTCTCTCTCCTTCTCTCCCTTTTTCTCTCTCTTTTTCTCCTTATTTCTAGATTTTTCTACTACTTAACCAACCAATTGAGCAAGCTTTGACTTTATATATATATATATATGAAATAATTATGCAATAATACTTATAAGTTGGTTAGTCTTGTGTTGACATGTGGTAAGGCCATGTTTGGTTTTGAAATTTAACACACTAACGTCTCCTTATTCTTTCTCATTTCATTTATTTCTCGCATTTAATCTTCCGTAAAACTTTAACCCCTTAAATCTAAATCCTTTGAAAAAAAATCGTGAATAAAATTCTAAAATGTAATTCATATATCAATTGTGAATTATATCTATTTATTGGAGAAGAGATGTTATAGTCTTCCCTCCTTAAAGAATTTTGTCCTCAAAATTCGTACCTGAATTATCGAATAAGTAGGGGTATTGTCGTCTCATACTCTCTTTCGTTTCCCAAGTTGCTTCATCTTTTGAGTGATTCTTCCATATTACCTTTACCAAAGGTATTTCTCTATTTCTTAACTGTTTGGTTTGAGACCCAACAATTTCTATCGGCTCTTCCACATAGCTCACATTTTCAGAGATTTCTATTCCTGGATCCTTTAGCACATGTGTAGGATCAGAACGATACCTTCGTAGCATGCTAACATGAAAGACATTATGAATTTGAGAAAGCTTTAAGGGTAAATCTAACTTATAAGCTAAGGGTCTTATTCTTTCGATAATCTCATACGGCCCTGTGTACCTCGGACTTAATTTTCCTTTATTACTAAACCTCATCACCCCTTTCCACGGAGACACCTTTAAAAATACTTTTTCACCAACTTGATACTTCATTTCTCGTCTGTGTTGATCAACATAACTTTTTTGACGATCTTGTACAGCCTTCAACTTCTCTTTCACAATCTTAACCTTATCTAACGCATTTTGAACAATATCTGGACCTTCTAAGATTATTGTACCTTCTTTATCCCAGTATAATGGACTCCTACACTTGCTTCTATATAATGCCTCGTACGGTGCCATTCCGATACTACTATGAAAATGATTATTGTATGCAAATTCCATTAAAGCAATATATTCATCCCATGAACCCCTGAATTCCAAAACACATGCTCTTAACATAACTTCTAATGTTTGAATGGTTCTTTCGGATTGTCCGTCAGTTTGAGGATGAAATGTTGTGCTGAAATTCAACCTAGTACCCAAGGAATCTTGAAAACTTTTCCAAAGTCGTGAGGTAAATCTAGGGTCTCTATCAGAAACAATGGAAATAGGTACTCCATGCAATCTCATAATTTCATTGACATATCGTTTTGCCAAACGATCAACAATGACCCATATAGCATCATTCCCTTTCTGAGTTTTAGGTAAGCCCATGACAAAGTCCATGGTAATGTGCTCCCATTTCCATTCAGGGATAGACAAAGGATGTAACTTACCAGCTAGAGCTTGATGTTCGATCTTTACTTGCTGGGATGTCAAACACCTTGCTGTGAATTCTGCTACTTCTTTCTTCATTCCAGGCCACCAATAATGAGATTTCATGGTTTGATACATTTTTGTTGTTCCGGGATGAATAGCATATGGTGCATTATGTCACTACACCATATATGGTCTTTACCAACACCTAAAACGAGTGTTGGCATGTAAAATGTTGCCTTAGATGGCTTAATTTTGATGTAAGCCAACACTGTATTTTTATGTTGCTATACATTTTAGTGTATGTTGCCTTATATATATTTGGTTAACAAAGCCAACACTTAAAATGATGTTACCGTAGACACTAACAAAAATGTTAAAAATGGACCAGGGGAAGTGAAATATTAGGGGGGGAAACTGAAATTTTTGGGGGTAACCTCTAAATATTTTTGGGGGGAAACCGGGTAATAATTTTGGGGGAAATATAGGTAATTTCTCATTTCTCTCATCTCTCTCATATTCTCTCCCTCTCTCTCTCTCTCTCTATCAATCTCAAACAGGTAACATCTTAATCTCTTACATGAATTTCTAATTAAACTAGTACATCTCGTCTCTCGTCTCTCTCTCTCTCTCTCCCCCTCATTCTCTCTATATATCTCTAACAAATATTCTCTCTCATTGTTAAACGAGTACTCACTCTTTGTACTCACTCTTTGTAGTACGAATTTGATGCTTGCTATCTGGTTCGGTCTTATTCAGGTTGGGCAAAATCCTAATTTGTTGATGTATTAATTCACTTATGAACCATAATTTCGTTTTAATTTAAGATTTGTAAACCCTAAAATTTGGGGGATTTTCTAATTTTTTTAGTATTTTACAAAATCCTAATTTGTTGATTGTTTTTTGTTTTGAGTTTATGTATGTGGTAGCATAAACATAATTGTGTGTTTGTTTCTTTAAACCCTAATTTTGTGTTATTTTGACAAACTGGTAAACTGTTACTCTGTTTTTTTGTCTCAGTGTTATTTTAACAGGTTGTTAAAGATTGGAGAAGTTGGTTTTGGAAGTGTTTATAAAGGTTATATTAGGCTTGTAGATGGGGTGGGTGATCCCTGTGTGGTTGCTGTTAAAGTGCTTAAATAGAATGGATTGCAGGTATTTTTTGCTGCACAATTTATATTATATACCTTCTTCATTATATATATATATATATATATATATATATATATATATATATATATATATAGGGCTTAATGATCCTATAGTTAACTATAGGAGAATTTCCTACAGTTAACCACTGAAATAAAGACACATCACATACTTTCCTAAATAAAAAGACACATCATTAATGCCCCTACGGGGCCCTTATAAATAAAAGGTAACAATCAAATGATTTTAAAGGTTAACTTTAGGAAGTTCTCCTAAAGTTAACTGTAGGAACATTTTTCTCATATATATATATATATATATATATATATATATATATATATATATATATATATATATATATATATATATTATGTAAGTGATCTTTGTACATTTTCTGCAGTTTTTCCTGTTATTGTAGTTTGTTCATGTTTACCAGGTTTTTAGTTGCCATTAGTTCTTTTGTTTTTTCCCACCTGCCACTTT
Source organism: Saposhnikovia divaricata (assembly GCA_036435485.1). NCBI lineage: Eukaryota > Viridiplantae > Streptophyta > Magnoliopsida > Apiales > Apiaceae > Saposhnikovia > Saposhnikovia divaricata. Next base: position 150,870,055 of record CM071597.1, on the reverse strand, counting down.
AAAAGATGTTCTCTAATTTACAAGCTCTTAGCCTATAAGGGATAGAAAGACTCATTGTGATGTTTGTAATAACCCTAACTTCAGTACTGCTACAGTGGTCACATGAATAGTAAATTTCGAGGATTTAGAGAAATGGTATATAGGTACTCTATAATGGAAACATAAAATGAATAAACAGAAACCATATTAGTGTTGTACAATGGAAATAAGTGACTCGAAATGACGTTAGATTTCAGAAATTCCTGAAACATGGATTTTGAGGATTTTGATTTCGAATAAGCTTCTATTAGATGCTAAGGAGCATGGAAACATTATAAGAATTATATATTGAGGGATTAGTGAATTTAGGTTAAACCAAAGGATTATTAAGTTAAGAGAATGCCAAGGGAAATTGGATTCGTAAATGGTTTCAAAACCACTGAGATAATGAAGTACATTCGAAACGAACCACAATTAGACGAATATGGAGATTAAGCAACCAAGATTTATAATATAACAAGGATATATACCACATTATTATCACCAAAAGTATTAGTACAATACTTAGGAAAAACAAGAAAAAGAGAATTATGAGATCATGAACATGACATCACATTCCATTAACATTTTTAAGGGGTAAATTAGTAACTTTGCAAGGTTTAATCACAAAATATCTTGCCAAGCTTCCAAGGTACTCTAGATTAGTGAATAATTAGATGAGATAAGAGCAAAAACCAAGCAAACTCTCTCCCCCTTCTTGTTAAACACCATTCGGCCTTTTCTAGAAAACAAGAAAAAAAAAAATCAAAACCCTAGCTAGCTTTAACATAAAATCAAGAGATAATTCATGGAGCTTCTTGGAGGATAGAAAGAGAGATTTACAAAGTTTCATAGCCATCCATCATCATTTAGTAAGGTAAATAAATTCTCAAAGTTGATGATGAATAGTAGTTGAATAGTAAAATCTTAGTATTAACTTGGTTTTGATGGCTCCTTTAGTTAATCCAAGCTAATTCAAGGTTGTTCAAGGTGTGTCCAAGGATTATTAAGGATTATTAAGTGTTCTTCAAGCTTCAAAGAGGTATAACAACCCTTGCCCTTTTGTATTTATGGTGGATATTGAAGTGATTAGTAGTTAAGTGTTGTTAATGTAAAGTTTATGATGAATATGTGTTATGAATGGTTGGATTTGATATGAGATTTGTGATGTGAACTAGTAACCATGGCTGGAATGTAGTCCACATGGTGTAGGGTTTGGATTGAGTATGGAATGATGGTTTTGGAGTGGTTAAAATATGGAAAGTATGAAATTATAGCCGTTATAATGTCCGATTTTCGTTAAACCGGAAAACTGCCCTGTTTTTAGCAACTGTGCACACACGGTAGGTTACTGTCCAGCACACTAAGGGACCATGAAATGATAGAGCTTAGTTCATAGATCATTTTGATATAAGGTGCGTTAAAATCTGATGAACGGTTTAGGAGAAAAGTTAGTTTTAGTGAAAGCGGTTCAGAAATCGAGAAACCGTAAATGTATCAAACTTGAGGTTACAATTACCATACCTTAACATTGTTAAAAGTCACGAAATTTTGGGATATGATAGTAGTGTGGTCAAAGAACTATTTCCAGTTGACCTTACATTAAAATTCGAAATTTAAAAATTATAAGAAATTCTACAGTCGAGTGTGGTCGTTAAGGGAAATGGTGAAAAACCCTGAAACTTCAACTTAGGTTATAAACGGTTAAGTTCTTGAACCTTTGGGGTAATAAGAATACTTTAAACATATATTAAAGTTTCAAAAGGTAATGTTATACAAGAGTGTAGTGAGTAAGAGATGTGGTTCTAACGACGGTCCTTTTGTGTTTATAGAAACTCCGGAAGAGGGACGAGCCATACCGTCAGGATATCGAAACCGAGGCAAGATTTCTTCTATCCCTATTCGTAAAACTACTTATCTTCACAAAGAAACTTGATTTTGTGAAATATATATGTGATGCTATTATTACTATATTGTGAAGAAATTGTCTTCCTTGAGTATTAATATGGAAAAGAAAGATATACGAAGATGTATATGAATATGGATATGAGTATAAGATGTATATGAATATGAATGAGAGTATGAGATGGATATGTATAGAGATGATTATGCATGAATTGAACATGCCTTATGATTAAGAGAATAAGAGAGAATGGTATCAGTTGTTATCGAGGGTTATATGGTTATAATATTATATTAAAAATGTTCTTATTGAGTATCAGTGGTTTAATAAACATTATTTGATTAACATGCATTACTCTTAAAATAGATGGAATATTTTACGAATATAAAAGTATATTTGATTTCTGAATTTGAAAGAGAGGTCTGAATCATAATCAAAGCCTTATGATATATATATATTTTATAGAAGTAATGTGCGAGAATGGAAATGATATGAGAGAATGATATGTGAAAATGAAAGTGAGAAAATGGAAATGTGGAATGATATTTTAAAAAGAGAATAATGATGTGATAAAGAGGGGGATTGCAACAGACTTGCGTAAGTGGCTGTGTCAGGGCTGTGTGCGACACAGTCCAGCATTTATTATTTTTATTACGGCACGAAGATGCCAAGGGAGGATGTTAGCAGGTGGCCTTCCTCCAGGGATGATTTTCATTCCTTCTACCGGTAGTAAAAAGAGAGCAGATACGATTAGGCGACTGATCATCGTCCTAACGTATCAGGCGACAGCAGATATCCCCAATGTTTTGAAAAGAAAGTGTAGACAATGGTTTTCAGATTGCTATACTGAAAACAGAACAATGATATGAGATGATGGAATGATAGTTACAGATGAAGAAAAACTGATATTATATTATTGTAGATTTCAATACTGAAACCAGAATAATGATATGAGATGATGGTATTATGGTGGCAGATGATGAAAAACTGATATTATATTAATATAGATTTCTCTCTTATAATAGTGAGTGGATGATGTATTATTAAATAAGAGCTTTACTTTTCCTTAAGGATTTTAATTGTTTCCTGCTATTACATATGCATATACATATATGTATACTTGTTCACATTTTAAATTTTAGTTACAGTATGATCTTGCTGAGCTATTATAGCTCACTCTTGCTACTTATGTATATAGCAGCTAGGTCCCATGCCGATACTACGTACCACACCCCGCAAGAGGGTAAGGGAAAGGCGACCTTTTGAGCGAGTGCTGGCGACCATCCCCGAGGTAGTGACAAGCGGAGGGGCTTAGTATACTTATGTAAATTAAGTGTGTAAATTGTAATAAACTTTAGTTGTTGAAGTGCTTCCTGTAGAAGCTTTGTTCAACAATGTACTTAGTAAATTCTGGGCTTGTAATAACTGTTAACTTTAAAACTTTTAAATATTGTGGTTGTTGTTCTATGAGCTTATGACTGGTGTGTGTGTGTGTATTAGTGTGGGGTCAACTGCTTATTTATTTAATTATTTATTGATAAAAAAAAAAAGATTACAGAGATATTGATATTGATCGGAAATTGGACCTTGACGGCCCGGATCCTTGACCCCGGATCCCGGGGCGTCACAGATGGTATCTGAGCTAAGAGTCATAATGCTCAAGAACAAAAGTGATAATAATAAATGTATCAGTTATAATATAAATTGTGAACTTCCATCAAGTTCAGGGGTGGTATATCGCAGGTTGTATTTACTTTAAGCATATATTATAATTTATTAGACTGTTACTAATAGAATTTATGTTTTATTATAGGGAGCGGAGATGGGTGAGCCGAGTCAGGACCCCCAGTGGCTAGGGATGTCAGAGCAGGAGCTATTAGATCTTCAGCTGGCCGGGGTAGAGGTCCCCGAGTATGCAGTTGAGGACCTCAGGGAGAGACGCCGGGCGGCGGCTAGAGAGCGATTAGAGAGAGAGGAGGCAGAGGAGCAGAGACGGAGAGATGCTGTGGCCCTAGTGCCATATATGGGTAGACCTTCTACAGGATCTGACGAGGCAGGTCCTTCCAGAGTGAGATCGGAGATCCCTGAGGAGGAGAGGCCACTGCGTAAGAGGCCTAGGTTGTCAGTTATACCTGAGGAGCCGATTGAGTGGAGGGATATTCAGATGGTTCCCACTCCTGTCCGACCCATCCCAGTGCCGTCACCAGTTCCATCCCCTCTACCTAGTCCTGACCCTATAGATGATCCTTTTGAGCAGTTTACCCCTCCAGGGCATTTTGGTTTTTTTGAGGAGGAGGAGGATCCTTCAGAGGATGCTGAGACAGAGTCGGTTCCTCCATCCCCACCCTTTGCACCTCCACCACCTCCACCTGTGGATGCACCTCCCCTAGCTGTACCCCCTCAGGAGGCACCCTTACCGGCGGGTGACTCACTTTCAGCTACCTTATTGACCGAGTACTTTGCCCTTCAGGGACAGTTGGAGGAGTCCCGCAGGACTATAGACACCCTTCTACAGAGGTTAGAGAGAGGGAGAGGAGGGGTTATCCCGGATGGGATGTCTCTGGGGATGATCAGTATTGAGCTACGAGCATTAGGAGATATTAGGAGGTTGTTGGGTGATAGAGGAGACCCGGCATGGAGGGCCCAGATAGTTGATACGGTTACTACCATGGTAGTCCAGATACGGGATGTTGTCAGGGCAGGGGTGTGAGCCGGGATAGTAGTTCGTCACTAATCAGACTAGTCATCTTGTTGATGTCATTTTGGGGATTAGTTTAGTTGTCCACTGTTTTAATCCCAGTCTGATTAGGGGACAGTTAGTAATACTTTTGGTGATATCGGATTAGTATGTACGGCTATGTTTTGGGTTTCGAACCTTGTATTAGATGATGTATATTATTAGCAGTAAAAGATGTTGTACCCAAATTGTAAAATATTTATGTACATTAATGAAGTTTGTGCATTTCTATCTAAATTTTTGCTGCATTTTTTTTATATAATATAATAAATGTTGAGACTCAGAAATATTGATGTATAAAAGGTGATTGACTTAATGAAAAGGCTATCGTGTTAAGGGCGATACAACTACCTACTAAAGTTATGGTATAACTAGATGTAAATCGCGTGATAAAGATATTGTGATGTGCAAATGAGCTAATTAATGATATAATTGTGTATATAGAAATGATGTATATAGTAACCCAAATTCGGGTAATTAATAAGGACTATTGTTATGTACAGAACTATGCCGCCTAGACGTGACAGTAGAGCGAATGCAAGGGAAAATGAGAGAGACGAAAGAAGTCGAAATATCGAAGGTACTAGACTGAACGAAAATGCTCATAATGAAGAAAATCATGAAGAAGGAGAAGAGGAATCAACTGGCCAACAAAGGAATCCGGGAGGTGATCCCTTTGCCCAATTCATGGACTTATTAAGGCAGAATTTAACAAATCCACAGAATCCTCAACCACCACCTGTTCTCCCCAATCAGGCAGCTAGTTCCTTTCGTGCCTTTAAGTCATTAAAGCCCCCAGAATTCGAGGGAACCACTAACCCAGTAGTAGCCAGGGCATGGCTAAAAGAAATGGAGAAAGCTTTCGAAATACTGAGGATAGAGGAAGATCAGAAAACAGTTTTTGCAGCCTATCTCCTAAAGGGAGAGGCAAATTACTGGTGGGAAGCTAGGAAGAACCTAGAGGAAGCGGGAGTGATAACCTGGGAGCGTTTCACTAGGGTGTTCCTAGAAAAGTATTCTCCTAGGTATTTAGAAAACCAAATGGAATTAAAGTTTCTGGAGTTAAAACAGGATAACCTAACAGTGGCAGAGTATGAAAATAAATTTACAGAACTGTCGAGGTTTGTTCCCGAGTTTGTGCGTACTGAAGAACAACGTGCAAAAAGGTTTCAACAAGGGTTGAAACCCTGGTTACGAACGAGAGTGGCCCCATTTGAGTTAACTGATTATGCTGCAGTGGTTCAAAAGGCATCAATTATAGAGGCCGAGAGTGAGCAGGCTCAAATAGGTCGAGAGAATAAGAAAAGAAGATTTGAGGGCCCAAAAGGAGGTTCAAGTGAGGGAAGCTACTTTAACAAAGGAGGTAAAGGACAAAAATCTCAATTTGTGGGAAAATCGGGGGGTAACAAGACTACTAGTGAGACGGTGAGTCAGGGTGGAAAATCTTCGGGAACATTTCAGTCCAATCAATCACGACCACCATTACCAGATTGTGAGACGTGTGGTAAGAAGCATATAGGAGTCTGTAGAGTGCTGGGAGTAACTTGTTTTAAGTGTGGACAAAAAGGACACTACCTTAACCAGTGCCCATCAACTGATGCAAACCCTAAAAGAGATGTTAAGTGTTACCAGTGTGGGAAACTAGGACACATTGCTAGAGATTGCCGTTCAGGTGGGTCATACGCGTCAGGACAGAGTGGGGCTGCTTCAAATAGGCCTACTGCTAGAGTGTACAACATGACCTTAGGGGAAGCGTTGACAAAACCAGATGCGGATACAGGTACTTGCTTTTTGATTTAAATTTGGTGTGTAAATCTTTGGCTAAGGATCGACTTAATCAATTAATGGAATAAATAAGTTAATAATATAGATAAGGAAAATCAGTATCTGCTAAAGGCTAGGAAACGTTATGAAAAGAAAAGTAGGAGTGTTTTGGGAAAACACAAGCTCGTTGAGACGAACAGGAAATATATGTTATAGGTAGTATTTTCTTACAATTGTTTTAAAGAATATTATTAGAGCTTATTTTCTGGAAAATTTTACAGAGAGGAACTATGGGAATATTGAGGAATTAATATTTATGTCATGATAGAGATCAGAAGATGGTTAAACCATAAGTGAGATACACTACCATTCAGAAAAGGTCAATGTAGTGGCGGATATCTTCGTCAAAAGAGGAAGGAGAGACGAGATAACCTGGAATGACTTGAAACAGGAGGAGATTTGTGAGGAAAAGACAGTAAAAGGACTGCTATTGATAAACTAAATGGCATGTTGATGAATGACAAGGAAGTTATGTTAGTATATTTCTGCGCAAACAAGATAGATATATTATAGAAGGAAAAAGGATAAAGGAAATAGTGTGGAAGTTAGAAGGTGTGAATGAGAAAGATACTTATGGACATTTCCAACATGATTCCGGGACGGAATCCTTTTAAGGGGGGAAGGATGTAATAACCCTAACTTCAGTACTGCTACAGTGGTCACATGAATAGTAAATTTCGAGGATTTAGGGAAATGGTATATAGGTACTCTATAATGGAAACATAAAATGAATAAACAGAAACCATATTAGTGTTGTACAATGGAAATAAGTGACTCGAAATGACGTTAGATTTCAGAAATTCCTGAAACATGGATTTTGAGGATTTTGATTTCGAATAAGCTTCTATTAGATGCTAAGGAGCATGGAAACATTATAAGAATTATATATTGAGGGATTAGTGAATTTAGGTTAAACCAAAGGATTATTAAGTTAAGAGAATGCCAAGGGAAATTGGATTCGTAAATGGTTTCAAAACCACTGAGATAATGAAGTACATTCGAAACGAACCACAATTAGACGAATATGGAGATTAAGCAACCAAGATTTATAATATAACAAGGATATATACCACATTATTATCACCAAAAGTATTAGTACATTACTTAGGAAAAACAAGAAAAAGAGAATTATGAGATCATGAACATGACATCACATTCCATTAACATTTTTAAGGGGTAAATTAGTAACTTTGCAAGGTTTAATCACAAAATATCTTGCCAAGCTTCCAAGGTACTCTAGATTAGTGAATAATTAGATGAGATAAGAGCAAAAACCAAGCAAACTCTCTCCCCCTTCTTGTAAACACCATTCGGCCTTTTCTAGAAAACAAGAAAAAAAAAATCAAAACCCTAGCTAGCTTTAACATAAAATCAAGAGATAATTCATGGAGCTTCTTGGAGGATAGAAAGAGAGATTTACAAAGTTTCATAGCCATCCATCATCATTTAGTAAGGTAAATAAATTCTCAAAGTTGATGATGAATAGTAGTTGAATAGTAAAATCTTAGTATTAACTTGGTTTTGATGGCTCCTTTAGTTAATCCAAGCTAATTCAAGGTTGTTCAAGGTGTGTCCAAGGATTATTAAGGATTATTAAGTGTTCTTCAAGCTTCAAAGAGGTATAACAACCCTTGCCCTTTTGTATTTATGGTGGATATTGAAGTGATTAGTAGTTAAGTGTTGTTAATGTAAAGTTTATGATGAATATGTGTTATGAATGGTTGGATTTGATATGAGATTTGTGATGTGAACTAGTAACCATGGCTGGAATGTAGTCCACATGGTGTAGGGTTTGGATTGAGTATGGAATGATGGTTTTGGAGTGGTTAAAATATGGAAAGTATGAAATTATAGCCGTTATAATGTCCGATTTTCGTTAAACCGGAAAACTGCCCTGTTTTTAGCAACTGTGCACACACGGTAGGTTACTGTCCAGCACACTAAGGGACCATGAAATGATAGAGCTTAGTTCATAGATCGTTTTGATATAAGGTGCGTTAAAATCTGATGAACGGTTTAGGAGAAAAGTCAGTTTTAGTGAAAGCGGTTCAGAAATCGAGAAACCGTAAATGTATCAAACTTGAGGTTACAATTACCATACCTTAACATTGTTAAAAGTCACGAAATTTTGGGATATGATAGTAGTGTGGTCAAAGAACTATTTCCAGTTGACCTTACATTAAAATTCGAAATTTAAAAATTATAAGAAATTCTACAGTCGAGTGTGGTCGTTAAGGGAAATGGTGAAAAACCCTGAAACTTCAACTTAGGTTATAAACGGTTAAGTTCTTGAACCTTTGGGGTAATAAGAATACTTTAAACATATATTAAAGTTTCAAAAGGTAATGTTATACAAGAGTGTAGTGAGTAAGAGATGTGGTTCTAACGACGGTCCTTTTGTGTTTATAGAAACTCCGGAAGAGGGACGAGCCATACCGTCAGGATATCGAAACCGAGGCAAGATTTCTTCTATCCCTATTCGTAAAACTACTTATCTTCACAAAGAAACTTGATTTTGTGAAATATATATGTGATGCTATTATTACTATATTGTGAAGAAATTGTCTTCCTTGAGTATTAATATGGAAAAGAAAGATATACGAAGATGTATATGAATATGGATATGAGTATAAGATGTATATGAATATGAATGAGAGTATGAGATGGATATGTATAGAGATGATTATGCATGAATTGAACATGCCTTATGATTAAGAGAATAAGAGAGAATGGTATCAGTTGTTATCGAGGGTTATATAGTTATAATATTATATTAAAAATGTTCTTATTGAGTATCAGTGGTTTAATAAACATTATTTGATTAACATGCATTACTCTTAAAATAGATGGAATATTTTACGAATATAAAAGTATATTTGATTTCTGAATTTGAAAGAGAGGTCTGAATCATAATCAAAGCCTTATGATATATATATATTTTATAGAAGTAATGTGCGAGAATGGAAATGATATGAGAGAATGATATGTGAAAATGAAAGTGAGAAAATGGAAATGTGGAATGATATTTTAAAAAGAGAATAATGATGTGATAAAGAGGGGGATTGCAACAGACTTGCGTAAGTGGCTGTGTCAGGGCTGTGTGCGACACAGTCCAGCATTTATTATTTTTATTACGGCACGAAGATGCCAAGGGAGGATGTTAGCAGGTGGCCTTCCTCCAGGGATGATTTTCATTCCTTCTACCGGTAGTAAAAAGAGAGCAGATACGATTAGGCGACTGATCATCGTCCTAACGTATCAGGCGACAGCAGATATCCCCAATGTTTTGAAAAGAAAGTGTAGACAATGGTTTTCAGATTGCTATACTGAAAACAGAACAATGATATGAGATGATGGAATGATAGTTACAGATGAAGAAAAACTGATATTATATTATTGTAGATTTCAATACTGAAACCAGAATAATGATATGAGATGATGGTATTATGGTGGCAGATGAAGAAAAACTGATATTATATTAATATAGATTTCTTTCTTATAATAGTGAGTGGATGATGTATTATTAAATAAGAGCTTTACTCTTCCTTAAGGATTTTAATTGTTTCCTGCTATTACATATGCATATACATATATGTATACTTGTTCACATTTTAAATTTTAGTTACAGTATGATCTTGCTGAGCTATTATAGTTCACTCTTGCTACTTATGTATATAGCAGCTAGGTCCCATGCCGATACTACGTACCACACCCCGCAAGAGGGTAAGGGAAAGGCGACCTTTTGAGCGAGTGCTGGCGACCATCCCCGAGGTAGTGACAAGCGGAGGGGCTTAGTATACTTATGTAAATTAAGTGTGTAAATTGTAATAAACTTTAGTTGTTGAAGTGCTTCCTGTAGAAGCTTTGTTCAACAATGTACTTAGTAAATTCTGGGCTTGTAATAACTGTTAACTTTAAAACTTTTAAATATTGTGGTTGTTGTTCTATGAGCTTATGACTGGTGTGTGTGTGTATTAGTGTGGGGTCAACTGCTTATTTATTTAATTATTTATTGATAAAAAAAAAAGATTACAGAGATATTGATATTGATCGGAAATTGGACCTTGACGGCCCGGATCCTTGACCCCGGATCCCGGGGCGTCACAATGTTTGCTTAAGTGCCCATAGACATTGGACTTAACTTAGCTATCTGATCCCATAAGTACTATAATAATGGATACCCCTCTTCTCGGTTGATAGTTTTTTGCCTTCCAAAATATTTTATAATTATGTAGGATTGTGGCCAACTGGCCTGATTTTGTTGTTAGTCTTCTTTGAAGTTATAAAATATGGGCTTTGTATGAGCTAAAAGAATTCTGGATATCAAGAATGCATCCAACTGTATAAGTAATGACTGGCTATTTGGGATATCTTGCCAATGTTAATTTCTTCTGCTTTTTACCAGGACACTTTATCTTCCTCATTCTAAGTTTACTAATACTTCTATATATTATTGACAACTTAGATAGCATTTCATGGATTCAACGGTTGTTGGTGTACTAGTACATGCCACATAAGAGCTTAGAATCCCATATATTTAGCAGGGCTTTTCCAGCTCTTCCTTTGGAAATAAGATTACAAATTATGCTAGGAGCAGCTCGAGGATTGGCTTATTTCCACGATGGACTGGATGTCCAGGTATAATTCATTTGAATATATTGACTTCAACATTCAAACTATGATTTCCTGCTTTTCGATACTAACCAACTCCATTTTAATTCTCACGGTTTCAGCTACCATAATCATCACATCATTAAATAATTTGGCATGGGAAGTTTTTTTATTTTGATGTAAAAGCATCTTAAATATTGCATTATCTCTGGCCATTTTATTTGTCTGAGGTATGTAAGTGATATATATGTATATGTATATCACTTCATTTTTAATTTCTTTGTTTTTTTCTTTTGTCGAAACCCAAGACTTTCTTCTACGATGTGAGGATTTTTCATGCTTGTTTCTGTTTCATGTTACTTTCTTCTTAGTGATCCTCTTCGCTAAGCATGAAAGTAATAATAATTTAGGAAAAATGCAACCTGCTACAAAATCTAGGAATAATAATAATAATAATAATAATAATAATAATAATAATAATAATAATAATAATAATAATAATAATAATAATAATAATACTAATAATAATAATAATAATAATAATAATAATAATAATAATAATAATAATAATAATAATAATAATAAAAACAACAACAACAACAACAACAACAACAACAACAACAATAATAATAATAATAATAATAATAATAATAATAATAATAATAATAATAATAATAATAATAATAATAATAATAATAATAATATATTCATGCAATAAAGCCAGACAAAGAAACGACTAGCAGGTTAGTTTGTAGTTGTCTGAGTTAACTTGCTTGCTGTTGTTTTAATTCTTTGGGTTTAACAGTACAAAAACTGTTGGTTAACCCTCTAAAACCGGTTAAGATAATTGTGATCAAGATAAAAAACCTTAAGCATGAAAGTTAGTTGGAATATTTTAATTGCTGTTGTTTTAATCAATATTGGACGGCAAATGTATCAGAACTCAGAAGTTTTAGAGGTAACTATGACTCCTTATTTTTAGGACCGGCTACCCACAAAATAGTTTTCCTTTATGCAGGAACTTGTTACATAACCAGGTTTTCATCCTCCAGTTGTCAGTACTCTTGCATTTTCAAATTTTAACCATCACAGGAAACTATTAAATAGAATGCGGATGTTATGTGCGTATAGGATTATACTAGTTTCCATTAAGTGGAGGATATAGATGTAACTTGTAAGTTGTCTATCATATCACATATAACCGCTCCTATGGTTAAGTAATAAGCATATAAGCTTTAAAATGATGTTGGACACTTTTATCCTGTTTGTGACATAGACTTTGAGTTTACATTGTGTTGCAGACATTTAAACATGTACGTATTTTATTACAGGTTCTCCTGGCAGCCCAGTTATTTTCCTATGCAGGACTATTTATAATTCATGGTGTATTCGAGGTACTTTTGGGGAATTTTTTTATTATTTATATGTATAGTGCACATCAATTTGAACATAAATTTATGTAGTTGTTATTATATTTATCGTTAATGTTGTTGTAGGTATGCCTGGTATTAGTGCCTATGCTGGTTTCTATGAAGTCTGCTCGTCGAAGAAAGGGGAGACCGTTTATGTTTCAGTAACATCCAGAGCTGTTGGTCAGCTTGTTGGGCAGTTTGCAAGATTCTGGGCTGCTAAGTCTGCTAAATGTTGATATTGATGAGCTAAGTGCTGAGCCATCGATCGACGATGTTTCCACTTGATGTGGAATACATAATATTTATCACTCTTTTGAACCACATTGTATTTAGTATGGTGACGGTTAAGACATTATGGTAGTTTAATATGTCGTTTGACAGATATGACTAGTTGTATGTCCAACTATGACTTTGTATTCACTAATTTGGCATGTGTGATGTTAAGAAATAGATTATTTCTTTTGACATTTTTTCTTTAGTTCAAAGGGCTAAGATTTAATTGTGATTTTGGTTATGATTATGAATTTTGGTAACAAAAATTAAGATGTTGCCGATAAATAAAAGTGATATGGAAAAGTGTTTAATAAAAAAGTGTTGGAATAAGTGAAAAGATGTTGCAAAAACTTTAAAAGTGTTCAATAAAAAGATGTTGTAATAAAGTTGAAAAGGTGTTGCTGAAAAAAAAAGGTGTAGATAAAATAGTGTTGTTGTAAGAAAAAACGATGTTGCAGTAGAGTCTATGGTAACATTGTATTTGGTGTTGCTGTAGATCGTAAAGTGTTGCCATAAATAACTAAGGCAACATATATACCGATGTAGCCATAGAATTGAACTAAGTGTTGGCTTATCACCTAAGGCTACAGGACTATATCCAACATCACCAAATTTGGAAAAAGTGTAGCCTTAGACCAATTTTTGGCTTATGGCAACACTATTCTTGATTTTTTACACTTTTTTCAGGTGCTGTTAAAGACCATATATGGTGTAGTGTGTGCTTCATCCAAAATCTCTCGACGTAGATCATCAACATTGGGAACACAAATCCGATCGTTGATCATTAATGTCTCATCCTGTAAGGCAAAACTAGTAGTTTCCCCCTGTTTCACTTTCTCAATGATATCCAATAATTGTGGATCACGTGCTTGTGCTTCTTGGATCCTCTCTTTTAAAATGGGTCGTATTTTTAATGTAGCAAGCAAAACTCCAACATCTTCAACGTTCAAATCAACATTCAACTTTCTTAAAGTTGTCAAAGATGACAAATAAGATTCCTGAAAATTTGGTCTACTACTGCTACTTTTTCTGCTCAAGGCATCGACAACAGTATTTGCTTTTCCCGGATGATATTCAATAGTACAATCATAATCCTTCAACAGTTCCAGCCATCGTCTTTGTCTCATATTTAACTCATTTTTGCTCATCAGGTACTTCAGACTCATATGATCCGTGAAAATTTGAAATGTTTCTCCATATAAGTAATGTCTCCAAATTTTTGAAGCAAATACAACTGCTGCTAATTCCAAATCATAAACTGGATAAGATAACTCGTGAGGCCTTAGTTGTCTAGAAGCATATGCAATTACTCTTCCATGTTGCATAAGAACACACCCTAAGCCTTGATGAGAAGCATCACTATAGACAACAAAACCTCACTGACCCGACGGAGTAGCTAAAATTGGAGCTGAGGTTAATCGATGCTTTAATTCTTCAAAACTTTGTTGAGCCACCTCATTCCATTGAAAGGGAAAATTCTTTCTATGTAATTTCGTCATTGGTCCTGCAATTTTAGAAAACCCTTCCACAAAACGTCATCCAGCCATACCAAGAAAACTCCGTACTTCTGTGACATTTTTCGGTGCTTCCCAATTTAAGATCGCTTCTATTTTCGTTGGATCAACTTCAATCTTTCTACTTGAAATAACATGTCCCAAAAATACAACATGGTCTAACCAAAACTGACATTTACTCAACTTAGTGTATAACTGTTTCTCTCGCAAGGTTTGCAAAACCGTCCTTAAGTGATGTTCATGATCTTGTGCATTCTTGGAGTAAATAAGTATGTCATCAATGAATACTATAACAAACTTATCAAGAAAAGGCTGGAAAACCTTATTCATTAAAGCCATAAACACAGTTGGGGCATTGCTTAAACCAAAAGGCATCACAAGAAACTCAAAATGACCATATCGCGTTCTAAAAGCAGTTTTAGGAATATCCTCTTTTGCAATTTTTAACTGATGGTATCCTGATCTCAAGTCAATCTTTGAGAAAACATGTGCACCTTGTAATTGATCGAACAAATCATCTACTCGTGGTAATGGGTACTTGTTCTTTACATTAACTTGATTTAGCTTACTGTAATCAATACATAATCTCATTGTACCATTTTTCTTCCTAACAAACAACACTGGTGCACCCCATGGAGATACATTAGGACGGATAAATCCCTTTTCCAATAACTATATCAATTGCTTCTTCAATTCCTTTAATTCTACCGGTGCCATCCGGTATGGAGAAATTGAAATTGGTGCCATCCGGTGCCATCCGGTGCCATTAATTCCTTTAATTTTACCGATGATTACTTCTGGTGTTACTGCTGTTTCATCTCTGGTTAGTGCAAAGACTCGTCCTTGTGTAGGTGGCTTAGAACTCTGAGATTCTGACTGATTGACACTTTTCCCTTTGTTTCTACCAAAGAATGTTCCAGTTCCCCTAGTTACCGTGTTTTGAACGGTTGGCTCTGACGCAGCTTGTCCAATATTTAATTTTTTTGGACATTCTCTCACAAAATGCCCTTGTTCACCACAAAAATATCATCCTCCGGAAATCCCTCTACATTCCCCAAGATATTGCCTACCACAATGTGGGCATGTAGTCTTTACTTGTGTAACTAGCCTTAAACTTCTATTAGGGTTTCCAGAACTGAAAGACCTTACACCACTAGGTCTAAAGGCATTCCCTCTTGTAAATGATTGAGCAGGTGCACTATAATTTTGACGCTTACTTGGCCTACCACCATGTCCCACTACAAATCCTGTTGCTTCTATTTTCGGCCTCTGTAAGAAAGTTGGCCTCTCTTAGATCAAGCGTTCAGCTCGAATGGCTGCAACTCTCAAGTCTGTGTAAGTATGAAGATCTCCAGGAGTAATCTTGCTTCTAATTTCATATTTGAAACCTTCTTCAAAAGGTCTACACCGATCAATTTCAGTTGACACCATAGCCAAGGCATAACGAGATAACTGTGTAAATTTCACTTCATATTCCGCAACAGTCATATTTCCTTGTTTCAAGTTCAAAAACTCCCTCTGCTTCTCATCTCTATAAATCTCGGGCATATATTTATCTCGGAACTCCCGTAGAAAATCATCCCAGGTTAACACTGGTGGTTGAATGGATGCATTAGGGACAGTCTCCCACCAATCATAAGCATCTTCCTGAAGTAATGACACCGCATAGTCGAACTTCTCTTCCGGATTACAATGCATCATATTAAAAACTCTTTCAGTTCTTTTCAACCATGTTTCAGCTTCAGCAGGATCTATAGTACCCGAGAAATCAGTTGCCCCTAACTTTCTAAGTTCCTTATAGTTTCGTACCACTGGTGCATTCCTAGGTCCCTCAAATTCTTGTTCCATTCCTATATGTTGTCCATGTAAAGGTGAAGATGGAACATGTGATCCACCTATAGACTGTTGTTGGCCAGCTGCTCCTTGACTCCCTGGTGCATTTTGATCTTGATTATCCATATTTAGTGTCCTATACATACATATAGATGTTAAATACTACATAACCACATGTTTATGAATGCAATATATATGTGCCCTAAGAATCATATCCCTGCTCTGATACCAACTAAATGTGACACCCTTATACCATATGATAATCATAAGACCACTGAATTAATATCTTAATAAGTGGAACATTTTCAAATTCATAAATACCAAAACAACTCATATAATACACATAGTCACAACCATATTCATTATCTGGATATTACATTTTCGATGACATATCCATAATATCTGATACAATACTCAAAACATTACACATAACATCATATATATATATATATATATATATATATATATATATATATAGGTTCAAAATATGAAAAGCAGGGAGTCTCGAGCATTAGCTGGCCAACCTGTGATTCGAACTTGATCTACAACTTCGCACTTCTATTAGTGAAAGCCTATCTCCTAGAAATTTCCTGAAAAATAATTACGCTTTATATGAGATGCCACTCAGTGAACAATAATCTCTTTCACAATTTATACTCCAGACATAATTAATTAAAAAGAAATCAAGTTAAAATAATCATACATTACATATTTGAAAAGTATAATCATGTGAACAGATCAGTCACAAAATGATGGAAATACATGTAACCTAAGTATGTGCTTTTGTTTATTCTATTCACGTTATTTGTTGTGACCTGTCAATTTACTATAGCATCCCCCGGGATTCACGTTATTCACGTTGATGGCCTCAAGGGCTCATAATTCACGTTATTAGCCGGCATATAATTCACGTTAGTAACCACAAAGGCTAGAAATTCACGTTGATAGCCACAAAGGCTGATAATTCACGTTGATAGCCACAAAGGCTAATAATTCATGTTAAAGGCTAGCTAGGCCCATATTTGATGCTATAGCATTGATGGTCACAACGCCTTTAATTAATCCCATGCCACTAAAATGCATGCACGTGTGTTCATGTTTCCAAATTTGTCATGTAGTAACTATATTCATCCAAAGATCGAATATACACGTAAACACATTGTTCATGTAACATGTAAAGTCATGTAATAGAATAAGTCATCCAAGTCGCACATTAAACATACAATTAACAGACAGAGAGAATATTCGATTATTACTCACCTTGACTCGTTCGATGACTTAAGCTGATGGATTATTTGTCACGAACTCGAAACCCTTCTGAGAGCCTAAACAAATATAAACTATAATTAATGATTAAGAAATAATTGAGTCTTGCTACTCATGTATATGAATATATTTGCTAATGCAAGTACATAGGAACAATGTACCCTTAATACTATCTCCCTTATATGCCTATTTCTAACGAAATTTCGGCATGACCTATTCGTAAATTGAACTATACCCGGTGTATAACCACCTCAAATACAATCTCAAACCAATTTAAGACATCCATAAGCAATCTACAACACCAACAATACCCACTCCATCTCCAATCAGCATTCGTATACCATTTTCAACTATAACTCCATTGAAATCCAAGGTCAAAATCTTACTATTAATACCATGCATCAAATACTTTGTAATCAACTAGACAATGTCAAAACTAACAACTTTAATCTTTTGACCAACCTCAAATAAGGTTGTTAACTCATTGAAGATAATTCTCCATAATAGAACAAACATAAAACACACTCAAAAACGTAAAACGCTATCGCGCACACTTTACTCAAACATTTTTAGTAAATCCAAAAATTATTCATAAATTACCAAAATTTCTCAGAATCTTCTTGGATATCATATAAAGATCTCATAAAAATTTCCAAGTTAATACCATCTTCTAACTAAGTGGATCATTAATCCAAACTCAATGCAAAAAAAGTTTATCAAACCTGCGCTGCTTGTCTTCTAAAAATTTTCATAAATTGAAAAATAACTATTTCCCTATCAAACCTTTGCCATTTCAAAACTGAACATAATATATTTACACTATAAAAATTTGGGTTTTTGAAACTTAGATTATCTAGGACAATCATCCATCCAAAATTGATTCAAGAACAGGGCAAACTTTTCTGTAACAGTCACACTCAAACATTTTTAATAAATTCAAAAATCAATGTTTCTATGCAAATCTTCCTTTGAGATCTTTATATTTCCTTCCTATTTCTTTAATAAAAATTCCTACCCAGAATTCAACGTTTAACCAAGTGAAATATAATTCCAGAATTAGAATCAGAGACCTTGCTCTATTCTGCGCATATTTTACTAAAACATCGTTTTCTCCTAGCTCGTTAACTTAAATGACACACCGTTTTCTCCTACACAAACTAGACTCCAAATAGAACAATTTTCATTTATAACTCACTGCCCAGAACGGAATACAACAGGTTCAAAAATCTGTTGCAAAACAGAGCAGTAGCTGTGTAAAACCATTTCACTACTAGAATTGGTAGATATAACATCACACCTTTAACATCAGTTAGAAATGTCACTGATGTTAAAAGTATTTTAGACATCGGTTGTTACTTTACCGATGTTAAAACATATTTCAGACATCGCTTATAATAACAACAGTTGTCTAATCTCCTTTTTTAAAAATAAAAAATTGACACGTACACCTTACCTTCCCCCTTTATACACAAAAGAAATTTCATTTCCCTCCTTAAACGAAATTTCACTTCCCCCGTTATTTCTCTCTACTCTCAGCCCACAGAACTCGAAGTCAATCTCTCTTTTCTCTCCCCTGCCGCCTCTCTCGCTCTCAACCCTCTCTCTCACTATCTCCCTCTTTTCTCTCTCTTTTACCCTAATTTACTCAATTATAAACCCTAATTAGTACGAATCCAACTTAATTAAGCACGAATTGGAGGTTGGAGCTTGGAGTTTGAACCCTAATTAGTTTGATTTAGGACTTTTCTTCACAGACCCGGAGCTTTCTTCACGGTAAGACATCTAAAACCCTAATTTACATAATTATAAATTATGTGGTATGATTTGAGTTGCTGCTGGGTGTTTATGTAAACCATGTGTGTATATATATTCGTTGTGTGTGTATATATATCTGCGATTGGGTGTGTGTGCGTTGCGAGGCTTTTATTCTTCTGGGTTTGAGCTCGATTTCAAGCTTGGTTCAGTGGTCTGGTGCTGATTTGGACTGGGTAAAGCTGCGTGTGTACGTATTAGAGTTAATACCTTATGAATGAATTGGGTTCTCTATTTTTGAGGTTGTAAACTTGGATTTTTATGCTTGTTAGGTTGTAATTTACTTCGTTTTATCCAGTTAAATTGTATTTCTTATGTTAGTATGCTTCGAATTAAATTTTTATTTCAACGGTTATTACAGTTGCTTATTGTTTTGTGTTAATCGTGGCTGAACGAGGGTATTAAGTATTTGCAGGCTGTAAACATAGTTCTTGGTTGGAGGTTGATATGGTTTTCCCAAATTGTAGGAGGACAAGGAGAAGGAACTTCTCTTATCAAAAAGTGTGGAGACATTGGAGTATGATTCTGACATAGTCTTTCTCGTATAATAGTTGCTTCTTTCAGATCTCATCTTCATATGTATATCCATCTGTGCAGAAACTGGAATTTTTCTCGGAAAGGATTGTTTCATTAGCATTTGATGTTATCTCACGCGTTCTAGAAACAGGGCCAGTAAGCTTATATGATTCATTTGTCTTTTATTTTTCAATTCTGAAAGGCCAAGTGCTCATATGTTTTCTACACTAAATTTTAAGGGACATGGCTCATGAATTGCTTCAACTGAGCAATTTATTCTGAATAACGCATTTCTGTATGATTTTTAGTTCACTTATGTTACAAATGAAATAGGGTTGGAGGCTTGTTTCACCCCACCTCTCATCTTTGCTGAACTCGGCAATCTTTCCAGCAATGGTGATGAATGAGAAGGTATAGCCTATTAATGTTCCTGATTCAGATGAGATGTTTCTTTAATCGATAAATTATATCAGTACTTTGTAGCATGACTATCAGCTTCAGTTAGATAGACTGGTGTCATGGTGCCTTCCACAGGGTAGCGGTTCACATTATACTAAACTGAAATAATCTCTGTCTCTAAATCTTTTCATAAAAGCCTCCTCCCAGTTCAAACTTTTTTAAAATCTCTGTAATTCATGTGTACCAATTGTAATCCAAGTGAGATACAAATTGTATGCTGTGATTTGTGCATAAGTCAAATTCACAAGCTCATATATAAAATTAAATTTATGTCTTGTGCTATCCAGGGAAGCACCTAATAAATGTCATAGAACATACTTAAAAACATAAGAAGAAAATTTATACTGGTAGCACTACTGCAAAGTAGCTGGCATACAAGTTTATTGACAAAGATCAAAGATACAACCATAGTTAACTATCTGATTCTCTCATGTCATCATAATTTCTCAATTCTTTAGGTGGGATGAAAGTTAAAGCAGATAGGGATGAATCTTCACCATATGCAGCCATGCTTGCGGCGCAGGATGTTTCAACAAGATGCAAGGTCTGGTTTTTTCCTCTTACTCTGGAGTAGCTTGAAAGTCCTGTAATTGCATGAAATGGATGGATTATAGTGACTTTGCAATGTTTTCTTATGTCGCTGGTATATAACCCACAGAAACTTAGAATCACTGCTCTTCACATCAAGCTTCGCGCAACAGGTGGAAACAAGACAAAATCTCCTAGTCCTGGTGCTCATTCTGCACTTCGTGCACTTGCTCGTTCAGGAATGAAAATTGGTCGCATAGGTAATTCTTTCTTCCTGGTCCTGGTGATTTTTTATGTTGATCATTAATTGTAAAAATATAGTGCATGTATCTGGTGGTTATCCTAATTATTGTTTGTGTGTTGCAATTTTCAGTGAGCGACCAAGACTCGGGATTCTTATAAAATGGAGGAGCTTGATGATGTGCCCTTCGAGGCTGCAACATTCATCGAAGACAAGATATGATCAGGCAGCAATTTTTTAATGCACTTTATTTACTTTTTGAATCCCTTCGTACGTATGTGATACTTTTGATTTTATTATGAATACTTTAGAAGTTTGGTAATTAGTTCGTGGATGTTAGGTGGATGGTTATGTATGTTGAATGTATGACTTGGATGGTTTTAATTTATTGAATGTTTGTTTTGTTTTTGGATTCATTTACTTGGCTAGTGCACAAAATCAGCAAGTTATTAAATTTTAACATCACTTTCAATTTTTGGTCACTCTAAAACTGATGTTAAAAGTCTAAATGAACAACTGTTTTACCAGAAAATGGATGTCTAAATGACCAAAGCACATCAGGCATTGAGTAGTAAACTGATGTTAAAGGTTGTATTAAACATCTGTATTTTAATTTCACTGATGTCTAAGCTTGTATTAACATCATTTCTTATTTATAAATCGATGTTAAACAATAGGATAAACATCAGTTTCTTATGAGGAACCGATGTCTATAGACATCTTTAACATCGGTCACAAACCGATGTTAAAGACCCCCCCTTTATCTACACCGACAAAGACATCGGTTCTGACAGACTTTTAACATCGGTCAAAAACCGATGTTGTAGGGGGTATTTCCAGTAGTGTTTTCATACTTAAACCACATAAAACATCTAGTAATTCAAAAACCCTAAATCACTAATTAAACCCTAAGTTATAATAATCAACACACACCATAATTAAGCTTAAGAATTCAAGAATCATACCTTGCACAAGCTTAAAAACAAGTACCAAACTTCAATTAAACCAAGCTTTCACTTTTTCCACCAAAAGTACTATTCACCTTCTTCTTCCTTCTTCTTTTACTTTGCAAACCACAACAAACTCAAGCAAGCCTTCAATTTAAGCTTCACACACTATGTATATACGATTATCCTTTGATTACAATCACTAATCAAGCATGATCACAAGGTTTTTCCTCTATTTTCTCTCTTCTCTTTCTCTCTTTTCTCTTCTCTCTCTTTCTCTCCCTTTTTCTCTCTTTTTCTCCTTATTTCTAGATTTTTCTACTACTTAACCAACCAATTAACCAAGCATTGACTTTTTTTTATAAATATATATATATATATATATATGAAATAATTATGCAATAATACTTATAAGTTGGTTTAGTCTTGTGTTGACATGTGGTAAGGCTATGTTTGGTTTTGAAATTTAACACACTAACGTCTCCTTATTCTTTCTCATTTCATTTCTTTCTCGCATTTAATCTTCCGTAAACCTTTAACCCCTGAAATCTAAATCCTATGAAAAAAAATCATGAATAAAATTCTAAAATGTAATTCATATATCAATTGTGAATTAAATCTATTTATTGGAGAAGAGATGTTACAAAAGAAGATAAAGATGTGGGGTCTGCTATGTTCCTCACTTACAAAGGAGATGACGAAGGCAAGAAGAATACATGGTATCTTGATTCGGGAGCCAGCAATCACATATGTGGCCATAAGGAATTATTTACGGAGATAGACATCACCATTAGTGGAGAAGTTACTTTTGGTGACTCATCGTAGATTCCAGTCAAAGGAAAAGGCACTGTTACGATTGTGTCAAAGAAAGGTGATAAGAAGTATATAAATGATGTTTATTATATACCTGCTTTGAAAAGTAATATCATCAGATTTCGCCAACTTGTGGAAAAGGGATATAATATTCAGATGCAGGATAATTCTCTGATCATCAGAAATCAGATTCAAGAATTAATTGCAAACGTGGAAATGTCAAAAGAATCGTCTCTTCACTCTTGATATGCAGACGGAGGTGCAGAAGTGTTTGAATTCAGTCATTAAAAATGGCTCGTGGTTATGGCATTTAAGATTCGGTCATCTTGGATTTTCTGGTCTGAAGTTATTGTCAAAGACAAAGATGGTGGACGGTTTACCAGCAATCAACGAACCAAATCAGTTGTGTGAAGCTTGTGTTAAAGGGAAGCAACATAGGCAAAGCTTTCCGGTTGGAAAATCATGGCAAGCTAGAAGGCCATTGAAGATTGTTCACACTGATATTGCTGGTCCGTTTGATATTCCATCACTTTGCGGAAATAGGTAATACCTAACTTTTATTGATGATTTTAGCAGGAAAAGTTGGGTATATATCTTGAAAGAAAAAGTGGAGGCTCTTGATAAATTCAAGGAGCTATGGCAGAAAAGCAAAGTGGCCATTATTTGAAGGTACTTCGATCAGACAGAGGAGGCGAGTACACTTCAAACTTGTTTAGAAGTTTCTGCCGATCACATGGAATCAATCATCAGTTGACTACAGCCTATACTCCACAACAAAATGGCGTTGCAGAAAGAAAGAACCGGACTATTCTAGACATGGCAAGGAGTATGGTGAAAGCAAAGCACATGCCAACAACTTTCTGGGCTGAAGCCGTTCTATGTGCAGTTTATTTGTTGAATCGTTGTCCAACAAAAAGTGTTAGAAACAAAACTCCAAATGAAGCATGGAGTGGAAGCAAACCATCAGTTGGACATCTCAGAATTTTTGGGTGCATTGCATATGCACATGTTCCCGATCAGAAAAGGAAGAAGCTGGATGATAAAGGTGAAAAGTGCATCTTTTCCGGATATGATAAAAGGAGAAAGGCGTACAGACTCTATAATCCCCTGACGAAGAAATTAATCATTTCTTGAGATGTTGAGTTCGATGAATCTGATTATTGGAGATGGAGCGAGGAAGAAAGAAAAGTTGTAGGCTTATTCTTTAATGATGAGGATGATGATGGTGATGACTCCAACATAGAATATGGTGGAGATGATGATCCAACTCCTCCCCAAAGTCCAAATCAGCAAAATCCTGCCTCGACACCATCGAGTTCAGGAAGCAGCAGTAGCAGCAGTACAGGGGGAGCACCAAGAAAAATGCGGAGTCTGGATGACATTTATGATGCAACAAGTCCCGTACAAACATCTTTTGATTATTCTTTATTTTGTTTGATGGCTGAGTGTGATCCAGTTACATTTGAGGAAGCTTCTGAAGAAAGCAAATGGAACAAAGCCATGGATGAAGAAATTGGCGCAATCAAGAAGAATGATACTTGGGAGCTTACAAGTCTTCCAGAAGTACACAAAGCAATTGGTGTCAAATGGGTCTATAAGACCAGGACAAATCAAGATGGAGAAGTGGAAAAATACAAGGCGAGGCTAGTGGCTAAAGGCTACAAGCAAAGATATGGCATTGACTATAATGAGGTATTTGCTCCAGTTGATGCCATAAGACTTCTTACAGTAATTGCAGCTCAGAAACAGTGGAAGATCTACCAGATGGATGTGAAGTCCGCATTCCTGAATGGTTATCTTGAAGAAGGAGTCTACATCGAGTAACCACCTGGATATGTTTAGAAAGGATAGGAAAATAAAGTCTACAGACTGAAGAAAGCCTTGTATGGTCTGAAGCAAGCTCCGCGAGCATGGAACACAAGGGTTGATGAATACTTTCAGAAGAATGGTTTTGTGAAGAGTCCTTATGAGCACGTTCTCTACACAAAAACAAATTCAGGGGGAGATGTTATGATCGTGTGCTTATACGTGGATGGCATGACCTTTACCGGAAACAACCCTGGTATGTTTGATGATTTTAAGAAAGTGATGACTAACGAATTTGAGATGGCAGATATTGGTCAAATGTCGTACTTTCTTGGAGTCGAAGTCAAGCAAAGCAAAGATGGGATTTATATGTCTCAGAAAAATATGCCGAGCAGATTTTAAAGAAGTTCAGAATGGAAGAATGCAAGTCGGTGAGCACACCAGCAGAGGGAAGCATAAAGTTGAGAATTGATTCAACGAGAGAGTCGGTAAATCCGACATTGTTCAAAAGTTTGGTTGGAAGTCTGAGGTACCTAACTTTCACTCGTCCGGATATTATGTATGCAGTTGGAATAGTTAGTAGGTACATGGAGAAGCCGAAGCAAGATCACTTCATGGCAGCTAAAAGAATTTTGAGGTACATAAAAGGTACACTTGATCATGGTTTGTTTTACAAGCATTCTCAAGATTCAAAATTAATTGGCTATTCAGATAGTGATTATGGTGGAGATTTGGATGACGGGAAAAGCACTTCAGGATATGCTTTTCATATCGGTTCGGCGATATTTTTGTGGTCATCAAAGAAGCAACCGATAGTTGCTCTCTCAACATGTGAGGCAGAATACATCGCAGCAGCAACGTGCGCATGTCAAGCTATGTGGCTAGGCTACATATTGAGGGAGTTAAATCTCGCAAAGGAGGATCCGGTTACTATATACGTGGATAACAAATCTGCTATCTCACTTGCAAAGAATCCGGTGTCACACAGTCAAAGCAAGCACGTCAACATCAAATATCATTTCATACGAGAGCAGGTGAATGACAAAATTGTGGAGTTGGTGCACTGCAGAACTGAAGAAAATTTAGCGGATATATTTACGAAGCCATTGAAGCTAGACGTGTTTCATAAAATGAAAGAAAAGCTAGGAATGCAAAGCCGGGTTTGATGGGGAGTGTTAGAATTCAAACACAGCCCAGTAAAAGTCATAAATTACAGCTAAAATCATCAGAGAAAAATGGTAGGCTGCAGGGGAAATTATCAAAGATAGTGGCTGGTCTTTGTTCAAAGTAAAATAAGGTGGGTACATTAAAATAGACAGCTGAATGATGATGCAAGGAATGAGGTAAATCAACATACGCTTTTGGCCTATAAATATAGCTTTCTCCTTATACACCAAGCAAGATTATTGAGATAGAGTGAAAAAGAGCAGCAGCTCTGTTGTGTAAGAAAAAAAAAGGCCGAAGCCATGTTGTTGTGTAAGAAAGTTATAGCTTATTATTATTATTAATATATAGAAGTGTGTGTTTGTGTTATACAAAGCTTTTATATATTTGGTGTAAGCCCATACACGTGTCCAACATTTATGTGCAAGGTCAGTAGTTTACTCATCTATTCAACTCCAAGATTTTTCTTGGAAATAAGCCTATTTTTTCTGTTAATAGAGTATAATCTATTTTTGGTTTTGTAATAATTCTTCCAGGACGAGCTGATTATGCAAACATTTCCTATTTGTCCGACCACTCAGAATCTGTTGGCATGTCCAATTGCAGGACCCAGTGATCTTGTGTTATGGCAGGGGTATGAGGTCAACTTGGAGTTTTTAGACCTACTAAATTGCATAACAAAGAAGTATCCAGAAACCTTTTACTACTTCACCACCAATAGCGAGAAGCTGTGTACACTGAAGCTGAATATCTTGTGCACCACAGTAAAAACCTTTATGGGAACTTCTCTGAATGAGGTCGATGCTGAGATGATTGCAGAGTACAGAGCTTTATTTGATACGCGACAAACACGAGAAACAAACATGGCCATTAAATTTGAATTTAATTTTGGTTTGGACATCAAAATATAGGAGTATTGTCTTTATTAATGGTAAAACGATGAAAGCTTATTTGGACTACTCTTCCCTTTCTCAGTTTCTTAAGGTACGATGATGACAAATACCGTCCACATTTATACTTCTCTACTCTTCTTTGCACTTGTCAGTCTAGAGAATCTCACCGTGTCTCACTTGAATATCATGATGACTGATTTTGTTATAGATTATTGGTGAACCGAGAAATCAATGGTAACATGATTCCTAATCATGCTATCGGCAAAATTATATTTTTTTTCTCGAAAAATCTGGAAATTCTGTTTTGTTGGTTTCTTTCAAATCAGATTGGGAGATTCTGAGTTAGAGAATGTGAATATAAATTTACCCCCACGTTAAGACCATTTCACCATTGAAGAAGAACCGGGTTAAGGATATGTTCTATGCTCGAAACCCATCACCGAGAAACAAACATGGCCATTAAATTTTATTTAAATTTTGTATATAATTATATTACAATAATCCTAATTAGTTTTTGTTATAAATCGATGCAAGCATTTACCAATTTTAACATGTTAAAAAATATAGCAAATTCTACTTTTTAAATGAGTTTTTTGATATTAATTGATTAACTACATTATGCCCGCTTATGAAATTTTGAGAAAAAGACAAAATTAGTTTGAGCTTTTTTCATAAATAAATAGGGAAAAGTAAATTTTTGCACATTTACTTTTGTTAAAAATAGCTATTTGCAATTTTACCAAACTATTTGCAATTTTACTATACTAAGTTTCAAAATTGCAAAAATACTAACCCTAACCCTAGCCCCCCTCCCCCCTCTTCCTTTGCAATTTTTTTTTTTTAAGGTGGGGTGCTATTTTGGTGGATTTGGGTTGCAAGGCCCCGCAGGGGCATATTCAACTGAATGCAACCACATTCAACCAAATGCAACCACATTCAACTTTTTTGGAAATTTACCAAGAATACTAGATTTAAAGTTTCTATTTGCAAAAATACCATCTCCTTGAATTAATTGCAATTTTACCAACCAAAGTTTCAAAATTGCAAAAATACCAACCCTCCCCCTCCCCCTCCCTCTCCCTCTCTCCTCCTTCCTTTCCTGCTTCTGCCGCCGCCGCTTGTGTATTTTTTTTTTTTTTAAGGTGGGGTGCTATTTTGGTGGATTTGGGTTGCAAGGCCCCGCAGGGGCATATTCAACTGAATGCAACCACATTCAACCAAATGCAACCACATTCAACTTTCTTTTTTTTAAGGTGGGGTGATTTTGGTGGATTTGGGTTGCAAGGCCCCGCCAGGGGCAATATACAACCAAATGCAACCACATTCAATTTTTTTTTTTTTTAGGTGGGGTGATTTTGGTGGATTTGGGTTGCAAGGCCCCGCCAGGGGCAATATACAACCAAATGCAACCACATTCAACTTTCTTTTTTTTTAAGGTGGGGTGATTTTGGTGGATTTGGGTTGCAAGGCCCCGCCAGGGGCAATATTCAAATGAATGCAACTGAAATCAGAAATTTAGTTGCATATGGTTGCATTTAGTTGCTGATTTCAAGTTCCATTTTTCAGTTGTCATTTTGACCTCATTTTTGGACTCTATATATATATAGAGTCAAAAAATGAGGTCGAAAATGACAACTGAAAATATATATATATAGAGTCCAAAAATGAGGTCGAAAATGACAACTGAAAAATGGAACATGAAATCAGAAATTTAGTTGCATATGGTTGCATTCAGTTGCAAATTTAGTTGAATATGCCCTTGCGGGGCCATGCAACCTAAATCCACCAAAATATCACCCACCTTATATATATATATATATATATATATATATATATATATATATATATATATATATATATATATATATATATATATAGTTCGAAAATGAGGTCGAAAAAGACAAATGACAAATGGAACTTAAAATCAGAAATTTAGTTGTATGTGGTTGCATTTAGTTGCAATTAGTTGCATGTGGTTGCATTTAGTTGCAATTAGTTGCATGTGGTTGCATTCAGTTGAATATGCCCCTGCGGGGCCTTGCAAACCAAATCCACAAAAATATCCCCACCTTAAAAAAAAAAGTTGAATGTAATAACCCTAACTTTAGAAAGGCTACAGTGCCCAAATGAATAGTGATCTTGAGGAATCTAGGGAAATGGTGTGTAGGTACTCTATATTAGGGATGGAAAATGAGTAAACAGAAATCATATTAGTGTTGTACATTGAAAATAAGTGACTCGAAATGACGATGGATTTTAGAAATTCCTGAATTTTGATTTTGAGGATTTTGAGCTCGAACGAACTTCTATATCTTGGATATTAAGGAGTATAGAAATACTAAAGGAATTATATATTGAGGAATTAGTGAATTTAAGTTAAACCAAGGGATTATTAAGTTAAGAGAATACCAAAGGAAATTGGATTTGTAAATGATTTCGAAAACCACTGAGATAATGAGGTATACTCGAAACGAACCACGATTAGACGAATATGGAAACCAAGCAACCAAGATTAGTAATTTAACAAGGATGCATACCACATTATAATTATCCAAGGTTAGTAGCATAATACTTAGAAAATAAGTAAATGAGAATATGAACTCATCTTAATGACATCACTAATGACATCATTTTCCACTAACTAGTTTTAAGGGCAAATTAGTACTTTAGCATGGTTTTTAATCACAAATATCTCCAAGCTTCCACAAGACACTAGAATAATCAAGATTTAGCTAAGATAAGAGCAAGTAAACACAAAAATCTCTCTCCCCCATCCATAATACTACAATCGGCCAAGAGGAGGAAAAAAGGAGAAAAAGAAAGAAAAAAAATTCCAAAACCCTAGCTCTCTTCAATATTAAATCAAGGGATAAATCATGGGTGTTCTTGGAGGTTAGGAAGAAGCATATACAAAGTTTCATAGCAAACCAACATCATTTACCAAGGTAATAAAATCATTCAAGTTACTAGAAAAGATGATGAATAGTGTTTTCTAAGTATTAACTTGTTTTAATGGTTCCTTTAGTTGATTCAAGCTAATTCAAGGTGGTTTAAGGATTACCCAAGGCTTGTTAAGTGTTGTTAGAACTTCAAGAAGGTATAAACACTCTTGCCCCTTTTTATATTATGATGGATATTGTTGGTTTAAGTGATTAAGTAGTGTAAAGATTAAGATTATGATGTTATATGTGTTTGTAAGTGGTTTGAGTTAAATATGGAAGTGTTTGGGATTGTAACCATGGCTGGTGAAGAAGACCACATGGTGTAGGTGATGATTATTGTGGTTGATAATTGATTTGGAGGAATTGGATTTATGGAAAGTACGAAAATATAGCCGTTATAATGTCCGTTTTTCGTTAGAACTACAAACTTCCCTGTTTTGTGACCCCTGTATTCGTACGTACCTCACTGCCTAGGTTACCAATTGACCATGAAATGATAGAGCGTAGTTCATAGATCGTTTTGATATAAGGTACGTTAAAATCTGATGAACGGTTTAGGAGAAAAGTCAGTTTTAGTGAAAGACGTTCGAAAACCGAGAAACCGTAAATGTATCAAACTTGAGGTTACAATTACCATACTTTAACATTGTTAAAAGTCACGAAATTTTGGGATATGGTAGTAGTGTGGTCAAAGAACTATTTCCAGTTGACCTTACATTAAAATTCGAAATTTAAAAATTATAAGAAATTCTGCAGTCGAGTGTGGTCGTTAAGGGAAATGGTGAAAACCCCTGAAACTTCGATTTAGGTTATAAATGGTTAAGTTCTTGAACCTTTGGGGTAATAGGAATACGTTAAACATATATTAAAGTTTCAAAGGTAATGTTATACAAGAGTGTAGTGAGTAAGAGATGTGGTTCTAACGACGGTCCTTTTGTGTTTATAGAAACTCCGGAAGAGGGACGAACCACACCGTCAGGATACCGAAACCGAGGCAAGATTTCTTCTATCCCTAATTGTAAAACTACTTATCTTCACAAAGAAAATTGATTTCATGGAATATAGATGTGATGCTATTATTACTATATGGTGAAGAAATTGTCTTCCTTGAGTATTGATATTGAAAAGAAGAGTATGCGAAGATGTATATGAATATGACTATGAGTACGAAAATGTATATGAATATGGATATGAGTATGAGATGGATATGTATAGAGATGATTATGCATGAAGTGAACATACCTTATGATTAAAAGTAAATAAAAGAATGGTATCAGTTGTTATCTAGGGTTATATGATTTATAATATTTTGCTAAAGATATTCTTTCCAAATATCAGTGGTATAATAAATAATAATTGATTATTATTTACTACTCTTAAATAGATGGAATATTTCATGAGTATAAAAGTATATTTGATTTCTGAATATGAAAGAGAGGTCTGAATCATAATCAAAGCATTATGATATATATATATATTTTATAGAAGTAATGTGCGACAATGGAAAATGATATGAGAGAATGATATGTGGAAATGAAAGTGAGAAAATGGAAATGTGGAATGATATTTTGAAAAGGGAATAATGATGTGATAAAAAGGGGGATTGCAACAGACTTGCGTAAGTGGCTGTGTCAGGGCTGTGTGCGACACAGTCCAGCATTTTATTATTTTTATTACGGCACGAAGATGCCAAGGGAGGATGTTAGCAGGTGGCCTTCCTCCAGGGATGATCTTCATTCCTTCTACCGGTAGTAAAAAGAGAGCAGGTACGATTAGGCGACTGATCATCGTCCTAACGTATCAGGCGACAACAGATATCCCCAATGTTTTTGAAAAGAAAGTGTAGACAATGGTTTTCAGATTTCTATACTGAAAACAGAATAATGATATGAGATGATGGAATTATGGTTACAGATGAAGAAAAACTGATATTATATTATTTCAGATTTCTATACTGAAAACAGAATAATGATATGAGATGATGGAACTATGGTTACAGATGAAGAAAAACTGATATTATATTAATTTAGATTTCTTTCTTATAATAGTAAGTGGATGATGTATTATTAAATGAGAGCTCTATTCTTCCTTAAGGATTTTAATTGTTTCCTGCTATTATATATGCATATACATATATGTATACTTGTTCACATTTTAAATTTTAGTTACAGTATGATCTTGCTGAGCTATTATAGCTCACTCTTGCTACTTATGTATATAGCAGCTAGGTCCCATGCCAATACTACGTACCACACCCCGCAAGAGGGTAAGAGAAAGGCGACCTTTTGAGCGAGTGCTGGCGACCATCCCCGAGGTAGTGACAAGCAAAGGGGCTTAGTATACTTATGTAAATTAAGTGTGTAAGTTGTAATAAACTTTAGTTGTTGAAGTGCTTCCTGTAGAAGCTTTGTTCAACAATGTACTTAGTAAATTCTGGGCTTGTAATAACTGTTAACTTTAAAACTTTTAAATATTGTGGTTGTTGTTCTATGAGCATATGACTGGTGTGTGTGTGTATTAGTGTGGGGTCAACTGCTTATTTATAAAAAAAAGACTACAGAGATATTGATATTGATCGGAAATTGGACCGTGATGGCCCGGATCCTTGACCCCGGATCCCGGGGCGTCACAGATGGTATCAGAGCTAAGAGTCATAATGCTCAAGAACAAAAGTAATAATAATAAATGTATCAGTTATAATATAAATTGTGAACTTCTATCAAGTTCAGGGGTGGTATATCGCAGGTAGTATTTACTTTAAGCATATATTATAATTTTATAGACCGTTACTAATAGAATTTTATGTTTTATTATAGGGAGCGGAGATGGGTGAGCCGAGTCAGGACCCCCAGTGGCTAGGGATGTCAGAGCAGGAGCTATTAGATCTTCAGCTGGCCGGGGTAGAGGTCCCCGAGTATGCAGTTGAGGACCTCAGGGAGAGACGCCGGGCGGCGGCTAGAGAGCGATTAGAGAGAGAGGAGGCAGAGGAGCAGAGACGGAGAGATACTGTGGCCCTAGTGCCATATATGGGTAGACCTTCTACAGGATCTGACGAGGCAGGTCCTTCCAGAGTGAGATCGGAGATCCCTGAGGAGGAGAGGCCACTGCGTAAGAGGCCTAGGTTGTCAGTTATACCTGAGGAGCCGATTGAGTGGAGGGATATTCAGATGGTTCCCACCCCTGTCCGACCCGTCCCAGTGCCGTCACCAGTTCCATCCCCTCTACCTAGTCCTGACCCTATAGATGATCCTTTTGAGCAGTTTACCCCTCCAGGGCATTTTGGGTTTTTTTAGGAGGAGGAGGATCCTTCAGAGGATGCTGAGACAGAGTCGGTTCCTCCATCCCCACCCTTTGCACCTCCACCACCTCCACCTGTAGATGCACCTCCCCTAGCTGTACCCCCTCAGGAGGCACCCCTACCGGCGGGTGACCCACTTTCAGATACCTTATTGACCGAGTACTTTGCCCTTCAGGGACAGTTGGAGGAGTCCCGCAGGACTATAGACACCCTTCT
This sequence comes from Saposhnikovia divaricata, assembly GCA_036435485.1. Lineage (NCBI taxonomy): Eukaryota > Viridiplantae > Streptophyta > Magnoliopsida > Apiales > Apiaceae > Saposhnikovia > Saposhnikovia divaricata. The sequence continues at coordinate 150,837,029 of CM071597.1, read as the reverse complement.
ACAGAGGTTAGAGAGAGGGAGAGGAGGGGTTATCCCGGATGGGATGTCTCTGGGGATGATCAGTATTGAGCTACGAGCATTAGGAGATATTAGGAGGTTGTTGGGGGATAGAGGAGACCCGGCATGGAGGGCCCAGATAGTTTATACGGTTACTACCATGGTAGTCCAGATCCGGGATGTTGTCAGGGCAGGGTTGTGAGCCGGGATATTAGTTTCGTCACTAATCAGACTAGTCATCTTGTTGATGTCATTTTGGGGATTAGTTTAGTTGTTCACTGTTTTAATCCCAGTCTGATTAGAGGACAGTTAGTAGTACTTTTGTGATATCGGATTAGTATGTACGGCTATGTTTTGGGTTTCGAACCTTGTATTAGATGATGTATATTATTAGCAGTAAAAGATGTTTTACCCAAATTGTAAAATATTTATGTACATTAATGAAGTTTGTGCATTTCTATCTAAATTTTTGCTGCATTTTTATAAATGTTGAGACTCAAAAATATTGATGTATAAAAGGTGATTGACTTAATGAAAAGGCTATCGTGTTAAGGGCGATACAACTACCTACTAAAGTTATGGTATAACTAGATGCAAATCGCGTGATAAAGATATTGTGATGTGCAAATGAGTTAATTAATGATATAATTGTGTATATAGAAATGATGTATATAGTAACCCAAATTCGGGTAATTAATAAGGACTATTGTTATGTACAGAACTATGCCACCTAGACGTGATAGTAGAGCGAATGCAAGGGGAAATGAGAGAGACGAAAGAAGTCGAAATATCGAAGGTACTAGACTGAACGAAAATGCTCATAATGAAGAAAATCATGAAGAAGGAGAAGAGGAATCAACTGGCCAACAAAGGAATCTGGGAGGTGATCCCTTTACCCAATTCATGGACTTATTAAGACAGAATTTGGCTAATCCACAGGATCCCCAACAACCACCTGTTCTCCCCAATCAGGCAGCTAATTCCTTTCGTGCCTTTAAGTCATTAAAGCCCCCAGAATTCGAGGGAACCACTAACCCAGTAGTAGCTAGGGCATGGCTAAAAGAAATGGAGAAAGCTTTCGAAATACTGAGGATAGAGGAAGATCAAAAAACCGTTTTTGCAGCCTATCTCTTAAAGGGAGAGGCAAATTACTGGTGGGAAGCTAAGAAGAACTTAGAAGAAGCGGGAGTGATAACCTGGGAGCGTTTCACTAGGGTGTTCCTAGATAAGTATTCTCCTAGGTATTTAGAAAACCAAATGGAATTAAAGTTTCTGGAGTTAAAACAGGATAACCTAACAGTGGCAGAGTATGAAACTAAATTTACAGAACTGTCGAGGTTTGTTCCCGAGTTTGTGCGTACTGAAGAACAACGAGCAAAAAGGTTTCAACAAGGATTGAAACCCTGGTTACGAACGAGAGTGGCCCCATTTGAGTTGACTGATTATGCTGCGGTGGTTCAAAAGGCATCAATTATAGAGGTCGAGAGTGAGCAGGCCCAAATAGGTCGAGAGAATAAGAAAAGAAGATTTGAGGGCCCAAAAGGAGGTTCAAGTGAGGGAAGCTACTTTAACAAAGGAGGTAGAGGACAAAAATCTCAATTTGTAGGAAAGTCGGGGGGTAACAAGACTACTAGTGAAACGGTGAATCAGGGTGGTAAATCTTCAGGGACATTTCAGTCCAATCAATCACGACCACCATTACCAGATTGTGACACGTGTGGTAAGAAGCATATAGGAGTCTGTAGAGTGCTGGGAGTAACTTGTTTTAAGTGTGGACAAAAAGGACACTACCTTAACCAGTGCCCATCAACTGATGCAAACCCTAAAAGAGATGTTAAGTGTTACCAGTGTGGGAAATTAGGACACATTGCTAGAGATTGTCATTCAGGTGGGTCATATGCGCCGGGACAGAGTGGGGCTGCTTCAAATAGGCCTACTGCTAGAGTGTACAACATGACCTTAGGGGAAGCGTTGACGAAACCAGATGCGGATACAGGTACTTTCTTTTCGATTTAAATTTTGTGTGTAAGTCTTTGGTTAAGGATCGACTTAATCAATTAATGGAATAAATAAGTTAATAATATAGATAAGGAAAATCAGTATCTGCTAAGGGCTAGGAAACGTTATGAAAAGAAAAGTAGGAGTGTTTTGGGAAAACACAAGCTCGTTGAGACGAACAGGAAATATATATTATAGGTAGTATTTTCTTACAATTGTTTTAAAGAATATTATTAGAGCTTATTTTCTGGAAAATTTTACAGAGAGGAGCTATAGGAATATTGAGGAGTTAATATTTATGTCATGATAGAGATCAGAAGATGGCCAAACCATAAGTGAGATACACTACCATTCAGAAAAGGTCAATGTGGTGGCGGATATCTTCGTCAAAAGAGGAAGGAGAGACGAGATAACATGGAATGACTGGAAACAGGAGGAGATTTGTGAGGAAAAGACAATAAAAGGACTGCTATTGATAAACTAAATGGCATGTTGATGAATGACAAGGAAGTTATGTTAGTGTATTTCTGTGCAAACAAGATAGAGATATTACAACAGGAAAAGGATAAAGGAAATAGTGTGGAAGTTAGAAGGTGTGGATGAAAAAGATACTTATAGACATTTCCAACATGATTCCGGGACGGAATCCTTTTAAGGGGGGAAGACTGTAATAACCCTAACTTTAGAAAGGCTACAGTGCCCAAATGAATAGTGATCTTGAGGAATCTAGGGAAATGGTGTGTAGGTACTCTATATTAGGGATGGAAAATGAGTAAACAGAAACCATATTAGTGTTGTACATTGAAAATAAGTGACTCGAAATGACGATGGATTTTAGAAATTCCTGAATTTTGATTTTGAGGATTTTGAGCTCGAACGAACTTCTATATCTTGGATATTAAGGAGTATAGAAATACTAAAGGAATTATATATTAAGGAATTAGTGAATTTAAGTTAAACCAAGGGATTATTAAGTTAAGAGAATACCAAAGGAAATTGGATTTGTAAATGATTTCGAAAACCACTGAGATAATGAGGTATACTCGAAACGAACCACGATTAGACGAATATGGAAACCAAGCAACCAAGATTAGTAATTTAACAAGGATGCATACCACATTATAATTATCCAAGGTTAGTAGCATAATACTTAGAAAATAAGTAAATGAGAATATGAACTCATCTTAATGACATCACTAATGACATCATTTTCCACTAACTAGTTTTAAGGGCAAATTAGTACTTTAGCATGGTTTTTAATCACAAATATCTCCAAGCTTCCACAAGACACTAGAATAATCAAGATTTAGCTAAGATAAGAGCAAGTAAACACAAAAATCTCTCTCCCCCATCCATAATACTACAATCGGCCAAGAGGAGGAAAAAAGGAGAAAAAGAAAGAAAAAAAATTCCAAAACCCTAGCTCTCTTCAATATTAAATCAAGGGATAAATCATGGGTGTTCTTGGAGGTTAGGAAGAAGCATATACAAAGTTTCATAGCAAACCAACATCATTTACCAAGGTAATAAAATCATTCAAGTTACTAGAAAAGATGATGAATAGTGTTTTCTAAGTATTAACTTGTTTTAATGGTTCCTTTAGTTGATTCAAGCTAATTCAAGGTGGTTTAAGGATTATCCAAGGCTTGTTAAGTGTTGTTAGAACTTCAAGAAGGTATAAACACTCTTGCCCCTTTTTATATTATGATGGATATTGTTGGTTTAAGTGATTAAGTAGTGTAAAGATTAAGATTATGATGTTATATGTGTTTGTAAGTGGTTTGAGTTAAATATGGAAGTGTTTGGGATTGTAACCATGGCTGGTGAAGAAGACCACATGGTGTAGGTGATGATTATTGTGGTTGATAATTGATTTGGAGGAATTGGATTTATGGAAAGTACTAAAATATAGCCGTTATAATGTCCGTTTTTCGTTAGAACTACAAACTGCCCTCTTTTGTGACCCCTGTATTCGTACGGTACCTCACTGCCTAGGTTACCAATTGACCATGAAATGATAGAGCTTAGTTCATAGATCGTTTTGATATAAGGTACGTTAAAATCTTATGAACGGTTTAGGAGAAAAGTCAGTTTTAGTGATAGACGTTCGAAAACCGAGAAACCGTAAATGTATCAAACTTGAGGTTACAATTACCATACTTTAACATTGTTAAAAGTCACGAAATTTTGGGATATGGTAGTAGTGTGGTCAAAGAACTATTTCCAGTTGACCTTACATTAAAATTCGAAATTTAAAAATTATAAGAAACTCTGCAGTCGAGTGTGGTCGTTAAGGGAAATGGTGAAAACCCCTGAAACTTCGATTTAGGTTATAAATGGTTAAGTTCTTGAACCTTTGGGGTAATAGGAATACGTTAAACATATATTAAAGTTTCAAAGGTAATGTTATACAAGAGTGTAGTGAGTAAGAGATGTGGTTCTAACGACGGTCCTTTTGTGTTTATAGAAACTCCGGAAGAGGGACGAACCATACCGTCAGGATACCGAAACCGAGGCAAGATTTCTTCTATCCCTACTTGTAAAACTACTTATCTTCACAAAGAAAATTGATTTCATGGAATATAGATGTGATGCTATTATTATTATATGGTGAAGAAATTGTCTTCCTTGAGTATTGATATTGAAAAGAAGAGTATGCGAATATGTATATGAATATGACTATGAGTACGAAAATGTATATGAATATGGATATGAGTATGAGATGGATATGTATAGAGATGATTATGCATGAAGTGAACATACCTTATGATTAAAAGTAAATAAAAGAATGGTATCAGTTGTTATCTAGGGTTATATGATTTATAATATTTTGCTAAAGATATTCTTTCCAAATATCAGTGGTATAATAAATAATAATTGATTATTATTTACTACTCTTAAATAGATGGAATATTTCATGAGTATAAAAGTATATTTGATTTCTGAATATGAAAGAGAGGTCTGAATCATAATCAAAGCATTATGATATATATATATATTTTATAGAAGTAATGTGCGAGAATGGAAAATGATATGAGAGAATGATAAGTGGAAATGAAAGTGAGAAAATGGAAATGTGGAATGATATTTTGAAAAGGGAATAATGATGTGATAAAAAGGGGGATTGCAACAGACTTGCGTAAGTGGCTGTTTCAGGGCTGTGTGCGACACAGTCCAGCATTTTATTATTTTTATTACCGCACGAAGATGCCAAGGGAGGATGTTAGCAGGTGGCCTTCCTCCAGGGATGATCTTCATTCCTTCTACCGGTAGTAAAAAGAGAGCAGGTACGATTAGGCGCCTGATCATCGTCCTAACGTATCAGGCGACAACAGATATCCCCAATGTTTTTGAAAAGAAAGTGTAGACAATGGTTTTCAGATTTCTATACTGAAAACAGAATAATGATATGAGATGATGGAATTATGGTTACAGATGAAGAAAAACTGATATTATATTATTTCAGATTTCTATACTGAAAACAGAATAATGATATGAGATGATGGAACTATGGTTACAGATGAAGAAAAACTGATATTATATTAATTCAGATTTCTTTCTTATAATAGTAAGTGGATGATGTATTATTAAATGAGAGCTCTATTCTTCCTTAAGGATTTTAATTGTTTCCTGCTATTATATATGCATATACATATATGTATACTTGTTCACATTTTAAATTTTAGTTACAGTATGATCTTGCTGAGCTATTATAGCTCACTCTTGCTACTTATGTATATAGCAGCTAGGTCCCATGCCGATACTACGTACCACACCCCGCAAGAGGGTAAGGGAAAGGCGACCTTTTGAGCGAGTGCTGGCGACCATCCCCGAGGTAGTGACAAGCAAAGGGGCTTAGTATACTTATGTAAATTAAGTGTGTAAGTTGTAATAAACTTTAGTTGTTGAAGTGCTTCCTGTAGAAGCTTTGTTCAACAATGTACTTAGTAAATTCTGGGCTTGTAATAACTGTTAACTTTAAAACTTTTAAATATTGTGGTTGTTGTTCTATGAGCATATGACTGGTGTGTGTGTGTGTGTATTAGTGTGGGGTCAACTGCTTATTTATAAAAAAAAAAAGACTACAGAGATATTGATATTGATCGGAAATTGGACCGTGATGGCCCGGATCCTTGACCCCGGATCCCGGGGCGTCACATTGAATGTAGTTGAATTCAGTTGAATGTGGTTGCATTTAGTTGAATATTCCCCTGCGGGGCCTTGCAACCCAAATGAACCAAAATAGCACCCCACCTTAAAAAAAAAAAGGTACAACCGCCGTCTGCCAAAGAAAGAGGGGGGAGGGGGGCTAGGGTTAGGATTAGTATTTTTGCAATTTTGAAACTTAGTTAGTAAAATTGCAAATAGCTATTCTTAACAAAAGTAAATGTGCAAAAATTTACTTTTTCCTATTTATTTATCAAAAAAACCCAACTTTTTTTTTTAAGGTGGGGTGCTATTTTGGTGGATTTGGGTTGCAAGGCCCCGCAAGGGCATATTCAACTGAATGCAACCACATTCAACCAAATGCAACCACTTTCAATTTTTTTTTTTTTTTTTAAGGTGGGGTGCTATTTTGGTTCATTTGGGTTGCAAGGCCCCGCAGGGGCATATTCAACTGAATGCAACCACATTCAACTGAATTCAACTACATTTGCAACTGAATGCAACCACATGCAACTAAATTTCTGATTTCAAGTTCCATTTTTCAGTTGTCATTTTCGACCTCATTTTTGAACTCTATATATATATAGAGTTCAAAAATGAGGTCGAAAATGACCACTGAAAAATGGAACTTGAAATCAGCAACTGAATGCAACCAGATGCAACTAAATTTCTGATTTCAGTTGCATTCAGTTGAATATTGCCCCTGGCGGGGCCTTGCAACCCAAATCCACCAAAATCACCCCACCTTAAAAAAAAAGTTGAATGTGGTTGCATTTAGTTGAATATTGCCCCTGGCGGGGCCTTGCAACCCAAATCCACCAAAATCACCCCATCTTAAAAAAAAGTTGAATGTGGTTGCATTTGGTTGTATATTGCCCCTAGCGGGGCCTTGCAACCCAAATCCACCAAAATCACCCCACCTTAAAAAAAAAAAGTTGAATGTGGTTGCATTTGGTTGTATATTGCCCCTTTTGCAACTCAAATCCACCAAAATCACCCCACCGTAAAAAAAAAGAAAGTAAGAAAGTTGAATGTGGTTGCATTTGGTTGAATGTGGTTGCATTTGGTTAAATGTGGTTCCATTCAGTTGAATATGCCCCTGCGGGGCCTTGCATCCCAAATCCACCAAAATAGCACCCCACCTTAAAAAAAAAAAGTTAGAATGTGGTTGCATTTGGTTGAATGTGGTTGCATTCAGTTGAATATGCCACTACGGGGCCTTGCAACCCAAATCCACCAAAATAGAACCCCACCTTAAAAAAAAAAAAAAAAATTGGTAAAATTTCCAATTAGTTTTTCTCAAACAAATTTCTAATTCTGTTTTCTTTCCGAAAGTATTTGTAAAATGCTATTATACCAAAATTTTATATCTAAAGTTCTATATAAACCTTCTTAAATGGCAGTGCATAATGAAATTCACATGAATAGGAAAGGAGAACCAAAAATTAGACATCAAACTATAGGAGTACTATTGCCTTTATTTTAATGATAAAGCAGTAGCATAATTTTGCAACAGTAATTCGATTTTGATCACTGCTACATATATAAAGGTTTCTTATGCAAGAAACGGACTCCTGTCATATTAATCCTACTACATTAAGATATATCTATGAACCGGCTAAATTGAAAGAGCAAAAATATTCTGCTTAATTAAGCACGTTCTCCACGGATCCTCCTGGCCAACTGAATGTCCTTGGTCATGATGGTCACACGTTTAGCATGAATTGCACACAAGTTGGTATCTTCGAACAGACCAACCAGGTATGCCTCTGCAGCATCCTGTAGAGCTAGAACAGCATGGCTCTGGAAACGCAGATCAGTCTGCAAAAACAGAAAACCACAATTAATTAGGGGAAGAATGTTGAAATTTGGTCAGAAGAAGCAGCAGAACCTTACCTTGAAGTCTTGAGCAATTTCACGTACAAGTCTTTGGAATGGAAGTTTCCTGATTAAGAGTTCAGTACTCTTCTGATACTTCCGGATTTCACTACACAAAATAACAATACTATAAGTCCAACGCAAAGATTATTAGAAGCTGTTGCTATGATAAAAAAAAAAAATTATGTATGACACATACCGAAGGGCAACAGTTCCAGGGCGGTATCTGTGTGGCTTCTTAACTCCACCGGTATTTGGAGCAGACTTACGAGCAGCCTGTGATGGAGAAGAAACGTACATATTAGAAAACTGAACAATTTTAATCCCCAAATATTACATTGATCATTGTATTGTAGCATATACGTTATAAATGTATACCTTGAAAGCGAGGCTCTTCCTTGGGGCCTTTCCTCCAGTAGACTTACGAGCAGTTTGCTTGGTACGAGCCATCTGCTAATAACACATGAAATCGTAAAGAGTTATAAGTCAATCCTATTGCATCTCGCTTTTAATAAACAAAGAGAAAAGAAACCCTACGAAAATTAAAAAACTAGAAGTACGGATATAAAAGATGTATGTATGTGTACATAAACATAAATATATGCATGCACAAAGATGAAGAACAAACTAGTGAAGGAAACAGGATCGCACACATCTTCTAATTCTTCCCCGAATTCCTTGAGCGATTTCTTCTCTCTTTTTCACTTGTTGGTGAGATCGATGTATAAACAAAGTTTGAATGAACAGATGGGGAGGGGATTGTGTTTATATAGTTGAAGGGAGGGCGGACTATGTTTGATTGGACGGTTGAGATTGGCTATCCGCGTGCTTTCTGAATTTGTATCTAACGGCTTTCAGTTTAACTGATTGTGTTTTCTGCTGGTTGATCCGACGGTCTCGATTAATTAATCAAGTAGACTCGGATCAAAAACCCCAGTTGGGGTGTTCCTATTGGTGTGTTCTAATAAATTTAATAAATTTGGATTGAAGGTCTAATAGATTAAGATAGCGTGGGCACTACCGTAGATGATTTTAGGGTAAAATCTAAACAGGAACTCTGAGTCACCAGTCTTTTTATATACTTCGTATTATATCTCTGGGATACAGCTTCACTATCTTCCAGCTCTGGCCATGTTTGAAGAAATATTGTAAGCCATTTTCTAACGAAGAATCACTTGTCATACAAAACAGCTTGCTTCCAACGTATAAACAAAAAGGCTGGACTGTGTAAGAGCCTGATCATGTTTTCATAACAAATCATCAGTATTTCTTTACCCAATTGATTGGCTTTTTTTAAGAGGGAGAGAGCTGTAAATTATTTTTTATTATGAGAAAACGGTTCTGGAAGTTATATGCATGAGATTATGTCATTTTCAATACAAAATTTAAATGGCATATTTATCAATTTAAAACTTCATTACATAACTATCCCCAATTTTATTTTAATCTAATGCTAGACAAGCTTTTACCATATGTCTACGAAAGGATATAACAAGGGATATCTTCTTTAGCTCTAATGTTAGAAGGGACAAACAGCAAGAAATCAAACAGGTGCTTGAAGTTTTTACTGACATAAGAGATAGTAAGTATCTTGGGTTGCCATCGTTAATTGGTCGATCGAAGAAATTAGTTTTCAAATATTTGAAGGAGAAGGTGATTCAAAGAATTAAAGGGTGGAGTACAAAGCTTCTGTCCCGTGCTGGCAAGCTAGTTTTGCTAAAGAATGTGGTGCAATCGATCCCAGCTTATGCTATGTCTTGTTTTTTGTTACCGAAATCGTTGGGTCAGGAAATTCAGAGAATAATGAACGCATTCTGGTGGCAATCTAACTCAGCTAATGGCAAAGGTATTCGCTGGTTAGCCTGGGAGAGAATGTGTATGTCAAAAAATAATGGAGGATTGGGTTTTAGAGATATTTATGGGTTTAATCTCGCTCTTCTTGGCAAGCAGTGCTGGAGTTTAATTAGAAGACCAAATGCCCTGGTGACAAGAGTTTTGAAGGCAAGATACTATCCGTCTTGTCACTTACTTGAAGCTCGCAGAACTGGAGAAGTAAGTTATACGTGGTCTGGTATTTGGGAAGCAAAAGAAGAGATGAAAAAGGGAGTAAGATGGGTGTTGGGTGATGGTGATTCGATCAATATTGGGGTCGACAAATGGCTGAGGTCCGTGGATGGTTTCTGTGTTAGTTCTGCTCCTACAAGTGATCTAGCAAAGCAATCGAAGGTGAGTGAGTTTTTTAAGGAAGACAGGAGGGAGTGGGATGTGGAAAAAGTGAATCTCAACTTCAGCAACGAGGATGCTGCAGCTATTGTTAATACAAGGATTCCACAAGGGTGTACTAGAGACAGGATTGCCTGGGTCCATACTAGTAATGGACAGTACACAGTTAAATCAGCGTATTTTCAATGGTCTACATCTCAAAGTACTGGGGAGGGGACTTCTATCTCTGTGGGATGGAAGCGTTTATGGAGACTGCCAATTCCACACAAAATAAGAGTTTTTCTCTGGAGGCTCTGTAGAAACACAATTCCGGTCCGTAATAGACTGCGTGGAAAAGGAGTTCCAATTACTATCAGTTGCCCAATGTGTGTAGGTGAGGTAGAACATTTACGGCATCTGTTCTTTGAATGCAGCTTTGCGAAAGAATGCTGGCAATTGGTGGGGCTGAACTTAGAGGTGGAAGATATGGAGTATGTTCCAGATTGGTTGGTATCGTTTCTTGCCACAGGACCAGTGAAGGATTTAGTTACAATGTCAGCTGTTCTCTGGGGGATATGGAACGCTCAAAACAGGTGTATCTTTGACAGTAAAACCATGTCACCTGGAATAGTCAAGTCTTGGAGTTTGAAACAGGTCGAGGACTGGCAGGTAGCTAATAAGAAATCTGTCACTACTCATGAGCATGAAGACACCACAGATAGAAATGATCAGAGGTGGAAGAAACCAGGGGAGGGCCAGCTCAAAATTAACGTTGATGCTTCCGTTGTGGAGGGTCAGAATTTCTTTGCGGTGGGAATGGTCCTTAGAGATCACCATGGTCAGTTTATTGCAGGGAAAACTTTGAAGTTTGCAGGAGGTGTTTCAGTAATGGAGGCTGAGTCTACTGGCATATTAAAGGCGTTATTATGGGCTCAGGAGTTGACAGAGGACATCATCTTGATTGAAAGTGACTCTATGCTTAGTGTTAATGCAATTAAACAGAATCAAAGTAACTTGCTAGAGCTTGGCGATTTGTTACAGCATTGTGGAGAGTTGTTAAGGTGCAATCCCAGAATTAGTCTTAGTCATGTTAAAAAGCAGGCGAACAAGGTAGCTCATAATTTAGCTAGAATTCCTTGTGAGCTTAACAGCTTTATTGCTTTCTCGTCTCCTCCATCTGTTTTGTTGGAGATACTTGTGTCGGATGACTTGTTGAATTAATGAAATTCCATTTGTTCAAAAAAAAAACAAGGGATATTGTCCTTTCTAATTTTACAGCTCAGCTGAATCTCATAAAAATTATTTTTAATTTTTTGATAATTTAGCAATTATAATTCAAATGAAAACACTCAGAATCTCAAGATTTCAGTGTAGATGGCCTACATTCATAATCCAATTCAAGATAGATTACCTAATTATATATGATTTAAATTATTGACATTCACTTTTTCGTATTTCAATATAAATTTACTTTTTAGTTTGCATATTAAAATATAAAATATTTTTTTATGTTAAATCCAATATTTTTCATCTCTTTATTTTAAGATATAACGGTTATTATTTAAATTGTCATACTAAGGATCAGACTATTGACTACCAAAGTTTTGGACAAAATCACTCTTATACTTATTATTAAAACTGTATTTGGTTGTTAGTAGAACTATTTTCAAATAATAAAAAGGGTATTTTGATAATCAACACGAAAATATAAGTAGATTTCATAAATCGAATAGAATTTTCAACGTTAAAAATCAACAATTTCTTCTCTCTTTTGTTTCTACGTAGTTTTAATTGGAAAAAAATTGTGAGACCATCACCAAATTAAAGAGTATTTCATTAATTTCACGTGAGCTATAAAATTGTCCAAATTAAATTTTAAAAATTAAAGATAGAACATAAATATTAAATTGAACTTGTAAAATCTTATTTATATCAATTCTTAACAACAATTTAATATATAAATTAACAACATATAAATATTAAAAAAATTAATATAATTATAGATATTAAAAAAGGAGCCGTGCGTTGGACGGGTTATAAGCTAGTTGGTTACAATATTAAGAGTGGTGATAATTTTGGTGAAGGATTATTTGTGAGGGAATTTAGTAAATTATTTATTTGTTTATTAAAAGTCGATTTTTATGAATTTTTTTAAGAATTGGTGGGATTTATCAAAAAAGGAATTATTATTTAGAAATTATTTAGTTATTTGTTTATTTAAAACAATTAAAATGAGAACTAGTATTATTTAAATATTAGATAATATTTGTGCGGAGTGTTGTGAATTTTTTATTGGGAGCGATTTAGATGAATATTTAATAAGGTTTTTTTTTTGAGGTTTTAATATTATTAATTGTTTGGTGAATTTTCTTTAAGTATTTTGTTAGAAATAATTCATGAGTTGTGATGTTAAGAATAGAATTTGCATATACTTCTTGTATATCCTGATCTTATAAAGGATTTAGCACTTTATATAGGATATATGTGTTAGACAGTGATCTGTAGAGTTAAGTCAAGAACAGTGTGTCAAGGACTACATTTCAGGAACTGAGAGAAGATCCTGATATGACAAGTCAAATACTGATGGATGTCGAATCCTGATGCAAGGTGAAATCCTGATATCAGTCTTACTACTGATGATGTCATTACGGATGCTACAGAAACTGGCAAGTGCTATAAAACAGGATCGTTGTTTTGAAAAACAAGCAAGAATATATCATGAAGTAAAGAATTTTCTATTGATGGAAACTATCAACTGGACGGCAGAACATTATCATGTATAGATCATTACATTCTGTTATTAGTTGATAGGTAGCATTATAAATACTCTCTATATCATTGTAAAAAGTAGTTCGAAAAGTTCGTAGAGTTCAAGAATGTGAGCTCAGTATAAGGTTTGTATTCGAGAGTTCGAAACAAACAGAGAGAGATTTGTATTGAGAGCAGCTGCTAAAGGTATTGTACACCTTTGGTAGAGTTTGTATTTGATTTTATTAATACAAAAAGTTTGATTTATTCGTTTGTTCTTGTTCATCTAATCAAGCAAAAATCAGACACGATTATATAACTTGTATTCAACCCCACTTCTACAAGTTATTCGAGTTAACAATTGGTATCAGAGTAGGTTGATTTCGTATAATCATAAAGATCTGCAATCATGTCTGGTTACAAAGATGGTAATACTAAGATTCTTATGCTCAAGAGAAACGGATACACTCTATGGGAAGTGAAGATGTTGCATCACCTAGAAGTGACAAATCCTAATTATCTTGACAGAATAAAAGATGGGCCTTTCGTTCCAACAAGGGTTGTTCCTCAAGCAACTGTTGAAGGAAAAGTTGTTCCAGAGCACACGGCAGAGAAGCCTAAATATGAATGGACAGATAAGGACAAGGAGAACGTTTTAAGGATGCTAAAGTGAGAAACATACTATTCAACAGTCTTGATTCTGTTCCCACTAACTATGTTCTCTCTTGTAAGACTGCTAAGGAGATTTGGGACAATCTAAAGGTTCACTGTGAAGGAACAAAACCTGTCAGGAAGAATATGAGGACACTTCTCATTCTTTGAATCCAAGTCTGGTGAGTCACTTACTGATACCTGTGATAGGTTTATTAAACTCATCAATGAGATGGCCATGCACGGCAAATATTATGACTTGGAGGATATAAATACTAAGTTCATGAAAGCCTTGCCTGATTTCTTCAACGAGAAGATATCTGCAATTGAGGAAGCTAATGATCTGGATGAAATATCATTAAAGGCAATTTATGGAAAACTTAGGGCTTATGAACTTGACAGGCAACAGAAAAAGAGTAGGAGTTAAGGAAAGATGAAATCTGTTGCACTCACTGCATAATCTGAATCAAAGAAGATTCCAGAAGAAAAGTCTGAATCTACTGAAAGAGACTCAAGGAAGAAGAAGAGCAAAGAAAGTTCTGAGTCAGAGACTGCAGATATCGACTCTGACAATAGTGATTCTGAATCAGAGAAGCAGGAACTCTTTGCTATGTTTGCTAAAGCTTTTAAGAAAGGAAGATTCAATAGGAGAAGATTTAGCAAAGGATCTTTTCAAAAGAAAGAGGAGAAGAAGAGTGACAAAGGCAAAAGTACAATTATCAAGCTTGATAAGGCCAATATCAAGTGCTTTAATTGCAGCGAGCTTGGACACTTTGCTAGTGAGTGTAAGAAGCCGAGGAATTCAGGAAAAGGTAATGCACTCATGGTCACACAGAAGGATTCGGCAGATTTCAGTGATTCTGAAGATGAATTAGATTATGACAACATTGCTTTAATGGCAAGTGCTTCAGACAAGCCTGGATCTCCAAAGAAAACTTCTTCATCTTCTGTTAAGGTATCACTTCACTCTCTTGACTCATTTGATATCTTAAATTCTGATTAAATTAGATCTATCCATGCTGAGTTTAACAATCTTATGACTATTTTAGAATTCTTACTAGTGAAAGAGATGATCTTAAGATTAAGAATGATAAATTAGTTGATAGAAATAATTTCTTGAATCTGAGTTAATTCAAATGGAACATTATAGAATAGATTCTGACAAAGCTAAGCATGATTATGGTGTTATTCTTGAGGCTTATGACTATGTCAGAAAAGAACTAGAGGAAGAGAGAGAGAGATGATGAAAACCATTAACAACTATGGTAAAAAGACTCAAGAAATCACTGAAAATCAAATTCTTGGGAAGGTTTATGGCTTAGGTTTTGGAAAGGATAAAAGTGAAACTCATGTAGCTGTTGTCCAGAAAGATAATAGTAAACAAGAAGCTTGCACATCTAAGTCTGAAGGTAAGCAGAAAGTTTCTGAACCTAAACATATTAAGTTTGTTGATTCGAATGGTACCCCAGTTGTGCACAAGAGAATTAACAACATTAGTTCAGATGAGAAAGTATTAGAAAAACCTAAGAATGTCAACGTAGGCTTTCTGTCTAAGTCTCAACTGAAACAGAGACTAGAGAGTCTTTCATAGTCTAGCAAAATCAAGAGGAATAGGAATGGGAAAGAATGTATTAATAAAGAGAATAACTACAAGAATGTACCTGATGCACCCAGGAAGAAATGCTATAAATGTGGAAATCATAATCATTTGGCCCTAGACTGCAATCAAAAACCTTCTTGGAAAACTGAGTCTAGATTCCCCAAGACTCAGAAAATTCAATACCAACCACAAAAAGCTTGTTATCATTGTGGTAGTTTACTTCATTCCATTTACATGTGTAAAGAATATCATTAACTATATTCGATGCTACAAAAGTTGCAACTGAAAACTGAAAGTTGCAAATTAGAAATCCACCAATTATGAGTGCCCCGGGCGGGGCCTTGCAACCCAAATCCACCAATTATGAGCGCCCCTGGCGGGGCCTTGCAACCTCATTTGCAACTGAGATGCAACAAATTTCTGATTGCAAGTTCCAGTTTTCAGATGTCATTTTCGACCAGTTTTTTTGAATCTATATATTTATATATATAGAGTTGCACTCCATAGCAAACACCTTATATAACAAACAATAAAGAACACCTCATATCTAATATAATTTAAGAGTTCTGTCATAGCACCCAATACAAAAAGTTGTTATTTTTTTAACCTCTAGCAAACCAGCAAAAAA
The DNA here is from genome assembly GCA_036435485.1 of Saposhnikovia divaricata. Classification (NCBI taxonomy): domain Eukaryota; kingdom Viridiplantae; phylum Streptophyta; class Magnoliopsida; order Apiales; family Apiaceae; genus Saposhnikovia; species Saposhnikovia divaricata. The sequence continues at coordinate 150,821,160 of CM071597.1, read as the reverse complement.
AATTTTGAAAACTTACTGTTCATTGATGATGTCATCAGTGACGTCATCAGTGAACAGTGATTTTCATTTTTTTTTTTGTTTTTGCAGACTTGATAGAGGGTAAAAAAATAACAACATTTTGTATTGGGTGCCCCTGGCGGGGTCAAAGGATCTAATAGATCTAAGGTGTTCTTTGTTGTTTGTTATATAAGAGTGTTCTGTATGGAGCAAAGGCCTATATATATATATATATATATTCCAAAAAAGTGGTCGAAAATGACATCTGAAACCCGGAACTTGCAATCAGAAATTTGTAGCATCGAAGTTGTAAATGAGGTTGCAAAAGTTGCAACTGAGGAAGGTAGTATTTTTGGAATATTGAAAGCATAAAATTATAATGAGGTAGTATTTTTGAAAAAATGATTTTATAGAAGTGAAATGATAGTTGGATGGTAGTAAAATTGGAAAAAATAGTTAAAATCTTAAGTATTTCTGTAAATATCCCATTACTTAATTGTATATGATTTAAATTATTGACATTCACTTTTTTGTATTTCACTATAAATATACTTTTTAGTTTACATATTAAAATATAAATTTTTTTTTAGGTTAAATCCAATGTTTTTCATCTATTCATTTTAAGATATAATAGCTCTTATTTAAATTGTCATACTAAGGACCAGACTACTGACTACCAAAATTTTGGACAAAATTACTCTTATATTTATTATTAAAACTGTATTTGGTTGTTAGTAGAACTATTTTCAAATAATAAAAAGCGTATTTTGATAATCAACACGAAAATATAAGTAGATTTCATAAATCGAAAAGAATTTTCAACGTAAAAAATCATCAATTTCTTCTCTCTTTTGTTTCTATGTAGTTTTAATTGGAAAATAAATGTTAAACCTTCAATAATTAAAGAGTATTTCGTTAATTTCACGTGAGCTATAAAATCGTCCAAATTAAATTTTAAAAATTAAAGATAGAACACAAATATTAAATTGAATGTGTAAAATCTTATTTATATCAATTTTTAACAACAATTTAATATATAAATTAATAACATATAAATATTAAAAAAATTAATATTATTATAGTTATTAAAAAAGGAGCTGTGCGTTGCACGGGTTATAAGCTAGTTGGTTATAATATTAAGAGTGGTGATAAATTTGGTGAAGGATTATTTGTGAGGGAATTTAGTAAATTATTTATTTGTTTATTAAAAGTCGCTTTTTATTAATTTTTTTAAGAATTGGTGGGATTTATCAAAAAAGGAATTATTATTTAGAAATCATTTAGTTATTTATTTATTTAAAATAATTAAAATGAGATCTAGTATTATTTAGGGTTTTTTTGATAAATAAATAGGAAAAAGTAAATTTTTGCACATTTACTTTTGTTAAGAATAGCTATTTGCAATTTTACTAAGTTTCAAAATTGCAAAAATACTAACCCTAACCCTAGCCCCCATCCCCCCTCTCCCCTCTTTCCTCTGTTGGAACTTGGACGCAGCGGTTGTACTTTTTTTTTTTTTTTTAAGATGGGTTGCTATTTTCGTTCATTTGGATTGCAAGACCCCGCAGGGGCATATTCAACTGAATGCAACCACATTCAACTGAATTCAACTACATTCAACTTCTTTTTTTTTTTAAGGTGGGGATATTTTTGTGGATTTGGTTTGCAAGGCCCCGCAGGGGCATATTCAACTGAATGCAACCACATGAAACTAATTGCAACTAAATGCAACCACATGCAACTAAATTTCTGATTTTAAGTTCCATTTGTCATTTGTCTTTTTCGACCTCATTTTTGAACTATATATATATATATATATATATATATATATATATATATATAAGGTGGTGATATTTTGGTGGATTTAGGTTGCATGGCCCCGCAGGGGCATATTCAACTAAATTTGCAACTGAATGCAACCACATGCAACTCAATTTCTGATTTCAAGTTCCATTTTTCAGTTGTCATTTTCGACCTCATTTTTTAATTCTATATATATATATATATATATATATATATATATATATATATATATATAACAATCCTCGCAGGGGCATATTCAACTGAATGCAACCACATGAAACTAATTGCAACTAAATGCAACCACATGCAACTAAATTTCTGATTTTAAGTTCCATTTGTCATTTGTCTTTTTCGACCTCATTTTTGAACTATATATATATATATATATATATATATATATATATATATATATATATATATATATATATATATATATATAAGGTGGTGATATTTTGGTGGATTTAGGTTGCATGGCCCCGCAGGGGCATATTCAACTAAATTTGCAACTGAATGCAACCATATGCAACTAAATTTCTGATTTCAGTTGCATTCAGTTGAATATTGCCCCTGGCGGGGCCGTGCACCCAAATCCACCAAAATCACCCCACCTTAAAAAAAAAGAAAGTTGAATGTGGTTGCATTTGGTTGTATATTGCCCCTGGCGGGGCCTTGCAACCCAAATCCACCAAAATCACCCCACCTAAAAAAAAAAGTTGAATGTGGTTGCATTTGGTTGTATATTAGCGGGGCCTTGCAACCCAAATCCACCAAAATCACCCCACCTTAAAAAAAAAAGAAAGTTGAATGTGGTTGCATTCGGTTGAATATGCCCCTGCGGGGCCTTGCAACCCAAATCCACCAAAATAGCACCCCACCTTAAAAAAAAAAAAATGGGTACACAGGCGCAGAAAGGATAAAGGGGAAAGAGGAAAGGGGGGAGGGTTAGGGTTAGGGTTGGTATTTTTGCAATTTTGAAACTTAGGTTGGTAAAATTGCAATTAATTCAAGGAGATGGTATTTTTGCAAATAGAAACTTTAAATCTAGTATTCTTGGTAAATTTCCTATTATTTAAATATAAGAAAATATTTGAGCGGGGTGTTGTGAATTTTTTATTGGGAGCGATTTATATGAATATTTAAGAAGGTTTTTTTTTTAGATTTTAATATTATTAATTGTTTTGGTGAATTTTCATTAAGTATTTGTACTAAGGCATTCTCTTTTAAATGAATATTCTATTAGAATTTTATGAGAGCGCGTGGACCAATAATTTTCAAAGATTGGGGTTATTGGTTATTGCTCGAAGGTTAACTAATTTATTTATTTCTAGCATTTATCGTCGGACCTGAGGCAAGTTCAATCTTTCCATTATCTTTTAAAGAATTTATGAGATTTATGTGGATAATATTTTACTTGATGGACCTCTGTTTGTTGTGAAATTTTTGGTGAAATGTGGTGGTATTTAAATATTTGATGAAAAAGTTTGGAGTTGATATATTTATTGGAGCGTTAAATAATCCATAACTCCTTTGTGCGCGAAAAACCAATTTAAAAATATTTGTAGATCTCATTGATAGGGGCAACTCCTTAATATAATTCAACTAAAGCTTGTCATTATTGCTTTGAGACAACTAATTATTTTATTCTACCAGCTGAATTTATTTCTCAAATCTCAACTACTCTTCTTGACATCGGGTAGTGGTTCATTGTTCCAACCATTTATTAAAATAAAAATTTACATTTATTTTTTATTTTAAATTTTAACTCTTGATAATCAAATTATACTATTTGAAGTGTCTACTTCATTAAACTATTGAAGACTATTCGTGTTGAGACATACATGTCTGTAGATGATGATAACAAATATCACAAGGCAGAAAATGAATCAAGGAATCGAAGCTGACAAATAAATCAGGAAGCTAACTAAAATGCAGATCAACCAAAGCTACATCTGGAGAATGGAACTCTGCAAACCGTTAGAGAGTATTTGTGCAAAAAGTCATGAGATGCTACAATCAAGTACTGTAATCAGAAGAGAGCTTGCTATACCATGCAAGTAAATTTGAGAAGTTAAGAAAAGAAGAGTTCGAGAAGTCAGACCACTACTAAAACTCTATTCGAGTTATCTTAGACTTGGTGGATTCGAGAACTCTACAAAAAGTGTTGTTCGAGAAGTCCCAGTTCGAGAAATGAGGCTACCATCTCTATTCGAGAAGTCTGCAATATAGGTTGTTCGAGAAGTCTGCAAAATAGGTTGTTCGAGAAGTCATTCGAGAACTCAATATAGGTTGTTCGAGAAGTTTATCATGTGTTATTCCAAGTCATTCGGGAATTTTTTGGAAAAATATTCGGGGTACGTAGCACTACTTTATTTTCAATACAAAATTTGAATGGAATATTTGTAAATTTAAAATTCACCTACCTAGTTTTACATATTTACCCTAAATCTATATATCTATATCCATATATATTATAATAGCAGGAGTTCGGAGAGAATTTAACTTGTTTCTTGATTTTTCAAATTTTTGATTTTTTTTGTTAAAATAATCTTTCATTTAATAGCATTTTAATTATTCATTAATTGTAGCTATTAAATATAAATTGAATACACTTTATTTTATATTTAATATAAAATTTTAGCAATCTTTATTAGAACTTTACAATTATTATATTAATATAAAATATAAATTATCTATATAAAAGTGCAATTATTTCAAGGTAAAATGATAAATTAAATTATTTATATCATCTATTTCTAATCCTTATTGAAAATCATTACAACTTATTCTGCAACAAAAAATAGACAATTTTAATTTTTCGATAAATTCGTAATCAGTGACCGTTAGAATCATGATAAGATACGGAAGTATATAAATTTTTTAATTAACATCCACAATTTAAATATAAATAATATTGCAGAATTTACTTTTACACATGAACAAATTTACATACAGGGTGTGACCAACTCGATTAAATTTAACCAACCCTATATATATTAATAGTAGGCGAATGAGTAGTTGACGTGACAGTTCAAAATATTTGTTCAAGGCAATTTTCTATTTTTATTGTGCACACACCTCCTAAGAAGATGGCACTCATGGCTGTCTAATATCAATTCCTGGTTAGAACATAATTTTTAAACATTATATAGAATACTGCTATCTATTCTATCTAGAGTTATATCTATAGCAAGACTGTGAGACTAATCAATTTTCAGCCCCCTACCACTACAAGAAAAAATCGACCACACAACGGTTTTTATCCGTTGTCTGAAGCCCTCATTTTCCGTTGTCTATTGGAATGCCGTCTGTTACGCGTATCAGACGACAACAGCTTAACCGTTGTCTTTCTTGCAGAAAGACAACAGACGTGGTTTCAAAACTGTTGTAAGAAGCTTGGGTCATACAACGGTTAAGTTTTTGAAAATGTTGTGTGTATTACGTGAAGACAACGACAACATTTTTTAAAAATGTTGTGTAATACATGGATCATACAATGGTGTTTTAAATTTGGTCTATTGTCTGATTATGTTTTTAACAAGGGTTGTTTCAGAAATGTCTGTTGTGTAATACCTGGATCATACAATGGTTTTTGAAATTTGGTCTATTGTCTGATTATGTTTTTAACAAGTGTTTTTTCAGACATGTCTATTGTGTACTACCTGAATCATACAACGGTTTTTAAAATTTGGTCTATTGTCAGATTATGTTTTTAACAAGGGATATACCTGGATCATACAATGCTTTTTTAAATTTGGTCTATTGTATGTGTTATAACTACACCACACTTTCAATGCTTACAACATGTTGTCTGAATATATAAGACACGATGTTTTCATTTTGCTAAAAGTGTTGTTATGTTTTCTTATAGACAATGGGTGCATTTTTTTTGCTGTTGTGCGAATTTTATATACACAACGATATGGTCGTTAAAAGCATGGTCTAGTTATAAAGCATATGATGGTTTTTTTTATAAATCTTGGGTATTAAAAAAGCATTGCCTGTTACATAGAATAACAAGTATTCCACACAATGCCCTAATTGGCTACATACTAGAAAAATCCAAATATTACCAAATTTACAAATACATAACTTGTCCACAAAACTTAAATAAAAGGACAAAATCAAAGCCCTAGCATACTAGAACTTGTCCATTGAATTGTTGTTGCCTCTACTTTCCTTGTAGTTCAACTGAAATGTCTCTGTCTTCATGTGAATTTTCGACGAAACAAGCCTTTGTTCCATTCAATTCAAAAATTATTGACTGAAACAATGCATCATATAATCAGAGACAATATTCAATCAACCTTATTAGAAATATGCCAATGAAATATTAAAAATTTACAGATTCCATATTATCTATCAATTGATGCTTGTCTGATGGTTGTCACAATTACAATCAGCTACTAAAACTAAGTGCATAAACTAAAAAAAACACATGTCATGCAAGTTTTCTATAAGTATATTCCTTTAACTGTTACCAGTCTTCTGTCTCTGCAGGAAGTACATTTTTCTTTATCTCATGACAGCAAGTATAAGAAAATGCTCATAGAGGATATCCGATCACTCATGATGGCCATTACATATTCTACATAATGATCAAGTTTTATTAGGCTGAGAGGCATGATCCATTGCCATTTTCCAGTCAAAAATAGAGCTTACATTGTTTTGCTTTGAGGAGATGCATGATTCAGTACTATTATGATTATGACCAAAAAAGTTCTGATTAGGGCCCTCAATAGCTATGGTAACCTCCTTATTTCGCCTTGCAAGTTCTCCAGCAAGTAGAGTATTGCTTGGCATGATGCGTTCCACGTCGTACCTTGAGATGTCAAAGTTTGTAACAGCATTTGTACCACGAAACTTGATTGCTACTATATCATATGCCTCTGCTGCTTCCTCTTGGGTGCCTACATTAGTTTGATTCAACAAAACCAGGACAATAAGTTTCGTAAACTCATAATATTAGAGTCTATACATGAAGTGGCAAAAAGATTAATACCCAAATTAAGCAAGTGACTAATGACCATGTTGATGGTGTCTGCTAAAGTAAAAAACAGAAAACCAAGATTTCAAAACAACATTTATTTTAACATTCACAAGTTTAAATTAGGAATAATCAGAACATTAAGACCTTGTCACTCCTCTGTACATAGAAGCTCCCCTAGAGAAGCCACTGCTTTTCCTGCAAAATATACTAGTACCATTTTTTTAGTTACCTTGATACCTGCTGCAAATTGAAATTCCAAATTGTCTGGACACTGCCAAGTATATTAGTTTGTTCAGTTTGTGCAAAGTTATAAACCAGTAATATTTCTGTTTGAACCTTATTAGCTGTAAATAATTTACCTTGGGTTTGAAGCTTAATGCACCAATTGACATACCATCAGCATAAGCCCAGCAGTAATTTCCGCTATGTGCCACCTCACCAACAATACTACATAAAATATAACTTCTATAGTAAGATACATAACCTACAATGTTCTTGTTTTTCCATGAAAATTATGCACTGACAACATTGATTTATACCAAATATAAGAAGGCAGAAACGTCAAAATTGTCACAATCTAAAAAGAAAAATAATTCTAATCATTACATAAGCAGCCGATCAATTCGGGTGGAGCTGACTATTAAACATCGACTTCCAGTAGATATTTATGGTGTAGATCATCACACACCCCAATTCATATGACCCAAGTTTTGACTAGATCATATTGTCGTTAAATGTAACTACAACAAATAATGAAGTTGTATATCTTGTAAAAGAAATGTTAATAGTTATAACAATTTTAAATCTGTAACAAAAAATCCCTGAACATGCCAAATAACATCAAATTACACAAAACTAATTTTGAAACTAGCTTTCATATCACTAAATCTTCACTAAATCCTAGTTGTTTGTGTTTATCAACCCTGCCTTGATTGTTTAACTTAAAGTAGTATTTGTTTATCCGAAACCATGTTATTCCTGTAACATATGTAACTGAAATCAATAGGGAAAAAAGACAAATCAACATTTAGGAAAACCCATGTACGACACCTGGATAGGAGCAGGCTGCATATAGCAAATATTTCATTCCTTACAAATGCAAACACCATTCGAGACAACAAACAAAACTAGGACTTCACCAAACTAAAAAGATAAATGTACTAACCAAAGCACTAACATTTGCCAATATAAAAGATAAATGTACTACATCACTCGTCCGTGTTTGGAGGTAGCGGTTCTATCCACCGGTGCAACGAACGCCATCACTGCCATTGTCGGCTTCTTTTCACCACTTCAAGCCACCATATTCTTCTCCCCTCTGATCAAAATCCTCACCTACACAAATATAAGCAAACATAATCAAGCACACAAACCTCCGTTTACCAAGAAATTAAAAAAATGGAAGACCTTCTGAGTAGTCCAACCATACTCAAGCACTCTTAATTGTATCCAAACCAATTGTATCTGAAACAATAAAAACCACACTAATTACCACCACAAACTTGTTAAAGACCCCTAATTAAAAACCCATCTAAAAGATACAGTTACTCAAGCTAATATGAATACCCATCTAAAAGAACTGTCAAGATAGAATTAAGAAAGCAATGGCATAGGTATTTACAACACAAACTTGTCCAAGACCCCTAACTAAAAAAAAAATCAAATTAGATACACTCATCACTCTCAGAAACACCAACCAAACTTCCCAACGCAAATACCAGATAGAAGAAATACAAAACCATACAAGTACGGAAACGAACAAAACTAATCGAACCAAAAGACCCGGTACATTTCAAGATCCAAATCACACTTTGCTTACAAAAAAATCCATAATCAAGAGAACCTTGGTATGCAATCTAATTGCCCAAAGCCACATAATTAAAACTAAATTAAAGATCTATATAGAGACTATAGATGATTACAAACAAAACCCATAAATTGAATTTTAAAAAGGAAGAGAGAAGACCTGCTAGGGTTTTGAGATGAGATGCTGAGGCAAGGGGATAAAGTGAGGCGGAGAGTGTTATACATGAGTGTTATACACGCTGAGGGAAGGGGATAAAATTAGAATGAGAGGGAATGAGGAGAGGTTGAAATTTTTGTTAAGGGGGGAAACAAATTATTAGCAAAAAGGGGGGAAATGAGGGAGAACAAAGAGGGGGAAATAAAATTTGTTAGGCGGTGAAATGAAATTTGTCATATAATATATTTGTGAGTAGTACTTTTAAGAGACTTATATTATAAAATCTTATAAGATAAATTTAAATTTTTTTAATTTTTTGTGCACATTATTAAAATAATTAGATATTTGGATCATCAAAAAAATAATCAAAAATATATTACGTACAATCGGGACGAGACTATTTAGAGTAGGTATTACTTTTGGGAAGTTTATATTAAAAAATCATACAAGATTAATATTAATTTTTTTAATGATTTCTTCGACGAACAATCCATACGAATGTTAATAAACACTAATTTTAGTGTTGGGAAAAAATAATCAAAAAATAATAAGGTCCGATTGTACGAGATTTTAACAAAAATGTAATAAAAATGTTGCTTCATGTATAGGGGCAAGATCCAGATTCACTAAATAAATTTTTGAATGATTTCTTCGACAATTGAACCGTACGGACGTTAATAAACACTCGTTTTAGTGTTGGAAAAAATAATCAAAAAATAAAATGTTCGGGTTGTATGAGATTTCAACAAAAAACGTACTAACAGTGTTGCTTCCTGTAACGGGGCAAGATCCAGATTCACTGGATAATTTTTTTGAATGATTTATTCGACGATCGAACCGTACGGATGTTAATAAACACTCGTTTTAGTGTTGGAAAAAAATATTCAAAAAATAACAAGGTCCGGTTGTACGAGATTTTAACAAAAACGTAGTCAAAGTGCTACTTCCTATAACGGGGCAAGATCCAGATTCACTGGATAATTTTTTTTGAATGATTTCTTCGATGATCGAACCGTACGGATGTTAATAAACACTCGATTTAGTGTTGAAAAAAAATAATCAAAAAATAAAAGGGTCGGGTTGTATGAGATTTTAACAAAAACGTTGTAAAAGTGATGCTTCTATAACGGGGCATGATCTAGATTCACTTAATAAATTTTTTGAATGATTTCTTCGACGATCGAACCATACGGATGTTAATAAACACTCGTTTTAGTGTTGGAAAAAAATAATCAAAAAATTAAAAGGTCTGGTTGTATGAGATTTTAACAAAAGCATAGTAAAAGTGCTACTTCTTGTAACGGGGCACGATCTAGATTCACTTAATAATTTTTGAATGATTTCTTCGACGATCGAACCGTACAATATCAAGATATATCTAATATAATGATATTCACAAATTTTAAAAAAAATAAAAAATTAGTTTGGTTGGAGATCTTAGTAGATCACTAGTATATTGACTAGTACCCGTAACTAGTGCTTTGTGACAGATTGTTGTTTCTATTTTTTTAAAAATATTTCACGACAATCTAACCATAAGGATGTCAAGATATATCTAATATAATGATATTCACAAATTTTCAAAAATTAAAGAATTATTTTGGTTTGTAAAATTTAATATTGAATAAACGAAGTGGTCTTGCTAAACGAAGTAGTTATTTGTCAAATACCGTTGTCTCGAGTGATACCAGACAACAATTTTGGATAAATAAACCATTGTTTGATAACAGACAATGGTATTTTAAAAAATACAGTTTTAATGTGAAGCTTCAGACAACGATATGTTATAAAGATACCGTTGTCTGACACTAGTTACGTTTTTTTAACATAAATATAAATTAACATAATAAATTTTAAAATTTTTAGTGATATATTTGGTCACATTTCTCGACGATCCAACCGTACGGATGTCAAGATATATTTAATATATTGATATTCCCAAATTTTCAAAAAAAATAAAAATGGATTTTGTTGGAAATCTTAGTAGATCACTACTATATTGACTAGTACTCGTAACTAGTGCTTTGTCACTGATTGTTGTTTCTATTTTTTAAAAACTATTTCCCTACGATCCAACCATACGGATGTCAAGATATATCTAATATAATGATATTCACAAATTTTCAAAAAATAAAAAATTCATTTGGTTGGAGATCTTAGTAGATCACTAGTATATTGACTAGTATCCGTAACCAGTGCTTTGTCACGGATTGTTGTTTCTATTTTTTAAAAAATATTTCTCGATAATCCAACCTTAAGGCTGTCAAAATATATCTAATATAATGATATTCATAAATTTTTAAAAAATAAAAAATTAATTTGGTTTGTAAAATTTAATATTTAATAAACGAAGTGATCTTGCTAAACGAAGTGATTATTTGTCAAATACCGTTGTCTCGAGTGATACCAGACAACGATTTTGGACAAAGAAACTGTTGTCTAATAACAGACAACAGTATTTTAACAAATACAGTTGTAATGTGAAGCTTCAAACAACGATATGTTATAAAGATACCGTTGTCTGACATTAGTCATGTTTTTTTTAACATAAATATAAATTAACATAATAAACCGTTGTCTGATAACAGCTAATATTTTCTTAATCTAACGGCTAATATTTGATCTCATTTCAATCAAGGGCTCTTATTTCGCCACCTCAGCAATCCAGGTGAAAGATTTTCCACCAATCACGTGCTGTCACATCAAACAACGGTTTATTTGTAAAACGCTTGTATAGATAAGTTTATGACAACAGTTTAAATTTGAAAAAGCTTGTCTGAAAGTGTTGAAGACAACGGTTTTATATACAAACCCGTTGTGTGAACATGTATATATATTTTCTTATACTAACGGCTAATATTTAATCTCATTTCAATCAACGGCTCTTATTTCGCCACTTCAGCAATCCAGGTGAAAGATTTTCCACCAATCATGTGCTGTCACATGAGACAACGGTTTATTTATAAAATGCTTGTATAAACCATTATCTGATTACATTTTATACAACGTCTATCAAAACACTTGTCTGATTTTAACAACGTTTTTTGAAGGCATTGTCTGAAGTTTCTTCAGACAATGCCTTCAAAAAGCGTTGTTAAAATCAGACAATAGTATTTAGCCACCGTTGTGTGACTACTTTTGAAGCAATATCTGATAAAAACAGTTGACTAAGTTTTACAACGCTTTTGAGTACCATTGTAAGACAAACTGTTAGACAACACTACTTCAAAAACCGTTGTAAAACGGATGTCTATTTTGATCATCTAGACAACACTTTTTAAAACTGTCGTTAAGTTCATGATCAGACAATACACCAAAAAGCTTGAAAAAAAAACCGTTGTGTGAAAATTTCAGCCAACGCTTTTTCGTCGAAGTGTTGTCTGATGAGTGTCGTCTGATTCAAAAATTCTTGTAGTGTACTATTGGTTGCATGTCAATTGCCAGGCATCAATCCGCTTCTCCGTTAATTTTTTTTGGTTTGTTTTGAAGTAATTTGCTGTTGTTCTTTTCTTTGTTTTTAGAGATCATTACTTCCTTCATATTTACTATTTTCTTTTCACTTTTAATGTGTTAGTTTCTGTTTTAATTTTAAATTTTTAATATCATGTTAAAACTGTAGTTGTTAATTTTAGGAAAAAGCATGGGTAAAAAAATTAGTAAACAAAAGTTCAGATTAGAAAATTCATTAATATTTTTTAGTCAAATGACGGCCAACTAAATCCTATTGAAATGTACAGGATTTGTTCCAGTTTTTTTCTAAATACTAATCTAATGTTATAATATTATATTACACTCTCTTTGTATATATATATATATATAATCTAATGTTATAATATTATATTACACTCTCTTTGTATATATATATATATATATATATATATATATATATATATATATATATGTTGTGACCAAAATCTTGCATGGGCCAGATTTAGGCCCACCTAGGAGATAAGGTCCAGTTCATGAAGAAAATAAGTGATTTAGTGGGCTTCCGAAGGCCCATGGCAGCCCCAGGGGCTACCATGTAATGGACATTAAACGAATACAAGGCCTAGGGTTCCGAGAGTAGTCCCTTGAGGATAACCCATATCCAGTAGCAGCCATCAAGTAGGGCTTCCAGAACAGCTACCGGGCGGTACCCCCAGCTTCCACCGGAAGCATGATAAGGCCGCCAATTTGGATAAGGCAGACCTCATACTTTTTAGGAACACATCTTTACAGATGATTTACACTTTTAAACAGATATATATTCAGTTGTTAGAGGATATATGTCATATTAACATGATAAATCATACAAAATCAAGATAATTATCAAAGGATAAACATCCTACACTCCTAAAATAGCTTGGAAACGTGATTATATACATCCTACTGGATTATTATCAGAAATAACAGCCATTATCCAAGTGGAGAGAGGATAAATCATCATAAACAACCGAATATATCATTTTAAGAACTACATGCGGGCTTGATCTCCTATAAATAGGAGTATGTAGGCAGTTTTCGGGATCTCTTAGACACTTTGACACCTTGAGTAACAAAGAGCATGTATACTCTTGTATGACATATCATTATTAGGGTTCTTGGCAGGCCAACATTCGGTCCTTGAGCTCTAATTCCCGTGAATCCAGTCTGATCCTCCAAGGAACCACCTCCCGTGTTCTTCAGAAATGCCTAGCTGTGAGCCTTTCCGGGCAGCTAGCCATAAATATCCAGCCGTGAGCCTTTCTGGGCAGTTGGGTGATTCTGTATTCATTGGTGCTATTCCAGCAACAACCTCCTACTTTGTTGTGCTAAAATCCTCCAACAACAATTGGCGCCAGAAGGAGGGGCCTCGTAAATCATCGTTCGGAGGAAATATGGTGAGTGACAATTCCGACAATGATAAGACACCGTCCCAGGACGGTAATGGATGAAACAAAGGTGATAATGGTGATGTTAGCAACAAAGACATCCTGGACCATTTGGTCACTTTGGCCGAGAGGGTTGGCAACTTGGAAAAAAGTTCCGAGAAAATGAAAAGGCGTAAGAAGTGTAAGTTGAAGTCAAAAAAGAAGGATGTGACTCTGACAAGGCTGAATTTTGAATCTAAGGAAGATGTTGAGGATAACACTGATTATGTCCCAAAAGAAGAAGAAGAAGAGGTAGAGGAGCCTGAGACTGAAAAGTACGAGGGTGACTAATTTGATGACCCGGAACCCAGGGTTCCGAGAGCTCACCCACTAGAAGCTTGAGTGTTTTTGACAGAATTGGTAAAAAGCTGACCAATAAGGACCTACGCCATAAGCTGGGAAATACTAGAGGCAGAGATCAAAGAGATGGTAATGGGAGTTCCCATATTCAGGGTTCCAGGGAGTACAGGGAGAGATCCCACTTGGTACCCCCAAAAAATGATTCCAGAAGGTCCAAATCTAATGGCAGGAGGACTTACAGACAAAGTGACCACACCTCTGGGCATAAGAGCAGAAAATCTCGTTCTACCAAAGTCTCTCCCGATGGGGGTACCAGCCAGGATTCCAGCTCTCATCAGAGTTCGGTTCCTAGGAAGAGTAAGACAGCTTATGAAGATGATGATTCTGGAAGTGATATGTTCTCAAATGGTGAAAATGGACAGTTCAAAATGTCTGACTGGAAGAAGGCTTTAGAGAAATTCAAAGAGGAGAAAAAGTTTAAATCTGGAGTCATTCTTGGTTCACCATTCGCTAAGAAGGTGAAAATGGCACCCCTGCCAAGGTTCTTTAAGATGAATACTGACCTGAAGTTTGATGGTAGCTAAGATCTTGTTGAGTATTTGAGCCGTTTAAACACGGAGATAGATGTGTATCAAGTGGAGGACTTGGCCAGGTACAGGCTACTAGCCTCCACTCTGAGTGAGAATGCCTACCAATGGTTTAAAAGATTGGCTGAAGGATCAATCAAGTCCTGGAGGAAGATGGGAGATCAATTTATCTCTCAATTCAAGGCTACCGTGGCATATGCCCCACCGGTTAACACCCTGGCTAATATCAAGCAAAAAGAGCATGAAATTCTAAGGCAGTATTTTAAGAGATTTAATGAGGAAGTACCTAAGGTGAAGAAGGATTCTAATGAAACGCTAGAGAATTTCCTGATAGCCGGGGTTAGGCCCGGAACCCAATTTTGGAAAGTGTTCCAAACAGAGGAACCCGGGACATTGGCAGAATTCTACCAGCAAGTGGAACGCCAAAAGGTGATTGAAGAGTCAATGGCAAAGCTGTCCAAGGACTCCAATTCCAGGGGTTGGAACAGGAATTAGAGAAATCGCTCCTATAGCCCAGGAAACCGGGATTCTAACAAGCGGGCTCCCAGAAGTGGTACTACCGGTGTGGGAGCCCATCGTTATGATGACAAGATTGCCCCGAATGTTGTCAATGAAACCAAGGACAAGGTCTCTGTCAAGGATAAACTTACCCCGAGAATGAGTTTCCAACGGTATTCTGAGTACACTCCTTTGACCGTCCTAATAGGCCATATTCTTGAAGTAAATCTGAAGAGTGGACTGTTTCGGAAGCCATACCGGGCAGGGCCCCCAGACAGGAAGGACCAAGGGAAGTATTATGCTTTTCATGAGGCCAATGGCCATGAGACTACCGATTGTATGTACTTGAAAGATCAAATTGAAGAATTGATTAGAAATGGATACCTGACAGAATTTGTGGTCCAAGAAGCTAAGAAGTATAAGGAAGGAAAAGACAGTAAAGATAAAGCACCGGGAAACCAGGAAAGGACTACCTGAGCTAATAGCATCCACACCATCTTTGGTGGCCCTTACTTGGGGCGTTCCAGCCGGAATGCCAAAGATAGGTACACCCGGGAGGCAATGGGGAAGCCCCTAACGAATGTTTTCCACCTTTCAGAAAGGCCCCCTAAGTTGTTCAAAGGGGAAACCGAGGATATTTCCTTTACAGAAGAGGATGTCAAGTGGGTTCACCACCCTCATAATGATGATTTGGTGGTACCCGTAAGTATTGGTGGGATGAATGTGCATAGAGTGCTGATTGATAATCGAAGGAAGACGAAGACATCTCTCATAATGCAATTCTTGGGAGACCAATATTGAAGAACATGAGGGTGGTAACCTCGATATATCCCTTCTCAATGAAATTCCCTACCCCAAATGGCATTGGGTGTGTGAAAGGATGTCGATATGAGTTAAGGGAATGCTATAACAAAGTTGTGCAGGCTGCCGAAAAGGCAGATAAATCTTTCCAAGTTGAGGAAAAGGCTAGCGGGGAAGCCCTAATGAGAAGCCACAGGCTAGAGCTGCGAAAGTTTGAGAAGGCATCATGTAATGGGATCATGATAGTGGAGCTACCATAGGAACCTACTGAAGAAGTTCAAGTTTTTCGGGGGGTAGTACCACCACAAAGTTTGTTGTTGGAAGCTGCCGAAAATGAGGAAAAAAATTCAAAACATTCCAATGGAAGGCACAGTAGAAGATGCCTCAAATGGTGATCTAGATGATGTGATACAGGAAAATGAAGATGGGGTGCCAGCCAGTATGCCTTACGATTTGAGGAATACCTGGGTTACCTATCATCTAGCTGATGGTGAATGGAGAATTGCCACAAAAGAATTCATGGGGATGCCCATTAGTCAGAATGAGACACGAGAAGCTATGAAAGAGCTCCCGATGGAAATTGACATTGATCCTAGAATGCCTGGTACCCTGGAAAAAGCAGGAGCTACGGAAGATACTATTCCCATACTAGTAGACGTTGAAGATCCTAATAAAGTCTTAAAATTGGGAAATAGCTATATGAAAGGACAAGAGGAAGGCTAACCTCTTTCCTCAAGGACAACCTAGATATGTTTGCATGCTATCACTCAGACATGGTGGGGATTGACCCGAAAATCATGTGTCACTACTTGAATATTGATCCTGAGAGAAGAGGCATCCGACAGAAAAGGAGGCCCATCTCTTGAAACCTCGCAGGTTAACAATTAAGGGATCCATGTATGCGATCTGGGTTCTATATATGCCCAAATAGTCAGGGATGTCATGTGTGCCGATTAGGATTCCACACATGACTAAGAAACAAGGGATCCATGTGTGCCAATCAGGGTTCCACACATTCCCTAACAATCAAGGAAGCCATGTGTGCCGATCAGGGTTCCACACATGCCCTAACAATCAAGGAAGCCATGTGAGGGTTCCACACATGACTAGTAATAAAGGGATCCATGTGTGTCATCTGGGTTCCACACATGCCCTAATAATCAAAGAAGCCATGTGTGCCGATCAGGGTTCCACATATGTCAAGTAATAAAGGGATCCATGTGTGCCAATCAGGGTTCCACACATGCCCTAATAATTAAAAAAAGTCATGTGCACCGATCAGGGTTCCATACATGATTACACTACGCCATAAGTGAGCATACGCAACCCTTTTTACAAAGTGTTGCACCGAAAGCGTTTCGTTAGCTAGAAATTTTGGGTCTTTTGTAATAGAGCTGAACTGGTGTTGCATTAGATATAATTTAGTGTTGCATATTACCCACGGTGTTTCACATCATGCAACACAAACTGCTGGTGTTGCATTAGATATTTTTTTATTTTAATAAATGATGACGTGGCAGAAGTGGAACCCACATGCGCTGATGTGGCATTTGTTGACGTGGCAATTGTGGGGCCCAAAATTGCTGACGTGGCAGAAGTGGGACCCACATGTGCTGACGTGTCATTTACTGAAGTGGCATAAGCGTTGCATTAGATAACAGTAGTGTTGCATTTGCTGTTTGAAGTGTTGCATTAGATATATTTTTTTTATTAAATTCTGACGTGGCAATGTGTGGGACCCACCACTGCTGATGTGGCAGTGTGGGGCCCACAAGGGTGACGTGGCAGGAGACCCACCAATGCTGACGTGGAAAATTTGGGCCCACAATTGCTGACGTGGCAGAAGTGGGGCCCACCTGTGCTGACGTGGCATTTACTGACGTGTCAGAAGTGTTGCATTAGCTAACAGTAGTGTTGCATTTGCTGTTTAAAGTGTTGCATTAGCTATTTTTTTAACTAGTCTTGTCCCGAATAATGAATCTATTTTTTAAATTATTTTTTTGACATTCTAATCGTATGGATGTCAAGATATAACGATTTTATTGATATGGTAATTTTTTAAAAAATTTCCTACATGTACTTGGTTTGGTTTGGTAACGGTCAAACCGATCAAAGTCGACCTTCCTTTAAACTAGTCTTGTCCCGAATGATGAATCTATTTTTTTAAATTATTTTTTGACGTTCCAATCATACGAATGTAAAGATATAACGATTTTAGTGATGCGGTAATTTTTTAAAAAAAATTCCTAGATGTATTTGGTTTGGTTTTATAACGGTCATACTGATCAAAGTCGACCTTCCTTTTAACTAGTCTTCTCCGAATGATGAATCTATTTTTTTAAATTATATTTTCGACGTTCCAATCATACGGATGTCAAGATATAATGATTTTAGTGATGTGGTAATTTTTTAAAAAAATTCCTACATGTATTTGGATTGGTTTTATAATGGTCAAACCGGTCAAAGTCGACATTCCTTTTAACTAGTCTTGTCCCGAATGATGAATCTATTTTTTTAAATTATTTTTTCGACGTTCCAATCATACGGATGTGAAGAAATAACAATTTTAGTGATGTGGTAATTTTTTAAAAAATTTCCTACATGTATTTGGTTTGGTTTGGTAACGGTCAAACCGATCAAAGTCGACCTTCCTTTAAACTAGTCTTGTCCCGAATGATGAATCTATTTTTTAAATTATTTTTTCGACGTTCCAATCATACGGATGTCAAGATATACCGATTTTAGTAATGCGGTAATTTTTTAAAAAATTTCCTAGATGTATTTGGTTTGGTTTTATAACGGTCAAACCGGTCAAAGTCGACCTTCCTTTTAACTAGTCTTGTTCCGAATGATGAATATATTTTTTTAAATTATTTTTTCGATGTTCCAATCATACGAATGTCAAGATATAATGATTTTCGTGATGTGGTAATTTTTTAAAAAATTTGCTAGATGTATTTGGTATAGATTTATAACGGTCAAATCGGTCAAAGTAGACTTTCCTTTTAACTAGTCTTGTCCCGAATGATAAATCTATTTTTTTAAATTATTTTTTCGACGTTCCAAACTTACGGATGTGAAGATCTAACGATTTTATTGATGTGGTAATTTTTAAAAAAAATTTGCTAGATGTATTTGGTTTGGTTTTATAACGGTCAAACCGGTCAAAGTAGACTTTCCTTTTAACTAGTCTTGTCCCGAATGATGAATCTATTTTTCTAAATTATTTTTTCGACGTTCCAATCATACGGATGTCAAGATATAACGATTTCAGTAATGCGGTAATTTTTTAAAAAATTTCCTAGATGTATTAGGTTTGGTTTTATAACGGTCAAACCGGTTAAAGTCGATCTTCCTTTTAACTAGTCTTGTCCCGAATGATTAATCTATTTTTTTAAATTATTTTTTCGACGTTCCAATCATACGTATGTCAAGGTATAATGATTTTAGTGATGTGGTAATTTTTTTAAAAATTTGCTAGATGTATTTGGTTTGGATTTATAACGGTCAAACCGGTCAAAGTAGAATTTCCTTTTAACTTGTCTTGTCCCGAATGATGAATCTATTTTTTTAATTATTTTTTCGATGTTCCAAACTTATGGATGTCAAGATCTAACAATTTTAGTGATGTGGTAATTTTTTAAAAAAATTTGCTAGATGTATTTGGTCTGGTTTTATAACGGTCAAACCGGTCAAAGTAGACTTTCCTTTTAACTAGTCTTGTCCCGAACGATGAATCCTTTTTTTAAATTATTTTTTTGACGTTCCAAACTTGCGGATGTCAAGATCTAACGATTTTAGTGATTTGGTAATTTTTTAAAAAAAATTGCTAGACGTATTTGGTTTGGTTTTATAACGGTCAAACCGGTCAAAGTAGACTTTCCTTTTAACTAGTCTTGTCCCGAATGATGAATCTATTTTTTTAAATTACTTTTTCGACGTTCCAAATGTATGGATGTGAAGATCTAACGATTTTAGTGATGTGGTAATTTTTAAAAATATTTCCAAGATGTATTTGATTTGGTTTTATAACGGTGAAACCGGTCAAAGTAGAATTTCCTTTTAACTAGTCTTGTCCCGAATGATGAACCTATTTTTTTAAATTATTTTTTCGACGTTCCAAACATATGGATGTGAAGATCTAACGATTTTAATGATGTGGTAATTTTTTAAAAAAATTTGCTAGGTGTATTTTGTTTGGTTTTATAACGGTCAAACCGGTCAAAGTAGACTTACCTTTTAACTAGTCTTGTCCCGAATGATGAATCTATTTTTTCAATTATTTTTTCGACGTTCCAAAGGTACGGATGTGAAGATCTAACGATTTTATTGAAGTGGTAATTTTTTAAAAAAATTGCTAGATGTATTTGGTTTGGTTTTATAACGGTCAAAGTAGACTTTCCTTTTAACTAGTCTTGTCCCGAATGATGAATCTATTTTTTTAATTATTTTTTCGATGTTCCAAACTTACGAATGTCAAGATCTAACAATTTTAGTGATGTGGTAATTTTTGAAAAAAATTTGCTAGATGTATTTGGTCTGGTTTTATAACGGTCAAACCGGTCAAAGTAGACTTTCCTTTTAACTAGTCTTGTCCCGAATGATGAATCCTTTTTTTAAATTATTTTTTTGACGTTCCAAACTTACGGATGTCAAGATCTAACGATTTTAGTGATGTGGTAATTTTTAAAAAAAATTTGCTAGATGTATTTGGTTTGGTTTTATAACGGTCAAACCGGTCAAAGTAGACTTTCCTTTTAACTAGTCTTGTCCCGAATGATGAATCTATTTTTTTAAATTACTTTTTCGACGTTCCAAACGTATGGATGTGAAGATCTAACGATTTTAGTGATGTGGTAATTTTTAAAAATATTTCCAAGATGTATTTGATTTGGTTTTATAACGGTGAAACCGGTCAAAGTAGAATTTCTTTTTAACTAGTCTTGTCCCGAATGATGAACCTATTTTTTTAAATTATTTTTTCGACGTTCCAAACGTACGGATGTGAAGATCTAACGATTTTAATGATGTGGTAATTTTTTAAAAAAATTTGCTAGATGTATTTTGTTTGGTTTTATAACGGTCAAACCGGTCAAAGTAGACTTACCTTTTAACTAGTCTTGTCCCGAATGATGAATCTATTTTTTCAATTATTTTTTCGACGTTCCAAAGGTACGGATGTGAAGATCTAACGATTTTATTGAAGTGGTAATTTTTTAAAAAAATTGCTAGATGTATTTGGTTTGGTTTTATAACGGTCAAACCGGTCAAAGTAGACTTTCCTTTTAACTAGTCTTGTCCCGAATGATGAATCCTTTTTTTAAATTATTTTTTTGACGTTCCAAACGTACGGATGTGAAGATCTAACGATTTTAGTGATGTGGTAATTTTTTTAAAAAAATTGCTAGATGTATTTGGTTTGGTTTTATAACGGTCAAAGTAGACTTTCCTTTTAACTAGTCTTGTCCCGAATGATGAATCCTTTTTTTAAATTATTTTTTTGACGTTCCAAACTTACGGATGTCAAGATCTAACGATTTTAGTGATGTGGTAATTTTTAAAAAAAATTTGCTAGATGTATTTGGTTTGGTTTTATAACGGTCAAACCGGTCAAAGTAGACTTTCCTTTTAACTAGTCTTGTCCCGAATGATGAATCTATTTTTTTAAATTACTTTTTCGACGTTCCAAACGTATGGATGTGAAGATCTAACGATTTTAGTGATGTGGTAATTTTTAAAAATATTTCCAAGATGTATTTGATTTGGTTTTATAACGGTGAAACCGGTCAAAGTAGAATTTCTTTTTAACTAGTCTTGTCCCGAATGATGAACCTATTTTTTTAAATTATTTTTTCGACGTTCCAAACGTACGGATGTGAAGATCTAACGATTTTAATGATGTGGTAATTTTTTAAAAAAATTTGCTAGATGTATTTTGTTTTGTTTTATAACGGTCAAACCGGTCAAAGTAGACTTACCTTTTAACTAGTCTTGTCCCGAATGATGAATCTATTTTTTCAATTATTTTTTCGACGTTCCAAAGGTACGGATGTGAAGATCTAACGATTTTATTGAAGTGGTAATTTTTTAAAAAAATTGCTAGATGTATTTGGTTTGGTTTTATAACGGTCAAACCGGTCAAAGTAGACTTTCCTTTTAACTAGTCTTGTCCCGAATGATGAATCTATTTTTTTAAATTATTTTTTCAACGTTCCAAACGTACGGATGTGAAGATCTAACGATTTTAGTGATGTGGTAATTTTTTTAAAAAAATTGCTAGATGTATTTGGTTTGGTTTTATAATGGTCAAAGTAGACTTTCCTTTTAACTAGTATTGTCCCTAATGATGATTCTATTTTTTTAAATATTTTTTTCGATTTTAAAATTTGACAAATAATATATTTTACATTTAAACTAATTTTACATATATTTTGTATAATATTTATCATAATCTTATTTTTTCTAAAGTTTTAAATTTTCAAAAATTAAAAATATTTAAATAAAATATAAAGTTGTAATTAAAGAACATACACGTACAGCATAGAACAGAGTGAAATTTTGGGCGGAAAGTTTTCCCTCTTAACAAAATTGTCAGACAGTACTTTCCCCTTAACAAAATTTTCGGACCCTTCTTTTCCCAGAAACACTTCTCTCTCTCGACATACTCTCTCTCTCTCTCAAAACTCGCTCCACGAACTCTCTCCACCTAATAATTGAATACACACTTCTTAATAACAAATGATGACTTCAAGATTTTGGATGTCACAGTTCTCTCCACGGCGTAACCCTAGATCTCGCAGGCCGTTTGAAACCCTAGATTTTTGTAATTCGGTTCTTTCTTGTGCTTTCTGTGTTTCTTGTGGTTTTTGATATGTATTTGCAGCTGTATGTATAATTGTTGTTGTAGATCGAGGTTTTTGTGTTAATTTTGGATAAAGTTTGGATCTTTAAGCTTTATATGTGAATCTTGATTGTGAATTATGGGATTTGTGTTTGTTAATTTGATCTTGAATTTTGATTTATTTTTTTGAGCCTTTTTTGGATCTGGTCTTTGGGTCCTTGACTTTTAGCCCAGTAAGTGTCTATTGTCTATTTTAACTTCCAAATGATGACTCTGGTGGGCTTTTGACTGATTTAATTTAAATGTAACCGTTTTTAATTTGATTTGATAGTGTCATCATACACCACAGTACCATCGGAAAAAGTAGTGATGGGACTTCCAATGTATGGAAGAACTTGGCAATTGGTGATGAGTCAACAGTTTCGACATACTCTTACTCTGGGAAAAATTGGATTGGGTATGATAATGTGGAATCCGTTGTAAACAAGGTGAAGTATGCTAAAGACCAGGGTCTTGGAGGTTATTTTTTCTGGGCACTTGGTGATGACAAGAATTGGACTCTTGCTGCTGCTGGTGAATTTCTTTACAATTTCTGAATCCATTTTTATTTTATAGACCTTTTTTCCACTCTTACATTTGCATAATATCATGGACATCTCAGTTGGACTTTGAGGAAAAAGGATACATTTATTCAAAATACTATCTTCTTTGGGATTAATTTAGAATGTGATTTTGTTTGATATTTATGATGAATATTTTTATGTATGAATAAATTAGTGCAGTTTGTTGTGTTTGATCTTTGTTTGGGATTAATTTAAAATGTAGTTTGTTTTGATTCCAAATTGTAGGATTATCTTTTTATTAGTGGTCCAGATTACCTTTATTATTATTTGAATTTGTAGTTAAGCGTTTTTGCTACTACATTTCTATCATAATGGCTATCATGGTCTTCTATTCTGTTGTAATAGTAAAATAATAAAATATCATCACTTGTCAATTAATAACTTATCCCACGGTCTACAATTTTTAATCATGTACTCAGTACCTCACTTAACAACTGTTCTCCAATGAACTTTACTTCAATTGTGTTCTTCTTAAAAAGGATTAAGGATATGCATGTGAAATTTTGTTCTTTACAAGTTGGTTTCTTGTTTTGTTTTATGAAGAACTGAATGGTGTGTTATTGGTCTAGTTAACGGTGGAAATCAAGTAGCTTATGTTCGTGTTTTGTTTCTGTTTGTTGGATAAGGTGGTTTGCTGTTTTTGTATATGTCTCTTTTGGGATGTCAAGAGATAATGTTTGTCTTTTCCGTGTGATCGTCATTATTCGTGTCCACTTGATGGACACTATGGGTTAATCAGAGGGTAAATTATCTCTTATAGTCCTTTTTGAGGTTTTTGACTTTTGTTTGGTGCTTATAATTTGAATAGGGCTGCTGTTGATTACGAAAAAAAGATGCATGCTTCCAACATTGAATTAGGTCAGATTATGGAGGAAAACATGGTTTCCATGGCTCGTGAAATTGAGAATCTCACCTTGTCTCTGCAATAGATGCATAACGACAGATTGTGTTATTAATTGTCCCCAATTGGTGAACCTAAAAATTAGTTGTAGAAGGTATATTTCTGCTGATTGCACCAGAAAATTAGTTGTTTTGTCAGAGAAAATCTGCAATTTCTGTTGTGAAGGTTTCTTTGGTACTCTATCACATTTGGAGTTTCTGAGTTAGAGAATGTGAATATAGAATTACGGGGTAGCACTAGATACAGGTCCGTTTCACCATCCGAGACGATGAAAATATAAAAGGAAAAAGATTATCATGTGGTTACTGACATGTTTTGTAGGCTGGGAAGGGCCAAAATTCTTACTCTTGATTTGGAGGCCAGGCAAGTTAATTTCGAACTCTTTTGACGTTGTAGTCTTTCACTGAAGAAATTATATAATATTTGATTGCATGATTAACAACAGTGGTTGAAGTATATTATTCACAAGCCTTATACTTCTTTAGAAGTATAAGCCTTGTACTAATCAAATCGATGTCAGTCTTTGGTCATTCAGACTTTCTTGTCAATTCTCCTTCTCTATTCTATAATTTGGAGTTTTTGAAGGTACCACGGGGATTTAAAGAATCAAGTATGTCCTCTGACCTCAAATGCTACGTACTTGGTCACTCTCCGAATGCCACCATTGTCACTACATTGCCTCAGGTACTGAGATGTGTCACATTAATATGATTTTCTTTTTAACTTTGGATTCCTTTGTAACACTACATCTATGACATCTAGGCAACATTTTCTATAAAACTCAAAAAGTTTTAAAAAAATTCTTATTATCGTACGATACATCTAACTAGGTATAGCGAGGACCTAGTTGGACAATGTTAAAACTGCCTGTTTAATTATTCCTTTTGTATACATCTATGCCTGCTTTCTCATTCCCTATCTTGTTATGTTAGTTTTAGATTGTTCTGTCATTATTAGATCAACATTTACCTATACTTTTTAATTGCTCGGCAGTAATACTTTCAATTACCCTCATACATGTGTATTTGTTCCCTGACCAAGCTTTTCTCAATTTCCTGGTTTTTATTTTTTAATTAAATCTCGTACGCTTGAAATCTCTCAAATATTCAATTTATTGCTTTGAGAGCCAAGTACAATCCAATTCCACATATGTGTGTGCAGAAAACCTTTAACATAGAGATTTGATGGATTTGGATTGTAAATGAAGATAAATACAGATTCCTTTCATTGCCCTATTCTTGCCTCATTTTCTATCCTTGTCATTGGTAGTTGTTTCCAGACCAACCTTATCATTTGTTTCCTTTTTGTAATCAAATCCCATGATTAAATCCCCTATGCCCGACTTCTCTCGAATATGTATTGCTTTAAGAGGCAACTACACCCCAATTCAACAGTTGTGAGTGACGAAAACCTTTTACGTAGAGATAAAATGGATTTAGATTGGCAGCTTAATGAGTTTTAATAAAGATAAAGGCAGATATCTTTTATTTATCCTCTGCACTATTCTTGTCTCATTTATATGCAGTTGTTGTCTTTATTGTTAGAATTCAAACCCAGCCTAGTAAAAGTCATAAATTACAGCTAAAATCATCCGGGAAAAATGGTAGGCTGCACGGGAAATTATCAAAGATGGTGGCTGGTCTTTGTTCAAAGTAAAATAAGGTGGGTACATTAGACAGCTGGATGATGATGCAAGGAATGAGGTAAATCAACATACGCTTTTGGCCTATAAATATAGCTTTCTCTTTATACAGCAAGCAAGAGTATTGAGATGGAGAGAAAAAGAGCAGCAGCTCTGTCGGAAAACACTGTTCACGCCATAGAAGATGAAGTACTGTTCATACGGTACTATTCATACATATGGTACTATTCACGAATACCGTACGACAGTATTCATATGGTACTATTCATACATACGGTACTGTTCACTTATACTGTGAAAGGATATTTTTTGAAAAAAAAATGGCGAATATGGTGCAACAAAATATTCCAAAGTTGACGGCTACAAAATATGGAAATTGGAGTATCCAAATGAAGGTGTTACTCGGTTCGTACGATAATTGGGGTATTGTTGAAAGCGGTTATAGCGAGCCCGAATATGCTACCGCTGAAGCAGCACTTTCTAATGCCAAGATGACGGCGTTAAAAGAATTTCGAAAAAAAGACAACAAGGCGTTATTTACAATTTTTCAAGGTGTCGACAAATCAACCTTTGAAAAAATCTCGGAAGCTAAGACAGCAAAAGAGGCATGGGGGATTTTACAAAAATCATTCCAAGGTGTCGAGAAAGTGAAAAAGGTACGGCTCCAAGTTCTTCGTGGTGAATTTGAAAATATAAAAATGAAGACTTCAGAGAATATCGGTGAATATGTTACGCGTTTGAAAACGGTGACAAACGAAATGAAAAAAATGTCGAAAAATTGCTCCGCTCGCTAACAAGAAAATTTGATTATGTTGTTACTGCTATCGAGGAGTCGAAAGATTTTTCCACGATTTCTATTGATGAGCTAGTTTGTTCACTTCAAGCGCATGAGCAGCGGATGAACCAATATGATGATGTAAGCCATTTGGAAAAGGCATTGCAAAGTAAAGTATCCATCGGTGACAGTTCTGGCAGTAGCAGTTCTTCACATAGCAGAGGTGGCTATAGAGGTGGCTACCGAGGTGGACAAGGACGTGGAAGACGGACGTTTAGTAGAGGCCAGAATAATGAAGACTATCAACCATCTGGTCGTGGTAAAAATTTTAGAGGCCGAGGAAGAGGCGGATTCCAACAACGAGGTGATAAGTCTCAGTTTCAATGTTACAATTGTAACAAATATGTTCACTTCAGTTATGAGTGTAGATCTCCAAAAGTGGAAGAACGAAGTAATTTTGCAACAGCAAAAGATGTGACACCCTTATACCATATGATAATCATAAGACCACTGAATTAATATCTTAATAAGTGCAACATTTTCAAATTCATAAATACCAAAACAACTCATATAATACACATAGTCACAACCATATTCATTATCTGGATATTACATTTTCGGTGACATATCCATAATATCTGATACAATACTCAAAAAATTACAAACAACATCATATATATATATATATGTATATATGTGCAAAATATGAAAAGCAGGGAGTCTCGAGCATCAGCTGGCCAACCTATGATTCGAACTTAATCTACAACTTCGCACTTCTATTAGTGAAAGCCTATCTCCTAGAAATTTCCTGAAAAATAATTACGCTTTATATGAGACGCCACTCAGTGAGCAATAATCTCTTTCACAATTTATACTCCAGACGTAATTAATTAAAAAGAAATCAAGTTAAAATAATCATACATTACATATTTGAAAAGTATAATCATGTGAACAGATCAGTCACAAAATGATGGAAATACATGTAACCTAAGTATGTGCTTTTGTTTATTATATTCACGTTATTTGTTGTGACCTGTCAATTTACTATAGCATCCCCCGGGATTCACGCTATTCACGTTGATGGCCTCAAGGGCTCATAATTCACGTTATTAGCCGGCATATAATTCACATTAGTAGCCACAAATGCTAGAAATTCACGTTGATAGCCACAAAGGCTGATAATTCACGTTGATAGACACAAAGGCTAATAATTCACGCTAAAGGCTAGCTAGGCCCATATTTGATGCTACAGCATTGATGGTCACAACTCCTGTAATTAATCCCATGCCACTAAAATGCATGCACGTGTGTTCATGTTTCCAAATTTGTCATGTAGTAACTATATTAATCCAGAGATCGAATCTACACGTAAACACATTGTTCATGTAACATGTAAAATCATGTAATCAAATAAGTCATCCAAGTCACACATTAAACACACAATTAACAGACAAAGAGAATATTCGATTATTACTCACCTTGACTCGTTCGATGACTTAAGCTGATGGATTATTTGTCACGAACTCGACACCCTTCTGAGAGCCTAAACAAATATAAACTATAATTAATGATTAAGAAATTATTGAGTCTTACTACTCATGTATATGAATATATTTGCTAATGCATGTACATAGGAACAATGTACCCTTAATACTATCTCCCTTATATGCCTATTTCTAACGAAATTTCGGCTTGACCTATTCGTAAATTGGACTATACCCGGTGTATAACCACCTCAAATACAATCTCAAACCAATTTAACACATCCATAAGCAATCCACAACACCAACAATACCCACTCCACCTCCAATCATCATTCGTATACCATTTTCAACTATAACTCCATTGAAATCCAAGGTCAAAATCGTAACTATTAATACCATACATCACATACTTTGTAATCAAAAGACTATGTCAAAACTAACAACTTTAATCTTTTGACCAACCTCAAATAAGGTTGTTAACTCATTGAAGATAATTCTCCATAATAGAACAAACATAAAACACACTCAAAAACGTAAAACGCTATCGCGCACACTTTACTCAAACATTTTTAGTAAATCCAAAAATTATTCATAAATTACCAAAATTTCCCAGAATCTTCTTGGATATCATATAAAGATCACATAAAAATTTCCAAGTTAATACCATCTTCTAACTAAGTGGATCATTAATCCAAACTCAATGCAAAAACAGTTTATCAAACCTGCCCTACTTGTCTTCTAAAAATTTTCATATATTGAAAAATAAATATTTACCTACCAAACCTTTGCCATTTCAAAACTGAACATAATATATTTACACTATAAAAATTTGGGTTTGAGAAACTTAGATTATCTGTAACAGTCACACTCAAACATTTTTAATAAATTAAAAAATCAATGTTTCTTTGCAAATCTTCCTCTGAGATCTTTATAGTTCCTTCCTCTTTCTTCAATAAAAATTTCAACCCAGAATTCAAAGTTTAACCAAGTGAAATATATTTCCAAAATTAGAATCCGAGACCTTGCTCTGTTCTACGCAGATTTTACTAAAACATCGTTTTCTTCTAGCTCGTTAACTTAAACGACACACCGTTTTCTCCTACACAAACTAGACTCCAAATAGAACAATTTTCATTTATAAATCACTGCCCAGAATGGAACACAACAGGTTCAAAAATCTGTTGCAAAACAGGGCAGTAGCTGTGTAAAACCATTTTCAGACTTAAACCACATAAAACATCTAGTAATTCAAAAACCCTGAATCACTAATTAAACCCTAAGTTAGAATAATCAACACACACCATAATTAAGCTTAAGAATTCAAGAATCATACCTTGCACAAGCTTAAAAACAAGTACCAAACTTCAATTAAACCAAGCTTTCACTTTTTCCACCAAAAGTACTATTCACCTTCTTTTTCCTTCTTCTTTTACTTTGGAAACCACCACAAACTCAAGCAAGCCTTCAATTTAAGCTTCACACACTATGTATATACGATTATCCTTTGATTACAATCACTAATTGTTGTGCTAGAAATATAAACATTCGAATCGCAAGCGCACAATTCGTTTCGTTGTAAAATTTAATGATTCGTTCCACAGGGACTAGAATTTTCGCACACTTAATTTTTAATTTACTCGAATTAGAACAAGTTTGAAAATTTGATTCTTGCTAATTAAACCCTAAAATAAATTTTATCTATTTTAAAAAAATTAAATCTATCCTAATTTTAATCTAACTAATTAAAAGTGAAAGGAATTAAAATTATTCTAAATTCGAATTAAAGCTAGATTTTAGATTATTCTAAAAAATTAAACTCAAATTAAAACTAGAAAAGAAAATTAAATTATTTACAAGAATTTAAGAAAATTTTGGCATGATTGATTTGTAAACTAAGACAACCAAAAAAAACACAGCAATTTCATTCCAACAAACCAGAAAATGAAACCGAAACAATTACAATTCAATTAATTCTAAAGCAGCAATTTAATTCTAAAATATGTTGAATTCGGAAATGATTCGGTTCAAGACACAAATTAGCAACTCGGAAAAAAAAACTAGCAAAAATGAAGACACCAAAACTAACATAAAAACTCAATCATAAAAACTGCATATTCTTCGACAAAAACTCAGCAACAATTTGAAACCCAACTCAGCACTAACTCGGTAATGAATCACAGAAATCAACAGGCTTACGACACAAAATACAACACAAAATACCACAACCCAGGACACGAAACAAGCAGCAATGATTTAACTCAGCTAAATGCGTAAAAGAAGTTCAACATCAATTCTACAAACACAGTAAACTCAAGGCACACTGACTCGGCTATTCAGTATAACAATACAAGCAGCAAACCAACGTACAGCAAGAACTCGACTCGTCAAACTCAGTACAACGAACAAGAAACTCGGCAAACATAAAAACTCAGTATTCCGAATTCAATTACGAAATCAAAACCAGTCGGAAACGGGACTTAGTGAAGATAGCATGTTAACGAACTAAAACAGATACGCATCAATCGAAATTCAGCAAATAACAACTAAAAGAAACAAGAACACAACTCAAATCTATCCTCTACTTAAAACCGAACGAAAAGAAAAATCGAAGCACAAAAAAATGAACAGCATAACTCGACAATTAAAACAAAAATGAAAGGAGTGCGCGGTTGGTGTTTGTATGGGGCAAGAGGAAAAGAAAAGAGAATCAATGGATAGAGGGAGGAGGCTGGGCTTCGATTAAAATAAAACAAAAAGAAGGAAATAAACAAGGATAAGAAATAAACAAGGAAATAAGAAAACAAGGGTTAAAAATGAAAGGAGTGCGTGGTTGGTGTTCGATTAAACAAGGGAAGGGGAAGGGGAGAGAGAGAGAGAGAGAGAGAGAGAGAGAGAGAGAGAGAGAGAGAGATTGTTTTACATCCGTGGAGAAATAAGAAAACAGGGAAATGGATAAGAAATTGTAAGTGCTGGGTTTGATAAGAAATGAAAAACAGGGGAATGGATCTTGTTTTGAGAAAAACGAAAACAAACAGAGATTATAAAACTGAAAATTCGTATTGTAATTTTTATAAATTTTTTTTAACAACTAAATACGAAAAATAAGAAATTAACTACAAAATTTAAATTACACTAAAACGATGATTTGGAATTAAACGGCCCACAATAAAGTGGAGATTTAAAGGGGCAAAATTACGAATCAAAATTATAATTTATAACTAAGAACAAGAAATTAAAAATCATTACTTTCAACCCATAGTGGTTAGCATTTCGCTACTTTGTCCATTACATGGAATTACGAAAATAACGAAAATAACGAAAGGAAAGTAAAATAAACGAAAGAGCAAGACGAGAAATTAAAGGAATTGAAATTGCATTAAAATTAAAAAGAGTGTTTACAAGAAAATACAAGAAATTAAAACTACCCTAAAATCTAAGTTAATAAATACAAGGGGTTGTTGGGTAAATCCCCACCATACATTTGTGGTGTGTGGTGGTGGAATCCTAGCCATCTATTTGTTTCCTTCCCCCTTAAGCTTTGAAGAGTTGATCTTGGCCATACGCTTCTCTAATGTGTTGGGATGATCTCCACCTTCCACTTGTCTTGAAATATTCCTTTTGCTTCAAGCTCCCAATTCTTTTCCTTCTTTCATTTTTGGTCTTTTTTCTTCCTCTTTTTCCCTTCCTTGCTCTTTATTTCTTTATTTTGTCATTTCTTTATTTATTTACGAATTTCCTGAAATGCAACAAAATAATTTATTAAAATATAGTTAAAGCAATAAATAGGTAATAAAAATATGCACTTATCAAATGCCCTCATACCTATCTTTTGCTCGTCCTCGAGTAAAACAAAAACAAAAAGAAAATCTAGATAAAAAGTCCTATACTCCTTTTCGTAGGTGTGACGGTTGCATTTGGCATATGCAACAAGCCCTTTAAACCCCTAGGCAGCCCTAGTGGACGAGTGAGGTCTCGTGAGGGCCTATAGTGAATGTACCCACAAAATCCATCTAGTTTGTATAAAAGATCACATGGCAATGCACACCACACATACATGTGCTCTCATGATACATCAACTTAAGAATCAAAATGAATTTGCAAAGTCTTAGTGTGGAAAGTGCAAGGATTCACATAGTCTACTTAAAGAACCATGCAAGAGTGATTATAAGTTCCTGTCAGAGTGCAAAAATTATTGGTAACCATGCTAAGTCTACAAGGGCACACCTCAGAGTCAAAACTTGAGATCTCTTATGCAAAAAACAAATAAGCAATACCTCACCTTTCACTCACAAAAGAATATTCACTCAAGAACAAGGGTAAGTGTATCATTTAATTCCAACAAAATCAAATGCATGCTTGACACTTGGTATCATTCCAACTTAAATCACAACATACATTAATAATGACAATCAAAAGGTCTTTATTAGGGTTGTAATGGGGCTAGGGACAAGGTATGTCAAGAAAGGCCAAAGCAAGGTGAAGTGTCAAAAGCTAGTAGTCACCATGAATATCATGCCCAGCACCAAACTTCCTCCCCACACAATTTATTTTCATTTTCAACAAAAAGCCTTGAATAGTCGCAATGAAGGAGGATTACAAAAAACATAAGTATGCTCTCATGTATATATATTCTTTTTTTCTTTTTTTTCTTTTTTTTTTTCATTTCATTCTTTTTCTTTCTTATTTTATTTTATTTTTTATTTTAATGAGAGCTAAGATAAATGTAACAATAATCCTCACTTAGATTTAACTTGAACATCGACTAGCAAGGTAACAACAAATATTTCCTCGAAAGTTATGAACAATAGTAAACCCTATTTCACACACCTTATTGCTCCCTTAAGTTCCTACTAGCCTTTGACAAAATGGGATCAAGAATACGTAAGGCTAAACAAGAAAAAGGTCTTAGGCGAGTAATGTGGTGTGTCACCGAAAGAATATGATTAAGCTCAAAGGGTTAACTAATTGATCACATAAGCATGGTGTGGATATTTTGGAAATATGTGTTATTCCTAATTGCCTTTATCATTTTATCATCAATCAATGTCATGCGTTCCAAGAGAGAATTCAAACAAGTGCTAGCAATGCAAATGATAAGTGGACACTCAAGCAAAAGAATATAAATTCAAAAGATGTGCATATAGGCTCAAAATCTCACTTGGTGTAGTAAAACATAATCAATCTCATGTAAAGGTATCTTTAATGCACCTACTTGTACTCAAAGCATGAAGACCAATTCATGCACGAATCAAATAAGTCTACTAGTTTCACCTTGCTAGTGTAAGTGTGTGGACAAGAACTTAGCAAATCACTTCTCAATCAAAAGCTAATGGATCATAAGATTATCATAGCATGCACACCCTTGCATGCTATGATAATCTTATGATCCATTAGCTCTTGATTGAGAAGTGATTTGCTAAGTTCTTGTCCACACACTTACACTAACAAGGTGAAACTAGTAGACTTATTTGATTCGTGCATGAAATTAGAAGGGCATGATTAGGTGTAAGATGAATTGGTCTTCATGCTTTGAGTACAAGTAGGTGCATTAAAGATACCTTCACTTGAGATTGATTATGTTTTACCACACCAAGTGAGATTTTGAGCCTATATGCACATCTTTTGCATTTATATTCTTTTGCTTGAGTGTCCACTTGTCATTTGCATTGCTAGCACTTGTTTGAATTCTCTCTTGGAACGCATGACATTGATTGATGATAAAATGATAAAGGCATTTAGGAATAACCCATATTTCCCAAAATATCCACACCATGCTTATGTGATCAATTAGTTAACCCTTTGAGCTTAATCATATTCTTTCGGTGACACACCACATTACTCGCCTAAGACCTTTTTCTTGTTTAGCCTTACGTATTCTTGATCCCATTTTGTCAAAGGCTAGTAGGAACTTGAGGGAGCAATAAGGTGTGTGAAATAAGGTTTACTATTGTTCATAACTTCCGAGGAAATATTTGTTGCTACCTTGCTAGTCGATGTTCAAGTTAAATCTAAGTCAGGATTATTGTTACATTTATTTTAGCTCTCATAAAAAAAATAATAAAGAAAAAGAAAAAAAAGAAAAAAAAAGAATATATATATACATGAGAGCATACTTATGTTTTTTGTAATCCTCCTTCATTGCGACTATTCAAGGCTTTTTGTTGAAAATGAAAATAAATTGTGTGGGGAGGAAGTTTGGTGTTGGGCATGATATTCATGGTGACTACTAGCTTTTGACACTTCACCTTGCTTTGGCCTTTCTTGACATACCTTGTCCCTAGCCCCATTACAACCCTAATAAAGACCTTTTGATTGTCATTATTAATGTATGTTGTGATTTAAGTTGGAATGATACCAAGTGTCAAGCATGCATTTGATTTTGTTGGAATTAAATGATACACTTACCCTTGTTCTTGAGTGAATATTCTTTTGTGAGTGAAAGGTGAGGTATTGCTTATTTGTTTTTTGCATAAGAGATCTCAAGTTTTGACTCTGAGGTGTGCCCTTGTAGACTTAGCATGGTTACCAATAATTTTTGCACTCTGACAGGAACTTATAATCACTCTTGCATGGTTCTTTAAGTAGACTATGTGAATCCTTGCACTTTCCACACTAAGACTTTGCAAATTCATTTTGATTCTTAAGTTGATGTATCATGAGAGCACATGTATGTGTGGTGTGCATTGCCATGTGATCTTTTATACAAACTAGATGGATTTTGTGGGTACATTCACTATAGGCCCTCACGAGACCTCACTCGTCCACTAGGGCTGCCTAGGGGTTTAAACGGCTTGTTGCATATGCCAATTGCAACCGTCACACCTACGAAAAGGAGTATAGGACTTTTTATCTAGATTTTCTTTTTGTTTTTGTTTTACTCAAGGCCGAGCAAAAGATAGGTATGTGGGTATTTGATAAGTGCATATTTTTGCATATATTTATTACCTATTTATTGCTTGAACTCGTATTTTAATAAATTATTTTGTTGCATTTCAGGAAATTCGTAAATAAATAAAGAAATGACAAAATATAGAAATAAAGAGCAAGGAAGGGAAAAAGAGGAAGAAAAAGGACCAAAAATGAAAGAAGGAAAAGAATTAGGAGCTTGGGGCAAAAGGAATATTTCAAGACAAGTGGAAGGTGGAGATCATCCCAACACATTAGAGAAGTGTATGGCCAAGATCAACTCTTCAAAGCTTAAGGGGGAAGGAAACAAGTGGATGACTAGGATTCCACTACCACACACCACAAATGTATGGTGGGGATTTACCCAACAACCCCCTTAACCCTAATTCCTATCTAATAAATACCCCCTCCCCCCCTTGTATTTAGTAACTTAGATTTTAGGGTAGTTTTAATTTCTTGTATTTTCTTTAGTTTCAAATCTTGTAAACACTCTTTTTAATTTTAATGCAATTTCATTTCCTTTAATTTCTTGTCTTGCTCTTTCGTTTTTGTTGCCTTGTTTCGTTATTTTCGTAAATCCCGTTGCTAACCACTTGGGGTTGAAAATAATGAAACTTGGTTTCGTGTTCTTAGTTAATAATTTTAATTGTGCCCCTTTAAAAATCCATTTTATTGTGGGCCTTTTATTTTTAAATCATCGTTTTAGTATAATTAAAATTTTAATTTTGTAATTAGACTCTTTAATTTCGTAGTTAATTTTCTCAAATAAAAAAAAACAAAAAAAAATATATTAGTTTTATAAAATTTCCGTTTTACATCTTTGTTTTTTTTTCAGTATTTATTCGAAGCATCATCCCTGTTTTCTTCTAAATTAGCTTCCCCTGTTATAAACGAGTTTTTCCTTTTCTATTTTTCACAAACCCAAAACCAGATTCTCCTCTCCGTTTTCTCAAACAAACCTGTTACCCTGTCTCTTTCACTCTAAAAATACGACACCCAATCTTCTCCTCTTTCGTAATCATACACAAAACCCAGCCCTTTTTCTTTTCGTGTTATCTCCTTTTTTTTTCTTTTTCTTTTCTGTTAATTCGAACAATGAAACCAATTGCTGTTAATTAGAATTTGCGATTTGCTTGGTTTTGCGTTTTTCCAATCGCTGAGTTCTGTGAAAGGCTGAGTTGTTTGTTCATTTTCTTTTGTTGAGTTTCGTTTGCTAATGGTTCGTTGCTGTGTTGTTGTTTGATTTGCGGTTCATTGCGTGTCTGCATTTGTCGAGTCTCTCTTGTTTTACTGTTTGTTAGAGTCGAGTCATGAGTCCAATTTGTAAAATTAATTTATTGAGTTTATAATTCTAAGCTGCTGAAGATGTAGTTGAGTTTATTGAGTTCGCTGAGTTGTTTATTTGCACGAGTTTTGAGTAGTGCTTATTGATTTCTGTGAGTTGACTCAACTGTGGTTCTGTTTGATGTTGAGTTTTTACTGCGAGTTCTAAGAATTGTAATGTACGGTTTATTTTTGTGACTGGGTTTGTTGGCTCTGCAATATTGTTTCACGGTGTTTAAACGAATAGTAGTAATGGCTAAGTTCCTGGTTTTAACTACTTGTAGAGTTGCTGTCGCTTGCATAGTCCAGTGTAGTGAAGTCTGAGTTATCTACGTTTAGTTGCTGTTTATTCGTTCAATTGCTGTTTTCGTTTTGGCTGAGTTCGTTGGTTTCAAGTTGTGGTAATGGCTTAGTTTTCTGTTTATTTTGCTGAGTTTCTACGATTTATGAGCTCGGTGCTAAGTTGTTTGAAATCAATTAGTATTGTTAACCTTGCTGTCTTCTTTCTGAATGTTTTTTTTTCTTTGTTTATTCCGGAGTTTTGATTAATTGTCGTTGTAGTATAGAACATCACTCATTTTAGAACATGTTCTTTCTATGTTTAATTTTTTTTTATTAGTCAAATTCAAATCCCTAAATAAATTTAATTTTCTTTTAAAAATAGTTTAAATTTTCCTTTTGGTAATTAATTAGTATAAAAAAAATCCAAATTCTCAAAAATCAAACTTGTTCTAATTCGATTAAATTAAGAATTAAGGATCGCGAAAATATTAATCTCTGCGGAACGAATCTCACATTTTACAACGAAACAGATTGTGCACTTGCAATCAATTTTAAATCCTTATTTTTAGCACATCACTAATCAAGCATGATCTCAAGGTTTTTCCTCTCTTTTCTCTCTTCTCTTTCTCTCTTTTCTCTTCTCTCTCTTTCTCTCCCTTTTTCTCTCTTTTTCTCCTTATTTCTAGATTTTTCTACTACTTAGCCAACCAATTGAGCAAGCTTTGACTTTTTTTGATAAATATAAATATATATATATATATATATATATATATATATATATATATGAAATAATTATGTAATAATACTTATAAGTTGGTTAGTCTTGTGTTGACATGTGGTAAGGCCATGTTTGGTTTTGAAATTTAACACACTAACGTCTCCTTATTCTTTCTCATTTCATTTCTTTCTTGCATTTAATCTTCCGTAAAACTTTAACCCCTTAAATCTAAATCCTTTGAAAAAAAATCATGAATAAAATTCTAATATGTAATTCATATATCAATTGTGAATTATATCTATTTATTGGAGAAGAGATGTTACAATCTTCCCTCCTTAAAGAATTTTGTCCTCAAAATTCGTACCTGAATTATCGAATAAGTAGGGGTATTATCATCTCATACTCTCTTCCATTTCTCAAGTTGCTTCCTCTTTTGAGTGATTCTTCCATATTACCTTTACCAAAGGTATTTCTCTGTTTCTTAACAGTTTGGTTTTAGACCCAACAATTTATATCGGCTCTTCCACAAAGCTCACATTTTCAGAGATTTCTATTCCTGGATCCTTTAGCACATGTGTAGGATCAGAACGATACCTTCGTAGCATGCTAACATGAAAGACATTATGAATTTGAGAAAGCTCTAAGGGTAAATCAAACTTATAAGCTAAAGGTCCTTTCTTTCGATAATCTCATACGGCCCTATGTACCTCGGACTTAATTTTCCTTTATTACCAAACCTCATCACCCCTTTCCAAGGAGACACCTTTAAAAATACTTTTTCCCCAACTTGATACTTCATTTCTCGTCTGTGTTGATCAACATAACTTTTTTGACGATCTTGTACAGCCTTCAACTTCTCTTTCACAATCTTAACCTTATCTAACGCATTTTGAACAATATCTGGACCTTCCAAGATTATTGTACCTTTTTTATCCCAGTATAATGGACTCCTACACTTTCTTCCATATAATGCCTCGTACGGTGCCATTCCGATACTACTATGAAAATGATTATTGTACGGAAATTCCATTAAAGCAATATATTCATCCCATGAACCCCTAAATTCCAAAACACATGCTCTTAACATAAATTTTAATGTTTGAATGGTTCTTTCAGATTGTCCGTCAGTTTGAGGATGAAATACTGTGCTGAAATTCAACCTAGTACCCAAGGCATCTTGAAAACTTTTCCAAAGTCGTGAGGTAAATCTAGGGTCTCTATCAGAAACAATGGAAATAGGTACTCCATGCAATCTCATAATTTCATTGACATATCGTTTTGCCAAATGATCAAGTGTACAACCCCAATGAATAGGTAGAAAATGAGCAGACTTGGTGAGTCGATCAACAATGACCAATATAGCATCATTCCCTTTCTGAGTTTTAGGTAAACCCATGACAAAGTCCATGGTACCCATTTCCATTCAGGGATAGACAAAGGATGTAACTTACCAGCTGGAGCTTGATGTTCGATCTTTACTTGCTGGCATGTCAAACATCTTGCTGTGAATTTTGCTACTTCTTTCTTCATTCCAGGCCACCAATAATGAGATTTCATGGTTTGATACATTTTTGTTGCTCCGGGATGCATAGCATATGGTGCATTATGTCACTACACCATATATGGTCTTTACCAACACCTAAAACGAGTGTTGGCATGTAAAATGTTGCCTTAGATGGCTTAATTTTGATGTAAGCCAACACTGTATTTTTATGTTGCTATACATTTTAGTGTATGTTGCCTTATATATATTTGGTTAACAAAGCCAACACTTAAAATGATGTTACCGTAGACACTAACATAAATGTTAAAAATGGACCAGGGGAAGTGAAATATTAGGGGGGGAAACTGAAATTTTTGGGGGTAACCTCTAAATATTTTTGGGGGGAAACCGGGTAATAATTTTGGGGGAAATATAGGTAATTTCTCATTTCTCTCATCTCTCTCATACTCTCTCTCTCTCTCTCTCTCTCTCTCTCTCTCTCTCTTTCTATCAATCTCAAACAGGTAACATCTTAATCTCTTACATGAATTTCTAATTAAACTAGTACCTCTCGTCTCTCGTCTCTCTCTCTCTCTCCCTCATTCTCTTTATATATCTCTAACAAATATTCTCTCTCATTGCTAAACGAGTACTCACTCTTTGTACTCACTCTTTGTAGTACGAATTTGAAGCTTGCTGTCTGGTTTGGTCTTATTCAGGTTGGGGAAAATCCTAATTTGTTGATGTATTAATTCACTTATGAACCCTAATTTCGTTTTAATTTAAGATTTGTAAACCCTAAAATTTGGGGGATTTTCTAATTTTTTTAGTATTTTACAAAATCCTAATTTGTTGATTGTTTTTTGTTTTGAGTTTATGTATGTCGTAGCATAAACATAATTGTGTGTTTGTTTCTTTAGAGAAAATGCCCAAAATGGCACAAAAATGGGGTTGGCTATCCAAAATAGCACTTCTGGAGAAGGGTGCCCGCGCCTGACACACACATCACGCATCTACCACCTGCGTTAGGGGGTAACGCATGTTCAACATGCGTTACTCATGTTATTTGGGCAGAACCAGCTGAAAAAACAATAAAACATGCAAGACACACATGCGTTTAGGGGTAACGCAAGTGCGTGATGCGTTACCCCCACAACGCATCACGCACATGCGTTACCCCTAAACGCATGTGTGTCTTGCGTGTTTTATTGGTTTTCTCAGCTGGGGAATAAGAAATAAACACGAGTAACGCATGTAGCAAATGCGTTACCCCCTAACGCAACTCCTGCATGCGTTATGTAAGTGCCAGGCGCGGGCACACTCTCCAGAAAGTGCTATTTTGGGCATTTTTCTCTAAAAAATTGTCATTTTGGCACTTCACCCGTTTCTTTAAACCCTAATTTTGTGTTATTTTGATAAACTGTTACTCTATTTTTTTGTCTCAGTGTTATTTTAACAGGTTGTTAAAGATTGGAGAAGTTGGTTTTAGAAGTGTTTATAAAGGTTATATCAGGCTTGTAGATGGGGTGGGTGATCCCTGTGTGGTTGCTGTTAAAGTGCTTAAATAGAATGGATTGCAGGTATTTTTTGCTGCAAAATTTATATTATACACCTTCTTCATTATATATATATATATATATATATATATATATATATATATATATATATATATATATATATATATATATATGTAAGTGATCTTTGTACATTTTCTGCATTTTTTTCCTGTTATTGTAGTTTGTTCATGTTTACTAGGTATTTAGTTGCCACTAGTTCTTTTGTTTTTTTCCTCCTGCCACTTTAAAAGATGTTCTCTAATTTACAAGCTCCTATCCTCTAAAGGATAGAAAGACTCATTGTGATGTTTGCTTAAGTGCCCATAGACATTGGACTTAACTTAGCTATATGATCCCATAAGTACTATAATAATGGATACCCCTCTTCTCGGTTGATAGTTTTTTGCCTTCCAAAATATTTTATAATTATGTAGGATTGTCGCCTACTGGTCTGATTTTGTTGTTAGTCTTCTTTGAAGTTATAAAATATGGGCTTTGTATGAGCTAAAAGAATTCTGGATATCAAGAATGCATCCAACTATATAAATAATGACTGGCTATTTGGGATATCTTGCCAATGTTAATTTCTTCTGCTTTTTACCAGGACACTTTATCTTCCTCATTCTAAGTTTTACTAATACTTCTATATATTATTGACAACTTAGATAGCATTTCATGGATTCAACGGTTGTTGGTGTACTAGTACATGCCACATAAGAGCTTAGAATACCATATATTTAGCAGGGCTTTTCCAGCTCTTCCTTTGGAAATAAAATTACAAATTATGTTAGGAGCAGCTCGAGGATTGACTTATTTCCACGATGGATTGGATGTCCAGGTATAATTCATTTGAATATATTGACTTCAAAATTCAAACTATGATTTCCTGCTTTTCGATACTAACCAACTCCATTTTAACTCTCACGGTTTCAGCTACCATAATCATCACATCATTAAATAATTTGGCATAAGAAGTTTTTTTATTTTGATGTAAAAGCATCTTAAATATTGCATTATCTCTGGCCATTTTATTTTGTCTGAGGTATGTAAGTGATATATATGTATATGTATATCACTTCATTTTTAATTTCTTTGTTTGTTTCTTTTGTTGAAACCCAAGACTTTCTTCTACGATGTGAGGATTTTGCATGCTTGTTTCTGTTTCATGTTACTTTCTTCTTAGTGATCCTCTTCGCTAAGCATGAAAGTAATAATAATTTAGGAAAAATGCAACCTGCTACAAAATCTAGGAATAATAATAATAATAATAATAATAATAATAATAATAATAATAATAATAATAATAATATATTCATGCAATAAAACCAGACAAAGAAACAACTAGCAGGTTAGTTTGCAGTTGTCTGAGTTAACTTGCTTGCTGTTGTTTTAATTCTTTGGGCTTAACAGTACAAAAACTGTTGGTTAACCCTCTAAAACCGGTTAAGATAATTGTGATCAAGATAAAGAACCTTAAGCATGAAAGTTAGTTGGAATATTTTAATTGCTGTTGTTTTAATCAATATTGGACGGCAAATGTATCAGAACTCAGAAGTTTTGGAGGTAACTATGACTCCTTATTTTTAGGACCGGCTACCCACAAAATAGTTTTCCTTTATGCAGGAACTTGTTACATAACCAGGTTTTCATCCTCCAGTTGTCAGTACTCTTGCATTTTCAAATTTTAACCATCACAGGAAACTATTAAATAGAATGCGGATGTTATGTGCGTATAGGATTATACTAGTTTCCATTAAGTGGAGGATATAGATGTAACTTGTAAGTTGTCTATCATATCACATATAACCGCTCCTATGGTTAAGTAATAAGTATATAAGCTTTAAAATGATGTTGGACACTTTTATCCTGTTTGTGACATAGACTTTGAGTTTACATTGTGTTGCAGACATTTAAACATGTACGTATTTTATTACAGGTTCTCCTGGCAGCCCAGTTATTTTCCTATGCAGGACTATTTATAATTCATGGTGTATTCGAGGTACTTTTGAGGAATTTTTTTTATTATTTATATGTATAGTGCACATCAATTTGAACATAAATTTATGTAGTTGTTATTATATTTATCGTTAATGTTGTTGTAGGTATGCCTGGTATTAGTGCCTATGCTGGTTTCTATGAAGTCTGCTCGCCGAAGAAAGGGGAGATCGTTTATGTTTCAGCAACATCCAGAGCTGTTGGTCAGCTTGTTGGGCAGTTTGCAAGATTCTGGGCTGCTAAGTCTGCTAAATGTTGATATTGATGAGCTAAGTGTTGAGCCATCGATCGACGATGTTTCCACTTGATGTGGAATACATAATATTTATCACTCTTTTGAACCGCATTGTATTTAGTATGGTGACGGTTAAGACATTGTGGTAGTTTAATATGTCGTTTGACAGATTTGACTAGTTGTATGTCCAACTATGACTTTGTATTCACTAATTTGGCATGTGTGATGTTAAGAAATAGATTATTTCTTTTGACATTTTTTCTTTAGTTCAAAGGGTTAAGATTTAATTGTGATTTTGGTTATGATTATGAATTTTGGTAACAAAAATTAAGATGTTGCCGATAAATAAAAGTGATATGGAAAAGTGTTTAATAAAAAAGTGTTGGAATAAGTGAAAAGATGTTGCAAAAACTTTAAAAGTGTTCAATAAAAAGATGTTGCAATAAAGTTGAAAAGGTGTTGCTGAAAAAAAAAAGGTGTAGATAAAATAGTGTTGTTGTAAGAAAAAACGATGTTGCAGTAGAGTCTATGGTAACATTGTATTTATTGTTGCTGTAGATCATAAAGTGTTGCCATAAATAACTAAGGCAACATATATACCGATGTAGCCATAGAATTGAACTAAGTGTTGGCTTATCACCTAAGGCTACAGGACTATATCCAACATCACCAAATTTGGAAAAAGTGTAGCCTTAGACCAATTTTTGGCTTATGGCAACAGTATTCTTGATTTTTTACACTTTTTTCAGGTGTTGGTAAAGATCATATATGGTGTAGTGTGTGTTTCATCTAAAATCTCTCGACGTAGATCATCAACAATGGGAACACAAATCCGATCGTTGATCATTAATGTCTCATCCTGTAAGGTAAAACTAGTAGTTTCCCCCGTTTCACTTTCTCAATGATATCCAATAATTGTGGATCACGTGCCTGTGCTTCTTGGATCCCCTCTTTTAAAATGGGTCGTATTTTTAATGTAGCAAGCAAAACTCCAACATCTTCAACGTTCAAATCAACATTCATCTTTCTTAAAGCTGTCAAAGATGACAAATAAGATTCCTGAAAATTTGGTCTACTACTGCTACTTTTTCTGCTCAAGGCATCGGCAACAGTATTTACTTTTCCCGGATGATATTCAATAGTACAATCATAATCCTTCAACAGTTCCAGCCATCGTCTTTGTCTCATATTTAACTCATTTTGGCTCATCAAGTACTTCAGACTATTATGATCCGTGAAAATTTGAAATGTTTCTCCATATAAGTAATGTCTCCAAATTTTTAAAGCAAATACAACTGCTGCTAATTCACTAGTACAAACTGGACCTATAGCGTCGCCACCTATAGCGTCGGTTATTGACCTATAGCGTCGCCACTTCACCTATTGCGTCGGTTGTTTGCAATAACCGTCGCTTATTGATTTCTGGAAGAACTTATAGCGTCGGTTGTTTACATTAACCGACGCTATAGGTACAACCTATAGCATCGCCACCAAAAACACCGACGCTAAAATGTGTTTTTGCGACGGTCAGGGAAGAACAGACGCTATAGCTATACCCTTTAGCGTCGCCTCTAAAAACGCCGACGCTATAGGTACGCTGTAGCTCTGACTTAGAGCGTCGCCTATAAAAACGCCGACGCTATAGGTGCACTTTAGGTGTGACTTATAGCGTCGCCCCTATAAACGGCGACGCTATAGATATGTAACAATTTTTTTTTTGTTGTTGAAAAAGTAACAAATTTCTTAATATTTGGCAAAAATTATAATATTTTATATTAGATAAATTATATAAATAAAATTTTCTTTAAAAAAATAAGAAAATGAATAATATTATACAATTAAGTTTTGTAAAATAATATTTTTATCAAACATAAAATGAAAAATTCTTAAATTGACAAAATCAATTATAATCTTAATTAATTATTTACTTTAAAATATAAAAAATAAATAATGTTATTTT
Source organism: Saposhnikovia divaricata (assembly GCA_036435485.1). Classification (NCBI taxonomy): domain Eukaryota; kingdom Viridiplantae; phylum Streptophyta; class Magnoliopsida; order Apiales; family Apiaceae; genus Saposhnikovia; species Saposhnikovia divaricata. The sequence goes on along the minus strand of CM071597.1, from coordinate 150,776,608 downwards.
TTTTTTTAATATAAAAAGAAAAAATGTTATTTTTTAATTATCAATCGCGCGTAGATCGAGTAGTACATACTGATAACCAGGTCTTTCCCCCCTTTTATAATTTCGCCCCTTTCAATTAGCTAGAGCCCTAATTTCCATCTCTGCTTCTCCCAATTACACATCTCTACAAACCCAGATTGAACTAAAATCTCCAAATCTCCATCTCCCTCTCCCAATCTAAATCCACATCCAAATCTCCATCTCTCTCTAAATCTCTGCTACAAGTACACATCTAGCTCTGCTACGAATTGGACCAAGAAGACCGCAGAAGACGAAGAAGACGAGTACTCTCCTCCATCTCTGCTGGTATTCTCTACAGTCAGCCTAAGCAAAAACATACTCATTCTCTCTGCTGGTAGTCTCTCTCTCTCTCTCTCTCTCTCTCTCTCTCTCTCTCTCTCTCTCTCTCTCTCTCTCTCTCTCTCTCTCTCTCCCCCTCCCTCCCTCGCTCTCTCTCCCTCCCTCTCTCTCTCTCCCTCTCTCTCTCTCTCTCTCTCTCTCTCTCTCTATCTCTATCTCTGTATATATAGACTTGTTCCACTTGTATTTATCTGTATATCGTTTATGAATTTAGTAGTATTGTTTTAATAAGAAAATTCACACTGGGGATCGTCACGAGAGGTTTAGCTAAGCAATCTCCAAGTTTTTAAGAACAGGTCACTTGTTTAAATCAGTCATCATCTATCCACATTTCAAATAGTTACTTAGTGATTTTAGTTTTTCTTTTTTGCCAAAATTTTAGAAAAATCGAGAAAATCACTTGAAAATTGAGCTAATTAGGCAATCTTATATAAATATTATATCGAGTGATCTGTACCTATATAAATCTGGATACTTTACGCAAATTTTAAACGTTTGTATACGTACTTAATTGTCTAATATGTACGTCTGTTTGATCATACTACGTTTGTCTCGATATTTTTTGCAAATTTTAAACATTTATTTATGAGACGATCGTCAAGTGTACAAGTCGAGTCTGTTAGGAACTCTTATAAGTTAGAAACAAACGCAAATTTTCTTTTTGAGAAAATAACTTGAAAATTGAGCTAATTAGGCAATCTTATATAAATATTATATCGAGTGATCTGTACCTATATATATCTGGATACTTTACACAAATTTTAAACGTTTGTATACGTACTTAATTGTCTAATATGTACGTCTGTTTGATCATACTACGTTTGTCTCGATATTTTTTGCAAATTTTAAACATTTATTTATGAGACGATCGTCAAGTGTACAAGTCGAGTCTGTTAGGAACTCTTATAAGTTAGAAACAAACGCAAATTTTCTTTTCGAGAAAACATAAGAAATATAATAAGTCGAATCACATTCTAGTGCATCATGTGTATTGAGAACATTGTGATAAATTTGAAACAGGGGTATCAGTATCTTTATCAAGAGTAGCATAAACAGGTGATCAACAACCTTATTCTCACTGTTCCCTGTAAAAGATGCACCATCACAGTAAAGAAGCTTGACTCTGTTCCAGTTATAAAAATCTGCAACACAAAAAAAATGTCCAGAATGCAACAGAAGACATTTTACCATCAAGAATAATGTATAATTTCTAATTTCAAATAACTTAGTTTTGTTGATTCAAACCAGGATTTTCTTCAGCCTTATTGCTCAATATTCCTTTAAATGGTGATTCCTTTTCCATATACTTGGAAGAACCATGGCGACTTGTTTTACGAAAGACACAGTCTCTTACAGTATCATACCAACCACCTCCCTACATTACAACAGTAAGCCTCACATGTAATTGCAACCAAAACTGAAATTCCTCAGAATGTTTACTTCATATTTAGTTCATCCTTTTTCACCAGCACACTGTCAATAGCACTATTTTCTTTCGTAGTAATGAAAATTGTTAAGAGAACTTAAATTGTAACAGTAGTACTATGAACTCACCTCAAGTTGTATAAGCCAGTTGTCTGCACCAGATCCAAAACCTCGATTCAAACGATATGCGGGCAATGTTCCATCTAAACACACTGAATAATCCACCAAAGAGAGTAAGTAAACATGCAGGACAGCTCCCCAAATACTCATCTAAATCATATCTAATCTACAACCAACAATACAGCAATGTAATGTACATTCATTCAGAATCATAAATGAATGCATCAAATAAAAATTTATCTACAGGCATAACACAGGATTCACCGAAAAAATTGTTAAATCAATATACGACGGAATTTTCTTTTCTTAAAATCTGGTAGTCTGCCCATAATGTAGTAAGCTAGTAGCTGATTTTATTTTGTTTAATGTGGGGGATACAATATGGGAGCCATTTATATTGCACACAATGTATTTTGTATTTGTATATTTCATGAGACAAAACACCAACAAGCTTTTGCTTTGCTTGCATCACAATTGATCAACAATGGATATCAACTTGCATTGGTTTTAAATTGACAAACTACTCTAGACTACCCCTGGTATTCTTTGGCACATTGGAATCCATTTCCAACTCCTTCATATACGTACACATGCATGCATACATCTGTTTTTTATCCGTAAAATCACAAGAACGATACAAATTATATATAATATCGAACATGTGAAATCCCAATCTTTTATAATATGATGTGCATACTAATGCTTGTAGTAGTGTAACTTAGTCTCATGCATGCATATATGTTGAATGTGATTAGTTACACATGTAGCTACAGATCAAGATCCAATTTTGTTATAATTTTGGATAAATAAAGAGATAAAATCCCATTACATATTAAATTTGTAATGGGATTGTAATGGTAATTTGGATTGTTGGACTTAGTTAGCTACGTATATTACATATTTCATATTCTCTAATAACATAATAGCTAATGACTTCCCTTCTTCAATATGTTCTATAGATATATAACATGGACCGCCTTACATGGATGTATAAAATATCACGGACATCCCCTGAGTATATTAGCCATGTTAATGACTTTATTAAATTTGCCGAGCAAAATCTGAAGAGGACCGAACATGGAAAAGAAAGGATGACATGTCCATGTCGCAATTGTTATAATTTAGAAAAGTATTCCGATGTCGATACGGTGCGTGGACATTTATTTCGACGTGGTTTCATGGATAGTTATACCAAGTGGATCTGGCATGGTGAGGGAATACGCTCTCGAAAGGCAGAATCATTTAGTGGGAATTATGAAAGCTGTGGAGATGGTAATCCTACCTATAAAGAAGAAGAAGAGGATGAGGAAAATGATAGACTTGATGAGATGATCCAAGATGTTGAAGAAATTTTGATGCACCAACCGAAAATTCTTGAGAACTTGGTCGACGATTCTAAAAAACTTCTATATCCTGGTTGCAACGATCAGTTTACTAGGTTATCAACAACCTTGAAGTTGTGTAATATCAAAGTAAAGAGCGGTGGAGTGACAAAAGTTTCACAGAATTGTTGAAACTTGTATCAGACATACTTCCTTTGAATAACGAGCTTCCAACTTCCACCTACGAGGCGAAGAAGATATTGTGTCCCATGGGTATGAATGTAAAGAAGATACATGCTTGTCCATATGATTGTGTGTTGTTTCGCAATGAGTATGAACATCTACACACATGTCCAAAATGCGGAGCCTCTAGGTATAAGCGGGTGGGAAATAACTCTTCAAGTGGTGTCAAGAAAAGCCCTCCTGCCAAGGTGTTGCGGTATTTACCCATAATGGACAGATTCAAACGCCTCTTTGCAAATAAAAATGATGCAAAGCTTATGAGGTGGCATGTGGAAGGGAGAAAATCAGATGGGATGCTCAGACACCCTGCTGACTCTCCACAGTGGAGAACCATTGATAGAAAGTTCCCGAATTTTGGTGGAGAATTAAGAAACCTGCGGCTTGGACTTTGCGCGGATGGCATGAATCCGTATCGCACTCTTAGCTCTACACATAGCACTTGGCCGGTTCTTCTGACGATTTATAACTTGCCTCCTTGGTTATGCATGAAGCGCAAGTATATCATGTTGACATTGTTAATTCCCGGTCCCAAAGAACCTGGCAATAACATAGATGTTTATCTTCAGCCACTTATTGAAGATCTGTTGCTATTATGGAATCAAGGTGAGAGGATATACGATGCATACAGCCAAACAAATTTCACTTTGCGTGCCATGATTTTTTGCACTATAAGCGATTTTCCTGGCTATGGAAACCTTTCAGGGTACACTATCAAAGGAGCTAAAGCTTGTCCGATTTGTGAAGATGCTACGATTGACCTTCGTTTAAAAAATTGCAAAAAAAATGTATACGTGGGCCATCGTACATTTCTTCACCCTAATCACCCTTATCGTAAGAGGAAAAGGTCTTTTGACGGGACTATCGAGACTCGAGTGGCTCGTTTGCCTTTGACCGGGAAGGAGGTTTTTGAAAGAGTTAAAGATATTAATGTTGTACTTGGAAAGTTGTATAAAAAACCAACTCCGAACAGTCTTTGGAAGAAGAGATCTATATTTTGGGATCTTCCATACTGGGAACACTTGCAAGTTAGACATTGTCTTGATTTTATGCATATCGAAAAAAATGTCTGTGAAAGCATTATTGGGACACTTTTGAATATTCCGGGCAAGACAAAGGATGGGATGAATGCAAGATTAGACATGGAAGAGATGGGTATACGGCCAGAGTTAGCGCCTCAACAATCTGGTAAACGTGCATATCTACCTCCGGCTTGGTTTACTTTGTCCAGAAAAGAGAAAATCAGCTTTTGTGAGTGTTTATCTAGTGTGAAAGTTCCATCTGGATATTCCTCAAACCCAAAAAACATTGTCTCAATGAAAGATTTGAAGCTGGTAGGGATGAAGTCACATGATTGTCACGTGTTAATGCAACATCTACTGCCGGTTGCAATCATTATGAATTCCAAGATCTTAGCATTAGGGATGAAGTCACATTAGGGATGAAGTCACATTAGGGATGAAGTCACATGATTTGAAGCTAGAATTGAGACTATTTAGCATCTACCGATCCAGTTGGAATTCCAAGATCTCGTCACGAAGGAAGACTTGAAGGTCAAGGTACATTGGGACATAAAATGATCTCTCCTAGTGCTGAAATATGTGAAAGAGCCCATCTATTTGTATTGCAACACATGACGGAAGTTAATCCTTACTTGGAAGAACACATAGGCCAGATTCGACAAATGCATCCCTCTAAGAGTGGCAAGTGGGTTACAAATGAACATAATCGCTCATTTGTTAATTGGTTTAAAGATCGAGTAATGTCTGAATATTCGGAAAGTCCTACCACCGTTTCTAATACACTAAAATGGTTGGCATATGGCCCCGACATGCCAGTGACATCTTACAAAGGATATGATATTAATGGGTATACTTTTTATACACAATGTCAAGATGACAAGAGCACTGTGCAAAATAGCGGCGTATGTGTAGAAGCTTCTTCAACAGAATTTGATAGAGGCAATTCCATCACATCACGAGATATTAAAAAGTCATATTATGGGGTGATTGAAGAAATTTGGGAGCTCGACTACAAAGATTTTAAAGTTGCTCTCTTCAAATGTAAATGGTTCGATGTCAGGCGTGGTGTTCGAGTGGATGAGTCAGGCTTCACTTTGGTTGACTTTACACGTTTTGGTCACGAAGATGACCCATTCATTTTTGCAACACAAGTTAAGCAGATTTTCTATATTCGAGACCCCGCGGATTCCAGGTGGTCCATTGTTCTTGAAAGCAAGCGACAGATTCTTCGAATTGATAATGTTGAAGACGAGGAAGAGTATAATCAATTTGATGAGAATCCCCCTTTCTCAATTGGTCTACCTGCATTGAGGGATGACAACATAGATAAAAATTATGCACGTAGTGACCATCAAGAAGGGCTATGGATTGATCGTCAAGTCTGATTTGTAGGCTTCCTACCAATAAAAGGTAATAAGTTGTAAATTATAAATTTATTATTAATTATTACTATTATTATATTTCCATTCATGAAAATGATACATACCTTAAAATAAATTCATATGACCCTGAAGAAGAAAAATAAAAGAAGCCCCTCCGGTAAAAGTTTTCAACAAAACAGATAAACAAGAAACACATGTCAGCCTGAATTCAGTGTTTAAAGAAAAAACATATCAAACTAATGTTTCTGAATTATACATGACTGACATTCTATTTTTTTTTGTAAAAGTATAAAAAAATATAAATCTCATTGTTGTTTAAATGAACAGAAATGTGGTTTTATGCAAGCTTGTGATCTCACATGCATGCCAGAACATGTGTTGGATAGTGTGCAATTTTGCCACTAAAGGAGACTAGAAGTCATGAATGCTTGCGTTAGATGTGGTTGATAAGGGTCAAATAATTGCCTATAGGCCTGTAGATGAAGACTTGTTTGATGCAGTCTAGTTACTTGAACCAGATTGTTGCATCTGATATGCAATGTATTGGACTTTTGAAACTCCTGTAATATTCTAATACTGCTGTGTCTATTTCAAATTTTTTTTAGAGCCCTCTTACAATTACTTGTTGCCGCAATTAATGAGCCCGCACGGTTGCATGTCAACTTTATTCCAGTTGTACAGCTTAACAAACAGTTCGTACGAAAACAGTCCCTGTTCAAAATTGATTTAAAATCAAGATTAGAAATACATAAATGCGGCAAACTGGTATAATGCACGAATGGAATCTAAGAGGTAGTACAGAACCTTGACAGTGTATTGTAAGAGACTCTGGGAGGGCAAACATAATTGTCCAGCTATTCCAACTTATTCAGTTTCATTTTTGAGCAGACACGTCATTGTTGAAGTTAGCTTTTCATATATATGCATTGAACAGTAGTTAACAGTCACTTCCGATTGACTAAAACTGACTTCATAGATCAGCGTTAGCTCCGTTTATCTATATATTATCATCTAATGAATCCACTTATATAAGCATTTATCTGAGCATTGCCGATCTTTACGTTTCTTGGTTAATAAGAGGACCTCTGCTAAAAAGGATGTGTTATTCAAGTTAGCAGAAAGTGGACAGCAAACCATATATGTATCCCCAGTTGATATTGATGAATTTTTAACATTGAGTTGTTTAAACATGCCCGTTGTGGAAATTTTTATCAAGTAAGACAAGTCTTTTTTGCTCAATTAACTTTAAAATCATTTAAGTACATATACACGTGTTTATTGTGACAAGTTACTTTTGTAGGTATCTTGGGACACTATGCAGTGAGTTGAAAGAAGAAAGATTTGCATTCATGTTGCCATCTAGATTGGCAATACCGAATAAGGGTGACTATGTACGTAGCCAGGAAGCATGTGATTACATCACAACAACTTTGGTTGCCAATAAAGAGAGGCATTTCATTCTAGCACCTTACGTCCAAGAGTAAGAATGAATTAAAATTAAATTGTACATACTATATACATGTGCATATTTTAATGTATGTATGTGTGTATTATCGTAGCAACCACTGGATATTGCTGCTTTTCAGTCTCAAAGAAAGTGTTATTTATATATTTGATTCGTTGAAAAGAGAAAGGAATATACGCTTGAAGACACCTGTACAGAAGTAAGTTAAATAATACTTTACATTTAACGTAGTCCACCTTTGTATTGAGATCTGAATTGTGCGTATACTTATTTCACTGTACAGTGCATTTAAATTATACACAATAGAAGGTGGACCGAGGAATAATAGAAAAGAATTTCTCATTTTTCACAACGAGGTTCAGGTATAACCTACTTGAACTATACATTTAAATTCGTCCATTGATTTATTGTTTGTACGTAATAAAAATTGTTGGCTTCTTCGTAGTGTCCTCAACAACATGGAGGAACGGAGTGTGGTTTTTTTGTCATGAAGTACATGCATGACATAATCATGCATTCTCAAACAAAAACGGACATGAATTGGAAAGTGGTAAGAGAAAACTAGTTAGCATTGTTTTACACATATCGGACTAAATTTTTTCTAAAATTATGAAATCTTCTATATTTTGAAGGTTCTTGGTTCATCAAGACGCTATACCAAAAAGGAAATCACTGACATTCGAGAGCTCTGGGCAAAATATTTTATCCGAGAATGTCTTTAATCAGGTACTAATAATGTCCCTCTTTTGTAAGTATTGGTGTAAATGTGATGTTTGTTGGACATATTTGGTCACCAAATAAATCTACTGTCCAGCTATATAAGTATTGACTAATTACTTATCGAGTAATTAAGAATGGAAACTAGGTACCTGCATGTTAGTTTACGTGGACCACAAGTATTGCTTTTCTTGTTTTCTTAGGTTTCTTGTATAATTTTTTCGATAAAAATTTATATATTTTGAATACAAGTCTCTCTTCACTGTTCTTTGAATTTGTCATTTTAGACTTTATACATGTTCTTGCCTGTTTGTTATTTTGAAAATTTCCCAAATTATACTTTTGTGTGTACATCTTATGCAATTTCTGGAAATCTTTAAGACTACAGTCCACACAGTCTTGGTAGTTCTTTGTTTTTTAAGGTTGTCTTGGTAGTATAGCAGTGCAAAAAACTTGCATGCAAATATGCAATGAAATATACACACTGCTTTAGGACAGAAAGTAGCTCAAGAAAAGAGTCCACTATTATATGTGTATCATGTTAAGATAGTAAGCAAGATTTGTGAGTTTGGTTGGGCTAGTGTTACATTTTTTGCCATGCATTTTGTACATAAGTTTACAACGCTATCAGTCCATAAGTGGAAAATGCTATCAGTCTAATCTGTACGACAAGTTTACATTTATTCATGTGTATACAAAAAATGCTATCAGTCTAAATTGTATTTTTTTTCTGTTGAGTTTTTTTCCCCGTGATGTCTTGGTTTCTAAAATTGTAGACACAAATAGGTCCTTTTCGATATCCTATTTTAGTCTGGTAGAAATAATCACTTACAGTAATGCCTTCAAAGTGATTTGTGCATTATCTATGTAAAAGTTCTACTGTCCGAAGTCCAAGTAACTGTCTTGGTTATGCTGGCTACATCTTAATATGAATCAAGTGTCTCCACAAATTTAATCTCATAATTACTATTTTTGTTACTGTCCATATTCTGTATCTTACTTTAACTTCCTTGAGTTCATTTGTAAAATTTATAGGTTGAAAATATGGGTCGTGTGAATTATGGACCATATATGTTTGACAGAAAGGTAAAGATTTCATGACCAATTTGTAATACTATTGTCCCCATTTTAGCACAGCATGACCCCTGTGCTCTTGATGTTGTAGACATCTATAGCTGAATGCTTGTAGGCTGTAGCTGTTTTGGTTTATTGTGTTGTTACAGGGTATTCTGTCCTCTGTTTATGATATGGTAAACCTGTCCATAAGTGGAAAATGCTATCAGTCTAATCTGTACGACAAGTTTACATTTATTCATGTGTATACAAAAAACAACCAAAATGCATGGCAATTTACATTTTTTGAGGGTGCATGCAGGAAGGATAGCTTTGTTACACACAGAGCATTCTGTGATGCTCTAGCAGAAGAAAGCGCCAGGCTCTGTGCTGCAAATGTCCCCATCTTCGTTGATATGTGTTTGTTGGGGGAAGATAGATCGTATGTGGTGGACTTTTGGATGATCATACTTTTGACATAAATCCAAGACTTCGGATTTAGCAACACAGAATTATGCGTAGTAGTCATAGAAAAATGTTTTTGAACATTAATGTACTTTTTTTGTAATATACTAGCTTAAATTTTTTAATTTAAATTTATTTTAATCAAAATTTGTGTTATAAGTTTTATTTTCTATGGTAGTTCATGTTTGTTGTTATTGTGGATGGTATATAAAAAGTGAATCAGGTTAAATATTGTATATCAATTAACAAAACAAGTAAAAACGAATATTATATAAAAAAAAAATTATTTTTTCATAGACTTTAGGCGTCGGTTAAAATGGCAGGCGACGCTATAGACGACAACTTGGAGCGTCGGTTGTTACTGCTGGCGACGCTATAGATCATATTATATAAAAAAAAATTTCATAGACTTTAGGCGTCGGTTAAAATGGCAGGCGACGCTATAGACGACAACTTGGAGCGTCGGTTGTTACTGCTGGCGACGCTATAGAGTCAACCAAAAGCGTCGGCTGTTTGAAGAACCGACGCTATTAACTGTACAAATAGCGTCGGTTTTTATACCTTTTGCGATGGGTTTATAACCGACGCTATAGAGATGTTTGCGTCGCCCTTTTGACCGACGCTATAGGTGTATACCTATAGCGACGCCTGCATATACTACGCCATTTGACCGACGCTATAGGTCAATTTGACCGACGCTATAGGTCCAGTCTGTACCAGTGATTCCAAATCATGAACTGGATAAGATAACTCGTGAGGCCTTAGTTGTCTAGAAGCATATGCAATTACTCATCCATGTTGCATAACAACACACCCTAAGCCTTGATGAGAAGCATCACCATAGACAACAAAACCTCCTTGAGCCGACGGAGTAGCTAAAATTGGAGCTGAGGTTAATCGATGCTTTAATTCTTCAAAACTTTGTTGAGCCGCCTCATTCCATTGAAAGGGAACATTCTTTCTAAGTAATTTCGTCATTGGTCCTGCAATTTTAGAAAACCCTTCCACAAAACGTCGATAATAACCAGCCATACCAAGAAAACTCCGTACTTCTGTGACATTTTTCGGTGCTTCCCAATTTAAGATCGCTTCTATTTTCGTTGGATCAACTTCAATCCTTCTACTTGAAATAACATGTCCCAAAAATACAACATGGTCTAACCAAAACTCACATTTACTCAACTTAGCGTAAAACTGTTTCTCTCGCAAGGTTTGTAAAACCGTCCTTAAGTGATGTTCATGATCTTGTGCATTCTTGGAGTAAATAAGTATGTCATCAATGAATACTATAACAAACTTATCAAGAAAAGGCTGGAAAACCTTATTCATTAAATCCATAAACACAGCTGGGGCATTGCTTAAACCAAAAGGCATCACTAGAAACTCAAAATGACCATATCGCATTCTAAAAGCAGTTTTAGGAATATCCTCTTTTGCAATTTTTAACTGACAGTATCCTGATCTCAAGTCAATCTTTGAGAAAACATGTGCACCTTGTAATTGATCGAACAAATCATCTACTCGTGGTAATGGGTACTTGTTCTTTACAGTAACTTGATTTAGCTTACTGTAATCAATACATAATCTCATTGTACCATCTTTCTTCTTAACAAACAACACTGGTGCACCCCATGGAGAGACACTAGGACGGATAAATCCCTTTTCCAATAACTATATCAATTGCTTCTTCAATTCCTTTAATTCTACCGGTGCCATCCGGTATGGAGAAATTGAAATTGGTGTCGTACCTGGTAATTCTTCTAGAAATACATCCGAGAAGTCCTTAACTACTGGAATATCTTCCAACTTACTCGTGGTGACATTTGTGTCAACCACATGTGCCAAATAAGCCTCACAACCATTCATAATCATTTGAAAGCTTTCAAAGCAGAAACCAAACAACTTGGTATCATTTTACGATCACCATATAATAACACTCTATCCTGACCAGGAGAATCAATCACAACCTCTTTAGTATAGAAATCTACCTTAGCATGATGTCTAGATAACCAATCCATGCCTAGGATGATATCGAACTCACAAAAAGGTAAAACTAACAAATCTGCATCTAATTTTGCCTCCCCTATCTGACTACTACAATCCCTATATACTTTATCCAAAACCATAACCTCATTCAATGGAGTACGGACACTAACTTTAGTAGATAAAGTATTAGGACTTGCATGCATACGAGATTCAATTCTAGATGATATGAATGAATGCGTAGAACCAGGATTAATAAGAACATAAGCTTCAAATTGTTGTAAAAGAATTTTACCGATGATTACTTCTGGTGTTGCTGTTGCTTCATCTCTGGTTAGTGCAAAGACTCGTCCTTGTGTAGGTGGCTTAGAACTCTGAGATTCTGACTGATTGACACTTCTCCCTTTGTTTCTACCAAAGAATGTTCCAGTTCCCCTAGTTACCGTGTTTTGAACGGTTGGCTCTGACGTAGCTTGTCCAATATATAATCTTTTTGGACATTCTCTCACAAAATGCCCTTGATCACCACAAAAATAGCATCCTCCGAAAATCCCTCTACTTTCCCCAAGATATTGCCTACCACAATGTGGGCATGTAGTTTTCACTTGTGTAGCTAGCCATAAACTTCTATTAGGGTTTCCAGAACTGAAAGACCTTCCACCACTAGGTCTAAAGGCATTCCCTCTTGTAAATGATTGAGCAGGTGCACTATAATTTTGACGCTTACTTGGCCTACCATCATGTCCCACTACAAATCCTGTTGTTTCTCTTTAAGAAAGTTGGCCTCTCTTTGACTAAGCGTTCAGCTCGAATGGCTGCAGCTCTCAAGTCTGTGTAAGTATGAAGATCTCGAGGAGTAATCTTGCTTTTAATTTCATATTTGAGACCTTCTTCAAAAGGTCTACACCGATCTCTTTCAGTTGACACCATAGCCAAGGCATAACGAGATACCTGTGTAAATTTCACTTCATATTCCGCAACAGTCATATTTCCTTGTTTCAAGTTCAAAAACTCCCTCTGCTTCTCATCTCTATAAATCTCGGGCATATATTTATCTCTGAACTCCCGTAGAATATCATCCCAGGTTAACACTGGTGGTTGAATGGATGCATTAGGGACAGTCTCCCACCAATCATAAGCATCTTCCTGAAGCAATGACACCGCATAGTCGAACTTCTCTTCCGGATTACAATGCATCATATTAAAAACTCTTTCAGTTCTTTTCAACCATGTTTCAGCTTCAGCAGGATCTATAGTACCCGAGAAATTAGTTGCCCCTAACTTTCTAAGTTCCTTATAGTTTCGTACCACTGGTGCATTCCTAGGTCCCTCAACTTCTTGTTCCATTCCTATATGTTGTCCATGTAAAGGTGAAGATGGAACATGTGATCCACCTATAGACTGTTGTTGACCAGCTGCTCCTTGACTCCCTTGTGCATTTTGATCTTGATTATCCATATTTATTGTCCTATACATACATACAGATGTTAAACACTACATAACCACATGTTTATGAATGCAATATATATGTGCCCTAAGAATCATATCCCTGCTCTGATACCAACTAAATGTGACACCCTTATACCATATGATAATCATAAGACCACTGAATTAATATCTTAATAAGTGCAACATTTTCAAATTCATAGATACCAGAACAACTCATATAATACACATAGTCACAACCATATTCATTATCTGGATATTACATTTTCGGTGACATATCCATAATATCTGATACAATACTCAAAACATTACACACAACATCATATATATATATATATATATATATATATATATATATATATATATATATATATATATAGGTGCAAAATATGAAAAGCAGGGAGTCTCGAGCATCAGCTGGCCAACCTGTGATTCGAACTTGATCTACAACTTCGCACTTCTATTAGTGAAAGCATATCTCCTAGAAATTTCACGAAAAACAATTACGCTTTATATGAGACGCCACTCAGTGAGCAATAATCTCTTTCACAATTTATACTACAGACATAATTAATTAAAAAGAAATCAAGTTAAAATAATCATACATTACATATTTGAAAAGTATAATCATGTGAACAGATCAGTCATAAAACGATGGAAATACATGTAACCTAAGTATGTGCTTTTGTTTATTCTATTCACGTTATTTGTTGTGACCTGTCAATTTACTATAGCATCCCCCGGGATTCACGTTATTCACGTTGATGGCCTCAAGGGCTCATAATTCACGTTATTAGCCGGCATATAATTCACGTTAGTAACCACAAAGGCTAGAAATTCACGTTGATAGCCACAAAGGCTGATAATTCACGTTGATAGCCACAAAGGCTAATAATTCACGTTAAAGGCTAGCTAGGCCCATATTTGATGCTACAGCATTGATGGTCACAACGTCTTTAATTAATCCCATACCACTAAAATGCATGCACGTGTGTTCATGTTTCCAAATTTTGTCATGTAGTAACTATATTCATGCGGAGATCGAATCTACACGTAAACACATTGTTCATGTAACATGTAAAGTCATGTAATCAAATAATTCATCCAAGTCACACATTAAACATACAATTAACAGACACAGAGAATATTCGATTATTACTCACCTTGACTCGTTCGATGGCTTAGGCTGTTGGATTGTTTGTCATGAACTCGACACCCTTCTGAGAGCCTAAACAAATATAAGCTATAATTAATGATTAAGAAATAATTGAGTCTTACTACTCATGTATATGAATATATTTGCTAATGCATGTACATAGGAACAATGTACCCTTAATACTATCTCCCTTATATGACTATTTCTAACGAAATTTCGGCATGACCTATTCGTAAATTGGACTATACCCGGTGTATAACCACCTCAAATACAATCTCAAACCAATTTAAGACATCCATAAGCAATCCACAACACCAACAATACCCACTCCATCTCCAATCATCATTCGTATACCATTTTCAACTATAACTCCATTGAAATCCAAGGTCAAAATCTTAACTATTAATACCATACATCACATACTTTGTAATCAACTAGACAATGTCAAAACTAACAACTTTAATCTTTTGACCAACCTCAAATAAGGTTGTTAACTCATTGAAGATAATTCTCCATAATAGAACAAACACAAAACACACCCAAAAACGTAAAAATCTATCGCGCATACTTTACTCAAACATTTTTAGTAAATCCAAAAATTATTCATAAATTACCAAAATTTCCCAGAATCGTCTTGGATATCATATAAAAATCTCATAAAAATTTCCAAGTTAATACCATCTTCTAACTAAGTGGATCATTAATCCAAACTCATAAAAATTTCCAAGTTAATACCATCTTCTAACCTGCGCTGCTTGTCTTCTAAAACTTTTCATAAATTGAAAAATAAATATTTAAGTACCAAACCTTTGCCATTTTAAAACTGAACATAATATATTTACACTATAAAAATTTGGGTTTGAGAAACTTAGATTATCTAGGACAATCATCCATCCAAAGTTGATTCAAGAACAGGGCAAACTTTTCTGTAACAGTCACACTCAAACATTTTTAATAAATTCAAAAATCAATGTTTCTGTGCAAATCTTCCTCTGAGATCTTTATAGTTCCTTCCTATTTCTTCAATAAAAATTTCAACCCAGAATTCAACGTTTAACCAAGTGAAATATAATTCCAAAATTAGAATCCGAGACCTTGCTCTGTTCTGCGCATATTTTACTAAAACATCGTTTTCTCCTAGCTCGTTAACTTAAATGACAAACCGTTTTCTCCTACACAAACTAGACTCCAAATAGAACAATTTTCATTTATAAATCACTGCCCAGAACGGAACACAACAGGTTCAAAAATCTGTTGCAAAACAGGGCAGCAGCTGTGTAAAACCATTTTCTTACTTAAACCACATAAAACATCTAGTAATTCAAAAACCCTAAATCACTAATTAAACCCTAAGTTAGAATAATCAACACACACCGTAATTAAGATTAAGAATTCAAGAATCATACCTTGCACAAGCTTAAAAACAAGTACCAAACTTCAATTAAACCAAGCTTTCACTTTTTCCACCAAAAGTACTATTCACCTTCTTCTTCTACTTTGCAAACCACCACAAACTCAAGCAAGCCTTCAATTTAAGCTTCACACACTATGTATATACGATTATCCTTTGATTACAATCACTAATCAAGCATGATAGCAAGGTTTTTCCTCTCTTTTCTCTCTTCTCTTTCTCTCTTTTCTCTTCTCTCTCTTTCTCTCCCTTTTTCTCTCTTTTTCTCCTTATTTCTAGATTTTTCTACTACTTAACCAACCAATTGACCAAGCTTTGAATTTTTTTTATAAATATATATATATATATATATATATATATATATATATATGAAATAATTATGCAATAATACTTATAAGTTGGTTTAGTCTTGTGTTGACATGTGGTAAGGCTATGTTTGGTTTTGAAATTTAACACACTAACGTCTCCTTATTCTTTCTCATTTCATTTCTTTCTCGCATTTAATCTTCCGTAAACCTTTAACCCCTTAAATCTAAATCCTTTGAAAAAAAATCATGAATAAAATTCTAAAATGTAATTCATATATCAATTGTGAATTATATCTATTCATTGGAGAAGAGATGTTACAAAAGAAGATAAAGATGTGGGGTCTACTATGTTCCTCGCTTACAAAGGAGATGACGAAGGCAAGAAGAATACATGGTATCTTGATTCGGGAGCCAGCAATCACATGTGTGGCCATAAGGAATTATTTACGGAGATAGACAGCACCATTAGTGGAGAAGTTACTTTTGGTGACTCATCGAAGATTCCAGTCAAAGGAAAAGGCACTGTTACGATTGTATCAAAGAAAGGTGATAAGAAGTATATAAATGATGTTTATTATATACCTGCTTTGAAAAGTAATATCATCAGTTTTGGGCAACTTGTGGAAAAGGGATATAATATTCAGATGCAGGATAATTCTCTGATCATCAGAAATCAGATTCGAGAATTAATTGCAAACGTGAAGATGTCAAAGAATCGTCTATTCACTCTTGATATGCAGACGGAGGTGCAGAAGTGTTTGAAGTCAATCATTAAAAATGGCTCGTGGTTATGGCATTTAAGATTTGGTCATCTTGGATTTTTTGGTCTGAAGTTATTGTCAAAGACAAAGATGGTGGACGGTTTACCAGCAATCAACAAACCAAATCAGTTGTGTGAAGCTTGTGTTAAAGGGAAGCAACATAGGCAAAGCATTCCGATTGCAAAATCATGGCAAGCTAGAAAGCCATTGGAGATTGTTCACACTGATATTGCTGGTCCGTTTGATATTCCATCACTTGGCGGAAATAGGTATTACCTAACTTTTATTGATGATTTTAGCAGGAAAATTTGGGTATATATCTTGAAAGAAAAAGCGGAGTCTCTTGATAAATTCAAGGAGTTCAAAGCTATGGCAGAAAAGCAAAGTGGCCATTATTTGAAGGTACTTCGATCAGACAGAGGAGGCGAGTACAATTCAAACTTGTTCAGAAGTTTCTGTCGAGCACATGGAATCAATCATCAGTTGACTACAGCATATACTCCACAACAAAATGGCATTGCAGAAAGAAAGAACCGGACTATTCTAGACATGGCAAGGAGGATGGTGAAAGCAAAGCACATGCCAAGAACTTTCTGGGCTGAAGCCGTTCTATGTGCAGTTTATTTGTTGAATCGTTGTCCAACAAAAAGTGTTAGAAACAAAACTCCAAATGAAGCGTGGAGTGGAAGCAAACCATCAGTTGGACATCTCAGAATTTTTGGGTGCATTACATATGCACATGTTCCCGATCAGAAAAGGAAGAAGTTGGATGATAAAGGCGAAAAGTGCATCTTTTCCGGATATGATAAAAGGAGCAAGGCGTACAAACTCTATAATCCCCTGACAAAGAAATTAATCATTTCTCGAGATGTTGAGTTCGATGAATCTGATTATTGGAGATGGAGCGAGGAAGAAAGAAAAGTTGTAGGCTTATTCTTTAATGATAAGGATGATGATGGTGATGACTCCAACATAGAATATGGTGGAGATGATGAACCAACTCCTCCCCAAAGTCCAAATCAGCAAACTCCTGCCTCGACACCATCAAGTTCAGGAAGTAGTAGTAGCAGCAGTACAGGGGGAGCACCAAGAAAAATACGGAGTCTGGATGACATTTATGATGCAACAAGTCCCGTATAAACATCTTTTGATTATTCTTTATTTTGTTTGATGGCTGAGTGTGATCCAGTTACATTTGAGGAAGCTTCTGAAGAAAGCAAATGGAACAAAGCCATGGATGAAGAAATTGGCGCAATCAAGAAGAATGATACTTGGGAGCTTACAAGCCTTCCAGAAGGACACAAAGCAATTGGTGTCAAATGGGTCTATAATACCAAGACAAATCAAGATGAAGAAGTGGAAAAATACAAGGCGAGGCTAGTAGCTAAAGGCTACAAGCAAAGATATGGCATTGACTATGATGAGGTATTTGCTCTAGTTGATACCATAAGACTTTTACAGCAATTGCAGCTCAGAACCAGTGGATGATCTACTAGATGGATGTGAAGTCCGCATTCCTGAATGGTTATCTTGAAGAAGAAGTCTACATCGAGCAACCACCTGGATATGTTCAGAAAGGCCAGGAAAATAAAGTCTACAGACTGAAGAAAGCCTTGTATGATCTGAAGCAAGCTCCGCGAGCATGGAACACAAGGGTTGATGAATACTTTCAGAAGAATGGTTTTGTGAAGAGTCCGTATGAGCACGTTCTCTACACGGGGGAGATATTATGATCGTGTGCTTATACGTGGATGACATGATCTTTACCGGAAACAACCCTGGTATGTTTGATGATTTTAAGAAAGTGATGACTAACGAATTTGAGATGACAGATATTGGTCAAATGTCGTACTTTCTTGGAGTCGAAGTCAAGCAAAGCAAAGATGGGATTTTTATGTCTCAGAAAAAATATGCCGAGCAGATTTTAAAGAAGTTCAGAATGGAAGAATTCAAGTCGGAGAGCACACCAGCAGAGGGAAGCATAAAGTTGAGAATTGATTCAACGAGAGAGTCGGTAAATCCGACATTGTTCAAAAGTTTGGTTGGAAGTCTGAGGTACCTAACTTTCACTCGTCCGGATATTATGTATGCAGTTGGACTGGTTAGTAGGTACATGGAGAAGCCGAAGCAAGATCACTTCATGGCAGCTAAAAGAATTTTGAGGTACATAAAAGGTACACTTGATCATGGTTTGTTTTACACGCATTCTCAAGATTCAAAATTAGTTGGCTATTCAGATAGTGATTATGGTGGAGATTTGGATGACGGGAAAAGCATTTCAGGATATGCTTTTCATATCGGTTCGGCGATATTTTCGTGGTCATCAAAGAAGCAACCGATAGTTGCTCTCTCAACATGTGAGGCAGAATACATCGCAGCAGCAGCGTGCGCATGTCAAGCTATGTGGCTAGGCTACATATTGAGCGAGTTAAATCTCGCAAAGGAGGATCCGGTTACTATATACGTGGATAACAAATATTCTATCTCACTTGCAAAGAATCCGGTGTCACACAGTCGAAGCAAGCACATCAACATCAAATATCATTTCATACGAGAGCAGGTGAATGACAAAATTTTGGAGTTGGTGCACTGCAGAACTGAAGAAAATTTAGCGGATATATTTACGAAGCCATTGAAGCCGGACGTGTTTCATAAAATGAAAGAAAATCTAGGAATGCAAAACCGGGTTTGAGGGGGAGTGTTAGAATTCAAACCCAGCCTAGTAAAAGTCATAAATTACAACTAAAATCATCCGGGAAAAATGGTAGGCTGCAGGGGAAATTATCAAAGAGAGTGGCGGGTCTTTGTTCAAAGTAAAATAAGGTGGGTACATTAAAATAGACAGCTGAATGATGATGCAAGGAATGAGGTAAATCAGCATACGCTTTTGGCCTATAAATATAGCTTTCTCTTTATACATCAAGCAAGAGTATTGAGATAGAGTGAAAAAGAGCAGCAGCTCTGTTGTGTAAGAAAAAAAAAGGCCGAAGCCTTGTTGTTGTGTAAGAAAGTTATAACTTATTTTATTAATATATACAAGTATGTGTTTGTGTTATACAAAACTTTTATATATTTGGTGTAAGCCCATACACTGTCCAACATTTATGTGCAAGGTCAGTAGTTTACTCATCTATTCAACTCCAAGATTTTTCTTAGAAATAAGCCTATTTTTTTTGTTAACAGAGTATAATCTATTTTTGGTTTTGTAATAATTCTTCCTGGACGAGCTGATTATGCAAACATTGCCTATTTGTCCGACCACTCAGAATCTGTTGGCATGTCCAATTGCAGGACCCAGTGATCTTGTGTTATGGCAGGGGTATGAGGTCAACTTGGAGTTTTTAGACCTACTAAATTGCATAACAAAGAAGTATCCAGAAACCTTTTACTACTTCATCACCAATAGCAAGAAGCTGTGTACACTGAAGCTGAATATCTTGTGCACCACAGTAAAAACCTTTATGGGAACTTCTCTGAATTCTTTGTGTTGGTGTGGTTACAAAACACACCAACACAAAGAATGAAATGTGGTAGGAATGGAATGAAATTGTAAACAAAATTTATGAAGAAAGGGGGATGTTGGGGGAAATAATGAACAAATACGAGGGAGAAGAAGATTTTTATGATGAAGATTGCAAGAAAAATGATGAAGATTGGGAATGGAGCATTCCTTTCAAAACATGTGGGTTAGAATTCTAGTTCAAATTATTTGGAGAGGAATGAAGCAAGGAATGAAATTTATAAATACTTTCCCCAATCTCCCTCAAATAATAGTATAAATTTAATTCCATTCTCCCCTCATTCCATTCAATCCAAGTAAACATAGCCTTAAGGTACGATGATGACAAATACCGTCCACATTTATACTTCTCTACTCTTCTTTGCACTTGTCAGTCTAGAGAATCTCACCATGTCTCACTTGAGTATCATGATGACTGATTTTGTTATAGATTATTGGTGAACCTAGAAATCAATGGTAACATGATTCCTAATCATGCTATTGGCAAAATTATATTTTTTTTCTCGAAAAATCTGGAAATTCTGTTTTGTTGGTTTCTTTCAAATCAGATTGGGAGATTCTGAGTTAGAGAATGTGAATATAAATTTACCCCCACGTTAAGACCATTTCACCATTGGAGAAGAACCAGGTTAAGGATATGTTCTATGCTCGAAACCCATCACCGAGAAACAAACATGGCCATTAAATTTGATTTTAATTTTGGTATATAATTATATTACAATAGTCCTAATTAATTTTTGTTATAAATCGAATGCAAGCATTAATTACCAATTTTAACATGTTAAAAAATGTAGCAAATTCTACTTTATAAAATGAGGTTTTTGATATTAATTGATTAACTACATTATGCCTGCTTATGAAATTTTGAGAAAAAGACAAAATTAGTTTTTCTCAACAAATTTCTAATTCTATTTTCTTTCAGAAAGTATTTGTAAAATGCTATTATACCAAAATTTTATATCTAAAGTTCTATATAAACCTTCTTAAATGGCAGTGCATAATGAAATTCACATGAATAGGAAAGGAGAACCAAAAATTAGACATCAAACTATAGGAGTACTATTGCCTTTATTGTAATGATAAAGCAGTAGCATAATTTTGCAACAGTAATTCGATTTTGATCACTAGAAACGGACTCCTGTCATATTAATCCTACTACATTAAGATATATCTATGAACCGGCTAAATTGAAAGAGCAAAAATATTCTGCTTAAATTAAGCACGTTCTCCACGGATCCTCCTGGCCAACTGAATGTCCTTGGGCATGATGGTCACACGTTTAGCATGAATTGCACACAAGTTGGTATCTTCGAACAGACCAACCAGGTATGCCTCTGCAGCCTCCTGTAGAGCTAGAACAGCATGGCTCTGGAAACGCAAATCAGTCTGCAAAAACAGAAAACCACAATTAATTAGGGGAAGAATGTTGAAGTATGGTCAGAAGAAGCAGCAGAACCTTACCTTGAAGTCTTGAGCAATTTCACGTACAAGTCTTTGGAATGGAAGTTTCCTGATTAAGAGTTCAGTACTCTTCTGATACTTCCGGATTTCACTACACAAAATAACAACACTATAAGTCCAACGCAAAGATTATTAGAAGCTGTTGCTATGATAAAAAAAAAAATTATGTATGACACATACCGAAGGGCAACAGTTCCAGGGCGGTATCTGTGTGGCTTCTTAACTCCACCGGTATTTGGAGCAGACTTACGAGCAGCCTGTGATGGAGAAGAAACGTACATATTAGAAAACTGAACAATTTTAATCCCCAAATATTACATTGATCATTGTATTGTAGCATATACGTTATAAATGTATACCTTGAAAGCGAGGCTCTTCCTTGGGGCCTTTCCTCCAGTAGACTTACGAGCAGTTTGCTTGGTACGAGCCATCTGCTAATAACACATGAAATCGTAAAGAGTTATAAGTCAATCCTATTGCATCTCGCTTTTAATAAACAAAGAGAAAAGAAACCCTACGAAAATTAAAAAACTAGAAGTACGGATATAAAAGATGTATGTATGTGTACATAAACATAAATATATGCATGCACAAAGATGAAGAACAAACTAGTGAAGGAAACAGGATCGCACACCTCTTCTAATTCTTCCCCGAATTCCTTGAGCGATTTCTTCTCTCTTTTTCACTTGTTGGTGAGATCGATGTATAAACAAAGTTTGAATGAACAGATGGGGAGGGGGATTGTGTTTATATAGTTGAAGGGAGGGCGGACTATGTTTGATTGGACGGTTGAGATTGGTCATCCGTGTGCTTTCTGAATTTGTATCTAACGGCTTTCAGTTTAACTGATTGTGTTTTCTGCTGGTTGATCCGACGGTCTCGATTCATTAATCAAGTAGACTCGGATCAAAAACCCCAGTTGGGGTGTTCCTATTGGTGTGTTCTAATAAATTTAATAAATTTGGATTGAAGGTCTAATAGATTAAGATAGCAGTGGGCACTACCGTAGATGATTTTAGGGTAAAATCTAAACAGGAACTCTGAGTCACCAGTCTTTTTATATACATCGTATTATATCTCTGGGATACAGCTTCACTATCTTCCAGCTCTGGCCATGTTTGAAGAAATAGTGTAAGCCATTTTCTAACGAAGAATCGCTTGTCATACAAAACAGCTTGCTTCCAACGTATAAACAAAAAGGCTGAACTGTGTAAGAGCCTGATCATGTTTTCATATATAACAAATCATCAGTATTTCTTTACCCAATTGATTGGCTTTTTTTAAGAGGGAGAGAGCTGTAAATTATTTTTTATTAATGAGAAAACGGTTCTGGAAGTTATATGCATGAGATTATGTCATTTTCAATAAAAAATTTAAATGGCATATTTATCAATTTAAAACGTCATTACATAACTATCCCCAATTTTATTTTAATCTAATGCTACTAAGACAAGCTTTTACCATATGTATATGTATACGAAAGGATATAACAAGGGATATTGTTATTTTTAATTTTACAGCTAACGCGAATCTCATAAAAATTATTTTTAATTTTGTGATAATTTAACAATTATAATTTAAATGGAAATACTCATAATCTCAAAATTTCAGTGTAAAAGGTCTACATTGATAATCCAATTCAAGGTAGATTACTTAATTGTATATGATTTAAATTATTGACATTCACTTTTTTGTATTTCACTATAAATATATTTTTTAGTTTACATATTAAAATATAATTTTTTTTTAGGTTAAATCCAATGTTTTTCATCTATTTATTTTAAGATATAATAGCTCTTATTTAAATTGTCATACTAAGGACCAGACTACTGACTACCAAAATTTTGGATAAAATTACTCTTATAATTATTATTAAAACTGTATTTGGTTGTTAGTAGAACTATTTTCAAATAATAAAAAGCGTATTTTGATAATCAACACGAAAATATAAGTAGATTTCATAAATCGAATAGAATTTTCAACATAAAAAATCATCAATTTCTTCTCTCTTTTGTTTCTATGTAGTTTTAATTGGAAAATAATTGTTAAACCATCACTAAATTAAAGAGTATTTCGTTAATTTCACGTGAGCTATAAAATCGTCCAAATTAAATTTTAAAAATTAAAGATAGAACACAAATATTAAATTGAATGTGTAAAATCTTATTTATATCAATTTTTAACAACAATTTAATATATAAATTAATAACATATAAATATTAAAAAAATTAATATTATTATAGTTATTAAAAAAGGAGTTGTGCGTTGCACGGGTTATAAGCTAGTTGGTTATAATATTAAGAGTGGTGATAAATTTGGTGAAGGATTATTTGTGAGGGAATTTAGTAAATTATTTATTTGTTTATTAAAAGTCTCTTTTTATTAATTTTTTTAAAAATTGGTGGGATTTATCAAAAAAGGAATTATTATTTAGTTATTTATTTATTTAAAACAATTGAAATGAGATCTAGTATTATTTAAATATAAGACAATATTTTGTGCGGAGTGTTGTGAATTTTTTATTGGGAGCGATTTAGATGAATATTTAAGAAGGTTTTTTTTGAGGTTTTAATATTATTAATTATTTTGGTGAATTTTCATTAAGTATTTGTACTAAAGCATTCTCTTTTAAATGAATATTCTATTAGAATTTTATGAGAGCGCGTGGACCAATAATTTTCAAATATTGTGGTTATTGGTTATTGCTCGAAGGTTAACTAATTTATTTATTTCTAGCGTTTATCGTCGGACCTGAGGCAAGTTCAATCTTTCCACTATCTTTTAAAGAATTTATAAGATTTATGTGGATAATATTTAACTTGATGGACCTCTGTTTGTTGTGAAATTTTTGGTGAAATGTGGGGGTATTTAAATATTTGATGACAGAGTTTGGAGTTGATATATTTATTGGAGCGTTAAATAATCCATAACCCCTTTGTGCGCGAAAAACAAATTTAAAAATATCTATAGATCTCATTGATAGGGACAACTCCTTAATATAATTCAACTAAAGATTGTCATTATTGCTTCGAGACAACTAATTATTTTATTCTACCAGCTGAATTTATTTCTCAAATCTTAACTACTCTTCTTGACATCGGGTAGTGGTTCATTGTTCCAACCATTTATTAAAATAAAAATTTACATTTATTTTTTATTTTAAATTTTAACTCTTGATAATCAAATTATACTATTTGAAGTGTCTACTTCATTAAACTGTTGAAGACTATTCGTGTTGAGACATACATGTCTGTAGATGATGATAACAAATACCACAAGGCAGAAAATGAATCAAGGAATCGAAGCTGACAAATAAATCAGGAAGCTAACTAAAATGCAGATCAACCAAAGCTACATCTGGAGAATGGAACTCTGCAAACCGTTAGAGAGTATTTGTGCAAAAAGTCATGAGATGCTACAATCAAGTACTGTAATCAGAAGAGAGCTTGCTATAACCATGCAAGTAAATTCGAGAAGTCAAGAAAAGAAGAGTTCGAAAAGTCAGACCACTACTATAACTCTATTCGAGTTATCTTAGACTTGGTGGATTCGAGAACTCTACAAAAACGGTTATTCGAGAAGTCCAAGTTCGAGAAATCAGGCTACCATTTCTATTCGAGAAGTATGCAATATAGGCTGTTCGAGAAGTCTGCAAAATAGGTTGTTCGAGAAGTCATTCGAGAACTCAATATAGGCTATTCGAGAAATTAATCATGTGTTATTCCAAGTCATTCGGGAATTTTTTTGGAAAAATATTCGTGGTACGTAGCACTACTTTATTTTCAATACAAAATTTGAATGGAATATTTGTAAATTTAAAATTCACCTACCTAGTTTTACATATTTACCCTAAATCTATATATCTATATCCATATATATTATAATAGCAGGAGTTCGGAGAGAATTTAACTTGTTTCTTGATTTTTCAAATTTTTGATTTTTTTATTAAAATAATCTTTCATTTAATAGCATTTTAATTATTCATTAATTGTAGCTATTAAATATATATTGAATACACTTTATTTTATATTTAATATAAAATTTTAGCAATCTTTATTAGAACATTACAATTATTATATTAATATAAAATATAAATTATCTATATAAAAGTGCAATTATTTCAAGGTAAAATGATAAATTAAATTATTTATATCATCTATTTCTAATTCTTATTAAAAATCATTACAACTTTTTCTGCAACAAAAAATAGACAATTTTAACTTTTCGATAAATTCGTAATCAGTGACCGTGAGAATCATGATAAGATACGGAAGTATATAAATTTTTCAATTAACATCCACAATTTAAATATAAATAATATTGCAGAATTTACTTTTACACATGAACAAATTTACATACAGGGTGTGACAAACTCAATTAAATTGAACCAACCAAATATATACTAATAGTAGGCGAATGAGTAGTTGACGTGACAGTTCAAAAATATTTGTTCAAGGCAAGTTTCTATTTTTATTGTGCACACACCTCCTAAGAAGATGGCACTCATGGCTATCTAATATCAATTCCTGGTTAGAACATAATTTTAAAACATTATATAGAATACTGCTATCTATTCTATCTAGAGTTATATCTATAGCAAGACTGTGAGACTAATAAATTTTCAGCCCCCAACTATTGGTTGCATGTCAATTGCCAGGCATCAATCCGCTTCTCCGTTAATTTTTTGGTTTGTTTTGAAGTAATTTGCTGTTGTTCTTTTCTTTGTTTTTAGAGATCATTACTTCCTTCATATTTACTATTTTCTTTTTACTTTTAATGTGTTAGTATCTGTTTTAATTTTTAATTTTTAATATCATGTTAAAACTGTAGTTGTTAATTTTTGGAAAAAAGCATGGGTAAAAAAATTAGTAAACAAAAGTTCAGATTAGAAAATTCATTAATATTTTTTAGTCAAATGACGGCTAACTAAATCCTGTTGAAATGTACAGGATTTGTTCCATTTTTTTTAAATACTAATCTAATGTTATAATAATATATTACACTCTTTATATATATATATATATATATATATATATATATATATATATATATATATATATATATATATATATATATATATATATATATATATATATATATATGTTGTGACCAAAATCTTGCATGGACCAGATTTAGGCCCACCTAGGAGATAGGGTCCGGTTCATGAAGAAAATAAGAGATTTAGTGGGCTTCCGAAGGCCCATGGCAGCC
This sequence comes from Saposhnikovia divaricata, assembly GCA_036435485.1. Taxonomy (NCBI): domain Eukaryota; kingdom Viridiplantae; phylum Streptophyta; class Magnoliopsida; order Apiales; family Apiaceae; genus Saposhnikovia; species Saposhnikovia divaricata. Next base: position 150,749,741 of record CM071597.1, on the reverse strand, counting down.
CCAAGGGCTACCATGTAATGGACATTAAACGAATACAAGGCCAAGGGTTCCGAGTGTAGTCCCTTGAGGATAACCCATATCCAGTAGGGCTTCCAGAACAGCTTCCGTGATTGGGCTACCGTACGGGTTACCAAAGCCGGGCTACCGGGCGGTACCCCCAGCTTCCACCGGAAGCATGATAAGGCCGCCAATTTGGATAAGGCAGACCTCATACTTTTTTGGAACACGTCTTTACAGTTGATTTACACTTCTAAACAGATATATATTAAGTTGTTAGAGGATATATGTCATATTAACATGATAAATCATACAAAATCAAGATAATTATCAAAGGATAAACATCCTACACTCCTAAAATAGCTTGGAAACATGATTATATACATCCTACTCGATTATTATCAGAAATAATAGTCATTATCCCACTGGAGAGAGGATAAATCATCATAAACAACCAAATATATCATTTGAAGAACTACATGCGGGCTTGATCTCCTATAAATAGGAGTATGTAGGTAGTTTTTGGGATCTCTTAGACACTTTGACACCTTGAGTAACAAAGAGCATGTATACTCTTGTATGACATATCATTATTAGGGTTCTTGGCTGGCCAATATTTGGTCCTTGAGCTCTAATTCTCGTGAATCCAGTCCGATCCTCCAAGGAACCACCTCCCGTGTTCTACAGAAACGCCTAGCTGTGAGCCTTTCCGGGCAGCTAGCCATAAATATCCAGCTGTGAGCCTTTCTGGACAGTTGGGTGATTCTGTATTCATTGGTGCTATTCCAGAAACAGCCTCCTACTTTGTTGTGCTAAAATCCTCCAACAACAATTGGCTCCAGAAGGAGGGGCCTCATAAATCATCGTTCGGAGGAAATATGGTGAGTGACAATTCCGACAATGATAAGACACCGTCCCAGGACGGTAATGGATGAAACAAAGGTGATAATGGTGATGTTAGCAACAAAGACATCCTGGACCATTTGGTCACTTTGGCTGAGAGGGTTGGCAACTTGGAAAAAAGTTCCGAGAAAATGAAAAGATGGCGTAAGAAGTATAAGTCGAAGTCAAAAAAGAAGGATGTGACTCTGACAAGGCTGAATTTTGAATCTAAGGAAGATGTTGAGGATAACACTGATTATGTCCCAACAGAAGAAGAAGAAGAAGAGGTAGAGGAGCCTGAGGCTGAAAAGTACGAGGGTGACCAATCTGATGACCCGGAAGCCTAGGGTTCCGAGAGCTCACCCACTGGAAGCTTGAGTGTTTTTGACAGAATTGGTAAAAAGCTGACCAATAAGGTCCTACGCCATAAGCTGGGAAATACTAGAGGCAGAGATCGAAGAGATGGTAATGGGAGTTCCCATATTCAGGATTCCCGGGAGTACAGGGAGAGACCCCACTTGGTACCCCCAAAGAATGATTCCAGAAGGTCCAGATCTAATGGCAGGAGGAGTTACAGACAAAGTGACCACACCTCTGGGCATAAGAGCAGAAAATCTCGTTCTACCAAAGTCTATCCCGATGGGGGTACCAGCCAGGATTCCAGCTCTCATCAGAGTTCGGTTCCTAGGAAGAGTAAGACAGCTTATGAAGATGATGATTCTGGAAGTGATATGTTCTCAAATGGTGAAAATGGACAGTTCAAAATGTCTGACTGGAAGAAGGCTTTAGAGAAATTCAAAGAGTAGAAAAAGTTTAAATTTGGAGTCATTCTTGGTTCACCATTCGCTAAGAAGGTGAAAATGGCACCCCTGCCAAGGTTCATTAAGATGAATACTGACCTGAAGTTTGATGGTAGCTATGATCTTGTTGAGTATTTGAGCCGTTTCAACACGGAGATAGATGTGTATCAAGTGGAGAACTTGGCCAGGTGTAGGCTACCAGCCTCCATTTTGAGTGAGAATGCCTACCAATGGTTTAAAAGATTGGCTGAAGGATCGATCAAGTCCTGGAGGAAGATGGGAGATCAATTTATCTCTCAATTCAAGGCTACCGTGGCATATGCCCCACCGGTTAACACCCTGGCTAATATCAAGAAAAAAGAGCATGAAACTCTAAGGCAGTATTTTAAGAGATTTAATGAGGAAGTACCTAAGGTGAAGAAGGATTCTGATGAAATCCTAAAGAATTTCCTGATAGCCGGGGTTAGGCCCGGAACCGAATTTTGGAAAGTGTTCCAAACAGAGGAACCCGGGACATTGGCAGAATTCTACCAGCAAGTGGAACGCCAAAAGGTGATTGAAGAGTCAATGGCGAAGCTGTCCAATGACTCCAATTCCTGGGGTTGGAACAGGAACAAGAGAAATCGCTCTTATAGCCCAGGAAACCGGGATTCTAACAAGCGGGCTCCCGGAAGTGGTACTGCCGGTGTGGGAGCCCATCGTTATGATGACAAGATTGCCCCGATTATTGTCAATGAAACCAAGGACAAGGTCTCTGTCAAGGATAGGCTTACCCCGAGAATGAGTTTCCAACGGTATTCTGAGTACACTCCTTTGACTATCCCAATAGGCCATATTCTTGAAGTAAATCTGAAGAGTGGACTGTTTCGGAAGCCATACCGGGCAGGGCCCCCAAACAGGAAGGACCAAGGGAAGTATTATGCTTTTTATGAGGCCAATGGCCATGAGACTATCGATTGCAGGCACTTGAAAGATCAAATTGAAGAATTGATTAGAAATGGATACCTGACAGAATTTGTGGTCCAAGAAGCTAAGAAGTATAAGGAAGGAAAAGACAGTAAAGATAAAGCACCGGGAAACCAGGAAAGGCCTACCCGAGCTAATAGCATCCACACCATCTTTGGTGGCCATTACTTGGGGCGTTCCAGCCGGAATGCCAGAGATAGGTACACCCGGGAGGCAATGGGGAAGCCCTTAACGAATGTTTTCCACCTTTCACAAAGGCCCCATAAGTTGTTCAAAGGGGAAACCGAGGATATTTCATTTACCGAAGAGGATGTCAAGTTGGTTCACCACCCTCATAATGATGCTTTAGTGGTACCCGTAAGTAGTGGTGGGATGAATGTGCATAGAGTGCTGATTGATAATGGAAGCTCAGTGAATATCTTGGCGTATACCACATTTCAGAAAATGGGGCTTCTAGATAAAGAGTTACTGCCTACCAATAATGAGCTATATGGGTTTACCGGTAACCCAGTCCAAATCATGGGAAAGATTAAGCTGCCATTGACATTGGGTGTGGATCCTTGCAAGGCCACACAAATGGCCGAGTTTATGGTGGTAGACGAAGACATCTCTCATAATGCAATTCTTGGGAGACCAATATTGAAGGACATGAGGGTGGTAACCTCGATATATACCTTCTCAATGAAATTCCCTACCCCAAATGGCATTGGGTGTGTGAAAGGATGTCAATATGAGTCAAGGAAATGCTATAACAAAGTTGTGCAGGCTACCAAAAAGGCAGATAAATCTTTCCAAGTTAATGAAAAGGCTAGCGGGGAAGCCCTAATGAGAAGCCACAAGCTAGAGCCGTGAAAGTTTGCGAAGGCATCATGTAATGCCATCATGATAGTGGAGCTACCAGAGGAACATACTGAAGAAGTTCAAGTTTTTCGGGGGGTAGTACCACCACAAAGTTTGTTGTTGGAAGCTGCCAAAAATGAGGAAAAAATTCAAAATATTCCAATGGAAGGCACAGTAGAAGATGCCTCAAATGGTGATCTAGATGATGTGATACAGGAAAATGAAGATGGGGTGCCAGCCGGTATGCCTTACGATTTGTGGAATACCTGGGTTACCTATCATCTAGCAGATGGTGAATGGAGAATTGCCACAAAAGAATTCATGGGGATGCCCATTAGTCAGAATGAGGCCCGAGAAGCTACGAAAGAGCTCCCGATGGAAATTGACATTGATCCTAGAATGCCCGGTACCCTGGAAAAAGCAGGAGCTACGGAAGATACTATTCCCATACTAGTAGACGTTGAAGATCCTAATAAAGTCTTAAAATTTGGGAAGTAGCTAGATGAAAGGACAAGAGGAAGGCTAACCTCTTTCCTCAAGGACAACCTATATGTGTTTGCATGGTATCACTCAGACATGGTGGGGATTGACCCGAAAATCATGTGTCACTACTTTAATATTGATCCTGAGAGAAGAGGCATCCGGCAGAAAAGGAGGCCCATCTCTTGAAACCTCGCAGGTTAACAATTAAGGGATCCATGTATGCGATCAGGGTTCTATACATGCACAAATAGTCAGGGATGTCATGTGTGCCGATCAGGGTTCCACACATGACTAAGAATCAAGGGATCCATGTGTGTCAATCAGGGTTCCACACATGCCCTAACAATCAAGGAAGCCATGTGTGCCGATTAGGGTTCCACAAATGACTAATAATCAAAGAAGCCATGTGTGTCGATCAGGGTTCCACACATGTCCTAACAATCAAGGAAGCCATGTAAGGGTTCCACACATGACTAGTAATAAAGGGATCCATGGGTGTCATCTGGGTTCCAAACATGCCCTAATAATCAAAGAAGCCATGTGTGCCAATCAGGGTTCCACACATGTCAAGTAATAAAGGGATCCATGTGTGCCAATCAGGGTTCCACACATGCCCTAATAATCAAAGAAGCCATGCGTGCCGATCAGGGTTCCACACATGACTAGTAATAAAGGGATCCATGCGTGTCAATCAGGGTTCCACACATGCCCTAATAATCAAAGAAGCTATGTGTACCGATTAGGGTTCCACAGATGACTAGTAATAAAGGGATCCATGTGTGCCAATCAGGGTTCCACACATGCCCTAAGTAAACATGAAAAGTTTCAAAATTCTGACAATTTTAACTTGTCAAGCTGAGAGGTATATGCTCTACTACCCCCTAGTTCTGGATGGTAGCCTGACTGCCATGTAAAACTATGCAAGTGAGGATTCCATGCCTTTCTTTTCTCAAAAATTTATAAGTGATCAATGTAAAAGGAAACAATCAACTTCTACTTTCACTGAAAATTGAAAGAGTACTATTACATCAGACTTCATCCGAAAGAGGTGTACATCCACTATCCCCCGAACATCTACTAGGAATCATGAAATCCTAAGAACTAAAAGGGAAATGACATAACCACAACTAAATTACCCCTATATTTTTAGTACTTATCATCAGTTCTAAATTGTTAAACTTTAATGTTCCATCTTGTGAATAAATGTCAAAAAGTTAAAAGATTTTTTTCAAGTAACAGATATGCTTTTTATTATCACTATGAAATCATCTGGTTATGTATTTCCTAAGCAAACACGATTCTACACTTTTGTTTAGCTTTTTCAGCAACTTATTTCTGCAAAAATCAAATTCTTAGAAAGGTATTTTAGTGCTAACTAGCTCCGTCTTTGTTTAGTGCTTGTTCAATTTGTAGACCTGACTGCCATGTAAAACTATGCAAGTGAGGATTCCATGCCTTTCTTTTCTCAAAAATTTATAAGTGATCAATGTAAAAGGAAACAATCAACTTCTACTTTCACTGAATATTGAAAGAGTACGATTACATCAGACTTCATCCGAAAGAGGTGTACATCCACTATCCCCCGGACATATACTAGGAATCATGAAATCCTAAGAACTAAAAGGGAAATGACATAACCACAACTAAATTACCCCTATATTTTTAGTACTTATCATCAGTTCTAAATTGTTAAACTTTAATGTTCCATCTTGTGAATAAATGTCAAAAAGTTAAAAGATTTTTTTCAAGTAACAGATATGCTTTTTATTATCACTATGAAATCATCTGGTTATGTATTTCCTAAGCAAACAAGATTCTACACTTTTGTTTAGCTTTTTCAGCAACTTATTTCTGCAAAAATCAAATTCTTAGAAAGGTATTTTAGTGCTAACTAGCTCCATCTTTGTTTAGTGCTTGTTCAATTTATAGACCTGAATTGCACTTCAGGGTCAGATATTAATCATACCTATTTTGTTAAGCCGTAGGCACTTTCTGCTATTTCGGACTTTCTTGTCAATTCTCATTCTCCATTCTATAATTTGGAGTTTGTAAAGGTACCACAGGAATTTAAAGAATGAAGTATGTCCTGTGACCTCAAATGCTACTTACTTGGTCACTCTCCGAATGCCACCATTGTCACTACATTGCCTCAGGTACTGAGTTGTGTCACATTAATATGATTTTCTTTTTAACTTTGGATTCCTTTGTACACTACGCCATAGATGGGCATATGTAACGCCTCTCTGATGTTACAATAGGCCCGAAAAATGTTACATTAGATCTATTGTAACACCAGGAGGCGTTACGTTTACGAGCATTACAATAGATACCCTAATGTAACACTTTTCTTCTCTATTGTAACAGTAGCAAAAGTATTACAATTGGCACCTATTGTAACACCAGGGGCCCAATTGTAACACATTTTGAGTGTTACAATAGCTCAGTTCAATTTTTTCAGACGTGGCATTACGTGGCACCACGTGGCCACGTGGCAACACATGTGGCGCCACGTGGCACACTGTGTACACGTCACCAGCCTCTATTGTAACACTATACTGGGCAATTGTAACACATATTAAGTGTTACATTTGACTTGGTAAATATTTTATAGGGGCCCACATACCCTATTGTAACACCATTTTTATCTGTTGTAACATTATTTTTTTATTTATTGTAACACTATATATTAACAAATGTAACACTACAATAAGCAAACGTAACGGTAAATTTTTGAAATGTAGGCTCTGCATTAATAATATTCCCAGCCAACACAACAAGATCCACTACATTAATTCCAAACTACATAATAAACCAAAAGCCATCTCCATACTACTCCAACCAAACCTCCAAAAGGAATCCAACATAATTCTAAACCAACAAGCACATACGATTAAGTCTAAATTTTAAAAGTACGAAACCATTACAAGAACACATAATTTCATTAGAGTACTGGTACACAGAGTAAATCTGATGTTTCTCCGCCAGAATAATACCAGTAAAGATAGAAAATAGAAGCAGTAAGGTATGTTACATAGAGTTCATTCGGCAACAGGAAAAGCTGATCCAATATTGTTTCCGAGTCGATAGCACTTGATGTTGATTGGGTAAGGTCCAAGCTCCACATAATTGTTCTCCCCACCCATGTAGAAACACAATGTGTATAGAGCTATTTCAAATTCTGGGCTCACTCCAACCAGTGTGCTCGACACTGATTTCATCACACCGTTCCATTCAAACTGAATTGTCAGCAACTGGGTCTCTGAATCTGGCTGCAATGTGATTATACATACACATCAACAAATTTACTCAGACTGACTGAACAACAAAAAGTAGTCATTATCAAAAAAAACTCATACTAGTACATAAAAGCCTCGAGTATCTGATCTCACTGCAATTGAACATACAGTCTGTTAGCCGTTCTATCTATTGCACAAGACTTCCGAACCAACATGAACTGAGAAAGGTCCCTTGTTTTTTTCATAGTATCAATTATGAATTCGTTTATTGAATAACAACCAGACATTCAACTGTCATGCCAAGCTCGAATTTCCGTGGTCGTACCTAGTGCATGAGGCTCCTGCATAGCAGGCTCTAAGGAAGGTCGCAATCTACCTCACCTTACCCTTTATTTATCAACAGACTGTTTCATGAAATTCGATATTTTCTTCAAGAACAGGAGCATTATTTTAATAATCACAATTAAAACTATTAATTGTCCCAGAAGATATAGTCGTATCCTGTTACATTAACAAAAAACTAAATATTGGCTTCCCAATGAAATCAGCAGAGGTCATAAAGTGAGCAGGAAGTTCTCATGTATTAGCAGATCTATGGTAACCACAACTTATAAATAACTCAATTTCAGAATTGAAAACACCATAAGACTCACATCATGTAAGTTACATATTCCAACAATAAAAAAAGATATGTTTGATTTTGGAAATATAAGTTTTTTCTTTCTTTTATATCATTCCGACCCAACAATAATAACGGGGTAATACTGTCGACAAGTTTACAATTCTAACACATATTGAGAAAGGTAATTATGCATACACACAACTCCGATTATTTCATACAATAATAATTATCTAAAGGCAAGGGAATGGTTTACACTTCTACGGAGAGAGGGAAATTATGAGGTGTCATGTCAAAAAGACAAGGACGGAATAAATTATGAACTTACTATCTATTACTCGGGTTTCAATTTTGGAAGTGCTCCAAGTTTTCCCTATCAAGAAGTTTACATAATTAGAAGACTAGAAGTTTACCTTCCAAGATTTTAGAAAATGTTGGGAAAAAATTAGAAGTTTACATGCCAAAACCGATTTCTGCGAAAAAAAGTCGCACATCCATCAATAGTATTGACATTACCAGTGAAAACCTGCATATAACAGTCCATATGGTAGCCTCATTTTAATTATGAAAATAATATATGCTGCTTCCAGTGATAAAGACCATAACTCAACAATAAATAGATGATAATCCTCTTACTAGAACCCAAAGTACCCTGATTCCATCAAGAACATTTTACATCTGACACAAATTTACTATCGTCAAAGCCATACTTGTGGGTGCAATTTGAGTTAATTTTAGGCTATGTCACACATATAAAAACTATAATAAGAATAAAAAAGATTCCAGCTTACCTGGGTGGATTCATCCTTCTAATTAGTTTCTCATATTCACCATCCATGTCTTATGAAAATCTCATACAGTTCTCTGAGAAAACAACAAAGATATGAGACTTAAATTTAAAAAAATACACTCTTTATACACAATCACAGTGACCAATCACTTAAAGAAAAAGCAAATGACTAATAAGAAGTGTGGAATAAGTTGAGAAAAACATGATGAAAATAAAACTGACCAATCATGAAAATTTGAAAGAGGAACAGAAGAGTCTGGCCAATTAGAAAGATTTGAAACACACATATGAATTGATCACTGTTAGTACCCATATATATATCCCAAATGTAAATTTTATTAATATAAAGAGGAAAAGTAGTGAGATGATAGTGGTAACATCTTTTATTTCATTGCACATGTCTTTTGCTGTGATGCTTGGAGAGTTCCCAGACAATACAAAACAAGGGCATTCAGAGACAAGAACATCTTTCGTCTTTTCTACTGCAATAGCGAAAGTTACAGGTGAAAGTCCATTGGCACTCTTGCATCAATTGGGAGTCAGGAAATTAGTTTTGGATATAACATAAAAAAAAAATGTGAATTATGGTTTTACATTTTTATCAATCCAGGATCTACTTAGATGTGATGCAGAAGTACACCACGAACCCATCCTTTCCCTTATAAAATTTAACACTAAATGTTAGAAATCAGCCAAGAAACTCTATTATTCCTTAATACGGATGAAAATGTATTAATCTAATTTATACCAATTACCACAAGATAAGCTCAGTACTTACTGTCTAATCTACTACAGCAGGTCATTAAATAACCATTATTTAGATAATAACTATCTTACCCCCATATAAAAAATAAAAAAATCAAGTACTACTATCTCACCGTGAAAGTAAATGTCGCAACAGGGAAAACATCTTTCCCTATAGCCTACAAATTCCAATAGTAATTACATTGCATACATACCTTCCTTGAACTTGCCATTTTTCGCCTCAAAATTATTGATTTTATCTAGAAGAATCCCTATAGCCTTCTTGAGAAAATTCTGACCCTCCTCCGACTTGGCAGGCTTCTACGACAACTTGGATTCTTTCTTTTGCAACTACACATTCCAAAACCAAAACACAATCATCAATTATCAATACATTTTGAGATTGTGTAAAAACACGTAAAAGAAATCTTAATTAAAGAAATTACCAATTCACAGCAAGGATTAACAGGCACATGCCGCACAACCACCTCCTGCGCCATGCCTATACAATTTCACAGTCATTCAATTAGGATTAATGTTCACAGAAGCAAAATAAACAAACGTATATATGTGTAATTGCCAAAGAGGGAGAGAGAGAGAGAGAGAGAGAGAGAGAGAGAGAGAGAGAGAGAGAGAGAGAGAGCGAGAGAGAGAGGGAGAGAGAGGGACAGAGAGGGGGAGAGAGAGGGACAGAGAGGGGGGGAGAGAGAGAGAGAGAGAGAGAGAGAGAGAGAGAGAGAGAGAGAGAGAGAGAGAGAGAGAGAGAGAGAGAGAGAGAGAGAGAGAGAGAGAGAAGGTGTACCAGAAGCATAAACCATAATCTCCTCGGATACCAGAAGCCCCTGCAATAAATTGAGAAGGTTTTAAACACCAATTACACCCAAACAGAAAAGATCCAATTTGTTTATATGCATCTAAATGAATACCCAAACAAAAAAGCCTTAATTTAACCTTAATCAAAGCTTTAAACTTGAACCCCCAATCGAACAGAGAGATAGTCGAGAGTATGTTGAGAGAGAGGGAGATAATGACTGTCCTAATCGCCCTTCATTTTGTCGAAATTTTGAGTGCGGTAAATAGAAAATTTAGGTCAACAGAGGTTAGGTGAGTGACTGATTGAGGGGAAGTTTTATGTCCACAAAGTTTTGTTTGGGGGAAAGTTTAGGCTAAGTTTTCATTTTGGGGGGAAGTTTTTTCACCTGTGAAAAAACCCGCTGCTTTCAATTTTTCAGCTTTTGACTTAATTTTTTATTTGAAATTTTCAATTCAATTATTATAATTATATATATATAATATTTTAAAATTTGTATTGAATTAAATCTATATTTTACTGACAATAATAATTTGATAATATATTCATATTAGTGCTTGTTATTAAATAATATATCCTAAAAATTAGTATTTAATTCGAATAAAAGTTTATAAGTAAAATGAATGTTTATTAATATCCGTACGGTTATATCCTTTTTATTTTTTGATTATTTTTTCCCAACTTAAAATGAGTGTTTATTAAAAAAATAAATATTAGTATTAAAATTTTTAAAAAAATAGTAAAATTCAAAAACTAGTATTACCTATTGTAACACCACGGTGTGGTGTTACATTTCACGTAACACCGTAATTTCAGAGTAACACTAGATATATGGCTAATGTAACACCAATCGAGCGGTGTTACAATAGGTATGAACTTTACTAGCTATTGTAATACTATTTGTGTAACGCTTACAAAAAAGCATTACAGTAGCCCACTTATGGCGTAGTGGTAACATTACATCTATGACATCTAGGCAGCCTTTTCTATAAAACTCAAAAAGTTTTAAAAAAATGCTTATTGTCGTACGATACATCTAACTAGGTATAGCGAGGACCTAGTTGGACAATGTTAAAACTGCCTGTTTAATTATTCCTTTTGTATACATCTATGCCTGCTTTCTCATTCCCTATCTTGTTATGTTAGTTTTAGATTGTTCTGTCATTATTAGATCAACGTTTACCTATACTTTTTAATTGCTCAGCAGTAATACTTTAAATTACCCTCATACATGTGTATTTGTTCCCTGACCAAGCTTTTCCTCAATTTCCTGTTTTTTATTTTTTAATTAAATCCCGTATGCTTGAAATCTCTAAAATATGCAAGTTATTGCTTTGAGAGCCAAGTACAACCCAATTCCACAGTTGTGAGTGCAGAAAACCTTTAACATAGAGATTTGATGGATTTGGATTGTAAATGAAGATAAATGCAGATTCCTTTCATTACCCTATTCTTGCCTCATTTTCTATCCTTGTCATTGGTAGTTGTTTCTAGACCAACCTTATCATTTGTTTCCTTTTTGTAATCATATCCCATGATTAAATTCCCTATTCCCGACTTCTCTCGAATATGTATTGCTTTAAGAGGCAACTACACCCCAATTCAACAGTTGTGAGTGACAAAAACCTTTTACATAAAGATAAAATGGATTTAGATTGCAGCTTAATGAGTTTTAATAAAGATAAATGCAGATATCTTTTATTTATCCTCTGCACTATTCTTGTCTCATTTATATGCAGTTGTTGTCTTTATGTGCAAAGTTAGTAGTTTACTCATCTATTCAACTCCAAGATTTTTCTTAGAAATAAGCCTATTTTTTCTGTTAATATAGTATAATCTATTTTTGGTTTTGTAATTCTTTCAGGACGAGTTGATTATGCAAACATTGCCTATTTGTCCGACCACTCCGAATCTGTTGGCATGTCCAATTGCAGGGCCAGGCAATGATTTGGCGAGCTCTTCTTGGGGACCCAGTGATCTTGTGTTATGGCAGGGGTATGAGGTCAACTTGGAGTTTTTAGACCTACTAAATTGCATAACAAAGAAGTATCCAGAAACCTTTTACTACTTCACCACCAAATAGCAAGAAGCTGTGTACACTGAAGCTGAATATCTTGTGCACCACAGGAAAAACCTTTATTGGAACTTCTCTGAATGAGGTCGATGCTGAGATGATTGTGGAGTACAGAGCTTTATTTGATACACGAGATGTTAGACAATCTATGAAAATAGTACAAAATAGTAGATCGTGTGTGTGTGAATAACAGAATAATAAAACGAATCAAAGAGGAGACAAGAACGTAAATACCCGAGTCCAGTGCGTGACTGTCTCCTTAAAGCATATCTGCCCTCACCGTATGTGCGAGCGAAACGCCTCCCAGGATAAAACGGATTGCAGTGAGGCTACAGTAGCATCACTCTCAGCGAGCTTGAAACGAGCAAGAATATCACCGAAGGTAGAAGAGGCTGTGTTTAAGAGGAGAGGATGTGTTTTTCGAATGAATAATCCTAGACCCTAAGGGGGTATTTATAGGATAGACAAGACTTGTTCGCTACACAACTGCCTAACTTAATTAAACGCGTTAATTAAGATAAGACTGTAACGAAAAGATAATGATAAAACATGTGCGCTACTCAATTACCCCAATTAAAAAGTCGGTGGTAATTTTCTTTTATTAATTAACCGCGTTAATTAATTAAGGTAAGGCGGTGGCAAAAAATTCGTTATAAAAACGGAATTGATTTTACCACAATTAATTCCAAATTCGAATTAATTTAGTCAAATCTTTAAGCCCAAACCCAGTGGAAATAATAATTAGCAAAACTAGTTCGGGATTATTCGGCCCAATTTTCTGCCACATTCGTGTCCGCAGGTCGCATACGCGGAAAGCCCGAAGGCTTGCGAAGCCTCGAATTCCCACAATTCGCACCCCCCCCCCCTGCGCGCCCGCGTAGGAGATGGTGCAACACTTAACCAACACAAGTGAACACTCCTCTTGTGTTGTACTATATAAAGCAAAGGAAACTCCTTTTTCCTTATCAATGTGGGACTTCAAGTTTAACAACAAAATTTCCACTCTTAAGGGACCAACTTTTAGTAATCATAACTCATCCATCCCTTAGTCATTTTGAGTGTTTAAATATGTATTGGAAAGCTCTAGCGGAGGAGAACACTCTCCAAGCATGACTTGTTGCAAACACGCACACAAGGCACACTCAAATCGGAGCTCAAAATGACTCGACAATGTGGGTCTAAAACCCACATTTTCTAACAATCCCCCACATGGATGAGATTGATATCGTAGTAGCACACACTAGACAGACAGACACAGAATTTGATGTGGTGATAATTCTTCGATCAGATATAGCATACGATAGGTAGAGGTTTGCTCCTTGAACCTTCGCTTGAGTAAGCATACCGACCTTACTGGTAGACAGTGGAGGTTTGCTCTTTGAACTGTTCGATCGTTTGTGTAAGCGATGATATACTTATCACTATATCCTTTCTGACTCGTTCAGCTCTCATGATTATGTCCATTTTGGCCATGGAACATCGTCCTGGTTCTGCAGGAGTTTCTAAAGAGTTGTGCCTCGCAACTCTCCTTTGAAGCGGCCCCACTTCTCTCCCACATAGGTGATCTTTATACTTATAGAGTAACCCGCGTTTACTCAACTGAATTCCATGCGTTCTAACCTTGAACTCCATGTATTCACCGAAAGATCATTAAAAGCTCGAAAGCTTACCCTCGTACCTTACGGGTCTCACTGTTTCTCATCATAGTAACAGGCCAGGGGTTACCCCCACAGTGATTTGGTCATCATGATTTAGTTGGCCCATTGAACCAAGTTCTTGGGACCTCCAGTCAGCAATGGTTGGGTGTCCACCATGACGCCGTTAAGCAATAGGCTTAAGGCCCATTCCTCTCGATGATTTGTCGACCAGTTCTCTTGATAACCCTTAGGTTAGCGGATCCGCAATATTATCCTTTGACGGTATAAAGTCAATAGTGATAATCCCGGTTGACATTAACTGTCTAATGGAACTATGTCGTCGTCGTATATGACGGGACTTTCCATTATACATTGTGCTCTGTGCTCTGCCAATAGCAGACTGACTATCACAGTGCAGTCCTATTGCAGTCACAGGCTTTTGCCATATCGGAACATCCTCCAAAAATTGGCGTAAATATTCTGCCTCGTGTGCGCATTTATCTAATGCCACAAACTCAGCTTCCATTGTGGACTGAGTTATAACCGTTTGTTTAGAGGATTTCCATGACACTGCTGCTCCATCTAGTGTAAACACATAACCACTCGTAGACTTTAGTGCCTTCTTGCTAGATATCCAGTTTGCGTCAGTATAGCCTTCTAGTACTGCTGGATAACTACCATAATGCAAACCATAGTCTCGAGTTCCCCTCAAGTACTTTAGTACTCGTATGATCGCTTTCCAGTGATCAGCTCCCGGATTACTCGTAAATCTACTCAACTTTCTAATTGAGTATGCAATGTCTGGTCTTGTACAACTCATAAGGTACATCAGACTTCCAATTATCCGTGAGTATTCCAACTTCGAGACTCCTACACCTTTATTCTTGGATAGATGTAAAGTCAAATCCACAGGTGTTCTCGCTGTCTCAACATCATCCTTGAGAAATTTCTCAAGAATCTTGTCAACATAATGTGGTTGACTTAAGGCAAGACCCTCTGAAGTTCTAGAAATCTGTATTCCTGGAATTACATTTTCCAGACCCATGTCTTTCATGTCAAACCTTGCCTTTAACATGTCCTTTGTAGATTTGATCACTTTATCATTGCTACCGGCAATAAGTAGATCATCTACATACAATGTCATCATGACATAACCGTTTTCGTTATCCTTGTAGTAGGCGTAACTATCACATTCATTGATCTTGAAACCACTGGCTAACACAACCTCATCAAATTTCTCATGCCATTTCGTAGGCGCTTGCTTCAAGCCATACAGTGATTTCACCAATCTACAGACTTTTCTTTCTTGTCCAGGGACAACAAACCCTTCAGGTTGTTCCATATAGATTTCCTCATCTATATCCCCATTTAGAAAAGCTGTCTTCACATCCATTTGATGTACAGTCAACTTTCGCATTGCAGCGATAGCAAACATCATCCTTATAGATGTTATTCTCGATACTGGAGAATATGTATCAAAGTAATCAAGACCATGTTGCTGCTTGTATCCTTTGATTACAAGTCTGGCCTTGTACTTATCGATGGTCCCATCAGGTTTCAACTTCTTTTTGAAAACCCACTTGCTACCTAGTGTTTTACTACCGGCTGGTAAGTCCACTAACTCCCAAGTATGATTTTGTAAGATAGAATCTACTTCACTTTTGATGGCCTCTTTCCACATAGGTCCATCAGGTGATGTTACCGCTTCCCTATAGGTTTTCGGATCACCTTCTTCGAGCAAATAAGTCAGAAACTCTGACCCATAGGATTTCTCCTTCCTTTGTCTTTTGCTCCTTCTCACTACCCCCACATTTTCGTCTTCACTTTCATCATTCTCATTGTCGTCTACTATAAACTCATGAGGTCTTTTAGACGTCGTAGGGTGTTCGACTCCGGGATTACAAGGAAATACATTCTCAAAGAATGACGCATTCCTTGACTCCATAATCGTATTCTTTTGAATCTCAGGAATCTTCGATTCATATACAAGAAACCGATATGCAGTACTATGTGGTGGATATCCGATGAAGATACAATCCACAGTCTTTGGACCAATCTTCACCTTCTTAGGTGCAGGGATCAGTACCTTTGCAAGGCACCCCCACACTTTCAGATTTTGGTAACTTGGTTTTTTTTCCTTCCACATCTCATAAGGACTTTCATCCTTATTCTTGCGAATCATCATATTTAAAATATGAGTTGCACTTAAGATGGCTTCCCCCCACATCGACTGCGGAAGTCCAGAGCTTAACAACATCGCATTCATCATCTCCTTGAGAGTTCGATTCTTCCTCTCAGCCACTCCATTAGACTGAGGGGAATATGGTGCAGTGACCTCATGGATTATACCATGTTGTGAACAGAATTCCCCAAAAGGTTCAACATATTCACCTCCACGATCACTTCGAATCGTTTTGATTTTCTCATTTTGTTGTGTCTCAACTTCTTCCTTATAGATTTTAAATTTATCTATAGCTTCATCTTTGCTTTTAAGCAAATATACATAACAGTATTTTGTACAATCATCTATGAATGTAATAAAATACTTGTTTCCTCCTCTAGTTGGAGAGAATTTTAAATCACATATGTCACTATGTATTAGGTCTAGCACCTTGGTGTTTCTTTGCACATGTTTAAACGATGCTCTTGTTAATTTTGCCTCAACACAAGTTTCACACTTATGTTTTGAATCAATATTCAATTTTGGTATGTAATCTTTTGCACTTAAACGTCGTAAAGTATCAAAATTAACATGTCATAATCTAGCATGCCATAAATTAGGAGACTCATGCAAGTAAGCAGAAGAATTCTTTATTTCATTATTGTCCTTAACGGACATCACATTGAGCTTAAAAAGCCCATCGGTTACATAACCCTTGCCTACAAACATACCATTCTTAGACAAAATAACTTTATCTGACTCTATTACAATACGAAAGTCATGTTTATTCAACAAGGAACCAGACACAAGGTTCTTGCGAATATCAGGCACATAAAGTACATTCTTCAAAGTCATAACCTTCCCAGAAGTCATCTTCAGAATCACCGTGCCTTCCCCTTCAATGGTAGAAGTTGCTGAATTCCCCATGTAAAGCTTCTCACCAGCATCAGAAGCTTTGAGGTTAGAGAAAACCGCCTTGTCCGAACAAACATGCCTTGTAGCTCCCGTATCAATCCACCATTCCCTCGGATTAGAGCCAACCAGGTTCACCTCAGAGACCGTAGCACAGAGGTCTATGTCACCCATATCCTTAGAGATATCATCGACCATGTTTGCTTCCTTCTTCTTGTTGGGCTTCTTAGGCTTCGTACACTCAGAAGACCTATGACCCACTTTGTCACAGTTAAAGCACTTCCCTTGAAACTTCGTCTTCGAAATTCCTCTCTTAGGTGCCAACTTTGCCCCTTTACCAGAATTGTTCTTCTTGGGCTTATGTTCCACCATGTTTGCCTTTTCAGTGGCAACATTCATCTTCTTCTCGGATCCCCTGTTGTCTTCTTCAATACGAAGTCTAATGATTAGATCCTCCATAGTCATCTCCTTTCGCTTATGCTTAAGGTAGTTCTTGAAATCTTTCCATCCAGGTGACAGCTTCTCAATCACAGCAGCAACTTGGAAAGACTCACTTATGATCATCCCTTCAGTATGAATATCATGGATGATCACTTACAGTTCTTGCACCTGACTGACCACAGTCTTAGAATTCGCCATTTTATAATCAAGAAAGCGGCCAACAATCCACTTCTTAGCCCCAGCATCCTCGGTTTTGTACTTATGGTCAAGTGACTCCCATAAGACCTTAGCTGTCGGCTTTGTACTGTACACGTTATATAACGAGTCAGCCAAACCATTTAGCACATAATTCCGACAAATATAATCGGCGTGCTTCCAAGCATCAACAGCATAAACTGATTGTGTGTTACTCTCAGCAGTGAGCAACGGTGGATCCTCCCTGAGGTAGCGATCCATATTCAACGTGGTCAGATAGAACAGCATCTTTTGCTGCCAGCGTTTGAAGTTCCTACCATTGAACTTCTCAGGTTTCTCAGCATGTGCAGCAGGCACTGTAGGAACCTTAGGCACAACAGGTGCAACATGTGTGGTAGCCACTCCAGATGGTGGTACTACCGTCGATCCAACCGGAACACTAAACTGTCCAATGACAGTATGTCCCACAGGCACATGTCCCGAAGGCACATGTCCAACCGGCGTTGCACCCACATCAGATGTTATAATCTGTGCAATAGGGTTTAACGGCGGCTGGTGATCCCCATCAGATGTTACAATCTGTGCGTTGGGATCAACCACCTTGTTCGTGTTGTTCATAGTTTGATTCTCCATCGATTCTGTCACTCAAACAAACAATTAAATACGTAAGTACATATCACAAATATAATATAAATATGCTTTAAGATTGTTAGACAATCTGTGAAAATAGTACAAAATAATAGATCGTGTGTGTGTGAATAACAGAATAATAAAACGAATAAAAGAGGAGACAAGAACGTAAAAACCCGAGTCCAGTGCGTGACTGTCTCCTTAAAGCATATCTGCCCTCACCGTATGTGCGAGCGAAACGCCTTCCAGGATAAAACGGATTGCAGTGAGGCTACAGTAGCGTCACTCTCAGCGAGCTTGAAATGAGCAAGAATATCACCGAAGGTAGAAGAGGCTGTGTTTAAGAGGAGAGGATGTGTTTTTCGAATGAATAATCCTAGACCCTAAGGGGGGTATTTATAGGATAGACAAGACTTGTTCGCTACACAACTGCCTAACTTAATTAAACGCGTTAATTAAGATAAGACTGTAATGAAAAGATAATGATAAAACTTGTGCGCTACTCAATTACCCCAATTAAAAAGTCGGTGGTAATTTTCCTATATTAATTAACCGCCACTACAATAATTTTAAGTTTTAACAGAAAATTCCGTTGGCAAAGCAAGGAAATCTGTTGGGAAAACAGTTTGCCAACGGAATGCCAACCCAGTTGAAGGGTTGGCACAAACGTCGTTGGGAAGGGGCTTGCCAACCGAAATATTTCCGTTATTAATTTTACCAACGGAATAGCAATAAACTAATAACAGATTTTAAAGATACCAAAAAAAGCACCTTGCCAACAGAATATTCCGTTGGTAATTCTAGCCAACAATTTACCAACGGAATGCCAACCAAAGAGAAGGGTTGGTACAAACATCGTTGGGAAAGGGCTTGCCAACCGAATTCTTTCCGTTATTAATTTTACCAACAGAATAGCAATATTCCGTTGGTAATTCTAGCAACAACCTAGTAACGGATTATTTCCGTTGGTAATTCTAGCAACAACCTAGTAACGGATTATGTTAAATTTGGTAACATAAATTTTCGTTATTAAATTTAATACCATTTTGCCAACAGAAATCAATTTTTCAAATAGTAACAAAATTCCAAAATAAACTAGCCATTCATTAAGAAGCTTAAGCTGTCATTACAAAATAAAAATCTCATACCATCATTCATTCTAATATCCCCTTAGACATCATTCATTCTACTATCAACAAAATGGGGATAAAGAATTACAATATAGTCTTTAACCCAACAATAGTACGCTTAAACTAATAACGTGAAATAGATACAACATAGTCATAAACTTGCTAAATTCACCATCAACAAAGTAAACTGTTACTCATCACCATCGTCATCAGTGGTAGAGGACTGAACACGGAAAGAATTAATCTCAAGAATTTTGGCTATTTGATTCTCCAAAGTGTTCACCTTATCCTTCACCGCTTTTAATTCTTCACGTAGCTTGTGATTTTCCAAATTTGCAAACGATGAACCGCAAGGAACAGCCTCCGGCTTATAAAAGAGCTCTTGTGATGAACCTAATCCATACACCCTCTTTTTCTTGTCAAATCCACCCGCTGCCTCGAGAAACAAAGCATTTTTATCAACAGGTAGCCCAGCTTTCACCTGCTCCTCACAAAGTCTTTCAAATTTTTCCTAAATACAACAAAAGTTAGCGGCCAAAAAGTAAAAACTGGAATAAAGCAAAGAAATAGATACCAAAAGAGCTCTTGTGATGAACCTAATCCATACACCCTCTTTTTCTTGTCAAATCCACCCGCTGCCTCGAGAAACAAAGCATTTTTATCAACAGGTAGCCCAGCTTTCACCTGCTCCTCACAAAGTCTTTCAAATTTTTCCTAAATACAACAAAAGTTAGCGGCCAAAAAGTAACAACTGGAATAAAGCAAAGAAACAGATACCAAAACAACTGTAGGAAAAGAAAAGGTGACAAATAAAAAGGACAAGTGAATTACAGGTGTGGGTTATCACTTATCAGTGTCCATGCATTTAACAGAATACGGAAGTCACATTTATTCCATATAAATCCTGGATATGGAATAAGGTGATGCACAATTACTTGTATTTAGTGAGGCACCTTTTGAAAAGACAAAACTAAAAAATCATGCAGTTATGCAGTACGTTGTTATCAGAGTTTCAATAAGTGAATATCTGTTCCAAACAATTAACTCACCCCTTGAACATCTGTCTCAGCCATTTCCAGTTAGATAATTTTTTATATCTAGGAAGTAACACCAACTTGGAAATAACAATATGGGTACTACCGGACAGAGAGATTGGAGTCTTTTTTATTTCACATTTTCCAAAAACAACACATGTTAATGATCTTCCGTTTTATCCTCCTGAAACCTTAACAAAGAATGCTTTGATCAATTAACACATAAATCTTTTAAGATGATACATGAAGGTTTTCAAACCAAGCTTTGCAAGAACATCATTTAGTGCGGTAACAGTTTCAGCATAGGCCTTCTCTGCTTTAGGAGTGCTCTTAGTAGCTGGTAACATAAGATTTCTTTTTAACTTTTCCTACGACTATGACTTGGACCAAACCTCAATTTTACGATGACTTAAGAAGCTAAATGTCGATTATTGATCCACCATCAAAAACAGAGACGCACGTAGTTCACGTAAGAAATAATAATCTGAATTTTGAATCAATAATACCGTTTGGTAAAAAAATTACTATAGTTTCTGAATGATATTAATTTTATTTTTTTCTGCATTATAAGTGAAAAGTGTTCCAAACACTTATTCATTCAAAGTTCAGATTATTCAGAATAAGACTGGCTTGGAATCAGATATACATCAAACCTAATATCTTAGGGATACTATATCTTATGGATACTATATCTTATGATACCATAATATCATTAAAACAAGAAACCTTACATTATAAGAAAGACAGAGGAGAATCAATAGAACTCTAACCCAATGACAACATATAATGTACTTAATAAAAAATATTTAACAGAATTAAAATAACACTCACATATGTTAGTTGGCTTTTTTTGTCAACCCATATCCTTTCGTCATTACGATTCTCGCCATTCTCATCATCCTCGTCATTCTTGCCACACATGATTTTTTTTATATTTGGATTTTTAAGGTGTGTGATCAAAAATATTTGATCGGCAGTTGGTTCACATTGGTACTTCATTTGCTACAAAATTTATATATTGGAAATTTTAGAGCATGGCAGAATAATTATGACGAATATATTTATGAATCTATCACTACAGTGACATGCAACGGTCCTATGAGAAGCAGAACCACTTGTGTGTGTAGAAAGGTTGCCATCAACCCCACTAGAACGATTATTTTTCTGAACCTCAGACTTCTTTTGAAATTTTGGGGTTTCCCAAAACTTAGTCCAACTCGAGAATACATCCATGCTAATTCTCTTATCTGGTTGTTCGCGTTTTTCCCAAGCAGAATGAGCTACACTACAAAGCTCAGAATACTTCCTCCGAGCGTTTGCTAACCAGCCCTGATATATCACGGCATCTGATTGCCTCCACACAAAATATTTCTACAATAATAAAAAAAAGTTAGTAAAAAAACGTAAGGTTGCATCTGATCGGAACAGTATAAGCACAATAATGCAAACTACAGTTATAGCACTAGGGCAGGCCCTCCTAAGCTTATCACTTATTAGATAAGCACAATAATGCAATTACCTTAAATTCTTCAAAATAAAAATCTCGAGTCTCCTTTGAAATTGACTTCCAGTTATATCCAGTAGGCTCAAGTTTTTCATACATGATATGTCTGATCTTAGAAGAACACTCATGCGAAGGTTCCAACCTTAAAAAAAATTTAAAAATTACGTAAGGCACTGTTATTCTATTACTTGAATTAGAAAAAAGAACAAGTTTCGCAGCTAAAACAATTATTAAACTCTAAACTTACACTTTCTTGATGACTTCTACTCGAGTCCGTCCATTATTATCTGTAGATCCAATGTTCCAATATATATAATTATTGGCAGCAGAAGACGATACATTAGGTGTGCCTTGGCGTGATTGTGACAGAGGAGTGAGCTGTCGTGATTCCTGTGACTGATTTGGTGTACTTTGTCTTGAATGTGATGTGTGCTGTCTTGATTGAATGGGTGAGTGTTGTTGTGACTGAAATTGTGCACATATCTTCAATTGATCTGTTGGTGTGATCTCTCCTGATCGATTTGCATTTTGATGTTCTGATTGAGCTGGAATTCTATGTCCAGATTGAGTTGAATTTCCATGTACAGGGTTTGTTGATACGCGCTCTGCAGATTGAGTTTTATTATGCTGTCCAGGTATTGTTCGTATGCGCTCTGCAGATTTGGTTGGGATGCATTCATTAGGGCTCCTAATTCTCCTCATTTTTGCCTGTAATAATGCACATCAGACACGTATAAGTGATTATGTAAGAGCAACATGGATTAGAAAAATAAATATTTAAATTAAATAATTAGAAATGTGAGGTATCCGAACTAATCCGAGACCACTTTCTCATACACCATGTTACATAACAGGAACATCACCTATAATCTTAAAAGTATTTTGAACACATACTAGTATATGTAATGGAAATGACATACAAGAAACAAATATGTGTATAAATATACCTAGGGAATGGGGAAAAAACAAGGAGGGAGACATGAAGTTTAGGAGCAAGTTATGAGGTATAGTTATTGCAAAGGCCTGGAATGAAGGAATTGTGAAGATCTAGTTAAGACAAAAACTTGGAAACAAATTATTCAATGAATAATAAATATTGGCAGATATATGGAAGATTCTGCAGAAAGGAGGAAGTTGGACTTTTGAGCATACATGTCAAATCCAGTTACATAATACACGTGAAACAAAGTGATACATCCCATTGCAGCTTTTTATTTCTTGCACTCCATTTTGTAGTCACTGAGTTGTTGTAGTAAGTATACATCCAACCCTTTATATTTATTATTCATCCTTGTTATTGTACGAAAGTATAGTTTACATTCAATTCATGATTTACCATGGACGTTTCTCGTTCTTTGACTCATGAGTACGGTCTTGACACTAATTTGATTTTAGACAAATGTTTTGAATAGATAATAATCTGTCGAATTTTAAAATAAATCGTACGTTCCGGGAAATCTTGAATTCAAAAAGAAAAATGAACTGGTGTACTCAACAAAAAAATAGTGAATTGAAGTTGTTTAAAATTCAAGGGATTTAAATAGTTTTCAGTTTTTATTTTCTCATGTTTTTAAAATTGATAAATTGAAGTTTAGTTCTAGCTAGTCGATCAATATGTAATATGAATTACTATAGCCATTCTATAGTGAAGGGTTCCTCTTACTTACAGCTCAATTTGCTCACTAGGCCTGAATTCAATAGTCAGGTGTGCCTTAATTTATCAAAGTTATTTTTCTGACCTGACTAATAGGAGCATAACCATCCTCATCACCAGCACTTGCAGGTTTTGTTGGTACGGGCTCTGCAGATTTGGCTGGAATGCTTTCAGTAGGTTTCCTGAATCTCCTGATTTTTTCCTGTAATAATGCACATTAGAGACATATAATTATTTATTATGTTTGTAGCATGTATTATTTCATTGTATATACTCCTCAATGCTTTGTGTTTAATTCAGTTTCTGCAATATGTCCTGCTATTTTAAGTTAAGTCTATATTCAGTAAGTATAACAGATTGCAGAACATATATTATTTCAATTAATATTTCATTTAGGAGTATTTCACTAAATTTTTGAATATGTTATGTTGTATTATTTATTGGTACTTCTCGTAGTTGTTTTTATTTTTACAAACGAACAAGTAGAACAAAACGGAGGTTATATCTACACAATTATAATTGTGAAAGTATAAACTTTCATACAAGACAAATGTCAATTACATGTATTGTGTAACAACTGTGCAAAAATTGATTTAGCAAAAAAAAAATTGTACAAAAATTGTAAAAAACTTTGCAAAAATTCCCCAGACTTTTGAGTTTTGATAACAAATGCTAGAGAACCATCTATTCATTCATTTAAACGAGATGCACATTACAAACTTTTCCCCTTGTACATGACTAGATACAGATGTACAAGGCCTCGAGGCAAAAAGAAAAGGCCTCTGTTTTTTTTCACTTGGCCCTCTTGTTTTTCTTCAAACAAGAGTTTACAAATACATACTATATATTTGCTTATGAGCATATCCACCTAATCTAAACATAATTAATTAACAAGGTAGGTTCATGTGCATGTCATCTCGGCATGCATCTTGAACTGTATTCATCGGGATCAACATCTACAATGCCAGCATAATGCATGTACAGTAAGATAGATTTGATATTTGCACAACATGGAATATTAACATCAACAACATTTGCATAGGGAATATTAGAAGATAGATTCGATATGCATACGAGTAACAAAAAGGGAATGACTTACTATGTCAGTGAAACCTGCACTTTCAGGCATACTGCGTTTCTTTGTACTCTGCACGCCTATCTCTTGTTTTGCTTCAATCATAGACTGCAAATAGAGTAGTACATAACAAACTTGTTATATCAATTTTTAAAATTTAAAATTTATCGAAACTGATAATTTTTTTGTCACGAAATAAAATGTTGTCTTTGACTAATAATAGAGATTACTTGAATTAACTATCTGGCTGCCAGACTTGCCAACATTTTGTACAAAGACCTCACCTTTCCAAGTAGCATTCCGGTAATACCTTTTGATTTTTTGAAATGTGCATGGTGTTTATGTGTTCATGCGTCCATCTTAATCTACTAAATTTCTCACTTCTACTTTTATTAATATAATAGCAAAAAGCAGAAAAAGTGTCACTATTTGCTCTATAATATGTATTGTAGAGGAGATAATTTTTAATGATAATCAGTGCAATTTCAGACTTATGTTTAATTACTGCATCAACCAATGCATCAACCAATTAAGGGTTTTTGCTATAAAACATTTTGTAGTGCGTGTAAATTCTGGTCTATATGAAATGCAGGCAAGTCTGGCAGCCGGACAGTTGATTCATGCTCTGTTATCTTTGACTAATAAAATTTGATTCATGCTCTAGACAAATTATCTATTTTGTGCTTTGTAACCGAAACGTTCAAATTATTATCGTACTGGTTGATTCATGTGTTTGGTTGCTTTATGGTACAAGTCAATTTCAAATATACGAGCTTTTTACATTATAGCAAAAGCAGGAAAGCATAATACACGAAAAAGCCAAGTGTCTCTCTCACCTGAGCAGAGACACCCTTGTCGCGATCACTTGCGCCTTGAAGAGTTTTTTTTTTAACTAGTGACTGCAACCAGTGTACATACAAACTTTTTACATTGTAGAAAAAGAAGGAAAGTATAATACATGGAAAAGCCAAGTGCATATCTCACCTGAGCAGAGACACCTTTGTCGCTATCACTTGCGCCTTGAAGAGATTTTTTTTTTAACCAATGACTGCAACCAGTGTACATACAAACTTTTTACATTGTAGAAAAAGAAGGAAAGTATAATACATGGAAAAGCCAAGTGCATATCTCACCTGAGCAGAGACACCCTTGTCGCGATCACTTGCGCCTTGAAGAGTTTTTTCTTTAACCAGTGACTGCAACCAGTGTACATACAAACTTTTTACATTGTAGAAAAAGAAGGAAGGTATAATACATGGAAAAGCCAAGTGCATATCTCACCTGAGCAGAGACACCCTTGTCGCGATCACTTGCGCCTTGAAGAGTTTTTTTTTTTTAACCAGTGACTGCAACCAGTGTACATACAAACTTTTTACATTGTAGAAAAAGAGGGAAGGTATAATACATGGAAAAGCCAAGTGCATATCTCACCTGAGCAGAGACACCCTTGTCGCTATCACTTGTGCCTTGAAGAGATTTTTTTTAACCAATGACTGCAACCAGTGTACATACAAACTTTTTACATTGTAGAAAAAGAAGGAAAGTATAATACATGGAAAAGCCAAGTGCATATCTCACCTGAGCAGAGACACCCTTGTTGCTATCACTTGCGCCTTGAAGAGATTTTTTTTTAACCAATGACTGCAACAAGTGTACATACAAACTTTTTACATTCTAGAAAAAGCAGGGAAGCATAATACATGCAAAAGCCAAGTGTATATCTCACCTGATAGCCATTAATATCAATACTTCCACCCTTGTTGCCTTTCTTTGAAGTCGCAAACTCAGCAAATCCAGAAATCTTATCACCAATACCCTTGTCATCTAAGCTTGGAGCTTGATGGGATATATCTTCACTCATAGGCTGCAAAATAGAGTGATATAAGCAATTCTCAAAATTTTGAAATACTACTAATTAACTTATTGCAGTATGCAGTTTAGCTTTAAATCTCAAGATTTCCATATATTAACCAATAGCTTATCTGCAGCATGCAAAGGAGTAGCGCAATCAAAAGGCATATAACAAGTGATACAACCTCATGAAAGTGAGCAGACCTAAAGTGTTACTTGCACAAGTTAGACTGTTAGCATCTAGTTATCAAGAGCCAAGAAACAAGAGCTTTGATGTAGGTGCTATTCTGTATATATGCTTTTAGCATTGAAATTAACTTATGAAACTAAGTATGATTATTATTTTCTGAAGGTGTGTTATGAATATGTGGCTGAGCAAGGAAAGGAGCTGTATGAGCTGGTAATTAGAATTCATTTAAAGCAAACAGCTCAGAGACAGTTCAGTTTTTCTTCTCAGATTAAGTGCATAAACAGCTTCGGTGTCTGTCATAGGCTAAATGTTTCAATATATAGTACCTTATATAGCAATCTTAATTTCAGTATTGTTTATATGTTAATTAGATGATGAGACATTTGCACTAGCCAGCGACTAGATTGCATAACCATCATATATTTTTGGTAACAGGTTGCACATTTACCGGACAAAGCAAATAACTACCTAACACCAGCCCTCTCAGTTTTGGAGAAGAACACTTGACCTTACTTGATACTGATGGTTCGATAGACACAAGTAAATGTTCTTTTCGTCCACATATATACACATGTATAAATGAGTTTATGATTTACTGTATCTACAGCAAGGTGGTGAATGTGTATATATGTAAAAGAAGCCTGCATGTAGGATGTTGAGCATTGATAGAGAATGACAAGATACAATGACAAATATTATTTGAAGTACATTAGCTTCTTGAAATGTGATGGAGGGACAATTAAGAGATAGGCACATGAGTGTTGTACAGATTACGAAAGGATAATAGGATATGTCTGGACTTTTAGTTTTATACTTGCTCACATTTTAATCATTTGAAGTTTCTTGGAAGGGCAACTGAACCTAATATTAGGCAGATCTTTCTTTTTGGATAGATAAATGAATATCTTCAAGTTGTATCAAACTAATTTTGGAAACTGGAATGGAGTTATAGAGATGGTTTTGGAAACTAATTTGTATCATGTCTGTGGTTCCTTAGAATAGCACCCACATCCTGGGTAAAACATCACTGTTGTACTAACATTAGACACTCCATATAATTTGCAGCAAATACTCAAAATGGGGATGGTCTGCTTAAGAGATGCGACACCTAGAAGCAAAATAAGTAACAAAAGTACCCAGACAATCTATCAACAATTCAGCATGGTACCCAGACAAGTGAAGCTAAAGTGAAGCTTTGATCTTTAGACAATTCATAATTGAAGCTAAAGACCAAAAGTACCCAGACAAGTTTCTAATTCACAAGATAAATCAATTGCAACACAAAACCCTAAAATACAAAAGGGGGAGTGAAGAACACATGAATACACAGAGAAGAAGAGGGGAAATACATATACATACATTTATAATAGATGCTAGCTTCTTCATCTTCATAGAATAACTTCGTCTCCGCTTGATTTGAAGATCAATTCACCGCCGCTTGAGAGAGAGAGAACCCTAGTTTGTGTCTTTGACCCAGCCCGCTTGTTGTATTTCTATTTATATTTTCCAGTAAAATAATAAGAAAATAGAATTCGATAATTTAATTGTAACACAAAGAAATAACTTATAAATAATTATAATAATATTTCAAAAAACACACTTATATTTATAATATTGTAAAATATTATACATCTTACAATTATAATATTATAATATATATTAATAATAAATTATTTACTAAAATACATTTTACATACCTCATAGCTATATAAAATTACTCGGAAGAATCATTATATTCATCTTCACGATTACTACTATCTTCTGATTCATAGTCAATTTCTTCTTCGGATTCATAGTCAATTTCTTCTTCGGGAGATCCATCATCATCATCATCATCATCTAAATCCACTTCAACTCCATTTTCATCATCTAAATGTGTGGGAATATCATTAGTACTAATATCATTTAGATGTGTAGGAATATCATCTTGGAACGGTTCTTTATGTGATATCGAGGTTGGAGGAAGTTCAACAAGTGGCCGAGCCTTTACTTTGCATACAACTAGCCAATCAACTTTATCTCGTTTAAGACTCGGATAAGTACAAAAGTAAACTTGCATGGCCTGCATTGCTAGGACAAATGGCTCGTACACTCTCAATCCCTTTCTTTTATTGACCTCAACTATGTTATAGCGTGGATGAATTCTTGTTCCAACATTAAGTGTAGGATCGAACCATTCACACTTAAACAAAACTGTTTTTTTGATTGGTGAACGAGGATACTCAACAATTAAAATCTCTTCAATTATTCCAAAGTAATCATTAGATGTCTCACAATAATTCGATCCCTTGATACATACTCCACTGTTGAATGTTGTCTTATCAGCTCCATATTCTCGAGTATGGAATTTGTATCCATTCACATAGTAAATCGGTACTGACTTAACCGAACGAAGAGGCCCAAAAGAAATATCCCGAATATGTTCATTTGGAACCAGTGATGGATCTTGAGCCTGAAATTATTAGTAGTAATTATTATAATGCAAAATAATAATCAGTTAGTAGTAATCTAATAGTAATTATAAAAGTGTCAATCATCTTACATATTGTTTAAACCACGGAGCAAAATCACTTTCCAAGCACTGATCAACTTCAACATTAGTAATGTGTTGATTATACTCCCGAAGTTGATTTATGAAAATCCTAATTACATGAAAAGATAATTAATTAGTTAACATGACTTTTATTCATTAATGGGACAAATAAGTATGTGATTATGAAAAAATGAACCTACTCGGTGTATGGTGCAACCTCTGGACAGTTGAACAAGATATAGTTGTGAGCTGCCTTATATTCTCGATCATCAAGATAGCGAGTACTGACACTACCATGTGAACGTCCAGGATGAGAAAATATAGAAATATTTACCTCAAAACTCTGTCCACCACCACTAGAATCATTCCTAGGAACTTTTCTATGTTTTGTCTGAACATGTTGCCTAAAGTAGTGTGAGCAAAAAGTGGAAGCTTCTTCAACCAAAAAAGCATTGCATATTGATCCTTCAACTCGAGCTTTATTTTTCACATTATTCTTCAAGTGACGTAAAAACCTTTCGAAAGGATACATCCAACGATACTGTACAGGACCTGCAATGCGTGCTTCATATGGCAAGTGCACTAAAAGATGTTCCATGGAGTCGAATAATGCTGGTGGAAATATGCGCTCTAACTTGCAAAGTATAACAGGAATTTGTTCTTCAAGTCTACGCATATCACTTATCTTCAAAGTAGCTGAAGTGAGATCTCTAAAAAAAAGGCTTAATTCTGTCACAACCTCCCAAACATTATTCGGAAGAAATTCCCTAAAAGCAATAGGAAGAAGTCGTTGCATAAACACGTGACAATCATGGTTTTTCATTCCAAATAACTTGTATTTCTTCATGTTGATGCAACGTCCCAAATTTGACACATATCCATCTGGAAACTTCAGATCTTTCAACCATGCACACACTTTTTCCTTTTGCTTTTTGTCTAAGCTGTAACATGCTTTCGGATACTTTCCTGTTGACTCATCTTTTGCTAACTCGGGTCTCCGGCAAATCATTGCAACATCATCTCTTGCCTTAGAATTATCTTTGGTTTTTCCTTCAATGGCCATGATAGTGTTGAAGATATTTTCAAAGACATTTTTCTCAATATGCATAACGTCAAGATTATGTCTAATTGATAATGACCTCCAATATGGTAAATCCCAAAAGATACTTCTTTTTTTCCATCCACAATTGTAATCTTTGATGATTCTAGCATTGTGCTCATCACTTCCTAGTTCAGTAACTTTCATCAAACCAAGTGACTCAATTTCTTGAAATACATCTTCACCTGTTCGCACTGGTGGGGCAGATTCAGTCACTGTCTTTCCCTTAGTAAACCAATTTTTATTCTTTCGAAATGGATGATTGGCAGGTAAGAACTTTCGATGATTATCAAACCATGTAGTCTTTCCACCATGTGAAAGATTAAAAGCATCATGATCATGAGCACAATGAGGACAAGCTAAATGACCGGCAGTTTTCCATCCAGACAACATTGAATAAGCAGGAAAATCACTGATAGTCCACATCAACGCAGCTCGCATACGAAAATTTTGTTTCAAAGAATTATCCCAGGTCACCACCCCATCTTCCCACAACATTTTCAACTCGGCAATTAACGGCTGGAGGAAAACATCTATCTTCTGTTTTGGATTTTTTGGCCCAGGCACAAGTACAGACAAAAACAAGTATTGTTCTTTTGAACACATCCACGGGGGTAAATTATATGGAGTCACTACAATTGGCCAAGAAGAATATTGTCTTCCCGTTTCACCAAATGGTTGAAACCCATCAGCCGAAAGTCCGAGTCTAACATTTCTTATCTCTGAGGAAAATGAAGGGTGTGCTCTATCAAATTGTTTCCACTCCTCTGAATCTGAACAATGACGCATCACATCTTCTTCTTGATAATGTTCGGCATGCCATCTCATATGGGCTGCAGTAGTCGGTGAAGCATACAATCTTTGCAATCTTGGTGTCAATGGAAAATAGATCATCCTTTTAACGGGCACTTTCTTTTTCTCCTTTCTGGATCTTCCAGTTCTTACTTTGTATCTCCCCTGTGAACAAAACTTACATTCCTCCAAGTTGATGTCTTCCCCCCAATATAACATACATCCGTTGACACAACAATCAATTTGCTCGGAAGGAAGCCCCAATTCTTCCATATACTTCTTCGTACTATAAAAGCTGTCAAGAAATGCATTATCTTGAGGCAAGATGCCTTTGAAGTATTGAGATGTCTGATCATAACATGCCTCTGACCAATGATGGTCCGATTTCAAACTCAACATCTGAGCCATGGCAGACAACTGAGAAGTTTCACAACCTTCATATAACTCTCTCTCAGATAATTTTAAAGTATCATACAGCTTTTTTGTTTCTGCATTAGGCATCTCCGGATTAAAACTTGGACCAGTAGTATCCATCACCATGTTGTACATTAGGTTGTCCGGGATATCAGAGTTATGTGTGGAGGATTGTCCACAACTTTGTCCAACAGTATATGGCTCTCCATGTCGATTCCATACATAATAATCACTTACGAACCCATTCATCATTAGGTGCAATTTTACTGTCTCTGCATTCCAAAATCCACCATGATTCCGACACTTCAAACATGGACATTGAATGTTTGTCCCATTCAAGGATGAAGGCTGAGATATAACATATTGCATAAAATTTTCCAACCCCTTAAGAAAAATTGGATTTAAGTATCCTCTACTATCTTTTCTTTGATACATCCAAGCTCGATCGCTATTCATATTGAATTTTTTTTGTTACCTACAAAAAATAAAACATTCACAAAAAAAAAATTGTATACACCTATAATTGGACTAACTAACATGAGCAAAATATAAATATATTTAATCATATAATTTATATATAAATAATTCCATTATCCTTTTCGATCTAATTATGAAAATAACAAACCCATTTTCGATCAATTAGCTGCGCATCACTACTCACTAGTACTGATTTCACAAGGATAAATTAGTTATTTAATCATAGGAGAGAGGTTAGCCATTTGAGTTTCACCACATAAGTTGTACAGTAAGTTGGATCAAACAAATAACCAATTTATAAACAAGTTGGGCATGTGGACTTCTAACAAAAAATTCCTTGCACTAAGAATATAAACATTGCATAGTTCGAATATGACATGGGCGAAGTTAACTATCTATAAGATTTAGACAATACAATCACAAGACAAAAAATAAGATCCAAAAAAATCAACATATATCATAAAAAATAATTTTTATAATTACAATTAAAAATTGTACTCAAAACAAAAACTATAAATAGGGGATAGTAAGATTAATTACCTTAATAGGTGAGTTGTATAGCTTGAATTTTGGAACTTGCTAGTTTTTTTTAAGCACTGCGTTGGAACTTGCTGGTTGTAGAGAAAATGAGTGTCTGTTTCGTCCAAAGTAATGGAAAGTAATTAGTAGTTAGTAAAGTTGTGGAATAAATGAAGGTAGGTGTGATATTAATTGTAACAGTTAAACTACAACGGACTATTAACAGATTAGCAACGGAATATATAATCTAATACTACCAACAGATTAGTAACGGAAAAAATATGACCCTTCCGTTGGCAGTCCATTGGCATTTCGTAGTTATAAATGAGCGGCTTTCTATCAATTTTTTTAGCGCCCATTTTTCCTCAATTAATTGGGTGGCAATTTTAGCGCCCAATTTTTTGAACATTTTTATCCCAACCAACAGACTAGTAATGGTTTAGTAACGAAAATATTTTTAATTGTAACAAATTAGCAACGGAATACATAATGACTAATCTAATACTACCAACAGATTAGTAACGAAAATAATATGACCATTCTGTTGGTAATCCATTGGCATTTCGTAGTTAGAAATGGGCGGAATTCGATCAATAATTTTGGCACTCAATTTTTCCTCACTTAATTGGACTGCAGTTTTAGCGCCCAATTTTTTGGAACATTTTTATCCCAACCAATGGACTAGTAACAGTTTTGTAACGGAAATATTTTTAATTGTAACAGATTTCTAACGGAATAGATAATGACCGGTCTAATACTACCAACAGTTTAGTAACGGAAAGAATTTGACCATTCCGTTGGTAGTCCATTGGCATTTCGTAATTAGAATTGGGCGACATTCTACCAATGTATTTAGCGCCCAATTTTTCCTCACTGAATTGGGCGGTAGGTTTAGTGCCCACTTTTTGGAACACTTTTCCCAACAGAATCCCAACGGAAATGATGTTTGTTAGTAATTCGTTGGATATTCGTTGTTAGAGGGTTGCCTTTTCAATTAACTTGTATTTCATTGTGAATCCGTTAGCAATCACTAACGGACATATTTCCGTTGGCACTTTCCGTTGTTAAATCCAGGAATTCTTGTAGTGCGCGTTAATTAATTAAGGTAAGGCGGTGGCAAAAAATTCGTTATAAAAACGGAATTGATTTTACCACAATTAATTCCAAATTCGAATTAATTTAGTCAAATCTTTAAGCCCAAACCAAGTGGAAATAATAATTAGCAAAACTAGTTCGGGATTATTCGGCCCAATTTTCTGCCACATTCGTTTCCGCAGGTCGCATACGCGGAAAGCCCGAAGGCTTGCGAAGCCTCGAATTCCCACAATTCGCACCCCCCTGCGCGCCCGCGTAGGAGATGGTGCAACACTTAACCAACACAAGTGAACACTCCTCTTGTGTTGTACTATATAAAGCAAAGGAAACTCCCTTTTCCTTATCAATGTGGGACTTCAAGTTTAACAACAAAATTTCCACTCTTAAGGGACCAATTTTGAGTAATCATAACTCATCTATCCCTTAATCGTTTTGAGTGTTTAAATATGCATTGGAAAGCTCTCGCGGAGGAGAACACTCTCCAAGCATGACTTGTTACAAACACGCACACAACGCATACTCAAATCGGAGCTCAAAATGACTCGACAATGTGGGTCTAAAACCCACATTTTCTAACACGAGAAACACGAGAAACAAACATGGCCATTAAATTTGAATTTAATTTTGATTTGGACATCAAAATATAGGAGTATTGTCTTTATTAATAATGATAAAATGCTGAAAGCTTATTTGGACTACTCTTCCCTTTCTCAGTTTCTTAAGGTACGATGATGACAAATACCGTCCACATTTATACTTCTCTACTCTTCTTTGCACTTGTCAGTCTAGAGAATCTCACCGTGTCTCACTTGAGTATCATGATGACTGATTTTGTTATAGATTATTGGTGAACCTAGAAATCAATGGTAACATGATTCCTAATCATGCTATCGGCAAAATTATATTTTTTTTCTCGAAAAATCTGGAAATTCTGTTTTGTTGGTTTCTTTCAAATCAGATTGGGAGATTCTGAGTTAGAGAATGTGAATATAAATTTACCCCGACGTTAAGACCATTTCACCATTGGAGAAGAACCAGGTTAAGGATATGTTCTATGTTCGAAACCCATCACCGAGAAACAAACATGGCCATTAAATTTGATTTTAATTTTGGTATATAATTATATTACAATAGTCCTAATTAGTTTTTGTTATAAATCGAATGCAAGCATTAATTACCAATTTTAACATGTTAAAAAATATAGCAAATTCTACTTTATAAAATGAGTTTTTTGATATTAATTGATTAACTACATTATGCCTGCTTATGAAATTTTGAGAAAAAGACAAAATTAGTTTTTCTCAACAAATTTCTAATTCTATTTTCTTTCAGAAAGTATTTGTAAAATGCTATTATACCAAAATTTTATATCTAAAGTTCTATATAAACCTTCTTAACTGGCGGTGCATAATGAAATTCACATGAATAGGAAAGGAGAACCAAAAATTAGACATCAAACTATAGGAGTACTATTGCCTTTATTTTAATGATAAAGCAGTAGCATAATTTTGCAACAGTAATTCGATTTTGATCACTGCTACATATATAAAGGTTTCTTATGCAAGAAACGGACTCCTGTCATATTAATCCTACTACATTAAGATATATCTATGAACCAGCTAAATTGAAAGAGCAAAAATATTCTGCTTAATTAAGCACGTTCTCCACGGATCCTCCTGGCCAACTGAATGTCCTTGGGCATGATGGTCACACGTTTAGCATGAATTGCACACAAGTTGGTATCTTCGAACAGACCAACCAGGTATGCCTCTGCAGCCTCCTGTAGAGCTAGAACAGCATGGCTCTGGAAACGCAAATCAGTCTGCAAAAACAGAAAACCATAATTAATTAGGGGAAGAATGTTGAAGTATGGTCAGAAGAAGCAGCAGAACCTTACCTTGAAGTCTTGAGCAATTTCACGTACAAGTCTTTGGAATGGAAGTTTCCTGATTAAGAGTTCAGTACTCTTCTGATACTTCCGGATTTCACTACACAAAATAACAATACTATAAGTCCAACGCAAAGATTATTAGAAGCTGTTGCAAAAATTATCTATATATACACAAAATTATGTATGACACATACCGAAGGGCAACAGTTCCAGGGCGGTATCTGTGTGGCTTCTTAACTCCACCGGTATTTGGAGCAGACTTACGAGCAGCCTGTGATGGAGAAGAAACGTACATATTAGAAAACTGAACAATTTTAATCCCCAAATATTACATTGATCATTGTATTGTAGCATATACGTTATAAATGTATACCTTGAAAGCGAGGCTCTTCCTTGGGGCCTTTCCTCCAGTAGACTTACGAGCAGTTTGCTTGGTACGAGCCATCTGCTAATAACACATGAAATCGTAAAGAGTTATAAGTCAATCCTATTGCATCTCGCTTTTAATAAACAAAGAGAAAAGAAACCCTACGAAAATTAAAAAACTAGAAGTACGGATATAAAAGATGTATGTATGTGTACATAAACATAAATATATGCATGCACAAAGATGAAGAACAAACTAGTGAAGGAAACAGGATCGCACACCTCTTCTAATTCTTCCCCGAATTCCTTGAGCGATTTCTTCTCTCTTTTTCACTTGTTGGTGAGATCGATGTATAAACAAAGTTTGAAAGAACAGATGGGGAGGGGGATTGTGTTTATATAGTTGAAGGGAGGGCGGACTATGTTTGATTGGACGGTTGAGATTGGCCATCCGTGTGCTTTCTGAATTTGTATCTAACGGCTTTCAGTTTAACTGATTGTGTTTTCTGCTGGTTGATCCGACGGTCTCGATTAATTAATCAAGTAGACTCGGATCAAAAACCCCAGTTGGGGTGTTCCTATTGGTGTGTTCTAATAAATTTAATAAATTTGGATTGAAGGTCTAATAGATTAAGATAGCGTGGGCACTACCGTAGATAATTTTAGGGTAAAATCTAAACAGGAACTCTGAGTCACCAGTCTTTTTATATACTTCGTATTATATCTCTGGGATACAGCTTCACTATCTTCCAGCTCTGGCCATGTTTGAAGAAATAGTGTAAGCCATTTTCTAACGAAGAATCACTTGTCATACAAAACAGCTTGCTTCCAACGTATAAACAAAAAGGCTGGACTGTGTAAGAGCCTGATCATGTTTTCATATATAACAAATCATCAGTATTTCTTTACCCAATTGATTGGCTTTTTTTAAGAGGGAGAGAGCTGTAAATTATTTTTTATTATGAGAAAACGGTTCTGGAAGTTATATGCATGAGATTATGTCATTTTCAATAAAAAATTTAAATGACATATTTATCAATTTAAAACGTCATTACATAACTATCCCCAATTTTATTTTAATCTAATGCTACTAAGACAAGCTTTTACCATATCTATACTGTACTAGTGAAACAAGGTATAATTGGTTGGTTAGTCGGTTGGTTAACACCTTCCTAAAAAGATGGTAAATACCTTCCAAATAAATTAAACAATATATTATTTAATAAAAAAATATATTTAATTCATGTATTAAGAAAAACGAATCCTACATAATTACAACTACAATTCTCAGTTCGGGCCAAGGCCTTCTCTTTGTCCTGTTTCAGATTGCCTATGCGGAAAATGACATTAAAATATAATTTTATTGGTTATATTTTAATTAAAATTTCCCACTCTGTCACTTAAACTCTACCCCATCGCCCACATCACATTATTCAGAAAAAAAAAAATTTGGGAACGAAGCCTAGCGCCTAAACGGTGGAGTAGCAGTTGGAATAATAGAATGACTGGCTTAACAATAATTTAAAAATAACGTTAAATTAATGATATTTATTTATGTCATGAAATTTATTATTAATTTTAAATTTACATATGTTCCATACTTTTTTTTTTTACTTTCAAAAAAAGTATGGAACATATGTAAATTTAAAATTAATAATAAATTTTAATAAATATAAATTAAAATTTTAAATTAAATTAAATAATTAATATATTAATTCATAATAATAATATACGATAGTCCGTGCTTTCCAGTTGGGCCAATATTCGGAGTACAATTCCTCTCCGATTAAAATTCCTTCAAGGACTCCTTCTTCTCTGATTAAAATACCTCCACAAATTCCTCCACCCAAGAGCTTCTTCTACCACCCACGTCAACAATCATTTAGTTGTTTA
The DNA here is from genome assembly GCA_036435485.1 of Saposhnikovia divaricata. NCBI lineage: Eukaryota > Viridiplantae > Streptophyta > Magnoliopsida > Apiales > Apiaceae > Saposhnikovia > Saposhnikovia divaricata. The sequence continues at coordinate 150,712,006 of CM071597.1, read as the reverse complement.
ATCTATCTACTCTAGGTATAATTCTCCTAATAATTTCCTACCTTCCAAAAATGAAAAAATAAATTAAAATGCATATTAAATTTTATTTTACAAAAAATAAACCACATATTTTACTTAATCAATACTATATTTTTCTATACTGTACTATTATAAGCGAAACAAGTATTATAAGCGAAACAAAGTATAATTGGTTGGTTGGTTAGTCGATTAACACCTTCCCAAAAAGTTTATTAACACCATACAAAAACGAAAAAATAAATTAAAATACATATAAAATTTTATTTTATAAAAAATAAATCATATTTTTTACTCAATAACAAACTCATTTAATTACACCCCAATCTATACTATCAAAAGTTCGTTAACATCTTCCAACAAACAAAAAATAAATTAAAATACATATAAAAAATTATTTTAAAAAAAATAAACCACATTTTTTACTTAAATACTATATTATTATAAATCTATCTATACTATATACTATTTTTAGCGAAACAAGGTATAATTGATTGGTTGGTTAGTCGGTTAACACCTTCCCAAAAAGTTTGTTAACACCTTCAAAAAATGAAAAAAAAAATTAAAATGCACATAAAATTTTATTTTACAAAAAAATAAACCACATATTTTACTTAATCAATACTATACTATTATAAGCGAAACATGGTATAATTGGTTTTATACTACATACTATTATAAGCGAAACAAGGTATAATTGGTTGATTGGTTAGTAAGTTAACACCTTCTCAAAAAGTTTCTTAACACCTTCCAAAATCTATACTATACTATTATAAGCGAAACAAGGTATAATTGGTTGGTTGGTTGGTTGGTTAGTCGGTTAATACCTTCCTAAAAAGTTTGTTAACACCTTCCTAAAATGAAAAAATAAATCAAAATGCATATAAAATTTTATTTTACAAAAAGAAAAATAAACCACATTTTTTACTTCTATACTATTATAAACGAAACATGGTAAAATTGGTTGGTTTGTCGGTCGGTTAACACCTTACCAATAAGTTTGTTAATACCTTCCAAAATTGAAAATATAAATTAAATACATATAAAATTTTGTTTTACAAAAATTAAACCACATATTTTACTTAGTAACAAACTCTTTTAATTACTCCAATTAATATTCAATTATATGCACTTTTAGTTATACTTGAATTAAAATTCTTCGCCTACACCCAACTTTTTTAGACTCTTTCAATTACATGGAAACCAAATATTTTCAAAATTATTTTCAATAATTTTAATATCACATATTTATTAATAAATTTACAATAAATTATAAATCAATAAAGTTAAAACAAACTAAAACTATATTATAAACAATAAAAATTTCACACAATTACAAATTAATATTAAATTTTATTTTAGACAAATATTACATTGTGGATTATTATGGAATCATAATTTGATTATGATAATATCAACGAAATTTTGAATGTAAGTATATACGATACTTCCATTTATATTTATATTATTATGACAAAATATAGTCATAATTCGAACAATATATCATATAATTAAACTATTATTATTTAATAATATATATATATATATATATATATATATATATATATATATATATATATATATATATATATATATATATAATGCTACTATTATATTAAATAATATATATTATATATATAATTATTAAAATATTAATAAAATATTATTTAAATTTAAGAAAGCCGCAAAACAAGGTATATTTGGTTAGTTGGTTGGTTAACTCCTCCCAAAAAATTTGTTTTCTCAGCTCGGGCCAAGGCCTTCTCTTGCCCTGTTTCAGTTTGCCTATGCGGAAAATGACATTAAAATATAATTTTATTGGTTATATTTTAATTAAAATTTCCCACTCTGTCACTTAAACTCTACCACATCGCCCACATCACATTTTTCAGAAAAAAAAATTTGGGAACGAAGCCTAACGCCTAAACGGTGGAGTAGCAGTTGGAATAATAGAATGACTGGCTCAACAATAATTTAAAAATAACGTTAAATTAATGATATTTATCTATGTCATGAAATTTATTATTAATTTTAAATTTACATATGTTCCATACTTTTTTTTTTACTTTCAAAAAAAGTATGGAACATATGTAAATTTAAAATTAATAATAAATTTTAATAAATATAAATTAAAATTTTAAATTAAATTAAATAATTAATATATTAATTCATACTAATAATATATGATAGTCCGTGCTTTCCAGTTGGGCCAATATTCGGAGTACAATTCCTCTCCGATTAAAATTCCTTCAAGGACTCCTTCTTCTCTGATTAAAATACCTCCACAAATTCCTCCACCCAAGAGCATCTTCTATACCACCCGCGTCAACAATCATTTAGTTGTTTAATCTATCTACTCTATAATTCACCTATTAATTTCCTACCTTCCAAAAATGAAAAAATAAATTAAAATGCATATTAAATTTTATTTTACAAAAAATAAACCACATATTTTACTTAATCAATACTATATTTTTCTATACTGTACTATTATAAGCGAAACAAGTATTATAAGCGAAACAAGGTATAATTGGTTGGTTGGTTAGTCGGTTAACACCTTCCCAAAAAGTTTATTAACACCATACAAAAACGAAAAAATAAATTAAAATGCATATAAAATTTTATTTTATAAAAATTAAATCATATGTTTTACTCAATAACAAACTCATTTAATTACACACCAATCTATACTATCAAAAGTTCGTTAACATCTTCCAAAAAACAAAAAATAAATTAAAATACATATAAAAAATTAATTTACAAAAAATAAACCACATTTTTTACTTAAATACTATATTATTATAAATCTATCTATACTATATACAATTTTTAGCGAAACAAGGTATAATTGATTGGTTGGTTAGTCAGTTAACACCTTCCCAAAAAGTTTGTTAACACCTTCAAAAAATGAAAAAATAAATTAAAATGCACGTAAAATTTTATTTTACAAAAATATAAACCACATATTTTACTTAATCAATACTATACTATTATAAGCGAAACATGGTTTAATTGATTTTATACTACATACTATTATAAGCGAAACAAGGTATAATTGGTTGATTGGTTAGTCAGTTAACACCTTCTCAAAAAGTTTCTTAACACCTTCCAAAATCTATACTATACTATTATAAGCGAAACAAGGTATAATTGGTTGGTTGGTTGGTTAGTCGGTTAATACCTTCCCAAAAAGTTTGTTAACACCTTCCTAAAATGAAAAAATAAATTAAAAAGCATATAAAATTTTATTTTACAAAAAGAAAAATAAACCACATTTTTTACTTCTATACTATCTATACTATACTATTATAAACGAAACATGGTAAAATTGGTTGGTTTGTCGGTCGGTTAACACCTTACCAACAAGTTTTTTAATACCTTCCAAAATTGAAAATATAAATTAAATACATATAAAATTTTGTTTTACAAAAATTAAACCACATATTTTACTTAGTAACAAACTCTTTTAATTACTCCAATTAATATTCAATTATATGCACTTTTAGTTATACTTGAATTAAAATTCTTCACCTACACCCAACTTTTTTAAACTCTTTCAATTACATGGAAACCAAATATTTTCAAAATTATTTTAAATAATTTTAATATCACATATTTATTAATAAATTTACAATAAATTATAAATCAACAAAGTTAAAACAAACTAAAACTATATTATAAACAATAAAAATTTCACACAATTACAAATTAATATTAAATTCTATTTTAGACAAATATTACATTGTGGATTATTATGGAATCATAATTTGATTATGATAATATCAACAAAATTTTGAATGTAAGTATATACGATACTTCCATTTATATTTATATTATTATCAAAATATAGTCATAATTCGAACAATATATCATATTATTAAACTATTATTATTTAGTAATATATATATATATATAATGCTACTATTATATTAAATAATATATATTATATATATAATTATTAAAATATTAATAAAATATTATTTAAATTTAAGAAAGCCGCAAAACAAGGTATATTTGGTTAGTTGGTTGGTTAACTCCTCCCAAAAAATTTGTTTTCTCAGCTCGGGCCAAGGCCTTCTCTTGCCCTGTTCCAGATTGCCTATGCGGAAAATGACATTAAAATATAATTTTATTGGTTATATTTTAATTAAAATTTCCCACTCTGTCACTTAAACTCTACCACATCGCCCACATCACATTTTTCAGAAAAAAAAAAATTTGGGAACGAAGCCTAACGCCTAAACGGTGGAGTAGCAGTTGGAATAATAGAATGACTGGCTCAACAATAATTTAAAAATAACGTTAAATTAATGATATTTATCTATGTCATGAAATTTATTATTAATTTTAAATTTACATATGTTCCATACTTTTTTTTTTACTTTCAAAAAAAGTATGGAACATATGTAAATTTAAAATTAATAATAAATTTTAATAAATATAAATTAAAATTTTAAATTAAATTAAATAATTAATATATTAATTCATACTAATAATATATGATAGTCCGTGCTTTCCAGTTGGGCCAATATTCGGAGTACAATTCCTCTCCGATTAAAATTCCTTCAAGGACTCCTTCTTCTCTGATTAAAATACCTCCACAAATTCCTCCACCCAAGAGCATCTTCTATACCACCCGCGTCAACAATCATTTAGTTGTTTAATCTATCTACTCTAGGTATAATTCACCTATTAATTTCCTACCTTCCAAAAATGAAAAAATAAATTAAAATGCATATTAAATTTTATTTTACAAAAAATAAACCACATATTTTACTTAATCAATACTATATTTTTCTATACTGTACTATTATAAGCGAAACAAGTATTATAAGCGAAACAAGGTATAATTGGTTGGTTGGTTAGTCGGTTAACACCTTCCCAAAAAGTTTATTAACACCATACAAAAACGAAAAAATAAATTAAAATGCATATAAAATTTTATTTTATAAAAATTAAATCATATTTTTTACTCAATAACAAACTCATTTAATTACACACCAATCTATACTATCAAAAGTTCGTTAACATCTTCCAAAAAACAAAAAATAAATTAAAATACATATAAAAAATTAATTTACAAAAAATAAACCACATTTTTTACTTAAATACTATATTATTATAAATCTATCTATACTATATACAATTTTTAGCGAAACAAGGTATAATTGATTGGTTGGTTAGTCAGTTAACACCTTCCCAAAAAGTTTGTTAACACCTTCAAAAAATGAAAAAATAAATTAAAATGCACATAAAATTTTATTTTACAAAAATATAAACCACATATTTTACTTAATCAATACTATACTATTATAAGCGAAACATGGTTTAATTGATTTTATACTACATACTATTATAAGCGAAACAAGGTATAATTGGTTGATTGGTTAGTCAGTTAACACCTTCTCAAAAAGTTTCTTAACACCTTCCAAAATCTATACTATACTATTATAAGCGAAACAAGGTATAATTGGTTGGTTGGTTGGTTAGTCGGTTAATACCTTCCCAAAAAGTTTGTTAACACCTTCCTAAAATGAAAAAATAAATTAAAATGCATATAAAATTTTATTTTACAAAAAGAAAAATAAACCACATTTTTTACTTCTATACTATCTATACTATACTATTATAAACGAAACATGGTAAAATTGGTTGGTTTGTCGGTCGGTTAACACCTTACCAACAAGTTTTTTAATACCTTCCAAAATTGAAAATATAAATTAAATACATATAAAATTTTGTTTTACAAAAATTAAACCACATATTTTACTTAGTAACAAACTCTTTTAATTACTCCAATTAATATTCAATTATATGCACTTTTAGTTATACTTGAATTAAAATTCTTCACCTACACCCAACTTTTTTAAACTCTTTCAATTACATGGAAACCAAATATTTTCAAAATTATTTTAAATAATTTTAATATCACATATTTATTAATAAATTTACAATAAATTATAAATCAACAAAGTTAAAACAAACTAAAACTATATTATAAACAATAAAAATTTCACACAATTACAAATTAATATTAAATTCTATTTTAGACAAATATTACATTGTGGATTATTATGGAATCATAATTTGATTATGATAATATATAATGCTACTATTATATTAAATAATATATATTATATATATAATTATTAAAATATGAATAAAATATTATTTAAATTTAAGAAAGCCGCAAAACAAGGTATATTTGGTTAGTTGGCTGGTTAACTCCTCCCAAAAAAATTGTTTTCTCAACTCGGGCCAAGACCTTCTCTTTGCCCTGTTTCAGATTGCCTATGCGGAAAATGACATTAAAATATAATTTTATTGGTTTTATTTTAATTAAAATTTCCCACTCTGTCACTTAAACTCTACCACATCGCCCACATCACATTATTCAGAAAAAAAAAATTTGGGAACAAAGCCTTGCGCCTAAACGGTGGAGTAGCAGTTGGAATAATAGAATGACTGGCTCAACAATAATTTAAAAATAACGTTAAATTAATGATATTTATTTATGTCATGAAATTTATTATTAATTTTAAATTTACATATGTTCCATACTTTTTTTTACTTTCAAAAAAAGTATGGAACATATGTAAATTTAAAATTAATAATAAATTTTAATAAATATAAATTAAAATTTTAAATTAAATTAAATAATTAATATTGTTGTGGAATAAAAAGGAGGGTTATCGAATTGCGGCTAGGGTTCGTGAGCTTCGTACTTTAATGGCTGCGCTTGTGTTATCGTGACCTAATTCGGGTCCTCACAAGATGCCTACGTATCTCAGAGTTGAGAATCAAGCCAAGACGTAGTTCTGAGAATGAGGGGTCAGGCCCTTATATAGGCCGTGAGAGCCTTATAATTATCGTAGGATTTGGAGACTTGGTGGATAAGTCACCGTAATTGAGGAAGGTTCTGACTCCTTCCTTTTAGGAATTAGTTTCCATGTCGAATTTGGTGCCTTGGAGGCTACACAATATCCTGGGGATATTCTAGGACGTTCTTAGTTTCTAGAACGTTCCTGTTTTGTGGATCAGACCCATGTTAGAGATAGGCTTTTACCAGGCGTCCCCAGTTTGGGCCGTTCTTTTGGGCCTGACCATTAATTACGAATTTAGTGCCCAACTAGGGTTTCGGGCCATATTTACGGGCTAATAAATGTCACATTAATTATGTCTTTAAGGGTTACTTTTCACCCATATCATTTGCCCCCCAACTTCTAGGAAAACTTGATTTCGTAGAAGTTTAAGGTCACACCGGCCCTACCAGGGTATCGTCTTACAGTGAAGTGTGGAGCGACCTACACATTCACAATGACTAAAATCCTCTCCCAAGTTAATACTTTAGAAAGTTAAACATTCCTTGGCCTCTCGAACCTTTTTCTTAAGATTTCTGGGCCTTTCGGGAATAGGATTAGTGCCGTTTTGAGCTCGTAGACACTAATCCAAGTGCAATTCGTGCATAGGATCCTTTATCATAAATTCATTAGTGCTTTATTTCCCTCAACTTATCTAAGTTAGGGTCAATATCAGGCGGTCATTGCTCATAAGCTTTGATAAGGGCTAATTTTTAAGCAGAAGACGCTATTTTGGCCCTAATCGGGGCTAAACAACCCTAAACGGGGTTATAAAGGTCTTGATTTAGGCCAACAAGTTCATACTTGATGTAATTACTATTAGGATATCCACTTTTAACCTTTGGATAGGTTAATTCTTGAGTGGAAGTCCTTAAACGTTGATAATTGAAGCTAATCACCCCCTAATTGCGATTAGCGAAGTCCTAACCCCAAATTTTTGAGTCAAGTTAGTTAAGTAGAGCTTCTTATAACCTCCTGGTTGCAAAAAGAATCACGTAAAAATTCTCATTTTTGAGTTGTCTAGGGAAGAAATACTATCCCCTAGAAGGTGTTTCAAGGTCTTTCAATATCCTTGGTTTTCTGAACACCCCTGGCATCTCCAAACCCAAACTTTGAAGTTGAGCTTATATGATGGGGATTCTTATAATCTCCTGGTATGAAGAAGAATCACATGAAAACATGCATTTTTGAACGTTCTGGAGGCGAAATACCCCATTTTTAGCTGATTTTCAGACCAGGTCTCGCACATGATCATAACACCTTCCAAATTTCATGGAAACACTTGGCCACCTGCATAGGCTTGTAGAGGACCTCACAAGGTTCTTGAATCTCAAATTTGAGCTCAAACGGAGCGTTTTTGAGCGTTCTGGAGGGTCATGAAAACACCCTAAAAAACAGGTCCCCCGAAAGCCTTCCAAACACCCTACCAAGGTGGCCTGGTCGGCTCACCCTGGTCGGCCATTCGGCCCATGGTGCCTGGTCGGCTAGGGCTGGTCGGCTGGGCCCCCCCCAAAATTTTTTTTTTTTTTTTTAATTTTGGCCATTTTTTGGCTAGTTGACTTTGACTTTTGACTTTTGACTTTGACTTTGACCAAAATCAAAACTTGTCTTAAACTCCCTTCCTTGTTCCTAGAAAGGATTTAGTGATACCTTGGTTGGTTTGATGACCCTTGGCCTCAAACAACCTACTTCTTGGTTTTCAGGACCTTTCGGGTCTAAACCTTTCTTGAACTCTTGATATCAAATAACCTTTGGTTAAGCTATTTCCCTTGGCTTCCAGGCATTCTCATGTACCTATAATAGAGTGTTTTAAACAACCTTAGCCTTGCCTCCCTTATGTTGAGGGTCTTTACTTCTTTATTTGAAGATGTGGGGACTTCCCTTGTTTTCAACACCTGACTTCGAGTTTAGGATATCGTAGTTAGTTTCTCATCCTAGGTTTTAAGCTTAAGGTCTTCACATCTCCTTCCTTGTTTGTAGGATTTTGTCCTATCTTAAGCTCATCATCCTTAGGCTTAAGCAATCAGCTTGATTCAGGACAATCAACCTCGTTGGCCATCTAGGCTTATATTTTGTGCTGGGATTCAAAACCCACACTCCACACTCTAGAGTAGGTCTTCTCATATCCTTAAAGATGTTAGCCTTTTAGCTAATCATCCTTCTTAGTGGCTTTAATCGTTGTTTTTAGCTTAATCCCCTGTTTAGGCTTGATAAGCATATATTAATCAACCTGGGAGGTTGTTAATTATATTGTTGCTCCTGCCTGAATTTCCATTCGTTTCTTTCACATATTTTACGAATTAGATCGTTTATTTGACCCAATTCCGGGTTCACAGAGCCCTTTTCCTGCTATTTTAGCTATTTAACCTGTAAACGCGGGTCGTTGGAAAGACGACCTGCTATCGAGGGTCATCATTTTTCTTATAAAAGAGTGTGGATTGAAGTCATTCTTCACATTTCCTTCTTCTTCCAAAGAAAATTCCTCTCTGAGGAGCTCCCAAGTTTCAAGCACTTCTTTCAGTTTCAGACAAGGCTGTAATGGCAAGTGAGGGTGGTCAGAGCGCCTTAGTTCCTTCCAAGGGCCTTCTTTAGGCGATTAACAGGAGAACCAAAGATAAGAACAGAAAAAGTAAGGTCTTTCCTCCTCGTTATCAATTATCTTTATCTGAGCTCTTAGATGAGCCCGAGGATGTGTTTCCGAACAACGCGGAATTCGACTCTTTTATGTTCCCTAGTACTTTGGATGCGGGAGATATCAGGAACTTACTCAAATATGAATTCCCTGCTGAGATGAAGCTTAGAATTCCCACACCAGGGGACAGAACTTGTAACTGGCACCCTGAGAACTTGTTTGTGTACAAAGGTGCCATTGATGCTGGCCTTAGGTTTCCAATTCACCCTTGGCTTGTTAGGTTATTAGCTGAGGTTAAAATCAACCCCTGTCAACTATACCCCAACTCCTGGAAATTCATCTTCATTTTCATGGTTGAATGCATCAGAGGAGGCATCCGCCTTAGCATCCCGTTGTTTAGGCATCTATTTGCTTTTAAGAATAGCCCTATCACTAGGAAAGGATGGGTGAGCATCCAACACCGCATAAAGTCTAGGATGATTATTGACGCTTCTTCTGTGCCTGATTCTTGCCACAACTGGAGGCACGAATTTTTCATCCTTAGATGGAAAGGAGGTGACTGGGGTAACTTTTTCAGGTCTAAATTCAATCACGTGACTGATGAGGGTGTTAGTGAGCTTCAACTCACAACTGAAGAAATATCCCAACGGGATTGGCTTATTTCAGTCTTTCAGAAAACCTACTATCGTGAAGTTGTGACTGAACGTGCCTTGTTGGAGGCCGGGCTTAGTTATATCCCTCTCGAGGGTAATTCTTACTTTAACTTCTTTTCTTTCATCGTACTTGTTCTTATTCCAACATCGTTTCCTTTGCTTTGTTTGCAGTTGCTGAGGAAATTGACAACCATCCGAGCCGACTTCCCCATATCACCAAAAGGATGATTAAGAAAGCTGAGAAAGAAGCTAATCCTGAAGACGTACCGGCCCCTGAGTTCCTTCAGCATTGTTCGAAGGCGGGGAAGAGAATTAGGAGTTCGGATGGGAGCATGAAGACAGCATTCATGCCTGATTGGGGGATATGTGAGCAGGATGCTATCAAGGACAGCCACCTCCTTGCTCGAGAGTGGTCTCGGAACGCCATAGCCCCGGCCGACAAGGTCCATTTTGCAACAGCAACAGATTTAGAGGAAAATGAAAGCATGGGGGCATATCATGCCTATAACGTAAGTAGATCTCCTCTTCCTTTTCATTGTTATGGTTGTATATTGGCCGTCGTGGCTTAACACATTTTCTTATGGCGTTTTTGTTTTGGTAGCTAAATGCTCACTTCCAGAATGCTATCCAACTTGGGAGATCCTACAAGGACAAGGAGAGAACTGCCTTCAAGGCTGTAGAGAAGCTTCAGAAGGAGTCTGAAGAATGGGAGGCTAAGTATTTCACCTCAGAGGACCAACTCTCATCCCTTAGGGGAAAGTATGCGGCTCTGGAAAACAGGACCCAGAATAATGAGAACTCCATCATTCAGAACTACTTAGGTTCAGACACTTTTCTTGCCTTCATTGATGAGCATGACAGGGAGGTCCAGCCGGACAGCATGACCATAGGTTGGGAGAAGGCTGTGAACAGGATTTGCCAAGATCATAAGGGAGTTGTCTTTCCTTCCTTTTATCCGAGTCCCTGGAAGGTGATAGAAGACGATGACCTTGTTGAAGGTGTTGGGACTTCCCCTGTGAGCAAACGTGCTTCTGGTTCTGGGACAAAGGGCATTCCTCAACAAGCAGGGTCTAATTCTGGGAGACGTCCCTCAAGATCCCATCAGAGCGGGAGTTCAGAATGCCCCTTAGCGGGACGAATCCGTGAACCCAAGTCGGTTAGTATCAGTAGCTCCTCAACCTCAACTTCTCGGAGCGAAGAAGTAGGTGAAGAAGAAGTCCCTGCTCAGACTGCTCCTCCAAAAACCAAGAAGCGGTTGGTGAAGACTGCTTCTATCAAGAAGTGATTGAGCCTTGCATGGCCTGTGTTAGCCTCGTGTGGCTTTAGTTCTTTTAATATTCCGTCTTCGATTATGGTCCTTCATGAACTTGTACTTTTATTCGTATGTGTGTAACTTAAACTTTGATTGTGCCCTCCTGGGTATTTTATCTACGTGCTTGTTTTCTATGTTTCATATGTTCTTTTATTTTCGGTACTTGGTCATCTTAGACTTACACACATCTGGTGCTCGAAACATCAAAAGGATTTACAGAATCATAGAACAGAAAACAAGCTTGTATTGATAACGCAAAATGGGCTCAGCCCTTACATAGAATATTATGTCCTACTAGGAGCAACATGCTCTGCAATGGTTTCATATGAACCTTATTTCTACTTCTATTAGATAGGCTAAAAGCTAAGTCCTTAATAGGAGAGCTTTAAACATAGTAAACCTTGAGATTCGAGGCGTGCCAGGAGCGGGGTACCTCGTTTCCATCCACGGTTTCCAGCTTATAAGAGCCTCTCCCCAACGTCTTTCTCACTCTATATGGTCCTTCCCAATTAGGGGCCAACTTTCCTGTCTGTCCAACTCTAGAGGCTTCAATTTTTCTCAAAACCAAGTCGCCTTGTTTGAAGAACCTTCCTTTAACCCTATGGTTGTAGTGAAAGGCTGCTCTTTTTTGGTGCTCAATATTACGGGCATTTGCTTCATCTCTGACCTCATCGATTAAATCAAGAGCAAGTCTCATGCCTTCCTCATTGGTTTCTTGCTCAAATGCTTCCACCCTTGGAGATACATGCGAAATTTCCAAAGGGACAACTGCTTCTGCCCCGTAGGCTAGCAAAAATGGAGTAGCTTCTGTCGTTACCTTGCAGGTAGTACGATACGCCCACAGTATAGGCAGTAATTCATCAACCCACGTGTTTCGAGATCGTTCGACCCTCTTCTTAAATCCATCAAGGATAATTCGATTTGCTACCTCAGCTTGGCCATTAGCTTGGGGGTGAGCTACTGAAGTAAAACGAAGTTCAATGGCGTTCTCCTCACAGTATTTCTTAAACTCCTCATTGTTGAATTGGCGTCCGTTGTCCGTCACTAGGATTCGTGGGATCCCATATCAACAAATTATGTTCTCCCAGAAGAACTGGGCAACTTGTTGGGTGGTTATTTTTGCTAGCGGCTTGGCTTCAATCCACTTGGTAAAATAATCGATAGCCACTATTAGGAACTTCCTTTGCGCTGAGGCCACGGGAAAAGGACCAAGTATGTCCATCCCCCACATGGCAAACGGAATGGGAGAGTTAATTGACGTTAGCATCTCTGGTGGCTGCCTAACAATTGGAGCGTGTTTCTGGCATCTGTCACACTTTTTAACATAGCTTTTGGCGTCAGCCAACATTCCTGGCCAATAAAATCCCAGGCGGGTGATCTTATGAGCTAGGGCCCTGCCCCCCAGGTGCTGCCCACAGATCCATTCATGAACTTCCCTTAATGCCTCTTCCGCCTCTTGATGCCTCAAGCATTTCAAGTATGGGATAACAAAAGACCTCTTATAAAGGATGCCTTCAATCAAAGCATATCTCAATGCCCTCACCGATAGTTTTCGTGCCTCCGAGGCATCTTCGGGGAGCCAACCAGTTTCCAGATGAGCCTTGATAGGATCAATCCAATAGCTTCCTACTTCAATAGGTGCCACCAATTTTGAGTTGATGGTCGGGGCCTTCAGGACCTGGTAATAGACGTTCCCTGCATAATTCTCTATTTCAGAAGAGGCGAACTTTGATAAGGCATCGGCCTTGACATTCTCCTCCCTTGGGATATGCTCTATACAGCATTCATCAAACTGAGTCATAACAGCTTTCACAACCCTTAGGTATTTTGCCATAGTTTCATCCTTGGCTTCAAATTCACCATTCACTTGTGATACTACGAGTCTCGAATCCCCGCAGACTTTAAGGTTCTTGACTCTCAGTATTCTGGCCAAGCCTAATCCGGCTATCAAGGCTTCATATTCAGCATCATTGTTGGTCGTCGGAAAGTCCAACTTCAGAGCATATTCTACTAAGAACCCATCAGGGCTTTGCAAGACTAAGCCTGCACCACTAGACTTTGTTTTTGATGCTCCATCAAAATAGAGCACCCAATACTCCTTCTGATCAGGTTCAAGCTCCTTAGCTTTATCTTCATCTTCCTTGTTTAATACTACCTCTTGCCCCCCGACTTCTTGGTTGATGGTACATTCAACCACGAAGTCAGCTAAAACCTGAGCCTTAATGGCTGTCCTAGGCTTATACGTGATATCAAACTCCCCGAGTTCGATCGCCCACTTGATTAGCCTTCCACTGGCCTTCGGGCTATGCAATATACTTCGTAACTGTTGGTCCGTCAGGACTTCAATCTTGTGTGCCTGGAAATAAGGTCGTAGTTTCCTTGAGGCTGTCACTAGTGCGAGAGCAAATTTTTCAATGGTCGAGTAATTCAATTCAGCTCCATGCAGCACCTTGCTCACGTAGTAGATGGGCTTCTGAACCTTGTTCTCCTCTCGAATGAGGACGGCACTCAGTGCTTGTTCAGATACCGCCAGATATAGGTATAGGGTCTCTCCAGAACTAGGTTTGGCCAACAACGGGGCCTTGATCATGTATTTCTTCAATTGTTCAAAGGCCTCTTGGCTTTCTGATGTCCACTCAAAATTTTTTACTTTCTTCAAGGCCTGAAAGAAAGGTAAACATTTATCGCCAGACTTTGAGATGAATCTTCCCAAGGCAGCTATTCTACCAGTTAATTTCTGCACGTCTTTCACGGAACGTGGTGGTTCCATGTAGAGAATTGCTTTGATTTTATCTGGGTTGGCTTCAATGCCTCTTTTTGAGACCATCAGGCCCAAGAACTTCCCTGACCCAACGCCAAAAGCACATTTGGCTGGGTTCAGCATCATCTTATGGTGCCTCAGCACTTCAAACGCCTCCCTTAGGTGTTCAATATGGTCAGCTGTAAGCAAGCTTTTGACCAACATATCATCAACATATACCTCCATGGTTTTCCCAATCAGGTGGGCAAATATCTTATTTACCAGTCGTTGATAAGTAGCTCCTGCATTCTTTAGTCCAAAAGCCATGACAAGGTAACAAAAAACACCAAAGTCAGTTATGAAAGATACCTTTGGGATGTCATCCTTGTGCATCTTAATCTGGTTGTAACCACTGAAACCATCCATGAAGCTTAGCATCTCATGTCCTGCCGTAGCGTCTATTAGCGTGTCGATCCTTGGTAGAGGGAAGCAGTCCTTAGGGCACGCATCATTTAAATCAGTGAAGTCTATGCACATCCTCCACTTACCGTTGGCTTTCTTGACCATCACAGGGTTAGCCAACCATTCAGGAAACTGAATCTCCTCAACAAAACTAGCCTCCAAGAGTTTGTCCACCTCTTGTTTAATGGCCTCTTGCCTTTCTGGAGCAAAATTCCTCTTCTTCTGCTTAACGGTCTTCCGCTTAGGGTCGACATTCAACCTGTGAGTTATGAGTTGGGGATCAATCCCTGGCATATCAGCTGCTGTCCAAGCGAACACATCCTTATTTTCTTGTAGGAATTCAATTAACCTGCCCTTCATGGGTTCTTTCAGCGACGCTCCTATGTACGTGACCTTTTCAGGGTCCTTACTGTCCAGGGGTACAGGAACCAAATCCTCTGCTGGTTTCCCCCGGTGTTCGTCATCCCGAATATCCATGTCCTCAATCGGGAGGACCTGCCCCCCGACTCCATCAGCTCTTAACGCGGCCACATAACAACTTCGGGCCATCCTTTGATCACCCTTCTGTTCTCCAACACCATTCCTGGTTGGAAACTTGACTTTCATGTGATAACTAGAGGCAACAGCCTTGAACGCGTGGAGTCCGGTCCTTCCGAGGATCGCGTTATATGTGGAGGCGGCCTTAATTACCAAGAAGTTCAACATCTGTGTGGCCTCCTTAGGCTCCTTTCCAATAGTAACCGGGAGTTGGATAGTTCCTTCAACGCTAGATTCGACTCCATTGAACCCATATATGGGCATGTTATTTGGGGTCAGCTGGGAATCATTGTATCCCATCTTCACAAACGCATCATGAAACAGGATGTCAACAGAAGCACCATTGTCTATCAAGACTCGCTTCACCTCCGAATTTCCAATTACAGGAGTTATGACCAACGGGTCGTCATGGGGGAACTTTACCCCTTCTAAGTCCGAGTCATCAAATCCGATCACTACTTCAGTCTTTGCCCTCTTCGGGGCTTCTCCCACGATATGCATCACCTCCCTGGCATATGCCTTTCGAGAGTTCCTTGTTGTTCCGGCCGCAGTAGGACCTCCCCAAATCATGTTGATGACAGGCCCTCGTGGCTAGGGGTTGTGATCACGATCGTTATCCTTTCTATCATTATAATCTCTTCTATCATAATCTCTTCTTTGGTTTCCACGACCTTCACCCTTTGTGAATTTGCTTAGCTTTCCCTTGCGGATCAAGAATTCAATCTCATCCTTGAGCTGTCTACAGTCATCAGTGTCATGTCCAACGTCCTTATGGAACCTGCAGTATTGATCTTTGTTTCTCCTTGCGGGATCTCCCCTAAGTGGCTTCGGCCATCGGAAATCCGCATCTTTTTCAATATCCATCAGGATTTGACTTCGAGGAGCATTCAACCTTGCATATTCAGAGAACCTTGGCCCCAAATTCTTCTTGGAAGCAGAATCGGAGTCCTTGCTTGTCCGGGGGTATTTGTCCCTTGTGTCATACTCCTGCTCTTGCCTTCGCTTCCGGGAGTTTCCGTTTCCTCCATTAGTGGTGGGAGCTTCCGTCTTCTTCATGCTTTCTTCTGCTTTTATGTATTTACTTGCCCTCCTTTGGAGCTCAGTCATGCTCTCAGGGGGATGTTTTGCCAACGACATCTGAAAGTAGGGGTTCGTCGTTCCATTCTCCAAGGCTATCATAGCTACTTTGTTCTCCAGATCCGGGACATTCAACGTCTCCTTAGTGAAACGCTTGAGGTAATCCCTCAGGTTCTCGTTCTTTCCTTGTTTTACTTGCATGAGAGAAGCAGAGCTTTTTTCGTGGACCTTTCCACTAACAAATTGATTGATAAAGGCAGTACTCAACTCCTTAAAAGAACCAATCGAGTTTGCGGGCAATCGGCTGTACCATCTTTGAGCCATGCCTGCCAAGGTTTAAGGAAACGCCCTACACTTAAGAGCGTCACTAGCGGGTTGTAACAGTAGAGCGTTCGAGAATGTCCTAACGTGATTCGAAGGATCACCCGTCCCATCATATGCTTTTATCGTGGGCATCTTGAATTTTCGGGAAACATGAGCGTTCATCACTTCGTCCGTGAATGGAGGCGTGGGGTCGTCAGGGTCCCCAAGCGGCATCAGGTCTTTGGGATCACTCCTAGGGGTTTCTACCCTCGTAATTCCTCCAGTTGGGGCATCAGCCCTTCTCGGTCTTCTTAAGGACCCTTCCAAATCAATGAAGGGGATCTCCCTTGAGATTGGAGGAGGCCTATTCAGATTTTGCCTTGCTTGTTCTCTGGTTATATCATCCTTCAGCTTTTGGATCTCGGCTTCAAAAGCCTTGATTCTCTCAGCAGCTGTTTGAACGGGTCTATCATTGATCCTTTGAGTCCTCCTCATGGGTTCTTTGCTTGTACGTCGCCTCCTCGGGGCTATATCACGTTCATCATCCTCGGATGATGAATCATCGGAGTAAGGTCCAGAGTAATCGTAATATCCTTGCTCAGGGGGGGCTAGACCCCTAATATAAGGTGGCTGATACGACTCAGGTATCCGTAAAGCGTGTCCACTTGGTCCAGGATCCCTTCGATTTGGGGGATAGTTTGGCAACCCGTATAACGGATCGGTATTCACGGGGAGTGTAGTGGTGGAGATCTGAACTCCTGAGAGCGGTGGACGGCTAGTCAATGGAGCAACCACCATCTGAAGTTGGTTAGTCTCTTGTCCCGGGTGATCAATCACCGGTAAGGTTCTCTCAGCATGGGGATTCGTCCCTGTAGTCTGAGAAACTTGAGGTTGTGTAATAGTCTCAGTCGATGGGGGCACAAGCCCTTGCTCCGTAACAACGGGCGGTGTAGAGGAGACGATTGGTGGGTCAGATGTAACAGGAACGTTCTCGGTTGATGTTCTTCGTGTGTTAACCATGGTTGATATCCTTGTCCCACAGACGGCGCCAAATGTTGTGGAATAAAAAGGAGGGTTATCGAATTGCGGCTAGGGTTCGTGAGCTTCGTGCTTTAATGGCTGCGCTTGTGTTATCGTGACCTAATTCGGGTCCTCACAAGATGCCTACGTATCTCAGAGTTGAGAATCAAGCCAAGACGTAGTTCTGAGAATGAGGGGTCAGGCCCTTATATAGGCCGTGAGAGCCTTATAATTATGGTAGGATTTGGAGACTTGGTGGATAAGTCACCGTAATTGAGGAAGGTTCTGACTCCTTCCTTTTAGGAATTAGTTTCCATGTCGAATTTGGTGCCTTGGAGGCTACACAATATCCTGGGGATATTCTATGACGTTCTTAGTTTCTAGAACGTTCCTGTTTTGTGGATCAGACCCATGTTAGAGATAGGCTTTTACCGGGCGTCCCCAGTTTGGGCCGTTCTTTTGGGCCTGACCATTAATTACGAATTTAGTGCCCAACTAGGGTTTCGGGCCATATTTACGGGCTAATAAATGTCACATTAATTATGTCTTTAAGGGTTACTTTTCACCCATATCAAATATATTATTTCATAATAATAATATATGATAGTTCGTGCTATCCAATTGGGCTAATATTCGGAGTACAATTCCTCTCCGATTAAAATTCCTTCAAGGACTCCTTCTCTGATTAAAATACATTGGTTTCTCGAAAGAGTCTGAAGAGAAGTTGGGTGTTGGTGGAGAATTCTAAATGAAATATAATCGAAATAGTATGTAAAATATGTGGTTTATTTTTTAAATTAAAATTAAATACATTTTAAGTGTTTTTTTCATAAAAGGTGTTAACAAACTTTTTAGGAAGGTGTTAACCAACTAACCAACGAACCAGGACACAAAAATATATTTTTAAAAAATTTAAAAAAACGTGTTAAATATTCCAAATTCAATTAAATTATATAATTTATTAAAAATAAAATACCACATGTTTTATAGACTTATAAATGTTTTCAATTATATCCCGATTAGAGTCATCGCCTGCACACTTCTTCCTATGATTCTTTCTTCTACGATTTTAGGTGATACTAAATGATTTTTAAAAAAAATCTATTGAATTCTTAAGATATTTTAAAAATAACTTTAAATTAAAAATATTTATTTATGTAATGAAATTAAGTATGGAACATCTTTAAATTTAAAACTAATAATAAAATTTATTAAAATAAATTAAAATTTTATATTAAATCAAATAATTAATATATTAATTCATAATAATAATATATGGTAGTCCGTGCTTTGCACGGGTTCTAGACTAGTGTATACGAAAGGATATAACAAGGGATATTGTTATTTTTAATTTTACAGCTAACGCGAATCTCATAAAAATTATTTTTAATTTTGTGATAATTTAACAATTATAATTCAAATGGAAATACTCAGAATCTCAAAATTTCAGTGTAAAAGGTCTACATTGATAATCCAATTCAAGGTAGATTACTTAATTGTATATGATTTAAATTATTGACATTCACTTTTTTGTATTTCACTATAAATATACTTTTTAGTTTACATATTAAAATATAATTTTTTTTTTAGGTTAAATCCAATGTTTTTCATCTATTTATTTTAATATATAATAGCTCTTATTTAAATTGCATACTAAGGACCAGACTACTGACTACCAAAATTTGTGACAAAATTACTCTTATAATTATTATTAAAACTGTATTTGGTTGTTAGTAGAACTATTTTCAAATAATAAAAAGCGTATTTTGATAATCAACACGAAAATGTAAGTAGATTTCATAAATCGAATAGAATTTTCAACGTAAAAAATCATCAATTTCTTCTCTCTCTTGTTTCTATGTAGTTTTAATTGGAAAATAATTGTTAAACCATCACTAAATTAAAGAGTATTTCGTTAATTTCACGTGAGCTATAAAATCGTCCAAATTAAATTTTAAAAATTAAAGATAGAACACAAATATTAAATTGAATGTGTAAAATCTTATTTATATCAATTTTTAACAACAATTTAATATATAAATTAATAACATATAAATATTAAAAAAATTAATATTATTATAGTTATTAAAAAAGGAGTTGTGCGTTGCACGGGTTATAAGCTAGTTGGTTATAATATTAAGAGTGGTGATAAATTTGGTGAAGGATTATTTGTGAGGGAATTTAGTAAATTATTTATTTGTTTATTAAAAGTCGCTTTTTATTAATTTTTTTAAGAATTGGTGGGATTTATCAAAAAAGGAATTATTATTTAGAAATTATTTAGTTATCTATTTATTTAAAACAATTAAAATGAGATTTAGTATTATTTAAATATTAGACAATATTTGTGCGGAGTGTTGTGAATTTCTCATTGGGAGCGATTTAGATGAATATTTAATAAGGTTTTTTTTTTAGGTTTTAATATAATTAATTGTTTTGGAGAATTTTCATTAAGTATTTGTACTAATGCATTCTCTTTTAAATGAATATTCCATTAGAATTTTATGAGAGCGCGTGGACCAATAATTTTCAAAGATTGGGGTTATTGGTTATTGCTCGAAGGTTAGCTCATTTATTTATTTTTAGCGTTTATTGTCGGACCTGAGGCAAGTTCATTTTTTGCATTATCTTTTAAAGAATTTATGAGATTTATGTGGATAATATTTTACTTGATGGACTTCTATTTGTTGTGAAATTTTTGGTGAAATGTGGGGGTATTTAAATATTTGATGAAAAAGTTTGGAGTTGATACATTTATTGAAGCGTTAAACAATCCATAACTCCTTTGTGCGCGAAAAACCAATTTAAAAATATCTTTAGATTGACGACTCCTTAATATTATTTAACTAAAACTTGTCTTATTGCTTCGAGACAACTAAGTATTTTATTCTACCAGCTGAATTTATTTCTCAAATTTTAACTACTCTTCTTGACATCGAGTAGTGGTTCATTATTCCAACCATTTATTAAAATAAAAATTTACATTTATTTTTTATTTTAAATTTTAACTCTTGATAATCAAATTATACTTTTTGAAGTGTCTACTTCATTAAACTGTTGAAGACTATTCGTGTTGAGACATACATGTCTGTAGATGATGATAACAAATACCACAAGGCAGAAAATGAATCAAGGAATCGAAGCTGACAAATAAATCAGGAAGCTAACTGAAATGCGGATCAACCAAAGCTACATCTGGAGAATTGAACTCTGCAAACAGTTAGAGAGTATTTCTGCAACAAGCCATGAGATGCTACAATCAAGAACTGTAATCATAAGAGAGCTTGCTATAACCATGCAAGTAAATTCAAGAAGTCAAGAAAAGAAGAGTTCGAGAAGTCTGACCACTACTATAACTCTATTCGAGTTATCTTAGACTTGGTGGATTCGAGAACTCTACAAAAAGGGTTATTTGAGAATTCCCAGTTCGAGAAATCAGGCAGCCATCTCTATTCGAGAAGTCTGCAATATAGGCTGTTCGAGAAGTCTGCAATATAGGTTGTTCGAGAACTCAATATAGGCTGTTCGAGAAGTTAATCATGTGTTATTCCAAGTCATTTGGGAATTTTTTTGGAAAAATATTCGGGGTACGTAGCAATACTTTATTTTCGATACAAAATTTGAATGGCTTATTTGTAAATTTAAAATTCACCTACCTAGTTTTACATAGTTACCCTAAATCTATATATCTATATCCATATATATTATAATAGCAGGAGTTCGGATAGAATTTAACTCGTTTCTTGATTTTTCACATTTTTGATTTTTTTATTAAAATAATCTTTCATTTAATAGCATTTTAATTATTCATTAATTGTAGCTATTAAATATATATTGAATACACTTTATTTTATATTTAATATAAAATTTTAGCAATCTTTATTAGAACATTACAATTATTATATTAATATAAAATATTAAATTATCTATATAAAAGTGCAATTATTTCAAGGTAAAATGATACATTAAATTATTTATATTATCTATTTTTAATCCTTATTCAAAATCATTGCAACTTTTTCTGCAACAAAAAATAGACGATTTTAAGTTTTCGATAAATTCGTAATCAGTGACCGCGAGAACCATGATAAGATACGGAAGTATATAAATTTTCCAATTAACATCCAAAATTTAAATATAAATAATATTGCAGAATTTACTTTTACACATGAACAAATTTACATACAGGGTGTGACCAACTCGATTAAATTGAACCAACCCAATATATACTAATAGTAGGCGAATGAGTAGTTGACGTAACAGTTCAAAATTTGTTCAAGGCAATTTTCTATTTTTATTGTGCACACACCTCCTAAGAAGATGGCGTTCATGGCTATCTAATATCGATTCCTGGTTATAACATAATTTTTAAACATTATATACAATACTGCTATCTATTCTATCTAGAGTTATATCTATATCAAGACTATGAGCCTAATCAACTTTCAGCCACCTACTATTGGTTGCATGTCAATTGCCAGGCATCAATCCGCTTCTCCGTTAATTTTTTTTGGTTTGTTATGAAGTAATTTGTTGTTGTTCTTTTCTTTGTTTTTAGAGATCATTACTTCCTTCATATTTACTATTTTTTTTTTTACTTTTAATGTGTCAGTTTCTGTTTTAATTTTCAATTTTTAATATCATGTTAAAACTGTAGTTGTTAATTTTAGGAAAAAAAGCATGGGTAAAAAAATTAGTAAACAAAAGTTCAAATTAGAAAATTCATTAATATTTTTTAGTTAAATGACGACTAACTAAATCCTATTGAAATGTACAGGATTTGTTCCATTTTTTTTCTAAATACTAATCTAATGTTATAATAATATATTATACTCTCTTTGTCTCAGCCATTTGTTTACATATGGTTTGGGTATGAGGGTTTAAGAAAACTGAGTAAAATGGTAGGACGAATCAATTTTTAATATATATATATACATATATGTTGTGACCAAAATCTTTCATGGGCCAGATTTAGGCCCACCTG
Organism: Saposhnikovia divaricata; assembly: GCA_036435485.1. Lineage (NCBI taxonomy): Eukaryota > Viridiplantae > Streptophyta > Magnoliopsida > Apiales > Apiaceae > Saposhnikovia > Saposhnikovia divaricata. The sequence goes on along the minus strand of CM071597.1, from coordinate 150,689,411 downwards.
GGAGATAGGGTCCAGTTCATGAAGAAAATAAGTGATTTAGTGGGCTTCCGAGGCTTATGGCAGCCCCAGGGGCTACCATGTAATGGACATTAAACGAATACAAGGCCTAGGGTTCCGAGAGTAGTCCCTTGAGGATAACCCATAGCCAATAGCAGCCACCAAGTAGGGCTTCCAGAACAGCTTCCGTGATTGGGCTACCGTAGGGGATACCAAAGCCGGGCTACCGGGCGGTACCCCCAGCTTCCACCAGAAGCCTGAAAAGGCCGCCAATTTGGATAAGGCAGACCTCATACTTTTTAGGAACACGTCTTTAAAGTTGATTTACACTTCTAAACAGATATATATTCAGTTGTTAGAGGATATATGTCATATTAACATGATAAATCATACAAAATCAAGATAATTATCAAAGGATAAGAAATAGATTGGAAACGTGATTATATACATCCTACTCGATTATTATCAGAAATAACAGTCATTATCCCACTGGAGAGAGGATAACTCATCATAAACAACCGAATATATCATTTTAAGAACTACATACGGGCTTGATCTCCTATAAATAGGAGTATGTAGGCAGTTTTCGGGATCTCTTAGACACTTTGACACCTTGAGTAACAAAGAGCACGTATACTCTTGTATGACATATCATTATTAGGGTTCTTGGCAGGCCAACATTCGGTCCTTGAGCTCTAATTCCTGTGAATCCAGTACGATCTTCCAAGGAACCACCTCTCGTGTTCTTCGGAAACCCCTAACTGTGAGCCTTTACGGGCAGCTAGCCATAAATATCCAGCTGTGAGCCTTTCTGGGCATTTGGGTGATTCTGTATTCATTGGCGCTATTCCAGCAACAGCCTCCTACTTTGTTGTGCTAAAATCCTCCCACAACAATTGGCGCCAGAAGGAGGGGCCTCATAAATCGTTGTTCGGAGGAAATATGGTGAGTGACAATTCCGACAGTGATAAGACACCATCCCAGGACGGTAATGGATGAAACAAAGGTGATAATGGTGATGTTAGTAACGAAGACATCCTGGACCATTTGGTCACTTTGGTTGAGAGGGTTGGCAACTTGGAAAAAAGTTCAAAAAAATGAAAAGATGGCGTAAGTAAAAGACGAAGTCAAAAAAGAAGGATATGACTCTGACAAGACTGAATTTTGAATCTGAGGAAGATGCTGAGGACAACACTGATTATGTCCCAATAGAAGAAGAAGAAGAAGAAGAGGTAGAGGAGCCTGAGGCTGAAAAGTACGAGGGTGACCAATCTGATGACCCGGAAGCCCAGGGTTCCGAGAGCTCACCCACTAGAAGCTTGAGTGTTTTTGATAGAATTGGTAAAAAGCTGACCAATAAGGTCCTACGCCATAAGCTGGGAAATACAAGAGGCAGAGATCGAAGAGATGGTAATGGGAGTTCCCATATTCAGGGTTCCCGGGAGTACAGGGAGAGACCCCACTTGGTACCCCCAAAAAATGATTCCAGAAGGTCCAGATCTAATGGCAGGAGGAGTTATAGACAAAGTGACCACACCTTTGGGCATAAGAGCAGAAAATCTCGTTCTACCAAAGTCTCTCCCGATGGGGGTACCAGCCAGGATCCCAGCTCTCATCAGAGTTCGGTTCCTAGGAACGCCAATAGACCCCTATAGCAACGCCAATAGCTATATGGGCTATTGCAACGCCAAAAAAGTGTCATATTAGACCCCAAATGTGTTAAAATAGAAGTTTTTGCAACGTTTTTGCCAAAATTCAGCGTTGCATCTACTGCCGTTGCAATAGACCCCTATAGCAACGTTTTACCTACTTATTGCAACATTTTTAAAGTATTACAATATCCCCTTTAGTGCAACACTTTTGTCATGTTTAGTGACACTTTTAAGATGTTGTAATAAACTATTGCAACACCATTTTTTAACATATTTTAGTTAAAAGTGTTGCAAAGTCAATTTATTGCAACATTTTTATGTAACACTTTCTCCCCTATTGTAATGTTTTTTGTTTTTTTAGCAACATTTATATGCAACACTTTTATTTCTATGGTAATACATTTAGATTTTTTTAGCAACATTTTTGTGCCACACTTTTTTTTAGTCCAAATTGAAATATCCTGTTTGAAATGTTAAACCATTACAAAAGCATATCAAACCAGAAATCACATTTCCAATTTCCCCGATTGCAAATCCAACATAATATATGTCAATAAAGCCCAAACAAAGTCGATTGTCTTATACCATAAGATCATATTACATTATGAAAACCAATAAAACAATGTAATGAAAAAAATTACATGTATATCCCTTTATATACTCTGCAAACTAACAAATTAAATTTGAGGATTCTATCTCTAGTTTGATTGCTATATCAGCGGATGATGGTTCTCTGTCAGCTGGCAAGTCCCTTAAAGTATGGATCAACCAGGACCTGCTATGCATAATAGACAATATCAAACAATAATAGACAATATCAAACAATGAACAATTATTGTACTTAGATAATAATAATTATTGAACTATGCTGAAAATAACGGATTAAAAAACACAGCTAATATCTGGAAAATAATAGAACTGGAAATTAGGTATGTCACAACACTGGTCAGTAGTCATTAACACAGGATAAAGTTTAATATACTCCTAAGATGCAATTTATACATAATATGCACATGTAGTTCATATCCACCTTGCTCCGATACATATATCAGGCTCCAACGAAGCTTTTAAGTCGACCTATTATTTTATTAAGAACCACCAGTATCGAACACCAAATCATAGGATAATTATGATATCTTAATAATCATATTTTATCTCAATATTTATCATGTAATCAAGTAACTGAATTTTGAAATTTACTTATGCTGTGGAAAATCTAGAAATTCTCAAGTTACTTGTGTATCTTAACCGTGCATACATTCAATCATGACTGGAATTATTCATTCCTACCAAAATATTGATCCTCTGTTGGTGTAACAAAAAAAGTATACAATTACCTTAAGTGCAAGGCAATATAGTCCTTGCTTTTCATCCGCATTCTTTCTACCATCTTCCTACCCATCTGAAGGATAGAATCAGTAAACATCAAAGCATGGTAATTGACTCGGCAATGCAACTTCTGCAGATTTTTTTCCAACTGATTTGCCAGCCTATAATCAAACTTGGTTAGCTGAACATCCTGCCATGTAAATTTCAGGATCAGCTCTAAGAGTCAATAGCTGGGGATATGCAAACACGCTTGAGATTTTCCTCTTTACAGAATAGAGCAAATATAGCTGTAGTGAATACTAATGTTACATTTTATTGCACACTCAAATAAAAAGGAATGGAACACATCTATAGGCTATTTGTTTAACATAATCTCACAAATTATTCAGTTCCACCTCCACTGTCATCTCCTCACCTAAGATGGAATTACATAGAACTCAAATGCAACGTAACTTTGGAATGAAAAGAACTATCATAATACAGCTATTACTTAACATATACACTGATAGAAAAAAGTGCAGAGAGGCTTTTGTGCACAGGCTTCTCGCCACCATATAAGTGAATCCCCTGAAGTGTCACCTTCAGCAACTTAAATGCAGATCTCACCCAGTTGCAAATCCTTTTACTATAGTCAACTATTATACTGAAACCCATAAGGAGTACCATGTATTTTGTATCTTTAGTTAAGACCAGAAAATGTAACTAACTTCTTATCAAGTCCCTTGGGCTTATTGAAATGCAATAGTTGGCACAAAAATTTGTCTCTTATCAGAAGTATTACATGAAATATGGATGCAATAGTGTGCACTGAGAAGAAAGAGTTACATGTTTAGCATTAGAGACGGAGCAGAATGCTTACATGCTTCTTTTTAAGAACAGGTGATACACGATTCACATAACAGGTTGGATCGTACTTCCTTGGTACACGCATATTATGTGGGGTCAAGACATTCCCTTCCCTTTTGGGAAGTTGTTTGATTATCTTGACATCTTTTGAGAGAGATGAAATGAACAGACCAATATTGAAGATTTCTGAGAAATTGCTGGTCACATTACAACACATCATTTGTATCATCAATGTTTTATACTCCATGGTTTGAGAAGTAAAGAAATAGTATAATTAAATTCTAGTACAAACCTATTATACTTCCTATAGAAGTTTTGTCCAAATTCGGAACAACAAGGGTTGCATTTAGTATATAGGCTGCAACAACGGCGTCTATAATCTGCGACCATCATAAATAAAATGAATAACTTCGTTCAGTTTACTGTGAAGAGCAGAGCTAGTAAACCTCATTTCATTCGGAATTGTCCCTGATATAAATTTTAATATTTTTATTATATATTTTAGTTTATGCATACATGCTGAAATAATGCTGAAATAAGGCACCATACTGACGGAACTAAAAAAAATTAAGAAAAAATAAAGACATCTACAAAACTATTAATATAAAGTAGAGGAATTTATTTCGAATTTAGTCAATCAAAGCAGGATCACCGGATTGTTCGGTAGCCCGTATCACCTTAATCTTTTATGCTAAGTTTTATTCCCATTAATTGCAATATGAACAAAAGACTTTCCAAGAAAAAAGACTTGGTGAGGTCACATTAGCACCTATGGTAAACCCTATCTTAAAAGTTAAGTTGGCATTGAATATTTATCTTTAACTACCATGATGTGAAAGTACTAACAAGCTATGCATCTGCTATATAACCTCTCTTTCACTACAATTAAACATAAGTCACCCACCTTTGACATAAGTAATGGCAAAGAACAGACAAAAAAACATTCGAAAAATAAAAACAGAACCAGAACCCTTGAAGATAGCAAAAAGAAACAAGAAGAAGCTAGAATGTCATGCAATTTTAATAATTTAAAAAGGCTTGTCATTATCATTAGATTAGCTTGTTCTGTTTCAGACCATGAAATGAATATTAATTAGCAGAGAAATGAAAAGAAAAGAATGGGAAGAAGATACATTTTTCTTTTCTCTCTTAATCTTCCCAAACGTGGGAAGAAAACTTTAGACAAAATTACATAAAAAAAATCCCATTCTCTAGCTTTTTTTTACTTTCTTTCCAAAGATAACATTTACGAACTACTTAAAGATATTATCTTTCCCTTTCTTTTCGTTTCTTTCAAATAAATGTTCGGGGAACACAGTGTAATTGAAAGCCCTAATCTCAAATCAATAGTTGGTAAGTAATCAAGAATGTACCCCTGTTCTTTGCTGATTCAGTCCTCTACTTGTTGTTATCATCAAATACCAATCAGGATTTGTCTTCAACTCAGCAGCTGCAGTATACAAATATCAATATAAACACTTGGAAATTAAAATTACACAGATACATATATACAATTGGTTCCCACTTGATTAACGATAAAAATGAAACCTGGTTAAAGAATTAACAAGCTTGTTACCTTAAAGTACATATGTGTGCTAACTGCTAAGCAAAAATCGGGAAACTTACATCGAAAATCATGACTAGCCTTGCTACAACCATAGTAGTATTTGGAGTTGCTGGAACTCCACACCTGCGAATTAAAATGCTATTAATATAAACTGCAGCTTGTAAAAATAGCATGTTGTAGAGAAGTTCCGCATATCATACTCTGCAATATGATACTCTGCATATCATACTCTGTAATTTTAAAACGTCAAACAGATAGAAAGGGGAAACAATTTTTACAAGAGGGATTTATCAATGAAAAAGATGAAACACTAATAACCAATTTATAATATCATATGTGAATCACAATACAAAAATTACACTAAAATCCAAAAATTAAATTATTAAATTAAATCACAATTAAACCACAAAGTCCTCAATCCAAAAATTACACTGAAATCCAAAAAATTAACACACAAATTTAACACAAAAATCCTCTTAATTAAACTAATAATCCTACTAATTTAACTCTTAATACCAGTTTTAATCGAACAAAATTTACGAACACAAAAAATCCAATATATAATCGAAAATTTTCATATGCATACATACATATATATATATATATACATATATAATCCATTATAATCCAAAAAAATATGTACTTTACCTCTAATTGAAACTTTAACTGAACTTTTACTCTAAAGTTTGCTTCAACCAATTTTAGAAATTTAGGGTTGCCCTAACTAATTTTAGGGATTTGAGAGATATGGTCAACAAAAAGGGGTGAGGTCGAGGCGTGAGAGGGAGAGATGTGAGTTCGGGAGAGAGGCGAGGTAGAGGGAGAGAGAAGTGTGAGAGCGAGAGAGTTTTGTGTAATAAAAATTTATTTTGTAAGGTCGAGAGAGACAGTGGTGAGTTGAGAGAGATGAGAGAGATAGTGGTGGAGAGAGATGACTGATAAGAGAGCGATAGTGTTTTGGGGATTGATTTTTTTTTTTTTTAGTTTTGTGTAAGAAATATTTTGGTATCCCGCCCAGCGAAAAAAATTAAGTTCCCGCTTGCAATTTGAACAAGTTGAGTAAAAGTGTATCGTCTATTGTAACACTTTGCTAAAGTATTGCAATTGTTCTAAAATTTTAAAACGGTCCTTTTGTTTGCAACACTTTTCATATTTAATGCAACTGTTGCAACCAATTTCCGTCGGTGTATCCGTTCGGTCGGACCTGCAATTGAAGAAGAATGCGAGGGTGTGGCCCCCCGATTCACCTCCGGTGTGAGAATAAGTTAACTGGTTCTTTTATGAGTAAAGGTAAACGCAGAGTGTTTGTGTTGTGTGTAAGTGATTGAATGAATGATATCAAACCTCTGTTAACCTTTTTATTCTCTATGCTGGCAGTTATCGGAGAGTAGGACGAATGGAGAATGTGTCCCACGTTCCCAGGGAACACAACTGAATGGACCGTTGCACATAACTGGGCCGAATGATATGGGCCCTCGCCAGTCTGGAGCCTCTCCAAGCCAATTATCCTCATTGGGCTTTCGGTCCAGCCCGGTAAGAAGTTGGGCCTTTAACATGTCCCTAGGCTTCGTTCGGAATTATCCTCAGGACGAAGGCTAAAGCCCAAGCCCATCTTCGGAAGTCTGTCTTCGTACGTGTCCTTCGGATAAGGATGGCGATGGACAAGGCCGAGACGCCTCCTGGGAAGTCGTGTCCCTTTATGGATGACAACTGTCTGTCCTTGAGATTCGTGCTTCAATCCCCGCCGTTGAATATGAAACGGCTCCGTCCAAACGTCACATCCCTGTATATAAACCTTCTAGACCCATTCAGTCCCCACTTTTACGCCTATCGATTGAACAAAACACCAGAGTCAAAAACTTTTATTTCTCAGAGCTTTTTGCAAACAACGATTGGAAACGTCGATTCATCGCCGGTCATCTTCTCTTCTCCGACTCCGGTGGACGTCTACATTCAAGCAACTTATCCTCAAGAACTCAGCCTCGTCAAGGATCTTCAAACAAGTAAGTAACATTTCCCTTCTCACTTCTTTACCATAACTATTCTGCACTCTATATATTCGTGTATGTGTTTATACGTATATGCGCATGAAGTTGCCTGTGATTCTCAAATATTGTATGTTCATGCCTGCAAGTAGTTAGGTGGCCTTTGATGTACCATTTTATCCTTTAATTGTTTCCCTCTACGATTACGGAATTGGTCTGGAGAACGGCCTGGGCAAGAACTTCCTTCGGGATCTTCGAACCCTGAGAACACTTTTCATACCAGTCCGACCGCTTTAGAACTCCTAGGAACCCTCTAATCTCCCTAAAATTTAGGCCTTCAGATCCCTTTGACCTAGGCCGTAGGTGTCCCGACCGATCCTGGCTCACTGTACTCGGCCCTTCTTTCCTTTTGAATTCCTTTTTCTTTATCCGAGTACAAGGCTAACCGTCTCTTCATTTCCGAATGCAGGGACATGGATCGGTCAACCGAAGGTGCCGGTCCTTCGGAGGTATCACCGTTTAGTGATGTCGGGGAGTATCCTGCGGCGAACTTTCGATCGCACCTGACTGAGGAAAAAATAGAAGAATTCCATTCCAAATACCAAGTAGAGAGGAAGGTCTGGTACTTCTTCACTCCTAGGAAGAGAGACCGTATTTGGCACAACCCTGAGGTTCCACCTCTCTTCGGCGGAAGCGTGGCCACCGGCATGTCCGAAATGGCCTACAAATGTGGCTTTCGGCTGCCGATGCTGCCAATACTGAAAAAATTGCTGAGGCAAGTTGGGATCGCCATAGGACAGCTGGATCCGAACAGCTTTTTCCATAGAAACGCTTTCCAAGCCCGATGCTTAGCTAAAGGGATGACTCCGAGGACAACCCTGTTCTGGCATCATTATGAGCTTCGGAGGAATTCCAAAAGCAACGGCTTCTACACTATCGCTCGTCGGACCGGCAGGGCCGATTGGGCTCAAACGAACTCCAACAATAGGGGGGCCCATGAGAAGTGGGTTTTCATCTCGGGCCCGAGAATGGAGAAGTACGGCCGCTGGCAGGATCTGGACCCGTCGAGGTTGCAGTATCCCGAGATGTTGGAGGCGGACAAACACGATTATCGTCTTCTTTGTGAACTCGATATGGATAGGGTTCCCCTATCGGACAGCCGGGATAACGACTGGTTGGTCGCCCTCTGGGGTAGTGGTAACATTTATCCTTACTCCTTTCCATCCGAGTGTTTCCTTTACTGTATTTTTATTTCATGTTGCCAATGTTTGACACTCTTGTTTTTGTGCAGTGTCTTCTCTTGATCATATTATTGAGCGCAAACGCAAGAAGGCAGCTCAACTCTCGATAGCTGCTACAGCCGAAGCTGATGCTGCCGCTCAATCGGCCGGCAAGGAGCTGGAATCTGTTCCCGACACCGGTGGGAGAAGCGAAACTCCAGTGGCTTCTCCTCCGCGAGATCAGGGGGATGGTATCGTCCAGGCCCTCTCAACCGATTCCCGAAAAAGGGGTCGGTCGGGAGATGCCGGACTGAAAGTATACCATCCTCCCTGGGGAGTCATTGAGACGGATCAAATCATTGTCCCTGCCCCCCAGCTGTCTACCGTAGTAGGTCCCGATCTTTGCCGGGGTCTCATTCTGCCAGCCGACAGGCCCACGTTTGCTAAGGCAAACGACCTTGAGGCTTGTACTGAAATGCTGGCTCTGCTCTCCATGGTAAGCTTTTTTTTTTTTTTTTTTCTTCGGTGTTATTTCTTTCACTTGTATTCAGTTTTTAATTCTTTTCCCTTGTTTGTTTCCAAGGGGTCTCTTGGTCGGCCGTAGTGACTGAACGGATGGAGGGTATACAGAAAAAGCTGGAGGCAGCCAACCAGACTGAAGTTCGGGCAGTCAAGGCTGAAGAGGACCTCCGGAATGCAACTTCTGACTTGGAGAGGGTCACCGGCCAATCTAACTCCTTGAAGGCCGAGAATGATGCCTTGAAGGCAAAGTTGCAGGAGATGGACGCCTTGAGGGCTAGGGTCGAGTGGAGAAACAAGCAGCTCAAGCTTTCAAGGAAAAATGTTCGGAAGCTGCAGAAGACCCTGGAGCTGACCGAAGAAAGATGCTACCAAATGGGGTATGACGGCGCTGTGCTGAAGGCACATTCTTTGGGCTTCGATCATACTCAGCTGGTAGATCCTTCGCTCGGGATGACGGATCCGGTTGGTCGGGAGGGGTCTGATCAACCCTTAGAGGTTTCTTCGGGCGAAGATGAGTCTCTCTCCGACGAACCTCCAGCTGATGAAGCCTTGTAATATTTTCGTAGCTTTTTAATATTTTCGAACTTGTAATATTTAACTTTGCCTTCGGGCTCACTATTCGTGCCTTCGGGCTTGTAATATTTTACTTTGCCTTCGGGCTTGTTTTATATAAGTCTGCCTTTGCATAATATTCTTTTGTATGCGTCTTCGGCTTCGGCCTTAATTTGGCTTCTGTTTCTGTTCATGCGTCTTTGGCTTTGATTTGCCTTGGCATGATTCTTCTTTTTTTTTATGCCTCTTCGGCTTCATTTTGCCTTAGCATATTTATTTTATTTTTATGCATCTTCGGCCATTTTTGCCTTAGCATATTTATTTTATTTTTATGCATCTTCGGCCATTTTTGCCTTAGCATAATTCTTGCCTTTTTGTGCATCTTTGGTCGTAACCTAGCTGCCCCCGAGTATTTAAGGGGTTTTGTAAATGATTAAGGTCTCGTTCGGTCGGTTGAAAAATATTTCCTCCCGGCCTTAATTAATGTCAAAGCAACTTGAATACTAAGGCAATTTTGTAAGAGGCCAAATTTTATTCGGTCGGCCCCAAATTTGGATTCGTCAAGTATTTGTAGCTTAAAACACAATGTACTTGAACACTACCAATAAGTTAAGGGGCGCATGTTTTATACGGTCAGCCCCAAACATGGGTCTATTAAGCTTAATATTGCGTACTTAGCTTTTTGGCTATAAATGTACTTAGCTTAACAATAACGGATAAAAAATGGAGCAAAACAATCTTTTCATTAACCATGCAACTCTTACATAGATTTGATTACAGATTGATGCTAGCTTATGGAATTCAGAATAAAGTTGCATAAGACAAAATACTGAAGTAAAAAGCAATAAAAGTTGGACCAGTATGCTTACTGGTAGAAACGGCGAAGGCGAGCGGCGTGCCAGGTGTTTTTGATTGGGCTGCCGTCCGGATGAGCCAATTTGTAGGTGCCTGATCGGACCACTTCAATCACCACATATGGACCTTCCCAGTTGGGCATAAGCTTGCCTTTTTTTGCTGGCATGGAGGTGGCTAACTCCCGAAGCACTAAGTCCCCGGCTCGAAAAGATCTCTTCTTCACCCCCGAATCATAGTACTGGGCTGCCTGCAGTTGGTACCTTAAGTTTCTTTGGTGGGCAGCCTCTCTTTCTTCTTCTAGTAAGTCCACATTTGCTCGAAGTCCGAACTCATTTGTCTCCACGTTAAACATTTCTGTTCGGTACGACTCTAGACCAACTTCGACAGGTAGAAGGGCATCAGTTCCGAAGGCCAGTTTGAAAGGTGTTTCCCCGGTTGAAGATCTTGTAGTGGTTCGGTAAGCCCATAGGACCCATGGTAGTTCTTCAGCCCAAAGTCCCTTAGCTTCCCCTAGCCTTTTCTTGATTCCATCAAAAATGATTTTGTTGGCCGCCTCGATCGCCCCGTTTCCCTGGGGATGCCCTACCGAACTGAACTTCTGTTTTATCCCGAATTGAGCCAGGAATTTTCTGAACTTGCTCCCAATGAATTGAGTACCGTTATCGGACACACAAACCATAGGTATGCCAAACCTCAAGATCACCTGTTCCAGCATGAATTTCTTCGCGGCCTCTTCGGTAATGGCCGAAAGGGGTTTTGCTTCTATCCACTTTGTCATATAGTCGATTGCCACAATACAGTATTTCGCTTGCTTAGTGCTGGTGGGTAGGATCCCCACAATATCGACCGCCCACATAGCAAATGGGATCGGGCTAAGGACTGAAGACATCTCTTCGGGAGGTTGCTTCGGGATTGTGCTGAATATCTGGCATTGCTTGCATTTCTTTGCATACTCTGTGGCGTCTCCTTTCATTTTTGGCCAGAAGAATCCCTGCCTAAGGATCTTGAAGGCTAAGGATCGTCCTGCCAAATGTTCTCCACAAATCCCTTCATGAACCGTCTCCAAAGCAAGCTGTTGTTCATCTTTGTCTAAACATCTGAGTAGCGGCTGGCTTACCGATCGTCTGAACAAACGGCCCCCGACCAGAGTGTAATTTCCCGACCGATACTTAACCTTCTGTGCTTCCCTTCGGTCAAGTGGTAGGATGCCTTTTTCCCACAGACGGCGCCAAATGTTGCAACCAATTTCCGTCGGTGTATCCGTTCGGTCGGACCTGCAATTGAAGAAGAATGCGAGGGTGTGGCCCCCCGATTCACCTCCGGTGTGAGAATAAGTTAACTGGTTCTTTTATGAGTAAAGGTAAATGCAGAGTGTTTGTGTTGTGTGTAAGTGATTGAATGAATGATATCAAACCTCTATTAACCTTTTTATTCTCTATGCTAGCAGTTATCGGAGAGTAGGACGAATGGAGAACGTGTCCCACGTTCCCACGTTCCCAGGGAACACAACTGAATGGACCGTTGCACATAACTGGGCCGAATGATATGGGCCCTCGCCAGTCTGGAGCCTCTCCAAGCCAATTATCCTCATTGGGCTTTCGGTCCAGCCCGGTAAGAAGTTGGGCCTTTAACAGCAACATTTTTTAAAATATTGCAATAGATTACCAAGTTTTGTGTCTATTGTAACACTTTCTGTAACACAAATATATATTGGGCTTGCAATAGCCCATATATGGTGTAGCTAGAAGAAGAAGAGGTAGAGGAGCCTGAGGCTGAAAAGTACGAGGGTGACCAATCTGATGACCCGATTGCAGGCACTTGAAAGATCAAATTAAAAAATTGAATGGATACGTGACAGAATTTGTGGTCCAAGAAGCTAAGAAGTATAAGGAAGGAAAAGACAGTAAAGATAAAGCACCGGGAAACCAGGAAAGGACTACCCGAGCTAATAGCATCCACACCATCTTTGGTGACCTTTACTTGGGGGGTTCCAGCCGGAATGCCAGAGATAGGTACGCCCGGGAGGCAATGGGGAAGCCCCTAACGAATGTTTTCCACCTTGCAGAAAGGCCCCCTAAGTTGTTCAAAGGGGAAACCGAGGATATTTTCTTTACAGAAGAGGATGCCAAGTGGGTTCACCACCCTCATAATGATGCTTTGGTGGTACCCGTAAGTATTGGTGGGATGAATGTGCATAGAGTGCTGATTAATAACGGAAGCTCAGTGAATATCTTGGCGTATACCACATTCCAGAAACTGGGGCTTCTAGATAAAGAGTTACTGCCTACCAATAATGAGCTATATGGGTTTATCGGTAACCCAGTCCAAATCATGGGAAAAATTAAGCTGCCATTGACATTGGGTGTGGATCCTTGCAAGGCCACACAAATGGCCGAGTTTATGGTGGTAGACGAAGACATCTCTCATAATGCAATTCTTGGGAGACCAATATTGAAGGACATGAGGGTGGTAACCTCGATATATACCTTCTCAATAAAAATCCCTACCCTAAATGGCATTGGGTGTGTGAAAGGATGTCAATATGAGTCAAGGGAATGCTATAACAAAGTTGTGTAGGCTACCGAAAAGGCAGATAAATCTGTCCAAGTTGAGGAAAAGGCTAGCGGGGAAGCCTTAATGAGAAGCCACAGGATAGAGCCGCGAAAGTTTGAGAAGGCATCTTGTAATGCCATCATGATACTGGAGCTACCAGAGGAACCTACTGAAGCGGTTCAAGTTTTCCGGGGGGTAGTACCACCACAAAGTTTGTTGTTGGAAGCTGCCAAAAATGAGGAAAAATTTCAAAACATTCCAATGGAAGGCACAGTAGAAGATGCCTCAAATGGTGATCTAGATGATATGATACAGGAAAATGAAAATGGGGTGCCAGCCGGTATGCCTTACGATTTATGGAATACCGGGGTTACCTATCATCTAGCAGATGGTGAATGGAGAACTGCCTCAAAAGAATTCATGGGGATGCCCATTAGTCAGAATGAGGCCCAAGAAGCTGTGAAAGAGCTCCCAGTGAAATTGACATTGATCCTAGAATGCCCGGTACCCTGGAAAAAGCAAGAGCTGCGAAGATACTATTCCCATACTGGTAGACGTTGAAGATCCTAATAAAGTGTTAAAAATTGGGAAGCAGCTAGATGAAAGGAAAAGAGGAATGCTAAGCTCTTTCCTCAAGGACAACCTAGATGTGTTTGCATGGTGTCACTCAAACATGGTGGGGATTGACCCGAAAATCATGTGTCACCAATTGAATATTGATCCTGAAAGAAGAGGCATCCAGCAGAAAAGGAGGCCCGTCTCTTGAAACCTCGCAGGTTAACAATTAAGGGATCCATGTATGCGATCAGGGTTCTATACATGCCCAAATAGTCAGGGATGTCATGTGTGCCTATCAGGGTTCCACACATGACTAAGAATCAAGGAAGCCATGTGTGCCGATTAGGGTTCCACAAATGACTAATAATCAAAGAAGCCATGTCTGCCGATCAGGGTTCCACACATGCCCTAACAATCAAGGAAGCCATGTGAGGGTTCCACACATGACTAGTAATAAAGGGATCCATGTGTGTCATCTGGGTTCCACACATGCCCTAATAATCAAAGAAGCCATGTGTGCCGATCAGGGTTCCACACATGTCTAGTAATAAAGGGATCCATGTGTGCCAATCAGGGTTCCACACATGCCCTAATAATCAAAGAAGCCATGTGTGCCGATCAGGGTTCCACACATAACTAGTAATAAAGGGATCCATGCATGTCAATCAAGGTTCCACATATGCCTTAATAATCAAAGAAGCTATGTGTGCCGATTAGGGTTCCACACATGACTAGTAATAAAGGGGTCCACACATGCCCTAAGTAAACATGAAAAGTTTCAAAATTCTGATAATTTTATCTTGTCAAGCTGAGAGGTGTATCCTCTACTACCCCCTAGTTCTGGATGGTAGCCTGGCTGCCATGTAAAACTATGCAAGTGAGGCTTCCACGCCTTTCTTTTCTCAAAAATTTATAAGTGATCAATGTAAAAGGAAACAATCAACTTCTACTTTCACTGAAAATTGAAAGAGTACGATTACATCAGACTTCATCCGAAAGAGGTGTACATCCACTACCCCCCAGGCATCTACTAGGAATCATGAAATCCTAAGAACTAAAAGGGAAATGACAAAACCACAACTAATAGGTTGCCTTTAATCATCCTGATCCTGAAAGAAGGCTACATCTGCATTTGCTTGAAAGAAATCTTACTGATAATACTTCTTAAGGTGCTTGGCATTCCAAGCATAGGGGATGGTGTTCCCATTCATGTCTTCAAGGTGGTAGGTGCCTTCCCAGAAAATGGATTTTTTTTGTAAGGCCCCTCCCAATTTTCTCCAAAGGCCCCGTGTCCGGGAACCCTCATGTTGGGCATCATTCTTCGTAGTACCAGTTCACCCACCTTAAAGGGCTGAGGGCGTACCTTATTGTTGTAATATTTGCAGGTCCTCTGTTGGTAAGTCGCAAACTTCAACTGTGCAGTAGCCCGCATTTCCTCCACCAGGTCAAGTGCCAGCATCTGATTTATTTCATTTGATTCTTGACTGAAGTTATCCCTCCAGTAGGATCCTGTTCCTACCTCCACAGAAACCATTGCTTCACAGTTGTAGGCTAGGACAAAGGGAGACTCTCCGGTTGTAGACCTGGGAGTAGTGTTATAGGACCATAAGACCATTGGGAGCTCCTCTGGCCAGCTTCCCTTTCTATCTTCCAGCTTGGCTTTTAAAGTATGCTTAATGATTTTGTTCACAGCTTCCGTCTGCCCATTGCTTTGTGGATGGCAAACGGCTGAAAATCTTTCTTTATTCCTAAATCTTCACATAAACTTCTCATTTACTTACTATCAAATTGCTTTCAGTTATCCAAAATCAGTTTATACGGTACCCCGTACCTACATATGAAGCCATTCTTAACAAATTCTTTTAGCTTACTTGCGGTTATGGTAGCCAGGGGTTCCGCCTCAGCCCACTTTGTAAAGTAATCAATAGCTACCACAACATATTTCATACCACCTTTGCCCTTTGGAAGCTCCCCAATCAGATCAATCCCCCATATTACAAAGGGCCAGGGGCTTCCAATTTGTCTCAACGCCACAGCTGGGTTGCTATTAAAGTTAGCAAACCTTTGACATTGATCACAAGCTTTATCAAAGTCATAAGCATCAGCCTTCATGGTGGGCCAGTAGTAACCCTGTCGAAGCACCTTCTGGGCGAGGGAGGTACCCCCCGAGTGGTTGCCACAGATGCCTTCATGAACTTCCCTTAGGATATATTCACATTCGTTTCCAGATATACACTGAAGTAGAAGCTGGTTAAATCCTCTCTTGTATAGGATACCATCATTGATTACATAGCGGGAAACCTTATATTTGAGTTTTCGGGCTTCATCTTTGTCATCCGGAAGCGTCCCCTTAGTGATGTACTCACGTATAGGGGTTGTCCACTGGCTTTCCACTGAAAATTTTATCTCCATTACTTCCTCTAGATGGATGCTTGGTTCGAGTTGCACCTCGAGGGGGATCACTCCCAACAAAATAGCTTCTTTTTGGGATCCCAACTTAGCAAGGGCATCAACATTGGCATTTTCCACCCTTGGGACCTGATTCAGATTCAACACTTTAAACTTACTAATGAGTCTTGGGCATACCTCATATATAATTTAGTGCGGGGACCCCTGCTTTGGAAGCTCCCCTTGATTTGCCACACGATCAGCATAGAATCACTGAAAACATTCAAATACTCAACCTTCATTTCTAGAGCTAGTTTCAGTCTAGCAATAAGAGCCTCATATTCAGCATCATTGTTGGTAGCCTTGAAACCAAAGTGTATGGCACTCCATATTCGGTGCCCCTCCGGGCTTACCAATTCTATCCCAGCGCCTGCCTCATTGTTATTCACTGCTCCATCAACATACAAATTCCACCATAAGTGAGGGCCTTCAGTCTCCCCCTCGGTTATTGGGGGTACCAGTATTCATTCCTCATCGGTAACCTCAAAGTCCGGGGGAAACTCTAATAGGAAATCAGCCAGTGTTTGGCCTTTGATAGCAGTTCAGGGCTTGTAATCTATGTCAAACTGTCCCTGTTCGACAGCCCATTTCATCATTCTACCGGAGGCTTCCGGCTTGTGCATCACCTGTGGGAAGGATGTCCTGACTTCAATTTTATGGGCCTGAAAATAAATCCTCGGCTTTCTAGAAGCCAATATCAGAGCATATGCTAGCTTCTCCATGCTGGGATATCGGGTTTCCGCATCCAATAGGCTTTTGCTCACATAAAAGACCGGGTACTGTACTTGCTCTTCCTCCCAAGTCAATACAGCACTTATAGAATATTCAGAAACAGCTAAGTACAGAATGAGTACCTCGCCTTCCCGGGGTTTGGTGAGAAGTAGTGGGCTTCCCAACTGTTCCTTTAGCTTTTTGAAGGCTTCCTCACATTCTGGGGTCCATTCGAAGTTTTGACCCTTCTTGATAGCCTTGAAGAACTCTCAGCATTTGTCAGAAGACTGAGATAAAAATTTGTTTAGGGCTGCCACCCTTCCGGTAAGCCTCTGGACTTCCATAACATTCCTTGGGGATCTCAATTCTAGCAATGCCTTGATTTTGGCAAGGTTCGCCTCGATCCCTCTATGATTCACAATGAATCCAAGAAAATTATCGGATTCCATTTCGAATACACATTTTTGGGGGTTCACCTTCATCCGGTACTTCCTCAGGATATCAAACATCTCAGATAGGTGCAACACATGGTCGGCTGCCACCTTTGATTTAACCAAAATATCATCAACGTAAACTTCCACACTCTTACCAATTTGTTCCTTGAACATCATGTTTACCAACCTTTGATAGGTTGCTCCAGCAATCAGCAGACCAAACGGCATCCCCATATAACAGTACAATCCTCTATCAGTTATGAAGCTGGTATGCTCCTGGTCCGGCTCATACATTGGTATCTGGTTATACCTAGAGTAGGCATCCATAAAACTCAACAAGGCATGGCCTACCTTAGCATCCACCAGTTGATCAATTCTAGGTACCGGGAAGCTATCCTTAGGGCAAGCTTTGTTCAGACCAGTAAGATCAACAACTTGGGAACGTGATTATATACATCATACTCGATTATTATCAGAAATAATAGTCATTATCCCACTGGAGAGAGGATAACTCATCATAAACAACTGAATATATCATTTCAAGAACTACATACGGGCTTGATCTCCTATAAATACGAGTATGTAGGTAGTTTGCGGGATCTCTTAGACACTTTGACACCTTGAGTAACATAGAGCACGTATACTCTTGTGTGACATATCATTATTAGGGTTCTTGGCAGGCCAACATTCGGTCCTTGAGCTCTAATTCCCGTGAATCTAGTCCGATCCTCCGAGGAACCACCTCCCGTGTTCTTCGGAAACTCCTAGCTATGAGCCTTTCCGGGCAGCTAGCCATAAATATCCAGCCGTGAGCCTTTCTGGGTAGTTGGGTGATTCCGTATTCATTAGCACTATTCCAGCAACGGCCTCCTAATTTGTTGTGCTAAAATCCTCCCACAACAATATATATATATATATATATATATATATATATATATATATATATATATATATATATATATATATATATATATATTAAGTGGAGGAAAGTAATATATGTAGTTAAATTTTACTATTTTTGGAAATTTTAGAAATGTAAAAAATTGATAAGGGCGTCCATATAAAAATGTGAAAAAATGAATAGGATATATCTATATCTATCTTTATATCTATATATGTATTATAGTAGCAGGATTTTCCTTAGAAGCTTCAAAATAGTTTTCCTGAAATCTCTCATTTTAGATTTAAAAAAAAATGATCTCCTTGCATTTAAAAGCATTTTAATTAGTCGTTAATTGTACTTGTTAAATATACTTTATTTATTTTTAAATAAAAGTTTATCAATCTTTATTAGAACATTCTAATTATTATGTTAATATAAGTTAATTATCTATAAAAAAAAGTACAATTACTTAAGATAAAATGATAAAATAAAATAATTTATATCGAGTCATTTTTACTCCTTATTCAAAATCAAAGCAATTTTTATTCGGTAATAGTAAATATACAATTTTATCTTTAGGGAAATCCGTAATTAGTGATCGTGGAAATCATGATAAGTCACGGAGGTAAATAATTTTTTTGATTAACATTCACAATTTGAATACAATTTTACTTTTACACATGAACAATTATACATGAAGTGTGATCAACTTGATCACATTGAATCAACTCGATTAATGAAGTATTTTTCTATATCTCTATATCTATCTATGTAAATTATAATGTCAGAAGATTGGAGTCCCAAAAAGCTTTCAAGACACATTTCTTGAATTTTCGAATTTTCAAATTTTTATTAGAAAATATTTCTTTTGCATTTAATAACATCTTAAATATCATTAATTACATCTATTAAATACCTCATAAATTTTATTTATATAAAGTTTAGTAAACTATATCTGAACATTATTAATATTATTTAATACTCCCTCCGTCCCCTTTTAGTTGGCACATTTGCAAAAAACACACATATTAAGAAAGATTTAATTATATAAATTGTTTTCATGTTTGCCCTTAATCTTAACATTAAATGATGATTTATGAGTGTGTATATTAAATATAAAGTAAAACATTGGTACCAGAAATAAAGGGATATATATGGAAAAATTGATAAAAAAATGTACTGGAACAAGGGATGTGACAACTATTTAGGAACAATTTTTTTTTGCAAATTGCCAACTAAAAAGGGGCGGAGGGAGTATAAAATAGTAATTATGTAAGTCCCCAAAAGCATTTAATGTATATTTATTGAATTTTCCAATTTTCCAATTTTTTATTTTAAAAAATTTCTTTTGCATTTAATAGCATCTTAAGTAATCATTAATTACTTATATTAAATACCTAATAAATTAATTTTTTTTATTTGAATAAAATTTAGCAAAATTTATTTGAACATTATTAACATTATTTAATATAAAATAGTAATTATCCACATAAAATAAGATTATTTCAAGTAAAATGATGACTTTAAATTACTTACATTATGACATTTTTTTTATTTCCTATTCGATATGACTGCAATTTCATTTCGGGCAACTTTAGAATACACTACCTTAAAGTGATCGTGAACAGATCGTGAGAAGTTATGAAAGTATATTGACTTTTCGGTTAATATCTACAATTTATATTATATGCTTACTAGCTTATAACTCGTGCAATGCACGGGTTTCTTGTATTATGTTATAAATTTTATTTAATATTTCAATTATGGCTTTATATAATCATTATTTTTAATAATTTTTTAATTTTAATTTGATATAATTTAATATTCTCATGTTTACGGATTATACTAATGTTTTCTTATTATAAACAACGTATATGATTTTTAATATATTTTTATTATTAATTGAAAAATATGGTGTGATATTTTCGGGTATATATTAATGATTTTAAGATTTGTTGTAAATTAAAAAGGTAACGTGTTTTAATTTGAAAGAAAATATTACTGATCGAAAGATATGATACGATTGATCTTTTTATGTATTTATAAAAGGTAATATCTTCAACTAAAAGTAAATGTGAAAAAGACAATCGACTAATTACCATTAATTATATTATGTTATTATTTATTTTAGGTGTTATATTTTTCTTGAAAATTATGGTGTGATATTTTTGGGTATATATTAGTGAGTGTAAGATTTGTTTTAAATTAAAAAGGTAACGTGTTTTAATTCGAAAGGAAATATTAATGATCGAAAGATATGATACGATTAATGTTTTTAGGTGTTTATAAAAGGTAATATCTTCAACTAAAAGTAAATGTGAAAAAGGCAATCGACTAATTACCATTAATTTTATTATGTTATTATTTATTTTAGGTGTTATATTTGATTTATCTTTTTAGGTGTTTATAAAAGGTAATATCTTTAATTAACTAAAAGTAAATGTGAAAAAGACAATCGACTAATTACCATTAATTATATTTTGTTATTATTTATTTTAGGTGTTATATTTTTCTTGAAAATTATGGTGTGATATTTTCGAGTATATAATAATGATTGTAAGACTTGTTTTAAATTAAAAAGGTAACGTGTTTTAATTCGAAAGGAAATATTAATTATCTAAAGATATGATACGATTAATGTTTTTAGGTGTTTATAAAAGGTAATATCTTCAACTAAAAGTAATGTGAAAAAGGCAATCGACTAATTACCATTAATTTTATTATGTTATTATTTATTTTAGGTGTTATATTTGATTTATCTTTTTAGGTGTTTATAAAAGGTAATATCTTTAATTAACTAAAAGTAAATGTGAAAAAGACAATCGACTAATTACCATTAATTATATTTTGTTATTATTTATTTTAGGTGTTATATTTTTCTTGAAAATTATGGTGTGATATTTTCGAGTATATAATAAGGATTGTAAGACTTGTTTTAAATTAAAAAGGTAACGTGTTTTAATTCGAAAGGAAATATTAATGATAGGAAGATATGATACGATTGATGTTTTTAGGTGTTTATAAACGGTAATATCTTCAACTAAAAGTAAATATGAAAAAGTCAATCGACTAATTACCATTACTTATGTATTTTCAACTAAAAGTAAATGTGAAAAAGACATTAATCGACTAATTATCATTTATTATATTATATTATTATAAGATGGAGATAATACAAAAACATAATACAATCATTATACTTACACTTAAATCGGCTTTAATATATTAATATAGATATGGTGTTGAAAAAGAAAAGAAAAGCGGAAGAAGCTTGTGTATTGAATTGATGGAGCTTGGGTATTGACGGAGAGAACATCAAGTCACACAAATTAGGTTTAAAAGAAAAGAGTTCTGTGTTAGGACTTAGGAGTTCTGCTTTTACTTTGAAGTTGATTAAAAGTCTTAACGCACTTGATTTATTTTACATTTGAAATTAATTGAAAATTTAATAAATAGGATAACCAAATCGAAAACCAAAACTTTTAAAACTTTCAATGTTTATGATCGTAAGATTAGTTTTAAATCAAAAAGGTAATGTGTTTTAATTAGAAAAAAATATTAATAATTGGAAGATATGGTATGATTGATATTATTAGGTGTTTATAAAAAAGGCAATCCGTTAATTATCATTAATTATATTATGTTATTATTTATTTTAATAAATGGGATAACCAAACCGAAAACCAAATGTTTTAAGTTTAGCTGTATTAGTAATGGTGTAAATATAAAATACTATTGTGTCTTTAGGACTATAGCCAATAATGGATTAAAATTGATTTATTTTATATTTTAAATTAATTAAAAATTAAATTAACCAAACCGCAAACCAAAATAAATAGGATAACCAAACCGAAAACCAAAACTTTCAATGTTTCGGCTTTAATATAATAGTATAGATAGCCAATAATGGATTAAAATTGATTTATTTTATATTTAAAAATAATTAAAAATTAAATTAACCAAACCGAAAACCAAAATAAATAGGATAACCAAACCGAAAACCAAAACTTTCAATGTTTCGGCTTTAATATAATAGTATAGATATATAATATGCGTAGTAGGGATTTTATCCATAATTTTGGTCACTATACTACCAAAATAATCTCAATCGTCGAATCTAATTTTTTTTTAAAATAGAGGATCAAGATTATATCATATTAAAAAAATTATAATCTAAAAATGATATAATTAAAAAAGGTTGTATTAGAATTGAATTTTATAAAGAAAATTATAATATGAAAAGGATATAATTAAAAATGAATACAGTTGATTTTTTTTAATATTAAAATACGTTCATATTTACTATTTAGGCTCTATGTCGAGATCTATAAAACAGATTTGGATGATTTTACAATACACACGAAACTCATAAAATTATCTTTAATTTAGTGATGATTTAACAATTATAATCGAAATGAAAACACTCGGTGTAATAACCACGAATTTTCGAATAATATTTTAATTTTGAGCCGAATTTTAGAGTCTCGTTTTAATTAGTCAGCGGGAGAAAAAAAACGAAATCTTTTTACTAAATATTTATATTAAATGTTTTAATCATTATATCATTTCAATTTGTCCCCCATTTTTATTTCCTTTTATTTGATAATTACCACTTAAAAGACAATAATTAGGCATTATGTCCACTAGAAATTTTACAATTATTTTGTCCCCATGATTTAATCTTTTTAATTATTTTAAACAAACATTATCAGCTTCATGATTATAGAAGCAGTACCTAATTTTGTTATAAAACTGGTTGGTCACTGCATTAACAGATACAACACCCATCAATCACATTAATGTTAAACACCAAACAAACCCATTCGTATAAACATACAAAACAGAGTCAACAGCAGGTAGTTCAGTTACTATTTTCTGTGAATTCTTTTATTCCGATTTTTTTTTTGATTTTTAATGCTAATACCGATTGGTTTGATTTCCTTCTCTGTTAATTAATTTCGTTTTGTTTTCGAATGGTATGAATTGTATGTGGGTTTCCAGCTGTTTTGGTGATGTCGCGAGCGGTTTTGTGCGGGGTAACGGGGGGGTTTGAATTGGAGATGCCGGGGTTAATTGT
This sequence comes from Saposhnikovia divaricata, assembly GCA_036435485.1. Classification (NCBI taxonomy): domain Eukaryota; kingdom Viridiplantae; phylum Streptophyta; class Magnoliopsida; order Apiales; family Apiaceae; genus Saposhnikovia; species Saposhnikovia divaricata. The sequence goes on along the minus strand of CM071597.1, from coordinate 150,666,222 downwards.
TCGGTTGGATGTTGATGATTGAATCGGAGAGAGTGAGGTGAGATTGAGAGAGGAGTCGGGAGAGAGGGGTGGTAGCACAGTTGTTGTTTTTGGTGTTTGTTGTCCGGTAGAAAGTCAAAAGGGAGAAGAGATAGAGAGGTTCGGGCGACGAGAGATGGCAGAGAGAGAGACTTGACAGCGAGAGAGATGGAAGGGAGAGACGGGGATGGGTGATGTTGTTTTAGTTAGAGAGTACAGAGAGAAGCATCCAGGGAGAGAAAGAGTTTGGAGAGATTGTTGTTGGTTGTTGTCGAAGTAGAGAAAGGGGAGAAAAGAGAGGGAGGTCGATGGTGGAGAGGGTGAGAGATGCAGAGAGAGTCGAGAGAGGGAGAGAGAGACTCAGAGAGAGAGACGACGAGGGAAGTAGAACGAGAGAGAGAGAGAGGGATAGATTTAGAGAGGTAGCGAGAGAGGAGAGAAAGAGATTAGAGAGAGTGATGCAGAGAGAGATTGTCGAGAGAGAGAGAGCGGGGGAAGAAAGCGAGAGACAGATTTGCTGTAGAGCGGTGGTGGTAGTGTGGGACCGTGCAGGTGGGACCCACACGGTAGTAGGTGGGACCCACATAGTGTAGGTGAGGCCCACATCGATGTTAAATAAAATAAAAAAATAAAACGATACAGTTTAGTATATTAGCGATTGAATGTTTAAAATCGAGACTTAATTAATTGGTTTGCTATTTAAAAATTTTGAGAAATTAAAGAGTTTAATTAATTAAATAGAATTATTTAGAGTTTTTAAACGTAATTTAGGAAGTTTTTAATTGAGTAATTAAATAGAAATATTTGTGATTTGGAACACAATTTAGAGATTTTATAATTTGTCGATAAAAAGAAGAATATTTGTGAATAAATAGAATAAAAAATGTTTTAGTTTGGAAAGCTGTTTTTAATATTTTTTGGTTTATTTTAAATAACCGGATCGAGTCAGATTTAATTTAGAGATTTAAAATTGGATTTATATTATTAGTGAGTAAAATAAATTAAAATTTGTGAGGTTGCTTAAAATTAGAATTCTTTGATAAATTAATTTAAAAATGAGAATAATTATTTTGGATTTAAATTGAATAACTGAATTGTTGAATTTTTCATTTTGAGTAAGAATTTAGATTTACAGATATTAAAAATAGGATATATTCTCCAGATTTAATTCCTGAGTTCGAAGAGATATTTATTTATCCCGGAATTAATTTCCGTTATTTATTCAGGAGATGTTTATGAGATATTATATTATTATTAATTATATTATCGGATCGAGAATATTTTATTCTGAAGAATCGCTCACGTATTTCTGGTTGTCATTTTTAGAGAATAATTCTCGAGACGTAGATCGGCGCCAAGTTCACGGGTAGAGTATATTTTTTATCTGCATTCATTAGCACTTCGAGATCGAGGCAAGTTCATTCCTACCCTAACTTTTGGAAACTGTGAATTTCTGTTAGTATTATTTAATTCCTTAATTATTTTCGAGATATTATATGTTGAGATTTATATGTTGCTCCGTATGATGCAATAAATTCTTTTGAGCATTATTTCTCGTTAAATATTATTATGCTGTTAATTTAGTTTATTTGAGAATTATAATCCCTATAAGCGTAGAAATAATTTAGTTGCTATCGGGTCGATCTCATTAGTTCGAGACGACTATTATTTTGATTCAGTGAAACTAATCTCATTCGTCTGAGATAGTTAAATTCATTCTTTTCGATTGAATTTATTGTACAAATTCAACCGTTATTTATTGATTATCTTTTAGTTAGTTCCTCGTTTGAACTAACCGATAGAAGTTTAAAAATTATAATTATTAGAGATTTTTACTCGTCGATCAAGTGAAAAAATATTCTATTTAAACGTTCATCAATGTTGAGTATTATAAATATTGAGAAGTACTATTTGTTCAGTACGACTCCCAATTACTTCATTTTAAGACTATTCTCATAATTTCGAGATAGTTGAGTTTATTGTCAAGGTTTGACATTTTGTTCGTGTCAACCGATAAATTATTATTATTGAGAATTTACATCAGTCCATTGTTCGGATTGGTGGTAAAATCGAGTCAGACTGGTAGTCCGCCAGATTTGTAAATATTTTCTGGAAGAATTATTTCAAGTTATCTGTACCCCATATATTCGGGAATTATGTATTCTACTGGTCAATTTTGGGCAAGAGGCCCATTATAGAGAAAGAGAGACTCGTGTACCGTTTTACGGACCCGAGAATAATTAGGCACTTTGTTGCCATGGTTGAATTGATAACCATTATGATGCTAGTATTCATACATATATATTATATTGTTGATATCGTATTGTAGCCGTGATCGGGCGAAGTGCGGTGTCATTGGAGGCCGGTATTCTTGGTCGGTTAGTTGATCGCCCCACCGAGATACCGAGAGGTGGAAGACCAGTTCATTCTTAAATCATGAGTGATCAGAGTTATATCAAATGAGTTGTTCGAGTATTCTGTTTTGAGATGAGTAATGAGTCTTTTGAGTATTAAATTTTGAGATGAGTTTTTAGTCTTTCGAGTATGATATTTTCAAGATGAATTTGAGCCAAATCATATTGTGATATCCGATATTAAAATTTTGAGTATTTCTTTCGGTAAACCTTATTATATTTATATACCGAGCAAGAAGAGAACTTGCTGAGCACTATAGTTGCTCATTCTTGATTACAACATTTTGTTCAGCTGTCAAGACGGAGAGAGGCGAGACGTCCAGCCAGGGATACAGAGGCAAGGGGAAAGCGCAAGGCTATGGTAACAATAATTAGAAGATCCAGATGGAATCTTTATATTTCTACTTTTGTGAACTTTTGTAATATTTTATCTCGAGATGTAACAAGTTGGATTGTACTATGTTGTGAAGACGATCTTGGACCTGCGGAGTGGGACATTTATGCTCCGTTGTAATAAAATTTGGTATTGTTATTGCGTTATCATATTGAGACAATGTGACGACCCGAGTCCCCGGTCAAGGTGGATTTGGGGCCGTTACAGTTTTGGTATCAGAGCCATAGTTATATTTTTAGGAATCGTACGAGCCTAGAATTATAACACGACGTGAGAATTTAGAGGTATTATACAACGTGGAGATTTTAGCACCAAGTGCCTTACACCCTTATATATTTATATGCGTTTATAGTCGACTAGAACCTGTTTGTGACCGAGACTCTTTGCTTTTGTAGATGTCTTCTTCAGGATCTACCGGTTTCTTTCCTACTGGAGACAGATCTCCTACCCCGTACCCACTAGGACCTCTAGATCCTAGCTCAGGGACGGATAGTGACCCATCAGAGGAGTACATGGTGATCAGTAGCGACTCGGAGGATTCTTCTGTCCAAATACTTACACCTTCACCTCCACATGTGATTGACTTAGATACACCTCCACATGAGGTTCAGATAGAGACTGAGCAGATAGAGCAGACTACCTCACTGTTTACCCCCGAGATGTTTAGAGCTGAGACCCCAGAGCCAGAGATTGCTGATCAGGTTGATGAGAGGCTGCTTTCACCTGTCCACACTGACGTGGTGCCTAGTTCAGCTACCCCAGAGTCTAGAGTTGATACCCCCACCAGAGTGGCAGCTTTTGCTGACTGGTTTACTTCCCAGGTTCCAGTATATGTTTCGGCTCCGTCAGTCCCTACCATACCGAACTACATGTTTCCACAGGCCGGTGATACTCCTGCTTGTGATACTGCTCCATCGGCACCTACTATACCTATTCGTGCTCCGACTCAGCCCACTGCGGCCCCTGTTACTACTACTGCGATGCCACCTGTTCACCCTGAGTATGAGGGAGCGGCAGGAGAGATGGTCCCTTGGCACGTTCACCATTCTCTCTTCCAGCATTATCGATGGTTATGGTCTCGTTATAAGGAGATCTTTGCTACTAGGGATGGTATCCTTAGATTGTTGGTTGTTCCTGATCCTTTTGTTGTGCATCACGGAAGGAGTTTACTGGTGAGAGACGTCCTAATGGAGATTATGCATTAGATTGCTCTTATCGTTTTGATGGGACTATAGACTGACTTTGCTGCCTTGCCGTCATCGAGTACCGGGCAGATTGACCATGCTAGAGTTGCCACCATGATTGCAAATATCGTAGCAGAGTTCCATAGGAGGGTCGGTGAGATATTCCCACGTTGATGACCTATTTGGACGCTTGAGCATCCTCATCGTTTGGCTAGAGTAGCTAGTGGTGAGCCATTTTCTGGATGGCGTCACATTAGATCTTTCTGTATTGGGATGTACATAGTCTCTTGTTATATGTATTTGATGTAGCTGAGATGTATTATATTCAGTGTTATGACATGTACCGTACCAGTAGTTGTATCTTTTTATTATTGTATATTCTGATCTATTAGTAGAATTGTTGTTTTACTTTATTTATTGGAAAATTGTGTTACAGTAGAGTATCATGTGATATTGTATCCTCATGCTACCCCGATATAGATAACAACTTATTTGCAAAAGTTACGACTTAAAATGAGTTTAACCAAAATTTGAGAACCAGAGATTAATAACGATTGAATTTTAGAACTTATAAGGTTTCCCGAGAACTGCCAGTTATACTAAGAATAAGAGTAATTGTTTATAAAGAGACCAGAGAGAATCACGATTTTGGGTATGATTTATTTCGAGGAACCGGGAATTTGACCGAGTAATTATTTATGAATGCCTATCATAACTGTGCCAGCAATGGTGTCGTATAATTGCAAACCTGAGATATAACATACCTTATTGTTTTCGCTCTTATAGAAAAAGATGCCACCAAAGAGAGGAAGACCCGCAAGAAATCCTCGTCCTCAACCCGAGGTGAATCTAGAGAATGAGGTTCCACCTCAGAACCAAGTTCCAAACCCGGAACCACAACTCGCTCGAGATCCCAACCAAGAAAATAACCCGATGAGTCTACTTATGAACTTTCTTATTCAGCATACCCAGAACCCTCAGCCTCAGCTGTACCAAAATCTAGTAGGAGGGAATCCACCTCCAGCTCAACTGACCCAAAATATTGTGAGTTTCAAATCATTCAAATCCTTGAGTCCACCTGAGTTTAAAGGTACCACTAACCCAGTGGAAGCTAGAATCTGGTTACGTGAAATAGAGAAGACCTTTGAGATAGTGGGAGTGAAAGAGGATAAGAAGACGGCATTTGCAGCTTATATGTTGAAAGGTGAAGCTAATTATTGGTGGGAAGCGAAGAGAGCAATGGAAGGTGATACGATTATACCGTGGGCTAGATTTACAATGTTGTTTCTAGAAAGGTATTTCCCCAAATATCTGGAGAACCAGATGGAGATAAAGTTTTTAGAGCTCAAGCAAGGAACGATGACTGTTGCAGACTACGAGGCCAAGTTTACAGAACTCTCGAGGTTTGTACCCTATCATGTAGACACTGAAGAGAAGAGAGCAAAACGCTTTCAACAAGGATTGAAACCATGGATACAAAATCGAGTTACAGTATTTGAGATCACCAATTATGCAACTTTAGTTCAGAAAGCGGTGATAGTGGAAAGTGGAAGTGAACTATACCCGAAAGATGGAAATAAGAGGAAGTTTCAGAGCAGTGGAAGTAACTTTGCGAGGAGATTTGATAATCGGAGTGATAAGAAACCGTTTGTGAAAAGGGAAGATAAAAGTGCTGATACAAGAAGGTTTGGGAACTTTGACACCAGAGGAAGCAATCAGAGGATCAGACAGCCACAGACAGTTAATGTGATGCAAGGAAGACCACCTTTGCCAGAATGCAAGACATGTGGGAAGAAACACCCCGGACCCTGTCATCTAGCGACCGTGAATTGTTATAACTGCGGACAGAAGGGTCATTATGCTTCTAGTTGCAAGGATAAATCTGTCACCTGCTTCAACTGTGGAAGGAAAGGTCACGTGTCCTGAGACTGCCGACAACCTGCGAAGGAAAATCCGGTGCCTCAACTCACAGCACCTCCCAGCAACAAGCCAACCGCGAGAACCTTCAACATGACAGTAAGAGATGCCATTGATAACGGCAATGTGATCGCAGGTACGCTTCTAGTAAATTCTGAGGATGCGTGTGTTCTAGTTGATTCTGGAGCTACCAAATCTTTTATTTCTGAGAACTTCATGAATAAGTTGAATCTTGAGTTTGTGCCCTTAGAGGGAATTCTGAATATAGAAGTAGCTAATCAGGAAGTCATACCAGTGAACCGATTGTGTCCGAATTGTTCCATAGAGATACATGGGCAACGTTTTGATGTAGACCTCATTCCTTTTAAGTTAGGGGAATTTGACGTAATCCTAGGGATGGATTGGTTATCACGTTATGATGCTCTAATAGATTGTCGCCGTAAGAAAGTCATCTTAAGTGGACCTAACGGTATAAGTATTTCGTTTCGCGGACGGAAACCGACTAAGGATTTCCTGTCAATAATTCAAGCTAAAAGATTACTTCGGCAAGGATGTCAAGCCTATCTAGCTTATGTGATAGATACCGAGAAACAGACCCCTATGATCGAGGAGGTCCCTGTAGTTAACCAATTTAGAGACGTTTTTCCCGACGAGTTACCTGGAATTCCACCAGATCGAGAGATAGAGTTTACGATTGATCTAGAACCAGGAACCGTACCAATCTCAAAGCCGCCGTACAGAATGGCACCAATAGAAATGAAGGAATTGGCAACACAGCTACAGGAGTTACTTGACAAAGGTGTAATTAGACCAAGTGTATCCCCGTGGGGAGCTCCAGTATTGTTCGTGAAGAAGAAGGACGGAACTATGCGATTATGTGTTGATTACCGTGAACTGAACAAGATGACTATCAAGAATAGGTACCCTCTACCTCGGATCGACGATTTGTTTGACCAACTTAAAGGAGCTATATATTTTTCGAAGATCGATTTGAGATCCGGCTATCATCAACTAAAGATCAAGCCTGAGGATATTCCCAAGACTGCCTTTAGGACCCGATATGGACATTACGAGTTCCTAGTCATGTCTTTTGGATTGACGAATGCGCCAGCTGCTTTTATGGATTTAATGAATCGTGTGTTCAAGAAGTACTTGGATAAGTTCGTAATTGTATTTATTGATGACATCTTGATATACTCGAAGTCTCCTGAGGAACATGCTGAACACCTCCGTTTGGTTTTGAAAGCATTGAGAAAGGAAAAGTTATATGCAAAATTTTCAAAGTGTGAATTTTGGTTGAAAGAAGTTCAATTTTTGGGACATATTGTGATCGGCGAAGGGATTTCTGTAGACCCCGCAAAGATAGAAGCCGTAGCAGATTGGGAGAGACCCAAGACTCCAACCGAAGTTAGAAGTTTCCTTGGATTGGCCGGATACTATCGTAGATTCGTGAAGGATTTCTCAAAGATAGCTACGCCACTGACTCGACTTACCAAAAAGAGTGAAAAGTTCGAATGGACCCCCAAATGCGAAGATAGCTTTCAAGAATTGAATAAGAGATTGACTACTGCCCCGGTGTTGACCTTACCCGATGAGAAAGGTGATTTCGTAATTTTCAGCGACGCTTCTCACAAGGGTTTAGGATGTGTTTTGATGCAACACGGAAAAGTAATAGCTTACGCCTCTCGACAACTGAAGGAGTATGAGTCCCGTTACCCTACTCACGATTTGGAACTTGCTGCTATTGTTTTTGCCCTCAAGATTTGGAGACATTACCTTTATGGAGAGAAATGCGAGATTTACACGGATCACAAGAGCTTAAAGTATATATTCACGCAGAAGGAATTAAACATGAGACAGAGAAGATGGTTAGAATTGATCAAGGACTATGATTGCTCGATAAACTACCACCCAGGGAAGGCTAATGTTGTAGCTGATGCATTAAGTAGAAAGGAGAGACTAAACCTGTTGACAACCTCAGAAGAATTGGTCAGAGAATTTGAGAAAATGGAATTAGAAGTCAAGGTCCCAGTCCAAAACAATGAAAGAGTTTACAGCATTCAGTTTCAACCGGAGTTACTCGAGAAGATTCACCGTTGTCAAGAACAAGTAATGGAAGAAAGAAGATCAGAGTTGACCGGAGAAGAATTTCTAAGTTCAAAAGATGATAAGGGAATTAAACGATTTGCATCAAGAATATGGATTCCTAATGTTACAGAGTTGAAGGAAGAAATTATGAGCGAAGCGCATAAGTCAAGATATTCCATTCACCCAGGGAGCACAAAAATGTATCAAGACATCAAGTTGAATTATTGGTGGCCCAACATGAAGAGGGAGATTGCAGAATGGGTAAGTAAGTGTTTGACATGTCAGAAAGTGAAGGCAGAACATCAACGACCAAGTGGACTTCTACAACCGTTAGAGATACCCGAGTGGAAATGAGAGCATATTACCATGGATTTTGTCGTAGGATTGCCCCGAACTAGAGCCAGCCACGATGCTATTTGGGTTATTGTCGATCGACTCACTAAATCTGCGCATTTCCTACCAATTAGTGATAAGTATTCCGTTGAGAGATTGGTGAACATATACCTAAAGGAGATTGTTGTTCGTCACGGAGTACCTGTTTCAATTGTATCTGATAGAGATGCCCGTTTTACTTCTCGATTTTGGAAAAGTTTTCAAGAATGTCTTGGCACGAAGTTAAATCTGAGCACTGCATATCATCCACAGACCGACGGACAAAGTGAAAGGACGATTCAAACAATTGAAGATATGTTAAGAGCATGTGCACTTGATTTTAAAGGAAGTTGGGATGAGCATTTGCCCCTAGTCGAGTTTGCTTACAACAATAGTTACCATTCGAGCATATGTATGGCACCTTATGAAGCTTTGTACGGAAGGAAGTGTAGATCACCTTTATATTGGGATGAAGTAGGAGAAAGAAAGATACTAGGACCGGAATTACTTCAACAAACTAAGCAAGCAACCGAGGTTATTCGAAAAAGGTTAGTTGCAGCTCAAGATCGACAAAGGAAGTATGCAAATCAAAAGAGGAAAGACAAAGCATTTGAAGTGGGAGATAAAGTGATGTTGAAAGTTTCACCTTGGAAAGGGGTAATGAGATTCGGAGGGAAAGGCAAGTTAAGCCCCAGTTATATAGGACCTTTTGAGATTCTTAAGAAGATAGGACCACTAGCTTATCAGTTGGCCCTACCCCCAGACCTTCAGCATATCCACGATGTGTTTCATGTTTCTGCGTTAAGAGAGTACCATTCTGATTGCAGGCATGTTATAACCTACGAGCCAGTGGAAATACGTCCTGATTTATCGTACGAAGAAAAGCCAATAGAGATCCTAGATTACAAAGTGCAAGAGTTAAGAACTAAGAAAGTAAATTTAGTGAAAGTACTTTGGAGAAACCACCAAGTTGAGGAAGCCACGTGGGAATTAGAAAGCGAAATGAGGAATAAATATCCGGAATTGTTTAGTGCATAGTTTTGATTCCGAGGACGGAATCCTATAAGGGGGGAAGACTGTAATAACCACGAATTTTCGAATAATATTTTAATTTTGAGCCGAATTTTAGAGTCTCGTTTTAATTAGTCAGCGGGAGAAAAAAAATGAAATCTTTTTACTAAATATTTATATTAAATGTTTTCATCATTATATCATTTCAATTTGTCCCCCATTTTTATTTCTTTTTATTTGATAATTACCACTTAAAAGACAATAATTAGGCATTATGTCCACTAGAAATTTTACAATTATTTTGTCCCCATGATTTAATCTTTTTAATTATTTTAAACAAACATTATCAGCTTCATGATTATAGAAGCAGTACCTAATTTTGTTATAAAACTGGTTGGTCACTGCATTAACAGATACAACACCCATCAATCACATTACTGTTAAACACCAAACAAACCCATTCGTATAAACATACAAAACAGAGTCAACAGCAGGTAGTTCAGTTACTATTTTCTGTGAATTCTTTTATTCCGATTTTTTTTATTTTTAGTGCTAATACCGATTGGTTTGATTTCCTTCTCTGTTAATTAATTTCGTTTTGTTTTCGAATGGTATGAATTGTGTGTGGGTTTCCAGCTGTTTTGGTGATGTCGCGAGCAGTTTTGTGCGGGGTAACGGGGGGGGGGGTTTGAATTGGAGATGCAGGGGTTAATTGTTCGGTTGGATGTTGATGATTGAATCGGAGAGAGTGAGGTGAGATTGAGAGAGGAGTCGGGAGAGAGGGGTGGTAGCACAGTTGTTGTTTTTGGTGTTTGTTGTCCGGTAGAAAGTCGAAAGGGAGAAGAGATAGAGAGGTTCGGGCGACGAGAGATGGCAGAGAGAGAGACTTGACAGCGAGAGAGATGGAAGGGAGAGACGAGGATGGGTGATGTTGTTTTAGTTAGAGAGTACAGAGAGAAGCATCCAGGGAGAGAAAGAGTTTAGAGAGATTGTTGTTGGTTGTTGTCGAAGTAGAGAAAGGGGAGAAAAGAGAGGGAGGTCGATGGTGAAGAGGGTGAGAGATGCAGAGAGAGTCGAGAGAGGGAGAGAGAGACTCAGAGAGAGAGACGACGAGGGAAGTAGAACGAGAGAGAGAGAGGGATAGATTTAGAGAGGTAGCGAGAGAGGAGAGAAAGAGATTAGAGAGAGTGATGCAGAGAGAGATTGTCGAGAGAGAGAGAGAGAGAGAGGGAAGAAACCGAGAGACAGATTTGCTGTAGAGCGGTGGTGGTAGTGTGGGACCGTGCAGGTGGGACCCACACGGTAGTAGGTGGGACCCACATAGTGTAGGTGGGGCCCACATCGATGTTGAATAAAATAAAAAAATAAAACGATACAGTTTAGTATATTAGCGATTGAATGTTTAAAATCGAGACTTAATTAATTGGTTTGCTATTTAAAAATTGTGAGAAATTAAAGAGTTTAATTAATTAAATAGAATTATTTAGAGTTTTTAAACGTAATTTAGAAAGTTATTAATTGAGTAATTAAATAGAAATATTTTTGATTTGGAACATAATTTAGAGATTTTATAATTTGTCGATAAAAAGAAGAATATTTGTGAATAAATAGAATAAAATATGTTTTAGTTTGGAAAGCTGTTTTTAATATTTTCTGGTTTATTTTAAATAACCGGATCGAGTCAGATTTAATTTAGAGATTTAAAATTGGATTTATATTATTAGTGAGTAAAATAAATTAGAATTTGTGAGGTTGCTTAAAATTAGAATTCTTTGATAAATTAGTTTAAAAATGAGAATAATTATTTTTGATTTAAATTGAATAAAATTGAATTGTTGAATTTTTCATTTTGAGTAAGAATTTAGATTTCCAGATATTAAAAATAGGATATATTCTCCAGATTTAATTCCTGAGTTCGAAGAGATATTTATTTATCCCGGAATTAATTTCCGTTATTTATTCAGCAGATGTTTATGAGATATTATATTATTATTAATTATATTATCGGATCGGGAATATTTTATTCTGAAGAATCGCTCACGTATTTCTGGTTGTCATTTTTAGAGAATAATTCTCGAGACGTAGATCGGCGCCAAGTTCACGGGTAGAGTATATTTTTTATCTGCATTCATTAGCACTTCGAGATCGAGGCAAGTTCATTCCTACCCTAACTTTTGGAAACTGTGAATTTCTGTTAGTATTATTTAATTCCTTAATTATTTTCGAGATATTATATGTTGAGATTTATATGTTGCTCCGTATGATGCAATAAATTCTTTTGAGCATTATTTCTCGTTAAATATTATTATGCTGTTAATTTAGTTTATTTGAGAATTATAATCCCTATAAGCGTAGAAATAATTTAGTTGCTATCGGGTCGATCTCATTAGTTCGAGACGACTATTATTTTGATTCAGTGAAACTAATCTCATTCGTCTGAGATAGTTAAATTCATTCTTTTCGATTGAATTTATTGTACAAATTCAACCGTTATTTATTGATTATCTTTTAGTTAGTTCCTCGTTTGAACTAACCGATAGAAGTTTAAAAATTATAATTATTAGAGATTTTTACTCGTCGATCAAGTGAAAAAATATTCTATTTAAACGTTCATCAATGTTGAGTATTATAAATTTTGAGAAGTACTATTTGTTCAGTACGACTCCCAATTACTTCATTTTAAGACTATTCTCATAATTTCGAGATAGTTGAGTTTATTGTCAAGGTTTGACATTTTGTTCGTGTCAACCGATAAATTATTATTATTGACAATTTACATCAGTCCATTGTTCGGATTGGTGGTAAAATCGAGTCAGACTGGCAGTCCGCCAGATTTGTAAATATTTTCTGGAAGAATTATTTCAAGTTATCTGTACCCCAAATATTCGGGAATTCTGTATTCGACTGGTCAATTTTGGGCAAGAGGCCCATTATAGAGAAAGAGAGACTCGTGTACCGTTTTACGGACCCGAGAATAATTAGGCACTTTGTTGCCATGGTTGAATTGATAACCATTATGATGCTAGTATTCATACATATATATTATATTGTTGATATCGTATTGTAGCCGTGATCGGGCGAAGTGCGGTGTCATTGGAGGCCGGTATTCTTGGTCGGTTAGTTGATCGCCCCACCGAGATACCGAGAGGTGGAAGACCAGTTCATTCTTAAATCATGAGTGATCAGAGTTATATCAAATGAGTTGTTCGAGTATTCTGTTTTGAGATGAGTAATGAGTCTTTTGAGTATTAAATTTTGAGATGAGTTTTGAGTCTTTCGAGTATGATATCTTCAAGATGAATTTGAGCCAAATCATATTGTGATATCCGATATTAAAATTTTGAGTATTTCTTTCGGTAAACCTTATTATATTTATATACCGAGCAAGAAGAGAACTTGCTGAGCACTATAGTTGCTCATTCTTGCTTTAAAAAATTTTGTTCAGCTGTCAAGACGGAGAGAGGCGAGACGTCCAGCCAGGGATACAGAGGCAAGGGGAAAGCGCAAGGCTATGGTGACAATAATTAGAAAATCCAGATGGAATCTTTATATTTCTACTTTTGTGAACTTTTGTAATATTTTATCTCGAGATGTAACAAGTTGGATTGTACTATGTTGTGAAGACGATCTTGGACCTGTGGAGTGGGACATTTATGCTCCGTTGTAATAAAATTTGGTATTGTTATTGCGTTATCATATTGAGACAATGTGACGACCCGAGTCCCCGGTCAGGATGGATTTGGGGGCGTTACACTCGGAATCTCAAAAAAAAAAAAATACGAAATTTTATATTAATCATATCCAGTGTAGAATAGCTACATTGATAATCCTATTCAATATAGAAAACCAAATTCTATATGATTTAATTAATGGACATACATTTTTTTGTATTTCATTATAAATATATTTTTAGTTTACATGTTAAAATATAAAATATTTATTATGTTAGATCTAACGTTTTTCATCCATTTATTTTATGATCTAACGGTTCTTATTTATTTTATCGTACTAGAGACCAAATTACCGACTAACAAAGTTTTGGACAAAATCACTTTTACACTTATTATTAAAACTGTATTTTCAAGATTATATCATATTAGAAAGAAAAATATAATCTAAAAAGTATATAACTGAAAAAATAGTATTAGAAGTTAATTTTAAAATGAAAATTAAAACATGAAAATGATATAATTAAAAAAGGATACAAGTGAATTTTATTTATTTATTTATTAATATTAAAAAAATTATATTTACTATTTTGGCTCTATCTCGAGATATAGAAATCGGATTTGGATGATTTTACAGCCCACGCGAATCTTATAAAATTATCTTTGATTTAGTGATGATTTAACAATTATTATCATAATGAAAATACTCAGAATCTCAAGAAAAAATATAATTAAGAATTATTAATCCTATTTAGTGTAGAAGACCTACATTGACAATCCTATTCAATGTAGAAAACCAAATTATATATGATTCAAATCATTGACATGCACTTTTTCATATTTCAGTATAAATACACTTTTTAATTTACATGTTTAAATATAAAATATTTATTATGCTAGATATAACGTTTTTCATCTATCTATTTTATGATCTGACGGTTCTTATTTATTTTGTCGTAGTGAAGACCAGATTATTAAAACTGTATTTGGTTGTTAGCCGAACTATTCAAATAATAAAAGGGTATTTTGATAATCAAAACGAAATATACGTTGATTTCATAAATCAAATAGAAGTTTCAACGTAAAAAATCATCAATTTTTTCTCTCTTTTGTTTTTTGCGTAGTCTTAATTAGAAAATAATTGTTAAACCATCACTAAATTAAAGATTATTTTGTTAATTTCATGTGGGCACAATCTTATATATATTTATCAATTTTTTAACAACAATTTGATATGTAAATTAATAAAACATAAAAATATAAAAAAATAATTTAATTGTAGATATTAAAAAAGGAGTCGTGCGTTGCACGGGTTATAAGCTAGTATAAGTAATACGAACAGATTATACTTAATTACACCTGAAATTTGATTAAGTTGAACCTCGACCTTTTTCTCTATCGATTAAATCGTTAAAAAAACCATACAACCGTTGTTCTAATATATTATGTTGGAATAAATTAATATTCTAACTAAATAAATTCTCACAATGGTGATCATTGAGTAAATGCGTTATAAAGGGGGGGCATCGGCTTTGGAAAGCGCTATTTAGTTATATTGAGCACTGAACATGTGTTTTATGAAAGAGATGTCGGCTTTAAAAAAACGTTATTTAGATATATTTGATATTTGTAATTATTGATCGTAAAACTTATGTAGATATTGTATTTGCAATTTTTCATATTTATAATTTTTTAAAGATTTTTTAAAATTTTAAATATATAATAAGAGTATTCTTCCAAATAATGATTTATATAAATTTTATTGAATCAATTTTTTTATAAAACTCTTCAACTAAAGTAAAATTTTCTAAAATAAAAAAATTAATATTTAAAGATAAGTATTTATAAGCCGCGCAAAGCGTGGATTAGTCACCTAGTATATTATAATAATAGGAGATCGCAAAGACTTTCATTCAGAAGTTTCAATATATTTTTCTTGATATTTTTACATTTTTGATTTTTTATTAAAATATTTTTGTTGCATTAATAGCATTTTAGTTAGTCGTTAATTGTACATATTAAATGTATATTAAATACATTTTATTTTATATTCAATATAAATTTTAGCAATCATTATTTGAAAATTATAATTATTAAATTAATATAAAATATTAATTATCTATAGAAAAGTACAATTATTTCAAGATAAAACGATAAAATTAAATTAGTTATACTATCCATGTCTAATTCATATTCAAAATCACTGGATTGTTTTTTCGGCAACAATAAATAGACAATTTTAACTTTTCGATAAATTCGTAATCATTGACAATGAAAATATGATAAGATACGAAAGTATATATAAATTTTTCAAATAACCTCCACAATTAAATACAAGTAATATTGTAGAATGTACTTTTACAAATGAACAAATTACACAAAGGGTCTGACCCACTCGATTAAATTGAACAAACCCAACTCATTCACTAATTAAATCAATAAAAAAGTTATACATTCTTTGTTCCATTATATTGTGTTGAAATAAATTAATATTCTAACTAAACACATTCTTACAACTAATCAATTAATCATGCATGTACGATATGAGACGGACATTGGCGTTTAAGAATGTTTATTAGTTATATTTAATACTTGTTAATTCTTATTAAAAAAAAATTATGTTAACATTGTAATTTGTTATGAAAAAAGTAAGAGGCCTTTATGGAGTTGATGGAGTTGATAATATGTTAGAGGATCTTCATTGTTTTTATAAATTAATTTTAAAAGACTTAGTGTTTATTCAGATTCCACTAATTTTTAAATTCATTTTTATTTATTATTGTTTGCACTAAATCACGCAAGCGTACGTGGTCACAAGTAATATATGAATAAGTCGAGTTCGTTCCCACAGAGATCTGGTTATGGTTTTAATTCAGTAGATGTACCTATGCAACAATGTATGATTATTATTCACTGCTAAGACAATTAACAAATTGGAGTTTGATTAACTAAAAATTAACTAAGAAACAAATTAACAAACTAAGAATTAACTAATTAACGAGAATTTAAATCTAATTACTTCTGCAAGAGAAAGCATGGAATCCTAACTTCATTAAATATTTTGCTTAGATCTGACGCCTTTAATCACTATATGTAATGGTTATGATATCTGATCGGACAACACGAAACAAGTATACGCTACTTCTCAGTATACGAATACCAAACTAAACATACATCCACAAAAGAGATAGAAGATGAATAGACACCAATTATGCTTAGACCCTATATATCTATAGAATTTGAAAACATAACGGTTGAAGAACAAGTTATCCATTAAGATCACACAGGGCAATATAAGTATTTTCATCTCATACTACGAATCATATTGATAAACAATCATGAACCTATGCTAGCATGGCAAGTTCTAAATCTCAAGATCCACTTTCACTTCACAAGAGATTAACAAATTAGATGTTAGCTACGCATCTAGCAATTAAGCACAACCATACGAGGATATTAGATATACATCACACACAGATCTTTAAAGCAATCAAGATACTAAAGCTCCATAAATAAATCCGTTAGAATCCCATGACAACAATTAGTTCATAATTGAACCTCTCGTCATCATGGGATCAAGTGAAACCATGATAATACAAAGTAAAAAGAATACAAATAAACTAGAATAATTGATATGTAATGGTGTGTCTCCTAATGATACAAATTACAAGGGTTGGATGTGTTTATATAGGCTCTAGAAGTCTTGCCCACCAAGCAATTGCCGTTTCAGAGTTGGAATAGAAGATTGGCAATTTCCGTTCTTGAATTAGATAAGAATTGCAAATTCCATGTATAGATCTGATTCTGGAATGTTCTAGCCGCCCAGAGAAATTACCATACTTATTAGAAGTAGGAATTATAGCAATTTCCTTGTCAAAGTTGAATTTCTGCAGCTCGGCACATAATACGTTTCCTAAACTGATTCGGTTTTGAAGGAAAAATTCGTAGCTGTCTTTTCATAAGTATTTCTGGAACGTTCCAATCATAGTTGGACCTCTGGACCACCTTAGAATGATAGAGAATCTCGTTATCTTCGCGTGGACTGCTTACGGGCCTCAAACGGACTTCTAGAACTCAAGATATGGCCAAAACAGTAATTTTCAAGATTTTCCACGCGCAACCTGCGCCCAGCAGTCTGTTTGTCGCGCAGCCTGCGCCAACCACGCGCAACCTGCCCGTGCAACACCTGTCCCATATTGTAGAAAATCTCCCAAGCTTCGCGTGGGCAGTAAGATCGCTGAAAACGGACTTCTAGAACTCCAGATATGTCCAAAACAGTGTAGACTGCGCAACTGACTCAGAAATCCGAATTTCAATCAATTAATTCTCCAAAAACGATAGAAGCATCCACCTTAATCAACATTCTCGTAAATCTGCACAACTAAGCAAAACACATCAAAATTACAACAAACTTGAGCCCAAGACAATCAATTTAAGCCGATATGGAACGCTCCAAGTGGATATAAATCCACTTATCACACCCCCAAACTTAAACCGATGCTTGTCCTCAAGCATAAACAATTACAACTAACTAATTAGTACCACTTCCGTAGGTGATCACGGTTGCATTTGGCATATGCAACAAGCCCTTTAAACCCCTAGGCAGCCCTAGTGGACGAGTAAGGTCTCGTGAGGGCCTATAGCGAATGTACCCACAAAATCCATCTAACTAAACAATGCAAAAACAATGCAATGCATGAATGCAACTAATATGAAAATGCAACGATCCCCTTTAAACTAACCAAAACCAACTAGCAAGCAAATACCTCAAAGAATGCAACTAAATCCAAATAGAGCTCGACTAAGTCCCCGTATACTAACAATACATGAACAGAAACGTGCGTGTGTGCGATGCTCATCAGAAATACTCCCAACACTAGGTCAAAAATCATACATATTCTTCGCCAAGACAATCACAGGTTTATAAATAGAATAGACTGTAGACACTTCATAACCTAGGAACACCTCCATCCTTATTCAAGTTAGACAGGAATTCATGCTTTATTAACGACAAACAACTATATAGAACACAAACAAACATGCTTATTTGACCGTGCAATGAATGAGACCCCTAAAGGCTTATACAATAATACCCATGTAGCGAGTGTTAGGTCAGCAATCCCAAACCACAAGGGCTTTAGGTTACCAGGACTAAGTCCCCTCAGACTTAATTACTCGAGTATTAAAGAGCTCACTCGTGGCCAATTATGCAACTACACATTTACACAACTTTTTTTTCCTTTTTTTTTCTTTTTTCTCTTTTTTTTATGTATGCAATCTGGAATGAGAATTCTCAATTCCAACCCTAGACTACTCATATAAATATGAGCCGGCTACTAGCCATTTGACACCTAGCCTTTATTGACAACTAGCATGAAATTCCTGTTTTCCCCCAAACTTAGACTTTAGTGCTCCTACGCCATCAAAGGAATAACGAAAATTCTAAATATAAACAAGCGATTAAATCTCAAAACATCCAAACAAGCATGACCCTAACCTAGCCCCAAAGCACCCAATGAGACTGTGTAATTAGTTTTGTTTCTGAAGCATGCAAGTCAATTTCATAGAAACTATAAATCAACCCTCTACTCATCATTACCACACTCAATTAGACACCTACCTACCAATCAGAATTAGCTCGTTCTAAGGGATCATGGAAAATGCATACCATGAAAATGCAACTAAAATGAACTCACATGATATACGAACAAAAATAACAGAATGTCCTACATGAAACAGACGTAAATAATACGAACATATATGCATGAACTACTACTAATATGCAAAGCATGAAATCCTACATGAACACAATGACTAACAATCACATTTATATACACTACTTATCCCTCAAACCACCCCCAAACTTAAAATATTCAATGTCCTCATTGAATGGAAGTAAATACGAGGGAAAGTAGAAAACATACCAGTATACAGCAATGCTTGGGTTGCCTCCCAAGAAGCGCTTCTTTAACGTCAATAGCTTGACGTTACTTCCAAGCCTCCATTAAGGATGATAATAGTTTGCCTGGTCCTCTCTTCGTGAGACTTCATCATCATCACGACGGCACACTTTCTGCCCCTTCTCCTCGCTTGGCCTATTCGTGTAACAACTATGTCCTTTTCCAATGCCTTCATCAGCTGACCCAAAATCTGTCAATTTGTAGAACAACACACCTTCGCGGGCTTCGGTTGAATATAATGGAGGAGGATAAATGTAAGTTTCTGAAGCCTTTGGTTCCTCAAAGAGAACTTCCTCCATTGGCTTTAATGCACTACCTCCATCTTTATAATATGAGACAAGTAGAAGACCTGCATCTTTCCCATGTTCTTCAGCCTCTTGGTACGCACATACCAATTCTTGAAATTTGTGCAGCTCATCAGTGTCTGTCCCAAATAGTGCCCTTTCCAAATCATCCACCATCCTAACATGATCAAATTCCTCACATGGCTTGTGAACGCTCACCTTACCTTGGAATTTGTCTTCTTCGATTAAGCATGCAGTACCTTGCTCCAAGTCACCGTTATTTTCTGGAATTGCCTCTCGTATGGATTGCTGTTTCTCTTGTTCCAAGACACTCAAAACTTGAGCAACTAGTGTCTCCATAGATTTGAGATTCTTCTCATGACCCTCTACAAGAATCCTAATCTCCTTCCTAATCTCCTTCAAATCATCAACCTCATCTGACTGAAAAGTAGGAGTAGGTTGCTGATGTTGAAACTCTTCACTTCCAAAGAAATATGACATGTCTGGAACATCTTGCTGGTACTGTTGAGGATGGTATGGAAAATATGGTTGTTCCTCATAAGTGACATATGGATCAACTCCTTCGTAGTAACAATATTGTGACGGATCATGAACGCCAAAACACCGCTCACATTGATAAGGCATGGATGTCCTCGAATATGCCCACCATGGCAACTCCTCGCATGCCATCTTCAAAAACTCAAGTACCTGAAACAACCTCATCAATCAGCACCTTAGAATCCCATAGATCAGTCAAGCCTAGCGACTCACACTCTACCTCCTCATCACTATCCACCACAGGTTCTGACAAAACAGAATGTTCTTCTTTTTCTGTAGGGTCTTGATCTTGAAGTTCTTTTTCATCCTCAATTGATGAATTCTGATCGTTCGTGACTTTTCCAGATCTGAGTGTTATGGCATTAACCTGCTCCATGCCATCTTGTTTTCCTGGATTCACCTCTGTGTCACTAGGAAGAACTCCTTGCGGCCCGTTGAGAAAGGCACTTGCAATTTGCTCAAACTGATCCTCTAATATCTTGAGAGATACCTCCTGACTTTTAATCATCAACCTTAATTCATCCAATTCAGATTTTTCATTCGAAGATTGACCATCATCCCCATGAAACTGTTGCTGCTGAAAATCTTGATTGTTGCTCCAGTCGAAATTGGGATGATAGGTGGCTGGAGCTGGTTGCGAAGGTTGCTGGAAGTTGCTCACAAACTGTGCCGATTCAGAAGATATGGCACATTGACTCGTCTCATGTGCGCCCTCACATAGCTCACAAACACTAGCAACTTGAGGCACCCCATGCTTTGACATAAAATCCAATTTCTTATTAAGTGCCTCTAGCTGAGCTGTTAGAGCTGTGACTGTATTAACTTCCAGAATTCCTGCTAATTTGCCTTGTGATAATCTTTGAGTTGGATTCTGGTATTCATTCGCAGCCATCATCTCAATCAACTCATAAGCTTCCTCATAGCTCTTAGCCCATAATGCTCCTCCTGAAGCTGCATCCACCATCTGTCTCGACTGCCATCCTAACCCATTGTAAAAACAGTTGATTACCATCCAGTTCGGCATACCATGATGAGGGCATGATCTAAGCATCTCTGTATAGCGCTCCCAAGCTTCACATAAAGATTCTCCAGATTGCTGTGCAAATTGAGTTAGAGCATTCCTAATAGCTGCTGTTTTAGCCATGGGGAAGAATTTAATAAGAAACTTCTGAGCAAGATCCTCCCACGTAGTAATGGAACCGGCTGGTAGAGAGTGTAACCAGCCCTTAGCTTTATCCCTCAAAGAGAATGGGAAAAGTCTCAATTTGACAGCATCCTCCGACACACCATTGATCTTGAAGGTGTCGCAGATCTCGATGAAATCCCGGATGTGCATATTAGGATCCTCCGTAGGAGTACCCCCAAACTGAACTGAATTCTGCACCATCTGAATTATGCTAGGCTTGATTTCGAAAGTATTAGCTGCAATAGCTGGCCTGATAATGCTAAATTGGATGTCCTTGATCTTTGGTTGAGAATAATACATCAATGCTGCTTTCGCTGCTGCTGGTTCTCCCATTGCTACCTGCAACACATAAAACTAAACAACTATATAAGAAACAATCCGAGTCAGTGAACTCTAACGACCACTATTGACAAGCACATAAACCAAAAATAAAACACCAATGATCCCCGGCAGCGGCGCCAAAAACTTGTTTGCACTAAATCACGCAAGCGTACGTGGTCACAAGTAATATATGAATAAGTCGAGTTCGTTCCCACAGAGATCTGGTTATGGTTTTAATTCAGTAGATGTACCTATGCAACAATGTATGATTATTATTCACTGCTAAGACAATTAACAAATTGGAGTTTGATTAACTAAAAATTAACTAAGAAACAAATTAACAAACTAAGAATTAACTAATTAACGAGAATTTAAATCTAATTACTTCTGCAAGAGAAAGCATGGAATCCTAACTTCATTAAATATTTTGCTTAGATCTGACGCCTTTAATCACTATATGTAATGGTTATGATATCTGATCGGACAACACGAAACAAGTATACGCTACTTCTCAGTATACGAATACCAAACTAAACATACATCCACAAAAGAGATAGAAGATGAATAGACACCAATTATGCTTAGACCCTATATATCTATAGAATTTGAAAACATAACGGTTGAAGAACAAGTTATCCATTAAGATCACACAGGGCAATATAAGTATTTTCATCTCATACTACGAATCATATTGATAAACAATCATGAACCTATGCTAGCATGGCAAGTTCTAAATCTCAAGATCCACTTTCACTTCACAAGAGATTAACAAATTAGATGTTAGCTACGCATCTAGCAATTAAGCACAACCATACGAGGATTTTAGATATACATCACACACAGATCTTTAAAGCAATCAAGATACTAAAGCTCCATAAATAAATCCGTTAGAATCCCATGACAACAATTAGTTCATAATTGAACCTCTCGTCATCATGGGATCAAGTGAAACCATGATAATACAAAGTAAAAAGAATACAAATAAACTAGAATAATTGATATGTAATGGTGTGTCTCCTAATGATACAAATTACAAGGGTTGGATGTGTTTATATAGGCTCTAGAAGTCTTGCCCACCAAGCAATTGCCGTTTCAGAGTTGGAATAGAAGATTGGCAATTTCCGTTCTTGAATTAGATAAGAATTGCAAATTCCATGTATAGATCTGATTCTGGAATGTTCTAGCCGCCCAGAGAAATTACCATACTTATTAGAAGTAGGAATTATAGCAATTTCCTTGTCAAAGTTGAATTTCTGCAGCTCGGCACATAATACGTTTCCTAAACTGATTCGGTTTTGAAGGAAAAATTCGTAGCTGTCTTTTCATAAGTATTTCTGGAACGTTCCAATCATAGTTGGACCTCTGGACCACCTTAGAATGATAGAGAATCTCGTTATCTTCGCGTGGACTGCTTACGGGCCTCAAACGGACTTCTAGAACTCAAGATATGGCCAAAACAGTAATTTTCAAGATTTTCCACGCGCAACCTGCGCCCAGCAGTCTGTTTGTCGCGCAGCCTGCGCCAACCACGCGCAACCTGCCCGTGCAACACCTGTCCCATATTGTAGAAAATCTCCCAAGCTTCGCGTGGGCAGTAAGATCGCTGAAAACGGACTTCTAGAACTCCAGATATGTCCAAAACAGTGTAGACTGCGCAACTGACTCAGAAATCCGAATTTCAATCAATTAATTCTCCAAAAACGATAGAAGCATCCACCTTAATCAACATTCTCGTAAATCTGCACAACTAAGCAAAACACATCAAAATTACAACAAACTTGAGCCCAAGACAATCAATTTAAGCCGATATGGAACGCTCCAAGTGGATATAAATCCACTTATCAATTATTAAATTGGAGATAGAAAATAATTACACGTACATATTTATTATAAGATTTAATTGAAGAGTATTAGAAAAAGTGACTACCATTTTGAACATGTGTCCAGGAATTTAAATTTAATATTTCATACAAAAAAAGTTCTTATAAATGCTCAAAAAAATTAATCAAATGAAGAGATACGGGTGTCGGATCACTCCAAAAAATATGAAGCATGACTTAAAACATGCATTTTAATTTATTTGTTCGATATATTTAACCAAATTTATTGATAAGTTAAGTCAATCACACATCTCCTCACATTTGCAATTTGCTTCTTTTTATCATACAATCAATTTTAATAACAAAATAAGTAATCACGTCTCTCTTAATGTCATTGACAATAAAAAAGATTCAAAAATATTACTTTTACTTATCGAATGCAAAACTTTATCAATATTGGATTTCAAAATCATTTACTATGCGACAAAATAGGTGTCGTCAATATCTTCGAATATGTTATTAGAAATACTTAAGAGTTTAACTAGAAACATTTTTCTTTCTGATAATTCTTTTCTCTATAATTCTTAAACATTCAATAACATTGCACACAAGTTTCAATTCATCATATCAACTTCCAAACAATAAAACTCAACGAACATCAATGATGTTATGTATTCGATTTTTAAATATGTTTTCATGTCACGCGTTGTGTGGCTTTGTTACCTAGTATATTGTATTAGCAAGAGATCGAAGAGGCTTTCACTTAGAAACTTCAAAATATTTTTCTTGATTTTTTACATTTTTGATTTTTTTATTAAAAAAATTTCTTGCATTTAATAGCATTTTAATTAGTCAGTAATTGTACCTATTAAATATAAATTAAAAACACTTTATTTCATAGTTAATATAAAATTTCAGAAATTTTTATTAGAACATTACAATTATTATTTTACTATAAAATAATAATTATCTATATGAAAGTGCAATCATTTCAATGTAAAACGATAATATACAATTATTTTTATCATCCATTTCTAATCCTTATTCAAAATCACTACAATTTTTTTCGACAAAAGTAAAAAGACAATTTTAACTTTTCGCTAAATTCCTAATTAATGATCGTGAGAATCATGATAAGATACGAAAGTATATAAATTTTACAATTAGCATCCATAATTTAAATACTAGTAATATTGTAGAATTTACTTTTACACAAGAACAAATTACACGGGATGTGTCCAACTCGATTAAATTGAATCAACCCAACGCTTTTTTTCACTAATTAAATCAATTAAAAAGTTGTACATTCGTTGTTCCATTATGGTGTGTTGGAATAAATTAATATTCTATTTAAACACATTCTTATACTATTACTAATCAATTAATTATGCATGTATGTTATGTGACGGGCATCGGTGTTTAGAACATTAATTAATTACATTTAATATTTATAAATATTATTATAAAATTTATGTTGACATTATAATTTGATATGAAAAAAATAAGAGGACTTTATGGAATTGATGAAGTTGATAATATATTGAGGATCTTCATTTTGCTTATATAACTAATTTTAAATGAAGATTTCAATGATTTTTAAATTCAATATTATTTATTTTTAAATTAGAGATAGAAAATAATTACATGTACGTATTTATTATCTACACTATACTATGTTATAATAGTCGAAACATTAAAAGTTTTGGTACATGTTTTTTAGTACTTGTTTTTGTTACCTATTTTTTTTACCTCATTTTTTTTGTAATTCTTGTGTTTACTTAATTACCCTTACTTATATATTAGTATTCGTTTACCTAAATACTCTTACTTATATCTATCTTTACCCAAAATATTGAAAGATATGAAACAAGAAATATATTTATAAATAACTAATCAATTTCTTTTTTTATATAGTGCATGTTACCTTTTATTTTTTTTAATAACTAATCGATTTCCTTTTTTAGGTAAAACTTACATGTTCTATATAACAAAATATTGTTATTATTAATAACTTATCGATTACCTTTTTGAGATATGATATATTATTTTTTCTACATTTTCTAATTAAAATCTCACTTTTTTTTCAAATATCACGAGCACCATATATATAAATATCATAATTAAATTATATCATTTAAAAATTTTGAACCTACAAAATTCGTATCTTAAAATTATTAGTACAAATTAATTAAAAATTATATAATATTTAAAAAATCTGTGCATTGCACGGGTTTCTAAGCTAGTAAGATTTAATATAAGAGTAAATATGTAAGTACCGTTTTGAAAATGTGTCCATGAATTTAAATTTAATATTAAATACAAAAAATTCTTATAATGCTCAAAAAAATTATTCAAATTAAGAGATATGGCGTCGGATCATTTCAAAAAAATATGAAGCAAGACTTACAAAATGCATTTACAACCAAATTAATCGACAAGTTAAGTCAATCACACCACTTATCATTTTTACATTTTGCTTCTTTTCATCATACAATGAAATTTATTCCCTCGATCCCATTCATTTTTACCCACTTACTATTTTGGGATGTCCCATCGTTTCTACCCATTCCAAACATAGTAAAATTTTAATAATAAAAAATACTATTACACCCACTAACTTTCCTCCACTATCTCAAATCTATAATATAAAACATTATTACACCAATTACTTTCCTCCACTATCTCAAATCTATTATTAAATATTGATAGGTCCCACCATTTTACCCACTTTTCATCTAACTTTACTCATTTTTTTATACATTTTCTTGATCTCCGTGTCAAAATCAAACGGGTAGAACTCAGTGGGATGGAGGGAGTAACAAACTAAGCAATCACGTCTTTCATAATGCTATCGATAATGAAAAAACAAAAATGTTTCTTTACTTATCCAATACCAAATTTTGCAAATGTTTATCAATGCTGGATTTCAAAATCATTTTTTATGCGACAAAATAGATGTCGTCAATATCTTCAAAAACATTATTATTATTACTTCAGAGACTAAAACATGTTTTCTTTTTGCTAATTCTTTTCTTTACAATTCTTAAACATTCAAATTTAATTACATTTTACACAAATTTCAATTCATCATATCAACTTTCAAAGGATAAAACTCAATGAATAATGATATCATGTATACAATTTTTTTTGGAAAAATAATAATATTATATATATAATTTTTAAAAATATTTTCGTATCAGACGTAGCACGACTTTGTTTCGTAGTTTCTTTTAACTCGGGCTACTAAGACAACCTTTTACCATATGTCCACGAACGATAGGATATAACAAGGGACAATGTCCTTTCTAAAAGAATTTCTAACAATATTTTATCATTAAAATTTAAAAAAGAAAAAAGAAATAGCCCATAAAATTAGATTTTATGAAAAAGCTTGTATGAAAATATGAAAGTGACCCATTAAATTAAATTTTATAAAATTGCTTCTTTAAAAATAATTTGGTATTCCCCATGAAATTCACTCAAAAAGTGACCCATATGCAGGATCGCATATGTATATCTTAGTATAATTAATGTCCCATTCTTATTAACCTATAATCCTTTTGCACGGACTATCATATATTATTATAATGAATATTATATGAAATTTATGATTTAATATATATATAATTTTAATTTATTTTTAATAAATGTTATTATTAATTTTAAATTGACATATGTCCCCTACTTAGTTTCAAGATATAAATAAATATCATTAATTTAATGTTATTTTTAAATTTATTGTTAAATATCTTAAGAATTCAATAGATATTTTCAAAAAATTATTTAGTGTAACCTAAAATCGTAGAAGAAAGAATCGTAGAAAGATTCTAACCAGGATATAATTGAAAACGTTCATAATTCTATAAACCATGTGATTTTTTTATTTTTAATAGATTATATATAATTTAATTGAATTTGGAATTTTTAACACGTTTATTAAATTTTTTTAAAATATATTTGTATGCCTTAGTTCGTTGGTCAGTTGGATAAGGCCTTCCTAAAAAGTTTGTTAACACCTCCCAAAAAACAAAAAACAAATCAAAATGTATTTAATTTTAATTAAGAAAATAAACCACATATTTTACATACTATTTTGATTATATTTCCATTGGAATTCTCCACCATTATATCCCGGTTAGAATCATGACCCGCACACACTTCTTCATTCTTTCTTCTAAGATTTTAGGTTACACTAAATAAATTTATTAAAGTATCTATTGAATTCTTAAGATATTTAACAATAAATTTAAAAATAACGTTAAATTAATGATATTTATTTATGTCATGAAATTAAGTATGGAACATATTTAAATTAGAAATTAAAATTATTAATTGGGATATAATTGAAAACGTTTATAATTTTATAAAACATGTGGGTTTTTTTATTTTGAATAAATTATATATAATTTAACTGAATTTGGAATTTTTAATACGTTTTTATAATTTTTTTAAAAAATATATGTTTGTGCCATGGTTCTTTGGTTAGTTGAACCCTGCAAAGCACGGGCTATCATATATTATTATTGTGAACTAATATATTAACTATTTGATTTAATATAAAATTTTAATTTATTTTATTATTAATTTTAAATTTACATATGTTGCATACTTAGTTTCATGACATAAATAAATATCATTAATTTAATGTTAATTTTAAATTTATTGTTAAATATCTTAAGAATGCAATAGATATTTTTTAAAAATTATTTAGTATAACCTAAAATTATAGAAGAAATAATCGTAGGAAGAAGTGTGTGCGGGCGATCATTCAAATCGAGATATAATTGAAAACGTTAATAATTTTATAAAACATGTGATTTTTTATCTTTAATAAATTATATATATTTTAAATGAATATGGAATTTTTAACACATTTTTTAAATTTTTTAAAAAATTTATTTTTGTGCTTTATTGGTAAATAATATCTTAAGAATTCAATAGATAATTTTTAAAAATTATTTAGTATAACTAAAATCGTAGAAGAAAGAATCGTTGGAAGAATGTGTGCGGTCGACGATTCTAATCGGGATATAACTAAAAACGTTTATATTTGTATACGTTTTTGCTTCATTTATTAATTAATAAATTAAATTTTTTTTTGGAAAGCTTAAAATTTGTTTTAGGAAGGTGTTAACCAACTAACCAACCAATCAATTATACCCTATTTCGCTTATAATAGTATAGTATAGATTTTTAAACATGCTCTTCCAAAATTATTGTTTTATTATTAATTTTTAGAAGGTAGTTATATTTATTCTTCACTCGTTAATCGAAATTGATTACTTATCGATTACAAAATTTTATATTCGGTGATAAAGTTTTAAATTCACTTATAATAATATTGTGTATAAATATTGGAAAATGCTAGAGTCCCCAAATTGGATCCCGAAAAAATTCCCAAATGACACATGTCATCTTCTGATTGATCATATTATGATGCCCCCCAGGGATTCACATCAATCACACCAATTAAAATATCTCATACTGCCAAATCACCAATGCCACGTCATTTGGGGACTTTTTTTGGGATCCAATTTGGGATCCCTAGCACTACTCATAAATATTAGTGTAGAATTTTCTTTTCGTATTACTAAAATAAATTAAATTACATAAATCTTTTAAGGAAGATTTTGAAAAGAGGTTAAACATATGGTATTCTAAAGAGGCATGGCACAATTATAACAAATACTCCCTCTGTCCCACTGGATTTTTTACAGTTACTAATTTGGGATGTCCCACCCATTTCTTTACATTACCAAAAATATTAACTTTTAACAATAAAATACATTATTACATCCACTACTTCTCTCTACTTTTTCAACACTTTACACTATTACACCCACTACTTTACTCTACTTTTGCAACACTTTACACTATTACACCCACTACTTTACCTATTTTAACAATAAATGTTGTATTATGTGACTTATTTGTTAAATTGTTTATGCACTCCCACTTTTCGTGGAGTCTTCATATTTCCAACTCCAATCAAACTAACTTGTTTGATAAACATTTTCTCTTCACTCACACTTTTCATATAATATATGATTTCTTTATTCGCTCCCACTATTTGTAAGAATAATATTCACTACGTCACAAACTTAATATTTCTTAATCTTATCAAATCAACATGTTTAATAAATTTCTGAAAAAAAAATATCCCTGTAATAAATTTACAGTTATATCACTAGTAAAATGTATCACACATTTATACTTTCACTTTGTGCATCGCAACACATTCATATCTCATATAACCTTTCCAACTTCAATTCCACATTATTATTTAAATGTGTATTCCGAAGTTGAATTCTCAATTGCCAAGATCACCTTCGATACATATATTGCAATAAACAATAACCCCAGGAACGTCTGCCTAATTCACGAGTTTGTTATACAACGTACTTTTCAAGTACTTGATCATGATCCTCTTTATAGCCTCTCACTAGGCTCAACAAAAATTGCTTCACTATCCACTCACAAGGATAACAACATATGCCAAGTCAAGTCAATCGATCACATAACATAAAATACATCGAACTTCCGACTACTTACGCATATAATACACTTAATGATTTCATTCCCGCATTAATCATTTCCCCTCTAAAAATAGGGTTCGCACTGGACTGCAATTCTGCATCCTAAAACGATTAAACATCATACACACTTCTTAATTCAAAATATTTAATATCCTGAACTTATCAGATTTCACTTATATTCTCAACCATCCCACTAAGTTCCAACTTAGTTTTGTTGAGCATTCCTTTATTAATTACAGACAACAATATATCATTAACATATACTGATAATATTGTAAACAAACTCCAACTTTTCAAAATACAGACACTATAGTCTAATTCATTCTCGGAAAAATGTTCTCAATTTCTGCGTAAAACCTTTCGCAATTGAACATACTTCTAGACACATTTTTCTCACCTTTCCCTTTCAAAAATTCATATAACCTATGAATTTTCTATATTGAGGTTGATCATACAACTCTCACACTTGATTCTTTCAAAATTGACTCAAAATCATTTTTCATTATCTTCCTTTGATAATTTCGATCCTTGCGAAAAACAAGATCATGCACTAATATATTCAATACCAATATTCAGATCATGATCATAATATTCATTTCGATCTACTTCCACACATGCCTCAATATTTAATAACTTTTATTGTCATAATCACATAGATGACAACTAAATGTCTTGTATCCTCAAATACTCGAAATATTTTTGAAAATAGCTTTCCTATTTTCAATCATTTAATAATTTTTCAATCCTTCCCACTTCTAGACGGGGGTCAATGATCTTTCCCTTTCCAAGGCATTTGCCCGTATTCCTTTTATGAGTTCCTCTAACTCAGTTAAATAATTGTTTGTTAGCAAAACAATATTTCACATACTCTCTATTCTGATTATCACTTTTTGTGACCAATCTAGTTTTGTAAGTCTACTTGAAGATTACTTTTCTTTTATTAGCACTATTATCAATTTGTTTAATTTTGAATCCATGTTGTGATTGTCTATCCGGGTTATTTCTTGATATTTTTTAACGGCATTTAACAAATAAGTCAAGTGGGAGATGTTGTATTATGTGACTTATTTATTAAATATAAAAACAAAGGAAAAATATTAATTTGGGAGTTACTATTGTGGGGGTTACAGTACTAAATGTGGAAGCTACATATCATTAATTGATATGATTATTGCAAGATTGATTAAGGCTGTTACATTGGTTTTTGGGTGGAGAAAAGAGAGGTTAGAGCCTATATATAGAGGTAGATGTCTACCTAGATGTTTATCCTAGAAAAAGAACAGAAAAGTTTTGTTCAATCTCTTATTCGGAACCCATAAACAATATTCTACATTTTTTTCACACAAATATTGTAATAAATTATTTTTTTAGATATTTTATTCCTTCAATAAAATCACTATTACACCCATTACTACACTATTACACCCACTATTTAAATTATATTCCTTGGTCTCCGTGTCCAGCTGAGATGTAAAGATCCCAGTGGGACGGAGGGAGTAATGTATAAAAAAGGTCCTTTTGGAGCACAGTAAAACACAACATCAAGAAGTGTTTACTGATCACATTTTAATATAATTCGGTGAAAAAGCTATTTCATTTATCGTTTCCCAGATAAAACATGGCGGCGTTGATGTGAGCCTGTGACAATTGGATAGTAGTAGAAGAAAGTAATATCATGTGACCTTTTACCTTTATTTCATGCTATCATGGATTGTACTATTTAGGATCTTTTAATGTACTTTTTTTTTTTGAATATTTTGACTTATAGCCTTTTACAATGAGTATCTGTTCGTTGACAAATCTCGTGGTAAACGAGTATCGAACCCAGAACTTCTGGGTCGACTAGAGGTTAATGTACTTTTATTTTGTGTTACTTGGGAGTTGGGACCTTTTCTCATTTTAAAGGGAGTCCAAAATTCTTTGATTTGGTTGTAGTTATTTATAGGTCCCAATCAAAGCTAAGAAAGTGATCTTACTAGGGCTAAGATAAAACCTGATATGTTTTCATAAATTTTTCTTCATATCCTGTGTAGAACAGTTGTTTCACATATATATCCTTTTTGTAAATAAATACCCACTACATCCATGAGTAAAGACATGGATAATAACTACCAATACATGACTTAACTTCTACTAATTATTCATAATATAGCACTAGGGTCACGCTCTAGTGAGAACATATGTTAGTGTGAGAACAGTGAGAACAATGTGTTCACCACATTTCAAGCTATTTTAAAGGGCCTCGCTAGAGGCACCTTCACAAAAAAGTCTTATAATTCTATCCTCTATTCATTCATAAAAAAAATAAAAAAAAATTAACAAAAAAATTAAAAAAAAAACTGCTGCCACGTCATCATTTTAAAATTTAAAAAAAGAAATTTAATTTTTTTTAATGAATGGATAAAGGATAGAATTATAAGACTTTTTCGTATTGGGTGCCCCTGACGGGTCCCTTTAGAATAGCTTGAAATGTGATGTTCTAATTGTTTTCCAACATATACATGTTTACACCTGAATCAGTCACATTAACAATCACCACTATTACTAATAATAAATATGTAAACTATTCTCGGACGTGCTCGTTTTAAGAATCTTTCAGTTATCCATAAAACGTATCAGCGCGGGAAATTAACGTTGGTGAGCGCCAACATATGGCGGGAACATAAACAATTTATGGCGCCAACATTTTATAAATCCAGGGCAACCGAATACAATAGAGTGAAAAGATTGAGAAATGGAGACAAAGAAATTGAAATCAACAGCAGCTATGAACAATGAATATTGTGGTGAAGATAGAATCATTAGTTTATCGGATGATTTAATTCACCATATTATGTCATTTTCGGATATGCAATCAACAGTTCAAACAAGCGTTCTCTCGAAGCGATGGAAGCTTATTTGGACAACTCTCCCTTTTCTTGATTTCTCAAGGTATAGTCTACGTTTCGACTTCGATCATGTTAGTACCCAGAATGAGTTTTTTGAAAAAAAAAATTTCTCACCGAAACCATGAATCTGATATATTGAAAATGAATCTATTTTTTCGGTTTTACCCGAGTCCGAGTTTGATTAAGAGGTGTGTTAGGTATGCAAGTATACACAAC
This sequence comes from Saposhnikovia divaricata, assembly GCA_036435485.1. Classification (NCBI taxonomy): domain Eukaryota; kingdom Viridiplantae; phylum Streptophyta; class Magnoliopsida; order Apiales; family Apiaceae; genus Saposhnikovia; species Saposhnikovia divaricata. The sequence goes on along the minus strand of CM071597.1, from coordinate 150,633,387 downwards.
AAGTATACACAATGTTCAAGACCTAGATGTTTGTGACACCGGTTCTTCTTATTTTGATGTTCGTATCAAGGTTATTATTATAAATTTATAAGTTTGTCAGCTTTTAGTTCTACTACGATAAAGAAACTCACATTGAGGCTAAAATTTAGTGAAATTATGGAAACTAAATGGGATTTACCTGTTTCAACAACATTATGCTCACGACATGAAGCTATGTACTATAACTTGGATGAATCATGTTTGGTGTGCTTGCCTTCCTTACGAACTCTTTGTCTTGATCATTTAGAGTTGCCAGATAGAATACTATATAATTCTGAATAATGCTCACTTAAACAAATGGCTAATGAGAGGATATGTATATATATCTATATTACAAGATGGTATCTGTTACATGATTGTATAGAAAATTATCTACACTAAATCCCCACAAACTAAATGGGATGTAAAGTATCTCCACTAACTCAAAGTGTGGAATGTAATTGACAGCTATTGATTTTGTCCTTATCACGCCCCTGCAAGTTCAACGGGGGAGGCAGCACGTTGAGCTTGTCATGCAACCGGGAAAAACTCGTAGAAATTAGTGGTTTGGTGAGCACACCTGCTATTTGATCCTTGCTGGAGAGAAACCGTACATCCAAAGATTTATTGTTAACTTTTTCTCGCACGAAGTGATAATCTATTTCTATATGCTTGGTACGAGAATGAAATACGGGATTAGCAGCCAAATAAGTTACACTTATGTTATCACACCAGAGCACCGGACGAGAAGGAACAAATATCTGAAGCTCACGAAGCAAAGATAGTAACCATAAGGTCTCAACAGTAGCATGGGCTACAGCACGGTATTCAGCTTCGGTGCATGAACGAGCTACGGTAGTCTGCTTCTTAGATTTCCATGAAATAAGATTGTGGCCAAAGTAGATGCAATATCCAGAGGTAGATTTACGGTCATCTGGTGAGCCAGCCCAATCTGCATCCGAATAGACTGAAATTTGGGTGGAAGAGCTAGGTCTTATGAACAAGCCAAAATCTGAAGAAAATTTGAGATACCGCAAAATGCGTTTAACAGCAGTCCAGTGGATGTCAATAGGCTTGTGCATAAATTGACAGACTTTGTTAACTGCAAATGAGATGTCTGGACGAGTCAATGATAAGTACTGAAGAGCTCCGACCACACTACGAAATAGAGTTTCATCAGGACATGGATTGCCATTAAAAAGCGACAATTGTTGCGAGGAAGACATTGGGGAGGACACTGGTTTAGCTTCTAGCATGTTGGTGCGCTTTAATAGATTGAGAATATATTGCCTCTGAGATAGAAGAATCCCACCATAAACTGATTTAACCTCCACACCTAAGAAATGATGCAATGGTCCCAAGTCTTTCACTGCGAAGTCACAATTGAGCTTGGTAATGAGAGTAGTGATGGCTCCTCTATTTGAGGTTGTGATTAAAATATCATCGACATATACTAGGACATACATTGTAAGTGATTTTGAGACATAAACAAATAAAGAGGTATCGGATTGTGAATTAATAAAACCCATATCCACCAATTTATCACCAAGACGTGAGGACCAAGCCCGCTGGGATTGTCTTAATCCATAGATCGACTTATTAACTTACAAACATGAGTGGGATATTGAGGATGGACATACCCCACTGGTTATTTCATATAAACAACCTCAGAGAGATATCCATGTAAAAATGCATTGCTTATGTCAATTTGATGGATAGGCCAATTGTGAGATACAACGTGAGTAAGAACCAAGCGAATAGTTGTAGGCTTGATGACAGAACTGAATGTATCATTGTACTCTAACCCATGTTGCTGATGATATCCTTTCGCAACTAATCGAGCTTTTCTCCGTTCAAGTGTGCCATCAGAACGCAATTTTGTTTTGTATACCCATTTGTTACCGACCACGTTCATGCCATCTTGATAAGGAACTAACGACCATGTACCTTGCTGCATTAGAGCCAGAAATTCCTCATCCATGGCCATACGCCATTATGGACACTTTTGTGCTTAAGAGAAACTTGTAGGATCGGTGGGAACAGTGGAAACATCAAGTAAAGCAGTGCGTGGAGGATACCTGGTAGTACCATCAATAAACTTTTTGGGCTTTACAATGTTGTTTTGTGATCTGGTAGTCATTTTGTGTGAACGAGATGGAGGTGGTTCACACGGCAAGGTAGCTTCAGATGGACCAGAGACCAAGGATTCACTGGAAGTGTACGACGGGGAAGAAAAATTGGTTGGTGATGAGGCTGTTGAGGTAGGTGAAGATGGTGAATTGGACATTGCGGTTTGGGCAATATCCAAATGCGTTGGCGAAATATGATGGGATGAAACATCCAGAGTCGCAGTAGAGTTATTAGTTGAAGGTAGTTAAAATGGTAATATAGTTATTGACACAGGAGAAGGAGAAGGAGATGATGTGGCTGGTTTTAACGGAAAGGTAGACTCATCAAAGATTACATGTCGAGAAACAATCACTTTGCCTGAATTAGGATCAAGGCATTTGTACCCTTTATGGAGATTACTAATGCCAATGAATACACAATGTTTAGACCTAAAATCTAAATTGTGTTTATTAAAAGGTCTGAGATAGGGATAACACGAACAACCAAACACTTTCATTACAGAGAAATCTGGTGCTTGATTAAATAATTTTTCAAATGGAGAAATGCCTAGGGGGTAGTTGGAAGGCGGTTGATGAGGTAGGTTGCCATGAGGAAAGCATCATCCCAAAAATAATGAGGAATATAACTGTGTGATAACAAGGATAATCATGTTTCAACGACATGACGGTGTTTTCTCTCAACGGATCCATTCTGTTGAGAGGTGTGAGGACAAGAGACACGATGCTGAATTCCCTCTGTTTGGAAATATCGATTAAATGTTTGAAATTCACCACCCCAATCAGTTTGGACACATTTTATTTGACAATTAAACTGATGTTCTACCATTTTATGAAAGCGAATAAAAATGGTTTACACATCTGATATACTTACAAGAGGATACAACCAAGTAAATTTGCTAAAATGATCAACAAACGAAACATAATATTTATTTCCTTTAGTGGATAAGAAAGGAGATGGACCCCATATATCAGAAAAAATTAAATCTAAAGGATAATGAGAGAAAGATTGAGAAACTGGGAAAGGAAGACGATGACTTTTCCCTTGTTGACATGCAGAACAAATACTTGGTATTTTATTCGAGGAGATAGGAAGAGAGAACTTCGATATGAGATGCTTTACTGTTTGATAGTTGGGATGTCCCAAACGGTGATGCCACATTTCTAAAGGAGCGCGTTGACAAGAGAAAGATTGATATGATGATGGAGGTGAAATGGAGGATGGAAATGGGTAGAGTCCATCTTTAGGTGTGACTTGCAGAAGAACCTTCTTCGTTACCTCGTCCTTCACAAAAAAATGAGAGGAATGAAATTCAATGAATACATTGCTATCTTTAGTAAATTGGCTCACAGAAATAAGATTCTTTTTAATTTGGGGAACATGTAAGATATTAGAGAGGTGAAAACTAGACTGTGAAGATTTAATCTTAGATGAACCAGTGTGAGTTATAGTCAAACTTGCCCCATTGCCTACTTGAATTTGATCCAAACCAATATAAGGTTCAGCATGAAGATTCAAATTCTGAAGATCATTTATTATGTGATTAGTGGAGCCAGTATCTGGTTACCAATTGGTATCGGTTGGATCATGGTGTGTCGAAAAGAATGTAGACATGTTGTTTGACATGGTTTGATATGCTTGATCAAATCGATGAAAACACTTAATAGCTAAGTGGCCTGCTTTTCCGCAAATCTGGCAAGTTGGACGATTAGCACCCGGAGGACCATTTCGACCACAACCCCTACCGCGGTCACGTGAACCTGATGAGGATGAATAACGGTTTGAGTAAGTTGGAGCACGAATAGAGTTTGGTTGTTTAGAAAAACCGCGTGGGTGATCTGTGCGGGTGGCAACATTGGCAGAACCAATAGTAGTCTCAACAGCTTGAGTATGTTGCTGCAAGCGTAACTCAAAACTAAGGAGATGACCATATATATCTTCAAGTTCCATAGGAGTGTCCCTTGTTTGAATAGACGTAACAATGGGATCATAAGAAGAATCAAGGCCACCAAGTAGATATGAAATAACTTTTGCATCACTGAGAGGGTATCCGATGGCTGAAAGAGTATCAACGAGGGATTTGACGGTTTGAAAATAATCTGAAATAGTCTTTCCTCCCTTTGTGACAGTAGCAAGTTGTCAACGAGTCGTAGACAGACGAGCTCGCGAGTGAGACAAATACATTTTCTCTAGTGCGGACCATACCTCTTGAGATGTTGTCAGACCAATGACTTTGGCAAGAATACTTTCTGATAAAGATGACATGAGAATACTCAAAACAATCTGGTCTTGATTGAACCAATGAGTAAACTCTGGATTAGGAAGAAGGGATGGTGCTGTATCGGACTGTGTTGTACCGAACTTTGTAGCTTCTGGGATGGAAATATGTTGAGAAGGTTGACTGCAACTTCCATCTACATATTCAAAAAGGCGCTGACCTCTTAAATATGGGGTAATCTGAGCCTTCTATAGTAAATAGTTATCACTACTTAGTTTGATGGTAACCATGCTTTGGATATTAGGAGAAGTAATGGGTGCGTTGGATGTTGAGGAGGAATGTTGAGATGCCATTGACGTATGTCACGCGTGCTTTGATACCAAGATCGAATACTATATAATTCTGAATAATGCTCACTTAACCAAATGGCTAATGAGAGGATTTGTATATATATCTATATTACAAGATGGTATCTGTTACATGATTGTATAAAAAATTATCTCCACTAAATCCCAACTAACTCAATGGGATGTAAAGTATCTCCACTAACTCAAAGTGTGGGATGTAATTGACATCTAATGATTTTGTCCTTATCATTGCCACCATCTGTTAGTTTTCCTGTTTTGACAACACTTTATCTGAGAAATGTTAGACAGCAATTCTTTCCACCAAATCTTCTCACCAACTCTTCACCAACCCCCCCCCCACCTACTACATCCTCCCTTCTATAAATACCCCCTCCCCCTTCATTAGTAAAATCACGCCAAAACATCTTACTCTCTTCTCTCCATCATAGCTGCTATATAGTCCATCTAGTAGGAAACTTACCTTGCGGTAGTTTCAGGCAGGTCAGAATAGGGGGCCCTCGTGCTTCTCTCTTCTTTCGTTTCGGGTGAGTTAGTGTGAGAGTTTGGTCGGGCTGTAGCCATCTGGGTCTACAGCATTAGGAGTTCGTCCAGCCATTGCAACCGCAACAAGGGAAGTTCTCCAGGTTATCCGGTCAAGTACCGAAGGGACAGTTCTGTCCAGGTTATCCGGTCCAGTACCGAAGGAATAGTTAATCATTATATTACAATTTAGGTGTACCTCAAGTGTTACTTCGTACACTTGAGAGAAAATATTGTAACCATTATTATCATTATAGTGGATACATTCGGAGTTGGTCCCGTGGTTTTTACCTCTTTGGCTTGGGGGCTTTCTACGTATAAATCTTGGTGTTCATCTGTCAATATCTGTTATTATTATTGACTGTTATAATCTCCGTATTTAATTTACGCAAAGAGAGGAAACGGGAATTCCTAGCAAGAAACTGCACTTTCCCGTTAGGAGTTTGGGATTTACCAGCTTTAGTAAGTTTTACACTGGACGCGGTGGATTTTCCTGAATGTTTTATTGAAGAACAGAATAAGTTTTTCTCTGCACTTGTTAGTCTAAAAAATCTCACCTTGTCTCGCTGGAGAGGCATAATGACAGATTGTGTTATTAATTGTCCCCAATTGGTGAAACTAACAATCAGTGGTAGGAGGTATATTTCCACTAATTGCACCGGCAAAGTAATTGTTTTGTCAAATATAATCTGCTATTTCAGTTGCGATGGTTTCCTTGGTATCTCATTTGGAGTTTCTGAGTTAGAAAATGTGAATATAGAATTATGGGGTAGCACTAGATACACGACCAGTTCACTGATAAAGTATATTTTTATATGTATTTTAGATGATTTTTATTCCCATCTTAATTCTATTTTGCACTTAATTGGATCTTTATTAATTAGTTTATAATATTTTATTGTAGGGAGCATGCAATTCTAAATTGGAAAGGATTGGAGCTAAATTACAATTAAATTCAGATTAATTGGGTCGCACGTGCAAGACTCATTGTTTGGGCCATATCTTGAGTTCTAAACCTCGGATTTCAGCGATTTAACAGCCCACGCGAAGATAACGAGATTCTCTTTCATTCTAGACAGGCCCAAATATCAAATTCCACTTGGAACAGCCAAATATCAGATGGGAAAAGTCAACTACGAATTTTGACTTTTAGAAATCTATTCAGTTTTGGAAAGCCATGTATTATTCCTAGAGACATTAAAAACTACGTTTTGTATTAGGTTATTATTATTAGAATTATTTTTCACGTATCCATAGCCACGAGGAGGAGAAGCCAAGAGGAGAAGAGGGAGGACTTTATGCTTGGAGATTTCAACATTAACAACATAGGGATAATTCTTCTTTCTCTACACTTTGTATTATATTTTAATCTCTTCATGTACCTTACGACTTTTAGTATGATTATGGTTGGCTAGATCTTTATTGTTGGATGGCTGTTTTGAAGCCCTAAACCTTATGACAATTATACAGTTTTGATTTTCGGAGATGTGTTCTTGATTCTGCTTATATATACTTCAATGCTTATAGATAATATTGAATTGACCGTGGTATGTGGACATCCAATTAGGTTATGTGATTGATTTATCTGTAAAGTCAATTAATCTTTCTATGTGGTCCATGGGATTAATTGTATTAATGTGTAATTTGTGTTAGCCTTTCTATGTGGTCCATGGGGCTATACGAATAGCAGAGCTTGTTTCTATGTGGTCTATGGCAAGTTCTCTATAAGTATATTTCAAAACATATCAAGGAATTTCAGGATTATGTCATAGGTTGAGTGGTGGATATTCATGCTTTCCAACGTGTTCCTCTAATTATTCACAAACAAACTGTTACTTGTTAGCTAGTTAATTTAGTTTTTAGTAAAATCACAAAACAAATCCATCTTTTATATTATTAGCGAAATAGAAGAAAAGTGAGCCCTTGATCCTTGGCGTAGAACGAGACCCTATTTACTCTAAATTACATACGACACAAAAAGGGTTTAAATTGAGTCACATCAATATTTGGCGCCGCGCCGCCGGGGATTGAATTTGCTTTTCTTTTGTTTTATGTTTTTTTTGTACATATATTTTTCTTTTTCTTTTCCATTTTTTTTCTCCGCCTATTGCTTGTTGTGTTTCAGGTATAGGTGGAATTTTTGAGTGATTGGCATGGCATCAATTCCAACACTTCGTGATGATGTTGCGGTGTTGATTGCTAGTATTGGACGTTCTTGTATGTTGTATCCTAACCCAGCTGAAGGGAAGAGTAGTACTTTTGTGCTCAAACAAAATCTTTTGATGAGGCTACCGATCTTCCATGATCTTCCTACTGAAGAGCCGAATCAACATCTCTCTAGGTTTGTGACTATCGTTGAATGTATGGGACCTGAGAGGGCAGATCCACAAATTTTGAAGATGAAAGCTTTTCCGTTTTCTCTTGATGGAGCAGCTTTGGATTGGTTAGAAGATTTGCCAATAGGATTCATTACTTCTTGGGAAAATCTAGCACAAGAGTTCTTGCAGAACTTTTATCCAGCAACTAGAGTGATGAGCATGAGAAGTCAAATAGCTGGAATTCAACAATATGCAACAGAGACATATACAGAGTACTATGCTAGATTCTAGAAGTTACAAAAGAGATGTCCTCAAAATGGTTTTTCTGAGGGGAGTTTGTTACACTTTTTCTACCAAGGTCTTCTTGAAGGTGAAAAGAGACTTTTGGATTCTGCTGCAAAAGGTGCTTATATGGACTTATCTCATGATGTTGCCGAGAAACTGATTGCCAAAATAGCTGCTAATGAACTTCAATATGGGAGTCATCTATGGTCAGGACCGATTCTTGGGATTGAATCTGATCAAAAGTTGACGAAGATTGAGCACAATATAGAGAGGTTGAGTGCACTATTTCTGAGTGGAAGAACACCTCGAATTCAAGTTTGTGGTATTTGTACAGTTGTTGGCCATTTTGATAACTCATGTCCGCATTTGATTGCACCTTGTTATAAAAATGTCAATGCTATTGGGCATGAGTATCAAGGAGAAAACCCGTTCTTAGATTCGTATAATCCAAGATGGAGAGGTCACCCTAACTTGAGGTATGGTGATCACAATCTAAATGGGTTTCAGTATCAGGACACTTCTTTTACATTCTCTGATTTCCAACCAAGGGAAGAAGTACAAAAACATTCGGCTAGTGGAAGCAACATTGAGAAATTGATGGCCAGGTTAGCTGAAGGACAGTTGGAGATGCAAAAGCAATGTGCTAAGGATTCTGAAGACATCAAGGATGTGCAAAAACAACTTGCAGACATGGTTATGAATTTGGATCAAAAGCAATAGTTTGCTACAATTCCTACAACTATAGAGCCACAACAAAAGTTTGAGTACGTGAATGTCATTACAACCAGAAACTCATTAGGCGAAGGAATTTTGAAATCACAAGCTAATGACATACTTGATGTTCCAAATGAAGTATCTGATTGTCTTCATGATGACATCGAGGAAGTGATTGCAACAACAGACAAAGGGAAGTCTCCCTATCTTTCTTATCCACTTGGTGCTAACAGTCGCTTTGATTATGTACCTTTTCCAACTAAATTCGCGCAAATCAATAAGAATGAGGTGGAAAATAAAGACCATGTGGATACAGAAATATGTTTCTCAGAAAGTTCAAGAGAGAATGTTGTGCAAAAAGATCCTAATGTGGCGAAACAAGAAGGGGAGGATGTAATTTCCGAAGATCATAACAAGGATTTTCTAGGGGTGGAGTTTGTTGTGATTTAAGAAAATTTTGTGCCTCTCGCAAGTTATGTTGAAAAATCTGCTCCTCCATTTATTCTCAATTTTGAACTTGAAGAAAATCCTATTCTTGAGGGTACACCAAATATTTTGAAGGATTTATTGTTGAATCCTATCTTACATGATGGACCTAAGTTGGAGTGGAAACCTTCACCGACTCATTTGAGGTATCATATACCGTTTTCTGATCGGAATGACGATTTTTTAGCAAGTCACATGTGCCACATTGGAATTACAATTCTATGGATGTCGTTCAAATTATGCAATTTTCATGACGTCTATCATGTGTGGAAGAAAGAACAGATGTCATGGATGTATCCACCTTGAATTGAAAGGTATAATGTCTAGCCAAAGACAATAAGGAAAAGCGCTTGTGGGAGGTAACCCATTGTTATTGTAAATTTTATATTATTATTATTATTATTATTATTATTATTATTATTATTATTATTATTATTATTATTATTATTATTATTATTATTATTATCATTATCATTATTATTATTATTATTATTATTATTATTATTATTTATTAGAGGTAGATAATTTTTATTTCATTTTTTTTTACTCCCACAAGATATCTTGATGATTTGTGTGAAGTGTTTCAGGAATAATTATTTTTAGAAGATGATGAGCAATTTATGAAGTTGCTAATAATTTCGAATTTGGAGATTTTTCTTGAAAACAAAAGAGAGGAGAAATGAGATTTGAAAAAAAAAAAGTGTAGTAAAAAATTGTTGAGAGACAGAAATTGATTTTTGATGGCGCGAATTGTCACACTGCCGTGCGAAAGTTCCTGGACTAATGCTTAACTTCCACACCGCGATATACTTAACAAAACATGCGGTATTACTTCTCTGGACTCCCGCGTGGTAGCTACAGCCTATTTCAATTCATTCCAGCTTATATCACTGGACAGGCCCGGCTGCAAGCCCGTTTATGTCCAAGCTGCAATCCTTCGGGCATCCAAACCTGATTAGTTTCACTTGTATTTTCTGAAAAAATAAATCTGCTATTGCTGGGTTTTGAACCTCTGAACTATGCAAGGTCTAGACTTTTATGTGGCCTGCTCCACCAGTGCACCAATTTTCCCGTTGTATTGAAAAATTGCATCACTTATTAATGAACATTCTGAAGTCCAGAATTTAGACTTGATCCATGCGAGGCTTCACAAGGGACACTTCATGAAAATCATAGGGGAGTATTTCTAACTCTTCTTTGTACATATTTTTCTTTATTTTATTTTTGTATTTTTTATTAGGATTATTTTAGTTCTTTATATATATAAATTTTATTATATTATTCATTGAGGACAATGAACCATTCAAGTGTGGGGAAGTGTTCACAATATTATTAAAAATTCAAAAATAAAAATAAAAATTATATATGTTAAAATCCAAAAAAAAATATAAAATTAAAAAATTTTGTATATAATTGCCTTGTCTCAAAGCATGTTAGCGAGGATAAGTACACATTTTGTAGACTAATTTTGCATGATTAATTCTGAGTGTTGTATCATAGAATAAAAATCATTTGTTGCTTGATAATTCCTTGTGTGTGCTTTCGAAAATTTTAAAACTTGAGATGCTTCTTAGTTAAATTTAGTGAGTTGAGCATTCTTTCACCTTATGAGATTTTGAGCCTAATTAATGATTGATACATTTTATATCAATCGAATTTCTTTGTTGTGTGTTGTTCATCATTTAGCATTGCTCTAGAAGTACTTGTTTTGATACCTTATTGAGACTACATGTTGTGTGTGCATGAAAATGATAAAGGCACTAGGATTAACCGCATTCACCTAAACATTATCCTTATGAGTTATATCCTTAGTGAACCCCCTTGAGCTTATATCCGTTTCTTTCAATTATCACCACTCTATAATTTTTGAGCCTACTTGTTTATTCTTATCTTGATTTACTAGTAGAGCATTGTGATTCAACTTAAGGGTGGGTGAATGTTCAAGTGTGGGGATTTCTTTGTTAAGGTTTTATATTTTGGTGGGAATTATATGATGTGGTTACTTGATCTTCGTTCGGAAAAAAAAACACAAAATGAAAAAAAAAGGGAAAAAAAATAATAAAAAAAAGCAAGAATAAGATACGAAGAAGATCAAGTAGAGTTATTGTTCATTGTTTATTACAATGTGAAAGTGGGGAAGTATATAATGATGTGCTTATGGGTTTAATGCTTGTGAGAGTTTAATTACTTTTACATGATCTACTATTCATGTTGAGTGCTACAATTAAAAGTGAACATTATACTGTATTAGTTTATCAAGTTTAGCCACTTGTGAGCCTATTTATTTGATATCCCACCTCGTACCTAAGCCCCATTACAACCTTTAATGAAGACCTTTTGATTTGTGCATGCACATATACGAAGTAGTGGAGATTTGGTGGATAACCAAGCATATGGTAGCACATGTCTATTTTGATTGAACTTGAGTGAAACATTTACACCTATACACTTGTGTGAATTGAGAGTAATGTGAGATTTTCTATCCATATAGCATGCTTACTTATTGAAGGCGACTTTGATATTTATTTCATGATATTTTTGTTTATCAAGACAATGTGTGCATACTTGGATTGTTTTGTGCAAGTGGTGTACTTTCAGATCTTCTCAGATTGTTGTGTGACTGAGGTTTGCATATGTGGAGTACTATGAATTGTTGCGTGTTTAAGACTTGGTGATTGAAAATATTTGATTTTGTGGGTATATCTTCTACAAACCCACACGAGACAACACTGGTCCTACTAGCGCTACCTACGGGTTTAACGGCTTGTTGCATATGCTCAATGCAATCATGTCATCTACGAAAGTGATGTTAGTTAATTAGGATTAGTTTTATTTCTTTTATTTGCCCGAGGACGTGCAATATGCTAAGTGTGGGGATATTTGATAAAGTTTATTTTTATATGTATTTTAGATGATTTTTATTCCCATCTTAATTATATTTTGCACTTAATTGGATCTTTATTAATTAGTTTATAATATTTTATTGTAGGGAGCATGGAATTCTAAATTGGAAAGGATTGGAGCTAAATTACAATTAAATTCGGATTAATTGGGTCGCACGCGCAAGACTCATTGTTTGGGCCATATCTTGAGTTCTAGACCTTGGATTTCAGCAATTTAATAGCCCACGCGAAGATAACGAGATTCTCTTCCATTCTAGACAGGCCCAAATATCAAATTCCACTTGGAGCAGCCCAATATCAGATGGGAAAAGTCAACTACGAAATTTGACTTTTAGAAATCTATTCAGTTTTGGAAAGCCATGTATTATTCCTAGAGACATTAAAAACTACGTTTTGTATTAGGTTATTATTATTAAAATTATTTTTCATGTATCCATAGCCACGAGGAGGAGAAGCCAAGAGGAGAAGAGAGAGGACTTTATGCTTGGAGATTTCAACATTAATAACATAGGGATAATTCTTCTTTCTCTACACTTTGTATTATATTTTAATCTCTTCATGTACCTTACGACTTTTAGTATGATTATGGTTGGCTAGATCTTTATTGTTGGATGGCTGTTTTGAAGCCCTAAACCTTATGACAATTATACAGTTTTGATTTTCGGAGATGTGTTCTTGATTCTGCTTATATATACTTCAATGCTTATAGATAATCTTGAATTGACCGTGGTATGTGGACATTCAATTAGGTTATGTGATTGATTTATCTTTAAAGTCAATTAATCTTTCTATGTGGTCCATGGGATTAATTGTATTAGTGTGTAATTCGTGTTAGACTTTCTATGTGGTCCATGGGGCTAGACGAATAGCGGTGCTTGTTTCCATGTGGTCCATGTCAAGTTCTCTATAAGTATCTTTCAAAACATATCAAGGAATTTCAGGATTGTGTCATTGGTTGAGTGGTGGATATTCATGCTTTCCAACGTGTTCCTCTAATTATTCACAAACAAACTGTTGCTTGTTAGCTAGTTATTTTTTTTTTTTTTTTGCCACAGTTAGCTAGTTAATTTAGTTCTTAGTAAAATCACAAAACAAATCCATCTTTTATATTATTAGCGAAATAGAAGAAAAGTAAGCCCTTCATCCTTGGCGTAAAACGAGATCCTATTTATTCTAAATTACATACGAGAATTTAAATTGAGTCACATCATTCACCATCAGAGACGATGAACATTTACGAGGAAAAAGATTATCAAGTGGTTACTGACATGTTTTGTAGGCCGGGAAGGGCGAAAATTCTTACTCTTGATTTGGAGGCCATAGAGGTAAGTTAATATCGAACACTTTTGATGATGTAGTCTTTTATTGAAGATATTACATAATATTTGATTTCATAATTAATTGGTTGAAGTATGTTATGGACATATACCCTTGTTTAGAACTTGTGTCAGTCTTTGGTCATTCAGGAATGCCATCCTATAACCCCTATCAGGAGGGTCCCATTTCCACATTCCACCAAGTTACCGCTATAAATATAATACTAACCATCAGTTCTAAATTGTTAAACTTTAATGTACTCCCTCGGTCCCATAAAGTTTGAGCTGGTTTGATTTTCACGGAGATTAAGAAAATTACAATTGACTTGTTAAAAAATGAGTAAAATTAGATGAAAAGTGGGTAAGTAGTGGGACCTATGAATATTTAAAAATAGATTTAAGATAGTGGAAGTAAAGTAGTAGGTGTAATAGTGTTTATAGTATTTGTTTAATAAAAAAGGAATAAAGTTAGTGGGTGTAATAGTGTAAAGTAGTGTTCAAAAATAGTAAGTATAGTAGGTTCATTAGTTTTGGGACGTCCCAAAAAGGAAAGTGTGTCAATCTTTTTGGGACGGAGGGAGTACCTTCTTGCGAATAATTGCCAAAAAGTTCTAATATGAAAGATTTTTTGAAGTAACAGATATGCTTTTTATTATCACTATGAAATCATCTGGTTATGTATTTCCTTGGCAAAACATGATTCTGCACTTTTGCTTAGCTTCCCCAGTGATTTATTTCTGCGACAATCAAATACTATCCGTCTTTGTTTATTGTTTGGTCAATTTTATACCAGAATTGCACCTCAAGGTCAAATATTAATCATACCTGTTTTGGTTTGTCAGTAGGCCCTTTCTGCTATTTCGGACTTTCTTGTCAGTTCTCCTTCTCCATTCTATAATTTGGAGTTTGTGAAGGTACCACAGGAATTTAAAGAATGAAGTATGTCCTGTGACCTCAAATGCTACTTACTTGGTCACTCTCCAAATGCCACCATCGTCACTACTTTGCCTCAGGTACTGAGATGTGTCACGTTAATATGATTTTCTTTTTTACTTTGGAGTCCTTTGTAAGTGTACATCTATAACAAATAGGCAACCTTCTCTATGAAATTTATGAAGTTTAAAAGAATGCTTATTAGTCATGTAACATCTTAATAGGCTATAACAAGGACCAAGTTTGGCATTGTTGAAGCTGCCTGTTAAATTAATCTTTATGTACACATTTATGCCTTCTTTCTCATTCCCTATCTTGATATGTTAGTTTAATAGTATTCTCTGTCATAAATAATCGACATCTATTCTTTTTTTAATTACTCAACAGCAATAATTTCAGTTACCCTCATACACCTGTCTTAGTTTCGAAATCAAGCGTTACCGCAATTTCCTGTTTTTTACTTTGTAATTAGATCCCGTATGCTTGACTTCTCTCAAATATGCAAGTGATTACTTTAAAATCCAAGTACACCCCAATGCCACAGTTATGATTATAGAAAACCATTTACGTAGAGATATAATGGATTAGAGTTTGAAATAAATAAATGCATATTCCTTTCATTTCTATTTTGCCCTATATTTGCCTCATATCTATTATCTAGTCCTGTTTTAGTAAATGTTTCCAGACCAAGATTTTCCTTAATTTCCTGTTTTTTATTTTGTAATTGAATCCCCTATGCTCGACTTCTTTCGAATATGTAAGTGATTGCTTTAAGAGCCAACTACACCCAATTCAACAGTTCCGAGAGAAGAAAACCTATTACATAGAGATATACTGATGGCAACATATTGAGTTTTAATCCTTATCTAATATATGCAATTGTTGTGTATGTAAAGATAAATGCAGATTCCTTTCATGTATATTCTGCACTATTCTTGTCTCGTTTACATGCAATTGTTGTGTTTAAGCACAAAGGCCGTAGTTTACTGATCTATTTAACTCTAATATTTTTCTTACAAACTAAGCTTGTTTTATCTATGTTTTTATGAGTTAATAGAGGATAAATCTATTTTTGGTTTGGTATTTCGTCCAGGATGAGTTGATTACGCAAACATTGCCAGTTTGTCCGGCCACTCAAAATCATTTGGCAAGTCCAGTTGCAGGGCCAGGCAATGATTTGGCGCGCTCTTCTAGGGGGCCCAGTGATCTTGTGTTATGGCAGGGCTATCAGGTCAACTTGGAGTTTTTAGACCTACTTGATTGCATAGCAAAGGAGTATCCAGAAACTTTTTACTACTTCACCACCAATAGCAAGAAACTGTGTACAATGAAGCTGAATATTTTGTGCACCACAGTAAAAACCTTTACTGGAACTTCTCTGACTGAGGTTGATGCTGAGATGATTGCGGAGTACAGAGCTCTATTTGCTGACTTGCAAAGATCTATTTGCTGACTTGCAAAGATCTTTCAATATGACATGGCTGGTCAACCATCTAAACTCTATTGAACAACTGAGACTGTCACAACCCAAACTTGGCAAGTTTCACACATCGGACTCCTGTACCGATAATGCCAAAGGTTTTTTACAAAGTCAGCAAGCTAATCAAACTAAGATGAAGACAAAGATTCAGAAGGATACAGGAACTATGGGTTCTAGCCATGCTGTTGGTTGCATTGGAGATGATCTATTTTCTGGTGCCTAATTCTCTAATTTAAGCTTCTATGTTATTTCACTTCATTTTTTTCAGTTGTTCTTGATGTTTTATTTCCTTCTGACTGGTGACTATTAGTTATATGTTTTTTGAACTGATTGGATACCTTGGTACCCTGCAAAGAATTGCCAGTTACTTCAAGCGTATTTTGTATTATTGCTGCCTTGCTAAAAGCCTGCGAAGTCCCAAGTTTTTTTTTCTTTTGTCAATCAAGAGGGGGGCGAGGTTACCCAGGCTGTAAGCCTAAAACATTAAAATCTACAAACTTATCTAGACATTGTGTTACATATTATATCTAAGTGTAGAACATGAGCAATTTTTTGAAGTGGTTCATAGAAAACAAGAATCTCATTAAAAATATCATGCCTCATTTAACCTATATGATCAGCCTCTTGATCAGCTCCTCTTTAGATAGGTTTGATCTTCGCAGTCCAAGGTAAGTTACAAATTAGATTGCGTACATTTATGATGGTGTCATGGTATATAAAGTCCTCATTAGCTTCTTCAATTGCTTTGGCAGCTAGGTAATATATTTATTCGACTTTATTAGTAATTACACTTTACTGTGTTTCAATTATTCTTGGTGTTTATCTTGATATTATGAGCACGCATTAGACTGAACTGTATAAATAAACTCAGAGAGTCTTTGACTAGCCTATGAGCATAAACTCGACACTGTTGACTGGAAACTCTGATGACCCCCAAATTTCACCCATGGGAATACTACTCTGAAAAATGATTACCCATTACCAAAAAACAATTTTCCCTCCGTACAACTAATTTGGGTTGAGCACCAAAATTACGAAAAATAAAAAAAATGTGATGAGCGGGTGAAATCTACTAAAATTAGTTAAGGAACTATTACTATTTTGTGGAAATGTTAAACAATGGGAGTGACATCGTAAAAAATAATTAAAATAAATTATAGTATTTATTTCTTATTTGAAAACAAGTATTCAATATTATTATACTACAAAAGGTAAAAATGACTATATAAAATCTTTTTACCTTGAAGAATTAGCGCGGGACGATTTCAATAAGGCGCCAACATTTGGCGGGAAGAACATATATTATGTGGGTCAAGAACTAGACTAGTGTATTATATCCAGCTTTGTGACTAGGCGGCTGATTGGAGGACACCATGAAAAGAATAGCTAAGAAGAATAATCAACGTGGTAAGGACAGAATAAGTAGTTTGCCGGATGAGCTGATTCATCGCATTCTCTCGTTTTCGGATGTGCAATCAGCCGTTCAAACAAGCGTTCTCTCGAAACGATGGAAGTTTATTTGGACTAGTCTCCCTTTTCTCAATTTTTTAGGGTACTGTAAGCAACTACCAGCTAAACTAGATCTAAGAAAAATAAAGGAAAGAACAAAAGAGAATGCAAAGAGAAAATTAAGAAATTATCATCATTCCATAACTGATTCGTGCCCAAGACTGGAATTATACAATGAGGACAATAGGACAATGGGACCCACTAACAGCTAATGGTTTACTACAGTACGATACTCACCACTAATACAGTACTGCCACCTGTTATTTTAATTTAACTAACTTATTAATCTAAACGACATCGTCTAGCAATTAAGTAAATTCCCCGCCAAGATCATGACAACTTCCCAGTCTTCAAACAATCCTTGTCCTCAAGGATTAAATTGAGGATACTTCACAGGCTTGGCCTCTAGGTCAATAGCTTCCTTAACTCCTGGTAGTTCAACTTGGACCACCTTATCACTGCCCAATTTTTTCTTGAGCTGGGAAACATGGAACACATTGTGAATTCGAGAACCAATAGACAAGTCAATTTGATAAGCCACCTTACCTATCTTCTTTAACACCTTGTAAGGCCCATAGTATCTTGCAGCCAGTTTTTGGTTGCTTCTGTAATCAACAGACATCTGCCTATATGGTTGTAGTTTGAGGTAGACCTCATCACCACTCTTCAATTCTCGATCACTTCTCTTCTTATCTGCAAAGTACTTCATTCTCTCTTGAGCCTTTGTGAGGTTTTCCTTGAGTAACCTCTGAGTATTGAGCCTATCCTTGATGAACTGAGCCACAGTTGGATCACCACACTTAGCTCCCTGGTAGGAAATAGATGGAGGTGGTTGACTATATAAAGCCTGGAAGGGGGTCATACCAGCTGAAGTGTGAAAAGATGTGTTGTACCACCATTCTGCCATTGGGATCCAATTGCTCCATTCTGTTGGTTTTTGGCCAGTCATACACCTTAGGTACATCTCAATGCATTAGTTCACCCTCTCAGTTTGGCCATCTGTTTGAGGGTGGTAAGCTGAGCTAAGCCTAAGATCAGTCTTCATAGCCTTAAATAATTCTTGCCAAAAGTTACTCACGAATATAGGATCCCTGTCACTAATAATGGCTGTTGGCACTCCATGAAGCTTGACCACTTGATTAAGTACCTCCTGTGCAACTTTACTAGCAGAGAAGGGGTGAGTAAGTGGAATCAAATGACAATACTTAGTCAATTTGTCCACTACTACCAGAATTGAGTCTCTCCCTTTGGATTTAGGTAAACCTTCTATGAAATCCATGGAGATTACTTCCCATGCTTCATCTGGTACAGGAATAGGCTGTAGTAATCCAGGACTGGGCACCATTTCTGATTTATTCCTCAAGCACACATCACACTGCTTGACCAACCTTGTTACATCATCCTTCAACCCTGGCCAGTAGAATAATTGTTCCATCCTTTTTATAGTTGCTGCAATGCCAGAATGCCCACCTTCCATGTTACTGTGCACATTTAAACATATCTTAGCTCTGAGGTTGTTTCCAGTACCTATATAATACCTTCCCTTCCATTTTATATCCCCTTGTACCACCTTGAAAACCCCACTGGATCCATCATTCATACTGGCCTCTGCAAGCAATTCAGTAGCAAGCTCATCATCCACATAACTACATTGTAGTTCATCCTTCCAAGCTGGTTGTATAACAGTAACAGCAGCACAATCACCTTCTTGTTCATAAATCCTTGACAAGGCATCAGCAGCCACATTCTCTCTCCCTTTCTTATAGGTGATAGTATAGTCATACCCCAGTAACCTTGAAATCCATTTCTGTTGAACTCCAGTTGTGATTTTTTGCTCCATAATATGTTTAATAGCCTCATGGTCTGTTCTGATAACAAATTTATGACCCAACATGTATGATCTCCATTTCTGAACAGCCATTATTACTGCCAACATCTCCTTCTCATAAGTTGATAACCCTAGGTGCTTTGGGCTTAATGCTTTACTCATGAATGCAATAGGCCTCCCTTCTTGCATTAATACTGCCCCAACTCCAGATTTGCAAGCATCTGTTTCTACAATAAATATCTTCTCAAAGTCTGGCATGGTTAAAACTGGTGTTTGAGTCATTGCAATCTTAAGTTTATTGAAGGCATCTTCTGCTTGCTCATTCCACTTGAAGGCCCCCTTCTTTAACAGTTGAGTCAGAGGTTTACTCAAGATTCCATAACTCCTAACGAACCTCCTGTAATAGCCAGTGAGTCCAAGGAACCCTCTAAGTGACCTGATGTTCACTGGTTTAGGCCACTCTAACATGGCCTGAATCTTAGAATGGTCTGCAGCTACTCCTTCCCTTGAGATTACATGCCCAAGATATTCTATTTGATTACTGGCAAATTCACATTTTGATCTCTTGACATACAACTTATGAGTTCTGAGAATCTCAAGGACAGCCTTCAAATGCTTTTCATGTTCCCTTTCATCCTTGCTGTACACCAAGATATCATAAAAAAAACCAACACATTCTTCCTAAGCTGTTCACAGAAAACTTAATTCATTAAACTTTGAAATGAGGCAGGGGCATTGGTGAGGCCAAATGACATCACTAGGAACTCATAATGCCCCTGATGAGTTTTGAATGCCGTCTTAAAGACATCTTCATCATTCACCCTAATTTGGTGGTATCCACTCCTCAAGTCCAGTTTAGTATACACAGAACTTCCCTTCAATTCAGCCAACAACTCCTCAATAATTGGAATTGGATACTTATTCTTGACTGTGATGGCATTTAGGGCTCTGTAATCCACTACCATCCTCCAACTATTATCCTTCTTTTTAGCCAATAGCACTGGGGAAACAAAGGGTGATGAGCTGTTTCTTATTATTGTAACGCCCCCAAATCCGGGTTCAGTAGATTTGGGCGTCACGCTAACAAACTCAATAATTCTAACAAAAATTGGCCATGATGTATTCGTAAATACAACATAAACCTGCTGGATACTAAACTAAAAATCTGAAAATCAAAATAAAACTGAAATAAAAATTAAAACTCAATCAAAAGCTCTTTGACCCCAACTCCCAACTCAGGATCTTAGGTTACAGTTCTAGAAACAAGAAAACCCAAACCAACTTAAATACAAATCTATTTACAAAACTTATACAAACTTAAATCACTGGTATAACTTCGAATAGAAGTATACCAGGCCAACTACTCAAATACATACTATAACTACTAAAACTATAATTTACATACAATAATTCAACTTTAAATCTAAATACCCTGATCCACGTCAGCTTCACAACAGCATCCTGCTTCTTCTTTCCACTTTCTGAACTGCACATGCTAAGCCTCGCCAACTAGTTTACTGAAAAGTTAGATTTTAAAAAAAAACAACAAGTGTGAGCCAAAGAATGCTCAGCAAGTTATATATATATAGAACTGTACTGGATGAAATAAGACTGCAATAATCGCAATTCAAGAAATAGTAGCAATAAATATGAGCGAAGGAATGCTCACTAAATTATAATCAATACTATACTTGAAATCTGGATTCTTAACTATAACAGAAGATTAATATCATTTAAAACATTTATAACTCGAAATCAAGATTAATAACTGAGAAGGGTCGTAATACTAGATTCAATACTTTTAATACTTGCAAAAATACTTTATCTAACACTTTAACGAAATCTCCAAGAAATTCTCAGTTACTCAAATCTCATTCATGTCGCTAAACATTTGCATACCTAGCTGCCTAACCGGCCTGACAATCATGAGTTTGAATTACTAAGAAGATCTCAAATCATTCTCGGTTCTCACTATCACTGCGCAACACATGCCACAGTGACCGTAATAACCGTGAATTATTTTATAACAGTCAACAAGAATATACAACTACTCTATAAAATAACATTATCTATCGTCGTTACTCATACCCTTTACATAATATAAACACCCCCCCTTTAATATTCTAACATAACACTCTTCTATTTACTACTAACCATCTCTGCCCCAGATAAAACTTTGAGAGAAAGAATATCAAGAATTTTTCCAATCATTCTTACTCCACTTTCACGTACAATGTTACTTGCGAAGGGAATAACTGAAAAACTTCTATCTATCCTTAATCTCATTATTTTACTGAGGTTTCAACTTTTATCATATAGACAACAATTTAATCTGAAATACACAATTTCTAAACCGATAATCATTTACAGTAAAACAGGTATATCTTATCAAAACATTCCTCTCATTAAAACTATTCCATCAATAAAACATCAAAACATTCATCTCTTTAAAACTATTCCACAAATAAAACATACTTTCCGTAAAACTTTTTGAAACATTTAAATTGATTTTATTATTCTTCTGATTACGGACAATACGGGTGATCAGCCACGTAAAGTCTTCCTTTCTTTGAAATTAGGTTCTCAATTAGGCAACACATTGGCCTTTAATGCTGGACTAGGACCACCCTAGCCTCTTACGCTAAACAAAGGTGCTGGACTAGGACCACCCTAGCCTCTTACGCTTAACAAAAGTGCTGGACTAGGACCACCCTAGCCTCTTACGCTTATCCAACTTATAAACCATCTTATTAATACTTTAAAACATTTCACTTTTCAGTCCTTTATACTCACTGGCAAAAGACCAGCCCAGTATAAGGAATTTTAAAAACATCTTTAATTACTTAAGCCATTTTAATGAGCGACAATACTTAAGAAAGAATAATACTGGCAATAAAACTGTATTTCTACTTTTCACATGATATATGAATAAAATATATCCTTATCAATAATTTGAAGGAAAGAATACTAGCAATACGGATTTGAAGGAAATAATTATATTGAATAAAAACATATGTATCTCGCTTGAACGATAAGCGAGGGTTAGTACACTTGCCTCGTTTCCACGCGTCGATTCGATACTTAATCTCGGTCTTTATTCGATCACGCATGCATCTTCTTCAATAAACCGTCAACATGTGCACTGGCTCTATATCGAATCCCTAATCATACTTGAAATAATAGTAAAGTACTATTTAGTACATAAACAATCCAATCGATAGCTAATTACTTATAACTTACAAAGCAATACATACATAAATATATATATCCACACCTCATTAATCATCACTTATGTACTTAAACACTTATACACATATATGCCTTTAAATCTTTAAATCAAATAATTTAAATAACTTTAAAACGCAGGGGATTTTTAGAAAATTTCGGCATGTAGTATTCGTTTATCGGACTATGGGCACAGCCCCTCAAATACAATTCATCCCTGCTTTTCAATTCAACCAATCCAAGGAAATAACAAGCTGTTTCTATGACAGCAACATAAATTAAACAAATAATGAAAAGTACCCGCCCGAACATGCGGCAACTAAACACATAAGAAAAGTAATTTGATAACTTAACTTTACTATAAATTACATTTGAAAACTAAATTAAAACCACCACACAGCCTCTAGGGCCAGTGGTACTTTTCAGAAACCACTACTGAACATTTATACAAATATACAGTTTTATACAACAATACATCACTTAGTGAATCATTTAATCCCAAGTACTATTTACTACTATCGACACTCAAATAATCACATATAATCCAGCACCAAGAATTTAACAAATAAGCACTTAGCAAATAAACAATTACGACTAGCAACTCAAATAAACTCTAAACACATTATATACGGCAATAACAATTAACAATTAACGATTTCTACTTACTAATCCGAACATATTTTTGGACTCACAATTAAATTACCACAATAATCCCACCATTTAACTAATTAAATTACAACAATTAAACTATATCGAAATCACAATTCACTTAATACGAAAATGAAATAATTAAAAACGTGAAATTATACCCTTTCCGATGATCCCACCGAGCATCTCCCTCTCCCATCCATAGCTGCTGCTCCTCGATGCAAACACACACACACTCGCTATTATATATATGTATATCTAGCATGCATACGACATCCTAATTACATACCACGTAACTCAGTTAATATTTCCGATTGATAATAACGATTATATACAAGAGATGTGCCTGTTTAAGCATAAAAGAAGTTATTTACATTTTTAGAAATTTCGGCGGCATCTCCTTTGTATTATCGCGTTACCAATCGGAATTTAACCGACATAAACAACAACCAAGTCACATACTTACAACATAATCAAGCATTCAACTTACTATTATAGTTATTCAACATTACTTACAACCATAATTATGATCACAATTCACAATACACCCAAAATAACTATTTCACTTAAAATCTACTATGACCAGTTATGAAAGAAACTCATTTTACTATATCAAGAAAACTCCCAATTAAAAAGTACAGAACACGAAACTCGAAGACAACTCCGAGACCTTTCCAGAATGGTAAGGCTCATTAAAAACGGATATATAACGAATTCAGAAATAAATAAAATGTAAACTTCTAAAACAGATTCAGTTCCCATATGCACTAGTATTTTGACGTTTATCATATTAAGATCACAAAATTTGACAATGTAATATAAATGAAAAATGTAGAGTTAGAAAAGAGCTTTCCAGAATGTTATAGCTCAGAAAATTTGAATGTGAGATCGATTTACTATGAATTTATGAAAATAGGGCTCGCTATGTTCAAGCAAATCTGTCCATTTTACTAAAGTGCAGAAACCTCATATTTTGGAATGGAATTTCAGAAAACATATAAAACGAAACTCGTAGACAATTGAAATACCTTTCCAATGACTTAAGAATGAACACCAACTGATAAAAACTCGATTTTATATGATTTTTACAAGGCAGCAGACCGCAAATAATGAACAGAATTTTTCAACAGCTGTGACTACTAAACCGAAATCAACATATCTCATAGCTCGTTAATTAAAATACTGAATTTCTTCTTCGTACACAAACTAGACTCTGAGAGGAACAAAATCACCGAAGACTAATGTCCCGCTTATAATTCTTAAACAGACCCAAAGACAGGGCAGTGCAGCAGAATTTTGACTATGAAAGTCTCAAACTTTGCCCACACACCTTGGTAACTCTAGTGCACACAACTCCATATCAATCATTCAATCATTCAGGCAATATAACAAACACGTACAAGTACTAAAATTCAGCTTTTAAAAACAATATCAAAAACCTATAAACTATACCAAACTCTTAATCAAATAAGACCCATTCTACAAAGTACCACATATAGAATATAACTCATTTGTACAAACCATAACAAAATCAATTGACTAAGAATTAACAATTAACAATTAAGGAAACCACTATTTCAAAATTTTGCTAAACCCATAACAAGAATCAAGAACTCGTATAGCTAATCTCACAATATAAGCCCTCAATTAAGTTGTACATCACTTGAAACACACACACGGATAGATTTTCGCACACAAGAACCATACCCATCAATTTCTTCGCACCACACAAGCGGGGCTGCAGGAAACAGAGAAGAGGAGATATAGATAACGGAACACAAACACCAGCACACCACAGCAATTCCTCTCACCCATAAGCACCAGTACACGCACATAACACAACCAAGAACATGAATGCAGAACCCCCACTTCGACCCAATCAAATACATACATACATGGCCACGCCTATACACACGCAACATACACTCTGATTGGAAGAAGAAGAAAGGAGGAGGGAGATGGAGAGAGAGTCTACGGGAGAGAGATCGAGAGTAACGGAGAAAAGGGGAGAGAACTCGAGATTGTTCCGGAAAAACCGAGAGAATGAGAGACAAGGAGAGAGCTGCCGTTTTTGTGTTAGTAAAAAAAAAAACTAGAGCAAGATTGAAATTTTAATGATGAAAAGGTAATTAAAATTTGATTTAATCACTCAAAAATTGAAATAAAATGGAAAATGGGTAAAACATTAAACTTTATATTTTTAGAATAAATAACATGAAATTACAAACACCCACATATTTTTAAAATATTTTTAGGATCAATAACGAATTAAATATGAAATTTCAAAGTTTTGATCCTTTAAATACAATAAAACTCTTAAAATCATTTTAAAACATTCGACCACCCAAATTAATCCACCCAACAATTTTAAAAACTCAATAAATATATAAAGATAATTTTACAAAAGATTTCATGATTTTTAAGCCCTCCGATAATTAAATAAAGATTTTTGAAAATCAATAATACTTGATTTAAATACTTTTAAATCACAAAAAAAATACAACTAAAAATACTGGGGCACACATAACACAATATATACTCATATAAACTCGACACTAAATATCGTTGAACTCCACAACGATATTCTCAAATCCAATTCCATACTTTAAATACTAATTAACATAATTAAAACAATAAAAATAATAATAATAATAATAAATCCTACAATAATCCGGGATCTTACAATTATTCCACTAGAAAGCATCTCCTTGGTAATTTTCTCTATTTCTTCCTTCTGGAAATAGGGGCATCTGTAGGGATTGCAATTAACTGGTTGGCTGCCATTTTTTATTGGAATGGAGTGGTTTTGGGATCTATTAGGGGGCAACTCAGTTGGTGCTTTGAACACATCATCATACTCTTGTAGTAGTTTCTGGATTCCCAGGGGTAGTTCCTTGTCTTTACACCCCTCATCCTCTAATGCAGTGATCTGTATTAACAAATATACTTCTTCCTCCTTCATTCTGAAATTGTGTTCCACAGCTGGTTCCACCTTGATCACTGGTACACTACTATCTTGCTGGAGAATCACGTTCTCTCCTTGCCAATTAATAATAATGTGGCCAGCACTGAAGTCAAAGGTGATGGGGCTAACCATTTGCATCCAATTAACTCCCAGGATTAAATCATATCCACCCAGTGGAATTACATTCATATCTTCATTGAACAATCTTCCAGCCATCTTCCAGGTTACAGAATCACTTTTAGAATTACACTCCAATTTTTCTCCATTTGCCACAGTCACACTGAAAGGTTTACACTGGCTGGTTGGTAACTTAAGCTGTTTAACCAGTCCTTGAGAGATGAAATTATGAGTGGAGCCACTGTCCACCAATACTGATATTGTTCTATTTTTTATTTGGCCCTTAACCTTGATGGTATGGGCTCCTTTAGATCCCATCATTGCATTTAAGGAAATACCAGCTGCTTCCTCACTCTGCACCACATTCACCTTGTTATCATTCTCCCAAATTAAAGCCAGCTCCTCATCTCCCTCCTCAGTTTGATCATCCATGACAACATAGAGCTTCTTTTTCCTACAGTCATGCCCAGGAATGAATTTTTCGTCACAATGGAAACACATTCCCCTCCTTTTCTTATCATTGATCTCCTCTAGGGTCAATATCTTGGATTCAGTCACCATTTTCGCTGGTCCCTTAGAATTATCCACAGCTGAAGAACCCTTGTTAACATTGAGTCCAGATTTGTTGTAGGTGGTTGCATATCCAGGAATATAAGGCTTGTTGCTGGCCTTATATCTTTTATCAAACACTCCAAGAAGGTATTCTTGGCCCCTTGCTAAATTTCTGGCTTCTTGTAGAGTACTAGGTCTACTACTGTAAAGAGATTGAGATATCTCCTCCTTTAGGCCACTGATGAAAGTATCCACATAGTATGACTCTGTGTGATGCCCTACCTGGCCCATGACATTGCTTCTCAACTCATCGAATTGGGTTATATAGTCCTCCACCTTCCCCTTTTGTGTTAGCTTGTTAAACTGCCCAACTAAGTTTTCATATCCCACCTTTGAAAATCTGTTACAAATTTTCTTTGCAAACTCAGGCCACAACATGTTGGGATGTTCCTCCTCTAGTGATCTAAACCACACATCAGCTTCTCCTTCCAGGTACAGAGTTGCACAGATTACTTTGGCTCTAGCATCAAGAGATGGGTTCAATTGAAAGTATTTTTCACACTTACCCACCCAAGACCTGGGTTCCTTTCCATCAAACTTGGGAAAATCCACCTTTGGGGGTTTGTAAACAGGGCTGCTAAAGGTGAATCTTGATGGGCCAAAATCAGATTGCTGCCAGTTGGAGTTATTAACATGTGTAGTTGAAGTAATGGGTGGTTGAAATGATGGATGGGCTTGTGTCTGTGGTATTGTTGAGTAAGCTTGGGTTAGTCCAGGAACATAGGAATAAGTTGAAGGTTGGCCGTAAAAAGAGCCCCTTGTGTTGTTGTACGGTGGTAGATTGGGAAAAGGGTTTACATTAACAAGGTTGGTGCCAGTTGAATAATACATAGGAGGCTGTTGAAACTGGGTTTTTGCCTGTGTGAAAGGCACAGGGGGTTGAAAATACTGTGGGCCTCCATTAATGACATCAATGTGTGGAGCTGTGACAGCTCTAATGCTAGTATTCATATCAAGGTTGTGCATAGTATATTGGTTCACAGATGCAGGTGTATAGGTTATAGCTCTACCGTTTTCATCTAGCACAGTGGGGGTATTTATTGTACCAAATCTAGTAGGCGTTTGAAGGTTTAAGGGTTGTTTACCTGCCATAGTAGGCCTCATATCCAGGTGAGTAGAACTGCCTTCACCATCACCTTCGTGTACAGCATCCTTCTTCAAAAGTGTCACAAGGTCTGAGAAGTTTCGTCTTAGTTCCTCGTTAGATTCTGTTAGCTTGGTTAAGGTACCATCCATGGTGGTGAGATGACCTTTATTGGCTTCCATCGAGATCTTCAACCCTTCTACACCAGCCTCCAGGTTTGAAATAGCTTGTTCATGCTTTTGTAAAGCATTTTTATCCGCCATCTATGAATCCGAGGATCGAAATGCTTTGATACCAAATGTAAGCAACTACCAGCTAAACTAGATCTAAGAAAAATAAAGGAAAGAACAAAAGAGAATGCAAAGAGAAAATTAAGAAATTATCATCATTCCATAACTGATTCGTGCCCAAGACTGGGATTATACAATGAGGACAATAGGACAATGGGACCCACTAACAGCTAATGGTTCACTACAGTACGATACTCACGATACTCACCACTAATACAGTACTGCCACCTGTTATTTTAATTTAACTAACTTACTAATCTAAACGACACCGTCTAGCAATTAAGTAAATTCCCCGCCAAGATCATGACAGGTACGATGATGACAAATACCGCCCACATTTGTACTTCTCTAGGTCTGCTGAGGTTGAGTTTTTCGAAAGTTTTTTCTCTTGCCGAAACAAGGAATCTCAGATATTGAAATTGAATCTCGCTTTTCAGCGTTCTCCATCTACGTATTCGATTGAACATTATGTTGAATATGCTGTTTTGCACAATGTTGTCGACCTAGATGTTTCTGAGAACGGTTATTACGAAATTGGTAGCCCAGTTCGGCAGGATTTTAATTTTGTAAGATTATGCACTTTCAGTTCTACTACCATAAAGAAACTCAAATTGAGGCTAAATTTAGGTGAATTGTCGAAAACGAAGTGTTGGGATTTGCCTGTTTTAACAACATTATACTTGAGACATGAAGATAGACCCTACAACTTACATGAATCGTATTTTACTTGCTTGCCCTCTTTGCGAACTCTGTCTCTTGATCATTTGGACTTACCGGAATCTATTAGTTTGCCTGCTTTGAAAACACTTTATCTGAGAAACTGCAATCTGCCATTAGGAGTTTGGGATTTACCGGCTTTATTAACTCTTGAACTGGATGCCATCAAATTTCCTGAAAACAAAAGCGAGTTCTTCTCTGCACTTGTCAGTCTGCAGAAACTCACCTTGTCTCACTGGAATATCATGATGACTGATTTTGTTATAAATTGCCCCCAAATAGTGAACCTGGAAATCAATGGCGACATGATTCCTAATCATGCCCCCGGAAAAATTATATTTTCATGTCGGAAAATCTGCAATTTCAGTCATGTTGGTTTCTTTCGCATCAGATTTGGAGATTCTGAGTTAGAGAATGTACATATTAATATACGGAACATTAAGACCGTTTCACCATTGGAGAAGAACCGGGTTAGGGATATGTTCTATGCACTGGGAGGGGCCAAGATACTTACTCTTGACTTGGAGACCATTCAGGTAAGTTAATATTTTAAGTCTTTTGATGATTTAGTCATTATTTCGTACCAATTTATTTCCCTTTTCTTATTAAAATATTACATAATATTATGGACATGCCTTGTAGTCCTCTAGAGCTTTTGTCAGTCATTGGTCATTCATGAATGTGATCCTCCAACCTTTATCATTAGAGTCCCTTTCCCTCAAACTTTTTACTATAAGCTTAGGACTCCCTCTGTCTCTTAAAACTTTTCCTGTTTACCTTTATCACGTTTGCCAACGCATACTTTTGATCGTTAATATCTTTAATTTCGTATTAGTTTTAAATGTAAAAACTTCACTGTATTAAAGTACTCATAAATACGAATCCAACAAGATCACTCATGACTATATTTGGACTTATAGATTAGACGTAAATTAGTAATTTGTCTCATGTTATGAACAGTCCCAACATATTAAACGAGAAAAGAATTGTGAGACGGAGGGAGTACTAATTATCAGTTCTTGGATTGTTTAGCTGTAATATTCCATCTTGCAAATTAATGTCAAAGTAGTACTCCCTCTGTCTCATAAAACTCTTCTCACTTTCCTTTTCGGGACATTCAAAATACTCTTCCCCTTTCTATTTTAGGCCATAAAATAACTATATTCTATACCCACTACTCCACCCACTACTCATTAAATAATATAAAATACCCACTATTCCACCCACTAACCCTTAAAAACAATATTCAATACCCACTATTCCTCCACTACTCTTTAAAAAACCATTTTTTCTTAAAACCCGTGTTTTTCCCCAAATGAGAAGAACATTGTGAGACGGAGGGAGTAGTATATTGAAAGACTAATTAAAGTTAAAAAATTCTTCTTATTATCATTATGGAATTATGTAGTGGAGAACACATGAATCAGGAAGTCTCGCAACAAGGTCTAACCAAAAACTGATATTGTACTTTTGTTCGGCTTTTCCTGTGATTTCTATTTGTGCAAAAATCAAATACTACATAAAAGAAACTCATGGCCAACTGGTTATCTATCTTCGCTGAGTTCTTGATGTTGTGGAATAAAAAGTAGGGTTATCGAATTGCGGTTAGGGTTCGTGAGCTTCGTGCTTTAATGGTTACGCTTGCGTTATCGTGACCTAATTCGGGTCTTCACAAGATGCCTACGTATCTCAAAGTTGAGAATCAAGTCAAGACGTAGTTCTGAGATGAAGGGTCTAGCCATTTATATAGGTTGTAGGAGCCTTAGAATCGTAATAGGGTTTGGAGACTTGGTGGACAAGTCACCGTTATTGAGGAAGGTTCTGACTCCTTCCTTATAAGAATTAGTTTTCATGTTGAATTAGGTGCCTTGGAGACTACACAATATCCCTGGGATATTCTAGAACGTTCCCGGTTTGTGGATCAGACCCATGTTAGAAACAAGCTTGTACCGGGCGTCCCCGGTTTGGGCTGTTCTTTTGGGCTTAATCATTAACTACGAATTTAATGCCCAACTAGGGTTTCGGGCCTTATTTATGAACCAATAAATACTATATTAATTATGTCTTTAGGGATTATTTTTCACCCATATCATTTGCCCCCCAACTTCTAGGAAAACTTGATTTCGTAGAAGTTTAAGGTTACATTGGCCCTACTAGGGTATCGTCTTAGAATGAAGTGTGGAGCGACCTACACATTCACAACGACTAAAATTCTCTCCCAAGTTAATACTTAAGAAAGTTAAACGTTTCTTGGCCTCTCGAACCTTTTCCTTAAGATTTCTGGGCCTTTCGGGAATTGGATTAGTGCCGTTTCGAGCTCGTAGACACTAATCCAAGTGCAATTCGTGCATAGGATCCTTTATCATAAATTCATTAGTGCTTTATTTCCCTCAACTTATCTAAGTTAGGGTTAATATCAGGCGGTCATTGCTCATAAGCCTTAATAAGGGCTATTTTTTGAGCAAAAGACACTAATTCGGCCCTAATCGGGGCTAAATAACCCTAAACGGGGCTATAAAGGCCTTAATCGAGGCTAACTAACTCGTCCTTGATGTAATTATTACTAGGGTATCCATTCTTAACCTTAAGATAGGTTAATACTCGAGTGGAAATTCTTAAACGTCGCTAAACGAGGTTAATCACCCCCTAACTGCGATTAGTGAAATCCTAACCTCAAATTTTGAAGTCAAGCTGATATTGTAGAGATTTTTATAATCTCCTTGACGGAAAAAGAATCACGTGAAAATACCCATTTTTGAGCGTTCTAGAACCAAACGAAATCATCTAGAGGTCCAGGTGTTCGAAACACCTGGACCCATTTTCCCCCCATATTTCTGCTCGGCCTACCCTGGTCGGACATTTGGCCAAGGGTGGTTGGGACCCACCCAAGACTATAGAGAATTTAATGAGCTTCGCGTGGACAGTAAGATCGTCCAAATTCGATATCCGGAGCTCGAGATATGGCCCAAACAGCGTGGACAGCCCGGAGGTGTTTTCAAACCCTCCTTAAGAGTTTTGTAGTAACTTGTTCTCAAACCATCTTGATTGCTTGAAACTTCATGTCCTTAAACCCTCAATCTGTCAATCATGTTTGAATCTTGGATTCGCAACCGATATTGGTTGGCTGAGGGGTGTTTTGAACACGCCAAGGGTTTCTAGTTTTCAAACCAGACTTGATTTTTCAACACCCCTAACATTTCTAACCTCAAATTTTGAAGTTGATCTTATATGATAGGGATTCTTATAATCTCCTGGTTGGAGAAAGAATCAAGTGAATATACCCATTTTTGAGTTGTCTAGGCAAGAAATACGGCCTTCTGGAATAGGTGTTTCAAACACCTTCCCGGTTTTCAAACACCCTCCTAGTTTTTCAACACCCCTATCATTTCTAAACTCAAATTTTGAAGTTGAGCTTATATCATGGGGATTGTTATAATCTCCTGGTATGAAGAAGAATCTCATGAAAACATGCATTTTTGAACGTTTTGGAGGTAAAATATATACCACCTCTAAGCTGGTCTTCAAACTAGGCCTTGTTCGTAACAAGGTCATTTTTTCAACTTCAAGAAACCACTTGGGCACCTACATAGACTTGTAGAGGACCTTGTTAGGTTCTTGAATCTCAAATTTGAGCTCAAACGGAGCATTTTTGAGCATTCTGGAGGGTCATGAAATCACTTAGGGGCTCAGGTGTTTCAAACACCTGAGCCATTTTTCCTCCAAGGCAGCCTAGTCGGCCTACCCTGGTTGGCCGTTTGGGCAAGGGTGCTTGGTCGGCCACCCCTGGTAGGCTGGGCCCCATAAATTTTTTTTTTTGAATGTTTCAAACACCTTCAGGGTCTTTCAACACCCTCACGGTTTCTGAACACCCCTGACATTTCTAAACCCAAATTTTGAAGTTGAGTTCATATGATAGAGATTCTTATAATCTCCTGGTATGAACAAGGATCACATGAAAATATGTATTTTTGAACGTTTTAGAGGCGAAATGCCTCATTTTAAGCTGGTTTTCAAACCAAACCTTGTTTCAAACACCTTCTTTTTTTCAACTTCTTGAAATCACTAAGAGACCTACCTAGGCTTATAGAGGACCTTACAAGGTTTCCAAATCTCAAATTTTGGCGCAAACGGAGCATTTTTGAGCGTTCGGGGGCAAAACGAAGTCGTTCAGGGGTCCAGGTGTTCGAAACACCTGGACCATTTTTTTCCCCTCTTCACTCTAGTCGGCCACCTCTGGTCGGCGATTCGGCCAAGGGCACCTGGTCGGCTGGGTCACACCCCAATTTTTTTTTTTTTTTTGAATTTTGGCCAAATTTTGACTAGTTGACTTTGACCATTGCACTACAAGAAAATATGGATTAGACATCGGGCCTTTAACAACGCTTTGAAAAGCCACCGATGTTAAAAGCGTTTTTAACATCAGTTATTTAAAAAACGATGTTAAACAGATTTCTGGACATCGGTTGCTTAAATAAACGATGTCTAAACCTTTTTTCAAGGAATAAAAAAAAACGTGCTGAGTCATTTTCCCCCCATTTTCTCATAAAACATTTGCCTTAGAAAATTTTATAATCCCGCCTAAGTAACATTACCCTAATTTAGTATCCCTCGTTAGTCATACTTTCCCCTAATTTCTCTCTACACAGCTCTCATTCATCTCTCTCTCTCTCTCTCACTCGTCTCTCTCTCTCTCTCTCACTCATCTCTCTCACTCATCTCTCTGTCTCTCTCACACACACACACACACACTCATCTCTCTCTCACTCATCTCTCTCTCTATCTCTCTCTCTCTCACTCTCACGATCCTCTCTCTGTCAATCTCTAAATCGAAATAGAGAAGAGGAAGCTCGAATTTAAGAGAAGAAGAAGCTCGAATCGTAAGTCATTTTCCGATTAATAGTTCGAATTAAGCTCGATTTTTTTTTAATTGAACAATTTTTTTGCAGATTTGTTGCTCTTTTTGCTTGGGTCATCTTCAATTAGTAAGTTTTTTGTGTTAATTACTTGTTTTCTTTTTGCATGTATCTTTTTCTTACTTTTCTTGTTTTGGGTCTCGGCAAGTTCTTGTTTTTCTTTCTTGTTTTGCTTTTTCTCTCTGTTTCTTGTTTTTGGGTGAATATATATGTTTCCAGTTTCTTGTTTTTAGTTTGTATTACTTGTAATTCTTGTTAATTCTTGTTTTTGGTTTCATATAAATTGAAAATTGAAAAACCCTAAATTTTTTTGTTTCATTTTTGTGCATTAATTGGTGAGTCAGTGTATTTATTTGTGAGTCCTGTATTGTACTTGTGAAATTGATTGTTCCAGTACTTTAATATTATGAACTGTGTTTTAAGCATGCAGCACTGTAGTTTTCATGTTTTCGAGATTGCGTAGTTTTGAGCTTGCAGATTATTGTACTTGTAGTTGTTAGATAGTAAGATAGTGAGTAGTTGATACTTGATAGTGAGTAGTTGTGAGATCTGTTTCTTTGCACTCTTGGATTATTGGTTAATTTGAGCATTCTAATAGACTAGACTTCTGAATTTGAACATGATTTTGCAGGAGCATTTTGCTTGTGTGTGTGCGGTTAACATTTTCTGTTTTTGAGCTATTCTTCAGGTTAGTAATTGCTCAACTATAAGTTCTATTCTTCATTGTCCTGATTTCTAATTAGATGCATGTGCTTGTTTATATGATTTCGATAATGTGTTCTTGTAATAACTTGTGATGATTATTTGTTTAGATATAAGTTTATACCTATTATGTCCTTATTTATATATTAGTTTCTTGTTGTCTATATTATTTGTTTAGATATAAGTTTATACCTATTACGTTCTTGTTAATATGTTTAATTCTTTCTATTATTAGAATAGTAATTGTAATTTAATGACTTGTATAATTTTGGATAAGTCTATCATTAATTTTTGAATAACAATACCAGGTAGGTTTCTTTACGAACAAATGGATAAATCGTGGATTTCGAAAGATAGGGATTCTTTAGAGTATGAAATTGGGGTTGAACGGTTCTTGATATATGCTGAAGAAAATGCTAAAAATCCTAAAGAAATTCCATGCCCATGTGCACGCTGTGGTAATTTCAAAAAATTGTCAGTGAAAATAATTAGGGGTCATCTTTATCAAAATGGTTTTAGTTTGGGGTATGTCGATTGGATTTGGCATGGAGAAAAGTGCCCAAGTAGTACGCCAGTGGCTTCAGGGCACAATCCTTTAGCAGAAATTCCGACTTCACAAACAGTTGATGTTTGTGAAGCAGCTTATAATAGGGGTGATTACGATGACGATTCACATGAGTTTAGGAGGTTTGTGTCCGATGCAGAGCAACCTTTGTTTAAGGGCAGTGAGTGTACTAAGTTAGAGTCGATGTTGAAATTTCACAACTGGAAGTCTAGATTTGGTATTATCGATAATGCCTTTACTGAGCTCCTTTCTTCTGTTGGATCTTTACTTCCTAAAGATCATGTGTTGCCGGTTAATGCATATGAAGCAAAGAAAACCCTAACTGATCTAGGTCTCGAGTATATAAAGTTTCATGCCTGTCCGAATGATTGTGTACTATATAGGGCTGTAAATGTCGATGCGTCCAAGTGTCCTAAGTGCGATCTATCTCGCTGGAAGGTGGGGAAAGATGGTAAACCTAGGATTAACATTCCAGCCAAAGTTATGTGGTACTTTTCGATAATTCCTAGATTTAGACGGCTGTTTAAATCTGTTTCCACAGCTGAACTAATGAGTTGGCATGCGAAGAAGCGAACTCAAGATGGCCAAATGCGTCATCCAGCTGACTCTCCTTCTTGGAGGAATATTGATTATAGGTGGCCTGAATTTGGTAATGAACCGAGACATATTCGCTTAGCATTGGCGGAAGATGGTATAAACCCGCATAATAATGGTCTAACCAATCGGTATAGTTGTTGGCCTGTAGTACTAGTAACTTATAATCTTCCTCCATGGTTATGCATGAAGAGGAAGTTCATGATGTTAACGGTGTTAGTTTCTGGTCCACATGAGCCAAGTAATAACATCGATGTGTACTTACAACCGATGATAGATGATTTGAAGAAGCTTTGGGAAGAAGGTGAACCAAATGTATATGATGCGTATACAAAGTCTTACTTCACTCTAAAAGCAGTTTTAATGTGGACGATAAATGACTTTCCTGCGTACGGAAATTTGTCGGGTTGTGTCAATAAGGGTTATATGGCTTGTCCAATATGTGGTGATGATACCGTTGGTAAACATTTGACTCATAGCCGAAAAATATGTTACCAAGGTCATCGTCGGTATTTGGCTCCGTATCATCCTTATAGGAGGCATAAGGCAGGTTTTAATGGAGAACAAGAATTTAGACACCCCTGTCAAATCCTATCTGGAGAAGAAGTATTAGCGCAGCAGCAACGGATAAAATTTACTTTTGGGAAGGAGAGGAAGGCAAAAAAAGTGGACTGTCCATGGAAGAAAAAATCAATTTTTTTTGATTTGGAATATTGGAAGTTTCACCATGTTCGCCACAGTCTCGATGTTATGCACGTTGAGAAAAATGTGTGCGATAGTCTAATTGGGACATTATTAAATCTGCCATTCAAGACTAAAGATAGTGAGGAATCTCGTCGTGATATGATTGAAATGGGTGTCAGGCCCGATTTAGCTCCAGAAGTAGGAGAAAAGAGAACATATTTGCCCCTGCCCCTTATACTTTGTCAAGGGCAGAAAAGAAAAAAATGTTGTCCTCATTGTCAAATATTAAACTTCCCTATGGCCACTCATCAAATATAAGAAATTGTGTATCAATGTCTGATTTAAAGATACATGGGTTAAAGTCCCATGATTGTCACACTCTTCTCCAACAACTACTTCCGGTTGCAATTCGATCTATTCTTCCGAAAAATGTTAGGGTCAGCATAATTAGATTGTGTTTCTTTTTCAACACTTTGTGTAACAAAGTTGTAGATGTATCCAAGCTCGATAAATTACAAGCAGATTTGGTACTTACCTTGTGTGAGTTGGAAAAGATATTCCCTCCCTCATTTTTCGATATAATGATTCATCTCACAGTACACTTGGTTAGGGAATTGCGTTTATGTGGACCGGTGTTTTATAGATGGATGTTTCCATTTGAACGGTTCAATAAAGTGTTAAAGAGCTATGTTCGAAACCGTTATTATCCAGAAGGTTGTATAGCGGAAAGTTATCTAGGAGAAGAATCTGTTGAATTTTGCGCGGAGTTTGTTAAGCAGAGTTGCACAACTGCTGGTCTTCCGAAGGACAAGGGCAAGCTTTCAGGTCCGTTATCCGTTGTAACAATAAAGTCAGTGGAGGAGAAAGAACGAGATGAGGCACATTTACATGTCCTTCAGAACAACTCTGAAGTGTATCCCTATATCATGTAAGTTTATATTTTTTTGATTGTAAGTTCATCTTTTAAATATCGAGTATTTTGTGGTTGTTTACTTAACATATACATTTCCTCAGGATGCATAAGGAGTTACTGGAAAGACAGTACCAGGGGAAAAAAAAGAGTGCTCAGTGGCTAATAGGAGAGCACAACCGTTTATTTGCTGATTGGTTTCAAAAAAGGGTTGGTTTCTTTTTTTTTTTTGTTATTTTTTTAATGGTGCGTCGTTGTTGTTTAGTTAATGATTGATTTATTCAATGTGTGCAGGTTAGTCTCGAAATGATGGAAAATGCCAACAATGTTTCAGAAACAATAAGATGGCTGGCAGGGAAACCAGCTTTTTCTATTTTTACCTATGAAGGTTATCTAGTTAACGGGAACCGGTACTTCACGAAGGAGAGAGATGATGCAAGGGTTGTCCAAAATAGTGGTGTTTCTTTAGTTGCCAAGACAGTCCAAGTATCTAGTGCTAAGGATTTAAATCCCGTAGAGTGTGATATGACATTTTATGGAATAATCGAAGAAATCTGGGAGTTGGATTATCATGCATTTAAAGCCCCATTGTTCTTGTGTAAATGGGCAGACAATGAAAGAGGCATCAAGGTTGATGATCTTGGCTTCACTCTTGTGGACCTCACTAGACAAGGTCACAAGAACGATAAATATGTGTCCGTCGACCAAGTGAAACAAGTTTTTTATGTTCAAGATCCGGTCGATGCTAACTGGTCCGTTGTACTAAACTCCACACCTCGAGACTACCAGGAGTTGTATTATGACGATGAATTAGGAGACACAACTATAGAAAATCCCCCTTTCTGCTCTAATATTCCAACGTGTGACACAACTGATGAAACAGAGGGTACTGTTAGCAATAAAATACAAAATGTTGAGGGAATTTGGATTAAAAAATGATCCATATTTTCTAGTTTTATGTCATGTACCGTCTGTGGTGCATAATTTTAATTGAATATTCAGTTTTATTTGTCTTTGTGTTTAGTCCAGATGTTTATTTGAATTTATAATTTTATTTGAATTTTATGATTAGTTTGCAATTTGATTTGAATTTGTAATTTTATTTGCATTTTTTTTAGTCTGAAATTGTATTAGAATTTTTATTCGCCTTAATGTTAAACCTGCAATTTTAGTTGAATTTATTTGTTTAGCTTGCATTTTGTAATTGTATACCCCGACTAATATGTGTCTTACAGATTGAAGTACCAGATCTCAGAATGGCACCTAAAAAGCGACTCACCAAGGCAGGCAGTAAGAAAAAGGAAGTGGAGGAGACTAATATGCTGACTTTGAAGCTTTAGTTGTTCAATGGCTGAAAGAAGGTAGCCCAGATCGCGTTTTCTTCATGCCACATAATGAAAAGTAGGTGATTTTGTGGATTTTTACTAGAATAATTGTAGCACTACGATTTATACTAATTCTTGCTTCGTGGTATTCTTTTTAATACAGTTTCCACTGGATTTTGATTATAATTTGGGAAAGTGACATTTACACTCTCAATCCACTGTCTCATCCACCACGGAATCAAGCCTTAGAAAAAGCTTTAATAAGGTATTGACAAATAAATAAATAATTATATATATATATATATATATATATATATATTATGCTTTCTTTGGTACGTATCACATTATCGTTCCATGCCCTTAATTACAGTGCAGTGAGAACTTTCAATGCTCAAACAGGAAGGGTAAATAAAACCCCCGAAATACATAATTTTGCGGTAATTATTTAAGCACTTTACTTGGTTTGTTGAATGTATGTATGTACTTAATTTTCTTGGTTGGTCAATCTATATTTTCTCATTTTTATTGGAACAGGGATCGCCAAAACAACCTGGCGCTGTTGAATGTGGTTATGTTGTCATGCGGTATATGCGGGATATTATTTTGGATAAGGACATGTACTCATTTTCTACCAAGGTATACTTTAATTGGTGTGTTTTGATATATGGAATATAATTGTGTAATTAGTGAATATTAAATTTATGCATTTGAAAAATAGTATATTTATCCTATTTTTTGCTTTGGGTTTTAATTGTTTGCAGTGGCTTTGTAAGACTCGGGCATCTTACAAGATGGTAGAGCTTGAAGAGGTGCTGTACAAGACTTTGAAGCACATTGAAAAACTCATGAAATAGTGACTTGGTTTATGGAACAATTGGTATAGATCTCCGCCTATGTACATCTAGCTTTTGGTACTAATTATTAAATGAAACTGTCTATGTGAACTGGTTTGCAGTACTTGTGGAACAAGGGGTCTGTTTATGGAAGTACATGTAGTTAGTTTGTGTACTTTGGTTATGCTTTTGTCGAAGTACGTACATGTACTTGGTTATATATGCTTTTGGTCGACAAGTACAATTTTGGTACTAATTATGTCTATTGTAAACATTTGGATGTTTTTGTAAATGAATGGCAAGTACTTGGTTTTTGTACATTAATTTGTTTTGTTTGATTTCAATTTTGGCAATTTTGGGCTGCATATATGGTCAGTACAGGATTAAACCTTGATACATCAGTTATTAAAACAAATGATGTAAAAAAAGGTCTATTGCATCAAATTTTTTAAAAGAACTGATGTCTACTATTACACAGACATCGGTGTTATCATATAAAACTGATGTCTTTACCAATAATTAACATCACTTTTTCTAAAAAAAACGATGTATAATTGGAACATATAACATCGGAGCATGGCTAAAAACCGATGTATGTTAGGACCTATAACATCGGTTTTGTTACTAAAAATGATGTCTAGCAGAACATATCACATCGATTTTTTTAATTAAAACGATGTCTAATACAGCATATAACATCAGTCTTACCAAACAACCGATGTCTATGTCTCATTATATTAGGCACTGTAACACTATATAACATCGGTTTTCACATACCAACTGATGTCTAATACAGCATATAACATCAGTCTTACCAAGAAATCGATGTCTATGTCATTATTTAGCTTGTCCGTGTTATGTTTATGTTAATCTAATGCACATAATATATCATAATTTAAAAAGAACTACTGCATATAATGAAACAATGACATCAGAAATTTTTAAGAAACTGATGTGTAAGTCGATAATAGACAACGCCTAAAAACCGATGTCTAAAGTTTTGACCTTTCTCTACACTCGCATAGACATCGGTCAGATTTTTTTTTAACAACGGCCAGAAACCGATGTTTATTGACATATTTCTAGTAGTGTTGACTTTGACTTTTGACCTTGACTTTGACCAAAGCCAAATCTTATTTTGAACTCCCCTCCTTGTTTCTAGAGTGAGCTTACAACACCATGGTTGATTTTGTGATCCTTGATCACAAACGGCCTTCTTCTTAGTTTTCAGGACCTTCTGGGTCTTAACTTGTTCTTGAACTCTTGGTTTCAAATAACCTTGGGTTATACTATGGCCCTTGGCTTCCAAACATCCTTGCATACTTACAATAGGGTGTTTCAAACAACTTTGGCCTTGCCCCCCTTATCACAGAGGTCCTTGTTTCTTAGTTGCTTATTCAAGGAATTCCTTTGTTTTCAACACCTGACTTCAAGTCTAGGATATTTTGGTTGGTTTTTTACCCTTGATTTTGATTCCAACCTTCTTCATATGTTCATAGGACCTTACCTTGGTTTGAATTTTGTCGAAAAAGCATCGTATGCACAAAATCATCCGTAACTTTTGACTCGTCACTCCGAATGAGACCCATGATATATCAAATCGAAGGTCTTTCAGAGCTCTAGGTCCTGCAAATACGATTTATCCTATTTTCCCCACTTTTCGACCCCAAAAAACGTCGTTTAAGGCACTTTTGGAGCCAAAATAGTTTTTTCATGGGTATTTCTAGCATCTGTGCGCATGTTTGAGAGACCATCAGGGCTTTGACCCATTTGCTGAATCCTTGATTCGAGACCTTGAATTCAAACGACTAGCTCGAGTGGAGGCCTACAGCCTTGGTAGCCATCAAGGCTTAGATCAATGCATATCTCGATGCTCTCACTGATAGTTTCCGTGCCTCCAAGGCATTATCAGGGAGCCAACCAGTCTCAAGATGAGCTTTGGTGGGGATCTATCCAGCAACTTCCAACGTCGATGGGCGCCAACAACTTGCGCTCTATAGTGGGGGTCTCCAAGACCTGATAGTAGACACCTCTAGTGTAATTCTCGATTTCAGATGAGGCAAATTTAGACAAGGCATCGGCCGTTATACAAGGAGGCATTCCTCGAACCATATCAACTGTAATTTTACAATCCTCAGGTATTTCACCATCGTTTCATCTTTGGCTTCAAAATCTTCATTCACTTATCTCCATTCACTTGGGCTATCACCAGCCTTGAGTCTCCACAGACTTTAAGATTTTTGGCCCTCATGGCTATAGTCGAGCCTAGTCCGGCTATCAAGTCTTCATACTCTGCCTCGTTATTGGTCGTCGAAAACTTCAACCTCAAGGCATATTCAATCGTGAGCTCCACTTATTTTTGTTTTTGAATCGTGAGCTCCACTTATTTTTGTTTTTGATGACCCATCAAAATAGGGCACCCAATATTCCTTCTGAACTTCATCCTTGTAAGAACCCAGATTTTGGGTGGAATTAAAACTTTTATGTATCTAATGATGTAAGAATGAATAGTGGTTACGGCTACAATGTAATAATTGATATTTGGAAAGAATGAATGGAATTCGACTTTATTATTTCTATGTCTTGAAGAATGCTAAAGGGTGACAACATAGGTAAGAATAATCTATCTTCTAAGGGAATAAGATATGGCAATTTCAAGCAGGAGAATACTCTCATGTCATCCAGATCGATAACGATTAATCCAGTAGTTCTGTAAAAAGGTTAAGGAACGATCGGAAGAGAATACGGACAATTGTACAACCCTAAGAGAACAAGTAAAGATTAAAGAATGAATAGTATTTTGGTGGGAGTATAGAATAATATGAGACGACACTATATAGAAGTATTCGGAACGGATTTCCGAGTTCGTATTAGTGATCCAGGGGGA
The DNA here is from genome assembly GCA_036435485.1 of Saposhnikovia divaricata. Lineage (NCBI taxonomy): Eukaryota > Viridiplantae > Streptophyta > Magnoliopsida > Apiales > Apiaceae > Saposhnikovia > Saposhnikovia divaricata. The sequence continues at coordinate 150,591,294 of CM071597.1, read as the reverse complement.
AAATAAGTGTATGTAAAAGCTGTCGGATTCTGAAAAACCGTACTTTTATTTTCTCCGAGAGTTCCCTGGACACTGATAGCCTTAAGTATTTAACGAATGGATTTAAGGAATATAAATTGGAAAGTTAGAAAGAAAGATGGAGAATGATAGTATTAATATTAGAAAGATTCCCGGTAAACCCTAATTAGAAATCCGTGAAATATTCCTACGAACGATCAATCGAAACGGGTAATAACCGGACACAGAATCAAGAAGAGAAAGCAAGATACATGTATGTGCAAGTGGAGGGAGTAATAGAAACCAAAGTATGTCACATGTAAGTCAACTACAAGCTAAGTGGTGTAAATGCATTTTTGCAAAAAGGATGTGCTTAATAAGGAGCCTACACTTGTCATAAGATGAAGCACCAAGATTAGGCTAGTGGAGTATGATGTAATCACTTTAGAATAGATATTATCTTAAGGCAACATCCAATAATTCATTTCCACCAAGCAAAGAAAGAAACCAAAGCAAAAACTCTCCATTATCTTCCTTAAACATCACTCTCGGCCAAGGAGCTAGAAAAGGGGGTTCCCACCATTGTTTGATCTTCTAATTTTTAGGGTAAGTACTACATATCATAGCTTAGATCACCTAGAAATTTCAGCCTCAAATTCACTTTCTTTCATTTTCAAATAAATCATCAAAGGTGATGATGAATAGTGTTTTCAAGAACTAATCTTTGTTTTTCTTGTTTTCATGGTTGATCCTAGCTAAGTTAAGGCTATCCAAGGGCAATACCAAGCTTTGTGAGGCTAGTACATACTACAAGGAAGGTATAAGACTTGAAAACCCTAGATCTACTTTGAGTTTTAAGCATGTTCTTGATGGATTTAGCTTGGTATGATTATAGTGATAATTATAAGCATGATTATGTAATTAGTTATATGATTTAAGATGCATGATGATTTTGATGCTAAGATCAGTAGCCTCTGGACTTGTGAGATGCTTATTATGTGTATAAGTTATTTAGATGCCCGGTGTGGCTTGGGTTGTTGATTGTGATTTTTGGAACGTTCGTATTATAGCCGTTATAATGCCGAAATTTCATTAACCATTGAAAACCGTGCATCACAGTAGGTCTAATGGCCGAAACTGGACAAGTATCTAACATTCCCTTGTAGATCTTGAGTCGTAGATCATTTTGGAAAAAGAATCGAATCAAACAGACTTACGGTTTAGGATTTATGACCGATTTACTAAAAGTAGTTCGAATCCGTAAACGAAAGTTCGTAACTTAAATTGAACCCCGATAAAATATGTCAAGTCATGACGAATCTTGGTAAATAAATACTAGAGGTAAAAAGGAAGGTGTGAAAGAAAACCGTATGTCAAAAGGATCATTTTTCGATTTATTAAAAATATTCGAGTCGAGGTTAAACGCGAACGAACCCCTAAAAGACGACTCTATTATAACTTCGGTAAAACACTTAGAAAACGGGCGATAAAACTCGGAGCATAATATTGGTTCGTAACGATCGACCTTAGAACTTGTATGACTTAAGTATGTCCCAAGTGTAAGTACAGTGACATGTCGTATTAACGAACGAATGTCGGGTCGGACCAATGATAAAATGAATCCACTAAAAGGGGTATAACGAGATAACTTGAGAACGTGTTTCGATTTAAGTATAACTTAACTTTTAAGATATTAAGTGATTAATCCTGAATGCCTTGGCTATTTATAGATCACCAAGCTGAACCGGGACCCGCTACCACTACCCCTTATCGTACTCGACTACCAGGCAAGTTTCAATTCCCTTCTTTTAGGTTGTTGTTGTGATTGATATATATATATATATATATATATATATATATATATATATATATATATATATATATATATATATATATGTTTTCTGTTATACATATGCCATAGCATGCATGCCTACTTTCAAGTTATATCATTATGCTTGTTCCCTGATTGTTTATTGGCTTATAAATTAGATAGCTAACGTATCAATTATAAGCCGGTTATTGTAAGGCCCTCATAGAAGGGCGTATCCATCTTATTCATCAAATATAGACCGAGAGTCAATATTTCTTGATATATCGAGATTGCCTCGGAGGAAAATATTCAAGTAAATATTTTCTATTATTTGGGCGACGAATATTATTTGAATATTCGTTCGAGATTATTTATTTAACGATCCTTACTTCAAATAATTATTTGAACGTAACCATTCGACGAATAATATTTTTCAATATTCATTCAGAGTCGAATTGATTATCGATTATTATTTCGAATATTCTTCTAAAGATGAGACTACTAAATGAATATTATTTGGATATTCATTGGGAATATTATCTTATTAAATAAATATTACTTTTGAATATTCATTTAAGATATTAATTACATGATGAATATTATTTTAATATTCACCTGAGGCTTGATTTATTTATCGAATATTATCTCGAATATTCCTTTAGGGCTTGGATTACAAAATGAATATTACTTGATATTCATTTAGAATATTATTCATTAAATGAATATTACTTTTTGAATATTCATTTAAATTCCTAATTAATTACGAATATTATCTTAAGTATTCCTTTCAGGCCTTATTAATTAATGAATATTATTTTGAATATTCATTTAAATATTTATTTATTCAATAAATATTCTCCTGATATTTCTTCAGGGATTATTTTGAAAAATACTCTGATTAAAGATATTCTTTCATCTTCCTAAATATTCTTTAAATATTTTTAATTCAATAAATATTCTCTGAATATTTATTCCATACTTAGAATAACCTCAATAAGGTTTATCTTCTTCGATTATTACGAAAAATATTTCGGAGTCATATTATTATTACTCTTATATCAAGAAAGGTTCTCAGACATCATTCTTCTTTGAGTCTATCTCCCTAATAATAAGGGAACCTTACTTGGAAAATGTTAATTATCTTGTCGACTTCCCGGTCATAAAGTATTCTCTTCACTCGCAACTCGGGTGCTATTGACTTATTAAGTCGTTGGTTACCTTCTCATCTTTCGAGGGGTAAGATTGTTGGAACAAGTTGATATTCGTTACCAAGCAATAGCTTGGAAGTTATTGGTGAATTTTCCTTTCCAACTAGATACGACTACTTTGTAGAGTCTTATCAACAAGTATTATACTTGGGGAAAGGGGGACGAACGTTACATTCAGAATCATGAATTCTATTTGAACTAGGAGTCGTGTAAGAGGCCGAGTAGCGCTAGTCCATCCCCTTTGGCCCAATCGTTGGCCGGGGAGAGCTAGTAAGGCGGTAGACAAGTAAAGCCGTCAGTTCTTCCTTCTACCGGTAGTAAATGTAATTTGAGCTGTACGATCTCGACTGATCATCAAGATTGGAACAGCGGGCGCGGTGAATACTCCATCATTGGTTCATCATCCAAAATTATTTATTTCCTGCAACATGATTACTGTTGGCAGAGCTGGAAAAGTGTTCATAACTGGAATTGCAATCTTTTCATGCAAGTTCCTCTTTTTAATGACAATGAGAATATCTCGCTTACTTTTGATGTAGCAGATATTTCTACAAACAAATACTTTGAGTTACCTGGTAACTTCATCCTTTATATTATACTGGCAATAACTTCATTAATGCATGGCATATGATTTCAAAGGATATTTTGAACTGCTGTATATATGTATCACTGTTCAATTATATTATTGTAGGTGGGCTTTCGCTCACGCTTGCCTTGTTCATATTATGTCACAACAACAGCTAGGACAGATGGCTCGTGTCAGGCGCACTCGGCGCAAGCAGGTTACCCGACCCACCGGACTCCCCGCTGAGATGCTAGCCGCCATTGCTGAGGTAGCATAGTTAGACAGCTTTTGTTTCCTGTTTAACTATATGTATAATTAATGTAATTAACGGCAAAACTTTTAAACTTATGATGTTATCCTTTTGGGATTGTAATAACTTTTATTCGTAACCCTTTAATGTAAGACTTATTTCAATTTCATCTCTGGGACTATAACCGTGTGTGTGTGAGTGGTTATTATTGTGGGGTCATATCATGCTACTTATTGATTTTGGACTCAAGTCAAGTATTAGGTATAAGTTATGAGACCGTAACGACCCAATCCCTGACCCCGGATTTGGGGGTGTTACAATCCTTCTCTCCCTCTTGGGTTGTCTCATCTTGCCCTTGCTCTCCCTCTTGGGTTGTCTCATCTTGCCCTTGCTGGGGTGTTGTGCCTTCCTGCCCCCTGACTTCTTGGTTGTCAATAGTACATTCAACCACGAAGTCAGCGAGTGCCTGTGCCTTGATGGCCGTTCGAGGCTTGTACGTAATATCGAACTCCCCAAGTTCGATCGCCCACTTAATTAGCCTTCCATTGGCCTTCAGGCTATGCAATATGCTTCTTAACTGTTGGTTCATCAGGACTTCAATTTTGTGTGCCTGAAAGTACGGTCGTAGCTTCCTTGGGGCTGTTACCAGTGCCAAAGTAAAATTTTCAATGGGAGAATAATTCAACTCAGCTCCGTGCAACATCTTGCTCACGTAGTAGCTAGGCTTTTGAACCTTGTTTTCCTCTTCAGTGCTTGTTCAGATATCGCTATATATAGATATAAGGTCTCTCCGGGACTAGGTTTGGCCAACAACGGGGCTTCATCCATGTACTTTTTCAACTGTTCAAAGGCCTCTTGGCTTTCTGAAGTCCATTCAAAATTTTTCACCTTCTTCAAAGCCTGAAAGAAAGGCAAACACTTGTTTCCAGACTTGGAGATGAATCTCCCTAAGGTTGTAATTCTTCCAGTCAATTTCTGTACGTCCTTTAGGGAACTTGGTGATTCCATATCTAGGATTGCCTTGATCTTATTAGGATTGGCTTCTGTGCCTCGCTTTGAAACCATCAGACCCAAAAATTTTCCAAATCTCACGCCAAAGGCACACTTTGCTAGATTCAACATCATCTTGTGGTGCCTCAGCACTTCAAATGCCTCTCTGAGGTTCTTAATATGGCATGCCTTGAATAGGCTCTTGACTAACATGTCATCCCCGTAGACCTCTTTGGTCTTCCCAGTCAAGGGTGCAAAAATCTTGCTTGTTTATTAGCCTATGGTAAGTGGCTCCTGTAGACTCCTCATCTTGGGTTGACATCAACCTAGATTTTTGGACACAACCTTTCTTGGCTCGATTGGCCATCATGGCTTCAATGTTTGTCTTGGTTCCTGGGGCTTCTCTAGCGGCCTCTCGACTGACATGTGCTCAGCCTTAGGGCTGTTCGAGTGTTGAACGTCGATGCTCGAATGTCGATGTTCGAATGTCGAATGTTGATGTTCGAAATTAAGTGTTTTCAACCTCAAGGAAGTTCTTTAAACTCTAACCTTGAAGTTTTGATGAAAGAGTGCATATTGGACTACCTTCACATGGTTTCAAGCCAAGTTTTGGGTGTTTTAAACCACCAAAACATCAGAGCCTCTGGTCGGCTGAAGGCCTCCTTAGCTTTTGGTCGACCCCATGAGGTCTTGAACCTTCCCTAGGATGTTTTCAATCTCCATTTCAGGGTTGATATTCAAGTGTTCAACGCTGGTGTTAGATGTTCAATGTTGGCGTTCTGGATCGAGAATCCAAAATTTCAGATTGGTTTTCAAGTTTTGACTTGAAGCTTCAACCTTTGGATCTTGATTGGAGGTTCATGACCCCCTCAAGTTTGACCTTCTTGGCCTTTATGGCTACTATCTCGTGTTTCTCCACCTAGGATTCGAGGTTGATATTCACATGTTCAACGTTGGTGTTCATATGCCGACTACCAAGTATTCACGACCTTTCTTTTGGATTGATGTCAAACTAAAGTTTTCTAGGATCCCTTACTTGACTTCATGTCTTTCATGGCTTGTCTCAAACCTTTGTTCTGATTTCAGGGTTTTCAAACCTATCTTTGCTTCTCGTTTTTCTTGATTCTAGGTCAAGGATTTAAGGTTGATCCTCGATTTAGATTTCGAGAAATACAATCCCGTGGGCTTCTTGCCTTTTAAACTTCCGAGACGAAAACTTGCTTGAACTTCTTAATCCTTGTTCAAGGATATTCTTATATCCCTGGACCTTAGGACTATAATTCACGGTTCTTTATTTGCTTCATCCTTGTATCCTCACTCCAGGTACTTAAAAAATATTGAAGAGTAGCTAGTTCTTAGCTTCCACAGCCTTGCATGGCTTTGATTGCCAGATGTGGCTTTTTAATCATCTTGTCTTTTATCCAGGGTCCTTCAAGGACTTAAACTCTTATTTGGTTGTATTATAACCTAACTCTCGACCCTTCAGGGTTTTTATTTATGCGTTTTTTTGTTTCCATTCGTGTATTCTTTTATTTTCGGTACTTGGTCATCTTTGACTTACACACATCAGGTGCTTGGCACAAAAATAAAATCACAGAATAGAGAACGAAAAACAAACTTGCATTAATAACTTGAAATGGGTTCAACCCTTACATAGAGTACTACTGTCCTACTTGGAGCAACATGCTCTGCAATGGTTTCATCGAACCTTATTTCTACTTCTACTAGATAAATACGAAGCTAAGTCTTATTAAGATAGTTTGAACCCATCGGGGCTCTTGCAAGACTAGGCATGCATTGCTTGATTTTGTTTTTGATGCTCCATCAAAATAGAGCACCAATTACTCCTTCTGGTCTCCTCATTCTTATTCTGAAGTTCACTTCCTGCTTGGGGTACTATCTCCTGCCCCCCGACTTCTTGGTTGCCAATGGTACATTCAACCACGAAGTCAGTTGATGCCTTAGCCTTAATGGCTGTCCGAGGCTTTTGTGTGATGTCCTCTGCCGACCTTTCTCGGTCTTCCTTATCACTGTGGACATCCACGTCTTCAATCGGAAGGACCTGCCCCCCGACTCCATCAGGCCTTATCGCAGCTACATAGCAGCTCCTAGCCTTTTTCTGATCACCTTTTTGTTCTCCTACACCATTCCTGGTTGGAAACTTGATCTTCATGTGATAGGTTGAGGCCACAGCCTTAAAAGCGTGAAGTCCAGTCCTCCCAAGGATGACATTGTAAGTAGAAGATGCTTTGATAACCAAAAAGTTCAGCATCTGCGTGGCCTCCATTGGCTTCTGTCCGATCGTGACGGGTAACTGAATAGTTCCCTCAATTTTGGATTCTACTCCATTAAATCCATATATAGGCATGTTATTGGGGGTCAACTGAGAATCATTGTACCCCATCTTCACAAACGCATCATGAAACAGAATGTCGACGGAAGCTCCATTGTCTATCAAGACTCACTTCACCTCTTAGTTTCCAATCATAGGAGTTATGAACAGCGAGTCATCGTGGGGGAACTTCACCCCTTTAAGGTCTGAATCATCAAATTCAATTGTTACTTCGGTTCTTGCATGCTTTGGTGCCTCTCCAACAATATGCATCACCTCTCGGGCATAAGCCTTCCGAGAGTTCCTAGTTGTCCCGGCCGTAGTCGGGCCTCCTGAGATCATGTTGATTACTGGCCCTCGGGGCTGTGGGTTGCGATCTTGATCGTCATCCCTTATATTATAATCTCTTCTTTGATTACCACGATCTTCACCCTTAGTGAAGTGGTTCAGTTTCCCTCTACGAATAAAAACTCGATCTCATCTTTGAGTTGCTTACAATCATCAGTGTCATGCCCCATATCTCTGTGGAATCTGCAATACTGATTCTTGTTTCTCTTTGCGGGATTACCCCTGAGTGGCTTCGGCCATCGGAAATCCTTATCCTTCTCAATGTCCAACAAGATTCGACTCCTAGGAGTATTCAACCTTGCATACTCAGTGAACCTTTGTCCTTGGTTCTTAGAGGCAGAGTCGGAGTGTAAGAACCCTAATTTTTGGTAATATTTCCTTTTATTTAATATCTTGTGACATTATCATTATGGAACCTTTCTAGTCATCCCTGTTGATTTATAGAATTGATTGTCTGAGAAACTGCGTTGTTGCATTTATGATGTAAGATATACAGAGAGATTGTGAAGGCAAGAGTCCTGTTGTTAGTAATATTTATAAAACTTGGAATTTGAGAATGGTTAGAGTATTAAAGGATTTATTAAGAGTTAAGACGAGGAATTATGGACATTCGAGGAATTTACACAATTAGTACTTAAGGAATTATAGGGGAAATCTCTACACGACGAAATATTATTACGAGAGAATAATTAAGATACGATACGAAGTAAGGATTAAATGACAAGCATTGGTGGGAGAATAAAATTACAAGGAAAGGAATTACATGCAAGTGCCATGTAACTAGCTAGTTAGAAAAAGGAACTAGAAAACATAAAAGTAGAAGTGAATAGTGACTTGTATGATGGGTGATGTACTTAGGGGACAATAGGGCATGGGAGGTAACCTACACTCTAGCTTGGCAACATGTGACTACTCCTATTAACCACAATAATACATGACCTACTTAGCATTTTCTTACCATTCCAAACAAAACAAAAGAAAAACACTCCCCCCCCCCTAGTAAAAGCTCTCGGCCGAACTACTTGGAGAGAGAGGGAGAGATTTTCTCTCCACCATTTCTTCATCTACAACGTTGATCAAAAATCCTAGGGCTCCCTTGCATCATAATAGAGGTATGGTATCAATTTCATAGCCTTCCATCCATTGGTTCTTGAGATATAAATTGTTGAAAGTTTAGAAAAGTGTTAACATAAGTTGTTATCTTTTAGATCTTGAAGGATTAAGGTTTGTGAGGGCTCATCCAAGTGTTCTTAGTTGTTGTAAAGCTCATTCAAGGTCTTTAGCTACTCAAGAAGGTATAAAATCTCAAACCACCCTTGGTTATGTGTTGTTCATATAGTATGGTAGTAGATCCATGTGTTTTAGGACTTATCTTGAATGTATATGTATTGGATAGCATGGATCTTGGGTTTTGATGTTGAGAATGTGATTTTTATGACTTTGGTTAATATATATATCTCCATGAGTGTTATGAGTCATGATCTAAGTGTATTAAGTGGTGAATATGTTATGGAAGTATGAAAAAGGGTTGATCTAAGTGACTTGAGCTTGCTGAGTTTGTCCAGGAACTTTGATCTGTGTTGTAGCACGATTTTGAACCCCCAAATGATGTCCCCTGATGTCCTACCTTATATTGTTGGAAAGATAATTGAATGTAGATTCTGGAAATGTAAGGTTCATAGCTAGGTGATGTGTGGATTTTTAGTTATGGCCGGAGGAGTGAATTTTGTTTCTGGACTATGGACTGCATTAAGTGACCCCCTTGTGAACCTTGTTTAAACACCTTAAAATATATTTGGGATCATGGAAAAATTTGAGAATGTAGGATGCAGTGGTGAAGACCACCCAAAAGGAATTGGATTAAAATATGAATTTTTGGATTTTATAAAAATGCTAGAGTAAAATTCGCGCAATTGAAAAAGTCGATTAGTGGAACATGATTCTAGGGTTAGTGGTTATGATTCGAACGTGGTAACTAAATTAAGTCGAGTAAGTGACGAGCGTAATCGAGTGATGACACGGACCTATAATGGGGCTAGGGAGTCATAAGACGAAGTCGTTAAGTTAATTTCGTACCCCCTTAAAACCCTGTAATTAAAGAGAAATTGTTAAGGTTCTAACGAACGATTATTGTTTATGTATAGATCGTTCGAATCCGCACGCTCGACCACCCCAACCAAACCAAGGCAAGTTTACCTTTCAAAACTTATCCTTATACAAGGATTTTCACTGTTGTGTTTGTAGTTTTCAAATTATATCAAATGCTATGTTTATCGAAGTATTGATGCAATTGAGATTGAACAAGTACATGTATGCTTTTACCCCTTGAACTTAGATTGAAATGTTTTCTTCGGACAACGACTCTAGCAATAGAGGTCGTAGCGGTCCGTATATACTATTGACCGGGGAGCGGTATATTATTATATCGTATTTAGATTGCGAAAACCCGAAGGGTCATTCGGGTGGTATCGTATACTCAAATAACTATTGTTATATCTTCGTAAATACTCGAAACCCTATCTTGGATTAAAAGTTTATTTTATCGAATAATTATTTTTTTATTAATTATTAATATTAAATCTTAAAATACTATTTATTAATCATTGTTCATTATTTAAAGACAAAGTTAATCCAAGATACTTTTAATACTTTCAAACTCGAACTCTTTCGAACTCAAAACATTTTCGAAAACCCCCGGTCAGATTCTGCTTCTTGTATGATTTCAAGAATCATCGATCGACTGATGTCGGACCTCAACTACTCTGTTTTCAATCAAAATCAAGTTTTAAAAGAAAAGAAAAAGGGACTCTGGCAGGTGTGGGAACCGTTGACGAACGATTCCCGGGATGTGTAAGCGACCGTGAGCCAGGCGGTCCATCACTTATTATTCCGGCCCAGGTGTTGCCGAAGGATGATTACGGATGTAGTTTTCATCGAGGGTGATTACGGATGTAGTTTTCACCCGAGGGATAGTTACGGATGTAGTTTCTATCCTTCTACCGGTAGAGAAGACCCGCGGATTATTGGACTTGGATGTGGCGACTGATCATCGTCAATCCTTGTCAGGTTTTATGTTTTCTTTAAGTCCCATTCCTCCATTTTGGGAAAAAAATGCTTTGACACTGCATCTTAGGCTTTTGTGCCAAGTTGCTGATAGTGTTCTATTTTGATGAGAAAGATGTTGATTCAATGCAGTATCTAGAACTGCAAGTTTATTTTGAAAACAAGGGCACATATTGTTGCACCTTCGAGATTTATCAACTATGACAAGTGATTTTATAACTGGTTGATACAAACAAATATATCAACTGCCAATCATATGAGATGTTATATTGCTTATCTTACATATATATTTCTTGCTGAGCTATAGTTGCTCACTCTTGCTTGTTTTCAAATTTTACAAACACAACAGCTAAGCGAAATGGCAAGACCCAGGCAGACTGCTCGAAAGCAGGTGACTAGGCCCGAGCCACCACTTGAGATTCCACCGGTAGGCCCCATTAGCCGGATTGGTTGGCAACTTTTGTTAGTACGTCTTATTTATCAGCATGACCTGTGCAAGGCAGTGTATCGTAACAAACTTTCAAGCCGCCAACTTCGCTTCATATCGAAGTGTTGTTGGTAGCATAAATACTATTTAATTCGGTCTGTAATAACTCTGATAACTTTATTACTGTTTAATCAATGTGTGACGTTTCTGAGGCTCTAACCTGTGTGTGTGAGTGTGGTGTGAGTTTATTGTGGGGTCGATGGCTGTGTTATATATATTATGTGCAAGAGCAGGTATGTTATTAATGGAAAATGGACCGTGAGCGCCTAGATCTCCGACCCCGGATCTGGGGGCGTCACACGGAGTCGTCGCTAGTTCGGGGATACTTATCCCTAGCATAATACTCCTGCTCTGTCTTTCGTTTCCTAGAGTTCCCGTTTCCACCACTTTCGGTAGAGACCTCTGTTTTCCTCATGCTTTCCTCAACCTTTATGTATTTACTTGCCCTTTTTTGGAGCTTAGTCATGCTCTCAGGGGGATGTTTTGCCAACGACATCTGAAAGAAGGTGTTCGTCGTTCCATTCTCCAAGGCTATCATAGCTACTTTATTTTCCAGATCAGGGACATTCAAAGTCTCCTTGGTAAAGCGTTTGAGATAATCCCTTAGGTTCTCATTCTTTCCTTGTTTCACTTGCATGAGATATGCAGAGCTTTTTTCGTGGACTTTTCCACTAACAAATTGGTTAATGAAAGCTGTGCTCAATTCCTTGAAAGAACCAATCGATTTTGCGGGCAATCGGCTATACCATCTTTGAGCCATGCCTGTCAGGGTTTGAGGGAACGCCCTACACTTAAGAGCGTCGCTAGCGGGTTGTAACAGTAGTGCGTTTGAGAATGTCCTGACGTGATTCGAAGGATCACCCGTTTCATCGTATGCTTTTATCGTGGGCATCTTAAACTTTCGGGAAACATGAGCGTTCATCACCTCCTCAGTGAATGGGGGTGTGGGATCGTCAGGGTCTCCAAGTGGCATCAGGTCTTTGGGATTACCCCTGGGGGTTTCCACCCTTGTAGCTCCTCCAGTTGGGGCATCGGCCCTTCTTGGTCTCCTTGAAGATCTTTCCAAATCAATGAAGGTAATCTCCCTCGAAGTTGGAGGGGGCCTATTATGGTTCTGCCTTGCTTGCTCCCTGGATATGTCATCCTTCAGCCTTTGGATCTCAGCCTCATGAGCCTTGATCCTCTCAGCAGCTATTTGAGGAGGTCCATCATGGATTCTTCGAGTCCTTCCCATAGGCTCCTTGCTTGCACGTCGCCTCCTCGGGGCTTCATCACGATCGTCGTCCTCAGACGACGAGTCACCAGTGTAAGGTCCTGAGTAATCATAATATCCTTGCTCAGGAGGGGCTGAACCCCTAATATAGGGCGGCTGATGCGACTCATGTATCTGTACAGCGTGACCACTTGGTCCAGGATCCCTTCGATTTGGGGGGTAGTTAGGCAATCCGTATAACGGATCAGTACTCACGGGGAGTGTAGTGGTGGAGATCTAAACTCCTGAGAGTGGGGGACAGCTATTTAATGGTGAGACCACCATCTGAAGCTGATTAGTCTCCCGTCCCGGGTGGACGTCCACTGGTAAGGTTCTCTCAACATGGAGATTCGTCCCTATAGGTTGAGAAACTTGAGGCTGAGTGGTTGTCTCCGTTGATGGGGGTATATACCCTTGTTCAGTAACGACGGGTGGAACAGAGGTGACGGTGGTAGCCTCGGTTGAGACTGGTGTCCTTCGTGTTTGAACCATGGTTGATGTTGTCTTCCCACAGACGGCGCCAAATGTTGTGGAATAAAAAGTAGGGTTATCGAATTGCGGCTAGGGTTCGTTAGCTTCGTGCTTTAACGGCTGCGCTTGCATTATCGTGACCTAATTCGGGTCTACACAAGATGCCTACGTATCTCAAAGTTGAGAATCAAGCCAAGACGTAGTTCTGAGATGAGGGGTCTGGCCATTTATATAGGCTGTAGGAGCCTTAGAATCGTAATAGGGTTTGGAGACTTGGTGGACAAGTCACCGTTATTGAGGAAAGTTCTGACTCCTTCCTTATAGGAATTAGTTTCCATGTTGAATTAGGTGCCTTGGAGGCTACACAATATCCCTCGGATATTCTAGAACGTTCCCGGTTTGTGGATCAGGCCCATGTTAGAAACAAGCTTGTACCGGGCGTCCCCGGTTTGGGCTGTTCTTTTGGACTTAATCATTAACTACGAATTTAATGCCCAACTAGGGTTTCGGGCCTTATTTATGAGCCAATAAATACTATATTAATTATGTCTTTAGGGATTATTTTTCACCCATATCACTTAATATATAGATCCAAATTGTACTGCAGGTCCACATTTTGATCATATTTTGTTTTGTTACTTCCCAGGCACTTTCTGCTATTTCGAACTTTCTTGTCAAGTCTCCTTCTCCATTCGATAATTTGATGTGTGTGAAGTTACCACAGGGGTATGGAGAATCAAGTATGTCCAGTGACCTCAAATGCTACTTACTTGGTCGCTCTCCAAAAGCCACCGTTGTCACCACATTCCCTCAGGCACTTACTGAATCTTTGCAACTTCTTGATATATCAGTGAACATCTGCTGTCTTATAATTTTAGGCAGATACTGTTCATGTTGCATTCTGTGACATCCCACAATCATGCGCTGCATTAATATGATGTTTCAATTTAGGATGCATTTGTTTAATTCATCTGTGACATTTAGGAAAACTTCTTTCAAGAAATTTTAAATTTTGTAAAAATGCCTTATGTCATTAATTAATAAATTAAACCAAAAAATGTTAAGATAATTAAGTGAAACATGGTTCAATGATTGTTTTTTTTTTCTTCTAGAAATTTAAATCCTGTTGCTTGGCAATTTTGTAGGTGCAGTCATAATAGGTATATGTTCTTCACAATATTGTTGTTTAATGAGTGAATGTGAGCGTGGAATGCTGGATCTTTGGAAATTGCTTTATAATGCTTTGTACAAGGATTTGCAGTTTTGTTTAATTATCGTACTTATTTGTTCTAGAAATTTCTCGAAAAAAAAAAGTTGTATTGAATTAGCTTCTATTATTGATAATAGGATTTTAGCTTCCGATTATATGAACTTTAATTGGTTGTTAATAATCTATACTATTATATAAAAGTCGAAACATTAAAAGTTTGGTCGGTACGATATCTGTTGATTTTAAGAATAGATTTTAGTTAGAAAAGATAATAGTCGAAAAAGAAGTAAAAAAAGGTAAGTTTGAAAATGAGATATTTTAGTTTAAAATTATAGAAAAGATATTACCTTTTAGCTTAAAAAAGTAATCAGTTAGTTATTAGTAATTATAATATTATTAGTTTATTTCATTAAATAGAACGACCCATGTTATTTTTGGAAAGAAGAGATTTTATTTGGAAAATGTACAAAAAGTAATAACTGAAAAAGATAATTGGTTAGTTATTAAGAAATATAAAATAAGTAAAGAATAACTAAGTAAGGGTAGCTGAAAAAGAAGTAAAAAAACAAGTTTGAAAATGAGATATATTAGTTATAAAATATAGAAAAGATATTATTTTTTAACTGAAAAAAATAATCAGTTAGTTATTAGTAATTATAATATTATTAATTTATTTCATTAAATCAGACGACCCATGATATTTTATCTAACTAAAATTTCTCCTTTTTTAAAAGTACTATGAGCAATTTTGTTTAATATAATTACTATTAATTAATCGATCAATTACCTTTTTCAACCAAAATATCTTACCTTTTTTTTTCTCTAACTAAAATCTCTCTTTTCAACTAAAACGTATCATCTTTTCTAACTAAAATCCCTCTTTTTCTAGAAATATCACGGACAACAATTTTACTTAATAAAATAACATAAATAAATTATAATTACTATAAACTAATCAATTACCTTTTTCATCTAAAACATGCCCATGATATTTTATCTAACTAAAATTTCTCCTTTTCTAAAAACACTACGAGCAATTTTACGTAATATAATTACTATTACTTAATCGATCAATTACCTTTTTCAACCAAAATATGTTACTTTTTTTCTTTTCTCTAACTAAAATATCTCTTTTCAGCTAAAACGTATCATCTTTTTTATATTTTCTAATTACAATCCATCTTTTTCTAGAAATATCACGGGCAACATTAATTTCTCTTTATCTAAAAAAAGTATGAGCAATTTTATTTAGTAAAATAACATAATTAAATTATAATTACTATAAACTAATCAATTACCTTTTTCACCTAAAACATGTCACCTTTTTAATTTTCACGTTACCTTTTCTATTTCTCTAACTAAAATCTCTCATTTTCCAATTATATCACAGTCGGGTCTTTTTAATAAATAAAATAATAAAATTATAATATTAATAATTAATCGATTACCTTTTTCAGCTAAAACATATCATATTTTCTATAATTTTTAATCCTTCTTTTTCTAGACATATCACGCGCAACATTAATTTCTCATTTTCTAAAAACACTACGAGCAATTTTATTTAGTAAAATAACATAATTAAATTATAATTACTATAAATATATTAATTACCTTTTTTACCTAAAACATGTCACCTTTTTAATTTTCACCTTACCTTTTCTATTTTCTCTAACTAAAATCTCTCTTTTTCCAATTATATCACGTGCGGTTTTATTTAATAAAATAAAATAATTGTATTATAATACTAATAATTAACTGATTACCTTTTTCAACTAAAACCTATCATCTTTTCTATATTTTCTAACTACAATCCCCCTTTTTTAGAAATATTACGAATAACAATTATATAATTATTATCAAATCATTTAATTGAAAAATTTAAGTCATTCATGTTTTAAAAAAATTAATTCAAACTATCTGTACTATTGTATAAAAGTCGAAACATGTTTGGTCGGTCGGTACGGTACGGTACCAGTTGATTTTATTTATTTACCCTTACTTAATTACAGATAAGATTCATCCTACTAACTAATCAATTTTTTTTCAGGTTAAACATAATATTTTTGGAAAGAATAGATTTGGAAAAACTAGAAAAGGTAATAGCTGAAAAAGAAGTAAAAAGGTAAGTTTTAGAAAGAATAGATTTTAGTTAGAAAATATAATAGCCGAAAAAGAAGTAAAAAAGTAAGTTTGAAAATTAGATATTTTAGTTAAAAAATATTGAAAAGATATTAAAATATAGAAAAGATATTAACTTTTAGGTAAAAAAAGTAATCAGATAGTTATTAGTAATTATAATATTATTAGTTTATTTCATTAAATCAGATGACCCATGATTTTTTATTTAACTAAACTTTCTCCATTTTTTAAAAATACTGCGAGAAATTTTGTTTAATATAATTACTATTAATTAATCGATCAATTACATTTTTCAACCAAAATATGTTACCTTTTTTATTTTCTCTAACTAAAATCTCTCTTTTCACATAAAACGTATCGTCTTTCCTATATTTTCTAACTAAAATCCCTATTTTTTTAGAAATATCACGGGTAACATTAATTTCTCATTTTCTAAAAAAACTATGAACAATTTTATTTAGTAAAATAACATAATAAAATTGTAATTACTATAAACTAATCAATTACCTTTTTCACATAAAACATGCACATGATATTTTATCTAACTAAAATTTCTTCTTTTTTAAAAACACTACGAGCAATTTTATTTAATATAATTATTATTAATTAATCGATCAATTACCCTTTTCAACCAAAATATGTTACCTTTTTTCTTTTCTCTAACTAAAATCTTTCTTTTCAGCTAAAACGTATCATCTTTTCTATATTTTTTTAACTAAAATCTCTCTTTTTCTAAAAATATCACGGGTAACATTAATTTCTCTTTTCCTAAAAAACTATGAGCAATTTTATTTAGTAAAGTAAAATAATTAAATTATAATTATTATAAACTAATCAATTACCTTTTTCACCTAAAACATGTCACCTTTTAATTTTCACGTTACCTTTTTTATTTTCTGTAACTAAAATCTCTCTTTTTCCAATTATATCACGGGCGGTTCTATTTAATAAAATAAAATAATAAAATTATAATACTAATATTAATCGATTACCTTTTTAAGCTATACGTATAATCTTTTCTATATTTTTTAATCCCTCTTTTTCTAGACATATCACACGCAACATTAATTTCTCCTTTTCTAAAAACACTGCAAGCAATTTTATTTAGTAAAATAACATAATTAAATTATAATTATTATAATTAATTAATTACCTTTTTCACCTAAAACATGTCACCTTTTTAATTTTCACCTTACATTTTCTATTTTCTGTAACTAAAACCTCTTCTTTTCCAATTATATCACGTGCGGTTCTATTTAATAAAATAATAGTATTATAATACTAATAATTAACTGATTACCTTTTTCAATTAAAACCTATCATCTTTTCTATATTTTCTAATTACAATCCCCCTTTTTTAGAATTATCACGGATAACATTTATATAATTATTATGAAATCATCTCATTGAAAAATTTAAGTCATTCATGTTTAAAAAAAATTAATTTAAATTAATGAAAAATATTTATATAATATTAAAAAATTCCGTGCATCACACGGGTTTTAAACTAGTTATCTTTAATAACATTAGCTGAGTAATACATGAGAATAATCAAGCAAACAATTTATTTTATGCAAGTAGATAACAAATATTACTGCAAAACTTTAATAGTATGCACTCAACATTTTTTCTTGCTAGTTCAGGTCCAAATATCTGGAATAAACTTATTACTTAAACTTGTGAATACATAAAACCATAATATTTTTAAAAAGGATTACATTAATCTTGAACTTTATTAATAAAAATAATTTCTAAAAAGTCTTATTAAATCTTGAACTTCTTTTTCGGACCCTAATTGTGGTTACTGATCCTCTTTAAAAACCCTTTATTAACTGATTAATTCAAGCAGTCTACATATCTTATGCACAATGGTTGTGGTGTGTACTCAAACTTATTTTACTCTACTCACAATTATTAAACATTTTGCACAGTATAATATCATATAATGTAAAAATACATTTGTTTTTCCGATAGATAGATGCATAGGTTTATAATTTTAGTGACAATACTTCCACTAACTTTTATGAATTTTTTCCCCCAGAACAACATGATTCCTCCCACAGAAGTAGCTCCTGTGACAGCTCAAAATGGGGTGGTACAAGAGCCCATGGAAGCTCCAACCAAGGTGTTGCTTGATTCTGAAAATGTATGTAAAACTGTGTCCATTGACACTGTCGACATGGGGGTGCAAGAAGAGCACTTGGTGCAAAATCCTGTAGTATATCTCCATAGGGTTAGACATATTGGTGCTCCAGTTGAAAGGACAGGCAATGATGGATTTTGGTTATGGCGAGGTCATGAAGTTAACTCAGAGTTCGTACATCTGCTCGATCTCATTATGATTAAGTACCCAGAAACCTTTGAGCACTTTGTTAGGAATCTGCCCGATTCCCGACGAATGCGAAAGCGATTTGGTAAATATGTGTGCTTAGATCCCACAAATATATGTGATAGTAATGAAGCAACAAATCAACAATACAGTAAAAGAGACAAGAGATTTAACGTGGTTCGGCCCAGCCTACATCCACAAGAGCAACAACTTCACACTAGATAAAAGAGATTACAATATCCGGGTATCCGGTCCCTGAATTTCATACAAAAATTCAGCCCTACAATACCTATTATGTATATCCCCAACTCATTGAAGTGTTTATCTCAAAGCCTCCCCCTATCACCGTTTCCCGACAACCTTTCATTCTCTCCCTCTCCCAACCCGGACAGTGCCACACAACCTGATAGAAAGACCCCTGCAGCGGGACCACCTCCGATGGCTGCAATCAGACCCAAGTACCCTAAGGAATAGTTTAGGCACGAGGACCTTCTCTCCCGACACTTCCTGAAAGCGGGCTAAACCGGCTCCCCTACTAGACGGACTATCTAGCAGCTATAGAGAGAGAAGAGAGAATTATGGTGTAGTTTTAGTAATGAAGGGGAGGAGATATTTATAGTAGGAAATATGTAGTAGGTATGGGGAGGGGGATTTGGTGAAAAAGAGTTGTGAAAGAAACAACATCCTTAAGGCTGCTGCCTAACAATCTCCCCCTCTTTCCAAACTCACAGCTAATCACTTGCACTACATACATGCGCCCTGTTGGCACAACTCCAACTTTTCCTCGATCCGTATCACTCCCTATGACAAAACTCCCCCTGAGTCCAAGACTCCAAACTATACCCTAGTTTGTACATTCATTCTCGAATGCCCACTTGCTATACGCATAAGTGTACCATTGACCTCTATTTGTCCAACTACATACATGTGAAGCAATGTGTTGTATACACACATACTCACTTGATTCACGTCGGCCAATCCCATATGTAGTCCATCACACACACAAGTGTGACCATCGACCTTTCATTTACTCCCCAACTGCATATCAAACAAATCAATCTATTGCATGGTTCACTGCTCACTTGATTTGTTTTGATCGATGCCCATATGCAGCTGCAACACACCAACTACTCGTTGATGTCGTGGAAGCCCTTCGACCAAGCATCCATCCCAACAGTCTTTGCACCATCGTCTAGACTGGAAGGCAATACAACCGCAGCAGTATCCTTCAAGTCACTCTTCCCTCGTGCACGAGATAACCAGATTTTCGAAGTTCCAGTACGTTCTGGCCACTTACTAATCAGATGATATATTCACCCACGTAGCTCTCCCTTCATCCGAACCACACGACCTCTTTTGATATTCATAGCTCCCCCTACTACAGAGCATCTGTAGCCTTCTGAAGCTAACCGACCGATAGATATTAGATTCTTCCTCAGCTTAGGCACATATCTTACCCCATTCAAGCTGCGAACTATTCCATCGAACATTTTGATTTTCACAATTCCAATCCCCTTGATCTCACAAGTAGATCCATCAGCCAAAGAAACTGTTTCATTCTTTGTATCTTGGAATTTGTCAAAATGCCCCCTCTCGGAACATACATGGTAAGATGACCCTGAGTCTAATATCCATTCTTCTGGAGAACTAGTGCCTCGATTGAAGACGGTGCAAACATCTTCACAATCGAGAGTAACCACAGCCAATGATGCATCTGGATCCTTCTTATTAAGCGGACAATTTGACCTAATATGACCCCACTCCTTGCAACCAAAGCACTGCATGCCCTTTTCACTGTATCTGGATTTACCCCTGCTATTGGTAGATCCTCTCACCGCACCCCTTCCTCTATTATTTTGACTACGCAAAGCCAAAACTATCATTCCGTCCTTGTCACCATCTTGGTTCTTCCTTCCAGCATTTGACAAAAGTGCTGACTGAACCTCCTCCATTTTTAACGTGTCCTTTCCGTACAAAATGGTTGTGACCAAATGATCGAATGACTCCGGAAGCGAAGTAAGAAGAATAAGGGCCTTATCTTCTTCCTCCAATTTTACATCAATCTTTTCAAGTTGATCAACAATACCATTAAACACATTCATGTGCTCAATAACATTGCCTTGAGCTACCATCTTCAGCTTGTATAACTCGCGCTTCATATTTAACTTTGTAGTCAAGTTCTTCCCGAGATACAATGTCTCCAACTTTGACCATAATTCCTTCGACGTGCTTTCGTCAACAACATTATTGATAATGTTATCAGCAATGCATAGTCTAATGGTACTCATGCATTGCGACTCAGCATCCTCCCAATCTTCATCGCTCATCTTTGTTGGTTTTCCCTCCTTCCCCTTCAAAGCCCTTGCTAGCTTCTGTTGGGTTAGGATATCTTTTACCCTTCTCTGCCAAAGAGTAAAACTTCCTTTACCATCATATGGGTTCACCTTGAATCTTCCAATACTTGCCATGATCTCCGTATGCACACACAAACCAATCCAAACAACTAAATCAATTGGCCAGGTAAGTGTAAGAAACAATGGGAGCACTTCCGTCAAAACGGCGCCTTATTAAACAACCACTTTTCTTAACGAAATTCCTTTGGCACCAATAATTTAGACACAACTAGCTCTGATGCCAACTGTTAGGAATCTGCCCGATTCCTGGCGAATGCGGAAGCGATTTGGTAAATATGTATGCTTAGATCCCACAAATATACGTGATAGTAATGAAGCAACAAACCAACAATACAGTAAAAGAGACAAGAGATTTAACGTGGTTCGGCCCAGCCTACATCCACAAGAGCAACAACTTCACACTAGATAAAAGAGATTACAATATCCGGGTATCCGGTCCCTGAATTTCATACAAAAATTCAGCCCTACAATACCTATTATGTATATCCCCAACTCACTGAAGTGTTTATCTCAAAGCCTCCCCCTATCACCGTTTCCCGACAACCTTTCCTTCTCTCCCTCTCCCAACCCGGACAGTGCCACACAACCTGATAGAAAGACCCCTACAGCGGGACCACCTCCGATGGCTGCAATCAGACCCAAGTACCCTAAGGAATAGTTTAGGCACGAGGACCTTCTATCCCGACACTTCCTGAAAGCGGGCTAAGCCGGCTCCCCTACTAGACGGACTATCTAGCAGCTATAGAGAGAAGAGAGAATTATGGTGTAGTTTTAGTAATGAAGGGGAGGGGGTATTTATAGTAGGAAATATGTAGTAGGTGGGGGGGAGGGGGATTGGTGAAAAAGAGTTGTGAAAGAAACAACAGCCTTAAGGTTGCTGCCTAACACACTCTACCACTAAAAATAAAAAATTTAGTACAATGAAGCTGAATCTGTTGTGTACCTCAGTAAATGACTTCACCAGAATATCTATGACTGATGTTGATACTTAGATGATTGCTGAGTACAGAGATGTAATTGCCGAGTTGCAGAAATTCGGATTCAACGTGAGTTGGCTTGTGAGCCGTCTGAACTATATAGAACAGGTCCGATTCTCACAGCCCCTGCTTTTCGAGCTTCATGCAATTGACTGTCATATTAATAATGCCAAAATTGAGTTACAAGAGTTTCAGATTCATGTTGATTATACTAAAACTAAATTACAAGATCTAGAGACTCTCCGTGCTGAAAAGATGGAGGAGATTCAGAAAGCTTTTGGAACTATGGTTAAAAACCTTGTTGTTGGAAACATTGGAGATGATCTCTTGTCAAGTCCTTAGGTTTCCTGGAGTTAGTCGTATGTTTAAGTGTTGTGTTAATGCCGTATTATCTTTTCTTTTGTCAGGTACGAAGTCTCTGGAACCTTCAAAGTATTTTGCTTGTATACTTTTTATCAAACTGTTTTTGTGTTTGAATTCCTATTAACTGTCGTAGATGTGTTTGTGTGCTTGCAAGATCACTTCACCTAATAATTTTTGATCATATAGATCTGATTGTACTTCAGGTCCACAGTTTAATCATATTCGAACTTTCATATCAATTCTCCTTTTCCAATCTATAATTTGAAGTATGTGAAGGTACCACAGGAGTATAAAGAATCAAGTATATCCAGTGACCTCAAATGCTACTTACTTGGTACACGAGAATACTTCACTTGTACATTTTGCAATCTACTCATTTACTAATCTTGTTTTTAGTATCTGATCGTTCTCCCTCATAAGTCGTCGACATTTGCGTATATTTTGCTTAATTATTTAGTAGTAGTCATTTCAATTAATCTTGTACACGTGTCGTAGTTTCTAGACCAAGTTTTTCCTTGTATTCCAGTTCTGTATCTTGTATGCCCTATACTCAGTTCTCCCAAATTTGCAAGTAATTTCTTCAATTATAAGGTGTGTACCCCTCTTGAACAATTGTGAGTGCAAAAGACCTTTTATTTTGCAAATTAGATAGTTTGAATCTCCGTATAAATTTTTGTTTAAATTAATATAAATTGGTGCACTTCCCCTATTTCCCTTTCCCCATCAAAGCCTCATCATGCTTAATAGTAAATGGAAATTTCTTGCAGTTACATACTTCACTATTCTTGCCTTCTTTTCTAGTCTTGTTAATTGTAATGGGTAATGTTAATATTTCTAGTAATATACTTATGTCTAGGCACAAAAGCCGTAGTTTACTGAATACAACATTACTACAAGATTTTCTTATATCTATGTGTTTCCATGTTAATAGAGTATGAAACTATTCCGATTTTGTAGTTCTTACATGATGATTTGGTTCCTCAAACACTGCCACTTTGTCTGAAGGCTTAAAATTCGTTACCAGAAATGCCAGTTGCAGGGGCAGGGCTATGAAGTTATCTTAAAGTTTATGTACCTACTTGTTTTGCATAGCAAAGAAGTACACAGAAACCGTTTTACTACTTCACCACCAGTAACAAGAAGCTGGTTATAATGTGCAGTGCACACTGTGAAAACCTTGTTGAAACTTCTGACTCGGATTTATCCTGAGATGATTGCGACAGAGCTCTATTTGCTGACTAACAAAGATTATTCAACTTAAAATGGTTGGTCAGTCGTCTAAACTGTATCAAACAACTGCAATGTATGCAACCCCTACTTGTCGAGTTTCACGCAATAACTCCCGTATTGATAATGCCAGAAGTGAATTACAAGGTCTGCAGGCTCTACATAAATATTATTTCAGCTGTTGATATATTATTTAAAACTGACAACCGTTTATTGGTTGTATGTTAAGACCCACATTGGAGATCAGGCAGGAGCGGAGCAGAAATCAACTCCAACCTCGCTGCACCACCACCACCACTATGTACCGAATTTGGTACTATATACTAATTACAGCTCAACTAGCGAAGAACATTCATAAATCTTTATATGCCGGGTCCAATAAAACATGTCTATTGACAAATGAAACCCACACATTCTTGATCAAAAGTAAACTACAAAAATACGATAATTAGTAGATCAAAGTTGAGAATCATGTGTTTCGTGATTCAAGTTTCTTCTCATATGCTTGAGACGAAAACAAAAAATCAAAAATCTCTACCTACCCCAAAATTGTTCCCAAATAAAGTTTTCGAATCACATTGAAAGATAAATTTATCTGAATACCGGATTCATCATAATTAATTGAATAAATACAAATAAGACTCTACAATGTGATATTTGGGAACAAATTTGGGAACGAATTTGGGGTTATAGCATTTTCCTAATATAATCTCAAATTCTTGAGATGAATCTCAATAAAAATTAATTAGACATAGACAAATTTTTAAGATAGAAATTCAAATTTATTAACAAAGATTAGAAACAGTAACATTGAGCTTGTGTCCTTTATTACTCCACCTTAAATCGTCTTATTTTCATATTTATAACCTTGAAAAAGTAATAATCGATAAAGTAATAATCTTGTTAAAATAATATTTTTTCCAGTCCCAACATAATGGGGGACAGTGTATTTTTACAATAGATAAAATATTTTTTTTTTCTCAATCTTAATGCTATTACTTTAAAGAGGTTTAACTGTATACTAAATCCTAAAGAATTTTCTTCTTTTAACCATTATACTAAAAAACCAAGTTTCGAATTCCATCAACAACAATTTAAATTTAAAATTTATATTTTTAGTTTTAAACAACTATTATTATCACTAATAATATATAACTAACATTATAATCTAATAAATAAACTATTTTAATCAATATTAATTATTTAAACCAATTTCATTATATAAGTTAATTAACATGATTGATATATTAAATTATAATTACAGTCATTATTAAAAAAGTTAAAATAATTATTATATTACACAGATTATAAGTTAATAAAAATAAAAAACAAAATATAATTAAGATAAATAAGCGTAAGATGTAAACGATGCGAATTGCGATTGATACGAGACTTTAATGATATATATGTGTGTGCTTAGGCGGTTAAGTAACTGAGTTTAAGGGAATTAAAATACCTAATTGAGTGAACCATAAGCAAAGACCATTATCAATTCTATACATTATTATCGTATTAGTTTGTGTCTCGATCTTACAAATATCTTGTCAATCTATTATATTATTAATAGCCCACATGGGGCATTGACCAAAAAAATTCATGAGACAAACAAAGACCAAAAAATGGTGCGACAATATATTCAAGGTAAAAAAACAAACACTGCCTTCGCAACCTTCCTGTATGCCCTAAAACGATCAACTTACTCTATACCAAATTGCTGCCAGAACAAGGTACTATGTTGCACAAATTATAATATTAACCATTTTTGCACACAATCATCAGATTGAGGAACCTCATCGGCCGTGAAAGTGAATTACTCGTCTTATTTAACAAAAACATAATTCATCCAACTATGATCAAATCAGGCGTGTTCATGATTTGTGGTCTTTTGATCACAATGAGGCAGGGGAGAAGGAGAGGAGCAACATACTTCACGATCATAGAAGGTTGGTGTTTGTTAATTTGATCCCTTCTGATGATTGTGATTTAAAAATATGATCTTTGTTTGGTTTTTGCGGGTTTTGATTGGTGTGTTCTACCGTCTTAATTTTTAAAGTGTATAATTTGCCTTGTAATAGTTTTGGGATTCATATTGTTCATGGTGTCCATGTTAAACTGTAGATTGTAGTCTGTTACAGTTGTTTATTAATAATCTTTGACTACGCTTTTTAGCCTCGTCCTGAATTTCGCTTCTTGCGATTAGCTATAGGCCTAATTTTAAAACAACACACCCCTTCCATTTGACGTGAAATGTCTTTTTACTCCAATCGTCATGTCTATAGGAATGGGATATGACTATACCAAACCACTGACAACTCAACATCGACTAGCTTAGTAGATGGGTTGAACTCAAAGTCTCAAACACTATTCTCATATTAGGGTCTAAAAATCAAAAGTATACGCGGGAGTTAGTGAAATATTTGTTTGTGCATCCTTGAAAAAGTAAGTTGTTTATTTCACTCCCTTAATCCAACCTCGATTGAGCAGTAAAGCTTATTTTTCAGCCCTTCAATAATTTATTTAATCTTTTATCATGCAGGATTAGTCAAAATGAAAATCTAATACTACTAAATACTTAAATGGTAACATTGTAATAGATAAAATCTGTTGAACGTGATTTACTCTTATATGCATATATAAGCGAAAGAATCCCATATATGTAAGCTAAAGAATCCCAAAAAGAAAATTTGGACATAAAAAGATTTTTGGGTGCCTTTTCCATGTTGCGGTTGGTGCAATCTAGAAGAATCCAGCATCAATTAATACCCCTATCTAATTTCCCTTATGTTACGTTTACCATTAAAACATGTTATGTGTAAAAATAAAGCCCTCTCATTGTACTACACACAACATTTGAGTGTTGTGGCTTTCACAATCTTTGTAGTATTAAGTTAATTGTTCAATTTGACATAGATTTGTTGTCATCCTTATCCACCGCATCATGCATTTTGCCAAATTATACGTGTCAACTGTTTCAACATGATATCACTTTAGTTGCTTTTATAAAGCTATACATCTGAATAAAAATTTCATCACTTTTCATGATTTTCTTGAGCCATAGAGCCCTTTCTATTTCTGATGTCTGCAATCTCAATGTTCATTACCATAACCTGTTTACACTGTGTGTGGGCTGCTGCGATAAATTAAATGATTCATCAAAATTGTCGTGAAGAAAGATTCTTAGCTCCCTCGCCTTCTTGGCTCCTTACATATTCACATATATAAGTACAAATTTTCAGGATTAGGCATATTGACAATTCAGGATAACTTCTGTATAAGGGATGGCTAGTGTATGCATGTACTTTAGGCTAACATGGACCTATTAGAGGACTAATGAATGCCTCCTCCAGACTGTGGCAGCGTCGGAACTGAGTTTTTTTTTTTCAAACCTACCTTTCAATTGCCTAATCTTTGCGTCAACTATGACACTGGAAATAGATTTTGCAGCATGTCTTCCTTTTCTCCCATCTGCCACACATGTATTAACCACTAACATCTTTCCATCACCAAATGATTTCTTAAATTATGTGATAATCCATTGTATTGAAAGATATCTGTAATAAGATATGCATAAGATAGGGAAGATTACATGTTGCTATGACTAGAAGAATGGTGATATATATCTTACGTGCTTAGTAGAGTTGGTAACTATATTCATTTGGCTTTTAGGTATAATAATTGAACCATGAGTAAACATAGGTATTTGAGTTAAAGTAATATTAAAAAGACAATATAAGAGCAGGTTGGCCAAATAAAAGATAGATTTGTTCAAATTACGAGATATAAAAAGGTTAAATTAATTCTATGTCACATTTTATTCTAATGCGAGTTGAAGGTCTGATCTTGGCACTTGAACTTTAGCTTTAGATATTTTATAATTGATAATTAAGATTGTGGGTGACTTTATAGCATCGTGAGGTGATTCATTTTTTTCTTTTTTTAATGTTTTTCTATCTTTTTTGAGGAATGCACAAATTTTATTGGGCTTCTATGGTGATATTATAATGCATATACTTCATTGTCAGGTCAAGGAGCTGTTCGTTTGTGTTGAAGAAGTTGTTGTCTTAGTTCAGGGATGAGGAGTTGTTCGTTTGCAATGAAGAAGCTGTTGTCTTAGTTCAGGGCTTCTTTTTGACGAACCAGGCTCCAATAAATGAGGAAGACCAAAACTATTTCTCACTACAAAAATGGTGGAAGGACTAAGGGTGTAGAAACGTCTTCAGAATAATTCTTGGTGTAACATGCAAGGTATAGCCCGTGAAACCCTTGGAAGAACCTGTGCTTTAGCGTTTTGTTTAGTGTTGTTAAATTTTTCTTAGTGTCAATTCACTGGTCCAACGCTTCAATGTTGTCTTTAAAAAGTTGTCGTTGCTATATTTTTTTTCACCTTTCAGCCGAGCGCGGTTCCACCCAGCATGTGCAGGAAGTGACGAACAAGGAATTTTTGAAGGTAATACTTTGTTTGCTTGCACTACCTCACACAATATATAAAAACAATAGAACATGGACCCCAAAAATTGCATGGGAGGTTTCCGCACAAGAATACTTCTATCGCCATTATTACCTGATCATAATAACGGCTAAAATCATATTTATAATTCACTTGCATAGCGATCATTTTCACTTATTCAGTTAACTTAAAAGCTAATAAATTCCGCCTTCAGATGAGCTGCCTAACTGCACAAACAAGACAAAGTTTTCCCCTGTGCCACTTTTTGAAAGAACTATTTTCCTCAATATATGAATTGGTACCCAAGTATCTGTATCTACCTCACGTTCATCAATTTGAATATTCAGCGGTGTCAAACAAATCAATTAATTTAGATTCATGTAACTTTTTAAAAGCTTTCACAACAGCTATACACAGAGAATGTATAATACAATTACATATCTTTGTATACCAAAAGAATATGTTCAGAACCATATTACTTGGTCAAAAGACTCTGGTTGCATTGCAGTCAATTTATAGTGAATTTTAAATTTGCCTACATTTCGTATTCTTTGTAGTGGATAACAGCCACTTTTCATATTAATGATACTAGCTTATAACCCGTGCGATGCACGGAAGATTTGAAATATTTTTATCTTATTATTCATAATTTTAATATTTGCTTTTTAATTAGTAAGAAAAATAAATTATTAAAGATAATAAAATATAATAATACGTATTTGATAATATTAAAACTGATATTTTTTTTGCATGTATATTAAAAATAGATAAATAATTTTTTTAATTTAGTATGTTGTTGAAGGGAATTTAACCTTTAAATTGTTGGAGTAGTTTATAGTATAATATAATTTTTTTTATAATTATATGGTGAAAATAGATAATATCAATTTTTAACTAAAATATTTTGTTGAGGGAAATCAAACCTGAATTTTTAGGAGCAGTTTATAAGAGGATATGAATGTTTAATAATAATATGTTGTTGACGGAATTCGAACATTGAACCTATAAAAGTATTTCATATATTATAAAAAGAATATTCATTTAGCATTGTATCTAACGGTTCTTATTAATTTATCTAAAAATTCAATGGTTGCTATTGAGTGTACCAAAAAAAGTGTACGAAACCGACAACCAAATATACTCTGTTTCGCTTATAATAGTATAGTATAGATGATACAATACGATTAAAAATATTCATAACAAAAGAAATATTTTATGTTTGCGCTCATCTTTTTAATTTTCAGCCTCTAAGTAGTATAATGTATGCATCGAGTGAGTTTAAGGCTTGAACATTGTTGCTGGTGTTTGCCTGGGTAGGCAGTATGTTTCTATGATTGTATGTAAATTACAATCGGTTCATCAATATGCTTGTGTCAAGTTCATTTGGTTTTTACCTGTTAGATTTTGATCATCAAAACCTATCGCAAGAGTAGTTCCAGAGTTCAATTGCCCAGGGTGTTAGTTGTCCATTTTTTGGGGTCCTAAAAAACATATATAATAATACATTAAACTTGCTTTCAAATCTCATTTTCCAGCCGTCGTGCTTCCCATGATATCTTAAATCTTTACATGTTGTTGCACGTGAAGTATCTTTGGGCAAATCCTCCATTAAAAAGCATTTCGACAGTAGCCTTAACATAAGGTAATATTTCTCAGTTAATTATAATCTTTTTATGTATCCATTCATTTCCTCTGCTCCTTCCCTATCAGATCTGGGAGTACTCCTAGACAGCTCTTGACATTTTCGGATTTGTGGTGTACATTATGCATATTACAATATAAACAACTATTGGACTTATTATATGTATAAAACTAAATATTCAAATTGTGTTACGAGTGTGGCATCATTTCCAATTTCTTATAGCATGCTACTTCCTTAATAGAATATTAATTATTTAGAGTATTGTAATGTTAATAAAGTTCCGAAATGCACAAAAATTATATTAATGGAACGAGAGCAGCCAAATGTTATATTTAACAACCATGGCCACCACCTGTTCTATTTACCTGTTTTATTTCTTTACATGAACTAATCTCGTGCTCAACTTCTTCTTATTTGCTTTTTTTTATTTAACTTCAGTCATTGTCCTCATAGTCAATGAATCATTCATTTTACTTTCTTTTGGTGTCGCACACGTATGAGAGACTTGATGTTAACATGAGACTTCACTTTAACAGATCGATGATAATGACACTAGAAGATGTAGCAGGCTCCACTGCGCTAAATCTATCAGTCAGACTAGGCAACTAGAACTGTTATTCGGAGTTTTCCCCGTACAGTTGGTGACTAGAAAACAAGGAAATCAGGTATTACCATAAAATCCCCTTATGTGATATCAATGCATAAATGCATGTACACATATACACATAGCGGGTGTGACTTATACCATCCCGATTTCACACAGTGCAACCTCGGAATGCTACAAAAGTGCTGAGTTCACAAGAAATTTGTGTTATCAAAGGAAACTAAAGGTTTATTTGAGGGACATGAGAACATCAGTCACGGATCACATACATCCAAAATAGTCACCAGCATCACTGAAGCCTCAAAACGTCGGCGAAATAGGAAAAGTGGCACACATGGCACAATCTACCGTCACCCGACAACCTAAACATTCACTACCGAATGGGTGCTTCCGGATGCATTTTATTTGGTTCATACATTTAATTGAATGATTAGGAGCTCATACATTTTATGTCTAAGAAAGACATGTAAAATTGAAAATCTCAAAATCCAATGCACTCCGCATTTCCGAAAATTGCTAGGAAATAACCCGTGTCTCGCACGGGTTATTATGCTAGTTCTAAGTCAAACTTCAAAAACCGAATAACATGTGTTGCTTAATTCCAATTTAAATCTACTATTTTATTAGGAATTGTATAAACTTGAAAATAAAGTAGTATATGAACACTTGAATTTGTCAACAATAACAGCAGAATTAACCACCAAAACTACTCGCCTTTTTAATACATGTTCCCACTCTTCTTCAAGTCCGTCATTGAGCGGTCATTGATCGTAGTAGTAAGTTACTTGAAAAAATCCGTAATTTATATTTGTATGATTATCTTTTATAGGGTTGAGCAAAACACTGAATTAAAATCGAAACCGAACCAAAACTGACGAAAATCGAACCGAAAAAACCGAAACCGATCCGGCGGTTGTGGTTTTTAATTTATAAAAAGCTAGACTTTCGGTTCCGGTTCCGGTTATAGGTTAAAACCGAACCGACTAAAACCGAAACCGAACCGATTATTAAAATAAATAATTTTAATTTATATAATTTATACATATTATTAGTTATCTACCATTTTATTATCTACTGACTAAGACTTGATAAGTTGATAGTATTCAGCCCATTATCAATATTCAGTTGACCCAATCCATACTACACAGCACAGTACATAGACATAGTCCATGTCCATTACTGATTTTACTTTATATCAAACCTACCATAATTGGTTACATTATATCACAGACACACAACCCTAATTCTATGCGCCTCTCTCTCTTTCTGTTTTTTTTTTGCTAAATGACTCTCTCACATTTTTTTGCTACGCCTCTCTCGCTCTCTTCTCTACATACATCTATATCTTCTTCTGTATCCATAACCTTTTCTTATGTTTTATGTTTTACAGGATGACGATGAGGCTGATACAGTTGGATGAAAGTGGAAAATGTCGAAACAAAACGACCCAATATCTTGAATGTATATGCGTTGTAGCTCTATTTGAATCGGGATTTTACTGTTTGTAGCTCTGTTTTTTTATCTAACAAAATTTGATTTAGGCAACTGATGCTTTATTATTACATATACGTATTTATTTGTTGTCTCTTAGTATTTATGATGTATTTGTTTTGGTTGTTTTTGCATATTATTCATTTATTTGGACAGCTTGTTATTGGACAGGTTCTATACCTATTAAACTGATTGTAAATAATATCAAGTTTACAATTTCACTGATTTGACCAAGGGTGATTTTTTTTTTAAAAAGTATAAACTGAATGTCATTGTTATAACATTTATTCTCATCCGGTTTTTAAACCGAAACTGAACCGTTTCAAACCGAACCGGGGTTTTAAAACCGAAACCGTAACCGAATCCGAACCGATGGTTGCGGTTTTCGATTTTAGAAACCGGGGATATACGGTTTTAGTTCCAGTTTTACCCTAAAATCGGACCGAACCGGTCCATGCTCTGCCCTAATCTTTTATAATCTTTAAATCTTTCTGTCGGAATCATTTATCAATTAGTTAATCTATTATATATCAGGTTTTAAGAATCCTATTATTATTCGATATGAGATCTAATTCTAGCCAATCATTTTTAAATCTAAACTAATTTACACAATTCATATCCTAAATTATATTTTTATCCTTCACCCTCCCAATCTATCATTATCACTCTAACCTACCACCCCCAGCACCCGGATCATCATCTCCGACAACCAATTCTTGGCAACCAAAAAAAATCATCACCGGAAAACAAAAATCATCACTGTTTAACAAAATCACCACACTGTCATCACCTCCGACCACCACAGACTCCTGCCGTCACCTCCGACCACCATGCTGCAACCACCAAAAAATCACCACCTGTAGACAAAAGTAACCACAACCAAAATCATCACAAACTATCACATCATCGCCATCATCTCCGACCACCACCAACAAATCACCAACAACAGCCTGGAAATCACCACAAATTCTAGCTTTCTTTGTAAAATTGGGTTAAAAGGAGATGGGTTTGGGTTGACCCATGGGTACTTAGGGTTCTAATGGATTTGGGGATTTTAATTCGTGATGTGGTTGAGTGATTGGATGATAATAAAACTTAGAGAGTAAAGAGACGAATCGATTCATGACGGTTTAGAGTTTGGGAGATGACCGGAGGTGTATGAACCACCACCGCAGCTTGGCCGAGGAAGCTGGGGTTTGTTCATGGTGCTAACGAGAATGAATGAGAGAGAGAGAGTGGGTGGAGATGATAAGGGAGGTCGAGAGGAAGGTGATGGTGAGTTGTGTTGTGAGTGTGTGTGTGTGTGTGTGTTTTGGTATTGATCAGAAAAGCCACCATCGAACAGTGGTGGTGGTGGCGATCATGATGATGCGGAGAGGGAAAGAGAAGGAGAAGAGAAGAGGGAAAGTGATGAAGATGAGAGAGTGAGAAGGAGGAAGAAGAGAGAGGAGATTATGAGTATGTAGACAGGAGGAAGCCACCATCGAATGGTGGCGGTGGTGGCGGTGGAAATTGATGGTGGGGGGTGGAGAAAGACTAGAGAGATAGAGAAAGAAAGAGATAGGGGGGTCCGTTGTTGGTCCCTTTGGATCATAGTTGTTATAGGGAGAATATTGTATAACAATATTTTGGAGGTTTGCTGGATTATCGGAGCAAAATACGGATATTTCGCTAATAAAAGAAGAACAAAGGATTAGGGTTTGTGTGTTTAGATGTGGCTGAGCTTGATAGGTGTTTTCAGGTAAACTGTTTCTCATCCGTATCAAGGTGCCTACGTTCCCTATTTATAGGGATCAAGCCTGACGTAGTTCTTGGGCAACAAGTTACCTAGGCGGGCTAGGGTTTTAGGAGATAGACCAAAGTCCAAGCCCACTCGTTTAGGGCTGACATGGCAGTGAATCATCAACCCTATCCGTGATCCATGGCCCAGTGTGGAAGCCCATAGTCTCGAACGGATAGAATTGGCCAATAGAGAATTAATCAGAACCCAGCATGCGACCTCGAGGGGTCTGGCCACGCGAAGCGGTCCCTGGTGTCCAGCCGCTCATGCGACCTTGGGTCTGGCCATGAGCCTTCCCATAAAGAATTAGAGATAGCGATCCGACAGATGTGTTGGTATCGCGATCCCAAGGAGGGAGTACCAGCGAAGCGATCCCTTAGATCGGATAATGAGCGAGGTGGCCCTGTAGTTGTATCGGGCTGATTCCAATGGTGAACTTTAGTGGCCCAATTGTCATCTTTTTGGCCCATAGTCAATTATGAACCATTAATTTAGCAAATCAAATCAATTTAGCTATTATGCCAGATTTGGGCATAACAACTACCCCCGAGTCCATGTTGCCATTAGAGATGCGATGTGGACTCAAGTATCAATCAGGTGATGCCGCAATGCGAGGCCATGGCTCTATACTGACATGAATATGACCGTTGGAGCAGTCGCGACCCCAGGAATTTGAAGAGGTTTGACAGCTGTTGTGTCTCGAGATGCGTGTTCAACGGTTGAGATGATGACACGTGTGCTGTATCTTTCTCTCTCCTGATGACTATATATACTCCTGTCACAATCATTTCTTTCTTTATCTTCTCAAACACATTACCGAAGTGCTATCAGTTTGCTCCCGGATCAAACACAAGAAATTTTCGAGCTTTAATACCAGCGACCTCAACTTTCTTCAGATTTCTTCAATCTTTTTCAAGAAAAAGTAAGTCTTCATTTCTCTGTTGCATTTAAATTGCTGTTCTTCATCATAATTGCATGATTAGATAGTTTTAATTGTATGCGATGCGATCCATTTTAACTGCGATCTCATATCATCTATTTTAATGTGCGATCCCGTCCTCGTTACAATAATTATTCGATCCCTCCTTTAGGAACATAGGACGATCCCTCCTTTAGAAATATGAACCTTCCATTATTTCCTACAAGCGAAGAGAAAACACATAGAGCCCTTCTGTCTATTTATTCTTTTCTCCCTTCATTTGCTTTCTGTAAGAGCACACACTTAATCATTTCACTTCTTTTCAGATGTCGCAAGACGACAGTTCAAGGACACCTTCCCCGATGCCCAACGTTCAAATTAGCGAAGCGGCTGCTGCTAACATCGCAAGACCAGCGAGTACTAGCGAGAGCTCATTCAAGTTATACTTCGACTCGTAGTGGTCAAACGAAGAATATACCAGAGAGGTGCCCTTAGATAAGTGGCGATACAAACGTCCTGCTAGTTCACGAGACCAATCTCTAGATGTACTTCCATCCCAAAACGAGCCCCACACCGAGATGACTGACATCGAACATGACATTGAAATGTTGACAAAGAAAGGAGATGCATTTAGCTCTCAGGCAGCTAGAAATCCTCTCTAGAATACCTCCATCTCAAACCATGTCGCCCATTCATATAAGCGATTCTCCAATAGATTCATTAGGCGATGCCTATTATGATATTGAGGGAGGTGCCGACAACGAAGCTAACTCTGATGATGATGACTACGAAGAGCCTTCCTCGGATGATGGTGGCCTTGACGAAGTGGCCAGAGTCGTAAACTTCAAAGATTATGACTATGTTCCTGAGACTTCGCCCGATCCTTACGTCCCTACCCCTCAACCAGAGCTGGAGGGAGTTATATATGTTGATGGGCCTAACCCCAAAGATATTGAGCCCGGTTCAAAGATTAAGCCAGGCAAACCTCGCGTCCTGGTATGCCGCGATATGTCTTTAACCTTGATCGTGAAGACTATCACAGAGGGGGTCGCGAGGTTCCGTCCTGAAGGCAATATTATTCTGCCCAAGAAGAAAATGCAATGCTATCGCTTTAATCACGAAGAGAATGGAGGCAGGGTGCCCAGAATGGTTCTAACGGTCCCTCTGATGAAGATAGGCATCTCCTCTCCTCTCCACCCATTCATCAAGGATGTCTGTGAGACATACTATCTAGCCCCCATTCAGATTAGTACCAACGGCTATCGATCCATGATTGCCCTGTACATACTTTACCACATGCTCGGATACCCACCCCTGGACGCGAAGACAATGGGCTACTTCCTACAGCTGAAGCGATGTGGGGCCAAGGACTTTGGTTACGTCTATTTCTCCGTGTGGCCAGAATTTAATAAGAAAAGCCTTCTCCCTGGAGGAATTAGTAATGCGGGCTCGTGGAAGGAGCCTTTCTTCTATGTCCACGAAGTTCCACGAGTTAAAACGAGCTTCAACTACCTTCCTGGTAAGCTATCGAGGCTGTAACCATTTGTTTTACTCTTTGTTCTTTGTTCACAAACTAACAACTCCTTTGGCATCGCAGTCGCCCCGGTTCGCACCGTCTTAAGAGGTGTTGAAAAACAGCGAGCCGATGATGTATTAACAAAATCCACCGCAGAGGAGAGAAACATTAGAACTCTTCTTTCTCTAGAAAACCTTATAGAATGCGGATTCCTCAAGGAAGGAATAGGTGCTTCCCCTGAAGCGGGGCCTTCGAACGCGAGGCGGGCCTCGAAGAAAAGAAAAATAAGAGAAGAGGCCTCGTCTTCTCATGTCGCAATAACAGACGAAGAGGGTACTGTTTTATAGGAATATGGCCCCTTATTTTTTGCATATTGCATCGCATTTCCTTTTTCCTCCATACACATAACTGTCTTCTAATTTTGCATCTTAACTGTTTTACTTTATGCCAGATTTTTTTTGAACCGTTTCGTAACTTGTCACTTTCTTTCTCTACAGATATGTCTGCTCGCGGTGGAAGAGGTCAAGCTCCCCCATTTCTTCAAAGTGGCAAGAAAAGGGTGACCTCAAAAGCGGTCTCTGGCTCGAAAGTTCCTCCTCCTCCTCCTCCCATTAAGCCACCAGTTGCTAAACCTGTCAGCGATCCTCCATCCCAGACAAATATTGATGGGGATCAAACTCAGAATTCTCCCGAACAAAGCCTTTTGAAGCGGGCGAGGAAAGATGGGCAACC
Source organism: Saposhnikovia divaricata (assembly GCA_036435485.1). Classification (NCBI taxonomy): domain Eukaryota; kingdom Viridiplantae; phylum Streptophyta; class Magnoliopsida; order Apiales; family Apiaceae; genus Saposhnikovia; species Saposhnikovia divaricata. The sequence goes on along the minus strand of CM071597.1, from coordinate 150,554,731 downwards.
TGATGGATCATCCCAGCCACCCTCATGGACCGTGAATGCTACCGCGACCCAGCATCTCTTTGCTTCGTTGGGGAGCAAGTATACTGAGGAGGCTGAGGCATCCAACTGGTGGAAGGCGACCCCTGAGGAAAATGCTAACGCTCTAACTAAATGCTTAGCCGAAGCATTTATCCGTCAGGCTGCACATACCAAGAACTACTTCCTTCTGGATAAAAAGAACAAGGTCCTTGAGTTCCAAAAAGTGGAAGACAAATGAACCCTTCAGGCCGAGTTCAAGAAGCAGCTATCTACTGAAACCGTCTCGCTTCGCACGGATCTCAAGAACGTCAAGAAAGAAAGAAATGACTTTGAAAAAGCATTTCTGGAGCTGAAGAAATCCAGCGAGGAAGCTACTAAAAGGAAGGATGAAGAGATCGCTAAGCTGACTCGCGAGTAGGATGGTGCCAAGGCTGAGTTGGCAAATGCTGAGGAGACTTTCGTGGCCCAGGGTCAGGTCTCATTCATGAAGGGGTTCATTCGAACGATCCCCGACTTTGACTGGGACCGGCTTGGGCCCGGAAATGCTGACTTCGCAGAGACTTTGAACCAGCAAATTGCTGACGAGGATGCCGAGGAGGCCAGGCTTGAGGAGGAGGCGAGAATAGCCAAGGAGGCCACTAATGCCAATCAGGATCCACCTGCCTCGTAAATTCATTCTTTAGTTTGCTGTAACTCTGAACTGGGGATGCGGGCACCCCTTGAATGCCTCGCAAGTGTAATATTAATTTTCTCTAACTTTATTTGTCAAGAATTCTGGGATCGCAAGGCGATTCATTTATTTTTCTGCATAACTGTGAAGAATCCCTTTTTCTTGCTTATCATTTTTCTGCATAATATTAGCTTCGTATTTACTCCATCCTTCAAAATATTGAGATGTAATCTGTGTTCGCAGATGCGAAGTGCCATGAATAGCTTTAGATTTGTATTCTTTTTTCTTAGATTCGTTGTAGATAATAACAGTTATGAACTGTCACCTTGAAGTAGTTTCAAGTGCGATCCCAGCATCGTTGAGATGGCTTGGACCTTAAAGTGTAGATGCTAACAAACAAGCAAATTTATTTTGAATGCAAAATAAAACGTAATTCATAAAGCAAACGTACTCGTATAATGGAAAAAGTAGGGGCGATGTCCAAAGTTTTATTGATAGGGGCGTGGCCTAAATTTGACAAGTAGGGGCGAGGCCCTAAAATGAACTGTGGGGCAAGGCCCAAATGTTAACAAGTGGGGCGAGGCCCAAGAAATCATTACATCATAAAGGGGAGGTGTCTATAAGATCACTACCCCCCAGTACTTTGTATGAATTATTCATGCTAAGTAGTAGTAGAGAGAGGCTACCCGGGGCGTGGCCCTAACTGATAGTATTTTCTCAGATGCTCCGCATTCCAAGCTCACGGAATAACCTTATCTTTCATGTCCGTGAGATAATAGGTTCCTTCTGAAAGAGTAGCATAGATCTTGTAAGGTCCTTCCCAGTTAGCACCAAAAACTCCATGGCCTGGAACCTTAGTGTTAGGCATGACCCTTCTAAGCACTAGGTTGCCTGTTTATAAAGATCGTGCTTTGACTTTCCCATTATAGTACCTACCTGTCCTTTGTTGATAGGCCGCGAGGCGTAGCTGGGCCTCGCTTCTCGTTTCCTCTATCATGTCCAGATAGAGTCTGTGATTGACCTCGTTTTCATCGGGATCGTAGTGTTCCCTTCTGAACGATCTCGATCCTACTTCCACCGGAACCATGGCCTCGCAACCATAGGTCAAAGAAAAGGGGGTCTCCCCAGTTGTGGTTCGTGGGGTCGTGTTGTATGACCACAAGACCCTAGGTAACTCCTCAGGCCAATTGTCTTTGCTCTCTTCCAGTTTAGCTTTCAAAGTGTGCTTTATAATTTTGTTTATGGCCTCGATTTGGCCATTCGTCTGAGGATGGCTCACAGCTGAGAAACTCTTTTTTATCCCCAAATTTTCACAAAATTCTTTCATCTCCTTGCTATCAAATTGCTTTCCATTATCTGAGATGAGTTGATATGGGATCCCGTAGCGACACACAATTGCCCTGTAAACGAAGTCCTTGAGCTTCTTGGCAGTGATAGTAGCAAGCGGCTTGGCTTCTGCCCACTTGGTGAAATAGTCAACAGCCACCACTGCATATTTAAGTCCCCCCTTCCCTTTTGGGAGTTCTCCAATTAAATCGATCCCCCACATGGCAAAGGGCCATGGGTTCATTAGCGAGGTAAGCTGAGAGACAGGGACGTTGCTGAAGTTAGTGATCCTTTGACAGGCATCGCATTTTCTTGAAAACTCAAATGCATCTCTTTTCAGCGTAGGCCAATAATACCCTTGGCGAAGAATTTTCTAGGCCAGCGAACTACCCCCTGTGTGATTGCCGCATATCCCTTCATGGACTTCTCTGAGAATGTAATTACACTCTTCCCCATCTACACACCTCAGGAGTGGGATGTTAAACCCTCTTCGATACAAGACTTCATCATAAATGACATAGCGAGCCGCCTGATATTTAATCTTCCTCGCTTCTTTCTTGTCTTTAGGCAAAGCTCCATTTTTTACATATTCCCATATTGGGGTCATCCAAGTCAACTCTGGGGTCGCTACTTCCATAATGAACTCTTCCGGTACACTAGGCTTTATCTGAATTTCCAATGGGATAATTCCAAGTAATGTAGCCTCGCGACGTGACCCCAATTTTGCCAGTGCATCTGCTCCTTGATTCTTTTCTCTTCTGATATGGACCACCTTGACATTGTTAAATTTTTTCATCAACCTCTGTGCACATCGCAGATATAGCTCAATCTGCTCACCTCTAGCTTGCCACCCACACCAGAGTTGATATGTTACCAGCATGGAATCGCTATAAGCTGTGAGGTTCTCTACCTTCATTTCCAGTGCAAGTTTGAGACCAATAATGAGGGCTTCGTACTCTGCTGCATTATTGGTGGCTTCTAAAGTGAAGTGTACTGCACTTTGTATCTTACGACCCTCTGGAGTTACCAACTCAATGCCAGCCCCGGCGCCTTCCTTGTTAGATGCCCCATCTACATACAGCTCCCACCACGAGGCCGAATTTTCTTTTTTGTCCTCGCTAACTATTTTTTCTGGCGCTGCTATGATAGCCCAGTCATCTCCCTTGGATTGGGGAGGAAACTCCAAGATAAAATCCGCAAGTGCCTGTCCTTTTATAGGGCCGCGAGGCTTAAACCCGATGTCAAACTGACTAAGCTCTACTGTCCATTTTAACAATCTCCCTAAAGACTCTGGCTTGTGCATTACTTGCCTCAGTGGGTAGGCAGTACGAACCTCAATGCTGTGAGCCTGAAAATAGGGCCTTAACTTCCGCGAGGCCAAGACCAGGGCATAGGCTAGCTTCTCCATGTTTGTATATCGAGTCTCAGCATCTAACATTCTTTTACTAACATAGTAGACTGGATATTGAACTTTTCCCTCTTCGCGAACCAATACTGCAATGACCACGTGTTCAGACACAGCGAGGTAGACAATAAGGACCTCGCCTTTAAGGGGCTTCGAGAGAAGTGGTGGCGAACCCAGATGTTCCTTTATCTTTTGAAAGGCCTCCTCGCATTCCAATGTCCATTCAAAGTTTTTTCCCAACTTTTTAATGGCCTTAAAGAACTCATGACACTTATCTAATGACTTGGAAACGAACCGGTTGAGAGCCGCGATCCTTCCTGTCAGACTTTGGACTTCTTTCACATTTCTTGGGGATCGCATGTCCATTAAGGCCTTTATTTTTGCAGGGTTCGCTTCGATTCCTCTGTGGTTGACAATGAATCCCAAAAATTTTCCAGATTCGACTCCAAAGACACACTTCTGGGGGTTAAGCTTCATTCTGTACTTCCTTAGTATATCAAACATCTCTACGAGGTGAGAGATGTGATCCACAACTTCCTTAGACTTGACCAACATGTCATCTACATAGACTTCCATTGTCTTGCCAATTTGTTTCTCGAACATCATATTAACGAGCCTCTGGTAGGTAGCCCCAGCATTAAGGAGACCGAATGGCATCCCTATGTAGCAGTAGAGACCTCTATCTGTGATGAACGAGGTGTGCTCCTGATCAGGACCATACATGGGTATTTGGTTATATCCAGAGTAGGCATCCATGAAAGAAAGAAGTGCATGCCCTGCTGTTGCATCCACTAACTGGTCGATCCTTGGTAACGGAAAACTATCTTTGGGACAATGTTTGTTGAGGTCGGTAAAGTCTACACATGTCCTCCACTTTCCATTTGGCTTCTTCACGAGGACTGGGTTCGTGAGCCAGTCAGGGTAGAATGATTCCCTAACGAGCCCTACCTCGAGGAGTCTATCCACGTCTGCTTTTAGAGCCTCAGCTCGTTCTCCACTTATGGGTCACCTTTTCTGTCTTACTCCCTTCTGGCTTGGATCCAAGTTCAGCTTATGACACATCAATCCCAACCATATCTTCATGTGACCAGGCGAACACGTCAAGGTTTGCCTTCAGAAAAGTAACCAGCCTTTCTCTCAAACCAGGATTGAGTTGCGACCTTATTTTCAACACTTTTGAAGGGTCCTGCTCATCGATGAGGACAGGAATTGTGTCTTCAGCTGCCCCGGCTCGCTCCACATGTTCTGGGATGCGAGGATCAAGATCTAGATTATACTCACGAGCCTGACTTGATTCTGCCTCGCAGGGTGTGGCACCCGCGTGCCCATACTCCTTAACAACAGTTGTTGTCTGTGTAATTCCATTTGGCAGCTCTGTCAGTGTAGATGTTTCCTTGCGAACCCATTTTCCCTTTCGGGCTCGCATAGCAGCCTGCTCCGGGCTCTCCTCACTATCACTATCCGTAGCCTCTTCCACGATCCCTTCCTGGAGAACCATTACTGGCTGCGAGGTTCCCATCATCAAAGCCCCTGGTACTGGTTCTACTTGAATTCCCAAATTATCAAAATAATCAGCTGGGAGCTCCTCAATCGAGATCATATTACAATCTGTTGGGGGTACAAAAGTTGTCTTGCGAGGCCTACTTTCCTCCTCGCATTCCATCTTATCTGTCATAGAATTACTCCCTTTTTCTGCTGATTTGAGGGCCTTGTTGTAGCACTCACGAGACTCATGTTATGCTCCCCTAATGCATCCGACTCCATTTGGGGTAGGGAACTTCATAGAGAGATGGTAGATAGAAGTAACCACCCTCATTTCTTTGAGTATTGGCCTCCCTACAACAGCATTATAGGCCGAGGGTTGATCAACCACCATAAAGTCTGCGATTTGGGTAATGATACAGGGCTCGTCCCCTAAAGTGACGGGGAGCCTTATGAGGCCCTTGACATTGACTGAAGCTCCAGTAAAACCGTAAAGATGCCCTACGGTAGGAATAAAATCTCTATCCACGAACCCCATTTTCTGATAGACCTCGTAGGTTAGGACATTCACTGCGCTTCCATTGTCCACAAGGACCCTGTGAACATTCGGCGATCCAATGCGAATTCGGACAACGAGGGCATCCGAATGAGGGTGGTGGACCCACTTCGTATCTTCTTCAGTGAACATGATATTTGTATCTTCCCCTTTAAAGAGCTTTGGGGGTCGTTCCTGCAAGTGATGAATGTTGGTGAGAGGTCGCTCCTTAGCTTCGCGAGCATATCTTTCTCTAGCCCTATTGCTGTCTCCCCCGATGTGGGGTCCTCCAATTATCACATGAATACTTCCACCTCGTGTTTCCCTTTCCTTAATGACTGGATTCTGTTCAGGTGGGGGGGCTTGATTATAACCAAGGCCAGACTTGGGATTATGCTTCTTCACCCCGTGAACTGCCCACTCAGTTAACTTTCCATCACGAATTAACTGATCCACTTGCTGTTTGAGCCCCCGGAAAGTTGTTGTATCATGCCCTGTTTGTTCATGAAAGGCACAATATCTGATAGTGTCGGCAGTCCCCTTCGTACCCATCGGTGGAGGCTTCCTGAATACCCCCTTGTTTGCATTGACTGCATAGATATGATCGATTGGGGCAACCAGAGGAATAAACTTGTCTTCACTCCTCGCAGGGCGAGCTCGAGGAGGGGATCGCCTCAAAGGATCGCGGTCTCTCCTTTTTGGGCTAGGGCTTCGACTTCGATCCCGTCTTCGCTTAGGACTTCTGGAGTCCTTTCTTTTTACTCCCCTGTTCCTACTCCAACTGCTACTCCTTTCATTATTTTTCTTCAAATCTACAAGTGACTTCTTGACACGCTTGAAAGGCTCAGCGACCTTATGCAATTCAGAAAGAGTGCTAGGGGTTTGTTCTTGTAACTTCTTCCAAAATTCAGTACCTTCCCTCACTCCAGCGATGAGGAAATTTTTTACAGCTTCATCATTTACACCTCGTATGCGAGGCACCTCAGCATTGAACCTCTTAAAATAATCATGAAGGGTTTCTCCTTCCTTCTGTTTTATGTTTGCCAAGGTAGACACAGGAGGTGCGTAGAGCATTGAGGACTGGAACTGTTTGATGAAGATGTCCATAAATTGCTCCCAAGAATCGATGACAATCAATGCCCCTAGCTTCGAAAACCACTGCTGAGCGCTTCCTCTTAGCGAAGCTGCGAACAATCTGCACCTCGCCAGATGCGAGACCTGGTAGACATCCATCTCATTGTTAAACTGAATTACGAACTCTGCTGGATCAGTATCTCCATTATAAGTCATGTCCGCATGATGCCCTCGAAACACCGCAGGAAGTGGCACGGTTCGAATTTCATGGGTAAAGGGCGAAGAAGAGCCCATAATGCTAAAGATCCCTTTCTCATTGTTCATTGCATCCAAGGCCTTTTTCAACTCCTCCAGCTTATAATCTCCTACTTTGGCTTCCTTGTCACCCTCCTTTTTACCCCCAGTACTTCCATGGTGTGACTGAGTCTTTTTTGGGACGCTGGACTCCTCCTGGTCATTCCTGCGATCCTTCTTTTTACGATCCTCTTCATGATATTGAGATCGTTCTTGGTCTCGATGAGATGGGGGTCTGTCATCGCGACGATGGGACCGCTCACGCTATCTGCGAGGAGAGGGGGGTCTGTCATCACGACGATATGACCGCTCGCGATCTCGATGAGGAGACAATGGTCGATGAGTGCCCTTGCTTCTATTCTTAGATTCTTCATTCCGAGGTGCATTAACTTTTTGTAGTTTTAGACGAAGGTCATGTTCAGTTAGCTTCTTTCCGAGACGGTCAAAAACACTGACCGATCTCCCCTCAGATGAGGCGACCTTGTCATGCGATCCTCCTTTCTTTTCGAGCGAATCTTCTTCCTCATTCCAGTCAGGGTTCGTTTGATCTGTTAGGACATCCTCGAAGTCATCAATGAGTTTCTTGGCAGGGAGTTTTCTTCCTTCCCCTTGATGTGTTCGACCACCTGTCCTTGCGTTCCTCTTCGATCCTCTAGAACTATAGCGCTTCTCCACTTTTGCGACCCTCTCATGTACAGCGGTCACTTGTTCGCCGAGGCCTTTTAGAAAAGACATAACCTCGCTGGTCAACGCCACCCTCTGTACTGGGGGGTGTGCTCCTCCTTGTACCCAGTCTTAGAGTTGTCCTTTGACACCTCGTCCTCTGAGGGGTCCCTCATCAGGGGATCGTCCTTGTTAACCTTATGCGATCCCGGGGTCGCTCCATCATTCTTCTTTTTGTGTGATTTAGTCATCGTTTCTCCCAATTCAATGACCTGATCCCCTCCTTCTAGCGCCAAATGTTATAGGGAGAATATTGTATAACAATATTTTGGAGGTTTGCTGGATTATCGGAGCAAAATACGGATATTTCGCTAATAAAAGAAGAACAAAGGATTAGGGTTTGTGTGTTTAAATGTGGCTGAGCTTGATAGGTGTTTTCAGGTAAACTGTTTCTCATCCGTATCAAGGTGCCTACGTACCCTATTTATAGGGATCAAGCCTGACGTAGTTCTTGGGCAACAAGTTACCTAGGCGGGCTAGGGTTTTAGGAGATAGACCAAAGTCCAAGCCCACTCGTTTAGGGCTGACATGGCAGTGAATCATCAACCCTATCCATGATCCATGGCCCAGTTGTGGAAGCCCATAGTCTCGAACGGATAGAATTGGCCAATAGTGAATTAATCAGAACCCAGCATGCGACCTCGAGGGGTCTGGCCACGCGAAGCGCTCCCTGGTGTCCAGCCGCTCATGCGACCTTGGGTCTGGCCATGAGCCTTCCCATAAAGAATTAGAGATAGCGATCCGGAAGATGTGTTGGTATCGCGATCCCAAGGAGGGAGTACCAGTGAAGCGATCCCTTAGATCGGATAATGAGCGAGGTGGCCCTGTGGTTGTACCGGGCTGATCCCAATGGTGAACTTTAGTGGCCCAATTGTCATCTTTTAGGCCCATAGTCAATTATGAACCATTAATTTAGCAAATCAAATCAATTTAGCTATTATGCCAGATTTGGGCATAACAATAGTGATTTGTGTTTAACTAGTTTAATGATTACAAAGGGGGTTTAGAAGATTTACCTTAATCGCTACGGCGCAAGTGATTCAAATCCACGATCTTCTATTGTATTCCCTTACTCCCTAGAACGTAGTGTGCCCTTCGATCCTCCAAGGTTTAGCATCCAAGCTCTAGAATTCCGAACCCTTATTCTTGGAGATATAATGAGTATTTATAGGCTACAATAGGGATCAAGGAGTAAATTAGGTCGGGCCTTCTAATGATAACTTGGGTCGAGCCCACTATCATTAATATTAATTAATTCAACTAAATAATTAATATTGCACCACCCACCTAATTACTGTAATTTATATAATTAATTAAATCGGCTCCTTTATTATTTGCTTATTAAATTCCCCATGTTTAAAATATCGCATGTCCATTAATTAAATAAATTACTGATAATTCATTTAATTAATATCTTTTATCCTTGATCATCCACTCAACCTTTATTTAATTATGCCGGAATAAATCCACCTGTAGGGTTTCACGTAATTAAATCTTTTTGAGCTTTCAAGGGAACATCATTAACCCGAATATTATCAGGACATGGTTCCTTTTATAAATAATTTTCACCATGTATATAATTCCATCACCCAAAATATATTGATATAATTCAAAAGAATTATTTCATATATAAATCAAAGCATGTAAATAATATACATGTGTCAATTACTATATCGGGATTAATAACCTAAGCATTAATAATAACCTAGAATCTTAGTTCTCCTTCTTAATCAGTATAAGGGACCAATTCTAAATTTGATCCTGTTCAATATACACAAAGTATACTAGTATTATTTATTAGTCAATATAAACTAATCTAAATAATACTACATCCATACCAGTGGATTGTCCAACACCACCTGTGCTGTGAACCTTATTATATTATATAGACCGTATTTAACAATCTAAAATTCTCTATCCCATTTGATACTAGATTGTCCACAATATATAATATCAGACAACATGTAAACATTCAAATGATTAGTTTATCAGAAATAAATGTATACACTTCAAATAAATATTTTCAGTATACACTAACAATCTCCCCCTTATACTCAAAATATTCTATGAGTATATCAGTGTTTATTTAATCCACTATTACACATAAAACTATGTGTTCATCCATCTGACTCCTATCGCTTCCACATGCCTTTCAAAAACCTTGGCTGGCAAGCTCTTTGTGAAAGGATCTGCTCGGTTGTCTTCTGATGATATGTGAGCCACAACTATATCTCCTCGCTTTATGATTCCTTGTATGAGATGATACCTACGTTCAATATGTTTAGCTGCTTTGTGATCTCGCGGTTCCTTCGAATTTGCCACAGCACCAGTGTTATCACAATACACTGTCAAACTCCTAGGCAAATTAGGTACCACATCCAAGTCCAAAAGGAAGTTCCTGAACCATACAGCCTTCTTTGCAGCCTCAGAGGCCGCCACGTACTCGGCTTCCATGGTGGAGTATGCAATGCATTTCTGCTTTACACTCCTCCATATAACGGCTCCACCTCCCAAAGTAAAAACATATCCCGAGGTTGATTTCCTCTTATCCCTATCTAATTGAAAATCTGAATCAGTATATCCCAAAGGAAATAGATCCGAGGCCTTGTAAATTAAGATATACTCCTTAGTCCTTCTCAGGTACTTGGGTATAGTTTTTAGTACACTCCAATGTTCCTGACCCGGGTTCGACTGATATCTACTAACCATGCCTACAGCAAAGCAGATGTCAGGCCTTGTACATAACATAGCATACATTAAGCTTCCACATGCCAAAGCATAAAGAACTGCTTTCATGCTCTCTCTATCCTTAGGTGTCGAAGGACACTGCTTCTTAGATAGAGCAACTCCATGCTTAAAGGGTAGAAAACCTTTCTTGGAGTTCTGCATGTTAAAACGAGCAAATACATTATCAATGTAGGGCTCTTGAGATAAAGCCAACATCCTTTTCTTGCGATCCCTTATTACTTTGATCCCAAGGGTGTATGCCGCTTCACCTTGATAAAGTGTATATTTATATATACTTTAGTATGATTTTATTCTCATATTTATAGGATTTTGTAATTAATTGGGTATTTATTAATTATAGTTTAATGTTTTATTGCAGATAATAAATAATTCCTAAAGTTGGAAGAAAAGGAGCTTAATTGGACTTTATTAATGTGGAAATTCGGATTTAACGGTGGGCCTGCGCAGCAATTCTTATTTGGGTCATATCTTGAGTTCCAGGAATCAGAATGGGGCGAAATTACAGCCCACGCGAAGGTATTGAAATTCTCTACAGGCCTGGAGCAGCCCAGAAAGCATATTCCTACTGTAGCAGTCCAGAATCAGAACGGAACAGCTGGTGACGAATTTTTATAAAAGCCCAACTTATTTTAGGAAAGAGAAATTATTATTATTAGATAAGGGTTGGAAAATAAAGGGGGGGGGGATCAGTTTTGGAGAGAGAGGTGCGTGTATTACATTCAAAGGGAGAGAGAGAGAGAGAGAGAGAGAGAGAGAGAGAGAGAGAGAAAGAGAGAGAGAGATAGTGGAGCAATGGAAGAAGGGATTCTTCTTAAGCCGTAATTGCAATCATCAAAGTTGTAATTTCTTACTCTATACTCTTTGTAAACATGATTTTGATTATTCATATCATTTTGTGTTCTTCAATTATTATGGGTAACTAATTCCCAAATCTGGGAATTAGGTAGTATTCAGTGGTTAATATGTTTGTGTGATTTTATTATGTGATATCTCATTCTTGCTAATTTGTTGTTGAGCACTTAACCCAATTTAGGGAGTCATGAACCCTAGATTGTATTTTAGGGATTGTAACGATTCGGGAGATGAATTATAATTCTAGTAAATGATGCGACAAACGTAATTCAATTATTCAATTGGGAGATTAATATGCGAATTATGAGACATGTATTCCTTGGGCTTAATAACTTATAATTACGTGTTGTATGATCATGGGAGTGACATCAATACGTATTTGTGGGTATTATGTAGTATCTTGGGAGAGAGCAATATAATCATTAGAGGAATGTTTTTAGCAAGGTATGAGGCTGAATATCACAATTTCATGCACATTCATTAATACCACTGAAGAACCCTGATTCTTGGATTGCCTTTAATTATTATTGTTAATTCACCATTTTTATTTGCTTAATTGATATTTTAGTTAATAAACAAATTCCCCAAAATTCTTCTTTACACTTCTGAACATTAAGATATTTGAAATTGAACTTGTGTTTAATTAAGTCCTTCCCTGCGAACGATAACCCCCATATATTACGATAACAAATTGGCGCCGCTGCCGGGGAAGGCAGCAATTTTAAGTTCAGTTTAATTATTTCTTATTGTTTAGATTTTACAAAATTGTTTCCAAGACCTATCTGATTGGTTTTCTCTTTTCAGGTGCTACTACTCTTGCATGAGGCGTTCTACAAGTGCTGGAAATCTAGAATTTGATCCAGAAATCGAGCGCACTTTTCGAATTTTACTGCGAGAGGCAAAACAAAGGAAAGAGAAATCTAAGATGGGGGATGCTGAGAATGTTGAAGTTGTTAATGTTGATGAGACTTCGATTTGGGATCATGAGACGCCTAATCCAGCTAATTGCATGTACAATACTCCAAAGATTAGTGCAGCTCAATTCAACATTAACCCAAGCTTAATTCAGATGGTTAGTAACCAGGCTTTTGAAGGGGACATAGAGTGAGAAGACCCACACCGTCATCTAGAGCGTTTTGTGCAAATGTGTGGTTCTTTCAGGATCAATGGAGTTTCTAGTGATCAGATTCGTCTCTACATGTTTCCCTATTCTATAAAAGGAAGAGCCATGGAATGGTTTCAACAGCTCCCTGACACTGTGGTTGCTACTTGGGAAAGTCTTTCTACCGAGTTTTTGTCTAAATATTATCCTTCTGACAAGACTCAACAGATGAGGACTCTGATTCTAAGTTTCAAAACACAACCAGGTGAAGGCCTGTATCAGGCTTGGGAGAGATATAAGGCGTTGTTAAGAAAGTGTCCGCATCACGGTTGTGAGGAGTGGATGATCCTGAGTACTTTCTATGGATCATTAAATGCAGATGTTCGTTTGATTTTGGATGTGGCAGCTGGTGGAGATTTCAAGAAAACACCAGGACCAAAGGCAAAAGCACTTCTTGAGCAGTTGGCAAACAACAATTATTCTTGGGCACCTAATGGGACAAGCTCCGCTAAATCTGCACAAGACGCTGAAATGATTAATTTGTTGACTCTGAAATTGGATACTCTGACTCAAGAAGTACGAGGACAAAGGTTGAATGTTAGTGCTATTTCTTCTCCGATGGAAGGGTACATCGATTATGGGGCTAATCAGAATTATTATCCACCACAATTCCCAGTGGAAGCAGCTTTTATTCAGGGAAGACAGTCGTGGCCTGTGCAGAATAACTCTTACTACAATCCTAATCAGAGGCCTAATAATAATCTGTCTTACAGTGGTAATCATGCGGCTAATCCTTCCTATGCATTTCCTAAGCAGAATCAGGCTCCTGGTTTTCAGTCGCGTCCACAATATCAAGCACAACAGCAATTTCAACCACCACCAAAGGAAAAGAAAGAACCCGCTGATTGGGAGGTGGCACTCAGTAAAATGATACAAGGGACTACAGGGGCGTTTGCCAATATGGACGAGATGGCTTCTTCTCAAAAGATGTTGGAAACACAGATTGGCCAAATTGCTGATAAGGTTGGTGTTCGTGAGCAAGGATCACTTCCGAGTCAATCTAACCCTAATGGTAAAGAACAATGCAAGGCAGTCACTTTGAGGAGCGGAAGAGAGTTGCCAGAAATTGAGGCGATCAAGCCTAAAGCCAAGGGCCTTGAAAAAGTAGAGGAGTTAGTAGAAGCTGAAGCAGAAAATTCAGAGAAGGTTGATGAAGAGAAGACAGAAAAGGAAGTCACACCAAAGGTACCATTGAAGCCTTATGAACCTCAAATTCCTTTTCCACAAAGGCTTCATAATAGGCAATTAGAGAAACAGTATGAGAAGTTCTTGAAAATCTTTCTACAATTGCATATAAATATCCCTTTTGCTGATGCTTTGGCGCAAATGCCACTCTATGCCAAGTTTCTGAAGGAGATGTTGTCTAAAAAACGGAAACTGGAAGATGTGGAGACTATTACTCTCAATGTTGAATGCAGTGCAGTCATACAAAAGTCAATTCCACAGAAGTTGAAAGATCCTGGAAGCTTCTCTTTGCCATGTACTATTGGAAAAATGGAGAATATTAAGGCCTTGTGTGATTTAGGGGCCAGTGTGAGTTTGATGCCACATTCTATTTGTAGAAGACTTGGTCTTGGAGAGCTCAAAAAGACAAGAATTTCGCTTCAGCTGGCTGATCGTACTATGAAGTATCCTCTAGGAGTTATAGAGGATGTCATTGTCAAAGTAGATAAATTCTTTATCCCGTGTGATTTCGTGGTGTTGGAGATGGATGAAGATGTGGAAATGCCCATCATCTTGGGGAGGCCATTTTTGGCTACAGCTGGAACCACAATAGATGTCAAAGCTGGTAAATTGACATTAAACGTTGGTGATGAGAAGGCTGATTTTGATTTGAACAAAGCCATGCAGATGCCTTCATTTGATTCTACATGTTTCACGATTGACGCAGTGGATGAGATGGTAAATCTTGAAAATGAACAATTAGTGGAGACAGAACGAGCTGTAGATGATACAGCAGTTGAAGACTCGCTTGATATGGAAGACACAGGTACGCCGAGAATTGAGATGGCATTTTCAATTTCAGAGGCACCTCAGGTAGAACTGAAACCTCTTCCTGCTAATCTAAGGTATGCTTTTCTTGGTCCTAATGATACATACCCTGTGATAGTGTCCGCTTTGCTTCATGATGATGAACTAGATAAATTATTACATGTGCTTAGGCAATTTAAATCATCAATTGGTTGGACAATTAAAGATATCAAGGGAATTAGCCCCGCTCTTTGCATGCATAGGATTTCATTAGAAGATAATCATAAACCTGTGATTGAGGGTCAAAGGAGATTAAATCCTAATTTGCAAGAAGTGGTTAAAAAGGAAATCACTAAGTTGTTAGATGCTGGAATTATTTATTCTGTGCCACATAGTCAATGGGTTAGTCCAATTCATGTTGTGCCTAAGAAGGGTGGGATGACTGTTGTTCATAATGAAAAGAATGAATTAATTCCCACCAGGACTGTAACAGGTTGGCGAGTTTGTATAGACTATAGGAAATTGAATAATGCTACTCGCAAGGATCACTTTCCCCTCCCATTTATTGATCAAATGCTTGAAAGATTAGCGGGTAATAAGTATTATAATTTTCTAGATGGATTCTCGGGATATTTTCAGATTCCCATTGCACCCGAGGATCAAGAAAAGACAACCTTTACTTGTCCGTATGGTACCTTTGCATATCGGAGACTACCCTTTGGCCTGTGCAATGGCCCTTCAACTTTTCAAAGACTTATGACTGCTATTTTCTCTGATTTTATAGGAAGAACCATGGAAGTCTTCATGGATGACTTTACTGTATATGGTTCTTCCTTTGATACTTGTCTAACCAATTTGTCAAAAGTGTTACAGAGATGTGCAGAAACAAATCTTGTTCTTAATTGGGAGAAGTGCCACTTTATGGTGAAGGATGGCATTGTTCTTGGGCATAAAATTTCTGAAAAAGGCATTGAGGTCGACAGGGCAAAAATTGAAGTGATTGAGAAATTGCCACCACCTTCATCTGTGAAGGGAATTAGAAGCTTTCTTGGACATGCTGGTTTTTATCGACGGTTCATTAAGGATTTTTCGAAAATATCTCGACCCCTCTGCAATCTTCATGAAAAGGATAGTGTCTTTGAGTTTGACGAGAGTTGTCTGGATGCTTTTAACAGACTTAAGAAGGAATTGACATCGGCACCTATAATGTCATCTCCTGATTGGAGCTTGCCTTTCGAAATTATGTGTGATGCTAGTGACTATGCCGTGGGGGCAGTTTTGGGACAGAAGAAGGAGAAGCGCATGCACGTGATTTACTATGCAAGCAAGACACTTGATGATGCACAGACAAATTATGCAACAACGGAGAAAGAGCTACTTGCTGTGGTTTTTGCTTTTGACAAATTCAGATCTTATCTTGTGGGATCTAGGGTGATTGTCTATACGGATCATGCTGCGATTCGTTACTTAATGTCAAAGAAGGATGCAAAGCCTCGTCTAATCCGGTGGATTCTCTTACTCCAGGAATTTGATCTTGAAATTCAAGACAAGAAGGGTTCTGAAAACATGGTAGCTGACCACTTGTCAAGATTAGACCAGGGAGATAGAATGGTAGGAAGTGATATACCTATCAATGAAAAATTTCCGGAAGAACAACTGCTAGCTGTCTCTTTGTCTACACCATGGTATGCGGACTTCGTAAATTATATAGTGGGAGGTATTGTGCCAAGTGAACTTACTTATCAACAAAGGAAGAAATTCTTATTTGACGTGAAGCACTACTTCTGGGAAGAACCGCTACTTTACAAGAAATGTGCTGATGGAATAATGCGGAGATGTACACCTCATGAGGAGATTCCTGATATCCTCAGACATTGTCATTCTCTAGAGTGTGGAGGTCATAACAGTAGCATGAAGACAGTTGCAAAAATTTGGCAGTCGGGTTTCTATTGGCCGACTATGTATCACGATGCAAGAAAATTTGTTGCAACATGTGATCGGTTTCAAAGAGTTGGAAATATTTCAAGAAGAAATGAAATGCCTTTGCAATCTATCCTTGAAGTTGAGATTTTCGATGTGTGGGGGATGGACTTCATGGGTCCATTTCCATCTTCTTATGGGAACAAGTATATTTTGGTGGGAGTGGATTATGTGTCAAAATGGGTTGAAGCAATTGCATCTCCTACAAATGATGCTAGAGTAGTGAAAAAGTTCCTACAAAAGTATGTCTTCACCAGGTTTGGAGTCCCAAGGGCTATTATCAATGATGGGGGCTCACACTTTTGCAATAAACAGGTGGAGAATCTTTTGAAGAAGTATGGCGTGACACAGAAAGTGGCGACTCCGTATCATCCACAAACGAGTGGCTAGGTTGAAATCTCAAATCGCGAGCTTAAGTCAATTTTGGAGAAAACAGTGGCGACTTCAAGAAAAGATTGGTCAACAAAACTTGATGATGCTCTTTGGGCGTACAAGACAGCATTTAAAACGCCTATTGGAATGTCTCCATATAGGTTGGTATTCGGGAAAGCTTGTCATTTGCCCGTTGAGCTTGAGTACAAGGCATTTTGGGCAACAAGAAATTTGAATCTAGAATTGAAATCCGCGGGAGTGAAGCGTTTGTTACAACTTGATGAGCTTGAGGAATTTAGGCTCCAAGCTTATGATAGTTCTAGAGATTACAAGGAAAAGACAAGACGATGGCACGACAAGCACATCCAAAAGAAAGAATTCGAAGTTGGGCAAAAAGTTCTATTATTCAATTCAAGGCTCAAACTTTTCCCAGGAAAGCTGAAATCAAGATGGTCAGGACCGTTTGAGATTGTGAAGGTATATCCTCATGGTGCTGTTGAGATTACTAGAGAGGGATCAGATGTGTTTAAGGTGAACGGACAGCGATTGAAGCCATACCTTATTGGAGATGATATGGAGAGAAGAGATTGTGTTCTTCTCGCTGATCCTAACACTTAATCAATGATGGCGTCGAGCTAATGACGTTAAACAAGCGCTTATTGGGAGGCAACCCAAAATTTTGTAAGTTTAGTAAATTTTTATTGATATTTTTTTTAGACTAGATATTATTATCATTATTATAGATATTATTATTATTATTATTCATAGACATAGATATTTTTATTTTATTTTATTATTTTTTTTTACTCCCACAAGGTGCCTTGATGAATTTTTATGAAGTGTTTTAGGAATATTTTTTTTTAGAGGATGGAATAATTTACTTGAGGTGTTGGATGCAACTTATATTTCCACTTTTTGAAGGTGCTGTTCAAATAAAAAAAAAGAAAAAAAAAAGAAAAAAATATAACAGGAGCAGCAAGATGTGCATGGTGGGCTTTTAAACGCACGGTGAGCACATGAGATTGTATTAAAAAAAAAAAAAAAAAAAAGAGGGAGGAGGGCAGAGATTTATGAATGGGCATGCGCATATTTGTGAAGATCGTGCATTTACTTCTGGAGTGCAAGGTTGCGCGCGAGCTTCAATTCCCGCCCAAGCTGTTCCCGAGCCTGCGTTCCAAGCCTGGAAATAAAGAAGAGCCTGATCCGAACCTGTTGCTTTGGAGTAATCCGAACCTACTGCTAAGTAACCGTGCCTTAGCTTCGGGACTTCCGTACCTGCCTCCAAACCTAGCTAGCTGTGGCCTGAATGTCGTTGAAAAATTAATTCTGAGGGAGCAGGGACTTGAACTCCTGACCTGGGCGTGCTAGTAGCTCTTATTTGGACAACTAAACCACTTGAGCTACACTTTGTATGTGCTATGGAGTGGACTAAGATATATATAAAGACAAGCTGGCAGCCTTTTACAAAAATAAAGGGAAATTGTGGAGGAGCAAGGAGTTGAACCCCTGATCTTAGGTTAACAAGAATTCTATTTGCACCATCCAACCACTAGTGCTGTCAATTATTTGGTGGCAATATTTGCAGCATCCTTTTTATAAATGCAAGCTTCGCCCAGGAGTTTAAGCAACGGAGCCAACATTTCTAATTCTTTTTCGAGTCACACTTCAAGCTATGCATTTGGGGAGTATTTCTTAACTTTTCTTTGTATTATTGTGTACATTATTATTATTATTATTATTATTATTATTATTATTATTATTATTATTATTATTATTATTATTATTATTATTATTATTATTATATTATTATTATTATTTTGTATTTATTTTTAGGATTGTTTTAGTTAAACATTTGTCAATGAGGACATTGACCCATTTAAGTGTGGGGATGTGTTTTCAATAGTTGTATATAGAGTCATTTATATATAAAAAAATAATAATAAATTAAAAATTACAAAAATAATTCTAGCCATGCAAATTGATTAGTTGTTGTACTTTGCTTGATACACCCATGTATGTTATAGGAATTTCGTGCTCTTGACGCTTTTGATTGATAAGTGACGTGCTTTGTTCTTGTGCACACACATACACTAGTAAGTTGAAACTGGTAGACTTAGTGAATGTCTTAAGTGATTAGAATGACATGAATATGTGCAAGATGACTTGGTTTGCATGCTTTGAGTACAAGTAGGTGCGTTAGAGAGACTTTTACCTGGGATTGATTATGCTTTGCTGCACCAAGCGAGTTTTGAGCCTATATGCATATTTTTTGCATTTAATTCGTTTGCTTGAGTGTCCACATGTTGTTTACATTGCTAGCACTTACTTGAGATCTTTCTTGAAATGCATGACACTATTTGATGATAAGGTGATAAAGGCACTTAGGATAACCTCATATTTCCATATTTCCACACCATTTAAACATGATAAATTAGTTACCCCATTGAGCTTAATCCTATTCTTTCGGTGACACACCAAATTACTTGCCTATATCCTTTTTCTTGTATTGGCCATACATTAATCTTGAACCAAATTGTCAAAGGCTAGTATAGTGCTTAAGGGAGTAATAAGGTGTTAAAGGGGGGAGTTTATTTTTGATCATACTTTTGGGAATATGTTGGTTGGGTTGTACTTGTTAGTCGAATTTTATAATAATATCATTGGATCATTGCACCTATTTATATATTAGCTCTTTAGCTCTCGGAAAAAAAAACAAAAAAAAAGAAGAAAAATTTATTTATACGAGAGCGTATTTATGTTTCTATGATCCTTATTTGTTCGACTAATCAAGTTATTTGTTGGAAGAATAAAAATCCAAGTGTGGGGATGATAGATAGGGAGTTGAATGATTGACTTTGTTGGGTACTAGCTTTTGACACTTAACCTGTTTTGGCTTTACTTGACATACCTTGTCCCTAGCCCACATTACAACCCGAATAAAGACCTTTTGATTATCATCAGTGGTGTATGTTGTGTTAGAGTGAGATTAATTGCGAGTGTGAAGCATGTTTATGATTTGTTGGAATAGAGTGATACACTTAACCTTGTTTTTGAGTGAATATTCATTTGTGAGTAAAAGGTGAGTTGTTACTTGTTTTGGTATAGGAGATCCCAGGTTTAGACTTAAAGATGTGTTTCTTGTGGGCTTAGCATGCTTACCAACTATTTTTGCACTTGACATGAAATTTTGTGATCTTATGCATGTTCATTGAGTAGACTATGTGAATACTTGCACCTTCAACACCAAGGCATCGCATATTCATTTTGATTCTTAAGTTGATGGAGCATGAGAGGACTTGTATGTGTGGTGTTGTATTGGCATTCAATCTTTTGCATGAGCTAGATGGATTTTGTGGGTACATTCACTATAGGCCCTCACGAGACCTCACTCGTCCACTAGGGCTACCTAGGGGTTTAAAGGGCTTGTTGCATATGCTAAATGCAACCGTGATCACCTACGAAAGTGGTACTAGTTATTTAGTTTAGTGTATTTTATTTAGTTTGTCCGAGGACGTGCAAAAGACTAAGTGTGGGGATATTTGATAAAGTGTATATTTATATATACTTTAGTATGATTTTATTCTCATATTTATAGGATTTTGTAATTAATTGGGTATTTATTAATTATAGTTTAATGTTTTATTGTAGATAATAAATAATTCCTAAAGTTGGAAGAAAAGGAGCTTAATTGGACTTTATTAATGTGGAAATTCGGATTTAACGGTGGGCCTGCGCAGCAATTCTTATTTGGGTCATATCTTGAGTTCCAGGAATCAGAATGGGGCGAAATTACAGCCCACGCGAAGGTATTGAAATTCTCTACAGGCCTGGAGCAGCCCAGAAAGCATATTCCTACTGTAGCAGTCCAGAATCAGAACGGAACAGCTGGTTACGAATTTTTACAAAAGCCCAACTTATTTTAGGAAAGAGAAATTATTATTATTAGATAATGGTTGGAAAATAAAGGGGGGGCGATCAGTTTTGGAGAGAGAGGTGCGTGTATTACATTCAAAGGGAGAGAGAGAGAGAGAGAGAGAGAGAGAGAGAGAGAGAGAGAGAGAGAGAGAGAGAGAGAGAGAGAGAGAGAGAGAGAGAGAGAGAGAGATAGTGGAGCAAGGGAAGAAGGGATTCTTCTTAAGCCGTAATTGCAATCATCAAAGTTGTAATTTCTTACTCTATACTCTTTGTAAACATGATTTTGATTATTCATATCATTTTGTGTTCTTCAATTATTATGGGTAACTAATTCCCAAATCTGGGAATTAGGTAGTATTCAGTGGTTAATATGTTTGTGTGATTTTATTTTGTGATATCTCATTCTTGCTAATTTGTTGTTGAGCACTTAACCCAATTTAGGGAGTCATGAACCCTAGATTGTATTTTAGGGATTGTAACGATTCGGGAGATGAATTATAATTCTAGTAAATGATGCGACAAACGTAATTCAATTATTCAATTGGGAGATTAATATGCGAATTATGAGACATGTATTCCTTGGGCTTAATAACTTATAATTACGTGTTGTGTGGTCATGGGAGTGACATCAATACGTATTTGTGGGTATTATGTAGTATCTTGGGAGAGAGCAATATAATCATTAGAGGAATGTTTTTAGCAAGGTATGAGGCTGAATATCACAATTTCATGCACATTCATTAATACCACTGAAGAACCCTGATTCTTGGATTGCCTTTAATTATTATTGTTAATTCACCATTTTTATTTGCTTAATTGATATTTTAGTTAATAAACAAATTCCCCAAAATTCTTCTTTACACTTCTGAACATTAAGATATTTGAAATTGAACTTGTGTTTAATTAAGTCCTTCCCTGCGAACGATAACCCCCATATATTACGATAACACACCTAAGTCCTTCATGTCAAATTTTTTGAACAACCATGCCTTTACTGATGACAACATCTCAAAATTGTTTCCAATGAGTAAATGTCATCTACATATAGTACTAGAAAAACCACTGCATTACCCTCACTTCTCTTATACACGCATGATTCGCTTGGACTTTGATCAAATCCATATAACTGGACTGCATGATCAAAACGAATATTCCACTCCCTAGAAGCTTGTTTTAGTCCATAAATAGACCTCTTAAGCTTACATACCAAATTCTCATGGCCTTCCTTAATGAATCCTTTTGGTTGCTGCATATAGATGATTTCCTCAAGACTTCCATTAAGGAAAGCTGTCTTGACATCCATTTGCCAAATCTCATAATCGAGATGAGCTGCTATAGATAAAAGAATCCGGATCGACTTAAGCATAACAACCGGCGAAAAGGTTTCCTCATAATCGATCCCTTCTTTCTGAGTATACCCTTTCGTAACAAGTCGTACTTTCCAGGCTTTCACCTTTTTGTCAGATCCTCTTTTCTTCTTGTAGATCCACATATATCCAATGGGTTTTACACCTTTGGGTGGTTCCACGAGCTCCCAAACTTGATTGGAATACATAGATTCCATCTCAGATTCCATTGCCTTTTGCCATAGATCTGCATCATTATCTAGAATTGCCTCTTCGTATGTCCTGGGATCCTCATCATGTTCGCCAGAGACCAAGTCCGAGGACTCTCCCAAAAACATGAATCTATCTGGTTGTTGAACAACCCTCCCACTACGACGAGGCACTGGTGCAGTATTAGTGTCAAGTTGTGCATTTTCTTGTGGTTGTTCTACTTGTACTATTGGCACTTGGGGATTATCTGTCCCTCCCATTAGTTCCTCTAAAATGATACTACTCACGGGTTTATGATTCATAATATAGTCTTCCTCTAAGAATCTAGCATTGGTGCTAACAACGACATCTCGATCCCTAGGACTATAAAATGAATAACCTTTCGTTCCCATGGGATAGCCTACAAACAGCCTTACTTTTGTACGAGATTCTAGTTTGGTTGTGTTTTTGTTCAGCACATGTGCTGGACAACCCTAAATCCGAATATGTCTTAGACTTGGTTTGCTACCAGTCCACAATTCTATTGGAGTCTTGGGAACCGACTTAGAAGGTACCAAGTTTAGAAGGTAACCCGCTGTTTCTATAGCATATCCCCAGAACGATTTGGGTAAATCTGAATAACTCATCATCGATCTAACACTCTCTAAAAGAGTCTGAATCCTTCTCTCTGCTACACCATTCTACTGAGGTGTGCCAGGTGCAGACAACTGGGATGTAATCCCATTTTCTGATAAATATTCCCTAAATTCTCCAAGCAAGTATTTGCCACCACGTCTGATCGTAGTGACTTGATACATTTTCCAAGATGTCGCTTCTCCGCACTTGCTTTGTACTCTTTGAATTTTTCAAAGCACTCAGACTTACGGCGCAACAAATAAATGTACCCATATCTAGAATAATCATCAATGAAAGTGACAAAATACTCATAACCTCCTCTTGCTTGGATACTAATAGGTCCACATAAATCTGTATGAACCAATTCTAATACTTCTTTGGCTCTATTCTCCTTTCCTTTAGAAGGTCTATTAGTCATCTTACCTTCCAAGCAGGATTCACAAACCGGAAATGGCTCCACTGCCAATGAGCCTAATGGCCCTTCTACTACCAGTCTTTGAATCCTCCTCAAGTTAATATGACCTAATCTTAAGTGCCAAAGATATGTTTGGTTCAATTCAGAAGGTTTCTTTCTTTTATTTGAGCTAGAAAGAATGTTATTAGTTTCCTTTTGTTGCAGCACTGGTTGGATAGGATTAATAATATATAAATTGTCTTGCAATGTACCAGAACATATAACTCGTTTATTCATCATAATAGAAACATTATGATCCAAACAAACATTATAACCATCTATAGCAAGTTTAGAAAGCGAAATCAAATTCCTTCTAAACGAAGGTATATAAAGACAATTGTTCAAAACCAAGATCCTATTATCTCCAAAAGATAAAGTAATTATTCCAACTGCAACTACTGCTACTTTCGTAGCATCTCCCATGAACACATATATCTCGCCATCTCTAAGCATTCTGGTTTGCTGGAACCCCTACATAGTGTTACAAACATGGTCAATGGCTCCTGTATCTACACACCAAGTGCTCGTAGATATAGCCACTATATATGTTTCTGTAACTAGAGAAAGAGACATACCAGTATTGTTTGTCTTCTTAGGAAGAGGACAATCCTGTTTCCAGTGACCTGACTGCTTGCACCTGAAGCACTTGCCTTTAGGCTTTTTCACAGCACCATGAACTCCCACTACATTAGCAACCTTTCCAGCTCTCTGTGTCTGAACTTTTTTCTTCTTCTTGCCTTTCGGCTTAAAGGAAGAAGCTTTCTCAGCCAGATTCACTTGAACATTCTACTTAAAAAGTCCTTCAGCTGCCTGAAGTTCTGTCAGAAGTTCCGCAAGACTATACATCATTTTGTTCATGGTGTAATTCAAGCGAAACTGCTCAAAACTTTTGGGCAGACTCATAAGGATGATATCGATCTGGGTTTCCCTACTAATATCAGCACCAAGGATCTCCATCTCATTCAGATGAGACATCATCCTGAGAACATGATCCCTTACAGGTGTTCCTTCAGCCATCTGAGTGTTCATTAAAGCCTTCATTGCTACTTGCCTAGAAGCCCTATTCTGTTCTCCAAAAAGCTCCTTGAGATTAAAGAGCATATCTGAAGCTGTGGCCATAGCCTGATGCTGATGCTGCAAAACACCCGACATTGCTGTCAGAATGTAACATCGCAACATCTCATAAGCCTTACCCCACCGCTTATAATACTCCTTTTCACTTTCAGGAGCGTCTTCAGCAGGCTGATCTGGCTTGGGTTCATAAGTTCAAAATTTGTACTCCTCAGTAGTCAACACTATGTCCAAATTACGTTTCCATTCAATATAGTTTGGTCCAGTAAGTTTGTTATCCTGAGAATCATACATGTAACACATAATCAAAGGGTTGCACAAATCTTATAACCTATTGGTTTCCTCGAACAATTAATTAAAATTAATGCACTAATATTTAAACACCACAGGTATCTGGTACGCCACGATGGGTGACATATATACCACTTAAATTCATTTAAACATTACTTCGGTCTTATTACTAAATAATACGCCACGTTAGGGTGGACTATATATTATTTTTCATAGCTAAATGTATACCATTATCAAATCTTAAATTACTCCAACTAAATACATCCGTCTTATATAATAATGGATAATTCTCAGGTCTCGGAGGAGTCACAACGGCCTCGCTTAATACCCAATTCCTAGACAGAATTCTCCATAGTCAACATCAAAAAGAGTATCCAATTTTCGTAACGAATTCTATGAAACTTGGTACGTCACGTTAGGGTGATCTATATACCTTTCAATATTCGTAATTTAATTTAAGAATTTTGTTCTAGTAATTTCTACAACCTTTTAAAATACTGTAAATAGTACGTCACGTTAGGTGATCATATATACCATCTACATTATTTAAAAGGTTATATTAAATATAAAATAATGGAGACCGTGGTACTTAATTCCTAATTAATTCCCTCACCCACTTAGAATTTTTTATTAAAAAAAATGAGGAATTTTAAAAATTAAATGGGACCTATGTCGTTAAAATTATGTCTAACTTGCATTCAAAATACACACATAATTAACAACATATAACATTTAATTAAAGCAATAAAATAAAAAATCTAAGTCCATGTCGTCCTAATTATGTTAAACATGCAATTAAAAATTACACACATAATTAACAACACACATAATAATTATTTAAAGCAATAATTAAAAAATTAAATAGCGGAATTAAAAATTAAAACAATAATTAAATCCAATATTATGGCCCCAAAATAATTTCCTGCAGCCCTTGTTGAAATAGTTGCTGACCACGCGAGTGCATCCGCTGGGGAAAAAAAATTTCTGCCCTCCAGCGCCTGCACGCATGTTCTTCCTGCGTTACTCCACCCAGCTGACACCTGTTGCGCAACACGCCCATGCGCAACACCACCCAGTTGACCCCTGTGGCGCAGCACGCCCATGCGCAACACAACTTTTCAGTGGTAACTCTGATCCGACCTGCATTACAGCTTTCGACCAGAATTTTCCCACCGCCAACTGCATCTTCTTTCTTCTGACGGCAATAGTAAATTCACTCCCAACATGCTTACAACAACAGCCACAATCAGCTACGCAGCGGAATCAAAAACGACTCCGATTTTGATTTCAGCCATACGTAATTGTTACAAAATACCCGGATTTGTACAAAATTCATCAAACAATTACATAAAAAATAGATCTAAAATAAAACTAATTTTGTAAAATCTATCTAACACGATCAACCCTCATGATTTAGAACCACGATAAACCACGTGGAAATCAAACAAAATAACCACGATTAAACCACGTGGGATCTAAACACATAATTAAAAAACATGGTCATAATAGTGGATAACAACCTGCAAAAAAATTATTATCCATGCACACCACTATACATACATAACCAATTTTAATTACGACATGGACATCATCAAACACAATCACAAGTCCACTAAATCTCAGGCTCTAGATGCCAATTGTTGGTCCCTTTGGATCATAATGATTTGTGTTTAACTAGTTTAATGATTACAAAGGGGGTTTAGAAGATTTACCTTAATCGCTACGGCGCAAACGATTCAAATCCACGATCTTCTATTGTATTCCCTTACTCCCTTGAACGAAGTGTGGCCTTCGATCCTCCAAGGTTTAGCCTCCAAGCTCTAGAATTCAGAACCCTTATTCTTGGAGACATAATGAGTATTTATAGGCTACAATAGGGATCAATGAGTAAATTAGGTCGGGCCTTCTAATGATAACTTGGGCCGAGCCCACTATCATTAATATTAATTAATTCCACTAAATAATTAATATTGCACCACCCACCTAATTCCGGTAATTTATATAATTAATTAAATTGGCTCCTTTATTATTTGCTTATTAAATTCCCCATGTTTAAAATATTGCATGCCCATTAATTAAATAAATTACTGATAATTCATTTAATTAATATCTTTAATCATTGATCATCCACTCAACCTTTATTTAATTATGCCGGAATAAATCCACCTGCAAGGTTTCACATACTTAAATATTTTTGAGCATTCAAGGGGACATCATTAACCCGAATATTAGCAGGACATGGATTCCTTTTATAAATAATATTCACCATGTATATAATTCCATCACCCAAAATATATTGATATAATTCAAAAGAATTATTTCATATATAAATCAAAGCATGTAAATAATATACACGTGTCAATTACTATATCGGGATTAAGAATCTAAGCATTAATAATAACATAGAATCTTAGTTCTCCTTCTTAATCAGTATAAGGGAACAATTATAAATTTGATCCTGTTCAATATACACAAAGTATACTAGTATTATTTATTAGTCAATATAAACTAATCTAAATAATACTACATCCATACCAGTGGATTGTCCAACACCACCTGTGCTGTGAACCATATTATATTATATAAACCGTATTTAACAATTTAAAATTCTCTATCCCATTTGATACTAGATTGTCCATAGTATATAATATCAGACAACATGTAAACATTCAAATGATTCTCAATAAAACTGGGCCAAAAATAAATGTATATACTTCGAATAAATATTTTCAGTATACACTAACATCTGTGACATCCCATAATCCGGGGTATAGATTTGGGGCCACGAACCACAATTAATACAAAACACACCTCGACATAACCCAAATATATCAATAAAATACCCCTGATCCAAGATCGCATACAGGTTATGGTATGAAACAAACTATTAAATTACATTATTACAAACCAACTCCAAAATAAAACTGTTATACAAACTGATAACAAGATAAGTTCATCTACAGAACTAGTCATCTCGCATCTAACAAAACTCGAAAGCCACTACCATTCAAGGAAAACAACTCGAGCGTCTCCTCTCGCTACAGGAACAGGAACGCTCGCTCAACCACTAGATCTATTCACCTTCTCTTTTAACTAGAAAAATGGAATCACAACAAAGCAAGGGTGAATCAAAATTGCTCAGCAAGTATATAAGTATATCAAGAACAGATATAAGTTCTGATCTACAAGAATAATCATCACATATTGTGAAAGGAAATAGCAGAAGAAACTAAATATCATGACGTAAAGGTGATCCAACAGTGCTCCGCAAGAATAAAAATGCATCAACATTAAGAACTAATATAAGTTCTGATAACCAAAGATAATCATCATAGGCCTCAAAGGAATCAGGTTGTAAAGAAATTCAAACTCAGTATTTAGATTAGAATTGGATTTTATATATTTTAAAAACAACAAGGTTAGGCTGTTGATCAGTCACACACTAATCCCGGACAATGCACACAGCAAAGTCCTACATAATGGATCCACGCACACATCGACCTTAACTTCAGACCATGAATCAGGTCTACCCAAAAGGGGTCTCTACCCACAAAGGGTCTCCACCCAAAAAGGGTCTCTACCCAAAAGGGCCTCTTTTTAAAAACATTCCAATTATATATCAAACGCACTAGGTGTCGGAACAATCGACAACCTTTGCCATATCAAATAACTGGAAAACTCACGTTCCAGAAGAACAACTCATAATTAAAGAATCAATGTGGAAGTAACAATATCATCTAGTATCGACGAGATCGATTCAATAAAGGGGTGATAAATGAATAAACAAGATCATCAATAGGTATCGACGAGATCGAGATAATAAATGGGGTGATAAATTAATAAACAACAATATAATAGGTGTCCAGATCGAAACGATAATTGGGGTAATCATAAGTAAAGAACAATAATCTCAAAAGGTATCGACGAGATTGATAAGTGGATTTTATATCCACTTGGAATGCTTTGGATCAGATTAAATTGATTAACTTGGCCTCAAGTATGTCATGTTTTTGATTCGTTTTTAGTAAGAATGGTGCACGGTTACTATCTTGAAGTGGGGAGATACATTTGCATGTTTCATGGTGGATTCACGCTCAAGAATTGAAGAACGGGAAGTGGTAAAAGAATCGGAAGAGAAAATGGAGGAGAAATGAGCAAATTGTGGAAAATTCGGATTTCCGGGTAGGTTGCGCAGTCTGCACTATTTCGGCCATATCTGGAGTTCTAGAAGTCCGAATTCAGCGATCTTATAGTCCACGCGAAGATTGGGAAATTTTCTTGAAGACTAAAGTAAAATCAGAATTTTGGCAGAAACTGACAGCGCAGGGGTGCCATGTTGGAGAGCTGGGGTGCCAGAAACATGCTGAGTAGCGTAGGGGCACTCCCTAGTGGCGCAGGGGCGCTACCTGTCACTGGAAAAATCCTGAAAAATCATCTATTTCGACTCAAATTGGTATTTTTGGTAATTTCTTGCTGGAAAAGACTCCCGGGACCTATATAAACACGTGCTACCATCCTTGAACATACAACTAAGACTTAGAATAAACACAGAGAGAGCCGAAGATAAAGATTCTGACTAGGAAACGGATTTCTGGAAGGACGTGACAACATTCGGAGATCTAGATCTACTTTTTGTTTTCTTCTAAATTAGGCGATACTCTTGGATGTTTTTGGGATTTGTTTTCTTAACTCTATTACTCTAGCATAATTATTATTCATACTTTGTTTATTATCATGGTTTCATCAGATCCCATTATGACGAATGGTTATGCTTAATTGTTAGAACTAATCTAATCTGTTAATCTCTTGTGAAACGACAGTGGATCTTGAGATTTAGAACTTGCCATGCTAGCATAGGTTCATGATTGTTTATCAACATGATTCGTAGTGTAATTTGAACTATCTTATGCTGCCCTATGTGATCTTTATGGATAACTTGTTCTTAAACCGTTATGTTTTCAAATTCTATAGAGATATAGGGTCTAAACATAATTGGTGTCTTCCCATCTACTATCTCTTTTGTGGATGCATGAGTAGTTTGGTATTCGTATACTGAGAGGTAGCCTATACTTGTTTCGTGTTGTCTGATCAGATATCATAACCTTCACATACTTTGATTAAAGGCATCAACTCTAAGCGAAGTATTTAATGAAGTTAGGATCCCATGTTTTCCCTTGCATAAGTAATTCGATTTAAATTCTCGTTAGTTAATTAATTCTTAGTTTGTTCATTTGCTTCTTAGTTAATTTTAGTTAATCAAAACCCAAATTTGTTAATTGTCTTAGCAATGAATAAAAACCATACATGATTGCATAGGTGCATTAACTGAATTGAAACCTAAACCAGATCTCTATGGGAACGAACTTGACTTATTCATATATTACTTATGACCGCGTACGCTTGCGTGAATTAGTGTAAACAAGTTTTTGGCGCCGCTACCGGGGATCATCGGTGTTTTATTTTTAGTTTATGTTCTTGTCATCAGTGGTCGTTAGACTTCACTAACTCGGATTGTTTACTTACATATCTTGTTTGTTTGGTGTGTTTCAGGTACTTAAGCGTGTATGCGAACACGTTCTCTAGCTCTTAAGGAGAAACTGGTAGAAGAGGAATTATCAATAGTAGAGATGGGTGATCCAGCAGGTGCAGTAGTTAAGGCTTTGAAGGACTATTCTTAGCTGAAGATCAATGACATCCAATCTAGCATTGTCAGACCAGCCATTGCAGCTAATACTTTTGAGATCAAGCCTAGCACGATTCAGATGATACAGAATTCAGTTCAGTTTGGGGGTGCTCCAACGGAAGATCCCAACATGCACATCCGGGACTTCATTGTGATCTGTGAGACCTTCCGATTCAACGGTGTGTCGGAAGATGCTGTCAAATTGAGACTTTTCCCTTTCTCTTTGAGGGATAAAGCTAAGGGCTGGTTACACTCTCTACCAGCCGATTCTATTGTTACATGGGAGGATCTTGCTCAGAAATTTCTCACTAAATTCTTCCCCATGGCTAAGATAGCAGCAATAAGGAACACTCTTACTCAACTTGCACAGCAATTTGGAGAATCTTTATATGAAGCTTGGGAGCCCTATAAGGAGATGCTTAGATCATGCCCTCATCATGGTGTGCCGGACTGGATGGTTATCAATTCTTTCTACAATGGGTTGGGGGCACAGACGAGGCCTATGCTTGATGTAGCATCAGGTGGAGTTTTGTGGGCAAAGAGCTATGAGGAAGCTTATGAGCTGATTGAGATGATTGCTGCAAATGAATATCAGAATACAACTCAGAGACTATCTCAAGGCAAGGTAGCTGGAATTTTGGAAGTTGATGCAGCTACAGCTATAGCAGCTCAGTTAAAGGCTTTGACTATGAAGGTGGATTCTCTTACCAACTATGGAGTTCAGCAGGTTGCTAGTGTGTGTGAGCTTTGTGCAGGTGCACATGATACGAATCAGTGTGCTATCTCTTCTAAATCTGCATAATTTATGAGCAATTTTCAGCGACCTTCGCAACCAGTTCCAACCACCTATCATCCTAACAACAGGAATCATCCTAATTTCAGCTGGAACAACAATCAAGGTGCTCAACAACCACAGCCTTATCAGCAGTTTCAGGGTCAACAATATGGAGCTAAGCCATTCAATCCTTCTGGCTATCAGCAGCAGTATGCTCCAAGAAAACAATTCCAACCTCCGGGATTTCAGCAACAACAGTCTCATGGGAATGCTGGTCAATCATCGAATAAAAAATCTGAATTAGATGAATTGAGCCTGATGGTTAAAAGCCAGGTTGTATCTCTCAAGACGTTGGAGAATCAGATAGGGCAAATTGTAAGTGCCTTACTTAACAGACCACAGGGATCTCTTCCTAGTGATACGGAGGCTAATCCAGGCAAGAGGGAAGTTTAAGAACAGGTGAAGGCAATCACCTTGAGATCTGGAAAGGTTACGTCAGATCCAAATTCAGCAGCTATGGAAGAAGAAGAATATCATGAACAGCAGGTTGAAAAATCTGCAGTACCAGAAATTGCAAAATCTGATGTGGCAGCTGATCAGTTGGTCGATGATGGGGAGAAAAGCAAGAGTTCTGCTGAAAAATCTACTCTTAAGCAGAATTCAGTGAGCAATCAAATTTACCCTCCTCCTCCTTATCCAAAGAGGCTCCAGAATCAGAAGCTAGACAAGCAGTTTTCCAAGTTTCTTGAGGTTTTCAAGAAATTGTCCATTAATATACCTTTTGAAGAAGCTCTTGAACAGATGCCGAGCTATGCGAAGTTCATGAAGGGTATTCTATCACGGAAGCTGAAACTCGAGGAATTGGAAATTGTTGCTTTGACAGAGGAGTGTAATGCGGTTCTGCAGCAGAAATTGCCACCGAAGCTTAAGGATCCAGGAAGCTTTACCACACCATGCACCATTGGCAAGCTTTCTTTCAACAAGTGTTTGTGTGACTTGGGAGCTAGCATCAATCTCATGCCCCTGTCTGTTTTCATGCAACTTGGTCTACCCGATTCTAAACCTATAAACATCTCCTTACAGCTAGCTGATCGATCGATCACTTATCCTAGAGGTATCGTGGAAGAAGTTTTGGTAAAAGTTGATAAACGATCATCTTCCCTGTGGATTTCGTGATTCTTGATTTTGAAGAAGATAAGAAGATTCCCATCATCTTGGGAAGGCCTTTTCTCGCTACTGGCCGTACTTTGATAGATGTTCAGAAAGGAGAGCTCACAATGAGAGTGCAAAATCAGACTGTCTCTTTTAATGTGTTCAAGGCCATGAAATTTTCTGCGGAGAATGAAGAGTGCTTTAGAGTGGAAGGGGTTGATACTGGCCAGAATAAAGCGTTTGATCAGATGTTGAAGTCGAATCCATTAGACGTTGCTTTACAAGGAAAGTCTGATACTGAAGATGAGGAATTAGGCGTGGCTGATCTTTGGGATTCTCATGTGCTGATTGATGAGGTTGTTTCATGGTCAAATCTTGTGGATAGTGCAATTGACTCTTTTCTTGAGATAGATGTTTTGTTAAAGTATGAGGGTAATAAAGATCTTCATGAGTTGTATAGGAATTTTACTTCTGATGAGATGTTAGAGGAATTGAATGCTATTTTTTCTAAGCATGAAATTCAACTTGAGGATAGTTCTTTTGATCCTAAGTCTATTGTTAAGACTTCTGTTGGTGAACCACCCACTTCCGTTCCTAATCCATCTAGTTCCACTCTTGATCAGTCTTTGGTTGTTAATAATGAAAATCATCATGTTGAAGAAGCTTCCAAACTTGAGCTTAAACCACCAGATCACCTGAGGTATGCATATTTGGGTCAATCATCTACTTTGCCTATTATTATTGTTGCTAAATTGTTAGGTATTAAAGAGAACAATGTTACTGACACTTTTGAGGAGCAAAGAAGGCTGAAACTTGTCATCAAGGATGTAGCCCCGGAAATGATAATTAAATGGCCATATGGAGATACGGTGTAGAAATTTTCAAGAGAAAAAACCATTGACATGTCTAGCTAAAGACTTTAAACAAAGGCGCTTCCTGCGAGGTAACCCATGGATTTCTTGCTTTCAATAAAAGAGCATTTTCCCCAATTCTTCATAATTCTGGATTACTATTTTCGTGCGGAGGGTGTAGAGGTCACTTGGCTTGTTTTTGGAACTCATACCACTTATCCACCACCAAATTCACTACCCGATGAGGGTGACCCTGCCGATAGTTAGGTATGTTCTCTACTATCCTTTTTATTGCCTTCAATGGGGACATTGAATATTTTAAGTTTAGGGGCGATTAGAGGATTAGTAGTTAGTAGAGTCATTGCTCATGTAGGAATCATATGGCATATTTTGCATGTGTAGTAGTAGTTTCATTCATATTATTGCTTGACTGTTTCATTTATAGCATATTTGTTTGAATATTTTGTACGTATTCCATGTGAGTCCATTTAGTTGCATTTGCATAGCATATTTCATGATCCCTTAGGATGAGCAAATTCTGATTGGTAGGTAGATGTCAATTTGAGTGTGGTAATGATGAATAGAGGGTTGATTTATAGTACTTATGAAATTGACTTGCATGTTTCAGAAACAATTTTTTTTACACAGTCTCATCGTTTGCTTTTGGGCTAGGTTGAGATCATGCTTGTTTGGTTGTTTTAGATTTAATCACTTGTTTATATTTAGAATTTTCGTTATTCCCTTGAAGGCGGAGGAACACTAAAGTCTAAGTTTGGGGGAATCCAGAGATTTCATGCTAGTTGTTAATAGTTGTTAATAATGGCTAGGCGTCAAATTGGCTAGTAGCCGGCTCATAATTTTATGAGCAGTCTAGGGTTGGATGAGAATACTCATTCCAGATTACGTTGGAAAAAAAAAGAGAAAAAAAAGAAGAAAAAAATCAGGAAAAAAAAAGTTTTGTGAAATGTGTAGATGCAGAATTAACTAGGGTGAGCTTTTTAATACTCGAGCAATTAAGTTCTAGGGGACTTTGTGCCTAGTGACCTAAGGTTTTTATAGTCTAGGATCCACTAACCTAACGCTCGCTACATGGGTATTATTGTATAAGCCTTTAGGGGTCTCATCCATTGCACGGTTAAATAAGCATGCGTTGTTGTATATAGTATTATGTGTTGTAGTTGTTAGTAATAAAGCATGAATTCCTATCTAACTCGAATGATGATGGAGGTGTTCCTAGGTTATGAAGTGTTTACCGTTCATTCTATTTATAAACTTGTAATTGTCTTGGCGAAAAATGGGTATGATTTTGATCTAGTGTTACGAGTATTTCTGATGAGCATCGCACAGACTCACATTTCTGTTCATGTATTGTTAGTATACGGGGACTTAGTCGAGCTTTGTTTGGGCGTATTGCATTTCTCTGAGATATTTGCTTGTTGATTGGTTTTGGTTAGTCTAAGGGGATCGTTGCATTTTCATATTATTTGCATTCATGCATTGCATTAGTTCGTATTGAGTCTGTTTATGCTTAAGGACAAGCATCGGTTTAAGTTTGGGGGTGTGATAAGTGGATTTTATATCCACTTGGAACGCTTCGGATCAGCTTAAATTGATTAACTTGGCCTCAAGTATGTCGTGTTTTTGATTCGTTTTTAGTAAGAATGGTGCATGGTTACTATCTTAAAGTGGGGAGATACATTTGCATGTTTCATGGTGGATTCACGCTCAAGAATTGAAGAACGGGAAGTGGTAAAAGAATCGGAAGAGAAAACGGAGGAGAAATGAGCAAATTGTGGAAAATTCGGATTTCCGGGTAGGTTGCGCAGTCTGCACTGTTTTGACCATATCTGGAGTTCTAGAAGTCCGAATTCAACGATCTTATAGTCCACGCGAAGCTTGGGAAATTTTCTTGAAGTCTAAAGTAAAATCAGAATTTTGGCAGAAACTCACAGCGCAGGGGCGCCATGTTGGAGCGCAGGGGCGCTAGAAACATGCTGAGTAGCGCAGGGGCGCTCCCTAGTGGCGCATGGGCGCTACCTGTCGCTGGAAAAATCCTGAAAAATCTTCTATTTCGACTCATATTGGTATTTTCGGTAATTTCTTGCTAGAAAAGACTCCTGTGGCCTATATAAACACGTGCTACCATCCTTGAACGTACAACTAAGACTTAGAATAAACAAAGAGAGAGCCGAAGATAGAGATTCAGACTTAGAGACGGATTCCCGGAAGGACGTGACAGCATTCGGAGATCTAGATCTACTTTTTGTTTTCTTCTAAATTAAGCGATACTCTTGGATGTTTTGGGGATTTGTTTTCTTAACTCTATTACTCTAGCATAATTATTATTCATACTTTGTTTATTATCATGGTTTCATCAGATCCCTTGATGACGAACGGTTCGATTATGAACTAATCGTTGTTATGGGACTCTAACGGATTTATTTATGAAGTTTTAGTATTTTGATGCTTTAAAGATATGTATGTGATGTATAATTGATATCCTCGCATGGTTATTCTTAATTGTTAGATGCGTAGCTAACATCTAATCTGTTAATCTCTTGTGAAGCGACGGTGGATCTTGAGATTTAGAACTTGTCATGCTAGCATAGGTTCATGATTGTTTATCAACATGATTCGTAGTGTAATTTGAACTATCTTATGCTGCCCTGTGTGATCTTTATGGATAACTTGTTCTTAAACCGTTATGTTTTCAAATTCTATAGAGATATAGGGTCTAAACATAATTGGTGTCTACCTATCTTCTATCTCTTTTGTGGATGCATGAGTAGTTTGGTATTCGTATACTGAGAGGTAGCCTATACTTGTTTCGTGTTGTCTGATCGGATATCATAACCATCACATACTTTGATTAAAGGCATCAACTCTAAGCGAAGTATTTAATGAAGTTAGGATCCCATGTTTTCCCTTGCATAAGTAATTCGATTTAAATTCTCGTTAGTTAATTAATTCTTAGTTTGTTCATTTGCTTCTTAGTTAATTTTAGTTAATCAAAACCTAAATTTGTTAATTATCCTAGCAGTGAATTAAAACCATACATTGTTGCATAGGTGCATTAAATAAATTGAAACCTAAACCAGATCTCTGTGGGAACGAACTTGACTTATTCATATATTACTTGTGATCGCGTATGCTTGCGTGAAATAATGCGAACAGAGATCGATACAAACAGTTGGAGTGATATCATAATCAAAGTAATTAAAGAACAATTTCACCTGAACGAGAAGTGAAAGGAAACACTTGCCTGTCAACAAACGCTAAACTCGTTTAACACTTGATCATCTCACTCTACTTTAGCCTTCCCTTTATCCCTCTGACTCGCATATATAAAAATCAGATCATATTAACTACTGGTAAACATTTTTGACTCCTTAACATGTAATTCACGTAGTTCACATAGCAACTAATCAGTTAACTCTCGTAAAACAGATCATATAACCCACTAACTCACTCATATACATTACACCAACTACCAAATAGAGCATTTAAGATTGACTAGCATTTAATCCATATAATTCACATAACACGTAGTCATTTAAATCTCATCCAACTGACCATATAACTCACACTACATATAAATGTACTCAAGAAGTATTTTCAAAAAATCTTTAATCCTTGCTACAGGATATCACTTGACTCAAAACATATTTAAAACAAATTTTGGAATTTTTAAACAATTAAACACTAGTTTTAAATCATTTAAAATAGAAACAGATTAATTAAGAATTAAATATCTCTAATTAAATTAATTAAAATCAACTAATAACTAATTAATTAAATTATTCAATAAATGATTACATTTATCAAATAATTAAATTAATTAAATTATTATTTGAAATCAATTAACATAATTAAAAGTATTTAATTCTTAATTATTTTTGAATTAAAAACAAATTAATAAATGATTTTTGAAATTAAATAAATAAAGAAATAATTCATAAATAATCTGAATTTGAAACTTTATTTTTGAAATCAATTTCTGAATTTTTAAAAGTAAAATTCAGATATTTAAACAAAGTTTTTAAATAATATCCAAAGTTAAAAGTTAGTATAAATAAAAGTAAATCAGGATTTACTTTTAAGGAAAATTAGTAAAAGTTAAACACATTACTATTTAACCACCCAGCTGAATAACAGGATTTAAACCGGGTCACAAAACAGGTTGTGAAGAAATTTCCGGGAACAACCCACTGAAAACTGGGTTTCCCCGTTTCCGGTCAAGTTTTTCGGC
The DNA here is from genome assembly GCA_036435485.1 of Saposhnikovia divaricata. Lineage (NCBI taxonomy): Eukaryota > Viridiplantae > Streptophyta > Magnoliopsida > Apiales > Apiaceae > Saposhnikovia > Saposhnikovia divaricata. The sequence goes on along the minus strand of CM071597.1, from coordinate 150,517,507 downwards.
CAACAGAAACTGCTTCAAACACCTGTAACACAGCACAAGCACAAGACTAGCTTCCACGTTTTAATATCCTCTGTTACCATTTAGCACGCTAATAACTCCACTAAACCACAGAATCAACAAACAACTGGCCAAACTCGATATGAACTATGGCCAAAATACGAATTGCACATAAACGAAACCATATCACACGTTCTATACGACAAAACAAAGCTCATAGCACCTACAAACTACTTATGGTGACCATCTAAACGAACGATTACTTCACGACAAGAAACTAGCTAATATAAATTCGAAAAATCATGAACTCGATTTATACAAAATTGAAAACAAACACATCAATTGAACACATCAATCAACTCTAATTAACGTCCTAAAGTTATATATAACATCAAAAGGACTGAACGATTGCTAGAATCAAAAGCCCCAATTTTTCAATCAAAAACCCTAAAACCAGAATTACCATTCATAAAAACTGATGATAGATTTGAAAACAAGACTTCAAGAGCTTTGATTTGAGTACTTGAGCATTGAAATCTGAAATCGATAACGCCTCCAAAATCTGCTTTGATCTTCAAGAATAGGAGAGAGAAAAATAAAGTTTTCTTTTAATTAAAAAGATTTTAACGTTTTTAATGAATAAATAAAAATAAGTATTGACTATTTGTATTTTCAGAAAAATAACACCCCTCGGAACGATCAAAACCCTTATTAATTGCTAATTGGTCTCGAAAGTACCAATTAATTTAATTGAGGGTCCGATACGAATAAAAATATTTTTATGAAAAATAACGAATACGATATGAATAATTTGTAATGACTGCGAAACGAATAAAATACGACTATAGAATATTTTGAAATTCATTTGATAGATTTTGATATGAAAATGATTTTAGATCGAAGCCCCCTGAGATTTTAAAAACGGGATTTAACGAATAAAAACACACTGACTGGAACGCATTAAGAAAAGATTTTTGATATTAACCATTAACACATAACACATAATAAACACATACGGGGACCTTCTCATTTATTTTAATACTTCCCCTCTTATACCAATCAACACTTAACACATTGACTCGTCAAACTGAAATAAGATAATTAACAATATATTCCTTCCGATTTATGAAAAATAGTAATTACATAAATTTTAATATTCGTTGTTCTTACCGGTGGCGGCGGCTGGTAGGGATGGTGATGGCGATAGTGATGGCGGCGGGCGGGCAGGGCTGGTGGTGGTGGTGGGGGTTGTGGTCGGGGACGGTGGGTGGTGGTGGTAGTGGGGGTTGTGGCCGGGGATGGCGGGTGGCGGTGGTGGTGGTGGTGGTGGTGGGTGGAGACAAAATGGGATGGTGGTGGGTGGGGGTTATTAGATTTTCTATTTTTTGTGGTTTTAGATTAAAAAGCAATATTTTAAATAGAGGGCTGTGATTAGATATCATATCTCGCCTTAAGAAGGGTTTTTTATTTGAGAAAGACCCTATCTAGGGTCTTATATAATAGCAGGAACATTAAAAGTTAGGTTGGTCGGTCGATACTGTACTTGTTGATTTTACTTATTTACCCTTACTTAACGATACATGTTATTTTTTCTTAATTATTCTAATTTAATTACTTATACAGTTACCAATAACTAATAAATTTACCTTTTCACGTAAACCATGTTAGCTTTTCAATTTTTCAATAACTAATCAATTTCTTTTTTAACGTAAAATACATCATCATTTATATTTTACATAACTAAAATTTTTCCTTTTTTAAAATAATATGAGCAATTTTACTTAATAAAATAAATTATTATAATTGTAATTACTAATAATTAACCAATTACCTTTTTCAGCTAAAATACGTTACCTTTTCCATTTTTTTATTTTTTTTCCAGTGAAACATATTTAGATAGCTTTATTTAAGTAAAATAAAATAAAAATATAATAATGATTAATAACTAACAGATTACGTTTTTCAGCTAAAATCCATCCTTTTCTAAAAAATTTCCTTTTCTAAAAACATTATGAGCAATTCTACTTAATAAAGTAAATTATTATAATTATAATTTCTAATATTTAACCAATTACCGTTTTCTGCATAAATACGTTAACTTTTCCATTTTTTAAATTTTCCAATAAAACTTATTTAAGGAGTTTTTTTTAGTAAAATAAATAATATTATAATAATAACTAATAACTAACCCATTACATTTTTCAGCTAAAACGTATCATTTTTTCTATATTTTAAAACTAAAATTCATCATTTCCTAAAAATATCACGGATAACATATATATAATTATTATCAGATCATATCATTTAAAATTTAAGCCTACAAAATTAATGTCTTAAAATTTTTAAATCAAATTAAAAAATATAATAGCCGAAACATTAAAAATTTGGCTTGCCGATCGGTCGGTACGATATCTGTTCAACTTACATTATTACCCTTACTTATTTACTTTTTGCTTTTATGTAATTATCCTTACTCAATTATTTATAATTGCCAATAATCAATTTGTTTTTTCAGGTAAAACATGTTACCTTTTCTATTTTTTAGTAATTAATCAATTTCCTTATTCAGGTAAAATACATTATATTTTATATTTCTCAAAATACTATATGCAATTCTATTTAATAAAATAAAAGTAATATTATGATTACAAACCAATTACATTTTTCATTTATAAAACATTACCTTTACTATTTTCTGAAACTAAAACCTCTAATTTTCCAATAATATCACGTGCGGTTCTATTTAATAAATAAAATTAGAAAATCATAATTACTAAGAATTAACCAATTACATTTTTTAGCTAAATGTATTACCCTTTCTATGTTTTCTAACTAAAATCCTAACTTTTCTAAAAATATAACGACAACATATTTATAATCATTATCAAATTAAATCATTTAAAAATTTAAGCCTACAAAATTCATGTCTTAGAAAATTTAATTCAAATTAAAGAAAAAATAATGTAATATTAAAATATATCTACACTATTATATAAAAGCCGAAACATTAAAAGTTTGGTCGGTCGGTCGGTACGGTAGATATTATTTATTTACACTTACTCAATTACTGATAAAATTCATCCTACTAATCAATTTCCTTTTTCAGGTTAAACATTTCTATTTTTCAATAACAAAATAATTTTCTTTTTCAGGTAAAATGCAATATCTTTTATATTTTCTCTAACTAAAATTTTTCATTTATTAATCAATTTCCTTTCAGGTTAAACATATACATTAAAAGTTTGGTCGGTCGGTGTTGATATATTATTTATTTACCCTTACTAAATTACTGATAAAATTCATCCTACTAATCAATTTCCTTTTTCAGGTTAAACATTTCTATTTTTCAATAAATAAATAATTTTCATTTTCAGATAAAATACAATATCTTTTATATTTTATCTAACTAAAATTTCTCATTTATTAATCAATTTCTTTTTTCAGGTTAAACATATTACCTTTTCTATTTTTCAATAAATAAATAATTTTCCTTTTCAAGTAAAAAACAATATCCTTTGCATTTTATCTAACTAAAATTTCTCTTTTTAAAAAAACACTACGAGCAATTTTGTCTAATAAAATAACATAATTATGTTATAATTACTATTAACTAATCAATTACCCTTTTCAGCCAAAATACGTTAACTTTTCTTTTTTCTCAAACTAAAATCTCTTTTTTTCCAATTATATCATGGACGGTTACCTTTTTCATTCAAAACACGTTACCTTTTTTCTTTCTTCTTACTTAAACCTCTCTTTTGTAAAAAAACAATATCTTTTACATTTTATCTAACTAAAATTTCTCTTTTTAAATAAACACTACGAGCAATTTTGTTTAATAAAATAACATAATTATATTATAATTACTATTAACTAATCAATTGCCCTTTTCAGCCAAAACACGTTAACATTTCTCTTTTCTCAAACTAAAATCTCTCTTTTTCCGATTATATCATGGACGGTTACCTTTTTCATTCAAAACACGTGACCTTTTTTCATTTTTTTTTACTAAAACCTCTCTTTTTCCAATTATGCCAAGGGCGTTTCTATGTAATAAAAATAAAATAATAATATTATAAAATTTATAATTAACCGATTACCTTTTCAGCTAAAACGTATCATCTTTCCTATTTTTTCTAATTAAATTCCCTTTTTTCCTAGAAATTTCACGGGTAACATTAATTTCTCATTTTCGAAAAATTATGAGCAATTTTATTTAGTAAAATAACATAATTAAATTATAATTACTGTAAACTAATCAATTACCTTTTTTCACATAAATCATGTCACCTTTTTAATTTTCACGTTACCTTCATATTTTCTCTGACTAAATTTTTTTTTTCCCACAATTATATCACGGGCGGTTGTATTTAATACAATGACCTAATAATATTATAATATTAATAATTAACCAATTGCCTTTTTCAGCTAAAACGTATCATCTTTTCTATATTTTATAACTAAAATGCCTTTTTTATAGAAATATCACGGACAATATTAATTTCTTCTTTTCTAAAAACATTACGAGCAATTGTATTTAGAAAACTAACATAATTAAATTATAATTACTATAAACTAATCAATTATCTTTTTTACCAAGAAAATGTTACCTTTTTAATTTTCTCTAACTAAATCCTCTCTTTTTCCAATCATATCACTGGCATTCTATTTTAATAAAATAAAACAATAATTTTATAACCTATCATCTTTTGTAGTAATTACGGGCAATTCTATTTTATTAAGCAAAATAATGATATTATAGTTTCTTATAACTAATCAATTACCTTTTTCAACTAAAACACATTACCTTTTCTAATTTCTCTAAGTAAAACCTTTGCTTTTCCAAAAGTGTCACGGGTCATTTTATTTAATTAAATAATTAATTATATTATAATTACTAATAACTAACTGATTACCTTTTTCAACTAAAACGTTAAAGTGTAATATTTTCCACTTAGTTACTCTTATTTAGTAATTTTTTTACTTAATTTTCTTTATTTTGATATACATTTATGTTATAATAATTACGGGAAATTCTACTTTATAAAACAGAACAACGATATTATAGTTACTAATAACTAACCAATTACATTTTTTAGCAAAAACACATTACATTTTCTAACTTTTCTTAACTAAAATATCTGCTTTTTCGAAAATATCATGGGTCATTTTATTTAATGAAATAAACTAATAAAGTTATTGCTACTGATTACCTTTTTCAGCTAAAATATTAAAACTTAATATATTTTCTAATTAATTAAAATCTCCTTCTCTAAAAATATCATGGGAAACATATATATAAATATTATAATTAAATCATATCAATCAAATATTTTAAGCTTACAAAATTCATATTTTAAAATTTTCAATGACAAATTAAATAGAAATTATATTATACAAAAACAATTCCGTGCATCGCACGGTATCTAAGCTAGTCTATACTATAATAAACGAAAGGGGGTATAATTTTTAGTTTGGTTTTGGTTATTCCACATTCACAATCATTAGATATTCAACTCAAATAGATCTTGACCGTTAGATACAACAATACTAAAAGATGTTATATACAAAGGTTTAAGGTTCAATTCCCGTCGACAATATATTAATTTATATTTAATATTAAAAATTATTATATACAAAAATGTAAAGTTCGTATTCTTTACTATATTATAAACAAATTATAAAAAATTTAAAGTAATCCATGTTTTACACGGACTATAAACTAGTATATATAAACACGTTTACAAATTCTACTTATCTATTCTATTATATATATAATACACCAACAAAAGATAAAATTGTGAGACTTTTTAATGCATTGGAAATGACTAATTTATCCCCATATTTAATATTTTTTTTAAAAATGTTCTTTTTGGGTATCGAACTTGAGTCTATCAAGTAAATCATGCATTCTCTTACCACTGCACCACATTATCACATGTGTACAAAATCATACATCTAATATGTGAATGTCGTTTTACATTTATATAAAAGTAACTATGGAGCTAAATTAAACTTAGGTTATATCTTTAAATTGCACATGTTCATAATAGTTGAACACAATATCATGTGGCATATATTTAAACGTGTAGGCAATTTAGTCAATTTATCATATATATATATATATATATATATATATATACTAATTTTAGTTTATTATTATATATACTAGCCAATTCATTTTATATACAACTTTTAGTCATGCATATAAACGTGCACCAACTATATTACTTGTACTTTGGGTTGTAAACGAACCAAGTCAAGTTGAATTTTAGTTTATCCAGTTCGAGTTCGAGTTTTTTCTTAACAAGTCGAGCCAACCTCGATTACCTTATCGATCAATTTATGTTGTTTGAACTCGATTTCTTAAACAACCGAGTTGAGTTCGAGTTGTTCACGAACATTTCGACGAGTCGAGTTTGTCAATAATTTTTTTTCATTTAACGCTTCTTTTTCACTATTCAGTGCATTTTCATGTTTAATTTTGTGGATGATGAGGGATTATATGATTAATCGTTGATCTATGATCTGCATATTATTATATATTTGTATTATTGTATTGTAATATATTATTTATGATAATAATATAATATTTTTTTATGTATATAGCTTATCGAGTCGAGTTCGAGTCGAGTTCGAGTCGCGTTTAACGATTTGAGTCGAGTTCGAGTCGAACACTTATAAACTCGGATCGTCTTGAACAATTTATCTTACATAATTTTTTGTTCAAACTCGAACTCAATTTCTTATCAAGTCGAGTCGAGATTAACGAGTCGAATCGAGCTTAACGAGTAGTTTGGTTCGTTTACAGCCCTACTTGTACTTATTCAATAAGTACAAATCACACGTGCCACAAATTAAAAGATGTATTATTTACTCACTAAGTTAAATTAGAACACACAGATTAGTAATGTATTACATAAAAGTCAATCTACTTATATTTAATATACATGAAACACTACACAATATTTATCATGAATAAATAATAAATAAACAATAAAAAATGTAACTACGTGTTGCAAAAAAAAAATCTATAAATTGACCCGTGCCTCGCACAAGTTATTATGCTAGTTTTTAATAAAATTTGAACTACGTAAAAAATTGATTAAATACCATCGAACAACTTACCAAAAGTTACTATTTTTGACAACCATAAAATTAAATCAACAATATTTTGAAGAAGACCAAGAATCCAATGTCGAAACTATGTAAATCAAGATTTGCAATTCCTTGCTAGTTTGTCAGGCACAATTATTGTACCATATTTTCAATATAGTCAAATTGATGCAAGATTTTTTATTTTTTTCTAATTTCACCGCATTTTGGAGAAGAGAAACACATGTTTTCACTAAGGAAAACGCTAGGTACATTAAATTGGTATCCAAAATAATTTTTAAATGTCAAGTGTATGATTGTAATTGGTTATAATAAAATGGATCCCCCTACATCCACAACAACCTCCCCAATTAAAATTTTTCAATCTGTCACGTCATCTATACCACATCATTCGGGAACAATTTTTGGGTACCAATTTGGGGTGCCTAATATTACTATTTAGCTAATTTCTATATTTTTGTGAAAGATAATGCTATATGCTCCAAATTTGTTATCAAAATCTTTCCTGAATTATATAGCAGAGATGATGTGATAAATTGAAAATTTTAAATTGAAGAAATTGGTGTGAATACAGTGAGGATTTATTTTGGGGAATTTGTCTAATATGTCCCAAATTAAGTACTCAATTAAGAATATATCCTTTTTTTTCAATAATTATAATTATGTCCCATGGTTAAATTTAACTCATATACATATAATTATATATATATTATACATACATTAAGACCATATTGCCCATAACCATAATAGACACAGATAAGGAAAGAGACTAGTAAATAGGTTATTTCATGTGCCACTGATAACGTAACCACGTACACCGCCAGTAAAGAAAGAGAGGAGCGACTTCAGAATCATGGAGGAGAAGAAGATGCAAGAGATTATATCTACCAAGTCTTTGAGGTAAAATTTTTTGATTGTTTTGTTTAATTCTTATTATATTTTGTATGATAATTGTGTGTATTGATAGTAATGGGCGGTTGTGGTTATTTGTAACAGGGATTCACCTTCAATGGTTTGTAACCCACAAATCAGGTATTCCACACCTAAAAAGTTGGTTTGTAAATCATCCACGACAACATATACTCCCAGAAAAGCCCAAGATTGATTGAAAAAGCTAACAAACTGAGTGCCACTGTTTCAAAGATGGTACTGGATTTTGAAAGTCATGTTGAATCAAGTGCTGCGGATAATGATATGGATGTCAATTCCCTAGGCCCGAATTTCTGGAAGTTGGTCTCTGAAAAAGTAGATAATGTTGAAGAAGCATACGGTTCTCTAAAAGAACCAATTTTGCAGCTTGAAAATTTTGAAGAAGATGACTGCCATCCTAATGATCAGCCATGGAGCCAACCACTCATGTATAGTGAGGGTGAAGATGATAGAGAATGTGATGAGTTTCTTCGGTATTTTGTCATGAAAAACAGGGATGCCGACGAGGATAATGAGAAAGAAGTTGAAGGTAGTGTTCCCAATTTAACAAATAATTTATTTACTATTCCAATAAGCAATGTTGGTATTGAGCCATTGTTGACCGATAATGATTTTGATGAATTCTTTGCGGCTGATTTAGTGGATCATGAGTTTCTTCCTGAACCAGATCATGATGACCATGTTGTATCTGACAAAATTGAAGTGGGTTTACAGTTTTTTGATAAGACTGATTTTCAAAAAAATCTCAGAAAATATTGTGTATCAAATAGGATTGTATGCAAGTTTCAGAAGAGTGACAATGTAAGGATCAAGGCTGTGTGTCAAGGTTTTGGACCGCCCGTCATGTGTCCGTGGTTTGTAACTGCACGAAAGATCCCTGGTGAGTCAACTTGGAGTATAAGGAAATGTCACCTTCAACACAATTGTGTTGGAGATCCTTATGGGAAGAATTCAAGTGCAAATTATGAGTTTGTAGCTGAACATTTGATTGAAAAGATTATGAAATCACATAGCAATATTATACCTAAACCTAGTGAGATTTCCGATGAGTTTTGGACGAGTCACAACACCTTAATTCCATATCATGTTGCATGGAAGGCTAGAAACAAGGTTTTGGAGAAAATTAATGCTAGTTATGATGAAAGTTTCAAACTCATACCAAGTCTATGTGAGATGATTACAAGGACCAATCCGGGATCAATTGCTACGTTCACATATGGCAGGTTAATTCTTTAATTGTTGATTTATAAAGCCTGATTCTTTAATTGTTAATTTTCCTGATTCTTTAATTGTTGATTTTCCGGAGTATATGCAGTTTTATTATGTGTACTAGTACACTGTACATATGTCACCAAGATACATATATACTTCTGTTCTGCCAGGGTCTGTTCCTAATTGTCCCACGAAATCTCGTGACACTGTCACCATCGTCTATAATTATGCTAATCCTCACTTGATTTGTTTTAACAACAATTTGTACATGGAGTATATCAGTCAAGATACATATATACTTAATTTCACAATATCAACAGTGACTTTATCAAATTACTATATTGTGCAAATATATCAGTCATTGTCATAATTTTCATGACTGAATTTACTTGTTCTAATTGAATTCATTTTTCTCTAAAAGTTTAGAAGTTAGACTTTTCTTTGGCTTACATGCAATTCTCTAGTAAAGCCAAATGCCAAACAGAATCTTCATTGCTGCTTCTTCAGGAAAGAGGAAAATGACAGCAGTTGCAATTCTGATTCCCCAAACCTCTTCCATCTTCAAGTTCTTTTCTGGGGGATTTGCAGCAAGCAAGAGTACACTTGGTCACTGTACTCTATACAGCTGTTTATTTCCACTATCAACAACCCTGTTATTTTCCCTCCCTCACAAGATTTATGGACATTGGGGACACAAGTCACATACTTTCCACCAACAAACTGTGTTTCACAAGTGGATATAAACCAGGAAGATATCTACAAGTTTCCAAATATAGTTATAACTTTATAAAATTTATACTTCACTTTTTGGCCAATACATGCAAAAGTTTCAAAATATTGCTGAGTGTGACATTCAGACATTTATTCATGAAGGACACAATTGCAGAGTCCTGGTAATATAGTAAGTAAATACAACATAATCCGATGTGGTTGTTACAGGAAAAGTTAAATAGGTCACTGATGGTTTGTCGAGATAAATTTGAGTCAGCTAAGCTCCAAAATACCAGTACAGACCCCACTGTTGATTCCACTGTTTATGTCGTCGACTTTGGAAACTATTTTAATAAATAATGGTTGTAGACCTGTGGTAACTTTGCAGGCAAGAGATGCAAGAATTATGCGAATTTTTTTGTAAGAGGATTTGATATGATAATGTAAAAGGAACTATTCTATATTCTGTTATGTGGTTTTGTGCTTTAGCAAAAGAAAACATGTTATCGATAACTTATAGGTGTTCTTCGTTCCAGAGCCACCGGGGAAATATGAAATATGATTAATAAAATCACCTCTGTAGGGTGATTTTATTGTGTGGCATCTTGGCATGGCTGCATTAGGCTTTGTTGAGAACAAGAAGAAATTCAATTTAACTTTTAAATTTAACGATGTGCCCGTTTATATGATTGAGCAAAACTTCTCATCTACTATATTGTTTTTGGGTTTATAATTATATATCAGGAACTAGTGTTTATGTAACAAAAAAAACATCTTACAATGAATAAATGCTTTTTATATTACCTGTACGTAATTCTTTGTCGAATGTCTATCGTATAGGATGATTTAGAAGTAAAGAGGTTGAGGCTGGTTATACATTGAACCGGAGGGGGGAACCGGAGGGGGGGGGTTTCTTATATAAGTTATAGGCTTTTAGCCAAACTCTTTACTTCTTTTTTTTTTCCAAACAAGCCGAACTCATAGTTTTATGTATAATTTCTATCTTTATTTCTATTCCCTGAATTGCTCCTGAATCAATAGCATAAATTGTTAGTTTTAGCATAAATTAATTAACTTTTCTTGTTTCTTGTTGCAGTCAAGACAAAACATTCGAGTCTGTAACTATTTCTTTTGATGTATCTATGAGGGCTTTTACTAATGGTTGTAGAAATGTTGTTGGGCTTGATGGATGTCACCTTAAGGGTAAGTATGGCGGTTGTTTATTGTCAGCCACTGCTCTAGATGGACAGAATGGATTGGTACCTTTAGGGATCATGATTTGTAAAAACGAGTGTGCGGAGAACTGGTTCTTGTTTTTGAAACATCTTAAACCAAGATTGGAAGAACATCCAGTACAAAGAATCAAATTTATATCTGATAGGCAAAAAGGATTGAGGGATGCTGTTCATAAATTGTTCCCCACTTCACCACACAGGTTTTGTTTCAAGTAACAACTAACTTTGATACCTTTTTGTTAACTACCTGAAATTAAGAATCTTGTTACCTGAAATTAAAAAAAAATATGTTTTACATTAACTTTCTAATTGATGACATGCATATGTATAAAAACTTCAAAACACATTTCAAGGGCTCTAAGCTTCACACTATGTTCTGGAATGCTGCTAGAGCTTATAAAGCTAAACACTTTCAAGTAATATTCCTCATTAAAAAATCTTGTTAATGATTTTTTTCTATATTTTCATCAATTAGAGCTTGCTAAATGCATATGTTTAAATTATAGGCTCACATGGATAGTATGATGGTTTGTTTTACAAGAGAAGAACTGTTTGTATTGGTTGGGATTCTGGGGATTTGGTTCCTAGCGCGATGAAATTACTAAATATAATGTTCAAAAAAGTAGGGGAGTACAAAGTTGAAGGAGCTGTTGCTGGCAAGCTTTATGAAGTTAGAAGTATCCACTCTCCATCTTCACTGTTGATCTTGAGAAACAAACATGTAGTTGTATGCAGTGGCAGTTGAGGGGTTTCCCTTGCCAACATGCCGTATGTGCTCCACAACAAATTAGACCCAATTGGGTAGAGTAAGTGTTCGAAAAATTACATTGTACTTTATAATACATATCTATGTTTTTTAATTTTCTTTTTTCTGTGTGTTTATGTAGGTATTGTGCTAAATATTATTCGGTGGATAATTACAAAACAACATACGCCTCCGAGATGGTACCTTTGCAAGGGCCTGATGATTGGGAAGAGGTATTTCTATAGAGCGATTGTTATATTTAAGTACACAATAAAATGTACCAAAATACCTATATTAAACACCCATTGTTCTTCATTTTTGCAGCCTACAACAACTGTTGTCCCACCTTTACTTATCAGAAAACAAGGCAGGCCGAGAAAGAATAGAAGAAAGGCTTATGATGAAACTTTACACGAGAAGAAGACAAGGTGTTGCAGCAAGTGCAAGCAACCAAGACACAACAAAACAACATGTGGTGGTGGCTCGATTGGCTCCAACTTAAAGAAAAAAAGGGGCAGATCAGAAGTAGAATGTTGAATCTTTTTATTTCCTGATTTGGTTAGTTTAATGTAGTACTTACAATTGTTCGTTTGGTTCATTTTCATTTTCAAATGATTTGAATCATTTTAAGCCTAGACAGACTTTTCAACTGTTGCAACGATTGTTCTATAAAACAAGTCTATTGTTCATTTTAGTTTTCAGGTTTTTTTTTCTTCCATTAATGCAGCATTGCATTCTTTTATGAAGTAGGTGACAAGTGCTTACAGGAAATGAACTATAAACGGGGACCCCTGTTCCACAAAATGCAGACCTATTTTAAACTTGTAATCATTTTGAGAGCTAAAGGCCTTATTGATATCATAAAATTGTCCTTTGGTCTTTCCAGGCATGTAAGAAATATTGTCCTCTTTTGCCAATATATCAACTTTCTCCGGTAGAATTGTTACACCCTTTTTTGTGTACGGCAATGATGCAAATAGAGATTTGGCAAAAAATAGCAAAAATTAGCAAACATTAAAAAAAAAATAAGTAGAGGATAAAATTGTCTTTTAATAATGTATAGTTAGTGAGTTAATCATGGTTACAATTAAAAATGGGACATATTAATAAAAAGGGACATATTTATAATTACAATTAAGAATGGGACATATTCATAAATGGCTTATTCAAATGGGACATATCAGAAAAAAAACCCTTTATTTTGTTGTAGCTAGTTAAATTTAACATTTGAGAAATATTCTCCCAGGACCAGAATGGAACCAATTTGAGTTACATACCATTTTCCAATTATATATGTTACGCAATAACAATATATGCTTAGGTGTCTTGCATATTTATATTCGCCACATGAACCAGTAAATTGTTTTTCAAGATCTTTAATTGCAAATTTTTTTCTAAAATAGACATGCAATATCGGTTCCGTTTGACTTACCTTATTTTTCAGAAATAAATAACTTATTTTGAAAAAATGTATGTAAATATTTATTATTTTTTTCTGAAATAAGTAACTTATTTTGGCAAAATAACGAATACTAAACTCCTTATAAACATTTATTTTTATAAAAAAAATGTGTAAATACATACTTTTTTCGAAAATAAAAACTTATTTCAAACTTATAAGTACAGCCAAACGGAGCCGTAGTTAAGTAATCAAACATAGAGGTCGTTTGACTAAACTTAAAATTATTACTTATGACTTAAAGTTGGTTAAGTGATAAGTGAAAAGTAAAAATTTTAAGTCAATATTTGTTTGGGTAATTTTATATTATGAGTGACTTATGAATTATTAAAAATGTAAACATAAAAATAAATTTGATAAATCATCTATTTGAATGATGATATTAACTGTTATGCCCAAATCTGGCATAATGGCTAAATTGATTTGATTAGCTAGATTGATGCTTCATAATCTATGATGGGCCTGGAAGATGAAGATTGGGTCACCAAAGCCCATTATTGGAATCAGCCCAGCATGCCTTGGACATAATATCTCCATTACAGGAGCGCCTCGCTCGCTACATGATTGCGCTTCGCATCATAGCGCCTCGCTATGTATCGCCTCGCGTCGCTTTGGTATCACATCTATTACTAATAACGAGATCATCATCTCTCCTCTGGAAGGCTCATGGCCAGACTCAAGGTCGCATGGGTAGCTGAGCACAGGGGTCGCTTCGCATGGCCAGGCCTCTCATGGTCGCATGCAAGGGCCCTGTTGGATCTTTCATCCCAAACCTATCCATTCGAGGCCATGGGTTTCTGTAGTCAGACCATGGATCATGGATAGGATTGATGGTTCATTGCCACGTCAGCCCTAGCTATATGGGCTTGGACTTTGGCTTATCTCTTAAAACCCTAGCCCGCCTAGGTAACTTGTGGCCCAAGAACTACGTCAGGCTTGATCCCTATAAATAGGGTACGTAGGCACCTTGATACGGATGAGAAACAGTTTACCTGAAAAACACCTATCAAGCTCAGCCACATTCACACACACAAACCCTAATCCTTTGTTCTTCTTTTGTTAGCAAAATATCCGTATTTTGCTCCGTGATTCTAGCAACCTCCAAAATATTGTTATACAATATTCTCCCTATAACATTTGCCGCTAGAAGGAGGGGCATAATTGTCATTGAATTGGGAGAACGATGACTAAATCACACAAGAAGAGGAACGATGGTGAGACCCCGGGGTCGCATAAGGTGAACAAGGACGATCCGCTGGCAAGAGGCCCCCCAGAGGACGAGGCGTCCAAGGACAACTCTCAGACTGGGAACAGGGAGGAGCACACTCCCCCAGCACAGAGGGTGACATTGAACAGCGAGGTCATGTCTTTCCTAAAAGGCCTCGGTGAGCAGGTGACCGCTGTGCATGAAAGGGTCGAAAAGGTAGAGAGGCGCTATAGTTCTAGAGGATCGAAGAGGAATGCAAGAACAGGCGGTAGAGCACCTAGGGAAGGAAGCAAACTCCCCCCTAAGAAACTTGTTGATGACTTCGATGATGTCCTAACAGATCAAACCAACCCTGACTGGAATGATGGGGAGGACTCGCTCGAACAGAAAGGGGGATCGCATGACAAGGTCGCCTCATCTGAGGGGAGGTCGGTCAGTGTTTTTGATCATCTCGGAAAGAAACTGACTGAGCACGACCTTCGTCTAAAGTTGGAAAAGGCTAATGCGCCTCGTCATGAAGGATCTAAGAACAGAAGTCAGGGCACACATCGACAATTGTCTCCTCGAGATCGCGAGCGGTCATATCGTCGTGATGACAGACCCCCCTCTCTCCGTAGAGAGCGTGAGCGGTCCCATCGTCGCAATGACAGACCCCCATCTCATCGAGACCAAGAACGATCTCAATATCTTGAAGAGGATCGTAAAAAGAAGGATCACAGGAATGACCAGGAGGAGTCCAGTGTCCTAAAAAAGACCCAGTCTCATCATGGAAGTATTGGAGGTAAAAAGGAGGCTGAAAAGGAGGTCAAGGTAGGAGACTATAAGCTAGAGGAGTTGAAGAAGGCCCTGGACGTGATGAACAGTGAGAAAGGGATCTTTAGCACTATGGGCTCGTCATCGCCCTTTACTCACGAAATTCGAACCGCTCTGCTTCCTGCAGTGTTTCGAGGCCATCAGCATGATATGACCTATAATGGCGACACTGATCCAGCTGAGTTCGTGATTCGATTCAACAATGAGATGGATGTTTATCAGGTCTCATTATTAGCGAGGTGTAGGCTATTTGCGGCCTCGGTGAGGGGAAGTGCTCAGCAGTGGTTTTCGAAGCTAGGAGCATTGATTGTCATCGATTCTTGGGAGCAACTTGTGGACATCTTTATCAAACAGTTCCAGTCCTCGATGCTCTATGCACCCCCTGTATCCACCTTAGCAAACATAAAACAGAAGGAAGGCGAAACCCTTCATGATTACTTCAAGAGGTTCAATGCTGAGGTGCCTCGCGTGCGAGGTGCAAATGACGAAGCTGTGAAAAATTTCCTCATTGCTGGAGTAAGGGAAGGTACGAAATTTTGGAAGAAGCTACAAGAACAGACCCCTAGTACTCTCTCTGAATTGCACAAGATCGCTGAGCCTTTCAAGCGTGTTGAGAAGTCACTCGCAGATTTGAAGAAGAATAATGAAAGGAGTGGCAGTTGGAATAGGAATCGGGGGGTAAAAAGAAAGGACTCCAGGAGTCCAAGGCGAAGACGGGATCAAAGTCGAAGCCCCAGCCCAAAAAGGAGAGACCGCGATCCTTTGAGGCGATCCCCATCGAGACCTCGCCCCGCGAGGAATGAAGACAAGTATATCCCTCTGGTTGCCCCAATTGATCACATTTATGCAGTCAATGAAAACAAGGGGATATTCAGGAAACCTACACCGATGGGTCTGAAAGGGACCGCAAACACTAGCAGGTATTGTGCCTTTCATGAACAAACAGGGCATGATACATCAACCTACCGAGAGCTGAAGCAGCAAGTGGATCAGTTAATTCGTGAAGGAAAGTTAACTGAGTGGGCTGTTCGCGAGGTGAAGAAACATAATCCCAAGTCTGGCCTTGGGTATAATCAAGCCCCCCCACCTGAACAGAACCCAGTCATTAAGGAAAGGGAAGCGCGAGGCGGAAGTATTCATGTGATAATTGGGGGACCCCACATCGGGGGAGACAGCAATAAAGCTAGAGAAAGGTATGCTCGCGAGGCCAGGGAGCGGCCCCTCACTAATGTACATCACTTGCAAGAACGACCCCCAAAGCTCTTCAAGGGGGAAGATACAAATATCATGTTCACTGAGGAGGATGCGAAGTGGGTTCATCACCCTCATTCTGATGCCCTCGTTGTTCGAATTCGCATTGGATCGCAGAATGTCTACAGAGTTCTGGTTGATAATGGGAGTGCTGTGAATCTCCTGACATACGAGGTCTACCAAAAGATGGGCTACGTGGATAAAGATCTCATCCCAACTGTGGGACACTTGTATGGTTTTACTGGAGCCTCAGTGAGTGTCAAGGGTCTCATACGACTTCCTGTGACTTTAGGAGACGAGCCCTGCATCACTACCCAGATCGCAGACTTCATGGTAGTAGATCAACCTTCAGCATACAATGCTATTGTAGGGAGGCCTATACTTAAGGAAATGAGGGTGGTCACTTATATCTATCATCTTTCCATGAAGTTTCCTACCCCAAATGGAGTGGGATGTGTCAAGGGGGCGCAGCATGAATCACGAGAATGTTACAACAAGGCCCTTAAGTCCGCTGAAAAGGGTAGCATATCTATGGTAGACAGGATGGAAAGCGAGGAGGAAGATAGGGCTCGCAAATCGGCCTCGCGACCCTCAAATGAATGCAACATCATATCAATCGAGGAACTCCCAGCTGGTTATTTTGATAATTTGGGAATTCAGGTAGAACCGGTACCAGGTGCTTTAATGATGGAAACCTCGCAGCCAGTAATGGTTCTCCAGGAAGGGATTGTTGAAGAGGCTACAGATAGTGATAGCGAGGAGAGCCCAGAGCAGGCCGCTGTGCGAGCCCGAAAGGGAAAATGGGTTCGCAAAGAAACATCTACACTGACAGAACTGCCAAATGGTATCACACAGACAACAACTGTTAAGGAGTTTGGGCACGCAGGTGTCAACCCCTGCGAGGCGGAATCTAGTCAGGCTCGTGAATATGATCTAGACCTGGATCCTCGCATCCCAGAGCATGTGGAGCGAGCTGGGGCAGCTGAAGACACGATCCCTATTCTTGTCGATGTGCAGGACCCTTCAAAGGTGTTGAAAATAGGGTCGCAACTCAACCTTGATCTGAGAGAGAGATTGGTCACTTTTCTGAAGGCCAACCTTGACGTGTTCGCCTGGTCGCATGAAGACATGATTGGGATCGATCCTAATGTGATGTGTCATAGGCTCAACTTGGATCCAAGCAAAAAAGGTGTTAGACAGAAAAGGCGACCAATAAGTGGAGAACGAGCCGAGGCTCTCAAAGAAGAAGTGGATAGACTACTCAAGGTCGGGCTAGTTAGGGAATCATTCTACCCTGACTGGCTCGTGAACCCTGTCCTCGTGAAGAAGCCAAACGGAAAATGGAGAACCTGTGTGGATTTCACTGATCTCAATAAGCATTGCCCAAAGGATAGTTTCCCATTGCCAAGGATTGATCAGCTAGTGGATGCAACAGCAGGGCATGCACTCATCTCTTTCATGGATGCTTATTCTGGGTACAATCAGATACCCATGTACGGTCCTGATCAAGAGCACACCTCGTTTATCACGGATAGAGGTCTCTATTGCTACATAGGGATGCCCTTCGGTCTCCTTAATGCTGGGTCTACCTATCAAAGGCTCGTTAATATGATGTTAGAGAAGCAGATTGGGAAGACAATGGAATTTTATGTGGATGACATGCTGGTAAAATCCAAAGAGGCTGGGGATCACATCGCCCACCTCGCTGAAATGTTCGATATACTGAGGAAGTACAGAATGAAGCTCAATCCACAGAAGTGTGTCTTTGGAGTTGAGTCTGGAAAGTTCTTGGGGTTCATTGTCAATCATAGGGGAATTGAAGCGAACCCTGCAAAAATAAAGGCCTTGATGGAAATGCGATCCCCAAGAAGTGTGAAGGAAGTTCAGAGTTTAACGGGACGGATCGCAGCCCTTAACCGATTCGTCTCTAAATCATCAGATAAATGCCATGAGTTCTTCAAGGCGATTAAGAAGGTTGGAAAAAACTTTGAGTGGACCCCTCAATGCGAGGAGGCTTTTCAGAACATCAAGGAGCAACTGGGCTCGCCACCAGTATTATCTAAGCCCAAGAACGGGGAGACGCTCATTGTCTACCTCGCGGTGTCAGAACATGCGGTCAGTGCAGTGCTAGTTCGTGAGGAGGGGAAAGTTCAGTATCCTGTGTACTATGTTAGCAAAAGGATGTTAGATGCTGAGACTCGCTACACCAACATGGAGAAGCTAGCCTATGCCCTGGTGCTGGCCTCGCGGAAATTGAGGCCCTACTTTCAGGCCCATAGCATTGAGGTTCGCACAGCCTATCCATTGAGGCAGGTAATGCATAAGCCAGAGTCCTCGGGGAGATTGTTGAAATGGACAGTGGAACTCAGCCAATTTGATATTGAGTTCAAGCCTCGTGGTCCCATTAAAGGTCAGGCACTTGTAGACTTCATTCTGGAATTCCCTCCTCAATCTGAGGAAGATAAAATGGCTATCATACCGATCCCAGAGACCGCATCTAGCGAGGTTAAGAAAGAAAATTCCACCTCGTGGTGGGAACTATATGTTGATGGAGCATCAAATAAGGAAGGAGCTGGGGCCGGCATCAAGTTGGTAACTCCAGAAGGTCGCAAGATACAAAGTGCAGTACACTTCGCCTTCGAGGCCACTAATAATGCAGCAGAGTACGAGGCCCTCATCATTGGTCTTAAACTTGCATTGGAGATGAAGGTGGAGAATCTAACAGCTTACAGCGATTCCATGCTAGTAACATATCAACTCTGGAGTGGGTGGCAAGCTAGAGGTGAGCAGATTGAACTATATCTGCGATGTGCACAGAAGTTAATGAAAAAGTTCAACAATATCAAAGTGGTTCATATTAGAAGAGAAAAGAATCAGGGGGCGGATGCACTAGCAAAGTTGGGGTCGCGTCGCGAGGCCACCCTACTTGGAATTATTCCACTGGAAATTCAGACAAAGCCCAGTGTGCCAGAGGAGTTTGTTATGGAGATAGCGACCCCAGGGTCAACCTGGATGACCCCCATATGGGAGTATGTGAAAAGTGGAGCCCTGCCTCAAGACAAAAAAGAGGCAAGAAAAATCAAATATCAGGCGGCTCGCTATGTCATCTATGACGAGGTCCTATATAGAAGAGGGTTCAACACCCCGCTCCTAAGATGTGTGGATGGGGAAGAATGCAGCTACATTCTCAAGGAAGTTCATGAAGGAATATGTGGCAATCACTCGGGGGGTAGCTCCTTAGCCCAAAAGATTCTTCGCCAAGGGTACTACTGGCCTACTTTGAAGAGAGATGCTTTTGAGTTCGCAAGGAAGTGTGATAATTGCCAAAGGATCGCTAACTACAGCAACCCTCCTGTTTCCCACCTCACCTCGCTAACGAGCCCATGGCCCTTTGCTATGTGGGGCATTGACTTAATTGGGGAGCTACCTAAGGCCAAGGAAGGTGTCAAGTACGTAGTTGTGGCCGTTGATTATTTCACCAAATGGGCCGAGGCCGAGCCACTTGCCACTATTACTGCAAAGAAACTCAAGGACTTTGTGTACAGGGCAATAGTGTGTCGCTATGGGATTCCTTATCAGCTCATATCAGATAATGAAAAACAATTTGATAGCAAGGACATGAAAGAATTCTGTGAGAACTTGGGGATCAAGAAGAGTTTTTCAGCTGTGAGTCACCCCCAGACAAATGGTCAAACCGAGGCCATCAACAAAATCATCAAACATACTTTGAAGGCCAAGTTAGAGGAGAGCAAAGGTAATTGGCCTGAAGAATTACCAAGGGTCTTGTGGTCATACAACACGACCCCAAGGACCACAACTGGAGAGACTCCCTTTTCCTTAACATATGGTTGCGAGGCTATGGTCCCTGTTGAAGTAGGCTCCGGGTCGTTTAGAAGGGAACACTACGATCCCGATGCAAACGAGGTGAATCATAGATTGTACCTAGACATGATAGAAGAAACAAGAAGCGAGGCTCAGCTTCGCCTCGCGGCTTACCAACAGAGGACAGCGAGGTACTATAATGGAAAGGTCAAAGCAAGTTCTTTAAAGACAGGTGACCTCGTGCTTAGGAGAGTCATGCCTAACACTAAGGTCCCAGGCCATGGTGTCTTTGGTGCTAATTGGGAAGGGCCTTACAAAATCTATGCTACTCTCTCAGAGGGAACTTATTACCTCACAGACATGAAGGATAAGGTCATTCCGCGAGCTTGGAATGCTTAACATTTGCGCAAATACTATCAGTGAAGGCATCGCTCCTGGTAGTTTTTATCTATTTCGCATGAATAAATTCATACAAAATACTGGGGGGTAGTGGTCGTATTGACACCCTCCCTTTATGATGTAATGACATTGGGCCTCGCCCCACTTACCACCTTTTTGGGCCTCGCCCCACTTATCATTCATTGGGCCTCGCCCCACTTATCAATTATTGGGCCTCGCCCCGCTTGTTAACTTGTTTGGGCTTCGCCCCGTTTATCAATATAAAAGTTCAATTTCTTTATAAATTACTTTTTATTGTGTATTTTACTTGCCTGTTTGTTAACATTAACATTCTAAGGTCCAAGCCATCTCAACGATGCAAGGATCGCATTTGAAGTTACTGCTACAACTATCTAAGGAACCTAAGCAAAGTCATGCAAATCTAGTACTATTCAAGACAATTCAACATGCAAAGATGAAAAGTAAAGATATAATTTCGAAGTCAAGGTACTAAGCAAGCGAAGCTAAATTACTTGTGCAAATATGTTATATGCAAAAATAACGAGGCATTACTGGATGGAAAAGTTAAAACGCACGAATTCATAAACAAAGGGTCGCCATGCGATCCCAATTCAGTTGATGATCAAAGTTAAGGGGTTATCAAAGTTAAATGAAACAATATTACATGAACGCGAGACATTCAAGGGGTGTCCGCATCCCCAGTTCAATAATCAGAAACAAAGAAATAATTTAAGTCTTGGAGGCTTCAGCTGCTTTGGCTTGGGTGGCTTCGCTAGCGAGCCTGGCCGCCTCCTTCGCATCCTCTTCTTCTATTTCCTTACGAAGAGACTCTGCGAACTCGGCATTTCCAGGCCCGAGCTTCTCCCAGTCAAAGTCAGGACCCTTCGGATGAAGGTCTTCATGAATTCAACCTGGGCGGCCTCCACAACAGCATCATGGTCGAGCTTGGCAGCCTCGAGCTCCTTCTTCAACTTTCCAATCTCCTCCCCATGCTCTCTTCTAAGAGTTTCTTCGAGCTCCTCTGCCTCCTTCAAGGACTTGCTGAACATATTCCTCTCATCGGTGATTTTCTTGAGCTCAGATCGCAGAGACGCGGTTTCTGTCTCGAGGGCAAGCCTATGAGTCTTCATTAGCGATCTCTTGTCCTCTTCCTTCTGAAATTTAAGAACTTGCACCTCCTTCTCAAGCTTGGCTTTGGCGGTTGCAAGGGTCTTCAACTCCTTGAGATGGGAAGTTTGGCGGATGAACGCTTCAGACAAACACTTGGAGAGGGATTTGGCGTTATCGATCAGCTCGGCCCCCACCCAGCTCGTACACTCCTCTTCGGTAGCATGGTTATACCCATGCTTCGCGAAGAGATGATGAACGGGGGTAGCGGTGGCTGGATGCTTAGGAGCAGGGAGCAGAGATTCATCCTTTCTGGCTTTCTTGGAGATGTGGTCCTCAGGGGTACCCTGGGCTCGCTGAACGATCTCAGTATTCAGAGATAAGGGTGGAGGAGGTGGCAGTTCAACAGCTTTTGGTTTTGGAGGGATTGGAGCAGTCTTTGCAACGGGGATGGCCCCGCTCTTCTGGAGAAAAGGAGGTCTGCGACCACTCTTACCCGACATGCCTGAAAAATGGAAGTAAAATGATATTAGAAGCATGATAATAATACAAGTTATGCAAATGCGAGAACAGTAAGGATGAATGCAGTGTTAAAATTAGCGAGGACAGAATAATGGTCATGTTATGACGAGGAGAATACCCTCATCAACAATAACTCGAGAGGACGAGGCCTCCTCGCGAGCCTTTCTTTTTAAGGAGGTCTTCCTCGCTCCTGAGGGCCTCGCTTTCGAAGGAAGACCGACCCCTTCTTTCAAAAAACCGCACTCGATTAGGTTCTCGAGGGAAAGAAGAGTCCTAATGTTGCGAGCCTCCCGTGGGGTTTTCAGCACGTCATCGGCACGTTGTTTCTCTTCGCCCTTCAGGACGGTTCGCACTTGACCAACTGTGATCTCATGAAGGACGAGTTAGCGCATGGATCGAATTAAAGGAAGATGAAATTAAGAGGTTAAATTCCATACCTGGAAGATAGTTAAAAGAGGTCTTGACTCTGGGCACGTCGTGGACATAGAAGTAAGGACCTTTCCACGACCCGGCATTACTTGGGGCACTGTGGTATAGTTCCTTCTTGTTGAACTCTGGCCACATGGAGAAATAAACGTAGCCAAAGTCTGATGCCCCGCATCGCTTCAATTGCAAAAAATAGCCCATGGTCCTCGCATCCAACTCAGGATAGCCGAGCTTGTGGTAAAGGATGTAAAGGGCAATCATAGCTCTGTAGCCGTTGGGATTTATTTGGATTGGGGCAAGATGGTACGTTTCACAAACATCCCTAATAAAAGGGTGAAGGGGAGAGGATACGCCTATCTTCATCATAGCCGAGGTTAGAACCATACGAGGCACTCTGCCACCATTCTCTCGATGATTGAAACGGTAGCATCGCATCGCAGGCTTAGGGAGAATAATTTTGCCTTCTGGCCTGAAAACGTCGACCGCCTTAGATAAAGATTCTGTATCTAGGGTCGTTGACAGATCTCTGCAGCCTAAAACGCGAGCTTGGCCGGGTTTCACTTTTGAGCCTGGCTCGATGTCTTCAGGACGAGGACCGCCAACATAAATGGTTCCTTCTAACTCAGGCTGAGGAGTTAGTTCGTAAGGCTCAGGGGAAGCTTCTGGAATATAATTGTAATCAGTAAAATTGACGACCTTGGCTACTTCATCGAGGCCGCCATCATCAGAGGAAGGCTCTTCGTAGTCAGAATCATCAGAGTTGGATTCGTTATCAGCGCCTCCCTCGATGTCATAATAGGCATCGCCTAATGAATCGGTTGGAGAATCACTTATGTGAATGGGCGACACGGTTTGTGATGGAGGCATGGTGCGTGGTGGAGGCGCTTTGGAGAGAATTTCCACTACCCTAGCGCTGAATTCATCTCCTTTCTTTGTCAAAGTTGCGATGTCATGTTCGATGCCAGTCATGGTGTGAGGCTCGTCCTCAGCTGGGAGTACATCCAGAGATTGATCCCGCGAGCTTGAAGGGTGCTTTGTTCTCCACGAAGTCAGAGGTACTTCGCGAGTATATTCCTCGTTAGACCATAAAGGGTCGAAGTATAATTTGAACGAGCTTTCGCTGGTGCTCGTAGCTTTTGCGATGTTGGCTGCTGCAGCATCGCTGATTTGTATATCAGGCATAGGAGAAGGTGTCCTTGAACTATCGTCTTGAGACATCTGAAAAGGGTGAAATGATTAAGTGTGTGTCCTTACAGAAAACAAATGAAGGAGGAAAGAAACAAGCAGACAGAAAGGCTCTATGTGTTCTCGCGTCGTTCACAGAGAATATGGGGGGTCGCAATCCTAAGGGAAAGGCTAACGGTCTTAACCTATGTTTCTATCTAATTAATTACGGATCGCACTCCATCAATAGCGAGGACGGGTCGCATCATAAAATTGACATTTTGGGATCGCAGTTATTTGGGTTCGCATCGCATGAAATTTAAGACATTTAATCATGCAATTACAATGAAGAATAAACATTTAAATGCAAGAAGAGAAAAAAGACTTACTTTTTGAAGAAGAAGGTTGAAGAAATCGAGAGAAACTTGGGGTCGCTGGTGAAGGAGCCTGAAAATTCTTTGCGTTTGATCTGGGAGCAAACTGACAGCACTTCAACAATGTGTTTGTAAGAATAAAAAAGGAAATGATAGTGACAGGGGTATATATAGTCATTAGGAGAGAGAAAGACATGGGACACGTGTTGAAATCTCGTCCGTTGGACGCACATCTCGAGACACAACAGCTGTCAAAACCTTTCAAATTCTTGGGGTCGCGACTACTTCAATGGTTATATCTGTTCTTGGGCTCGCTTCGCGGTGACAACTCGTATTCTTTGAGTCCACATCGCATCTCCAATGGCAATATGGACTCGGGGGGTAGTTGTTATGCCCAAATCTGGCATAATGGCTAAATTGATTTGATTAGCTAGATTGATGCTTCATAATCTATGATGGGCCTGGAAGATGAAGATTGGGTCACCAAAGCCCATTATTGGAATCAGCCCAGCATGCCTTGGACATAATATCTCCATTACAGGAGCGCCTCGCTCGCTACATGATTGCGCCTCGCATCATAGCGCCTCGCTATGTATCGCCTCGCGTTGCTTTGGTATCACATATGTTACTAATAACGAGATCATCATCTCTCCTCTGGAAGGCTCATGGCCAGACTCAAGATCGCATGGGTAGCTGAGCACAGGGGTCGCTTCGCATGGCCAGGCCTCTCATGGTCGCATGCAAGGGCCCTGTTGGATCTTTCATCCCAAACCTATCCATTCGAGGCCATGGGTTTCTGTAGTCAGACCATGGATCATGGATAGGATTGATGGTTCATTGCCACGTCAGCCCTAGCTATATGGGCTTGGACTTTGGCTTATCTCTTAAAACCCTAGCCCGCCTAGGTAACTTGTGGCCCAAGAACTACGTCAGGCTTGATCCCTATAAATAGGGTACGTAGGCACCTTGATACGGATGAGAAACAGTTTACCTGAAAAACACCTATCAAGCTCAGCCACATTCACACACACAAACCCTAATCCTTTGTTCTTCTTTTGTTAGCAAAATATCCGTATTTTGCTCCGTGATTCTAGCAACCTCCAAAATATTGTTATACAATATTCTCCCTATAACATTAACTTTAATCAAATAAAAGCCTCAAAACAAATAAACCATTCAAAAAAGTACCATCTACCAACTTTTGACCTCAAAACAAATAAATCATACCAACTTTTGACCTCAAAACAAATAAATCATTCAAAAAAGTATCTTCTACAAACTTTTAACTTTAAGCTGTTTTTTTGAACTTTAAATCAATTTTTGACTTATTACACAAACAAATATTTTTTAACTTAAAGTAGAAAATTCCCCCTTTTAAACTCGTTGCCAAACAAACTCATAATCAAAGTCAAATGGAAACCGTGAGTACATAAATATAAATAAATTTTTCTTTTACTAGGGCGAAAGAAGTCTCTTGCAAACGGCAATGGTTTAGACCAAGTTGCTTGAACACAAAGGCAGCCAAACCTTGACCTCAAATTCAAACTTGTTGATAGAGCTACAACATATTATGTACATTCCCAAAATTTGTCCAAGGCAAGTTAATTCCAAGTCAATCTTCAGTAAATAGGAAAAATGATATTGTTCCAAAAAAAATTTCCAAAACGGTTTCCAAAAGCTTAATTGTTAAATTCTAATTGGATATGCATTTTAAAAATAAAGAAATTTTCTATGTATTCATATGAGTTCCACTAATTAAAAGATGTCACTTGACTTTTGAGAATAATTTCGGGAACCATTTCGGAATCCCTAACAATTGCATTGCTCAAAGATTAATTGTTGGTTGCTTAATTTTGATTTTAGACCTTGTAATAAGTGCCCTAAATTCAGAGAATGTCATACACATAACTATTTGTTTCTTTTTCAAAACGCGGCCTCATAATTTTATTCTTTTTGCAACGTGGGAACATGTGGAATATTTTCTCAGGTTTGTGGTTTGCAAAATTTTTGGTCATATATATGTGTCTATATGGTCTACTACTATAAGTGAAATAAAAATATTTTTACTATGTAAAATAGAGTTGTATTTTGTTAATGTAAAATTAATTAGTCCTATAACAAATAATTATTTCATACAACATACTGATATCTTAATAAATCGCGCGTAATCGAAGTAGGAACCAGCTAATTGTTCCTATATTAACGGACGATCGTCGTGTTTTAGCTTAAAAAAAATCCTAAGTTCTTTAAAATATTATAATTTAGAACAAATCCTACTTATTTCTCTTCTATACTGCAAAACATGGATAAATTTTAAGATTTTAATAAAGACATTAGACACGTGACTGATAATCGATAACGACGTCTACAGCATATAACACGAGGAAATGGCAAAGTCATGAAATTTCACCTAACTCGGTTGTAAAACTAATTTGGTCATTTTCTCAACTAGAGTATAGGGCCAACTATTTAAATATAAATATGATACTCTAGTCCTTTATTAATTTTTTTAGACTTCATATTTCAGTTGATGTTACTGATATTTGGTTATTTTTAGATGTCTAGGGGTTCCTTTGGTTAGAAATGACCATCTATTTTAACATAATTCACAATAGTTTTAATATTTTTAATCTTATATCTCCTAAATGATATTTTGATTTTATTCTTTTCTTGACGAGTTTGTTTGGTAATATGAAGTTTTAATGACAATAAAAAAGTCTCAAGAAGATTCAGCTTTATTTTTCAAAAGGAAGTTATGGAGCAGTTAAGGTGCAGAGTTTTACTTTGACAAAAGAAAAGACAATTCTTTGACAATAACTGATGGCAATGAGTACACACAAGTTATAAGTTCTAGTCATTTGGTAGCCATGTTGTTTAGCAATGTATTCATTTTTTTGTGGGCGTTCTTTTTCCCCTCTTGAGTTTTTTCCCATAGGATTTTTGCTCTTATGGAGTTTTTTAACGAGGCTTTTTTTTATGGGTTCATCCTTTCAGACTTGAAGGTATTATTGTCTAAATGTCTGGGGGTGACATGCGTGCCCTTCGGTTAGATGATGTACGTTTCTTGATCGGAGGAAACTCTTTTAGATTGTATTTTTTCCTATCCATATATTGAATATATTTTCTGACAAAAAAAAAGAAAAAGAAAACAGAAAGCTGCACAATTTGTTTCTCAACGATGCAAAATGACTATAATACGATAATATTACATTGAAAACTGTGTTTTGGTATTAAAATAATACTTGCATTTTGTATTTTACAACCAACAAATTTCAAATTTAGTAACGTTTAATTTTTTATTTTATTTTTTTAACGAAAAGCATAGAATTATATTACTGGATAAAACAACTCAATATAACAGCGGGACAAACCCCCGACTGTCAACACGATCAGGGTGAAAAACAAATAAATTGTTTTCTGATCGTTCAACAAGATGAACATAAAAGTTCTTGAAACTAAAAACAAATTCGAAAACATCCTAAGCGATCCAAACTACGCTAAAATCCCTGAAAATAGCGATATCACAATTGACCACATCACATAAAAACCGTTGATACCCCAGTGTTCAGAATCCTCACTCCAGCTATCTACATGCAGGATACCAGCTATAGACATGCCGAACATGGAAACCCCTAAAGGATGAGTAACACCCCAACTATCTACATGCCGGATACCAGCTATAGACATGCCGAAAGTGAAAACCTCCAAAAAATGATGAACCATAACGTTTAATTTAATTCTTTCATTTTCAGTTAAATTGGACCATCATGCACTACAATTCTAATTAATGAATGACGTGAAAAGAATGGCTATAACTAATTTGGTTCTAAAAAAGTATCCATATATACATTTATTCATCTAAAAATAATTATGCATTAGAGTTAAATTTTTTGATTTTGGTTCTATATCATAGCTATAGGACTGACTATAGTTATGCAATGGACTTGGTCTAAGGCACCATCTCAGTCACCGTTTGATGTATCCATAAAACAATTATTAAACATGTTCGCGGCATCTATGTATTTATATTAAAATCAAAATATTGAAAGTTTTGATTTTTTATTTTTGATCATTTATTGTAATTATTAAATAATATAATTAATAGTAGTTAACTATTTGCATTTCTAACTAATACATTGTTGTGGAATAAAAACTAGGTTATTGAATTGCGGCTAGGGTTTGTGTGTAATTAATACTAGGGTTCGTGAGCTTAGTGCTTTAATGGTTGTGTAAGAACCCCAAATTTTGGATATAATTAAAACTTTTATTAAGTAATGATAAAATGAGGAACAATGATTCCAACAACAAGGTCACCAGCTCTAATGAATGGTGGTTTCAAAGAACAATGATTGTAATGAATGGATATTGCTTTGGACAATGATCCTGATGCATTGGTATATTGTCAGAATAGAGTAATTCGATGGTTGAGGACCTAGATAAGAATAATCTACCATCCAGGAAGGAGCTAATGGATCCTTGAAGAGAAATGAATACGTGCATAGTATTTCCCATACGTGCATAGTATTTCCCGTACGTGCATAGTGTTTCCTGTACGTGCATAGTAATTTGGTGGATGAATAGTGACTTTGTAAGTTGGAAAACTTTTCACGCCACCCTATGTACGGGACGTGTTATGGATGTTTCGAAGTCATATTAGTAATACGCGGAGGAAATAAGTGAATGCAGAGACGATCGGAATTCAGAAATTCCAAATTCTTTTTCGGTACAATATTTGACCGAACCGTAAAGAGCCTATCAATACGATCAAGACAAGAGTATTATAATGTTAAGGATTCAAGGATTTTATTTATTAAGTATGATTTGAGGATTTAGAATGAAAACCTTTGAGTTAGAATAACAAGTGTTCTAGAAATCGCTAGAACTTTATAACAAGATTAAGCGATCAAGCAAACGCGAAAGAAATTACGGATTAAATACGTAACGAGATAAAAAAAAACCCTACTTGATCAGCTGGGGTTATATATAAGAATATTTGGTGGAAATGAAATGAAGAAAAGAAATGAAAAAGGAAGTAATGAGGTGGATGGACAAGAAGAAAACAACAAGGCTTCACATCATCAATTTTTCTAACACACCATAAACCTTTGACACTTGTATTAAGAGGAGTATTAGCAGCTATACCCACTTATACATATCACAAATATCATTTGACAACTAGCCAAGCAAACACCACCTCTCCCCCATTTTTCCAGCAGTTGCATTTTCCAGGGCAGGGTTCTTTGCCATTTTTTTTCACCTAGATCTACTCATCTAAAAATCATGAAAAAATTCATGGAGCTTCTACACATCAAGGTGAAGTTGGGGATTTAATTTCATAATTTTTGAAGATCGTTTGGATGGGTAAATAAATTCGAGAAGTTCACTGTTTTTTCCCCAAAACCAAGGCACTTCGAATTTTGGAGTTTTAAGATTTCAAAATCCACCTTCCAACCATTGTTTGATCTCCAAATTTTTATGGTGAGTCCTATATTTCATAAAAATGATCTCCTAGAAATCTTAGCTTCAAACTCCATGTTTTCCATTTTCAAATAAATCCTCAAAGATGAGGGTGAATAGTGTTTTCAAGAAACTAACTTTGATTTCTTGGTTTCTTTGGATGATTTAAGCTTTGTTAAAGCCATACAAGGACTATATAAGGGTTATTATAGCTTGTACACTCTCCAAGGAAGGTATAATTCTTAAGAACCCAAGATCTTACTTTGAGTTTTATATATGTTCTTGATGGTTTTAGATTAGTTAAGATTATGGTGTTGTTATATGCATAAAAGCATGATTATGTAGTTAGTAGTGATGATTTAAAAGTTTTGATGATTATGATGGTTAATTGAAACCTTCTTGGACTGGTTAAGATGAAAACCATGTATAGTATGCCCGGTGTGGCTTGGATTGATTGTTATGAATTTTAGAACGTTCGATTTATAGCCGTCGTAATGCCGAATTTTCGTTAGACTATTAAACACCGAGCATCACAGTAGCTATAACTCACTGTACAGCTTCATTTTCTGCCATGATAGGATAGATTATGTTTCAAGCTTCGTTTTGATATAAAGATCGCATGAAACGGACTTGCGGTTTAGGATTTATGACCAAATTACTAAAAGTAGTTCGAATCCGTAAACGAAAGTTCGTAACTGTAATTGAACCCTCGTAAACTATGTAACGTCATGGCGAATCTTGGTAAATAAATACTAGAGGTAAAAAGGAAGGCGTGAAAGAAAACCGTATGTCAAAAAGATCATTTTTCGATTTATTAAAAATGTTCGAGTCGAGGTTAAACGCGAACGAACCCCTAAAAGACGACTCTTTTATAACTTCGGTAAAACACTTAGAAAACGGGCGATAAAACTCGGAGTATAATATTGGTTCGTAACGATCAACCTTAGAACTCATATGACTTAAGTATGTCCCAAGTATAAATGCAATGACATGTCGTATTAACGAACGAATATCGGGTCGGATCAGTGATAAAAGTAATCCACAAAAAGGGGTATAACGAGATAACTCGAGAACGTGTTTCGAATTAAGTATAACTTAACTTTTAATATGTTAATTGATTAATCCCGAATGCCTTGGCTATTTATAGATCACCAAGCTGAACCGGGACCCGCTACCACTACCCCTTACCGTACTCGACTACCAGGCAAGTTTCAATTCCCTTCTTTTAGGCTGTTGTTGTGATTGAATAAATATATATATATATGCTGATATACATATGCCATTGCATGCATGCCTACTTTCAAGTTGAAGTGATATACTTGTTCCCTGAATGTTATTGTTGGCTTATAAGCTAGATAGTTATATATCAGTTATAAGCCAATTATTGTAAGACCCTCATAGAAGGGCGTATACATCTTATTAATCAAAAATAGACCGGGAGTCAATATTCCTTGATATATCGAGATTACCTCGGAGGAAAATATTTAAGTAAATATTTTCTATTATTTGGGCGACGAATATTATTTGAATATTCGTTCGAGACTAATTATTTTAACGATCCTTACTTCAAATAATTATTTGAACGTAATCATTCGACGAATAATATTCGTCAATATTCATTCGGAGTCGAATTGATTATCGATTATTATTTCGAATACTCTTCTAAAGATGAGACTACTAAATGAATATTATGTGGACATTCATTTAGAATATTATTTCATTAAATAAATATTACTTTTGAAAATTCATTTAAGGTATTAAGTACTTGATGAATATTATCTTCAATATTCATCTGAAGCTTGATTTACTTATCGAATATTATATCGAATATTCCTTTAAAGCTTGGATTACTAAATGAATATTACTTGATATTCATTTAGGATATTATTTATTAAATGAATATTACTTTATTGATATTCATTTAAATTCCTAATTAATTATGAATATTATTTTGAATATTCATCCAGGGTTCTATTTAATCATCGAATATTATTTTAAATATTCCTTTCAGGTCTTATTGATTAATGAATATTATTTGGAATATTCATTTGAATATTTAATTATGCAATAAATATTCTCTCGATATTTCTTCAAGAATTATTTGAAAAATACTCTGATTAAAGATATTCTTTCATATTCCTGAATATTCTTTAAATATTTTTAATTCAATAAATATTCTCTGAATATTTATTCCATACTTAGAATAACCTCAATAAGGTTTATCTTCTTCGATTATTACGAAAAATATTTCGGAGTCATATTATTATTAATCCTATATCAAGGAAGGTTCTCAGACATCATTCTTCTTTGAGTCTACCTCCTTAATAATAAGGGAACCTTACTTGGAAAATGTTATTTATCTTGTCGACTTCCCGGTCATAAAGTATTCCCTTCACTCGCAACTCGGGTGCTGTTGACTTATTAAGTCGTTGCTTACCTTCTCATCTTTCGAGGGGTAAGATCACTGGAACAAGTTGATATCCGTTACCAAGTAATAGCTTGGGAGTTATTGGTAAATTTTCCTTTCCAACTAGATACGACTACTTTGTGGAGTCTTATCAACAAGTATTATACTTGGGGAAAGGGGGACGAACGTTACATTCAGAATCATGAATTCTATTTGAACTAGGAGTCGTGTAAGAGGCCGAGTAGCGCCGGTCCATCCCCTTTGGCCCAACCGTTGGCCGGGGAGAGCTAGTAAGGCGGTACACAAGTAAAGCCGTCAGTTCTTCCTTCTACCGGTAGTAAATCTAAATTGAGCTGTACGATCTCGACTGATCATCAAGATTGGAATAGCGGGCGCGGTGAATACTCCATCATTGGTTCATCATCCAAATTTATTTATTTCCTGCAACATGATTACTGTTGGCAGAGTTGGAAAAGGGTCATAACTGGAATTGCAACCTTTTCTTGCAAGTTCCTCTTCTTAATAACAATAAGAATATCTCGCTTACTTTGATGTAGCAGATATTTCTACAAACAAATACTTTAAGTTACCTTGTAACTTCATCGTTCATATTATACTGGCATCATTTCCGTAAAGGCATGGCATATGGTTTGAAAGATACTTTTGAACTGTTATACATTATCGTTCAGTCATATATTATTGTTGGTGGGCTATTGCTCACCCTTGCTTTATTATTATATCACAACAACAGCTAGACCAGATGACTCGCACAAGGCGCACTCGACGCGGGCGAGGACGATGAGACTACCAGAGCTGAAGAAGAAGCTATTGGTAGGGTATATTTATTCTTTCAGTACCAAGAATATGGTCTAGTATGCCTTATGTAAATGGATGGCAAAGAGTATGTATTTATATTGAAATTCTTTTGGATTGTAAGAACTCATAATGTGATTAATAAAAATTTGAGTGTTACTCTGATTTCATCTCTGGGACTATAACGGGTGTGTTTTATATTATTGTGTTGGGTTATAGAGACGTAATTTATTTTATATTAAGGAAAGTTCAAGTGTTGTGGACAGAATTGGAAACTGTAACCACCGGATCCCGGACCCCGGATCTGGGGGTGTTACAGAAGTGGTATCAGAGCGTACGTTATAAACCCCAGAGATGAGGTGACGTTAAAACAATAAATTCAATAAGATAATAAGAACTCTTGCCAAGTTCATAGTCGGACTACTTAATGTAGTGATGACATATAAAACCCTTATGGGAACTCGTAAGTATAATGATAGTAACTTAGCTCGATATCGTATCGACGAGTAAGGTGACTGACCTTGAGGCATACGAGCAACAGCGCGATGATGCTTTATATGCTGAAGATCAGCGGGTAATTCGATGGAGTACCCTACTGGAGACCCGGAAGAGGTTCCAGCAGATAAGGAAAATCCTGTTAGGATGAGGAGCTTACCCATGGGTAATGAGGGTCGCAGCCAGAATGACTGTGATGATTAAGATATGGTGCTCAGAAAAGTGAGTATAAAGAACTGATATATTATTAAGAGATCTGAAGATGCATGTTGAATTCATAGCCGGACTACCAGACGTAGTACCAGCAAGAAAGAAGGATTGGAAGAATTACTTGAGATCTTATACGGAAATAGATGAGAATCCTTAGAGATTTTCATCTTAACAAAGAAAGAGCTAGAGGGATGTATGATTATCAAAGACAGTGATATAGGGCGAGGAGCAGAGTCCCTAGGAATAGTTGAGAAGGAGGCAGTAAGTGCCATATCATTTGATAA
This sequence comes from Saposhnikovia divaricata, assembly GCA_036435485.1. Taxonomy (NCBI): domain Eukaryota; kingdom Viridiplantae; phylum Streptophyta; class Magnoliopsida; order Apiales; family Apiaceae; genus Saposhnikovia; species Saposhnikovia divaricata. Next base: position 150,483,351 of record CM071597.1, on the reverse strand, counting down.
ATGAATTAGTATGAATATGGTCAGTAATAATTCGCCATGAGAAGGCAGGTGTCGTAGGTTGTAAATTATGGAACCAAATTGAGGTTAATAAGGTGGTTTTATTAAGGAAAATGTTCATTTTATGAATGAATCATTTAGAAAGTAAAGACATTGGGAAGTAATAGAATGATTGGGTAAAAGTTATATAAGGAAGTAGTAAGCAAGACAATGATCTCAGAACCTACCGGAAGATAAGACCAGTGAGTCAAGATGAACTCGTAATGAGACTACTGCCAGAGACTGAGTATAGAGTTAATTCAACTCAGTTAAATGATGAACCAGAAACGTTAGATGCATGTGATTCAGAGGAATATTAAATTCCTTCTTCTCTTTGAATGGATTATAGTAGTTACCTTAAGTTTACTCCGACACGGAATTATAATAGATCAAGTAATACGATCAGCAGTTAAAGAGAAAAATGTGAGAAAATCTTCCTGGAGCTAAAAGGTGAAATTGGTAATGACCAAGAGCTGGCATTGCTTAATGGAAAAAGGAGACTTTGTGCTTCCAATGACGCTTCGCATAAAGGGTTAGGTAGACCGACATTTGGTAGTATTGAATATCAGGACGTTGTGACAGGTTTCAGTTTGAAATTATTGATTCCCTTCTAAGGGATGGATATAATTGATTCCTCTCCAGTGGGTAAACTTCCAATCCGATGATGATTATTTCGTTAACTATGACTGCTTATGATTCCACCTGCTTGGAGGTTCATAGAACTATTCTTCAGGTTTCGAAACTGGTCTCCTTGATGTTACCAGTAGGTGGGTAGATTGATCAAAATTTCCCTGAGTCTGGAAAGGAATTCGGTGAATTTTGGCAAACCTTGTCTTTCTGATAATCAGAGAATGTCATGGAAGAGAGTAGAAACTGGAGCAAACCCTGTGATTTGGGTAAGGTTGCTATAAAATGGGTTAGTAAACGGACCCTGAGCATTACAATCGACGGTAGTGATAATATGATGAAGTGAGATTGGACGAAAACAGGAAATGTAAGTAAGAAACTAGCCGGACGGAGAAACTCCGGGATTGACTTAAGTGAAATGGCTGTTATGCCAGGAATGGTAAGCTTGCGTGGCACGCGGGATTGATAAGAATAGTTGAAAAGATAAAAGTGGAGGAAAGGTGACCGGAGACGGTGCCGAGTAGTCGATTAAGACTTATATGGAGTAAAGTTTTGGAAAGGTAGAAAGGTATCAAAGAAGAAGGCACTATGCCGGCAATTGCTAGAAAAGTAATGCTATTAGCCAACCCCTAAAATCATATATTTTTATTTTAGTGTGGCCAGTTGAGGCCAAGTCACAACGGACTATAAAGTGACTAGACCAGCAATGAAAAGACAAAGCAGGGTTGCTTCTAAGTAAGCACCGACTGCAAGGGCTTCTGATATAAAGGAAATATTAATGAGATTGTAGGAGTCTTCTACTAAACCCTTTGCAACCCATGTTTTGATGGGGAATTTACTAGACCTTTTTGGGATGGGGTAACCCGTACTAAAGTGACTCATGTGTATATGGTTGTCCAAGATTTTGAGTAAAATGGGAGTATAGTGACTTGAGATGCATGATGTTAGGGTATCATGAATACCATGAACATATTACGACTAAGGGAAGTAAACAACGAAGGTTTATGAAGAGAGTATAGAAATGGTCAGAGATGGATCAGTATGCTGTAGAAATTTTGTCTAAGGCAAGTACATTTGAGAAGAACGATAAGTACTAATAGATTCACGTTGAACTCGACCAATATTTTCCAAAACATCCTTGCTGCCATTACCAAGTTCTGTAAGAGAGGAGATAGGCATACGTTGCATTTTTGGAAGGCCAAATAGGCTGACAACTATCTGAAAGAAGAGGGTGGCATTAAGCCACCGATCGATTATCAAATGAGAATGATTGAAAAGAGACCTTTATTAAGGATACATGATCTGATTGCCAATTATAAGATGCAAGAATTCATTGACAGTTGAATTAAGGATAGGATATCAATGAATTAAGACAAACCCTGGGGAATGCACAAGGGGTGGCATTAACCCTAATAACGACATTATGACTTCAGATGATATGAGCTGGACTTGCTAAGGCAACAATGACCGGTAAGGATTATTAGAAAAAAAAAAGAGTTCTGGAAAGAACATAGATAGAATTATTAGAGTATTGATCAATGACATTTTGATATACCCTGTACCCAGAAAATACAGGAGGAAGGATGAGGATGACCTATGAAACCTTACAAGGAAAAAGGTAATATTCCGAACTTCAAAATGGAAGTTTGGTAAGGAATGTATGACATAGTAACAGTAATGCCAGATGAGGCATGTATGAGACCATGAGGAAGTATGGATTGAACCTATAAAGGTTGAGATTATCCTAAGATAAGGAAAGAACTAAGAAGAGAAGTATCCTAAGTAGGATGGGGAATAAACGTGATAAAGTTCCCACGAGTAGGTGGAAGCAATGACTTATGGAGAAAGACTGTTAAATATATTTTTCTTCATCAGCAGAGCTTAAGGGAGAATGCTTTCACCCAAAAATGATGGGAATGAGGTAGAAATGTTTGAATTGGAATATATCCAAGGAACAAGGATTACCAGAAATTATTATTATCAGGAAAGGCCAATGAGGTGGCCGACAGTTTAAGTATAAAGGAATAATTATAAATGTTCATACCGAAGAAACAAAATGATATTTGGAAAGACCTTGAAGGTCATATTGGAGTGGAGGAAGTTACATTCCTTTTGATGATTGTGCAAGAATCGAAGGTAATAATAGTTTAAGTAAAGATTCGATTCCTGATGGAGTCTTAAGCATATTACGTACCTTAGAAGGTCTCGTTTTGAGGCAAACCAGGACCATGGTACAAAATTGATGAAGTAAACCGTTAAGTTTCCAGTCTTTTATGGAAGATGCATAAGTGATAGTTTCATCAACCGGACCTAGCTGCGATACTTGAAACTCTTCTGCAATTCTATCTACTTCATGTTATATCTACATCAAGTTCAGGAAGTGTTTCGTATGGATAAGGAATAGTGATCACTTTGTCTCCCTAAGGGATTTGAAACCCGTAGGGTTAGCTATTAATGCACTACGTAAACAACAAGCGATGGTGATTCTTCTAAGAAAGTAGATGACAATGTAAAGATAAAGACAGTGCTGCCATTGATTAACTAAATGGCATGTTGATGAATGACAAACAAGTTTATGTTAGTGTACTTCTGCGTAAACAAGATAGAGAATATGAGGTTGATGATTCATGATGTTAAAGATATTCCCATGGAAAGAATTAATGAGATTTGGAGGGAAGGGCGGTTGAGCCCGAGACTTATTGGGCCACCTGAGAGTTTAAAATGTTCGGACGGTGGTATTCGAGCCAGCCTTACCCCCAAAATTATAGCACGGTCATAACGGGTTTTCATGTGGCCAGGCTACGCCAGTAAAATGCAAATGTTCAACAGATGATAGGAGTACAAGAATGTAGATATACGACCTGGTCCGACTTACGAAAGACAACCTGTGGAAAACCATGGATAGAAAAGAACAAGTAATGAGAAACAAGGTTGGCAGAAGTAGATTATATGAATCTAAGTTAAAGGAATCGGGCCAGATTCATTTCGGAAAGTTTAAATTGAAATAACGTGATGATTATAGAGTAAATGAGACGGAATACCGATAAGGAGGTACCAAGTGCAAAAAGGTGTCTCAATAAAGAGGTGAAGGTGAAAGTAAATAACAGAAGTAAATAAGAATCAGATAATAAGAAGGATGTGATTGATAAAGAAAAGGCTGGGGAAGCAACTATGGAATGAGAAGCAAGGAGTGTTATGAATGGGTTTTCTAATGAATTCTCAGGATGACAACCTGATAGTGTCAATACTATAGTTATGAAAAAGCTAGTAACATGATATGGGATGTCAGTAATAATGATGCCAAGTGAGAAACCTAAGATTTAACCTGAAAGGTTGAAGGATTTCCCGAATGTGAGTATCGCTAAGATTGAACAAGAGTATTTGTCCATAGAATAATGGACAAAGCAGCAAGATATGTTGACACGTGAGATTGCGATCAAATAGTATTGGATATAATTATGATTAATTTCTTCTTTGATAAACCTCTATAGTTCAGAGGTAAATTCTGAGTATGATATTCTACAATCATGAAAGCTTTCTATAATCCTTTAGAACTCTTTTCTCTTCTTCTCCCTTATTCATCTTCTTTATGAATTGAGAAGAACAACCCTTTTTGGAGGGGAGGTACTGCTACGTGACTATCTGTCTATGTGATAGAAGTCTAAGTGGAATGCTATGACTTGTTTAATTGCTTGTCAAGTACTAAAGGCTGGCCCCCTTCTGTACTAACTATGCAATATAACAAATGTTCAATTGATCATAGTGATCTCTCAACAAATCTTTCCACTTCTCTATATTGATCTAGATTGCGAAGATTAAAGCGATCAGGAAATGCACAGTACGAGCGAGGTTACCTCCGAATCGTAGGGTGATAGTGATACCAATGTTACTGCAGGTATCAATAAGGATAAGACTGAGTAAAAGTATAACCCGGATAGTGAGTTGTACGAAAAGTAGCAACGTTGATGGAAAAAGGATAAAGTATGAATTGTAGCACTAGAAGATGTGCTGAGGAAGGGTAGAACGAATAAGAATTGACCGGGAAGCTAAAGAGTGAACGACAGGCAAACGACTCTTTGCTTCCTACCTGATTCCGGGACGGAATCCTTTTAAGGAGGGGAGACTGTAAGAACCCCAAATTTTGGATATAATTAAAACTTTTATTAAGTAATGATAAAATGAGGAACAATGATTCCAACAACAAGGTCACCAGCTCTAATGAATGGTGGTTTCAAAGAACAATGATTGTAATGAATGGATATTGCTTTGGACAATGATCCTGATGCATTGGTATATTGTCAGAATAGAGTAATTCGATGGTTGAGGACCTAAATAAGAATAATCTACCATCCAGGAAGGAGCTAATGGATCCTTGAAGAGAAATGAATACGTGCATAGTATTTCCCATACGTGCATAGTATTTCCCGTACGTGCATAGTGTTTCCTGTACGTGCATAGTAATTTGGTGGATGAATAGTGACTTTGTAAGTTGGAAAACTTTTCACGCCACCCTATGTACGGGACGTGTTATGGATGTTTCGAAGTCATATTAGTAATACGCGGAGGAAATAAGTGAATGCAGAGACGATCGGAATTCAGAAATTCCAAATTCTTTTTCGGTACAATATTTGACCGAACCGTAAAGAGCCTATCAATACGATCAAGACAAGAGTATTATAATGTTAAGGATTCAAGGATTTTATTTATTAAGTATGATTTGAGGATTTAGAATGAAAACCTTTGAGTTAGAATAACAAGTGTTCTAGAAATCGCTAGAACTTTATAACAAGATTAAGCGATCAAGCAAACGCGAAAGAAATTACGGATTAAATACGTAACGAGATAAAAAAAAACCCTACTTGATCAGCTGGGGTTATATATAAGAATATTTGGTGGAAATGAAATGAAGAAAAGAAATGAAAAAGGAAGTAATGAGGTGGATGGACAAGAAGAAAACAACAAGGCTTCACATCATCAATTTTTCTAACACACCATAAACCTTTGACACTTGTATTAAGAGGAGTATTAGCAGCTATACCCACTTATACATATCACAAATATCATTTGACAACTAGCCAAGCAAACACCACCTCTCCCCCATTTTTCCAGCAGTTGCATTTTCCAGGGCAGGGTTCTTTGCCATTTTTTTTCACCTAGATCTACTCATCTAAAAATCATGAAAAAATTCATGGAGCTTCTACACATCAAGGTGAAGTTGGGGATTTAATTTCATAATTTTTGAAGATCGTTTGGATGGGTAAATAAATTCGAGAAGTTCACTGTTTTTTCCCCAAAACCAAGGCACTTCGAATTTTGGAGTTTTAAGATTTCAAAATCCACCTTCCAACCATTGTTTGATCTCCAAATTTTTATGGTGAGTCCTATATTTCATAAAAATGATCTCCTAGAAATCTTAGCTTCAAACTCCATGTTTTCCATTTTCAAATAAATCCTCAAAGATGAGGGTGAATAGTGTTTTCAAGAAACTAACTTTGATTTCTTGGTTTCTTTGGATGATTTAAGCTTTGTTAAAGCCATACAAGGACTATATAAGGGTTATTATAGCTTGTACACTCTCCAAGGAAGGTATAATTCTTAAGAACCCAAGATCTTACTTTGAGTTTTATATATGTTCTTGATGGTTTTAGATTAGTTAAGATTATGGTGTTGTTATATGCATAAAAGCATGATTATGTAGTTAGTAGTGATGATTTAAAAGTTTTGATGATTATGATGGTTAATTGAAACCTTCTTGGACTGGTTAAGATGAAAACCATGTATAGTATGCCCGGTGTGGCTTGGATTGATTGTTATGAATTTTAGAACGTTCGATTTATAGCCGTCGTAATGCCGAATTTTCGTTAGACTATTAAACACCGAGCATCACAGTAGCTATAACTCACTGTACAGCTTCATTTTCTGCCATGATAGGATAGATTATGTTTCAAGCTTCGTTTTGATATAAAGATCGCATGAAACGGACTTGCGGTTTAGGATTTATGACCAAATTACTAAAAGTAGTTCGAATCCGTAAACGAAAGTTCGTAACTGTAATTGAACCCTCGTAAACTATGTAACGTCATGGCGAATCTTGGTAAATAAATACTAGAGGTAAAAAGGAAGGCTTGAAAGAAAACCGTATGTCAAAAAGATCATTTTTCGATTTATTAAAAATGTTCGAGTCGAGGTTAAACGCGAACGAACCCCTAAAAGACGACTCTTTTATAACTTCGGTAAAACACTTAGAAAACGGGCGATAAAACTCAGAGTATAATATTGGTTCGTAACGATCAACCTTAGAACTCATATGACTTAAGTATGTCCCAAGTATAAATGCAATGACATGTCGTATTAACGAACGAATGTCGGGTCGGATCAGTGATAAAAGTAATCCACAAAAAGGGGTATAACGAGATAACTCGAGAACGTGTTTCGAATTAAGTATAACTTAACTTTTAATATGTTAAGTGATTAATCCCGAATGCCTTGGCTATTTATAGATCACCAAGCTGAACCGGGACCCGCTACCACTACCCCTTACCGTACTCGACTACCAGGCAAGTTTCAATTCCCTTCTTTTAGGCTGTTGTTGTGATTGAATAAATATATATATATATATGCTGATATACATATGCCATTGCATGCATGCCTACTTTCAAGTTGAAGTGATATACTTGTTCCCTGAATGTTATTGTTGGCTTATAAGCTAGATAGTTATATATCAGTTATAAGCCAATTATTGTAAGACCCTCATAGAAGGGCGTATACATCTTATTAATCAAAAATAGACCGGGAGTCAATATTCCTTGATATATCGAGATTACCTCGGAGGAAAATATTTAAGTAAATATTTTCTATTATTTGGGCGACGAATATTATTTGAATATTCGTTCGAGACTAATTATTTTAACGATCCTTACTTCAAATAATTATTTGAACGTAATCATTCGACGAATAATATTCGTCAATATTCATTCGGAGTCGAATTGATTATCGATTATTATTTCGAATACTCTTCTAAAGATGAGACTACTAAATGAATATTATGTGGACATTCATTTAGAATATTATTTCATTAAATAAATATTACTTTTGAAAATTCATTTAAGGTATTAAGTACTTGATGAATATTATCTTCAATATTCATCTGAAGCTTGATTTACTTATCGAATATTATATCGAATATTCCTTTAAAGCTTGGATTACTAAATGAATATTACTTGATATTCATTTAGGATATTATTTATTAAATGAATATTACTTTATTGATATTCATTTAAATTCCTAATTAATTATGAATATTATTTTGAATATTCATCCAGGGTTCTATTTAATCATCGAATATTATTTTAAATATTCCTTTCAGGTCTTATTGATTAATGAATATTATTTGGAATATTCATTTGAATATTTAATTATGCAATAAATATTCTCTCGATATTTCTTCAAGAATTATTTGAAAAATACTCTGATTAAAGATATTCTTTCATATTCCTGAATATTCTTTAAATATTTTTAATTCAATAAATATTCTCTGAATATTTATTCCATACTTAGAATAACCTCAATAAGGTTTATCTTCTTCGATTATTACGAAAAATATTTCGGAGTCATATTATTATTAATCCTATATCAAGGAAGGTTCTCAGACATCATTCTTCTTTGAGTCTACCTCCTTAATAATAAGGGAACCTTACTTGGAAAATGTTATTTATCTTGTCGACTTCCCGGTCATAAAGTATTCCCTTCACTCGCAACTCGGGTGCTGTTGACTTATTAAGTCGTTGCTTACCTTCTCATCTTTCGAGGGGTAAGATCACTGGAACAAGTTGATATCCGTTACCAAGTAATAGCTTGGGAGTTATTGGTAAATTTTCCTTTCCAACTAGATACGACTACTTTGTGGAGTCTTATCAACAAGTATTATACTTGGGGAAAGGGGGACGAACGTTACATTCAGAATCATGAATTCTATTTGAACTAGGAGTCGTGTAAGAGGCCGAGTAGCGCCGGTCCATCCCCTTTGGCCCAACCGTTGGCCGGGGAGAGCTAGTAAGGCGGTACACAAGTAAAGCCGTCAGTTCTTCCTTCTACCGGTAGTAAATCTAAATTGAGCTGTACGATCTCGACTGATCATCAAGATTGGAACAGCGGGCGCGGTGAATACTCCATCATTGGTTCATCATCCAAATTTATTTATTTCCTGCAACATGATTACTGTTGGCAGAGTTGGAAAAGGGTCATAACTGGAATTGCAACCTTTTCTTGCAAGTTCCTCTTCTTAATAACAATAAGAATATCTCGCTTACTTTGATGTAGCAGATATTTCTACAAACAAATACTTTAAGTTACCTTGTAACTTCATCGTTCATATTATACTGGCATCATTTCCGTAAAGGCATGGCACATGGTTTGAAAGATACTTTTGAACTGTTATACATTATCGTTCAGTCATATATTATTGTTGGTGGGCTATTGCTCACCCTTGCTTTATTATTATATCACAACAACAGCTAGACCAGATGACTCGCACAAGGCGCACTCGACGCGGGCGAGGACGATGAGACTACCAGAGCTGAAGAAGAAGCTATTGGTAGGGTATATTTATTCTTTCAGTACCAAGAATATGGTCTAGTATGCCTTATGTAAATGGATGGCAAAGAGTATGTATTTATATTGAAATTCTTTTGGATTGTAAGAACTCATAATGTGATTAATAAAAATTTGAGTGTTACTCTGATTTCATCTCTGGGACTATAACGGGTGTGTTTTATATTATTGTGTTGGGTTATAGAGACGTAATTTATTTTATGTTAAGGAAAGTTCAAGTGTTGTGGACAGAATTGGAAACCGTAACCACCGGATCCCGGACCCCGGATCTGGGGGTGTTACAGGTTGTTTCTGCGTTCGAGACTGATCAGTCCTCACAGAATGTCTACGTTTCGAAGTTGAGAATCAAGCCAAAAACGTAGTTCTCAGAATGAGGGGTCAGGCCCTTATATAGGCGTTGGGAGCCTTAGAGTTAGAGTAGGGTTTGGAGACTTGGTGGACAAGTCACCGCCTTGAGAAAGGTTCTAGACTCATGCATTGTAGGAGTCTGTTTCCATGTTGAAGTAGGTGCCTTGGAGGCTACTCATATTGTATCCTTATCTGACTATTATTGCTGAGCTGTTAATCACCATTAATATTAATTACAAATTTAATATTGAATTAGAGTTTTGGGCCTCATTATTTGGCCTCGAATTTGGACCATACTAGGTTTAATTAATGCCACATTAAATGTGTCTTTAAGGCTTATTTTTAACCCATATCATTTGTCCCTAACTTCTAGGAAAATTGATCAGGTTTTCCTTGAAGTTATAGCTGCCTTTTTTGAGACTCGGGGTCTATCTTTGTACACTAGTGTTTCACGAACGGCATATGAACAGCGCTAATCGGCACTAAACGGCGCTAAATGGTACTAAAACGGCACTAAACGGCACTAAACGACATTAAACGGTGCTAAACGGCCTCGGCTTCAGCTTCAGCTCTGGCTTGGTTTTCGTGTTTAAAATGTCGGGACCAACCTTCAGCACCGAACTTGAGCATCACCCTCGGTCGGCTAGCTCTCGGTCGGCCGGAGCCTCCCTCAAAAGCTCGGTCAGTCGAAGGTCGGTCGACTAGGGCCTTCCTGGGTGCCTCGGTCGGCTGCAGCTTCCGTGCTCGGTCGGCTGCGGCTCTGCGGGTGCCTCGGTCGACCGCTTGCCGGTCGGTTGGAGCCCTTTGGGTGCCTCGATCGGCTGGAGCCCCGTGGGTGCCTCGGTCGGCTGCTTGTCAGTCGGCTTCGACTCCGGGGGGTGCCTCGGGCGGCTGCTTGCCAGTCGGCTGGAGCTTTCCTTTTACCTCGGTCGGCTGGCTCTCGGTCGGCCTTGGCTCCTCTGGGGCCTCGGTCGGCTGGCTCCCGGTCGGCCCTGGCTCCATCGTGGCCTCGTCGGCCGGCTCCCGGTCGGCCTTGGCTCCTCTGGGGCCTCATTCGGCCGGCTCTCGTTTTTCCGAAGCCTTCCGCTGGAGCTCTGTTGGCCGTCTCTTGATCTTCAAAATTCAATGTCAGCCTTGAAACATCGATTTTTGAACCTCAACGTCAATACTCGAACGTCGAATTTTATTACTCGGAAGTCAACAACCTAGTCATTCATGACTTTTGTTTAAGGCCCTACTAATATTTTGATTAGCATCGCAAATCCCATATTTAGGACTAATTTCTTGATTAGGCTTTCTTAAGCGTACTTAGCTTTCAAAACTCAGCTGGCCATTCTGATGTATTTTCTTACCAGATATTTGCTTATATTTCTCATTTCTTTCCCCGAATTTCTTGATTCTTTCTATCGGTAATAGATAGTTTTCGTCCTTCTCTTGCATATAATCGATACATGACCTGTAAACGTGAACCGGCCTGTACTTCAACCTGGTATAGCAGGTCGTGAATCTTCTATAAAAGAAGTGAAGTAGCCTTCATTTCATTTCACTTCTTCACTTCACAAATTTCTTCCAAGTTCTTAAGCTCTCTAGCTTTCAAGTTTTCAAGCTCAAGCTCAAGTTTAAGTTCAAGCTCAGTGTGTCAGATAGCAACCGTGCACCTGCCCCCCAGTCTCCATGGCAAAGGCGATGGCCAAGAGGAGTAAGGCGAGGACCGCTAAAGGTATGAACAAAATAAAGCCCCCTTCTTATATTGAACGTCGATTTGAATCTTTACTCGATTTGTAAAGCACCATGAGGGAGGCATTCCCTAACAGTTCAAGTTTGGACTACTTTCACGGTCCTCACAAGTTGAAGGAGTCCCATGTCGAGAAGATCAGAAATACATACAGCTTCCCAAGCTTGATTAAGGTTCTCCTTTGATAAGTAGATTTTATATCCACTTGGATCGCTTTGATTCGGATTAAATTGATTGACTTGGTCTCAAGTTTATTGTAGTTTTGATGTGTTTTGCTTAGTTGTGCAGACATACAAGAATGGGTGATGCTTCTATCGTGTTTGGAGGATTAATTGATTAAAATTCGGATTTTCCGGGAAGGTTGCGCAGTCTTCACTGTTTTGGCCATATCTGGAGTTCTAGAAGTCCGTTTTCAGCGATCTTACAGCTCACGCGAAGCTTGAGAGATTTTCTACAACCTGGGATAGATAGTAGGTGCAGGGAGCGTGTAGTTAAAATTTGCGCACGTGTTCTTTGTGAAGCAAGGCTGGAAAATTACTGTTTTGCCCTTTTTCTAATTCTAATTGTATTTTGGACAGTTTTTGGTACCTTAATCGAATTCTAATTGTAATAGAAGGTAATTGCTTACTGTGCAAGACTTCTAGAGTCTATTTAAACACATCCTACCATGTAATTTGTATCAGATTTTTATTAATGTAACGTAGAGCTGCAAGAGAGAAAAGTGGAGAAGGATTCAAGCTCGGTGACAAGCAAAGATCTAGATCTACTTCATCTTTTCTATACTTTGGATTATAGATTTGTTCTCTCAACTCTTGTTTTTATTAATATTATTGCTTCTTTCTTTCATATCTTATTTAATATCATGTTTTCATCTAATCCCATGGTGACGAACAGTTCAACTATGAACTAATCGTTGTTATGGGATCCTAATGGATTTATCTATGTAGCTTAGTAGTTTGCATGCTTTAAAGATTTATGTGTGGTGAATTCTTGATATCCTTGTATGGTTGTGCTTCATGAATTTAGATGCGTAGCCAACATCTAATATGTTAATCTCTTGCTAAACGAGAGTGGATCTTGAGATTTAGAACTTGCCATGCTAGCATAGGATAGGTTGATGTTTTAACATCATGATTTGTGGCGTAAATAGAGATATTATGCTACCCTATGTGATCTAAGTGGATAACTTGTGCTTAAACCTTTATGTTTTCAAATCTTATAGAGATATAGGGTCTAAACATAATTGGTGTCTACCCATCTTCTATCTCTTTTGTGGATGCATGTGTAGTTTGGTATTAGTATACCGAGAGGTAACTTTTACTTGTTACGTGTTATTCGATCAGATATCAAAACCATCACATGTATTGATTAAAGGCATCGACTCTAAGTGAAGTAGATAATGAATTAGGATTCCATGTTTATTCTCATATAAGTAAATCAGTTTTAGATCTCATTAGCTAGTTAATTCTTAATTTCTTAATTCTCATCTTAGTTTAATTTAGTTAATTAAAACCTCAATTTATTAATTGTCTTAGCAGTGAATTAAGATCATACATTGTTGAATAGGCACATTAGCTGAAAAGACTTTAACCAGATCTCAGTGGAACGAACTTAATTGTATTACTTGTGACCACGTATACTTGCGTGATCTTGTGTTAACAAGTTTTTGGCACCGCTGCCGGGGATCATCGGTGTTTTGTTTTAGTTTATGTGCTTGTCATCAGTGGTCGTTAGCGTTCACTGACTCGGATTTCTTACTTAGTTGTTTGTTTCGTGGTGTTTTCAGGTACTTAAACGTGTATGCGAACACGTTTGCAGGCTCGTAAGGAAAAACTGGCAGAAGACGGTCTTGTAGTAGATAATAAGAAAGAGGAACTTGAAACTACTGTAGAGATGGCAGATTTACCAGCAGCAGTCAAGGCTTTGAAGGACTATTCACAGCCAAAGATCAATGACATACAATCTAGTATTGTCAGGCCAGCTATTGCAGCGAACAACTTTGAGATCAAGCCGAGTACAATTCAGATGGTGCAGAATTCGGTTCAGTTTGTGGGTGCTTCGACAGAGGATCCTAACATTCACATCCGGGACTTTATCGAGATCTGTGACACTTTTAAATTTAATGGTGTGTCGGAGGATGCTATCAAGTTGAGGCTTTTCCCATTCTCTTTAAGGGATAAGGCTAAGGGCTGGTTACACTCTTTACCAGCTGGTTCCATTGCTACATGGGAGGATCTTGCTCAGAAGTTTCTTACTAAATTCTTCCCTATGGCAAAAACTGCAGCAATACGGAACCAGTTAACCCAATTTCAACAGAAATCTGGCGAGTCTTTGTGTGAGGCATGGGAATGGTATAAGGAGATGCTTCGTAGGTGTCCACATCATGGCATGCCTGATTGGATGGTTATTAACGGTTTTTACAATGGGTTGGGAGCACAGTCTAGACCCTTGCTAGATGCAGCATCAGGTGGAGCTCTGTGGGCTAAGAGCTATGCGGAGGCTTATGATCTAATTGAGACGATGGCTGCTAATGAATATCAAAATCCAACACAGAGGCTTTCTCAAGGCAAGGTAGCAGGTGTTCTTGAAGTTGACACAGCTTCAGCTATTGCAGCTCAGTTGAAGGCTCTTACGATGAAGGTGGATTCTCTTGCTAATTATGGAGTTCAGCAGGTTGCTAGTATTTGTGAGCTATGTGCGGGCGCACATGAGACGAATCAGTGTGCTATCTCTTCTGAATCAGCACAGTTTGTAAGTAATTTTCAGAGACCTGCTGTACCAGTTCCAGCCACCTATCATCCAAACAACAGGAATCATCCTAACTTCAGCTGGAGCAACAACCAAGGTGCTCAACAACCTCAGCAGCCCTATCAGCAGTTTCAGGGTCAGCAAGCAAGGCCATTCAATCAAGGTTATCAGCAGCAGTATGCTCCAAGGGCACCATATCAACCTCCTGGATTTCAGCAGCAACAGCCCCAGGCTCATGCGGGGCAATCATCTAATGAAACATCAGAAATGGATGATTTGAGGATGATGATGAAGAACCTGCAAGCTTCTCAAAATGTCTTGGAAAACCAGATGGGACAGATTGCAAGTGCCTTACTTAGTAGGCAACAAGGAACTCTTCCTAGTGATACGGAAGCAAATCCAGGTAGGAGGGTCAACGAAGAACAGGTGAAGCCTGTGACTTTGAGATCGGGAAAAGTTACAGCAGGCCCTAAATTAGCAGCTGAAGAAGATGAAGATGTTCAGAATCAGCAGGTTGAAAAATCTGCAGTGCCCGAAATTGCTAAATCTGACTTGGTAGCTGATGAGCTAGATGGTGAAGTAGAGAAGAGCAAGGAACCTGTTGAAAAAGCTTCTCCGGAGCAGTCTATGAAGAATACTCAGATCTATCCTCCTCCTCCATATCGTAGAAGACTCTAGAAGCAACAGTTGGATAAGAAATTTGCTAAGTTCTTAGAGGTGTTCAAGAAGTTGCAGATTAACATTCCCTTTGCCGAAGCTCTTGAACAGATGCCGAGCTATTCCAAGTACATGAAGGGGATTCTTTCTCGTAAGTTGAAGCTCGAGGAATTAGAGACCGTTGCTCTAACGGAAGAGTGCAGTGCTGTGCTGCAACAGAAATTGCCTCCTAAACTAAAGGATCCTGGTAGCTTTACTATTCCATGCACTATTGGTAATTTGTCTTTTGAGAAGTGCTTGTGTGACTTGGGAGCTAGCATCAATCTCATGCCCTTGTCAGTCTATATGCAACTTGGTCTACCGGAACCAAAGCCTACCAACATCTCTTTGAAGTTGGCTGATCGTTCAATTACATATCCAAGAGGCATAGTGGAGGACGTTTTGGTGAAAGTTGATAAGTTATCTTTCCAGCTAATTTTGTTATCTTGGATTTTGAAGAGGATAAGAAGATTCCCATAATCTTGGGAAGACCGTTCTTAGCTACTGGTAGAGCTTCGATTGATGTGCAGAAAGGGGAGCTCACCATGAGGGTGCAAGACCAGAATATCACTTTTAATGTGTTCAATGCAATGAAATTTCCCACAGATGAAGAAGAATGCTTGAAGGTGGATTTGGTTGATTCTGCAGTCAATACGGAGATTGAGCAGTTGTTAAAGTCTGATTCTTTGGAGAGGGTTCTAATTGGTGATTCTGATTTTAAAGAGGAAGACATAACCGAACAGCTACAACAATTAAATTCAGCTCCTTGGAGAAGGAGAGTTGATTTGCCTTTTGAATCTCTTGGGTTAGCAGAACTTAAAAATTCGGAGGGGCGTCTTAAGCCTTCTATTGAGGAAGCTCCTACACTTGAGCTCAAACCATTGCCCGAACACTTGAGGTATGCTTTTCTTGGTGATGCATCTACGTTATCTGTTATTATTGCTTCTAACTTGTCAGGTAGTGAAGAAGAAAAGCTCTTGCGAATTCTGAGGGAGTTCAAGTCGGCAATTGGTTGGACCATAGCAGATATAAAGGGAATCAGCCCTTCTTATTGCATGCACAAAATTCTGCTAGAGGAAGGAGCTAAGCCTACTGTTGAACATCAGCGAAGACTTAATCCTATCATGAAAGAGGTGGTGAAGAAGGAAATTCTAAAGTGGTTAGATGCGGGTATTATCTATCCTATCTCGGACAGTTCTTGGGTGAGTCCGGTTCAATGTGTGCCAAAGAAAGGTGGCATGACAGTTGTTGCTAATGAGAAGAACGAGCTCATCCCTACTCGGACAGTCACGGGATGGAGAGTTTGCATGGATTATCGGAAGCTCAATGTTGTGCTAAAATAAATGACATTTGAATCGCAAGCGCACAATTCGTTTCGTTGTAAAATTTATGATTCGTTCCTCGGAGACTAATATTTTCGCATTTCCTTAATTTTTAATTTACTCGAATTAGAACAAGTGGGTTTTGGAAAATTCGGTTTTTTTTCTAATTAATTACTAAAAGAAATTTTAATTTATTTTTTAAAAGGAGATTAAATTTAACCTAATTTCAAACTAACTAATTAATTAACAAAAACTAAATTATTTAAGTATTCACCGAATTTATTTACAGAAAACTTTAAAAGAAAATTCAGAAACAACAATTCACTTAAAACCAAACAACGAAATTAACTACAAAGGAGCAACATACACGACTCAAAAACAATTGCCCAGTAAACTCGCACCACCATATACGGTAACAACAGTCTTGATTTCAGAAAACCACGTTTTGACAGCAACTACGACTCAACAACAACCATAAACAGACTCTAGACTACAATGATTCAAATTCAACAATGAACAGAACCGAGACTACTCAGCAACGACTCGATGATAAACTCTAATTACACAGCAACAGTAAAAACGCAGTTTATGACCTAGACTCAAATCAAATGCAGATGGAAGAAACAGAACAGATATCTCATCAAACTCGCAGCATTCGATCAGAACAAAGCAAAACCGAAAGGAGAAGGCCAGGTTAACATGGCTGCAAACAGAGTATAAGCGCAGCAAAAACTCGCAGAAAAAAACAACTAAAACGAGCATAATTTAGACAATCAAAACTAAACCAAATAACAACAAACCTAGCAAACCCAATTCAAACTTAGCAGAATAGACAAAACTCAGACTTAAATTGAAACTCGCGGCAACAACTCAGTAAACACACATCTACGAACTCAACCAATGTACAAAACCAACGAGTCAAATAACAGAAATTTACAGAAACTCGAAGACAAACACGCAAAAAAAACTCTCAAATAAACAGCGAACAATCAGTCGAAACAGTTTACAAAACTCGAAAACGCAGATTCTACAAAAAACTCAGCCCAGCAACTCCTATGATAGAACTCAAACATAAAACTCACAGACAATACAATCTCAAATCGTGAACTCAAAGAACCAGACAGAAACGCAGCAACTTAAAACTCAAAACCAGTAAACCGAACTCAGAAAAATGGCAACCCAAATTGTAGAAACAGAAAACAACTCTAGAACAGAACGGAACAACTCAAATTCTAAGAGAAAAGGGAGATGGGATTTAATGATTCGAACTAAATAGAGAAGAAGGGGAAAGAGGAGGATTGGCTGCGAGTTTGGGGGTTTTAAGAAAGGGGAAATTGAAATTAAGAAAAAGAGAAAGAAAACAAACAAGAAGAGAATTGGGATTGTATTTGCAGTGAAGAAGAAGGTAATAGGGTACTGGGTTTTGTCGAGGAGGAAAAGGAAAGAGAGAGCTGGGTTAGTTTTGTGGATAGTATATGCTTCGAATAAAACTAATAAAAACAAGTAAATAAAATCTGAAAAGTAGAAATTTTGTGTTGTTTTTTTTATAAGAAAAATGAAAATAAACTAATAAACTAAGAAATGAAAATTTACTAAAACGATGATTTAGAATTAAAATGGCCCACAATAAAATTGAGATTTAAAGGGGCAAAATTAAAATTTATAACTAAGAACACGAAATTAAATTTCGTTACTTTCAACCCCAAGTGGTTAGCAACGGGATTTACGAAAATAACGAAACAAGGCAACAATAACGAAAGAGCAAGACAAGAAGTAAAGAAAATAAAAATTGCATTAATTATAATAAGAGTGTTTACAAGATTTAAAACTAAGAAAAATACAAGAAATTAAAACTACCCTAAAATCTAAGTTACTAAATACAAGGGGGGTGAGGGGGTATTTATAGGATAGGAATTAGGGTTTAGGGGATGTTGGGTAAATCCCCACCATACATTTGGATTGTGTAGTGGTGAAATCCTAGCCATCTATTTGTTTCCTTCCCCCTTAAGCTTTGAAGAGTTGATCTTGGCCATACACTTATGTAATGTGTTGGGATGATCTCCACCTTCCACTTGTCTTGAAATATTCCTTTTGCTCCAAGCTCCTAATTCTATTCCTTCTTTCATTTTTGGTCCTTTTTCTTCCTCTTTTTCCCTTCCTTGCACTTTATTTATTTATTTTGTCATTTCCTTATTTATTTACGATTTTCCTGAAATGCAACAAAATAAATTATTAAAACACGAGTTCAAGCAATAAATAGGTAATAAAAATATGCAAAAATATGCACTTATCAAATACCCCCATACCTATCTTTTGCTCGTCCTCGAGTAAAACAAAAACAAAAAGAAAATCTAGATAAAAAGTCCTATACTCCTTTTCGTAGGTGTGACGGTTGCATTTGGCATATGCAACAAGCCCTTTAAACCCCTAGGCAGCCCTAGTGGACGAGTGAGGTCTCGTGAGGGCCTATAGTGAATGTACCCACAAAATCCACCTAGCTTGTATAAAAGATCACATGGCAATGCACACCACACATGCATGTCCTCTCATGATACATCAACTTAAGAATCAAAATGAAGTTGCAAAGTCTTGGTGTGGAAAGTGCAAGGATTCACATAGTCTACTTAAAGAACCATGTAAGAGTGATTATAAGTTCATGTCAAGTGCAAAAATTATTGGTAACCATGCTAAGTCTACAAGGGCACACCTCAGAGTCCAAACTTGAGATCTCTTATGCAAAAAAACAAATAAGCAATACCTCACCTTTCACTCACAAAAGAATATTCACTCAAGAACAAGGGTAAGTGTATCACTCAATTCCAACAAAATCAAATGCTTGCTTGACACTTGGTATCATCCAACTTAAATCAACATACATTAATAATGACAATCAAAAGGTCTTTATTAGGGTTGTAATAGGGCTAGGGACAAGGTATGTCAAGAAAGGCCAAAATAAGGTGAAGTGTCAAAAGCTAGTAGTCACCATGAATATCATGCACAACACCAAACTTCCTCCCCACACAATTTATTTTCATTTTCAAAAAGCCTTGACTAGTCGAATGAAGGAGGATTACAAAAAACATAAGTATGCTCTCATGTATATATATATATATATATATATATATATATATTTTTCATTTTTTTTTTCATTTTCATTTTTTTCTTTATTCTTTTTCTCTCTTTTTTCTTTAGGCATATGATAAATGTAACAATAATCCTCCTTTAGATTTAATTTTGAAAATCGACTATCAAGGTAACAACAAATATTTCCTCAAAAGTTATGAACAATAGTAAACCCTATTTCATACACCTTATTGCTCCCTCAAGTTCCTACTAGCCTTTGACAAAATGGGATCAAGAATACGTAAGGCTAAACAAGAAAAAGGTCTTAGGCGAGTAATGTGGTGTGTCACCGAAAGAATAATGATTAAGCTCAAAGGGTTAACTAATTGATCGCATAAGAATGGTGTGGATATTTTGGGAAATATGGGTTATTCCTAAGTGCCTTTATCATTTTATCATCAATTAATGTCATGTATTTCAAGAAGGAACTCAAACAAGTGCTAGCAATGCAATTGACAAGTGGACACTCAAGCAAAAGAATATAAATGCAAAAGATATGCATATAGGCTCAAAATCTCACTTGGTGTAGTAAAACATAATCAATCTCAAGTAAAGGTATCCTCAATGCACCCAGTTGGTGTCATTACCGCACCTAATTGGGAGGAACCGTTCGAACTTATGTGTGATGCTAGTGACTATGCTGTTGGAGCTGTGCTTGGTCAAAGGAAGGATAAAAATTTTCATGTGGTTTACTATGCTAGTAAAACCCTCAATGATGCACAACTGAACTACACTACTACGGAGAAGGAGTTGCTAGCAGTTGTCTATGGTTTCGAGAAATTCAGGTCTTATTTGCTTGGTACGAAGGTGATTGTTTTTACGGATCATGCAGCGATTCGATATCTCATGTCGAAGAAGGATTCAAAGCCTAGATTGATTCGTTGGGTGCTTCTTTTGCAAGAATTTGATATGGAAATCAAGGATAGGAAAGGCACGGAAAATCAAGTAGTAGATCATCTCTCACGCTTAGAGGACCACGGTAAGGATTCGCATAACAAATCTCTTATTAATGAATCTTTTCCAGATGAGCAGCTTTTTGGAGTGCAAGGTGAAGAGCCATGGTTTGCAGATTATGTGAACTATTTGGTTAGCAATGTTATTCCTCCGGAATTTTCTTATGCTCAAAAGAAGAAGTTTCTGCATGATGTGAAGTGGTACCGTTGGGACGAGCCATTCTTGTTTAATCTTGGTATGGATCAGATTTTGAGGAGGTGCATTCCGTATAGTGAAACGGAAGGTATTTTTCATGATTGTCATTCTACTGCATATGGAGGCCACTATGGTGGTGATAAAACAGCTCAGAAAGTACTTCAAGCGGGATTCTATTGGCCAACTCTGTTTAAAGATTCTCATAGGTTCGTGATGAGTTGTGATCGATGTCAAAGGATTGGTAATATTTCTAGAAGGAACGAGATGCCTCTTAGTACGATTCTTGAAGTTGAGATTTTTGATGTGTGGGGGATTGATTTCATGGGTCCGTTTGTTTCGTCTTGCAACAATCAGTACATTCTCTTAGCAGTGGATTACGTGTCTAAATGGGTCGAGGTGAAAGCTTTACCGACCAATGATGCTAAGGTGGTGCTGAATTTTCTTCCCAAACAGATTTTCACGCATTTTGGAACTCCACGAGCTATAATCAGTGATGAGGGGACACACTTCTATAATCGTCAATTTACTGCTATGATGGCAAGGTATAATGTGACTCATCGTGTTGCCACAGCTTATCATCCTCAAACTAATGGTCAAGCGGAGGTTTCGAATCGTGAAATTAAGAGAATTCTTGGGAAAGTGGTAAATCCATCAAGGAAGGATTGGTCTTTGAAGTTAGACGAAGCAGTTTGGGCGTATAGAACTGCTTACAAGACACCCCTAGGTATGTCTCCTTATCAGTTGATATTTGGTAAGGCTTGTCATTTGCCGGCAGAGTTAGAGCACAAGGCCTATTGGGCGCTAAAGAAGTTAAACTTAGATATTTCAGCTGCGGGTGAGAAACGTCTACTTCAGTTAAATGAGCTCGAGGAATTTCGTGAGCAGGCTTACGAGAATGCTAAGATGTACAAGGAGAAAGTGAAGAGGTGGCATGATAGGAAGTTGGTGCATAAGTCGTTTGTGCCGGGCCAACAAGTTTTGCTCTATAATTCTCGCCTTAAACTTTTTCCGGGTAAGCTCAAATCAAAGTGGTCGGGTCCGTTTATAGTCAAAACCGTGTTTCCACATGGAGCAGTGGAGATATATAGGGGTTCTATTGATGATGCTTTCAAGATAAATGGACAGAGACTTAAGCCGTATTATGGAGGAATGGTGAACCGCGAGAAGGTTGCCGCTGTTTTATCTTGTTCATAAATTTTCGAGAGAATGTCAAGCTAATGACATTAAACGAGCGCTTCTTGGGAGGCAACCCAAGTGATGTAGTATTTGTTGTATACCTTTCTTTCTCTAAAAAAAAAAAGTGTGAAGAAAAAAAAAAGAAAAAAAAATGAGTGTGAAAAAAAAAAAGAGTGTGAAAAAAAAAACTGATCTCACGCAGGCTACGCCTGTGACACGCAGGCTGCGCCTGCATTTCTGTATGTTACGCAGGTTACGCCTGCGTTACTGGGTAACGCGCAGATTGCCCCAGCCGCGCGCAGTCTGCCCTGAATGTAGTTTGTTTACCCGAATTTTGCACCTGTTGTACATATAAAAAAAAAAAATTCTTTCTCCCCAATTTTTTTTCTCCTCTTATACTAATATCCCTAAACCCAATCCTAAACCTATAACAATTCCAAATCCTCCATCTCCTCTTCAAATTCTTAAACCCATATCAATTCTAATTCAAATTTTATTCTTCTCTTTTATATCTCCATTCAATTTTCCTACCTTATACACCTATACTTACACAAATATATACACTCAATCCCTAAATTCAAATCTCTAAACCTCCATTCAAATTTCAAGAAGCAAGAAGGATTCAAGTTTGGGGGATTTTCATTGCAAGTTACACCTCTTCAATTCGTATTGGGTAAATTTCTTCTTTAATTCTTATTACGAATTTGTGTTCTTGTAAATTTGGGGATTTTGTGATTTTTGTGTGAAATTGCTTGGTTCATTGCTATTGGTGGATTTTGGTGATATTGTTGAGTTGAGAATTGATTGTGATGGCTCCTAAGCGAATGAGAGGTGGTTCTAGTAGGGTGGAGAGATTTTCTTCTCCGGAGGCGGAGGTTGAGTATAATCGATTATTGTCAAGGCCGGTGGCGAAGGAAAGGGGGTTTTTGCCAACTCGTCATTATGGGTTGGTTGAGGTGATTAGTGAGTTACGATGGGGAGAGATTTGTAAGGCACCTGCTCCGATTCCGGTGGATGTGGTTAGGGAGTTTTATGCGAATGTTAAAGATGAGCAGAATGGTGTGTGTATGGTTCGTGGTAAACGGGTGGATTACAGATCAGATGCTATTCGTCCGATTTTGGGACAACCACCTAAGCTTGTGGGGGATGAAAATTGGGCACTGAAGACTAGTAATGATGTGGATATGGAGGCGATTGTTCGTGAACTTTGTGTTCCCGGTACAAGTTGGAAGTATAAATTGGGAACCAATGAGCCACTTTCTTTTCTGTCTTCTGCGATGAATAAGTTTGCACGAGCATGGTATCTATTTCTTTGTGCCAATATTATGCCTACTTCTCATACGGGTGAGGTCACAACTGATAGAGCGATTATTCTTTGGGGCATTCTAAAGGGAAAATACATTGATGTCGCCCATATTGTTCAGCAGAATATTCGCAGGTGTTTAAAGTCTAGTGCACTGTCATCGATGCCCCATGCTTCTATCATAGTTGGGTTGTGTATGGTTAGTGGTGTTACATGGGGTGCGGATGAGGAGTTGCAGTCACCTTTGGCTTCCATTGTTGACGTGTCTATTGATCGGATGCCGGAATGGCAAGGCAGAATCCCACATCCTAGGGGGCTCGGGTATGATGTTAGTGGTGCTGGTACAAGTGGTCAGGGAGCGGGCGCTCCGCCACGGGTTTCGAGAGTACCAAGGGTTTTGGATGCTCACTTTAGACGTTTGTATAGGCGTATGGATGCTATACATGCTAGTAACCGGGAGTATGCTAAGGATATGGCTACAACTTTGAGAGATGCGGGTATTCAGGCCCGCTGGCCCATTTATAGAGCTCGTACACCTTATCCACCGCCAGATACTAATTCATCCGAGGATGAGGACGAGTAGGTATGTTTTCTGCTATCCCTCGTATTTACTTCCATTCAATGCGGACATTGAATATTTTAAGTTTGGGGGTGGTTTGAGGGATTAGTAGTTGTTGTTGTATTATGTGTGCATATAGATATCATGTTTTGCATATTAGTAGTAATTCATGCATGTTTGTGAGTATTAATTACGTTTGCTTCATATAGGACATTCTATTTTTTTGTTTCGTATACCATGTGAGTTCGTATTAGTTGCATTTCATGGCATGCATATTTCATGATCCCTTAGAACGAGCTAATTCTGATTGGTAGGTAGGTGTCTAATTGAGTGTGGTAATGATGAATAGAGGGTTGACTTATAGTTTCTATGAAATTGACTTATGTATTTCGGAAACAAAACTAATTACACAGTCTCATTGGGTGCTTTTGGGCTAGGTTGAGGTCATGCTTGTTTGGATGTTTTGAGATTTAATCACTTGATTATAGTTAGAATTTTCTTTATTCCCTTGATGGCCTAGAACACTTAAGTCTAAGTTTGGGGGAAAACAGGGATTTCATGCTTAAATTGTAAATAATTGTCAACAATGTCTAGGCGTCAAATGGCTAGTAGCCGGCTCATATTTATATGAGTAGTCTAGGGTTGGAATTGAGAATTCTCATTCCAGATTGCATAGGAAAAAAAAAGTAGAGAAAAATAGGAAAAAAAAGAAAAAAAAAGTTTCAATTGTTTATATGCAAAATTAACCAGGGTGAGCTCTTTAATACTCGAGCTATTAAGTTCGCGGGGACTTTGTGCCTAGTGACCTAAGGCTTTTATAGTCTGGGATCCACTAACCCAACGCTCGCTATATGGGTATTATTGTATAAGCCTTTCGGGGTCTCATCCATTGCACGGTTAAATAAGCATGCTTGTATATATGTCTCATAGTAGTTAGTAATAAAGCATGAATTTCTGTCTACCTTGGATAAGGATGGAGGTGTTCCTAGGTTATGAAGTGTCTACAGTCTATTCTATTTATAAACCTAAGATTGTCTTGACGAAGAGCATGTATGATTTTTGACCTAGTTTTTGAAGTATTTCTGCTGAGCATTGCACACACGCACGCTTCTGTTCATGTATTGTTAGTATACGGGAACTTGGTCGAGCTCTATTTGGATTTAGTTGCATTCTCTAAGATATTTGCTTACTAGTTGGTTTTGGTTAGTTTGAAGGGGATCGTTGCCTTTTTCATATTAGTTGCATTCATGCATTGCATTGCATTAGGTTAAATGGATTTTGTGGGTACATTCGCTATAGGCCCTCACGAGACCTTACTCGTCCACTGGGGCTGCCTAGGGGTTTAAAGGGCTTGTTGCATATGCCAAATGCAACCGTGATCACCTACGGAAGTGGTACTAGTTAGTTAGTTGTAATTGTTTATGCTTGAGGACAAGCATCGGTTTAAGTTTGGGGGTGTGATAAGTGGATTTTATATCCACTTGGATCGCTTCGATTCGGCTTAAATTGATTGACTTGGTCTCAAGTTTATTGTAGTTTTGATGTGTTTTGCTTAGTTGTGCAGACATACAAGAATTTCGATTATGGGTGATGCTTCTATCGTGTTTGGAGGATTAATTGATTAAAATTCGGATTTTCCGGGAAGGTTGCGCAGTCTTCACTGTTTTGGCCATATCTGGAGTTCTAGATGTCCGTTTTCAGCGATCTTACAGCTCACGCGAAGCTTGAGAGATTTTCTACAACCTGGGATAGATAGCAGGTGCAGGGAGCGTGTAGTTAAAATTCGCGCACGTGTTCTTTGTGAAGCAAGGCTGGAAAATTACTGTTTTGCCCTTTTTCTAATTCTAATTGTATTTTGGGCAGTTTTTGGTACCTTAATCGAATTCTAATTGTAATAGAAGGTAATTTCTTACTGTGCAAGACTTCTAGAGTCTATTTAAACACATCCTACCATGTAATTTGTATCAGATTTTTATTAATGTAACGTAGAGCTGCAAGAGAGAAAAGTGGAGAAGGATTCAAGCTCGGTGACAAGCAAAGATCTAGATCTACTTCATCTTTTGTATACTTTGGATTATAGATTTGTTCTCTCAACTCTTGTTTTTATTAATATTATTGCTTCTTTCTTTCATATCTTATTTAATATCATGTTTTCATCTAATCCCATGGTGACGAACAGTTCAACTATGAACTAATCGTTGTCATGGGATCCTAATGGATTTATCTATGTAGCTTAGTAGTTTGCATGCTTTAAAGATTTATGTGTGGTGAATTCTTGATATCCTTGTACGGTTGTGCTTCATGAATTTAGATGTGTAGCTAACATCTAATATGTTAATCTCTTGCTAAACAAGAGTGGATCTTGAGATTTAGAACTTGCCATGCTAGCATAGGATAGGTTGATGTTTTAACATCATGATTTGTGGCGTAAATAGAGATATTATGCTACCCTATGTGATCTAAGTGGATAACTTGTGCTTAAACCTTTATGTTTTCAAATCTTATAGAGATATAGGGTCTAAACATAATTGGTGTCTACCCATCTTCTATCTCTTTTGTGGATGCATGTGTAGTTTGGTATTAGTATACCGAGAGGTAACTTTTACTTGTTTCGTGTTATTCGATCAGATATCAAAACCATCACATGTATTGATTAAAGGCATCGACTCTAAGTGAAGTAGATAATGAATTAGGATTCTATGTTTATTCTCATATAAGTAAATCAGTTTTAGATATCATTATCTAGTTAATTCTTAATTTCTTAATTCGCACCTTAGTTTAATTTAGTTAATTAAAACCTCAATTTATTAATTGTCTTAGCAGTGAATTAAGATCATACATTGTTGAATAGGCACATTAGCTGAAAAGACTTTAACCAAATCTCAGTGGAACGAACTTAATTGTATTACTTGTGACCACGTATACTTGCGTGATCTTGTGTTAACAAGTTTTTGTGGTTTGAGGGATTAGTAGTTGTTGTTGTATTATGTGTGCATATAGATATCATGTTTTGCATATTAGTAGTAATTCATGCATGTTTGTGCGTATTAATTACGTTTGTTTCATATAGGACATTCTGTTTTTTTGTTTCGTATACCATGTGAGTTCGTATTAGTTGCATTTCATTGCATGCATATTTCATGATCCCTTAGAACGAGCTAATTCTGATTGGTAGGTAGGTGTCTAATTGAGTGTGGTAATGATGAATAGAGGGTTGACTTATAGTTTCTATGAAATTGACTTATGTGTTTCGGAAACAAAACTAATTACACAGTCTCATTGGGTGCTTTTGGCCTAGGTTGAGGTCATGCTTGTTTGGATGTTTTGAGATTTAATCACTTGATTATAGTTAGAATTTTCTTTATTCCCTTGATGGCCTAGAACACTTAAGTCTAAGTTTGGGGGAAAACAGGGATTTCATGCTTAAATTGTAAATAATTGTCAATAATGGCTAGGCGTCAAATGGCTAGCTAGTAGCCGGCTCATATTTATATGAGTAGTCTAGGGTTGGAATTGAGAATTCTCATTCCAGATTGCATAGAAAAAAAAAAGTAGAGCAAAATAGAAAAAAAAAAAAAAAGAAAAGAAAAAAAAAGTTTCAATTGTTTATATGCAAAATTAACCAGGGTGAGCTCTTTAATACTCGAGCTATTAAGTTCGCGGGGACTTTGTGCCTAGTGACCTAAGGCTTTTATAGTCTGGGATCCACTAACCCAACGCTCGCTATATGGGTATTATTGTATAAGCCTTTCGGGGTCTCATCCATTACACGGTTAAATAAGCATGCTTGTATATATGTGTCGTAGTAGTTAGTAATAAAGCATGAATTTCTGTCTACCTTGGATAAGGATGGAGGTGTTCCTAGGTTATGAAGTGTCTACAGTCTATTCTATTTATAAACCTGAGATTGTCTTGACGAAGAGCATGTATGATTTTTGACCTAGTTTTGGAAGTATTTCTGCTGAGCATTGCACACACGCACGTTTCTGTTCATGTATTGTTAGTATACGGGAACTTGGTCGAGCTCTATTTGAATTTAGTTGCATTCTCTAAGATATTTGCTTGCTAGTTGGTTTTGGTTAGTTTGAAGGGGATCGTTGCATTTTTTATATTAGTTGCATTCATGCATTGCATTGCATTAGGTTAAATGGATTTTGTGGGTACATTCGCTATAGGCCCTCACGAGACCTTACTCGTCCACTGGGGCTGCCTAGGGGTTTAAAGGGCTTGTTGCATATGCCAAATGCAACAGTGATCACCTACGGAAGTGGTACTAGTTAGTTAGTTGTAATTGTTTATGCTTGAGGACAAGCATCGGTTTAAGTTTGGGGTGTGTGATAAGTGGATTTTATATCCACTTGGATCGCTTCGATTCGGCTTAAATTGATTGACTTGGTCTCAAGTTTATTGTAGTTTTGATGTGTTTTGCTTAGTTGTGCAGACATACAAGAATTTCGATTATGGGTGATGCTTCTATCGTGTTTGGAGGATTAATTGATTAAAATTCGGATTTTCCGGGAAGGTTGCGCAGTCTTCACTGTTTTGGCCATATCTGGAGTTCTAGAAGTCCGTTTTCAGCGATCTTACAGCTCACGCGAAGCTTGAGATATTTTCTACGACCTGGGATAGATAGCAGGTGCAGGGAGCGTGTAGTTAAAATTTGCGCACGTGTTCTTTGTGAAGCAAGGTTGGAAAATTACTGTTTTGCCATTTTTATAATTCTAATTGTATTTTGGGCAGTTTTTGGTACCTTAATCGAATTCTAATTGTAATAGAAGGTAATTGCTTACTGTGCAAGACTTCTAGAGTCTGTTTAAACACATCCTACTAAGTAATTTGTATCAGATTTTTATTAATGTAACGTAGAGCTGCAAGAGAGAAAAGTGGAGAAGGATTCAAGCTCGGTGACAAGCAAAGATCTAGATCTACTTCATCTTTTGTATACTTTGGATTATAGATTTGTTCTCTCAACTCTTGTTTTTATTAATATTATTGCTTCTTTCTTTCATATCTTATTTAATATCATGTTTTCATCTAATCCCATGGTGACGAACTATTCAACTATGAACTAATCGTTGTCATGGGATCCTAATGGATTTATCTATGTAGCTTAGTAGTTTGCATGCTTTAAAGATTTATGTGTGGTGAATTCTTGATATCCTTGTATGGTTGTGCTTCATGAATTTAGATGCGTAGCGAACATCTAATATGTTAATCTCTTGCTAAACGAGAGTGGATCTTGAGATTTAGAACTTGCCATGCTAGCATAGAATAGGTTGATGTTTTAACACCATGATTTGTGGCGTAAATAGAGATATTATGCTACCCTATGTGATCTAAGTGGATAACCTGTGCTTAAACCTTTATGTTTTCAAAT
This sequence comes from Saposhnikovia divaricata, assembly GCA_036435485.1. NCBI lineage: Eukaryota > Viridiplantae > Streptophyta > Magnoliopsida > Apiales > Apiaceae > Saposhnikovia > Saposhnikovia divaricata. The sequence goes on along the minus strand of CM071597.1, from coordinate 150,454,542 downwards.
CTTATAGAGATATAGGGTCTAAACATAATTGGTGTCTACCCATCTTCTATCTCTTTTGTGGATGCATGTGTAGTTTGGTATTAGTATACCGAGAGGTAACTTTTACTTGTTCCGTGTTATTCGATCAGATATCAAAACCATCACATGTATTTATTAAAGGCATCGACTCTAAGTGAAGTAAATAATGAATTAGGATTCCATGTTTATTCTCATATAAGTAAATCAGTTTTAGATCTCATTAGCTAGTTAATTCTTAATTTCTTAATTCGTATCTTAGTTTAATTTAGTTAATTAAAACCTCAATTTATTAATTGTCTTAGTAGTGAATTAAGATCATACATTGTTGAATAGGCACATTAGCTGAAAAGACTTTAACCAGATCTTAGTGGAACGAACTTAATTGTATTACTTGTGACCACGTATACTTGCGTGATCTTGTTTTAACATCCTTCTAGGCTCAGCAGGTAGAACATGCAATTGGCATCTCGAGAAAATCTATGTCTTCAAAGGCGCTCTAGAAGCCGGGTTGAGGTTCCCTGTCGACCCTTTTATCATCAAGTTACTGGCGGAGCTTCAAGTCCATCCATGTCAACTGTATCCCAACGCGTGGAGGTTCATCAACATTTTCATTATAAAATGTCGTGAGTTAAACATCCTATCGAGTACCACAATGTCCAGAAGCATTTTTGTGACTAAAAATTCTTCTGAATCCAAGAAAGGGTGGATTAGCTTTCAGCATTGAGCTAAACTTCCACACATGGTGAATTCTTTTTTGTGACGTCCCTAGATCCGGGGTCAAGGATCCAGGTCATCACGGTCCAATTTCCATTCAATATCAATATCTCTTTGGTCTTTTTTTTTTACTTAATATTTATGCAATTGACCCCACATTAATACACACACACACATCAGTCATATGCTCATAGAACAACATCCACAATATTAAAAGTTTATAGTTAAACATTTATTACAACCCAGAATCATATTTAAGTACATTGTTGAATAATACTTCGACATGTAGCAATTCAACAATCAAAAGTTTATTATACCAGCTTACACATTTAATATACATAATCTACCAGGACCCGCTTGTCTACGCTACCTCTGGAATAGGTGCAAGCGTTCTCTCAAAAGGTTGCCTTTCCCTTACCCTCTTGCGGGGTGTAGTGCGGAGTATCGGCATGCCTAGCTGTTGTATAAAATAAATAGCAAGAATGAGCTAAAATAGCTCAGCAAGATAAATTCTATCGACTACCATCAAAGGAAATATACCATTACACATATGTATATATGTGTGGAAATTCATCATACTTATTAAGAAAGAAAAATCTTTATTTATTAAATACACCATCTATTCATCTTGCTAGGAAAAGAAATTTAGGATAATATAATATGAGTTTCTCTTCTAAAATATTATAATAATCCATACTTCATTTCCGTATAATATTTCAAAATAATATATACTATTTGAATCAGATCTCTTAATAAAATCTTTCCATTTCCTTGTATATGACACTTATATAAGAATAATATAAAATCAGTTTCTCTTCATTCCATATAAATAATTCCATCACCTTATCTCATTTTCTTGGTTTCAGCATATAAATCTGAAAACCATTATCAACTCTTTCTTTTCAAAAACATTGGGGATATCTGCTGTCGCCTGATACGTTAGGACGATGATCAGTCGCCTAATCGTACCTGCTCTCTTTTTACTACCGGTAGAAGGAATGAAGATCATCCCTGGAGGAAGGCCACCTGCTAACATCCTCCCTTGGCATCTTCGTGCCGTAATAAAATAATAAATGCTGGACTGTGTCGCACACAGCCCTGACACAGCCACTTACGCAAGTCTGTTGCAATCCCCCTTTTTGTCAAATCATTTATCTACTCACATTTATCATTTCCATTTCCATTTCCATTTCCATTTCCATTTCCATTTCCATTCACATTTCCATTCACATTTATCATCACCTTTAAATCATATGTCATAATACTTTAATTATGACTCATACAGCTTTTCTATAATTATTAAAGTCAAATATGCCTTTAGAACATAAAGTATATTCGCTCTATCCATATTCTTATCTATCTTTCTTTAATTCTCAAAATCAGGAAATAAATACTTAGCAATATAGCAACGTAGAAAAACATATATATTCCATGAAATCATTTTACTTTGAAAAAATAAAATAGTTTTCCAAAGTAAGAGTAGAAGAAATCTTGCTCTCTTATATACACATATATATATATTGTTCCATTTACTTTTGAAAATAGTAGATAATAATCAAATAATACTTATTAAATCACAATATTTAAAAAGAATATCTTTAGCAAAATATTATAAATCATATAACCCTAGATATCAACTGATAACATTCTTTTATTTACTTTAGATAATAACTGATACCATTCTCTCATATTCTCTTAATCATAAGGCATGTTCACTTCATGCATAATCATCTCTATACATATCCATCTCATACTCATATCCATATTCGTATCCATCTCATACTCATATCCATATTCATATTCATATACATCTTCGTATACCTTTCTTTTCAATATCAATACTCAAGGAAGACAATTTCTTCACAATATAGTAATAATAGCATCACATATATATTCCATGAAATCAAGTTTCTTTGAAGATAAATAGTTTTCCAAGTAGGGATAGAAAAGATCTTGCCTCGATCTCGATGTCCTGAAGGTATGGCTCGTGGCTCTCTCGGAGTTTCTATAAACACGAAAAGGACCGTCGTTAGAATACCACATCTCTTACTCACCTCACTCTTGCATAACAATACCCTTGACACTTTAGTATATGTTTCACATGTTATTCATAACCCAAGTGTTCCAAAAACCCAACCATTTTAGGTTAAATCAAGGTTTCGGTGCTTAGTCACCATTTCCCTTAACAACCATACCCGACTGTAAAAATTCTCAGAAAATCTCAATTTCGAATTTTAATGTAAGGTCAACTGGAAATGACTCTTTGACAACTCCACTACAATATCCCAAAATTTTATAATTTTTAAAAATGTTTAAGTATGGTATTCATAGCCTCCAATTTGATACAATTACATTTTCTCGGTTCTCGAACGTCTTTCACTAAAACTGACTTTTCTCCTAAACCGTTCATCAGATTTTGACGCACTTTATATAAAAATTATCTATGACTCAAGCTCTATCATCTCATGGTTAGTTGGTGTTCTAGACAGGAATCTACCGTACGCGTCTGAGGATTCAAAAACAGGGCATTCTTTGGTTAAACGAAAATCGGACATTATAACGGCTATATTTTCATACTTTTCAAAATATTACTCCTCCAAATCCATCATCCACCTTATACACCATCACCTACACCATGTGGTCATCTTACCAACCATGGTTACAAGCACCAAATACTTCTATATATCATCTCATCACTTATAAACACACATCTACTCATGATTTATACTTAAAACAAACTTAACCATTAAACTCATCATAATCCATCATAAACTCAAAGTAATACTAAGGGTTCTTGAATTTTATACCTTCCTTGGAGCTTGAAAAACACTCAATAAGCCTTGGATAGTCCTTAAATAACCTTAAGGTAGCTTGGATCAACTAAATAAATCATAAAAACAAAGTTAGAAATTCGGATTCACTAGACACCAGTTGAAAGAATCGCAAAAACGAAGGCCTTACCTACGTTTTCTGGATGAGGCTTCTAAAGGAAAGTTGTAGAGCATCTAACCAGCTTTCCAAACATATAAAGAACACAAAATTCTATTGAGTAATGAAGGAGATATGGCCGTTTGAAGATCATCACAGAAACTGTCCACAATCTGGACAGTTTTCTTCTTCAACTTGTGGAGGTGATTTGCCTAGGCTATACTACTTGGATTGCTATAAAATTTTGAACGAATGATACTCATGGAGTGGAGAAGATATGGTTAAAATTTGGTGATTTTAGAAGCTCTAGATCTTGAGATATGAATTTTTCTTTGAGTTGTGTCCTTGGTGGGCAGTTTGGGAGAGTTTTGTATTTTGCTTCCTTTTCTATCTTGGTTACTTTATGAAATGATATGTATCATGTATCTACATCTGATATTATCCTCTCATAAAGCTAGGTTGGCCAATGCAAGGGTGCCAAGTGCAAGCTTTATCACATGTTACTCCACTTGTAATTGCACACAAGTCCCTAGCTTTATGCATTTTGCTCTTTCATCCTTCCGGTTATAAAATCTTAAGCCAATTGGTTTCCCTCTTTAATCCACTAAATATCAGCCCCTTGCTTGGGCTGGGCCGAATTTGGGCTTCTCCCCATGTCCTTGGGCTTTTGTTTGGGCTTCGTTCAAAGTTCTCTCGTTATTTGATTCATCGAATGAATTCTGTGATCGTTCCAATGGTGTTTCCTTTGTAAATCTCTTGAATATATTTTATCCTTTCCCACATAATATATTAGTGTGTTAGGGTGATTCTAATCCTCAAGTAGATATTAGATCCAATATCCTTGGTATATTCTCTTTTTCTCAGAAGTTGCTCTCCTGGTTGTCTCTCAGGTTCTCAAGCATTCTCAAACTCGTTTAACAATCTAAATTCCCTTGGCATTTCCTTGACTTGAGCACTCCTTGGTTTATCCTAAATTCACTAATTCCTCAATATATATATAAACCTTTTAATATTTCCTTGCTCCTTAATATCCAATAAATAGAGCTCATTTGAAATCAAAATCCTCAAAATCCATATTCAGGAATTTCTAAAATCCATCGTCGTTTTGAGTCACTTATTTTCTTAGTACAACACTATTATGGTTTCTGTTTACTTATTATCCATTTCGAACATAGGGTACCTACACACCATTTTCCTAATTTCCCCAAAATCACTATTCATTTAGGCACTGTAGTCTTTCTAAAGTTAGGGTTATTACAGTCTTCCCCCCTTAAAAGGATTCCGTCCCGGAATCACGTTGGAAATATTGAAAAAATATCTTTTTCACATTCACCTTCTACTTCTCATATTATTTCATGCATCCTTTAATTTCTCCTTAAATATCTCTATCTTGTTTGCGCAGAAATACACCAACATAAACTTTCTTGTCATTCATCAACATGCCATTTAGCTTATCAATAGTAGTACTTACACTATCTTTTTCTTTCAAATTCCCTCCTGTTTTCAGTCATTCCATATTATCTCGTCTCTCCTTCCTCTTTCGATTAAGGGTATCCGCCACCACATTGGCCTTTTCTGAATGGTAGTGTATCTCACTATAGTTTGTCTATATTTTGTTCTCTATCATGACATAAATATTAACACCTCAATATTCCTATATCTCATCTCTGTAAAATTTTCCAGAAAATAAGCTCTACTAATATTCTTTAAAACAATTGTAAGAAAATATTACCTATAATATATATTTCCTGTTCGTACTTAAACAAGAATGTACTTTTCCTTTATCCTTGAAAAATATATATTTTCACACTTTCTCTCATACTCTTAATCTCCTTTCTATAGAGTTCTCTGACCCTTAACAGATACTGATTTTCCTTATCTAGATTGTCAACCTACCTACACCATTCATTGACTTAGTCGATCCCTAACCAAACATTTACACTTAAATAGTTAAGTGTACCTGCAATTTCCTCCGGATACCTTATCCCATATGTCTATTGTTCACTATACACTCTTTACATCTTGCTGATCCACCTTAGTTCCTTCATTATATACTATCTACTCCACCTCTGAAATTTCCCTTTGTTATTCTCATTAAAATATTTACCTCAAGTTTTACTCATTCACACCTTTTGGATTAATCCTTTGAATACTTAACATCTTTAATCTCTCTCTCTGCTACTTAGGGTATTAGCCACAATATTGGCCTTCCCTCACTAATAGTTATTGCACCTCGAATCCTTCATTAATTATCCCCACTTCCTTTGTTTATCCTTATTCTGACTCTATCCTCAAAATACACCTTACTCTCAATAGTAAATCTCAATTACACCTTAAAATTCCTCATATTCTTTTCTCTTACTAATCATCAAATATACCCATTTCTTCTCACGAAATTCCTTCCTTTCTTATATTGAAACGCTTCTAGCTCTAATTATCTCTTAGCGAAGTTTCCATTGGAATCTCGAGTTTCCTCGTATAGTCACGTATACTATAAACATTGCTTCCATCCATTAATGAAATCTTCTATATTCAAAACAATTAATAGAATTTAAGAGACTTTGAATTGAAACGAACCCAGAAACAAGCAAGGGTCCCACAATAATTTATAAAATTAAGAGTTTTAAATAACCTTTATTCGAAACAAAAGAATATTTGAGAAATCAATATGATGGAAGAACCCGTATGTTACACAAGTGAGGGCGTCCCCTCCGACTTTCAATCACACAGACATATCGTCCTTGTGTATACATATAGGATTATTCCTCTTAGTTGTATTAAAGATACAAAGAAAATTTTAAATCCAAAATGATCAATACCATCTCCCGAAAGTAGTCTTTGAGGAATATTTTGAATAAGATAGACAAAATAAAATTTTGAAACACATCCCCAAGGGTACCAGAAAGTTTTTTTTTTTTTTTTTAAAAGATACCGGCACTTAATGAATAATTACCCATTAGTAGAGGAAAATTTGAATCTCAATAATATAATTTGGCAGGGCTTTAAGAGCTTGAAAATAGGTACCGTTAATAGCCTCTGCCCAATTGAAAATCCAAATAATGGAAGGTTTTCCTCAAATACTATTTATATCTTAGACTGCGTACCCTCTAAAATTTATTAAATTTGGCACTCACCATGTAGCCTTAACCTATCGTCTGCTATTCCCAATTATCTTCATTTACTTAGTCGTGACTTGGCTCGATACTCTCTGCCTTGATCCATAATAGAACACAACCTTCTAATCGATATACTTTCGTAATGTTGATCATCTTATCCTGACAATGCTCCGGTATCAAGGACCCTTCAAACTATACTTTATAATTGTATATTCTAACATACCTTGTATACTCACGAGGTTGTCTAACGTACACTCCCGATACATCAAATATTCCCTTTCTCATATCAATCCCGTGTGCTACATAAACTTAACATTTTTGTGCATAATAACCTTTTCATTTAAGTCAATCTCGGAATGTCTCAGTCTATCTTGGTCCTTAAGGTATATCTTGGCTTTACCGACCAACCTCAGTTTCACCCTTTCACCTCTACAAACAATCGAAACGATTAGTGTCTGTTCACCAATCCACTTACAATATTTCTTCAAACTCCCTTAAACACAAGAAGACTTTAAATACCCTTAACTTTGGCTCACCAATCTCCTCTCCCTATACTAAAACATAAACTTTTATTAGTAATAATCTATAAAATTATAATCCCTACTTAGAATAAACGCTTCGTTCGATAAACCACCCTTGAACTCGATGTGAGTTCATATTTTATATCATTACATATATATCTATACGTGTATATTATTATTACTTTTGTTCCTGAGCAATATGACTCTAAGCTCTGATACCATCTGTGACGTCCCTAGATCCGGGGTCAAGGATCCAGGTCATCACGGTCCAATTTCCATTCAATATCAATATCTCTTTGGTCTTTTTTTTTACTTAATATTTATGCAATTGACCCCACATTAATACACACACACACACATCAGTCATATGCTCATAGAACAACATCCACAATATTAAAAGTTTATAGTTAAACATTTATTACAACCCAGAATCATATTTAAGTACATTGTTGAATAATACTTCGACATGTAGCAATTCAACAATCAAAAGTTTATTATACCAGCTTACACATTTAATATACATAATCTACCAGGACCCGCTTGTCTACGCTACCTCTGGAATAGGTGCAAGCGTTCTCTCAAAAGGTTGCCTTTCCTAAAATAAATAGCAAGAATGAGCTAAAATAGCTCAGCAAGATAAATTCTATCGACTACCATCAAAGGAAATATACCATTACACATATGTATATATGTGTGGAAATTCATCATACTTATTAAGAAAGAAAAATCTTTATTTATTAAATACACCATCTATTCATCTTGCTAGGAAAAGAAATTTAGGATAATATAATATGAGTTTCTCTTCTAAAATATTATAATAATCCATACTTCATTTCCGTATAATATTTCAAAATAATATATACTATTTGAATCAGATCTCTTAATAAAATCTTTCCATTTCCTTGTATATGACACTTATATAAGAATAATATAAAATCAGTTTCTCTTCATTCCATATAAATAATTCCATCACCTTATCTCATTTTCTTGGTTTCAGCATATAAATCTGAAAACCATTATCAACTCTTTCTTTTCAAAAACATTGGGGATATCTGCTGTCGCCTGATACGTTAGGACGATGATCAGTCGCCTAATCGTACCTGCTCTCTTTTTACTACCGGTAGAAGGAATGAAGATCATCCCTGGAGGAAGGCCACCTGCTAACATCCTCCCTTGGCATCTTCGTGCCGTAATAAAATAATAAATGCTGGACTGTGTCGCACACAGCCCTGACACAGCCACTTACGCAAGTCTGTTGCAATCCCCCTTTTTGTCAAATCATTTATCTACTCACATTTATCATTTCCATTTCCATTTCCATTTCCATTTCCATTTCCATTTCCATTCACATTTCCATTCACATTTATCATCACCTTTAAATCATATGTCATAATACTTTAATTATGACTCATACAGCTTTTCTATAATTATTAAAGTCAAATATGCCTTTAGAACATAAAGTATATTCGCTCTATCCATATTCTTATCTATCTTTCTTTAATTCTCAAAATCAGGAAATAAATACTTAGCAATATAGCAACGTAGAAAAACATATATATTCCATGAAATCATTTTACTTTGAAAAAATAAAATAGTTTTCCAAAGTAAGAGTAGAAGAAATCTTGCTCTCTTATATACACATATATATATATTGTTCCATTTACTTTTGAAAATAGTAGATAATAATCAAATAATACTTATTAAATCACAATATTTAAAAAGAATATCTTTAGCAAAATATTATAAATCATATAACCCTAGATATCAACTGATAACATTCTTTTATTTACTTTAGATAATAACTGATACCATTCTCTCATATTCTCTTAATCATAAGGCATGTTCACTTCATGCATAATCATCTCTATACATATCCATCTCATACTCATATCCATATTCGTATCCATCTCATACTCATATCCATATTCATATTCATATACATCTTCGTATACCTTTCTTTTCAATATCAATACTCAAGGAAGACAATTTCTTCACAATATAGTAATAATAGCATCACATATATATTCCATGAAATCAAGTTTCTTTGAAGATAAATAGTTTTCCAAGTAGGGATAGAAAAGATCTTGCCTCGATCTCGATGTCCTGAAGGTATGGCTCGTGGCTCTCTCGGAGTTTCTATAAACACGAAAAGGACCGTCGTTAGAATACCACATCTCTTACTCACCTCACTCTTGCATAACAATACCCTTGACACTTTAGTATATGTTTCACATGTTATTCATAACCCAAGTGTTCCAAAAACCCAACCATTTTAGGTTAAATCAAGGTTTCGGTGCTTAGTCACCATTTCCCTTAACAACCATACCCGACTGTAAAAATTCTCAGAAAATCTCAATTTCGAATTTTAATGTAAGGTCAACTGGAAATGACTCTTTGACAACTCCACTACAATATCCCAAAATTTTATAATTTTTAAAAATGTTTAAGTATGGTATTCATAGCCTCCAATTTGATACAATTACATTTTCTCGGTTCTCGAACGTCTTTCACTAAAACTGACTTTTCTCCTAAACCGTTCATCAGATTTTGACGCACTTTATATAAAAATTATCTATGACTCAAGCTCTATCATCTCATGGTTAGTTGGTGTTCTAGACAGGAATCTACCGTACGCGTCTGAGGATTCAAAAACAGGGCATTCTTTGGTTAAACGAAAATCGGACATTATAACGGCTATATTTTCATACTTTTCAAAATATTACTCCTCCAAATCCATCATCCACCTTATACACCATCACCTACACCATGTGGTCATCTTACCAACCATGGTTACAAGCACCAAATACTTCTATATATCATCTCATCACTTATAAACACACATCTACTCATGATTTATACTTAAAACAAACTTAACCATTAAACTCATCATAATCCATCATAAACTCAAAGTAATACTAAGGGTTCTTGAATTTTATACCTTCCTTGGAGCTTGAAAAACACTCAATAAGCCTTGGATAGTCCTTAAATAACCTTAAGGTAGCTTGGATCAACTAAATAAATCATAAAAACAAAGTTAGAAATTCGGATTCACTAGACACCAGTTGAAAGAATCGCAAAAACGAAGGCCTTACCTACGTTTTCTGGATGAGGCTTCTAAAGGAAAGTTGTAGAGCATCTAACCAGCTTTCCAAACATATAAAGAACACAAAATTCTATTGAGTAATGAAGGAGATATGGCCGTTTGAAGATCATCACAGAAACTGTCCACAATCTGGACAGTTTTCTTCTTCAACTTGTGGAGGTGATTTGCCTAGGCTATACTACTTGGATTGCTATAAAATTTTGAACAAATGATACTCATGGAGTGGAGAAGATATGGTTAAAATTTGGTGATTTTAGAAGCTCTAGATCTTGAGATATGAATTTTTCTTTGAGTTGTGTCCTTGGTGGGCAGTTTGGGAGAGTTTTGTATTTTGCTTCCTTTTCTATCTTGGTTACTTTATGAAATGATATGTATCATGTATCTACATCTGATATTATCCTCTCATAAAGCTACTTTAGGTTGGCCAATGCAAGGGTGCCAAGTGCAAGCTTTATCACATGTTACTCCACTTGTAATTGCACACAAGTCCCTAGCTTTATGCATTTTGCTCTTTCATCCTTCCGGTTATAAAATCTTAAGCCAATTGGTTTCCCTCTTTAATCCACTAAATATCAGCCCCTTGCTTGGGCTGGGCCGAATTTGGGCTTCTCCCCATGTCCTTGGGCTTTTGTTTGGGCTTCGTTCAAAGTTCTCTCGTTATTTGATTCATCGAATGAATTCTGTGATCGTTCCAATGGTGTTTCCTTTGTAAATCTCTTGAATATATTTTATCCTTTCCCACATAATATATTAGTGTGTTGAGGTGATTCTAATCCTCAAGTAGATATTAGATCCAATATCCTTGGTATATTCTCTTTTTCTCAGAAGTTGCTCTCCCGGTTGTCTCTCAGGTTCTCAAGCATTCTCAAACTCGTTTAACAATCTAAATTCCCTTGGCATTTCCTTGACTTGAGCACTCCTTGGTTTATCCTAAATTCACTAATTCCTCAATATATATATAAACCTTTTAATATTTCCTTGCTCCTTAATATCCAATAAATAGAGCTCATTTGAAATCAAAATCCTCAAAATCCATATTCAGGAATTTCTAAAATCCATCGTCGTTTTGAGTCACTTATTTTCTTAGTACAACACTATTATGGTTTCTGTTTACTTATTATCCATTTCGAACATAGGGTACCTACACACCATTTTCCTAATTTCCCCAAAATCACTATTCATTTAGGCACTGTAGTCTTTCTAAAGTTAGGGTTATTACATTTTTCCTTCCCTGACTCTCATCATTTCTGGGAGAGGGAGTTTGTAGTTCTTCAGTGGAAAGGTGGTGCTTGGGGTCAGTTCTTCATGAAGAGGTTTGGATACGTGGAAGACAGTTCAAACTTCATGTGTGACCTTGATCAATAAGAATTGCTAGACCGAGACAGACTTCTTGAGGATGACGATCACACCCATAATAAAACTTTTCTGACTGAGAAAAAGCTTATAGAAGCTGGCCTCAGCTTTCTCTCTATTGAGGGTAATTTTTCTTCATTGTACATTATGAACTCTATTTGTTCTTATTCCGATATTTTTCCTTTTTGCATTTCAGTTGTTGAGGAGCTGGATAGCCGTCCTAAAAATCGGCCAACCGTAACTAAAAGGATGATGAAGAAGGCCGAAACGTTGATGAATCCTACTGGCCCAAGAGTCCCTCACTTCCTGGAGGGATGCTCTCAATCGGGAAAAAGGTCCCGGAACACTGATGGAGGTGATAGGACCCCATTTATCCCTTTTTGGGGTATTTTTTAGCAAGACTCCGTATTGGGAAGTCCTGATCTGGCCTTGGACTGATCCAAGCTTTCCATTACTCCCCCTGACCTTCTAACGGTAACTTCGGGGGACAAGATTGATGAGTTTGAGCTCCTTGGTGCTCAATCTTTATATCAGGTATGACACTCCTTCTTGTGGATACGGTGTTTTTGTATACTTTGACATTTTAAATGCCTTATCAATTTTTGTTTCAGACAAATGCCTACTTTCAGTATGCTTTCCGTCAACGCCGGGCCTTCGGGGATGAGAACATGGCCTTATTGAAGGAGAAGAAGAGGTTCGAGGAGATAAATCAAGACGTGGAGTCTAGAGCTATCCATGCTGAAGCGGATGCCCATTATTATCAAAGGCAACTCTCCTCCTTGGTTAGAAAGAAATCATTAGAAGCTGATAAGGTGATCAATGCTTACCATAAGTCGGAAGCTTTCTTGAAGTTCAAAGATGAACATGACGACTAGATGCATCCTTATAACATGTCTATCGGCTGGGACAAAGCTATTAGTGTCATTAGCAACAAGTATCCAACTGTTGTTAACCCGGTGAACTTCCCATGCCCTGACTGGGCTGTTAGCGGTGGAGGCTGTGTTGATTTTGCTTCCGGCTCAGGGGTCAAAGCTGTGGCTCAAACATCGGGCTCTAGCTCTAGGGGAGGCCACCGACCTTCTGGCTTTAAAGGGGCTGTCCAAGCTGCTAGTCTTGATTCAACTTCCTCGAGCTCTCGTGGGAAGAAGCCCATGCCTGCAAAAAAAGCGGTGATCCAACAGCCACTTCCTGGCAAGAGGCTTCGAAAAAAACTTAGTGAGTCTTCTGAGACTACATCCACTTCCAGGGAAGAGGAAGAAGAGGTTGGGAAAATGGCGGCACAGCCAACAGTGGTGGCAGCTGAAGGAGAAAGTGGCCTGAAGATGATGGTTCCGATGACGAGGACTCGAACGAGGGGGAAGAAGGAGAAGAGGCAGAGGAGGAGTCTTCTGAAGAATAGATGACTCTCATCAAGGGCCTTGCATGGCCTTATTAGCTGCATGTGGCTTTGTTTAATTATCTTTTATTCAGGGTCCTTTATGGACTTAACTTTTATTCGATATTGCTAGTAATCGTAACCCAAACCTTGGCGCTTCTGGGAATTTTATTTATGCACTTTCTTTCCTTAATTCGTATGTTCTTTTTACTTTCAGTACTTGGTCATCTTAGACTTACACTCAACAGGTGCTTGGTACATAATTAAAATCATAGAATCATAGAATGGAAAACAAGCTTGCATTGATAATTTAGAACAGGTTCAACCCTTACATAGATTACTATTGTCCTACTCGGGGCAACAAGACCTGGAATGGTTTCATCGAACCTTATTTCTACTTCTCCTAATAAATAGATAAAAAAGCTAAGTCCTTGCTAGGATAGCTTTAACATAATAAACCTTTAGGTTCAAAGCATGCCAAGTACGGGGCACCTCGTTTCCATCCAAGGTTTCCAAATTGTAGGATCCTCGTCCTAGTGTCTTCTTGACTCGATACGGCCCTTCCCAATTTGGGGTAGCTTTCCTTTCTGGTCAACTCCAGAGGCCTCTATCTTCCTCAAAACCAAGTCGCCTTGATGAAAGAACCTCTCCTTAACCCTTTGGTTATAGTGGAAAGACGCTTTCTTCTGATGCTCTGCATTCCCGACATTTGCTTCGTCTCGGACCTCATCAATCAGGTCGAGGGCTAGCCTCACGCCTTCTTCATTAGCTGCCGGTTCATATGCCTCCACTCGAGGTGATGCATATGTAATCTCCAGGGGCACAACTGCCTTGGCTCCATAAGCCAGTAAGAACGGGGATGCTCCAGTTGTCACTTTGCAGGTGGTGCGATATGCCCAGAGTATAGGCAATAACTCATCCACCCAAGTGTTTCTCGAGCGTTCGACCCTCTTCTTCAGTCCATCAAGGATAATCCGGATGGCTACCTCTACCTGTCCATTCGCTTGAGGATGGGCTACCGAAGTAAAGCACGGCTCAATAGCATTCTCCTCGCATTTCTTCTTGAACTCTTCATTGATGAACTGTCGCCTATTATCCATCACAAGGATTCGTGGGATACCATATCTACAGATTATGCTCTCCCAAAAGAACTGGGCAACTTGTTTGGTGGTTATCTTGCCTAGGGGCTTAGCCTCAATCCACTTGGTGAAGTAGTCGATGGCCACTATCAGGAACTTCCTTTGTGCTGAAGCTACAGGTAAAGAACCAAGTATGTCCATTCCCACATGGTGAACGGGATAGGAGAGTTAATCAATGTTAACATCTTTGGCAGTTGCCTTACAATCGGGACGTGCTTCAGGCATCTGTTACACTTCTCGACCAAGTTCTGTGCATCGGCCAACATCTTTGGCCAATAGAATCCCAAGCGAGTGATGTAACACCCCCAGATCCGGGGTCCGAGATCCGGTCGTTACGGTCTCCAATTCTGTCCACAATACTTGAACTTACCTCAATATAAAATAATTTACATCTTTATTACCCAACACAACAATATAAAACACACCCGTTATAGTCCCAGAGATGAAATCAGAGTAACAATCAAATTTATTAAACACATTATGAGTTCTTACAACCCAAAAGAGTTACAATATGAATACATACTCTTTGCCATCCATTTACATAAGTCATACTAGTACATATATTTGGTACTGAAAGAATGAATCTATCCTACCAATAGCTTTCTCTTCGGCTCTGGTAGTCTCATCGTCCTCGCCAGCATCGCGAGCGCCTTGTGCGAATCATCTGGTGTAGCTGTTGTTATGATATAATAATAAAGCAAGGGTGAGCAATAGCCCACCAACAATAATATTTAACTGAACGATAATATATAACAGTTCAAAAGTATCTTTCAAACCATATGCCATGCATTTACGGAAATGATGCCAGAATAACATGAACGATGAAGTTATGAGGTAATTCAAAATACATATATAGGTGGGAATATCTGCTATGTCGAAGATAAGCTAGATATTATCATTTATCATATAAAGCGGAACTTGCAAGGAAAATATTGCAATTCCAGTTATTAACATTTTTCGAAGTCCTACAACCTGAAAGAAGTCTCTTCGATACGTGTTGCGGAAGACACCGTCAACCTGAAAGAAGTCTCTTCGATACGTGTTGCAGGGAATTCCCAATTTGGGAGATGAACCAATACTGGAGTTATCACGCGCCAGCTGTCCCACTCCCTGATGATCAGTCGGGGATGGTACAGCCCAATATAGTTTACTACCGGTAGAAGGAAGAACTGACGGCTCCACTTGTCGATTTCCTTTAATAGTAACTCCCTGGCCAATGGTTAGGCCTTGTGATGGACCGCGCGACTCGGCCTCTTACACATGACTCCTAGTTCGAATAAATCCACGGCATTGAAACGTAGAGTTTGTCCTCCCTTCCCTAAGTGAAATACTTGTTGATAAGACTCCACAAAGTAGTCGTATCTAGTTGGAAAGGAAAATTCACCAACATTTCCCAAGCTTTTGTTTGTTAATGGATATAAACTTGTTCCAACAATCTTACCCCTCGAATGATGAGAAGGTACACACAGAATTAATGAGTCCATAGCAACCAAGTTGCGAGTGAAAAGGATAAATTATGACCGGGAAGTCAACAAGATAAATAACCTTTCTCAAGTAGGTTCCCCTATAATATGGAAGTTTGAGCGAGCATTTAAATCCTTTTAAGATAGATTTAAATGAAAAAAATAAAGAGTTGGGAACCTTTCCTTGATAAAATAGTCGTAAAAAGACTCCGAAATATTTTACGTAATATTTGGAGGTGAAAGATAATCTCCAAATAATATAAATCATTTTAAAAAGAATTTAAAAGAATTAAATAAATATTCCAAGAATATTTATTAACTCAATAATAATTACGAAAAATTATTAAATCATAATATTGCTCGTAACAAATCCTCGAATGAATATATAGAATTATTTACTAAATAAATCGCTCCTTAAATGAATATTCAAAATAATATTCATTAATAATTATACTCCAAAAATTATTTAAAATAATATTCAATAAATGAGTCAAACTTTAAATGAATATTTGAAAATAATATTCGTTGAATAAATAATCTTCTAAATGAATATCCAAATAATATTCCTTTAGTAATCAAAACTTTAAAGGAATAATCGAAATAATATTCCTTAAGTAAATAGAACTTCCAATGAATATTTTAAAATAATATTCATCAAGTATATAAACCTTAAATGAATATTCGAAAGTAATATTCATTTAATAAATAACATTCTAATGAATATCAAAATAATATTCAATAAATAATCAACTCTAAATGAATATTCGAAACTAACATTCATTTAATATTTCTCGACTGAGATAATACTCGAATAACATTCCTCGAAATATTTCCAAGTAATTGATACTTTATGGAAATATAAATAATGTTTAATAATAACATTCCTCAAGATAAATAATAATCTGCCGTTGGAATCCCTCCGGGTTTCCACGACTATCTATATCTCAAAATACCGACTCCCGGTCTATATTTAAGAATGAATATCATATGCCCTTCGCTAAGGGTCTTATCAAAACAATCCGGCTTATAACTGATAATTCGTATCTAGTCTATAAGCCAATATCAATTCAGGGAACAGGTATCATAATATAATTTGACAATAGGCATGCATGCTATGGCATATGTAAGATGGCAATCACATATATATATTATCACAACAACAGGTTCAAAGTTTTGAACACTTGCCTGGTAATCGGGTGTGGGTGGAGATAGCGTGTCCTGGGTCTGCTTGATGATCTATAAACAATCAGAACATTCGAGATTAACCACTTAACACGTTTTAACATTCTAAGTATAACTTCACTTAAATCGAAACACGTTTTCGAATTATCTCGTTATACACCTTTTAGTGTAACTCTTTTTATTACTGATACGATCCGACATTTGTTCGTTATTACGACATGTCATCATACCCACACTCGGTATATACTTAAGTCGTATAAGTTCTAAAGTCGATCGATTATAAACCGAGATTATACCTCGAGTTTTATCGTTCGTTTTCTAAGTGTTTTACCAAAGTTATAACCAAGCGGGTTTTTAGGGGTTCGTTCGCGTTTAACTTCGATTCCAACATTTTTATAAAATCGGAAAACGATCCGTTTGATATGTGGTTTTCTTTCATACCTTCCTTATGACCCCTAGTATTTATTTACCAAGATTCGTCACTGAGTAACATGCTTTACGAGGGTTCGATTCTCGCGTCAAAACGATCTATGGCTCGAGGTCTACAAGGACCAGTCACAATATCACCAAGGTCAGGAAATTATATTAACTTCCATGCTTGGTTTTTAAGTGTTAACAAAATTTCGGCATTACGACGGCTATAAATCGGACGTTCTAAAAATCGTAACAACACAACCAAGCCACACCGGGCATCAATACAACTCATACACATATTTCTCATCCTCAACTGTCCAAAATCATCTACTTTACCAACATGATCATCATATCTATTAAATCAAATAATCACTACATAATCATGCTTATAATCATACTAACATCCTAACCATGCTAACAACCATCAAGATCATCCATAAACTTAAAGTAAGAGCTAAGGTTTTGATGAGATATACCTTCCTTGGAGGATGTAGAGACCTTACTTATCCTTTACTAGTCCTTAGAACACCTTAATCAAGCTTAACTAACAAGAATCATCAAGCACATAATTAGTGATTTTCGGATCTGCTATAATGCAGTGGAAAGATCATGAAAAACGAGGTCCTTACCGAGGTTTTCTGGACGAGGATTCTAAAGGAGAGTTGTAGAGCATCTAACCAGCTTTTCAACAAGCTAACGAACACCAAATTCCATTGAGTAATGAAGGAGATATGGTCGTTTGAAAATTGTCACAGAAACTGTCATGAATCTGGACAGTTTGCTTCTTCAACTTGGGGAGGTGATTTGCCTAGGCTATACTACTTGGATTGCTATGAAATTTGGAAAAAATATTGACCATGGAGTGGAGAGGCTTTGGTTAAAATTTGGTGATTTTATCATGGATAGAAATGGGGATATGAATTTTCTTCTATGAGGGTGTTCTGCTGGGCATTTTTAAGAAAATGGAGAGAGTTTGTGTTTTGCCTTGTATTTTGTTGTTTAATGCAATAATACAAGTAATATCTATCTATATTGGATGCATCTCTTGCCTTTTGTGTTGTTAACAATCTATTGGTGCCACTTGTTGATCCATTACTTGTCCAAGTGTTAGCATTATATCAAGCAACTCCATTTTTGGTTAATTGTAATTACACCACTCCTTTGTTAGTTGACTTATATGTAAGTCACTTGTATCATTCTTTTTCCACCAATTACACATGTCATCTCTTGGCCGTTTATTTGTTTCTTTGTCCGGTTATTGCTCGTTTCGATTGACCGTTCGTAGGAATATCTCACGGATTTCTAATTAGGGTTCACCAGGAATCTTCTTAATATTAATACCATCATTCTCCATCTTTCTTACTAACTTTCGAATTTATATTCGTTAAATCCCTTCGTTAAATTCTTAAGTCTTTCAGTGTCCAGGGAACTCTCGGAGAAAATAAAAGTGCGGTTTTTCAGAATCCGACAGCTTTTACATACACTTATTTTCCTCCTGGATCACTAATACGAACTCGGAAATCCGTTCCGAATACTTCTATATAGTGTCGTCTCATAATATTTTTACTTCCACTAAAAACACTATTCATTCTTTATTCTTCCTTTATTCCCTATATTTATGACAATTTCCTTGTTCTTTCTCGAGCGGTCCTTAACCCTTTCACGGAACTACTGGACTAATCGTTATCGATCCGGATGACATGAGAATATTCTCCTGCTTGGAATTGCCATATCTTATTCCCCTAGGAGATAGATTATTCTTACCTAAGTTGTCAACCATTAGCATTCTTCATGACATATAAGTATTTGAATCCATATCCATTCCATTCATTCATTAGAGCTGGTGACCTTGTTGTCGAAATCATTGTTCCTCATTTTATCAGTACTTAATAAAAAGTTTTAATTATATCCAAAATTTGGGGTTCTTACAAGTGATCTTATGAGCTAGGGCCCTACCCCCTAAGTGCTGCCCACAAATCCCTTCATGAACTTCCTTCAATGCTTCTTCTGCCTCTTGGGGCCTTAAACACTTCAAATATGGGATGACAAAAGACCTCTTGTAAAGAATGCCTTCAATCAAGGCATATCTAAATGCTCTCACTGACAGTTTCCGTGCCTCCAAGGCATCGTCAGGGAGCCATCCTGTTTCCAGGTGAGCTTTAATAGGATCCATCCAACAAACCCCTATGTCGATCAGTGCCACTAGTTTCGAATTGATGGTTGGGGCCTTCAAGACCTGGAAGTAAACACTCCCTACATGATTCTCTGTGACACCCCCAGACCCGGGGTCAGGGATCTAGGGTAGTCACGATCCATTTATCCATTATTGTACCTGCATTTCTCACAATATATAATCGACCTGCTCATGACCCCACAATATAAACACACTCACACGGGTTAGAGTCTCAGAAACGACACACTTACAATAAACATCCTCAAAATATAAAATATTACAAACCCAAATGTTTACTGAATACTGCTACTGACATAACCTCTAAGTGAAGGTACATCAGCGGCTTAATCGTCTGGTTCTGGTCATAAACTTACACAAGTCATACTTATAAATAAAGTGAACCAACAAAAGCTACAGGCTGATCCAACTGGTCTTTACTACCTCTGGGATCACTGCTATGAACTGATCACGGAAACGTCTAGCGTTTCCCACTCGCTTGCGGGCTGTGTGCCTGACCCTTGGCATCCTTCTTAGCTGCTATATAATATATAAACAATAGCAAGAGTGAGCGAAAGCCCAGCAAGATAATAAAGTATGGCATAATCTGCCTATGAATGAAAGTCTCAATATGAACTTATACCAGACAATTATTGCCAAAAATATCTTAGCAATCCATCAAAGGAAATTTCTTTCTTAATGGAAAGATATTCGAAAAACAGTAAGGAATCAGTACTTTAATTATCAAATGCTATCTTTTATGAAAGATATAAGAACTCACATCTATCGAAGCAATTTATAGAACATGCACCCATTACTGAAAATTCGATTATTCACCCTTAATGGGATTGGATAGAAACTGGATGTGAAGACTCCCCTTGGGAAAACAAGATCAACATTTTCAGATACTGCCGGATAGAATGAATAATGCTTCGTAGGAAAGAGAATTTACTTGAACTTGTTGCGGGAATTTCCCAGCGCACCCCTACTCGATGATTAGTCGATATGCATGGGGCTCACGTTGATCAAGATTTCTACATGTAGGGGACAATCCCGGTTTCCCAGTCTGCCCCGACCTCATCAGGGTCGTGGATGGACAATGCGCCACCTTCATCTCTAACTCTTATTCCCAGTTCTTGTCTTTGCACGAATCTGCAGACCTGGAACTGAATAAATTCGAGCTCCCCGTGTTTCTACCCCTTAGCAGATCTTACCCGTATCCTTTGGTTACTTCCGGAATCAAATGGAAGCTAACCGAAACTTCCGCTGGCCTTCGGCCGGAATCACAATTTGAACAAAAAATGGTTCATACGAAACCAAGACTAAATCTTATATTCTTTTAATGAAACTGGAAACGCTTAATAATAATAGAGTTATATTCTTTGGATACACTTGGAGATCTTGATAAAAAGAATCAACAATGATGCATGAACTCTGGATTCCCAATCTGAATGGAATTAAAAGCTTATAGATGGCTCAAATGAGCTGATAATAATCACGAATAATTATTTGGGAATCCTCATAATTTTTGAAAATATTCTTGAAGGTCAGAAATATTTAATATAATTTTTAAAGACCTCGAATAATTTTTAAATAAATAATATTTAAAATAGATTTTCTATTTGTGCGGTTTTAGATTAAAAAGCAATATTTTAAATAGAGGGCTGTGATCAGATATCATATCTCGCCTTAAGAAGGGTTTTTATTTGAGAAAGACCCTATCTAGGGTGTTATATAATAGCAGGAACATTAAAAGTTAGGTTGGTCGGTCGATACTGTACTTGTTCATTTCACTTATTTACCCTTACTTAACGATACATGTTATTTTTACTTAATTATTCTAACTTAATTACTTATACAGTTACTAATAACTAATAAATTTATCTTTTCACGTAAACCATGTTACCTTTTCAATTTTTCAATAACTAATCAATTTCTTTTTTAACGTAAAATACATCATCATTTATATTTTACACAACTAAAATTTTTCCATTTTTAAAACAATATGAGCAATTTTACTTAATAAAATAAATTATTATAATTGTAATTATTAATAATTAACCAATTACCTTTTTCAGCTAAAATACGTTACCTTTTCCATTTTTTTTATTTTTTTCCAAGTGAAACATATTTAGATAGCTTTATTTAAGTAAAAAAAATAAAAATATAATAATAATTAATAACTAACAGATTACGTGTTTCAGCTAAAATCCATCCTTTTCTAAAAAAATTCATTTTCTAAAAACACTATGAGCAATTCTACTTAATAAAGTAAATTATTATAATTATAATTTCTAATATTTAAACAATTACCGTTTTCTGCTTAAATACGTTAACTTTTCCATTTTTTAATTTTTCAATAAAACTTATTTGAGGAGTTTTTTTAGTAAAATAAAATAATAAAATAATAATACCTTATAACTAACCGATTACGTTTTTCAGCTAAAACGTATCATTTTTTCTATATTTTAAAACTAAAATTCATCATTTTCTAAAAATATCACGGATAACATATATATAATTATTATCAGATCATATCATTTAAAATTTAAGCCTACAAAATTAATGTCTTAAAATTTTAAAATCAAATTAAAAAATATAATAACCGAAACATTAAAAATGTGGCTTGTTGATCGGTCGGTACGGTATCTTTTCTACTTACATTATTACCCTTACTTATTTATTTTTTGCTTTTATGTTATTACCCTTACTTAATTAATTATAATTGCCAATAATCAATTTCTTTTTTCAGGTAAAACATGTTACCTTTTCTATTTTTTAGTAATTAATCAATTTTGTTTTTCAGGTAAAATACATTATATTTTATATTTCTAAAAATACTCTGTGCAATTCTATTTAATAAAATAAAAGTAATATTATGATTACAAACCAATTACATTTTTCAGTTATAAAACGTTACCTTTACTATTTTCTCAAACTAAAATCTCTCATTTTTCAATAATATCATGTGCGGTTCTATTTAATAAATAAAATTAGAAAATCATAATTACTATGAATTAACTGATTACATTTTTTAACTAAAATGTATCACCCTTTCTATGTTGTCTAACTAAAATCCTAACTTTTCTAAAAATATAACGACAACATATTTATAATCATTATCAAATTAAATCATTCAAAAATTTAATCCTACAAAATTCATGTCTTAGAAAATTTAATTTAAATTAAAGAAAAAATAATGTAATATTAAAAAATATCTATACTATTATTTAAAAGCCGAAACATTAAAAGTTTGGTCGGTCGGTCGGTACGGTACCTGTTGATATTATTTATTTACCATTACTCAATTACTGATAAAATCCATCATACTAATCAATTTCCTTTTTCAGTTTAAACATTTCTATTTTTCAATAACAAAATAATTTTCTTTTTCAGGTAAAATACAATATCTTTTATATTTTATCTAACTAAAAATTTTCATTTATTAATCAATTTCCTTTTTCAGGTTAAACATATACATTAAATGTTTGGTCGGTCTGTGTTGATATATTATTTATTTACCCTTACTCAATTACAGATAAAATCCATCCTACTAATCAATTTCCTTTTTCAGGTTAAACATTTCTATTTTTCAATAACTAAATAATTTTCTTTTTCAGATAAAATACAATATCTTTTATATTTTATCTAACTAAAATTTTTTCATTTATTAATCAATTTTCTTTTTCGGGTTAAGCATATTACCTTTTTTATTTTTCAATAACTAAATAATTTTCCTTTTATAAAAATCTTTCCTTTTATAAAAATATCACGCATAACAATTATATAATTATTATCAAATCAACTCATATAAAAATCTAAGCTTCCAACATTCATGTTTTAAAAAAAATAATTTAAATTAATAAAAAAAATTCATAAATATTAAAAAAAATCATGCATCGCATGGGTTTTAAGTTAGTATTATACAATAGCTGAAACATTGAAAGTTTGGTTGGTCGGTTGTTAGGGTACTTTGTATTTTTACTTAATTATCCTTATTTAGTTATTCTTTACTTAATATTCTTTATTTTGGCACATGTTTATTTTGTAGTAATAACGGGCAATTCTATTTTATTAAGCAAAATAATTAAATTGTAGTTTTTAATAACTAATCAATTACCTTTTTTCAGCTAAAACACATTACCTTTTCTAATTTCTCTAAGTAAAACCTTTGCTTTTCCAAAAGTGTCACGGGTCATTTTATTTAATTAAATAATTAATTATATTATAATTACTAATAACTAACTGATTACCTTTTTCAACTAAAACGTTAAAGCGTAATATTTTCCACTTAGTTACTCTTATTTAATAATTTTTTTACTTAATTTCCTTTATTTTGATATACATTTATGTTATAGTAATTACGGGAAATTCTATTTTATAAAACAAAACAACGATATTATAGTTACTAATAACTAACCAATTACCTTTTTTAGCAAAAACACATTACATTTTCTAATTTTTCTTAACTAAAATCTTTGCTTTTTCGAAAATGTCACGGGTCATTTTATTTAATGAAATAAACTAATAAAATTATTGCTACTGATTACCTTTTTCAGCTAAAACATTAAAATTTAATATATTTTCTAATTAATTAAAATCTCCTTCTCTAAAAATATTGTGGGAAACATATATATAAATATTATAATTAAATCATATCAATCAAATATTTTAAGCTTACAAAATTCATGTTTTAAGATTTTCAATGACAAATTAAATAGAAATTATATTATACAAAAACAATTCCGTGCATCGTACGGGTTCTAAGCTAGTCTATACTATAATAAGCGAAAGGGGTATAATTTTTAGTTTGGTTTTGGTTATTGCACATCACAATCATTTATATTTAACACTAAAAATTATTATATAAAAAAAATGTAAAGTTCGTATTCTTTACTATATTATAATCCATATTTTACACGGAATATAAACTAGTATATGTAATAAACACGTTTACAAATTCTACTTATTTTTAATAAAATTTGAACTACGTAAAAAATTTATTAAATATCATCGAACAACTTACCAAAAGTTACTATTTTTGACAACCATAAAATTAAATCAACAATATTTGAAGAAGACCAGGAATCCAATGTCGAAACTATGTAAATCAAGATTTGCAATTCCTTGCTAGTTTGTCAGGCGCAATTATTGTACCATATTTTCAATATAGTCAAATTGATGCAAGATTTTTTTTTTATTTTTTTTTAATTTCACCGCATTTTAGAGAAGAGAAACACATGTTTTCGCTAAGGAAAATGCAAGGTACACTAAATTGATATTCAAAATAATTCTCAAATGTCAAGTGTATGATTGTAATTGGTTATAATAAAATGGATCCCCTTGCATCCACATCAACCATCCTAATTAAAATTTTTCAATCTGTCACATCTTCTATACAACATCATTCGGGAGCAATTTTTGGGTACCAACTTGGGATACCTAGCATTACTCTTTAGCTAATTTCGATATTTTTATGAAAGATAATGCTATATACCCCAAATTTGTTATCAAAATCTTTCCTAAACTATATAGCAGAGATGATGTGATAAATTGAAAATTTTAAATTGAAGAAATTGGTGTGAATAATGCTAGGTACCCGATATTGGTACCCAAAAATTACTTCCAAATGATGTGGCAAAGCTTACATGGCATAGAGAAAATTTTTGATTGGATAGTTGGTGTGAATACAGGGGGTCCATTATTATTATAACCAATTGAATTGCTACACTTGACATTTAGAAAATTTTTTGAATATCAATTTGAGGTACCTAGCATTTTCCTAACAATATATGCTTAGGTGTCTTGCATATTTATATTCGCCACATGAACCAGTGAATTGTTTTTCAAGATCTTTAATTGCAAATTTTTTTCTAAAATAGACATGCAATATCGGACCCTTGACTTACCTTATTTTTCAGAAATAAGTAACTTATTCTGGAAAAATGTACGTAAATATTTATTATTTTTTTCTAAAATAAGTAACTTATTTTGGTAAAATAACGAATACTAAACTCCTTATAAACATTATTTTTATAAAACAAAATGTGTAAATACATACTTTTTTCGAAAATAAAAACTTATTTCGAACTTATAAATACAGCCAAACGGAGCCGTAGTTAAGTAATCAAACATAGAGGTCGTTTGACTAAACTTAAAATTATTACTTATGACTTAAAGTTGGTTAAGTGATAAGTAAAAATTTTAAGTCAATATTTGTTTGGGTAATTTTATACTATGAGTGGCTTATGAATTATTAAAAATGTAAACATAAAAATAAATTTGATAAATCATCTATTTGAATGATGATATTAACTTTAATCAAATAAAAGCCTCAAAACAAATAAATCATTCAAAAAGGTATCTTCCACCAACTTTTGACTTTAAGCCGTTTTTTTAACTTTAAATCAATTTTTGACTTATTACACAAACAAACATTTTTTAACTTAAAATAGAAAATGACTTTAAGCGAACTCATAATCAATGTCAAATGGAAATCGTGAGTACATAAATAGAAATAATTTTTTTTTACAGCCATAAAATCCTTAAAGCTCACTGTAGATCCTAAGAATAGACAGAACCAGTAAGGAAACTAAAAGATTTCGATTAATCAAAAAAATGATTACTGTACTTTTTTAGAATTATTTTTTGATTCAATTTTGAAATTTTATTTAATCACTAGCAATTATTTATAACCGTGTACGCTGAAATGATTTAACTTTAATGTACATCATTTTTCTAAGTATCTAAGAAAAGTGTTAAATATATCAAATTAGATATAAAAACATTTATTAATTAAGTGACACATTTCATATTTTAATTGATTATAATTTAGTAAAATATAATGTATCCACATATATTAACACTATATCAATCAATAAAATATTTTATAATGTCACATACAAATCATTCTGTAATAATTTTTTGTATGTAATTTGGTGTTACTAATATTACTCCTTATCTACTCATCTGTTCTCTATCAAAATAAAAGTTTATAGAAATTTTCGATTCGAGACATAAATTCTCTTGAGAAGAAGAAAAATAAACCGAGAGAAAGAAGTCTCTTGCAAACGGCAAAGGTTTAGAGCAAGTTCAACAATGTCCTAAATATTGTCCTAAATCAATATTTAGGACATTTAGTCACTTTTTGTACTCCAACAATGTCCTAGTGATGCCTTAAAATATTAGGACATCCATCTCATGCCCTACTTTTAAGACACATCTATACTTGTCCTAGTTTTAAGGCACCAACTAGGACATTGTTGGACTTGCTCTTAGACCAAGTTGCTTGAACACAAAGGCAGCCAAACCTTGACCTCAAATTCAAACTTGTTGATAGAGCTACAACATATTATGTACATTCCCAAAATTTGTCCAAGGCAAGTTAATTCCAAGTCAAT